>JBCEWE010000214.1:5116831-6401831 GCA_039877035.1 Silurus lanzhouensis | reverse complement strand
AACTATACAATGTGAGTGTGCTTGGCAGGTTAGTAACCTGTGAGATGAAAGCATTATGGCACTCGACAGAGTGTTTAGCATGAAAGTCTTCAGCATCTCGCTGGGATCAGTAGGGAGTTGAACGCTATTGTTGGAAGTGGAGGAAGCCATTGATTGAAAATGTGTTCATTTCTGACCCTTCAAACTTATTTTATTAAGTTACAAGGTAAATCTTGCTAACGTGGCCCAGATAAGTTATTTATAATCATTTGTATGAAGCAATGTACTTTTTTTTTTTTTACTCCTCTGTAGGAAAACCTCCAATCATGTAAAGCTTTGGAGGACTGCTTTGCTGACATTGAGAAGAAGAAAGTAGATCTGGCTCAGTACCTGTGCGAGGACACTGCTCAGCTGTCACTAGAGGAACTCTTTAGCTCCATCAAGACCTTCCGAGAACTTTTCCTCAGAGCATTGAAGGTAATCTCTTCGGTCTGTTCATACCATCTGATCATTGAATGATTTGTGAGGGGAAAACTGCATAATGTATATCATCTGTATAACATCTAAATCATGCATAATGTTCTTAGTCGCTGCTATCTTGGGATTGTTGTATAGTGTTGCACTTGACTGAAAATAGCCTGCTCTCATCTCTCATGCTGACCTTCTGCTTGTCCTGTTTGTTTCTGCTGTAGGAGAACAAGATCCGTAAGGAGCAAGCTGCCAAAGCGGAGAAGAGGAAAAAGCAGCTGGCAGAGGAGGAGTCCAAGCGACAGAAAGGAGAGAACGGCAAGATCAGTAAGTACATGCTGAACCTTGCTCAAGTCTCGAAGGACTTCTCCGCTGTCTGACCTTTAACTTGAATATTACAATATCTTGCAGAAGAATGTTCACTTGCTGTTCATCTCCATTCTCCATTGCATGAACTGATTGTAGTTATATATTGACATTTTTGTTCTTGCATTGGTGGATAAAAAAAAATCTGGCTGCTGGAGTCACATGACCACATGGTTTCCATCTTGCTTTTCAGGCAGCTTATAAAATAGCACTTGATTCAGCACAATCTTCTAAATTGGTTTATATTTTATGTAATTTTTAAATCAGTTGCTAGTTTTCATTTGAAGTTCATACAATCTTTTTGTGTGTGTATGCGTTTAAGGGAGAACTGGGCTGTTTTGTCATGCTTTTTGTTGCGCACTTATTTCCTACATTTCCTTAAAGTGTTAGTGTTGCTTTACAAAAGTGTTAAGAAAATCTCCTCTCAAAAAAGCAACGTGGTCTATTTCCTGTTCTAGTGTATATCTGTTTATCTTTTATAGTAAGAAGAGGTGGTGTGCCTCAAGACGATGGCTGCATCATTGACAACCTGCTGGCTGACATCCGAAAAGGTTTCCAGCTTAGAAAGACCAGGCCCAGGTGCGAAACGGAAAGTGCCCCCTCTAGTGAAATGCATAGGGACACCGGTAAGGACAAGACGACGCGAATCTCTCTGCAACGGCTCCAGTCCAAATGCCTGAAATCACTTTCCCTTTTCATCTCCTCTGCTGTTGAGTGGCAGTGATTGTTATCCTATACACTGCACCCCCCTCCACCCCTCATGATAAAAGGAGACCAAGTGAAAAGGTGTTCAGGCTCTTGGCCATGGGGTGCTAGCATTTGCCATCAATCATGCAACCTTCATCCTGACTAATAGCCTGCAGTTGCTGCTTCATCTGCTGCTCTTTATTGGTGGCTTATGTCATTTAACCGCTGTGCTCAAACATATATTAATCACTCGGTGATTGTTTGAGAGTATTAATAGCATGCTGCCAATCTCCTATTTCTTTTTTTTTATTATTATGTTTGAAGTCATTTAGATAACTTAAAGAACATGATCTACACAATGAAGGTTTTGATGTGGTGTGTGTAAATAAAAAAACTGCACAGTAATGGGTATAGCTCCCGTTACTGTTCAAGACTACTGGCAGCTCTTTTCTCAATACAGTATTGGGGGACTGACAACATGCCATTAGAGCCATAAAAAAATACAGTTGCTTTCCTTATTCACATATTAGATGACTTTTTAAACTAAAAGCAAATGAATGTTTAGATAGTAAAAAATACTAATAGAGTACTAATAAAAACCACATCTGACCAAAAACTCCTAAGAGTTCTTGCATGCAGAGATTTGTACATCCCTCCAGATTTATTTGTATTTAGCCCAAAGAAAATGTTGTTTAATCCAAATCCTACTTCTTCTGACTCTGTCTCTCATTCTTTAGCAGCAAGTGTCAAATGTGCAGAAAAAGAAGTCACATCAGGCGCTCAGGGCCAACCCCCTCTTCGTCCAGAGGAGACAAGCGGCGACGATCTAGTCAGCGCTTCCTCCACCAGCCCCAAAGGAGAAACAGCAGCCACATCAACTGATAAAGCTCCACTCACAAATCAGACTCAACCAGGCCTTTCCACTGAAAACACCCTGTCTAACCATACAGCTACACCGCTCAAGCCATCAGCCGAGCTTCTCCCAGTTCCAGAATGCTTAACAGATAATGTAGAAACTCTTCTGACTGAAATCCTAGGTGAGAAGAATTCTTCACTGACAAAAGAGACCTCTGTGGACACACCGGTCTCTCCAGTGCCTCAATCTATTGTAAACCCATCTTCAGCAAAAGATGGCACACAAAACTGTAACTCTAATAATAACCAAATCAAAGATGACCAAGCAACTAATGATGACTCACTCAAAAACATGGCCAACATCAACTCTGGTGCTCGTACAGACTCGAACGTGAAAGGAAACGGCACGGTCGGCGATGAAATAATGCCAGAAGGCCAAGAACAGACTGCAAAAATACATTCAAGCAAAACCCAAGTAGACTCCAACAAGTCATCATCTCTTGATGGTAAGAATACAACTGAGATGTCACAAGAGCCTGATTCATCTGACGGAGCACATGGTGTGGATGTCCTCGCCTCCACTAACTCCTCCTCCTCTCAGCATAAATCACACAAGCTCATCCGAGGAAGGAAAAAAAGCAATAAAGAAGGTAACCTATGCATTTGTGTGTATGTGCTGTTTGCGAAAAAACTTATAAATCGCAGTGTTAATACGTGGTTTTCCAAAATCGGTCTGTTATTTTGAAGTGCAAAAAACGAATGAGAATTTGCGGTTTTTATCGTATTATTTTTGGCGTCCAACATTATTGGACAAACCAGTACCAGTCTTGGGTTTTTGCTTGTTATTTGATTAAAGTGATTTTTTTTAATGAAATGCAACTATTTAATCCTGATCTGCTGTGAACCAAGTGTTTATCAGGACGCAAATAAATGTTATTCAGTCCTTTAGTGTCTCTCTCTCTTTACCAATTTAAAGCTGAGCATGAAAGCGAAGATGGCAGTAAGCATAAAAAGACCTGTGTATTGCAATAAGGTAGGTTACATCGGTGGACGTGTGACTAACAGGGTTCGAAGGGAGGAGTGTCCAGACCCCGTCTATTATAACCAAATCTATGTGCCATTTTGTTTTAACATCAATGTCCGACTCTTTTTTAACTTTTAACTTTTTCTTATCTGTGGAAATAAGGGTAATCAACTTGTTCTATACGTTTTCAAGCTTCTTTGGACCTTTGCCTGCTGATAACTGAAGGAGATGCAGGAGATCATGCACACATTTGAGTACTACTCAAATCCAATTATTTAATCCAGTCTATGCCAACATTGCGATTGTGGGTAGTAATTGTCTGATAACTTTACTAATATGTTAATTAACTCTGCAATTATAACATTTGTGAAAATTTAATAACTTGCCTTTCCAAAATCTTTTATTTCTTTTATGTCTATGGCAAGACTTTATATCCAACTAATAACGGATTAAAATCTGTCCAGGTGATGGGTGGATTCAAATTTTGTTTTAATTTACTTGGTACTAATAACCGCTTCAGTTCATACTGTATGTACAAATGTGGACAAATTTGTTGTTTTCCCTTGATGAAAAAATTAACAATTTTCAATGAAATAATTTGAAATGGACAAATAATTGTTGTCCATCATCGTTCTAATAGAAATTAGACTTTGCATTTGATTTAACAGAATATTTTAAATAATATATAAACAAATAAAATACATGGACTGGAGAAAAATGAAGGGACTCATAATCTAATTTTTTAGTTGCACAGCCTTTAGAGGCAGTCACTGCAGATTTCTGTAGTTTTCAATGAGACTGCAATTCATTCCCATTTTTTTGATTGTATTCATATCTCTTTTCACAATAGACATCGTCATCAGCTTTACACAGATAAAGTGGTAATTAAAGAAAAGACTTCTGTGTTTCGAAGCCACTTCAGAATAGTCCATTGTTTTGTTCCTATCCATTCCTAGTTGTTTTTAGATTGTTGTTTTGGGTCGTTATCCTGTTGGAGGACCCATGAGCTGTGACTGGGATGGAGCTTTCTGATGCTGGGCAGTACATTTCCAGAATGTAATTGTTAGTCTTGAGTCTTCCTTGTACATATTCAAATTTCAGCAAATTTGTCCACATCTATATGTCTGAAAACCCAATAAAATCAGACCAGTAAGAGCAGGAACACATAATACCTGAATCAAATAACTGCTTTGCATGTTTTGTTTTTTGATTAATCACAAGACTTATATTCAAGTTTGCATTCAAATCAAAAGAAATTCAATTGAATGCTAATGATGCTGATTTATTTGTTTGTGTTATATTTATTCATTCATTTATTACCATTGCAGGGAGACCCAGGAAAGGGAAACCACGAGGGAAGAGATGAAGCTTAAATTGTATATTGCAATCCTGATCAGCTTCAACTTTCCCTTTAACTGTTCTCACATACAACACCCAGAAACCAAGGGCTGAGCACACAGCAAAAACATTTTGTATCCACCACTGAAGCACATTCCGATATTTTAAGAAAGAAAAAGGATTATTTGGGGGGGGGCTTGCTTTTGTATATGTGTGGCAAAATATTTCAGTAATTTGTGCACTATGTCAAATGTGTATATACACCAACCAGGCATAACATTATGACCACCTTCCTAATATTGTGTTGGTCTCCTTTTTGCTGCCAAAAACGCTGTCGAGCATTAACAGCGTTAACTTCTTCAGCAATTTGAGCTGCAGGAGCTCGTCTGTTGGATCGGACCACACGGGTCAGCCTTTGCTCCCCACATCAGTGAGCCTTCGGCCGCCCATGACCCTGTCGCCGGTTCACTACTGTTCCTTCCTTGGAGCACTTTTGATAGATACTGACCACTGCAGACTGGAAACGGTCCAAAAGAACTGCAGTTTTGGAGATGCTCTGACCCAGACGTCTAACCATCACAGTTTAGCCCTTGTCAAATTTTCTCAAATCCATTTTTCCTGCTTCTTAACATATCAACATTAAGGACAAAATGTTCACTTGCTGCCTGATATATCCCACCCACCATGCTGAAAAGATATTCTTTATTTACTTCTGTGATCATAATGTTATGCCTGAGCGGTGTGTGTGTGTGTGTGTGTGTGTGTGTGTGTGTGTGTGTGTGTGTGTGTGTGCATACATATATACACACACACATATGCTAAATGGACAAAAGTATTGGGACACTTAATGTTTCCAGTCTGTTACCATAAAGTTACCGAAGACATGCAATTGGATGCAGTAGCATTATGAATTTTCAATCCCTTGAACTTGAAGACCCAAACCTGTTCCAACATTACAGTAAGCATGCAAAGAGCCTAACCCTCCATAAATATATGCCTTTTATGGGTTGGAATGGAAGATCTTAAGTGGCCTGCTATATAGCTCTGACCTCAACCCTATTAAACACCTTTTAGATGAATTGGAGTGCTGAATGCACCTTTGGCCTTTTTACTCATTATTTACATCATTTTTTGACAGTAATAATGCCCTTGTGGCTTAATGAGCACAAATCTCCACAACTCCACATTCTAGTGGAACATCTTTCTAAAAGAGTGGAGGATGTTTGAACTGGAAATGAAGATTAAATGTGGATTTGGATGTTCAAAAAACACAAATCTAATGGGTGGGTGTCCACAAACTTTTGTCCATGAAGTATGTATATCTGGAAACAATGGAAAAAAAGAAATCCAAATGATTTGTGTATATTGCATTTATGCACATTTAAGAGAAATAGTTTTAGAATTTCACGTTTTTCAATATTTCATCAGACTGAATGTATAGTTACTGTTCAGCGAACAGAAAGTATTATATGATGTGGATTGTAATAGCACTATAAGCACTGCTGAGAGTACAAAATAATCATTAAATTTTTTTCAAACCTATATGGAATATTGCTATTTTAGTAATAATGCAAATGTTATATTTATGACTGACTACTTAGGGTAGTGTATGATGTCATTTATGAAAAATATTGTTGATAAATAATTAGTTGATACCTATCTGTTGCAAAGTGGTGATGAAATTACAGCAGTTAATGTATGTGGTTGTTGTAATGTACATAAACTGACAAAGATTTGACATAAAGAAAAATGGAAAAAAAGCTCACTTTTTTTTTTATAATTAATGGCAGCAGACAGTGAATCAAGCTTTAATAATATGCTTTTAATTGTTTTGCAACAAAAATAAATCAACACTCAGTGTCTCTGATGAGGAAGAATAAATGTTTAATTTATAAGTATTTCCTGAGGTGTGACTAGTTGTCTTTTATATTAATACACATTCAAGAAAATGCATTTTATAGGCAAACACACTAAAAGTTAATCACTGCTGGGACATTCACTTTTAATTTAATATTATGACGGAGTTGATAAAGCTGTTTTTATGATTATATTAAGGGATAGTTTCATAATGGATAAGACTGAACAGCTTTTGCACTAAAATGTTTTTTATGATGAGTCATAACTGTAATAATAATTCCGATTCTGGTTTCCTAACTGCAAGGGGTCGTATTTAACAGCTTGTCTGCAAGTTTTTTTGTGCATTAGTCACAATAAATACTGTTGTCATGGAACAGTCATTTCTCAGAAACCTTTTGAACCAGTTTAGGTTTCAGGTAATGGTTATATAGGATTCTTCAGATGCATCTTAATATTGCACTGAAAAGTGCTTACAGATAACTACAGATGCCCTACAGATTATTTTTTTACAGAGATGCAATTTTAAAATGAGGACAACGTGTAGTGATGTAAAGTTTGCAGAAGCATTGATTTGCCTCTAAAAAGCCCACCAGGAGGAGACACTCTCCATTGTGCTATACAGTATATTAAAGTGGGCCTGGGCACCCAGCTCATGTGTAGATTATGACATCCACTACCCTGTGGGTTAATGGGTGTATAGATATTACCTCACTGCAAAAAAGAAAAGGCCTGGTGATCAGCCTGCTGCTCTGCCTGAAAGGTCTCTCCAGATTATGCACCCTGACTCTCAACTAAAGTCAGGTGATAACCTTTATAACCAAATGTAATTCAGTTCAGAGTTATTTGTATATGTCCCAAAGCAGCTTTACAGAGATAAATAGGTTATAACGTATATTAGTGCCTCTAAGAATAGTGCCTATGAGTTTAACCAGGAACCAGACTTAAAAGGGGGATTCCATCCTCATCTTGGTGGCACCAACAGTCTGTCCATTGTAGTTTTATGTTAGTTAAGGTGTGCTTATCAGTGATGGGCACTTAAATGCAGAACTGTTCACACAAATTGCATTCTGAAGCCATTGTAGTAGACTGTTGATATTAATTACAGTCAAAATCCATCTTCATATGGAGTTGCTTAATAATTTCATGGATCTTTAGGCTGCTAATGTGGAACCATCCTCAGCTGAACAGAGTTATCTTCAATTGAAGAGAATTTCATCCAGAGGTAGAGTATTAGGATGAATGAGGTGGATCCAGAAAGAAGCAAGGGACAGGAGCACTGGTCACTGGTATCTTAGGGCATTTTTAACTTAACAAAGGGAGAGAGAGAGAGAGAGAGAGAGAGAGAGAGAGAGAGAGAGAGAGAGAGTAAAAAATAACTTAAAGGAAGAGCCAGAAGGTAACATAGGGATCTCTGGGATAAGAGATGACCCACTACACCACTGTCAACAAACCTAAGTGAACCCGAGAAAGTAGGGAGATGACAGGATCCAACCATCCTTGTTCACCATAACACTCTATATCCATGATCAGTATGTATTTTATCCTGAGAGAAAAACTATTGATAGAAGGCTTGATTAATTATAAATGTTTTATGTTTAAATGTTCAGGGTAGCTTTAGAAATCACAGCATAAGAAAAAGGTTTCACAAAGGGTTTCTAGTGCACCGGTAAAAGGATTGTCCCCTTTATAAAATTCATTTTAAGCCAACAGGACACCAGAGAAATGCCATCCATTTCTGTGCTATGGTGTGGTGTGACAGCTGCAATTACATTGGCCCCTGTAATTGTACTCTGCATTATAACAATAAAATCTAATCTAATCTAAGAGATCCATCCACAGCTAGCCAATCTTCTCTTAAGTCTAGCACAAAATAGGAGATCAATGTTTTCCTTGCTATATATATATACAGTGATGACAGTGAATCAGCTGCACTACTGCACAGTCCTAGCAGGATAAATTTTGAGTTAGGCCCACTTGAGGAGATTCTGGCAAATATTTAAAAAGCCACTCACCTACACTACACTCTGATGGCTGTCTGTTAAATCTTTGTCTGAGAGAACCAAACCCTTTAGCAAATCACAGCCCTCCAAGTCTTTACTCATTACTTCTTTCTGCATCTAATCCTTACTTCTGCTCTTTTACTGGCTTTCAAATTGACTACAAACTCATGCTAATTACTTACAAAACACTAAATGGTTTAGCTTCTGGGCATCTATCCAGTCTTCTAACATGCTACAATCCGTCACACTTTTTGAGATCTCCAGACTTCTAGTGGTTCCTTGAATAGCAAAGTCCACTAAAGGTGGTAGAACATTCTCACATTTAGCTCCTAAACTTTGGAATAGTCTTCCTGACAGTGTTCAGAGCTCAGACACACTCTCCCAGTTTAAGTGTAGATTAAAAACATATCTTTTTAGCAAAGCCTACACATAACATACATCACACATCATTACCTTCTGCTCCAGAACATCTGATCAAATGCACATTGTCAACTTGTGCTTGTTAATATCATGAACAGCAGCTACGCTAATTTCTCTCCACTGCTTCCCTTTCTCTCCCCATCCCGAGGGATCCTGAGGTTGCTTCAGCTTCAGTTGTGTCCCACCTCATGAAAATTATAGACCTTTAAAGAAGTAGATGCCGAACCCACAAACATATCGAACCATCTAGAGACGTACCAGCGTCTTTTAGATTCCACCTCATGTGGAGTTTGGACATGTTTAAAGTCTTTGGCATGGAGAAGCTGGTGTCGGATCTATGATTATCTCAAATGTTGAGCTATTTTATGAGTTGCTCAGTAGCTCCTGGTTCCATAACCTCAACTGACTGTATAAGACTATAGAAAGGACATTACTCATAATCTTACATTCCGGTGCTCATGTTTGTTCTCACTTTCCAGTGTTCTGTATTGTTTTAAAGACTATAATCACATTCTTAATATCACCCAAATCAGGATAGGTTCCCCTTTTGTTCCTCACAAGCTCCACTTCACTGCTGTCACACTGTCCTCATACATGTCCTGCACCACCCTCACATACTTCTCTGCCACACCTGACTTCCTCATACAATAACACAACTCCTCTCTCGGCACCCTGTCATACGCTTTCTCTAAATCCACAAACACACAATGCAACTCCTTCTGACCTTCTCTATACTTCTCCATCAGCATTCTCAAAGCAAATAATGCGTCTGTGGTGCTCTTCCTCGGCATGATCCATACTGTTGCTCACAGATGGTCACCTCTTCTCTTAGCCTGGCTTCCACTACTCTTTCCTATAACTTCATGGTGTGACTGATTAACTTTATTTCGCTGTAGTTACTGCAGGTCTGCACATCTCCCATTCAGCAGCTGCATATAATAATCCCTCCATCTTCTCAACACTCTCCTCACTAACTTGCAGCACATAATTGTTTAAATCCTTTTTATGCTTTTTCCTTTGCTTTCGCCACCTCCCTCTTTACCTGTTGCCGCATCTCCTTGTACTTCTGCCTACTTTTCTCATCACTCTGTCGATCACAATTTTGTTTAACCAACCTCTTTTTGTCTTCCTTTCTATTTCCAGATGTCACACCAAGTACCTTTCTAACTGTCTCCCTTATCACTTCTGCAGTAGTTGCCCAATCATCCAGCACCTTTTTACCATCACCGAGCCCCTGACTGACCTCTTCCCTGAACCTCACACTACACTCTTCCTCCTTCAGTTTCCACCATCTTATTCTTCTTTCAGTCCTCACTCTCCTTCTCCTCTTCGTCACGTCCAAAACCATCCTACGAACCACCATCCAATGCTGTCTGACTACACTGTCCCCTGCCAACACCTTACAGTCTCCAATCTCCTTCAGGTTGCATCTCCTACATAGAACATAGTCCACCTGTGTGCACCTTCCTCCACTCTTATACATCACCCTATGATCCTCCTTCTTCTTAAAATAAGTGTTCAAAACTGCCATTTTTATCCTTTTAGCAAAATCTACCACCATTTGCCCTTCCACATTCCTCTCCTTAAAATGCCCCAATCACTAATCGTTCTTTCCTAGGTACACCTTTTACCACTTCATCTCACTCACTCCAGAATCTTTCCTTCTCCTCTATCTCACAACCACTTGTGGAGCATAGGCACCGATGACATTTATCATCCCCCCTTCAACTTCCAGCTTAACGTTCTTCACTCTATAAGAAAATCTTTTCACCTTCACTACACTCTTACTGTACTCTTCCTTCAGAATCACCCCTACACCATTTCTCTTTCCATTAACACCATGAAAGAACCGTTTAAACCTCCAATGTTCCTGGCCTTACTCCCTTTCCACTTGGTCTCCTGAACACACAACATATCTACCTTTCTCCTCCACATCATATCAGCTATCTCTCTCCCTTTACCAGTTATAGTACCAACATTTAAAGTACCAACCCGAACCTCCACTCTCCTACACTTCTCCTTTTCCTGCTGTTAATGTAGACATCTTTCTCCTCTTCTTCTCCTCCTTTGGCCAAGATTTGGCACATCTTTTATGCTGTAAGATCTTCCTAATGCAACCCTCCCTATTAATCCGGGCTTGGGACCGGCACTAAGAGTGCACTGGCTTGTGCAACCCTAATGGCTGGGTTTAATTATGTTAAATAAATATTATCTATTTAATTTCATGCAATCTACAAACCCCAATAATTATTTTTTGCAGTATAGGCTTGGGTCAATCTCTGAGCCAAGATTTAGTTCTTTCATTTAAGTGAGCACTGGCATTATCAGTTTCTTAGTCAGATACTCTCAGATACTCAGCTCCCAGTACTCAGTACACGTGGGTGTATAGCTGATTACATCATTGGTTTGCACAGTTGTTCAGCATAAGTACTAGCCCTGTTAACACTTGCTGGCAGAGTTGGAAAGTAATGAAGTACAAATACTTCGTACTTAAATTTTTCTGGTTTAAGTATTTAATTTCCTTATTTTTTGTTTGGACAACTTTTTATTTCATTACAACTTTTTACTTTCATTTACATTACTCTTTTCATTACTTTAGGTTTTATTTATTTGGTGACATGATCAATATTGTTTCTTTTCGTTGTGCACCATTTTCAGCCTATCAACCTGTTCCTTGTTATTGCACGTTTTTTAACCTACTATTGGTGTATCATTTCCAGGCTCTCACGCCACATACGTAGACTAGCGATGTAAACATGACTGAAAACAGAGGCATTCCGGATCATCATCATCATCATCTTTTCTCTGCTTGTGTTCTATATGGCGGATGTTCAGCCTGAACACATTCATTAGATAAAAAAATCTGTCATTCTTTTGTATTAATAAATTAATTTGATGTGAGGTCCAGTTACCAGCGTGACACTAAAACAGGTAGAAGTAAAGGCTACTTTTTTTCTTCAGTACATATCAGAGCCCAAACTTTTTTACGATTAACTTGAGTTCAACTTTTACCAGAATCTTCTAAAACATGATTATCCCAGTTAAAAGTAAAAGAGTGCACAATTAACTATATAATTAAAGGCTTCATACTCGAAGGGAGGTCCACCTACACAAGAAAAACAAATAGGGTAGAATGTCCTACTCAATTGAACCCAAAATCTTCAGCTTTTAGAACATATAAAAGCAAACAAGGTAAAGAGGTAAAAGGTTGAAAACACCTGTGCAAGTGAAAAAGAGAAGGGTAATAATTTTTGTATTTGAGCAGTGTACTCTGTATACATTACCAATGAGAATATTTTTTAAAGGGGATTTTGTCACACCAGAGTGTCTCATGTTATTTTGAAGTTAACAATTTGAAGTCCTTAGACATTTCGAATTGTTTCACACAAAGGAAAAGAAACAGAGCTTTGCAAAAGTAATGCCTATAGTTCAATTCATTTTTATTTGTATAGCACTTTTAACAATGAACATTGTCTCAAAGCAGCTTTACACAGATAATGTGGTGATAAAAATTAATAAGATGTTCTATAGTCAGTGCGCGAATTGAGTTAAGTCTTATGGGGGGCCAGTTCTGTAGTTCATATATTTTATACTAAAATAATCTTGGGGACCCCCTAAGTCTATTTTTTATTTGTTATGAGGGGTCCCTGATGCCTAATGAGTGGTCCCGGGTCCACCTAGCGCCCCCGCCCCCACCCCCAATTCGAGCAATGCGTATAACCCAGTTATATAGCAGAATAAACGAGTGCGCGTGTGTTTGAGTTTGTGCGACTCAACGCGCTGACTCGCCATAAGGTCACTGCGCATGCGCGCTCCTTATTCCGCTCAGTGCAGTAATACTCTGCGCTCTTAGTCACTTGTTGGTGCTTTGGTCAGTAAGAATGTCGTCAAGTCGCTCAGGGAACGACCACTGCAAGCCCATAAACCCCTCCGGAGTGTCAAAACGACCCCGGGTAGAGTCGGGCAACAAAGTGACCGTGGTGCTCGGAGCGCAATGGGGAGACGAAGGCAAGGGAAAAGTGGTGGACTTGTTGGCTACAGAGTCTGACATCGTCTGCAGATGTCAGGTGAGTTCATGTGTATTTGAACCTGTGTACACTTTTATTTGTTGTAAATAAATGTAAATAGAATTGAATTTTTATTTCAAATTCTGATTAATTAGTCAGTGTTCTGAGAAGATTTGTAGTAGGAATAGTTGGAAAGGACTTTTTGTCAGTGGCTACATGATGCTGTGATTCTCAAAATGAAGTCCCCCAGGGGTCAAGTTAAAATATCCACATTATATACATTTACAATTTATATTTATTTCTGTAAACTGATTTGGTCATTTTTTTTAAATGATATACAAATAAAATAGAATATTAAACTCTTTTACAGTAATATTTGACTTTTTATTTTTCTGTTATGAAACGATTATATAACAGTTTATTTTTTCACCCCATATTGCCTCACAGAACATTGTGTTGGCATTCATTTATTATTAAGACCTGAGATTATTTCAGATGGTTTCACACCAAGGAAGACCAACACAAATGCAGCTGTAGTCTTAATGCATTGCAAGTCTTTATGCCAGGTGTTACACTGTGTCCAACAGAAACTCCAGTCTGGAAAGGTGTAACAGTGATGCCCATAAACTCATTAAATGGCAGTCACAGGCATGTACAACCTCTCACAAGTGAGTGTGGTTTACATTTGCAGGCTTGCTTTGACATGTGAGAAGGCCAAGTTCAGACTTAGCTCAGAGACTGGAGTGAGCTGCTTGGCCAAAGCAGTTCAAAAAATAGGCCCCACATTGTAAGCTCTGGTTGGTGGGGGGAGTGAGTGGTTTGGATTCTATCCTTTCTGATTGGATCTGTGTCAGGTCTGAGAAAAGGGCAAAGTGCAAATAAGGGTCAATAGAACTTTTTCAGGTAGAAATAAACTAAAAGATTGGGGTTTTGGGTAGTTAAAATTCGCAAGGTATTATGGATAGTTTATGGATGTAAAAATCATGTTTATGTCGTCTTTCAGGGAGGAAATAACGCAGGCCACACAGTAGTGGTCGAAGGGACAGAGTATGACTTTCATCTCCTTCCTAGTGGTATCATCAACACTAAATGTATATCACTCATTGGTGAGTAGCTGAGACGTGTGCATGGTATCTCACCAGCTGTTGCATAATATTTCTCAGTGTGGAAAACTTGTTTCTGAAGTTTATGTAAGGAATAAAACTGAGTGTGCTATTATAATAAGATGATTCATGCCAGAGGGTGTCAGGATACAGCTTGATATAAAGCAGGGGGTTGCCTCTCTGAAGAGGCTCAAAAGCACTTGACAAAGTTGTTTTCATTTCATTATACTACAGTACAAAATGTAAATTCAATTCAGTTCAATACATTTTTATTTGAATAGCGCTTTTAACAATGAACATTGTCTCAAAGCAGCTTTACACAGATAAGGCGGTGATAAAAAATGAATAAGATGTTCTTTATAAGTGTAAGTTTGTCCCTGATGAGCGAGCCGGTGGTGACTGTGTCAAGTAAAAACTCTCAGAGATGGCATAAGGAAGAAACCTTGAGAGGAACCAGACTCAAGAGGGAACCCATCCTCATCTGGGTGGCACCGAATGTCCATTTATTACAGATGAACAGATCTGCACAGAGTCGCCTCCATTCGAAGAGGACACTATCCAGAGGCGAAGTGGGAAGATCCACGGAGAGAAGAGGGGCAGGAAGAGTGGTCACTAGAACCCCTCAGGATCAAGTATAACTTGACCGAGAGAGGGAGAGAGAAAGAGAGAGAGAGAGAAGAGGGGTGACAGGAAGAGAAGGATATGGATTATTATGTGTCCTTATTGTTGTATGAAAGTTAAGGACACTGTGCAGTTGGGATTCTGGCAAGACTCGCTATGGCAGCATAACTAAAAGGAAGAACCAGAAAGTAACAACAGCATACAAATATCCAAGATCCAAAAAAAGTTTGTTTACATTGTGTTGCGCATCAATGGGTTAAAAGAAAAAAACAGAATGATCAGACTTTTACACAAATTAAGTGTAATGTTGAGTGTAAAAAATTTGTGAATCGTTTACGGTTTAACCATGATTGCAGAAACCTGTACCTGCATGGTATTGCCCCTGTGTACAAAGCTGATTCCTTGAAATTATAGTTATAGATTGGAAGATCTTGACTGGCCTGCTATAGAGCTCTGACCTTAACCCTACTGAACACCTCAGGGATGAATTGGAACGCTGCCTGCACCCCAGGCTTCCTCACCCTTCACCAGTACCAGACATTATTAAAGCTTATGTAGCTGAATGAGCACAAATCTCCACAACCACACTCACAACATTTAGTGGATCATCCTCCCAGGAGAGTAGACATTATTACAGTATAACAACAAATAGAGATTGAATGTTTAATGGAGTGTTTTAAAAAGCACATGCAAATCTTATGGTTAGGTGTCCTTAAACATTTGTTTGTAGTTGTTTATGTAGAGTGCTTATTATTATTATTATTATTATTATAATTATATGTTAATGTCTACACAATATATGGGGTGGGGAGGTGTCCAAGGATCAGCGGGAATCTTCAATAAAAAGGTTGAGAAACACTGACATATTTAAAACTCATATCAGTGAAAATGATTATATTTCTCTGTATGTCTTCTATACAATTCCCTCTGAAGGAAGTGTATCGATATTACCTGCCTATTATTCATACTTTCAGCACTTTTGTCAGATATAAGATTTAGACAGTGCTGTGGTATAAAGCTGTGTAATGATATGTATTGTCTGTCAGCTCGAAGGGATGTATTGAGGAAATTGATTTATATAATTAAAAACAGATTTATTTTTACCAGGTCAAACTAATATTTGTGTGTGTTTGTTTAATCAACTTTACTATTGCAAACACAATTAATGTTTACATCATTTATTTTAAAACTGGGTTTAAAAAAATTCTAGAACATTGGATAATCTCAAATGACTGTATAAGACTGTAAAAGGACATCACTCATAATTTTACTTGATATTTACATTTACATTTGTGGCACCCAATGATGTCACCCAAATGAGGATGAGGTTCCCCTTTTGAGTCTGGTGTTTCTCAAGGTTTCTTCCTCATAACATCTAAGGGAGTTTTTCCTTGCCACAGTCACCATGGCTGCTCATCAGGGATAAATACACACCATTTACATTACCTCTTAAATTCTGTAAAGCTTCATTGAGACAATGTCGGTTGTGAACGCTATAGAAATAAACAGGAGTTGACTTGGTTTTATTTAGTTTGAACTTATTTATTGATAATGAGTTTGGGGTTCAGAACGATTGATTATCTAATCAGGAAGCCATTGTTTCTTCCTAATCACAGTAGAGAAGGATCTTTTTTTTGTTGGGGAACAAGGTGCATGTGAAGAAATAAAAGATAAAATACGCGTATGAAGTGCCTTACGAAGGCCTGTCTGCTTTTGATCTATACTTATTCCTCTCTCCGCTCACAGGTAACGGTGTGGTCATTCACCTTCCGGGCCTTTTTGAAGAGATGGACAAAAATGAGAAGAAAGGTAAACTAGCACTAGTATACTTAGTAATGTGATGAATATTTCTAAATGAGATGGGTACCGGAAAATATTGGTTTTCGGGCAAAAACATCATAAACATCTGATATCACCAACCAGAGCCCTGGTCTGAGAGAAGTCTGTAGAATAGGTGTGTATGATCTTGGCTATGTTCTGCATGAAAGCGAAGACAAATTGTGTTGATTTGATTTAATTCGATTCTTATTGCCGATTCCTGTTAATTTGGTAAATATGCTGTGTAAAATCATTGTCAGATGAAGTGTTGTGTCAGCTTCATCCTGAGATTTTACTGATTTTTTTTGTTAATCTCATTCCATTGCTAGGCTTGAAAGGATGGGAGAAAAGACTCATCATCTCTGATAGAGCTCATATAGGTATAATATTTGTATGTTGGGTCAGTTCCTATACTTTTCTTAACACAAGTGACAAATTGACATAATATATGTGTTGCACACGTCCACCGAATAGACAAAAAGGTGTGTTAAAACAGTATTAAACCCTGTTTGATCCTGAGTGTCAGATTATGATTATGATAAATGATGCTAATGCAAAGCTCTGTACTCCCTCAGTTTTTGATTTCCATCAGGCTGTGGATGGAATGCAAGAAGTGCAGAGACAAGCACAGGAAGGCAAGAAGTAAGGCAACTGCTGAATTAGGAATCAGGAACAGGACAAAAACTGCTAAATGAATAAAGGGATTTTTTCCGAACTTTTTGATCTTTTATAACAGCATAGGAACAACCAAGAAAGGCATTGGACCAACATACGCATGCAAGGCTTCACGAACTGGACTTCGAATTTGTGACCTGCTAACAGATTTTAAAGAGTTTTCTACCAAGTAATTTTATTTCATTTAAGCACATAGAGTTTCCAAGGTTCTGCTTAGAATCTAAACTCATACTGATTCTGCATTTTACCTTTAAGGTTCAGACAACTGGCACAGCAGTACCAGTCCATGTATCCAGCTCTTAAATTAGATGCTGAAAGTGAACTAAAAAGGCTAAAGGCAAGTCTGATTGGGAAGACTCTAGATTTGCAGCATACAAACATGAATACAATGTTTCTGCAACCTAAACCTCATTTTGAACATTTACAGGATTATGCAGAGAGAATAAGACCCATGGTGAGGGACGGAGTGTATTTTATGTATGATGCTATTCATGGACCCCTAAAGAATATTCTTGTGGAGGGGGCAAATGCTGCCCTGCTAGACATTGACTTTGGTATGACATTCCTGATACTTAGAGTTTTGCATGTATATCACCTACTCAATCTCACATAACACTAATAAAGGGACTCCCTGTGTTTTGATTAGGAACCTATCCATTCGTGACATCATCCAACTGCACCGTTGGTGGTGTGTGCACCGGACTTGGCATTCCACCAGCAAACATTGGAGATGTGTATGGGGTAGCAAAAGCCTACACCACTAGAGTGGGCATTGGGGCCTTTCCAACAGAACAACTTAATGTAAGTGCTCATGTCTGCATCTCATGGGTATCATGGGTAACACTAAACTGGTCTTAACAGCCTTACAAGAATCCCTTCTTTATAAGATATAGTAAAATTTTAATATGGAAGACATAGAGAGGATGGGATGCAGACAGTTGCTATCTTACTGTATACTCTAAATATAAGTAAACACTGAACAAAGTAGTTTGCTGTAGTTTTAGGAGAAACAGAAACTTCTTCTTAAGCTGTTGGTGAAGCTAATTGGTACTTACAACATTACCCTGACATTAGTGCCAGGGTTAATACATTTGCATGTGTTCCAACTTTATCAAAGTACAATAAAAGGTCTCGGTTATATTCCTCTAACTGAGAAACCCCACAGAATAATAACTAAGATTTTAAAAAGCACCCGTTTGTATGAAACGTTACGCTTCTGAAGACACTGCAATTTAACAACCTCCATACATGCTGCCGTTTTTGTGACTTTCATTCATCATTGACTGAAAGGATTATCCAAGTACACCAACTGGTTCAGTGCCCTGATATACATCACATGAAAAGGAGATCACATTAGGTCCTGAGATTGTGCCAGGGGTTTGGTTTCAGAATGTGACAGCAGTCTATTTGCTGAGAGTTATTTACTTGCTTTCTATAAATAAAATGAATGAAATAAAATAGAATATCTTTATATATTTACTAACTATTTAAGTTGCAGGAATGTTGTGGTTGTTGGTGGTGTTTGATAATTGCTTTAAAAGAAGATTACATATTTCAGGACTTGCTTGCAATTACATAACCTTTTTCTGAACTGGCAATAACATGAGAAAAGTATTTCATTTATGTGTACAAATTACAACATCATTACATTTGCACAAGTGTGAATACCATGTTCATTGGCAAGAGCAGGATGTGTTACTATTTCAGGAAGTCATAAATGGAACCCCTTAGGTATATGATGTGTCTTATTTAAAGTAAATAACAGTGTTAGTAAAACAAGCAGTTTAGAGAAATGTCAGTAATTTGTTAAATGCTTTTCTCATTTAGGCTGTAGGGGAGCTGTTACAGACACGAGGTCATGAGGTTGGTGTTACAACGGGCAGGAAGAGACGCTGTGGGTGGTTGGACCTGGTCATCCTTAGATATGCTCACATGATCAACGGCTTCACTGCGTGAGTCATTTACTACGTATTTGTATATGACATTTGTAATTCTGCGATCATGCAGCAATACATTTACATTTACGGCATTTAGCAGACGCCCTTATCCAGAGCGACGCAATACTTTAGTGATGCTTGTGCAAAATGTATATTGTGAGCAAGAAGGATTGCTCATTTTTTTTTTTTTTTCAGAATTGCTTTGACAAAACTGGATATTCTTGATGTGCTGGATGAGATTAAAGTGGGTGTCGCCTACAAACTCAATGGCAAAAGAATTCCCCATTTCCCAGGTAAAATCTGAAAGCATAAGCATCATCTAATTACATTAGAGATGAATGTGTAGATGTAGGTGGTTTATTTTTACAATACAAAGGCATTCTATTAAGTCTAAATATTTTATAAGCTTCAAAATTCAACTTGTAAATTGACATGTAAGTCAGTGGATGAATCAGAAAAATACACCTTTGTATATATAAAGCCCCACTAAATGTTCAGTAAAAGAGAACCAAAAAAAGCTTTAATGGCTGTACAGAAGATTGTTGCTTCCATCATTTATAAATAAAACAAGAGCCAGCTAGACTTAGTGCTACTTACCCAGACATACTGAGCAGCGGGGACATGGTCGGGATCGTGACTTGGAATCTAAAGGTCACTCCAGGGGTCCTGTGTGGACATAGGAGGACCTGCCAAAATCTGTGCAGCACTACATTAAGCAAGCCTTTTTATTAAAGGGGGGCAGAAGGAAGCCACTCTTCAGTAGAATACAATAAGAAATAAGATTTTATGATCTGATGAAACCAGGATTTGGAATGACTTTCTGAAACATTGACTCCCTTAGATGAAGTGCAGTGGTGACAGTAGGACACTCTGGGTGTGTTTGGAGCGACCACAAGTGGGACTTGTTGGGACTGTGGAAAAGATGAATCAGTCTGTATATACAGAGATTTATTTACTTCCAGTAAAATACATAACACAAGCTTAGGACTTTTCCACATTATGGGAAATGCCAACCCTAATATTGCCAGACAGATTCAAACTGTAGACTGAATATGTCAATCCCTGATAAGCAGCGTTCATTCGGACTCGTAGTTGTTTACATGATATTATTACATGAATTACATGACGGGGAGTCCCTCGTTAGGGTTAGTCTGAAAGCATGATACCTGATAGAAGAAACTTTTGCAGTGGCCAAATCAACAATTTAGAATTTCAACAATCAACAAATTTTCAAAAAGAAGGAATGCATTGGAAACTCACCAAAATGTTTGAAAGACCTTGGACAACAAATAAAGTGGATAATTACAGAATTGTTTCCTTGGTCAAGAAAAAAACCCTTCATAACATATAGCCAATCAATTTACCAAGACTGATTAAATTAAATGCAAACTACAGGTATCACTTTAGAGCAAGAATTCCACAGTAGGCTGTTGCACCTTGTAGATACTCGACATAGTCTTCTTCTTCTTTCGGCTTCTTCCATTAGGGGTCGCCACAGCAGATCTAGCCAGAGTACAGCAGCCAAAAAATTCTTCTATCCGCTGTTATTTAGCATTAGCATTAGCATTTATCACCCTGGCCAATAGTGGAAACTATATTGGAGCACTCCCAGTCTTAGATATGCTAGTGTATCCACTCTCAGTGCATTGTAGTTAAGACTAAATGTGGTGAACAGAGGCATTTGAATGATATTATAATTGTTGTCAGACTGTAACTTTATACCTCTTGAGTGGCAATCAAACAATTTATAATATTGTAATAAGAGCTATTAAGTAAAAGAACGATGAAACAAAGTGAAAATGACAAGTTAAGTGATGCCAATGTGACCACAAACACTGATTACAAAAGATATACAGTAACTCACAAAAGTGAGTACACCCCTTACATTTCAGCAACCATTTTAGTATTTCTTCTCAAGGGACAATAGTATAGAAAAAAAGAAATGTGGATATATTTTAGAGTAGTACATGTGCAGCATTTATAGCAGTATAGATTTACTGTCCTCAACAAACAGCCATTACTGTCAAAATAGCTGCCAATAAAAGTGAGTGCACCCTAAGTGATAACAGCTGTATGTCATGTAATCACGCAAAGCCACATGTCCTATTCATCATGTTCATGTTTGTGTCTACTTGACAGGACCTTACAAATTTGTGTTTGTAGTTTTTAGACATTTTGTGAATTCTGTTTTCACTTTGTCATTATGGGGTGTAGATTAATAAAAAAAAAAA
Organism: Silurus lanzhouensis; assembly: GCA_039877035.1. Classification (NCBI taxonomy): domain Eukaryota; kingdom Metazoa; phylum Chordata; class Actinopteri; order Siluriformes; family Siluridae; genus Silurus; species Silurus lanzhouensis. Next base: position 6,380,445 of record JBCEWE010000214.1, on the reverse strand, counting down.
GTTTGAACGATTGTAGAATCAGGCTGCAACATAACTTGAAGGAGGGTCTGAATATTATAACAAATGCACTGTACATATGACATGAAATATTTAAGTATTATTTAAGTTTCACAGAGTTGATTTCAACAAGAGCAATGTGTAATAATGCAATGTACTTTGTTCATGTGATTAGCTGGTCTACTCACTTTATTTAATTCCATTGATTTTGGACTATTAGCTAATATGGAGGTACTGCAGAAGGTTGAAGTGGAGTATGAGACCTTGCCTGGCTGGAAGACAGATACTTCAGCAGCCAGGAAATGGAATGATCTGCCCTCCAAAGCCCAAAACTACATCCGCTTTGTGGAGAATCACATCGATTTACCTAGTAAGTCAAATGGCTTTGAATTAAACATGTCAGGAACATGTTCAGAAAGTACATTCATTACCTTGGCTGATTTTAACTGATGTTTCTGTGTCTTTGCAGTTAAGTGGGTGGGTGTAGGCAAGTCCAGAGAATGCATGATACAGATGTTCTAGAGTGCCTGTCCTCAAGTGAAGTCTGGAGTCCACCAACAACATGCAATCCTTCCAGGAAATCCATGACAATTGTAGGAATGTGACAGCAGATGGATTAGTGTTCACATATGCTGTGTTTAGATACAAGACTTATTGTCAGGACATGTGGAATTTGCTCAATAGCTGACAGTGAAAATAAATAAATATTACTAATTGTTAATAAATGAATAAACAAGATCTGTAACTTGATAACAGGTTATGTCATATTGTGCAATTTCTTCTATCTCAGTCAAAGTTATAGCCATTACAGGAGAATAGCAAACACTAAGTTTCTCTTTAATAGGACTTGAAAAATGTCCTCCTATTATGGCATATATTACTCCATAAACAACCTCAGGAATACATTTATGAATTGTTGCTTAGAATGGTTTTGTTGAGATTTTCTGTGCTTTAGTGTTTTCTGTTCGTTTTCCTGGCATTGCAGTGTCTTTAATACGTGTTTTAATCTTTTTTTTTCATGTCAGATAAAAAGGTGGGCAGGATATCAGTTAGGCTGCTGCAGAAATAGATACAAATACAGAACATTCTGTTCTTCTATCCTTTGCCAAGCTTGCACTGCAACTGGGCCTAATGGTGGCAGTAAAACCCCAGACAAACCCAAAGACTGTCTGAACATCAAGTCCAAAACAACAACCCTAGTGGGACTTTTGTGGAATAAATAATGAGGAAAATGCACCAAAATAAAACAGCAATATTTGGACAAAACATGGATTATTGTTTTCTTTGATTAGATAATACTTATTTAACAGACATTGGTGTGGTTTTTACTCTTTAGGTTTTTCATTTGTTAAAAAGGATAAACCAATATGAAGATCAGAGAGCTGTCTAAGAAAGAGAAATAATTTTAAAGGTGGGAAAAGGGAACATTAATTGGAGAAAATTACCAAGAGTAACCACTACCAAAGTAATGGAAAAGTAATGTAAAGGCTAAAGTAGAGTAAGAATTGGATCTGCTCACAATCCAAAACATACAAGCTCATCAGTCAAGCAGGTGAAGTTAAAGAAGTTAAATTCATTATGGTAGCAGTGAATGAATACCCCCCACCCCCTTTCTTAGTTATTTCAATTTACTTCAAGACTATCTGTTTCAAAATATGCTGATCTAGAAATGTATTAATTTAGTGATTTTTTTTTTTTTTACAGTTCGAGATATAGAAGCTGAAATTCATCTCATATTTATCTTTTGATCTGAATCCCAAATTTCTATAGAATATACCAAGACCAGTTTGTTTCTACAGTTCCAGTACTTTCAAAGAAAACTGTACACACTGAAAAATGTGAGCAGAAAAATGTTATTAGGGCAATTCTGTACAAGCCGGTGGGCAGAGCGACACCTTTGGGTGGAACATTGTCCTCTGCTGAGCCCAAGGCAGAGCGACCTTCTTATTGGGTTTTGAATCTTTTGCAAGCTGGGGGACGGAGCAACGCCTTCGTGGGGTGGAGTGATGACCTCAGCCAACCCCCGGGGTGGGCGACATTCTTGTTTTTTAATCTCTAGCAAGCCAGGGAGGTGGAACGATGTCCTTAGTGGTTTTTTAATTTATTGCAAACCCGTGGGGTTGGGGGGTCAGAGTGATTAACTCAGCATTGATGGTTCTTGAATCTTGCAAGCTGGGGTGGGACAACGTCTTTGGGGATGAAGTGATGACCTTAGCTGAGTCCAGCAAGCAGAGCGATGTTCTTTATGGTTTTAGAATCTCTTGCAAACCAGGAGGCGGAGCGAGTACTTCAGCTGTGCATGGAGGGTGGAGTTGACCTCTGCCAAACTTGGGGGGCGGGGCAACGTTTGTCATGATTTCTTAATCTCTTGAATGCCTAAACAACACCTTTTGGGGGTGAAGCAAAGTTCTTGAATCTCTTTCAAGCTGGGGGGATGCAACACCTTTGGGGGTGGAGTGATAACATCAGCCGAGCCCGGTGGGCAGAGCCATGCTCTTAATGGTTTTTGAATCTTGGAAGCCAGGGGGCAGAGCATGCAAGCCAGAGGTGAAGCCAGGGGTGGCGCACCACCTTTGGATATGGAGCGATGATGGTGTTTTTTTAATCCCCTCCAAACGGGGGGTGGAGCCTCATGCAAACCGAGGGCGAAGCGATTACCTCAGCGTGGAGCATCATCCTCTGCCAAACCCAGGGCAAAGCGACATTCTTGATGGTTTTTAATCTCTTGCAAATCAGGGGGAGGACAATGCAAGCCAGCAGGCAGAACGAAACCTTTGGGGGCCCGGCAATGATCTCTTGCAACCCGGAGTGACACCTTTGGGGGCAGAGCAACTTTCTTGATGGTTTTTAAATCTCTTGCAAGCTGGGGTGGAGCAATGCCTATGGGGATGAAGTGATGACCTTAGCCGAGCCCGGTGAGCGGAGCGATGTTCTTTATGGTTTTAGAATAAATTGGAAGCCAGGGGGTGGCACATGCAAGCCAGAGGCAGAGCCAGGGCGAACCCTGCAAGCCAGGGGGCGGAGCGACACCTTTGGAGGCGGAGTGATGACAGTGTATTATTTTAAAACCTGTGCCAAACCTGGGGGCAGAGCAACATCTTGATTTTTTTTTATCTCTTGAAAGCTTTGGGGGTGGACATCAGGCTAATGGGCAGAGCCATGTTCTTGATGGGTTTTTTTTATCTCTTGGAAGCCAGAGATGGGACCAGGGGCGAACCCTTCAAGCGGGGGGCGGGGCGATGACCTGTTTCTTTTTATTTCTTTCTCTTTTTTGATTTTGTGCATGGGGGCGGAGCATCGCCTTCGGGGGTGGAGTAATGTTCTTCACTGTGTTTTTAATCTCTCGGAACCCTGGTGGGGGGGTTTATTAACGAATTAACGAAGCCAGACACCATCTTGTGGTGGGAAACTGAAAACACATCGGGCATTACCCGGTAAACCCCAAATCTTGACACGTTGTCCTTCTTTGAAAAACTTTAAGGTAGGCAACTACTGTATGGTGGTATAACATCAAACCACATGTGTAGTTTAAAGTGCTTTGTTCTATTATCTATGTTATTGTTTCGGTAGTAAAAGCTCATTCACAATGGGTATTCAAGTATATATACATATAATATTTAGCACTATGTTTTTATTTATATCATGGGCGTAAATCCCGGGGGATTAAAACAATTATTTAAAAAATATCGCACTCTCTATTATGTAAAATATATGTATGTATACCTAAATAATTGTGTAAGTACAAGAGAAAACGCAAAAATGCATTTAGAAACAGTTGAGTTCCCCCTCCACTTCCTCACAGTGGTTTGACCCACTGCCTCCTTTCCCAGTTCATCTCACCTTCACTACACACACACACACACACACACGAGTCAGGTGTGCGGTTCATCTCACCTGCTCTACACACACACGAGTCAGGTGTGCGGTTCATCTCACCTGCTCTACACACACGAGTCAGGTGTGCGGTTCATCTCACCTGCTCTACACACACGAGTCAGGTGTGTGTCTGCGACTTAATTAACTAGGGTATTTTATTCATTTTAAATAAAGCGATTCTCTTTAATGTAGTTGATGCAGACTCATTCATAAATTAGTTGCGGCAAAAATGCTGATTAGCGATGAAATTTTCCATGAATCTGCTCCTATTATTGATTAAAATATGAAGGTTAGCTTGTTTACAATAGCTTGTAGCATAGTGCACTGACACTAACACGCCAAAGTCGTTTTCCATGCAGTGTTTTATTTGGGATGAATTGGTATAATGTTAATTTAACAATAACACACAATTAGCATATTGTTTATCTGTGCATTTACTAAATGAGCACTGTGCTACATCCGAACTGACCCACTGTATTTTTATAATCAATTTCTATTCTGTTCTTAAGTGCCTTAATAAATTTAAACCTTTTTTTAATTCCTTGTTTTTATTTTCGTGATTATTTTATTATGATCGTTTTACTTTATTTAAAGCACTTTTAATTACTATTGTGTTTGAAATGTGCTACAGTATAAATAAACTTGCCTTGCAGTGTCATAGACTAGATAAAATGACAGAGAAAAGGAAAATGGGAAATTGTATATTTATTGTCACCCCTACTGTTAAATGAAATTTACGCCCATGATTTATGTTTATGTTTATTTTTATCCCCGGGAGTTGCTGCCCTACGTAAACTGCGTACTCTGCGTATAGAGAATGGCGGTACTGCGCACACCTCAACAATGATGGAACTATAAAGAATGGATATTAAATGCCACACTCACGTGCCTCTCGTCGTCGCGTTTATCAGAACTGTTCCACACGCTCGCTCGCGGACCAGTGTTGTCCCCCTAACGTCATCAAAAGTTTTGATTCAGGACGGCTCCGTGGGGTCGTGACGCCTCTTGTTACGCCGTTATGATGCCACAGAGACCTCGCGCGTTGAAAAAAGCGGGCGGCGCGAGCTGCTCCTCTGCACGAGAATCAGATACCTTGAGATGCTGGCGGTGTATAAAACTTTGTCATCAGTGCTGAAATGGCGATCAAAGCCAAACAGTGAACAACAGGACGTACTTGAGAACAAAAATCCTAAAAACAAAAGTGGACGTCTCTTATGCAAAAAAGTTGCAGACGAGAATGGGACTAAAACCAAAAAGAGTCAGAGAGCATGGACGCCGTTTTATGCAACTATCCAAGACATGGTTCTTTGTTTACAAGCATACTCAAATTCCTCTGCGAAGAAGGGCAGAATTACTATTAGCCTGCTTCATGCGTTGGCATACCCAATTAAGTATAATAAGAGGCCCCATGTGCTGTGCCTCAGGACTGCAAACCTTCGACTATTCTACCTCCAGGCTGAGTGTGAAGCAGATCAGACATCATGGGTTGCGAACCTTAACCGCGCCGCGGCCTGTTACTCCGTTCCTCCACTCTTAACTGTTTCACATAACAGAAATGAAGGTGCTCAGTTTCTTCCTACATTCTGTAGCCATCTGTCTCATGAGCAGCAGCTCAGGTGTTGCAAGGACCATTTACAGATACTCTCGGAACACTTACAATACTACCTGACGCTGCCCTTTAGGTCTGAGGTTCTAGCTGTAGGTTATTTGCTGCAGCAGGTGAAGAACTACACAACATATGTAGAAGTGCTACAGGAGCTTGTTGAAGCAGAAAATGCTGGAGAAGGCTGCAGCAACTCAGCCTTAAGGAACATTACAGATATATAAACAATTCAAATTATGTATTGATTACATAAAATAAAGATTATACCCATAACAAAATGGGGGCTCTAATGCTGTATAGCTGTGTGTCTTTTAATACAATACAATTTCCATTCTGACAGTTTACACAGGGACTAAAGGGTGTGTAAAAGAGACTACATAATTAATCTAAGCCTAATAATAAACAGACTAACAGATTGAAATGATTTGTTATTATTTGTTTTTATGTTGATTTTATATTTATTTAATGGTAATCTGCAAGTGGATTTTTTTGTAATGAACAAATTATGATTAAAAACCTGGCAATCATCACATGGTTTTCAGTAAGTAGATCAAATTAACCCATAATTTATTTTATACAATTTACACAATTACAATTTTTTTTATACAGTTTATACAAAATAAGGAAACGTGTATAATGAGTTTGCAGTGTTGACCAGTGATGAACCCTACTGTATGGTCAATGAACTGCAGGTTGTGGTATAGAAACGCGCCCCACCTCGTAATTCCGCCAAACCGCTAGATGGCGCTACTGACTACTTTTACACCAACGCACTCGCAGCAAACAGTATTAAAGCGCAGAGAGACATCGCGGGAAAACAGTTTGGTAGAGGAGCAGGACTGTTTGTTTACTTTCCACGCGGGAGTCGCCATTTCTTCAACTTTAAAATGCCTAAAAGGTCCTGCCCTTTCACCGACTCGTTCTCGACGCAGTATAAGATCCACGTTGGGCAGAAGGAGCTGAACCTGCACGGGGTTTTCGGAAACAAGTACAGACAGGAAGTCTACGGTGAGTCTGTTTCTGGCCTTTTATTAACGTGATAGTGGCTCCGGATAGATTAAGACATTGTTGTTTTTACTCTGTGCTCTCCTTGCAGTTTATCACTCAACCCTGTGTAATTCTGTGTGCGCAACCGAACAACTTAAGTCTGTATACCGAGAAGTCCCGCCTCCTGCGTTTTAATTGGTCAAACTTTTATACTTTTAAGGAATCCACCAATCAACGGGCAGGTTGCTTTCGCCTCAGACTGTTCACCTCTGTTCTAGTGGTGCTTTTATTAACCGCACTTTGTCATTAAAGTGTTTATGCAATAATGAAGCTATTAAGATTATCAATGTAATTGATAGTTTTTATATTGTGTTGTATATGGAGCATTTAAAAAATACTTTGTGTAGCCCAGACATGAATACTAAATATTATTGTTGGGAAAAAGCTCATTCTGTATATTTTTGTTTTATAACTGTGTAGATGCACAAAGGTTGTGTAGAGTTTAAGCACGACGATGTTTTAAGAATTAAGTAAAAATAAAGTAATAATAATAATAATAATAAAACTTAAAAAACTTGGTGTGATCATCTGGACTGGTGTTTGTTGCTTAACATGGGCAGGTAATGTGGCATTGAGAATAAATGATTTCTCAAACATCCCCAAACTGATCCCTTATTTAAAATCACATTAAATCGTGTTTATCCTGTAATGTCCATATGACACAAGTGAAAATGCAAGACTTTTAGTTTTTCACTTCTTTGCTTTAAAAGTGTAGTCAAAACCCAAAGTGTACCTTTTTTATTATTTCATTTATTTTTTTTTTATTTTTAAAACAACCCTTTGTTTTTCTCCAAGTATGGCCTCTATCTTGTGTTTCTGTATACTTATAAAAAGTGTGATTAGTCCATGTCTATATATAGATCTTTAGTCACATTTTATGTAACCATGTTCTGGTTAATCACAACATTTTTACAAGATTATACTAGAACTGTGAGAACTAGTTATTTATTGTCTAGTGTCTCTTTCATTATATTTACAATAAAATTTAAAATGTGGCTTTTGTTTATTCAGCACTTAAGCAACAAGCAATTATTTTATTTACTTATTTTATTATTATTTGGCTATACTCTGTTGTCTTTACTCTTGTAAATGATGGGAAATGGATTATTCACCACTAGACAATTGTATTCAAATATGAGAAATCTGTTCTAGAAACCTTTTTTTTCTGCGATCTGATTTCTTGTAATGAATTAATCTTTCTTTATACGTCTACAGAAAAGACCAAGAACCTGCTCTTCAATGGGACCCGAGCTGTTATGGGGCAAATTTGGAAGGTGGATGCAGCGGGAAAGTGCTCTGATGTGGATATGTGTAATCGGGTTGATGTAACTCCTGCAAATAATCAGCTGCTACTGAAAGGACAGACTCTGATCGGGCTGGATGGGAAACTGACGAAAGCCAAGGCAGCTTCAGGTAAAATTGGACTTTGCTGTGCCACCCCCCTCCAAGTTGATCTTGCTGCCCATCACCCATTGGCCAACAATTTCAGTCACATGTCTACCACTTAGAGAAGTGTGAAGCTGACTCATGAGCTGCTGCATCTTTCAAACTGCTGTTTACGCAGCGTGAGCACTCGCAGTGCAGCGTAACGTAACGCACTTTGAGGAAAATGCTATCTGTTTATTCTGCATGCATGATCTCACCGATGCCCCTCATTGGCTTGGGTTGAACAGAGTGACGGGACACAGATGTCATTCCTGCTACGCCGAGCCTCTTAGCTGTTGCATTGTTGAGATTCAAACGTGTATTTTGTGGATAGTGGGGCGACCCATGTCTACTGAGAGCCACGATTGGGGTTTTCTACATTGAGCTCCTTCCATTTACATTATTAATGGCTTGAATTAATTTTTTCAAGAATCCATATCTATTTTCTTAGTAATGTATTTAAAATAATGTTTTGTAAACTTCGTATTAAATAATACGAAGTCTGGTTGCTGCAGTTATTTGCAAAAAAAAGTCAAGAGAGTCAAAAGGAAATGGAAGGAATGCAAGGAAAATGTAAGGAAATGGACGAGAATGTGTAGAAGTGTAGACCCTGTTGTGCTTTGAGTTTTTTTTTTTTTTTTTTTTTTCTCTCCTTCCCCTTTTGCATACTCTGTAATGCAGCTGCAGTGTGTATGCAGTTACTACAGTTTCTAAATTTGTTTATTTTAAATTTGCAGGTTTAATTTTAAGCTCCCATACGTTCAAATAATTTCACCAATATAATCCACTCAATTGATTAGATTAAACTTTTATTGTGCACGGTACATGTTCAGAGCCAAAGAAATGCATTTAGCGCGCGCGCGCGCGCGTGCGTGCGTGCGTGCGTGCGTGTGTGTGTATATAGTAATATACAATATATTGTGCTAAGAGTATGCATAGGTTATGTGAGATGATGATGTACTCAATGGCATGATATAGTTAAGTACAAGTATAAATATGTATGTTTCAGTCAGTGGCGGCTACTGGTCTGTCAGAGAGGGGAAGCTCATTTTCGGCCTACATCATAAAATTGTCTATATTTAAAAGTAAATTCTGCCCTACGTTCCTTTTCAAGAAAATGGTCTGTGACCCTGTCGTACCAACTAGGAGTCTTTTCAAGTGACTTGACCAGTGTCCTCTCAATGGCCAGCAGAGCTAGGCTGCTTAAACGGCCTTGGCCCATTGTGTTTCGGGTGTAGGACTTGAGTCGCTTTAAACAGGAGAAGCTCCTTTCTACACCTGCAGATGTAGCTCCAATTGTTGCCACTAATGAGAACAGTTTGTAAAGCTGAGGCATTGCACTGTCCAACTCCATGTCTTTAAGGAACACCAAGTAATCACACAGCTTTCCCCTGTTACCCTGCAAGTCCTGATACAGAATACAAAAAAATATTAAACTCTGTAAAACTGAAACAAGGAATGTGGTGTATAATTGTGTGAAATGTATGATGAAAATCAAGCAATTTCGCCAAGCAAATATCAAAGAAATAGGTTGCAGCAGTTTTTATTTCGACTGAACTTGAGAAATCCGCGATGGGACTGAGCGCGAATAGCTTCAGTGATTCCTTATAGTACAGAATCGCTGTCAGTCAAAAGGAGATGCAGTCTTTCGACAGACCCTCCAATCATCACGCAGAAGCTCGGAGTCCGGGCCAGCCCACTTCCCCATTCACCCCCAGAGACGCTGAGCGTCCGTGGGCGGGACATAATCGCAGCGTTTATCCAATGAGCGTCTAGTTTCGAAGCGCTGAAAAAAACCGTTCAAAGCAGCCCCATTGAAGTGAATGGACGCTGGGCTTCAATAGGGAAATGCACTGTGACGCTGCGGGAATGTATGAGAAGGAAATCGAGTCAGCCGACCTGCTATATGTAACTGATTCTGAACGAACTCGTCTTTGAGATGAACGTTTTCTAACGCATTTTTAGTCAATAAAATGTTAATACAATAGTACATATTTGACCATTAATTTTGTGACATTATAAGGGAAGCCGAGCTTCCTTTGCAGTCTTAAAGAAATCGCCTCTGTTTTCAGTGTATATACAGTAAAAATATGGGTGAAATGTACAGTAATGCAAAAGTGAGCTATGGATGGTGCAAAAAATACAAAGTAACAATGCAGTATTGAATCAGCTGTTCAGTGCAGTAACAGCAACAGGAAAAAGCTATTCTTCAGTCTGTCTGTGCGACTCTGGGGCACCTATAGCCTCGGTGGTTATCCGGATTAACAGCATGGCTGTGATTATGTGTTCTTTATCAGGATAATTAAACAATAGCACAATTTGAATTGCCCTCTTGTAGCCATCAGAATCATAATCAGCTGGTTAAACTAATGTACTTTCATGTACTATACCACATTGAATGTCAGGCCTTTTATCTTTATAGCAATAATCACTAATCTTAATGATGGTTAGGTAGTTACTTTAACACTAGAGTAACACTTTCCCTTCCTTGTGTGTGTTTAGGCTGGACAGTATGCTTCTGTGCTCAAATGCTTATTAGCGAGAGAATGCATGCTTAACACTTGTCAGCAGTTTTGAAGAGCACATAGGACCGTGCTGAAACAAGCATGTGTCTGATGTGTTCACGGTGTCTGAAAAGCATGAGTGAATGTTTATGGGGGGGGGAATTGAAGCAAGATGAATGGTGATCGTTACAGCTACGACGTAGATTTATTGTGAACTGATCGATGTTAATTGTTGATCTCCTGTTGTCTCATCAGGCGGCGCGAGTGTTCCGGCTGTGTGCGCCGTGTGTCAGCGGTCATCAGGCACGAGGACGACCTGCTCTCAATGCGATCGCAGCGCATGTCCCTCCTGCACGCAGCAATGCAGCAGCTGTTCCAACCGCTGCTGCTCTGTGTGCACCATCACAGAGTAATTTCACACTCTTCCATTCTTTGACTACAGTCATGCAAACTGACAATGTTCTTTAGTTCATAGATGTACAATTTATGCTTTTGCATTCAAGTTGATAAAATTATAAGTTTTCATTGTACTTTTGGGTAGATTTTATGTTGAATTAAATAATTCTCAACTTGCTCTTTTCCTCCTTTAGTTACACTGAGCGCTATGACAAAGTCCTCTGCTGTAGCTGCTCTTCATGAGATGGATGTAAAGACGTCTGGAGAAAAAGCTGAAATGTTTGTGTTTTGCTTGTAATAAACTTTAGCGCATTCCACCCTGTAAATGCATTTTATATATTTTACACATGTAATCCTTTGTGTACATATGTATTTTTTAATTGTTGAAATAAATACTTAATCAATTTAAACTGGTGTTTCAAATCTTTCTTGAAAACAAAGTCTGCTCAGAAAATGATTGAGTAAAAAACAGGAGGTGGAGCTGGAGGTAGCAGAGCTGAAGATGTTGAGATTTTTATTGGGAGTGATGAGGATGGACAGGATTAGAAACGAGTTGGAGGGACGGCACATGTAGGACGTTTTGGGGACAAAGTGAGAGACGCCTGATTGAGATGGTTTGGACATGTGCAGAGGAGGGACATGGGGGTATATCAATATGAGCTGCCATGAAGGAGGAAAGGAGGAAGGCCAAGGAGGAGGTTTATGGATGTGGTGAGGGAAGACTTGCAGGTAGTTGGGTTAAAAGAGGCAGATGTAAAGGACAGGGGGGTATGGAGACAGATGATCCGCTGTGGCGACCCCTAATGGAAGAAGCCGAAAGAGGGGGAAACCTCGTAGTTTTAATAGAGGGACCAAAACATGAAATTAATCTCAGTGCTTCTTCCTGTTTGATGGCAATTATTGGATGGTAATGTTTAGGTCACTTTGGCAGGCTTATTATCTACCTTTAGATCAGGGTTCCACTAGGGGTGTAAAAGTACACAATTCACGGTTTGGAATGTGTCACGGTTCGGTTAAATTTCGGTACAGTTAAGAGGAAGAAAATTTCTTGTCGTTTATTAAAAAAAAAAAGCAGTTTATTATTAATTTGCTCATACTGACCACTGGATGTTCAACATAACACCACATAGTGAAGAACTCAGAGGATTTGAGAATTAGAATTGTTGCTGTCCACAAACACGGCCTAGGCTTTAAGACCAGTAACATCCTGAAACTGAGCTACAGTTAAGTGGTCAGGGTCATACAGAGGTTTTCCAAGATTGGTTTCACTCGGAAAAAACCTCACAAGGGTCCATCAAAGATGCAAGTTGTGAAATGGGCAAATAGACGGTTGATAGAATTGAGATTCCTGAGTCCTTTCCTGGATCACTTTTGGTAGTAACTAACCACTGTATACTGGGAGCACTCCACAAGAGCTGCTGTAGGTTTTTTTGGTTTAAAAATTTTTTTAAATTATTTTTTTGTTAAGCTGCTCTGACCCAGTTGCCAAGCCTTTACAGTTTCACCCTATTCCAAGTTGCTCAGTTAAACTTTGAGAACTGATGTCTAATATATCCAACTCCAGTTCTGTAATAAGAGAAGACATTTTATTCAATTTACCGGTCGGTTCATGTTCAATTGTATGGCCGATCAGTGCTCTTTTGTGTTATCTAATGTTGGTCCAGTGCCAGTATAGTTGAATAAAAAAAATGTATCCTTCATACAGTATATTCTTTATAAAAGAACATCCATAACATCAACTCTGAATGGTTGGTGTATTCTGACTTACCAGTAAGAGATGAAAGGATCTTGACTATAATGTGGGACTGCAAGCTTCCTTTCTGAAAGTTTGTTTAGTGCTTAGCTTTTAATTAGAAAAAGTTAAAACAATACTGTAGAATATGAGATAGATGATGTGGTATCAGGGACTTTTTCAGCTTTTATAAGTTATATTAAAGTAATAAACTGCACCCAACTTGGTGCTCCCCGTATCAGTGGCTATATCATCATATATTTGCATTAAAAGCTAATGCGCTAATAACCGATTGATTCATTCATGCTCTATAATTTAATTTAATAACTTATCATGTATATTTTGTATTATTTTGATAAAGCAGATCACCAAATATTTACCAATCTAGTGTTTATTAATAAAGTTTATATTTATATTTAATATAGTTTATAAGCTGTTTACAGCTGTCTAATTTGGCCTTTACTAAACAAATAACAAAATCTTAAAGCTGCTTGGATTAAGATTTTGTTATTTGTTTAGTAAAGGCCAAATTAGACAGCTGTAAACAGTTTATGACATCCTCTGGAGGCACAGCAACCTAACTCGAGCTGCACATTCACAGACATGCTACAACTGTTGTCCAAGCAATCCCAGAAGCTGAGGATGATGTGAGCCAAATCTGATGAAGTTTGGACAAAATTTGCAGGAGGAGCAATAATGGCAGTCACATGTAAAAGCATTTTAACATTTTACCAGTAGGTGGCGCTGGCAGGAAATAGACTCTGGTCATGGTCTTGAAGATGCCTATCAAGTTTCATGTTTGTTTTTTTAGTTTTTCCATTTTGGACACACAGTTCAAAAGTACATCTCGACTAGGTCGAGGTTTCACCTGATGGTGGCACTATAGGATGTTTTTTAAAATATGTACCGGTACTAAACCCTGTCCAATCAGTGTGCCTGATTTCACATCTTTTGAGCAGACGTTTCTATGGGCTGCCATAAACCAGGAGAAAAAAAAAAGAAACACAAAAAGAACAAGCAGAAAAAGAAAAGGTAGAATAACAAATTAAACTGCACTCCTTCAGTGTTTAACCCACAAATGAATGTATAATATGTTGCTTTATATAAAGCACTGCAGTCTAAAGAAGGCATATTTAAACATAATACTTTCATTTTATGTTTACTAGTAATGTAAGCTGACAAAAAAGTAGTGTACATTTTTGAATAAATATAAAATGTCAAACTGAATTTATATGCTGTGAATTACTGAAGAATATTTTTTGAGGAGTAATGCACTCTAGGAGAAAAATAGAGCGCTTGGGGGGGAACCTATGGGGTCAGGGAGAGTGCATGCAGAACTCCATACAGGCAGGTATCTGCTTATCCAGTATGCAGAAGGGAACCATAGAGTCTTAAAATGGCAAGAAGTTGCTGGAAGGTCCCATTTACTGAAAACATTCTCGTTCGTTCGTCAATGATGAATTCATTGTATAACTGAAGTATGAACAGTACAGATCATTTCAGCATAACAGACAATGTATAAATTTATAGTATGTGGATGAGTAACTTCTAATCTCATTATCTGTTCACTACATTATAGGTTTTTTGTAAAGCACTTTTAACATTGGACATTGTCCCAAAGCAGCTTTAAAGAGGTTCTGAAGTTGAATGAAAGAATGTATATCATTCCTTATAAGTTTATCCTTATAGGTTTATCTTTAATGAGCAAGCCAGTGGTGACTGTGGCAAGAAAAAACTCCCTGAGGTGGCATGCTGCACAGAGAGGTCTCCAACTGAAGAGAACTCCATCCAGAGGTAGGGTTTTGGGATGAATCAGGCAGGTCTGGAGTGAAGAAAGGGACAGGAGCACTGGTCACTGCTACCTCTATGCACATCTGATGTCACCCACAAAATGATGGTTTCCATTTTGAGTCTGTTTTTTTCTCATGTCATCTCAGGAATCAAAATTTAGGTGTTAGTGTTTGATATTTATGTAGCAATTATACAAATTCCAATTCCACAAAAATCTGGATTTTATACTCATGGGAGAGAGTAAGTTGGGTCTGCTAGGGTTCATTTCATTTTGTAGACTGTGTTGTGAATTATTTTCTTTGTATTGCCATCAAGATGAAGAGGAATGAAATCTCTCTGGATAATTAACACAACTTGACCCAAGCACTAGACAAGTGAACACTAAGTTCACAATAAAACTCAATTGTGCAGATTTTCAACTGTACAATTTGATCTAAATGGTGAACTAAGACCGTGGCATGTTTGTACTATTTGTGTGACACAAATAGGAGACATTTTTTGGTTTATGTTTCTTTCATTAATACAGTTAATACAGATAAATAAACACAAAATGCGAGCATGAACGCCTTCATTCGTCTGCTTTATCTTGGCCAGGGTCTTAGTGGATCTGGAGCATGTCCTGGCAGCACTGGGTGTGAGGCATGAATACACCCTGGATGGGATGTCAGTTCATCAGAGGGACAGTTTAGCACAGTCGATCCAACTCTCAGTATGGCTTCAAGAGGAAGAAACCTACAAGAACACAGAGAGAACATGTGAAACTCTACACAGACTGTAACCTGAGCTCGGCATTAAACCAGGGACCCTGGTGTTGTGTTGTGCTACCTGTGCTATTGTTCTGCCTGGAAGTATAAGTATGGGAATTGGCTTCTTCTAGCTACAAGAGCATTACTAAAGTCAGGTACTAACTCCATGTTAGGAGGTTTGGGGTGTAGTCCTTTCACGTCAAAGGTGTTCAGTGGGGTTTAGATCAAGGCACAACCAAGCCTTAATGGAGCATGGAGCAGGTTTTGTCATGCTGGACATGTCTGGGTTCCAGGGAGTACAAAGACATCCCATGCAAGCCGGATATTTTATACCAGAATGTTGATCAGAACCAAAATTAAACAAAAATCTAATTATTTTCAAATATATTATCCTTTACCATTACATTTTTCTAGGTTGGATGCAAAGTTAAGTTAAATCAGTGGGATTTTATTGGCCTAAGACGTAAAAGTAACCTGTAGCAGGAATAGTGCCTGTGACTGTGGAGCTTTGTGAGTTACACTCACTTGGGCTGCATGGTTCCTTGTGGTTGGCACCAGTTGGTGTCTGCAGACAGACGCTGATTTTCAGGCAGAGAAGCAGCTGGTACAAGCACAGAGGCGTCAGCGTGGCCGGAAAGTCAGTTATGATAGAAAGTCCTGCTGCAGCTAAAGACCTTAAGGCATGTTATTTTCATTCATAAAGTCCAAACTTTATAAAGGTTCGGGTTACAGAAAAGTTATATGAATTACATGGAACATAGAGTTTTTAAAATCTTATTTGAATTTACATGTGATTTATACAAATTTTTTGTTCACGGTCACAAGGTTTTAACACAAATGACTGTTTTTTCACATTTTCTGTATTTTTATTTATTTTTACATCAAATTTTTATTTTACAAATTCCTATTGAATTCTTCATGTGCCATTCTGGGTGTACACTGTGTATAAATCTTTCTTTCTTATTTTAAAGATATAAATATTGTACATAGAAGCTTCTGTCACCAAAACAAATTCCTCAGATGTATTTATTATTCATTTAAAGTGTGTGGGTTTTTAAAAATAAGATGATAGTTATGATGATAGTCATTTATAATCAAGCAATGTGCCGTTCGGCCTCTGGAATCATTCAAATGACAAAACATCTTTATGAGAGCTGATTATGGAAATATTGTAAGAAAACTGTTAATATGTTGTCAGTCACACATCATAGCCTGTTCATTTTAGAAGCTGATATTATCATCCTTCATCACCTCATCAAACCTTAGCAGTTTTAGGCAGCTTTAATTAGAACTTATTATATTTCCTGCAAATGAAAGACATGCAACAGGACAATGATCCCAAGCACACCAGCAAATCCTCAATAGAATGGCTGAATAAGAACAGAATCGACATTTTGCGATTGTCCAGTCAATGTCCAGACCTCAGCCTGATTGAAATGCTGTGGCAGGACCTTAGGAGTGCTGTGAATATACAAATGCCCACAATCGTCAATGAACTGAAGCAACAATGTAAAGAAGAGTGACCCAAAATTCCTCCACAATGAAGTGAGAGACTGATAAAGTTAAGTTATTGCTGCTAAAGGTGCAGGTTCCCTGGTGGTCTAGTGGTTAGGATGCTGCGGCCCGGATTCGCCAGTCAGGGAAATAACCCAAGTCATAAGGGTTGCACAAGCCAGTGCACTCTTAGTGCCGGTCCCAAGCCCGGATAAATGGGGAGAGTTGCGTTAGGAAGGGCATCCAGTGTAAAAACATGTGCCAAATTATACATGCGGATCATGAATACAGACGATCCGCTGTGGCGACCCCTAATGGGAGAAGCTAAAAGAATTGCTGCTAAAGGTGGTTCTAAAAGCTAATAAATCATAAGGTGTACTTAGATTTTCACACATAGTTTCTTTATTTTGTCTCGATTTCTGTAAAAAAAGAAATAAAGATTGACGCAGTGTAAATGTTGTGCTGTTGTTCGAGGCTGTAAATATTCTAAGGATCTCTAAGGACCAGATGATTTTTTGTCCTGATACATAATATTTACATCCTGATGCGTAAAAACAATAGAATTTAAAGAGGGTGTACTTTACTTTCACATGTCTGGTTGTATATTATGTAATTAGAACCACATATCCGAAATAAATAATTTAGTATACGTTTGACAAGTAAAAACATAATGTACATATAATAGTATGTGGTAAGGTTTAACTCACATCATGGCTTTTGCGTGTTCTTGCTTGGTTTCCTTCCTTCTGGTAAAAATATGCCTGTAGTTTGATTGGAATTAATTAAATTAAATTAAATCTAAATTGTCCCAAGGTGTGTGTGTGTGTGTGTGTGTGTGTGTGTGTGTGTGTGTGTGTGTGTGTGTGTGTGTGTGTGTGTGTTTCATGTATCAGAATTCATTCCTGGTATTTGGTTGCAGCACAATTACCATCAAATATCAAAAGGCAACACGAGGTTCAGCTGTATTTCCTACAGAGATGGGAATTAATGAAGTACAAATACTGTACTTAAGTTGATTTTTCTGGCATACTTTACTTCACTATTGATTTTTTGGACTGAGACAGAGGGAGTCAGTGATATTCAGAGACATTCCTGATTACCTGATCATCATCATCATCTTTTCTCTGCTGGTGTTCTATATGGTGGATGTTCAGCCTAGACATTCATTAGATAACGAAAGTTCTGTATTAATATATTAATATAATGTGAAGTCCAGTTATCAGCGTGACACTAAAACAGGTAGAGGTAAAAGCTACTTTTTACTTCAGTGCATAGCAGAGCCCAAACTTCTTTACTTTAACTTGAGTAAAAAAGTGTACTTCAACTTTTACCAGAATCTTGAAAGCATGGGAATCTGTACTTTTACTTGAGTGAGGGATGTGCGTACTTTTGCCATCTCTGATTTTATATATAGAATATAACGGAAGTAAAAAATGCCAGCTGGGTGCAGGTCAGGAGAATTAAATGGAGTGGAACAATAGTGACAATAGAAATAAATTATATATTTAATAATTAGTAATTAATTGTAATATTTTAAATCATGTTTTAGTGATAATTATATTGAAAGTGATAAAGAAGAAGAAGGAGAAAGATTGTGTAAAGAAATCAGGTACACGTATGCTTAAATAATCACAATTATTCATTTTCCTTCAATCACAAACAAGTACTGTTTGTATTTAGCTTCCTGTATGTATCTTAGAAACACATTATGAGTGGTGAGTCTAGACAATATAAGGGTTATGTGTAAGTTTTAATTAGCTTCAATGCAAATTTTTAATTTCAGAAAAAAAAACTCTCAAGGCCTCTTTGGATGCTTGAAAGTTTTTTACAAGTTTAAAGGCTCTCTAAAAGTTTTTGCACTCCTGTGTTTTGAGCTAATACGCCTCTGATCGCTGGCATGTCTTTGTTCAGGGAACATGATGGACATACAATGTGTGTCAGATTTCCCCAGTGACACTTGCTAACCTGTTAAACAAGCCTGTATTTCTCATCCACACGCCACCATCTATTTAATGACATGCAAAACCCAAACAAAGTTGAGAAGAATTCAAGTGAAGGTAATTAGACCACATGTTACTGTCAATTACGTGGACCTTCTCTCTAACACACACACACACACACACTTTATGTATATGGTGATGTTACAGTTCAGTTGCTGGCCCTTTTGTGGAAGCCTGACTGCAGCTGTTGGGGCTTTCATCACAGTCTCTGTGTTTTTACTGAAAAAGGTCACACTCGTCACTTCCGAAGCAGCTCTTCTTACCCTGTGCAGCATGCCATGGAGCCCTTAAGGCCCTGGGACGCCTCACCGACTGCTGGATGGACTTAAGTTCGTGTGCGTATGGCTTTGGATTCACTGTTAAACTACGGGGTGACCAGCTGTGCCCAGAGAAACAGAGAGACAGGGAGAAGCATGCCTGCCTCAGTGATGCATATACTATAAATATGGGTTAGTTAAAGAAGTGACAGCTGTGCGCTTCTCAACCTTCTGCTTGCACAAGGTCACAACACAAGGCAGACACACACTCTCTAATGTCATAAAAGTATACACTTGAACCTTGATGGAAAATTACTTTGCATTGTATTTTTTTTGTGACAAAAATATAAACTTAAAATGTTGCGCAATAGTCAATTTGTCAGATCAGAATTCAACAAATCACTAGACATCTGTTCACACAGACAGAAATACTAACATATACTGTACATTATAGAAAGTAATGTTGGTTTTTGAAAGTTCTTGCTATGTTAAGTTTCTTCTAGCTCCTAAATGTGCAACTAGGTCAGTTGGTGATTTTGTATGGTGTAGGTTTGAATGGAATGGAATGGAATGGATAAAGCAGTTACCCAAAATGAATGAAATAAACAAAAGAAAATAAAAAACAGTAGGATATAGTAAATATTGTGGCTAGACATGCTATGTCACAGCTCTAGGGTTCCTAGTTCTTTCCTGCTTCAGTCTGTTCGGTGTGTTTAATTCAATTCAGTTCAGTTCAGTTTTATTTGAATAGCACTTTTAAAAATTAACATTGTCCCAAAGCAGCTTTACAAAGAAAAAGAGGTTATAAAGTTGCAATGAACTGATGTTCTCTCACTTTCCAGTGAAAAAAATGCTCCTATATGAGAACAAGCAAATGTGTATGCATGGTGTCCTGTGATTGCTTGGCTTCCAATACATTGTCTGTCTTCATACACAGTGTTACTGGGATACATTCAGAACGCACTACAACACAGACCTGCACACACATGGTTACTAAAAGTAAGTGAGCGAGTGATGTATCTATGGTACACTGTGGGTTATTTATCCAACATTTACTAACAGTGTGTGGACGTGTTTGAATAAGAAAAAACTGAAATAATATTTTCTGCTGGATTTCCTTTCACATGTAAAATGCACTCAAAACTCCCCCAGAAAACTCCAAAGCATTTACAGTTTAATTAGTTCACAGGCAACTCAGAATACAAAATAAACAACTGGGGTAAAGACTGGAAAATGTATTTTGAATTACTGTTTTGCCAGTAAACAGATTTATTATAACAATAACAACAACAACAACAATAATAATAATAATCATAATAATAATCATATTAATAGTATATGCTAAATCTTCCCTCACCTGAGCTGTTTGTTTCTTTTGTTATAATAGAATCGTTCGTTTTATTTTATTTTATTAATGTATGTGTTTGGATTAGCTTGTAAATTGGTTTTCGCAATAATTTTCTCTCACTACTGTTCCGATCGACTAGAATGAGGATGCGTTTTTAATAGAATCCTTCAATAATTTCAATAAATACACTTGTATGAATTTCTCTGGATAGGGGGATCTAACACATGCTTTAACTCCACAGTAAATCCTACATTTAAAACGTGCAATTATATGATAAGGATTTTATAAGATATTATAGGATTTTAACACCAAGTTAGGAACAAATCAGCAATACCAAATTTCTTGTGTAAATTGCTACTATTAATAAACCAATTCATGAAGAATGAGTGTGCATATTTACAAATATTTACTGTTGCTATAATAATATACTATTCAACATCTAGTGCTCCAATTCATCCCAAAGGTGTTCAGTAATGTTGAGGTCAGAGCTCTAAAGCAGGCCACTAAAGGTCTTCAAGTTCCTTGTTTAAATAAAGGGGAAATGTAATGCTACCACATCCAAAAACATCCTATATTGGTAACAGTTTGAGGAAGAACCACATGTAGCTAGAAAAGTCAAGTTTCCAAATACTTTTGCCTATATAATATATATATGTTGTTTATTTTCATTATGTCTCTGTCTTAATACAACATTTATATAATTATGAATTAAGTAGAAATGAATTAATTAGTCATTAATTATTCATACAGTGAAATGTAGTAAAATATAGCACAATTTGTTGATCAAGATATGATAGTTTTTGTTTTTATGATTATAAATGATTATTGCTTCATGCAATCAGCGGGAGAAATGTACTCATCATGCAATAATCGAGGCGTGCTATGGAATTTATAACCTTGATGTATAGAAAGGAGGATGTTTTGTATATAAATGACTTATATTTACTAAGATGAAAAAAGAGAAAGGATTTGACAGCATGCCTAGGCTTTGACAGTGTGTGGGTCACTTTCCTGCATGCACTCTTGTTTGCAGCTCAGAGTGTGCTTATATGTGTGTGTGCATGTCTGTGCATGTTTAGAAGCATCGCTTCTTTTCAAGTGTGACCACCTGTCTTTTGTTGTGAGGTAAATAAATATATAAATGTGGCCAGGCACCAGCTGTCCCTGGCAGTGCGTTCAGAGGTCAAGGGCTTCCACCGCTGGCCTCACGAGGTGAAGATGTCCAAGTTTTCAACTTCGTTCTCCCTTCCAAAGACTTCCCACTGCCCAGGGAATACATGCAAATAGGCCAGCTCTGGTTAAATGGAAATTACTTGAGCATTTTTGATCAGCGAGGGCAAAAACACAACTAATTAAGTCAAAACGATGCAAGATATGGCTTGAATACATAAACAACGTAGGTCTGTGTTAAGTCTCAGGGTTTTTTTGGTTTTAAGTTAATATGAATGCCCCTGTAAGCGTTCATTTATTGAGGTCATTTGGACTGTGTGGGAATAGTGAGGTTAAATGAGAAGTTAAGAAGAATGGCTAGACCAGGGGTTCTTAAACATTTGCATTGTTAAATAAATCTTTACCTCATTGTTTCACATGTGCAATAATATTTTGTTAAAATTATTAATTATTTTTTCTGGAACAGTCAATTCAAACTAACCAGTTATATAGGCTGAATTTATGAAGTAACTTATTTATTTATTTAAAGAATGTGTAACACCGGATTTCTTGCTGTAAGGGCTTCTGACCAGATTCTTGGCTCAAAAAACAAATAGATCTGAGGCTTAATGTTTTCTTTTATTGTTGCAATTGGCACACTACATGCACTACATGCTGAATAACTTCATACGAACTGCATATTAAGATCCAAAGATCATTTTAAAGGACAGGGTTTAAAATTAACACCTGTTGCTAAACGTACACTTGTTATACTCTATTCTCTCTATTATACATTAATGTTAACAGAACAGGCCTGAATAATAGAGCATACATATAGCAAACTTTAATTAATCAGAACTTAATGATGTTACAATCACTTAAAAACAACACGTTAATATCTTGTTGATATGTTAAAGCAATTTTATTTTAAAAAGCACATCCATAAATACCAATATCTTTTCCACTATTGTACAAAAGCTGTACCAAAAAAAAAAACCTTGGCTACGCTTCACAGCACAGAGATGGCAAAAGTACACACATCCTCTCAAGTAGAAGTACAGATACTCATGCTTTAAAAGAGTCTGGTAAAAGTTGAAGTACTGACTACACTTTTTCACTCAAGTTAAAGTAAAGAAGTTTGGGCTCTGATATGTACTGAAGTAAAAAGTAGCCTTTACTTCTACCTGTTTTGGTGTCACGCTGATAACTGGACCTCACATCAAATTAATATGTTAATATAAAATAATTTAAAATTTCATTATCTAATGAATGTGTCCAGGCTGAACATCCACTATATAGAACACCAGCAGAGAAAAGATGATGATGATGATGATGATCAGGTAATCAGGAATGTCTCTGTTCTCAGTCATGTTTACATCACTGACTCCCTCTGTCTCAGCCACGTATACCCCATACTACTTCTTGTTGCCTTCTGCCCTGCTCGTTGTGATCTTCATAAAAAGCCAATGTCTGTGGTGTGTGAGAGCCAGGAAAAGATACACTATTGGTTGCTTAAAAAAGCAGTGCAATGACAAGAAACAGGTTGATAGGCTGAAAAGTAGAAAGTACAGTTATTTCTGTATATAAATATAATGTATGAAAGTTAAATGACTGAAAAAATAAATAGTGAAGAAAAGTAC
Source organism: Silurus lanzhouensis (assembly GCA_039877035.1). Classification (NCBI taxonomy): domain Eukaryota; kingdom Metazoa; phylum Chordata; class Actinopteri; order Siluriformes; family Siluridae; genus Silurus; species Silurus lanzhouensis. The sequence goes on along the minus strand of JBCEWE010000214.1, from coordinate 6,357,440 downwards.
TGATACATCAAAAATCTGCTTAAGTACAATAACGAAGTATTTGTATTTAAATACTTCCCATCACTGTCACAGCCCCATTAAACTACATAATAACTACTTAATAACTACACTAAACGATCACAATGACATAAATGCCTAGACAAAGAGTAGTATTTTATTGAACATTGATATAGACCTCTTAAAGAGTTACAACTTTACTGTTCAGGTGCGCTCTTAGGTCATCTTTGAGGTGTAGAAGACCTTCCCAGCTCTCCAAGTCCCTTATTTACAGTTTAGTGGTAAACTGTTACATAATCAGGTGCTGCTTTGGGTTGGCAACATCAACATGGTTTCTAGTGAAAAAACCGAAGCCGTAGAAGCTAGTAAGGAAGCCATGAAGACAAATGGGTTATTGAGATAATACCTGGGAAGGGATGGGATGTGTGATTGATAAGTTTGCATGCTCTTCATGGGTGTATGGCTGTTGGAATCAGAAATCCATGACACTGGATTTGCAGCCAAAGAATAATTAGAAACCCACCATTCAGTTTTTTAAATTAGATACACATTTTCTTCTCACTTGATCCACCTATTTGTTGGAAGGTAAATGATCCAGAAGGTTGTTTTTTCTGACAAATGACTCATTATACATATGTGTTATTTACTGCAAAGGTTTTTTTTTCAAATCAGTCATCGGTGCATTGGCCACTAAAGCAAAACAATGATCTTCCCAAGCCACAGAAAATGTGTTCTTAATTTCTCCACCTATTTTTTTTATATCCTGGACCAAATCTCCAAAGGCTCTTTCTAATTTCCCCATGTTCCCATCACACGTACTTCATATTTCATTCTATACTGCATATTAAGATATGCATGTTACATAGTGTTACCCTTTCCTATATACACACACTTTCCCATGACATGGTCTAACAACAGAAGAACCTGCACTATACGGACAAATTGTGGTAGCATTAGATATTCCTTCATTTAAACAAGGAGATGCAAACCTGTTCCAGCATGACATGATAGCCCTGTGCACAAAGCGAGCTCCATGAAGATATGCTTTACATGGGTTGGAGTGGAAGATCTTGAGTGGCCTGCTATAGAGATCTGACCTCAATCCATACCCGACTTTACTAACGAGCACAGTTCTTCACAAGCACACTCAAAAATCCCAATCTTAATTTCAGATTTCCACAAACTTTTTTTGTGTTTCTAAGCTCTAAAAAAACATTTATAGATTTCATCCACAGCCACACAAAAAGTTTTATTTAGGGGGTGTCAGTTCTCACTGTGTTGTCTGTATACAGTAGCACTTCAACCCTCAAACAGTATGTTAGTTATAAACAGAAACCTGGAGCGAACCTCCTTGAAGTAAAGTCTTTGAAAAGCTTTTTAGGGACGAGACTTACTCAGTTAGAGCACTTCATCAAACAGTTGCAAAAATAATAATTTAAGTACTATTGATTAGATTACTGATGTGTGTGTGTAGATAGATAGATAGATAGATAGATAGATAGATAGATAGATAGATAGATAGATAGATAGATAGATAGATAGATAGATAGATAGATAGATAGATAGATAGATAGACATTAAACAACAATACAATAGCAAGATGGATTTAAACTGTGAAATAACATACACACACACACAAAAACATGACATAAAATTCTCTATTTAATCTAAACATAATCGAAATAAAGTCCTAGCTCAAGATTGTCACTTTTTCCACAGCACACACACAGGTACACGTCAAAAAGCGGCAAATAAAAAGCACAAACAAATTCCAAGTTTGTAACATGACAGCGTTAATCCAAAAAACAAACAAACAAAAAAAATACAACAAGCGTTTAAAATCAAAACAGATTGTCACCTACATTCACTAGAGCACTAACATCAAAGCATCTGTTTCCTATAAAATATATGTTTCTTATCAAAAAAATTATATTAAATCTAATGGCACTTCTACAAAGTCTATTAAAAATGTTCTCCGTTTAGTAGCATTTTTCATTACTTAAGTAAAACTCAGTAAAATATTTGCACAAGAAAGAAAATCAATAAATAACTCTTATGATTATACAGTTTCACAGTCTGAACCTTAGAAGATGACATTCCAGTATTAATGTTTACATACACACTTTTGTAGCATATTCACTAGCTTGATTTTTCAAATCGAAGCACATCATAGAAAGAAAGAAAGAAAAAAAAAACGATTACTGGTGCTTATCCATGATTATTCTCCTGCTGGTCATATGTGATAGTTCAATATGGGCTCAGTGATGATCACATGACTGCATCCGAACAAGGAAGTTGCTTCAAGTATGATGCACCTGTTTCCTATACTAGAATCAGAATATTTCTGTTCTTTTGACCTTCGCCAATATTTTATATCATACAAACACTCTTATTGTACCTCCAGTTTAAAAATGATACGTTACCACCTCAGATAGATTTTTGTCATTAGTAACAGCTCTGTGCAGAAAGAATCATTACAGGCCCACAGTAATGCCCAATAATGAATTTTGCAGTTGGATTCTTGTGTGTCAACAAGGCACATACTGTGTAAAGCGAGTCGATGCATATTACTTCAACATATGAATCTCAGTGGAGTCAGATTCTTATCAGCACACACATTTTAAATAAAGCACCTATAATTCGTCAGTATTAGCTGCATCTGGGAAAGAAAACTACTACTTTCCAGTTCAACCTAGTAAATATAAATACAACAATCTGGGAAAAAGTTCCACTTGATTCCAGTGTTTCCACATAGGATTTTAAATGAAGATTCAACCATACAAGTGGTGTGGACAAACCGAAACCAATTCAAATATGCTATTTAAACAGCTGCCCAACAAACGTGCAACGTTAGTCACACGTGTATGCTCACATTCTTACTGAATCTCACGTTGATCTTTTATTATTTTGCAGGAAATATTACATTAAACCGCTCTGCTGACAGAAAAGTGCTGTTTGTAACACTTGAAATAGTGTTTGTAACACTTTCATTAGTTTAGAGCAGAATATCTCGTGATGTGTTACTCTCTTAATAAATACCTGGGATTGGTTTTTTTATTATATGCAGAAACTATTCAGCTATTGCAAGTCATGGTGACATTGTGCTTCTTGATCTGCTACATCTGTCACAGCATTACAGCATTACAGGCTTTAAAACAAGGGAAGACTTCGACTTTTCAAAAGTCGAGAGATTTTTATGCGATACCAGCTGTTTTGATGAAAACAAAGATAAATACAAAAAAAAAAAAAATGCATATATACAATAAATATTCAGTTAGAAATAGCAGCCTACAGAATATCAGTGTTGTATGTACAGTCTAGGTATGCACAAAGCAAGTGCGTCTTAGCAGTTCTGGAGTCGATCTCTTGACGGAAAGTGATTAAAATGGCTTGTCTACACAGGGTACATTGAAATGACAAACCAAATACAATATACAGCAACTGATTGTTTTGTTTTGTTTTTTTTACAATCGATTCAGTGTAGATGAAACAGTACCCGAAGGACATATTAAGATCTAACACAAGTATACTTCAGATGTGTACAGTGAACCCTGAACCAACAGAACTAATAAATAATCCTAATCAAGTTTTCTCAGGAAAGAAATTTAACTGAAGTGTTATATGGACTTTTAGTGCCTCTTGTTTTTGTTGAAAAAAAGAATTCAATTAAAAAAAACAACTCACAAAAAAATGTTAGGTAGGACAAAAGGAGAAAATAGATATAAAGGCTCCAACATTCATGTTCTACCAGAATTTGAGTCAAATTGTTAGTGTTTCCAGTTAAACAGGGTTAATAAAGACCCACAAAATGAGCACGACGCTAACTAATTAACAATAGGGGGTTATGTGAGTTCCCATTTCAGCTCATTCAGCGCTTTGCTTTTTCTTTTAAGTCGAACTCTTTTCATTTGAGTTACTGCAGAAGAACACTGCAATAGTTATAATAAAGGTAGTAGTTGTTGTAATTGCCTGCGCATTCATTTTATTACTTCAGAAACTGTTCCCACTTCAAGAGGAACCACATGACCCTGTTTCCCCAAAAGTGATAAAGAAGCGCCAGACAAATAATTACCAGCTTCCCTGCCACTCCGTATTCAGCAAGAACGAGTTTACCCCGAAAAAATCTGTCTTATACTTCTAAATTCATTTGCAGATATAACTTAACCTAAGTTTCAATTGCTCACTTCAATGCAATGTTTCATCCATTCAGTAAAATGCAATTACTTCAAAACCTATACTACTGTTGAAGAAAAAAAAAAAACTCACAATATTGATTATTTAACTTCAGAAGACGCTGCCAGTGACTGACCAAGTGCATCACCTAACTTCACTTCACACTTCTCCACTGGGTGGAGGGACTCCATTGGGACCTTAGTCCTAAACTCTGCATTACAATACAGCAAAATACTGGATCCAATTTTAAGTTGTAACATGTCTACAGCAGGTCAAGTGCATTGTCACCAAAAACCGCTGTGGCTTAGGGTTTACAGAAGGACTCCCCTTTATGCTTAAATACTTCATATATGTAGGTCAGAAGCAGCCTTTTACGAGTAGAAAAGGAGTGTGCTTATCCGATAGAGAGAGTCTTGACCAGTGCGCAGTGGAACTTGCGGATATGGCGGTACAGGTCTCCTGACTGTGTGAAGCGCCGCTCGCACCACTTACAGGCATGAGGTTTCTCACGTGTATGCACCACGGCATGCCTACTCAGATTGTGCGAGTATTGAAAGCTCTTGCCACACGTGCCACACGTATAGGGCTTCTCACCAGAGTGTGTGCGCTCGTGCCGCTTTAATGTGTATGCGCATGAGAAGGTTTTGCCGCACTGAGCACAGGTAGGCACCGAAGCGTCGGGTGAGAGCTTGTTGCGTGCTCCCTCCCGCTCACGGAAGTGCGAGCTCAAGTGCGGCTGCAGAGCGTGTGGTGTTGGGAAAGCCTTGTTGCATAGCGGGCAGACGCAGACTGGAACAGTGCCTGTTGATGGCAGGAGTGAAGTGATGTCTGTGGAGACCAGCTCGTCGTCGTCCTCATCCTCCTCACTGTGTATTTCTCCTCTTCCTCGAGCCTCCTCACTGCCTTCTCGGCTGTGGCTGCGTTCTCTTTGTGCCACCAAAACCCCCATTCTTCCTCCTAACCCCTCCTCCTCTTCATCAGCGTCCAACCCAACCACCTCCTCTTCTTCGTCCTCCATCATCAGGTGCTCCTCCGAGGGCAGCAGAGTGCCGTTTTTGCCCCGAAAGAGGGCCTCGAACCCTGTCATGGGCACACTATTCCCAAAGCTGGCACCCCCACCCTCCTCCTTCACTGACAGCGTGCCGTGTTTGTCTCGAGCGTGCATCTCTATGCCCTGCTGCTGCCTGTCGAGGGCCAGCTGTCCCACATCTCTGCCCGACAGCGCTTTCAAAGACAAGTCCAGTGCACTGTCTGTGTCAACGGGCGCCCGGGACCTTTGGGAGGCACCGCTGACGTCCACATTCGCTTTTCCAGCTGTTCGCACACGGGCCTCGGCCTCGGCTGACACATAATTGACACCTACAAGGTCCGGAGACCCACCGAGGTGACCGTTAGCCTTCTGCCTTGCCAGGGCTGGCCTATCGCAATCTGTGATGTCATCCATGTCCATGTCATCTGCCATTTGGCCTCTCAGGGGGATTTTGCAGGGCTCTATCTCCCTGTCAGACAAGCTCTCCCTGTCCAGGCAGCTCAGACTCACACTGTCAACAAGTTTCTCATCCAGGCAGGACAGCTCCTTTTCTTTTAGTCTTCCCTTGCACACTTTGACAATGTCATACATATGCAGGTAACTAGCAGCTGCCAGCACGTCCTCCACCGGCAGCATGCTGAACTCGAGCTTACCCTCATACATGAACTCTAAGAGCAAGCTGAATGCCGGCGCTGTCACAATGTCACTGTTCAGTCGCACCACGTCGTGGGTGTCCAGCTGATCGCGGTAGAAAAGGTGGAAGTACATGCTGCACGAGGCCAACACGGCCCGGTGCGCCCGGAACCGCGCCGCTCCGACCAGCACCGTGCAGTCGCACAGGAAGCCTTGGTGACGCTGCTGACTAAGGCACTGCAGCAAGTGGCGGCTGTGGTCTGGGAACTCCATGCTTCTCTCATAACCTGGCAGAGAGAACAGGAAAAACCGGATGTTGAATAAACAGGGCGAGGCATTCAACAAAACAGGCTTAGCAAAAAAAGAAGAAAGAAAAAAAAAAGCTTTAGCACCAGAGACAACTGGGGGACAAACACACGAGTACAACCATGCAACAGATTTTAAAAACAAAAACCCTGGTACTGGAATCCAACTGTTTCTTTGACAACTTCACTGCAATGAATGAAAACTTTCCCTACAGCACATCGTACATTAGATCAGAAATCTACACGTGAATCACTGCTTCACCTTGTTGACGGGGCCCCAGGAGAAGTCGCTCGTGACTTCTTGTCTTCTTACGCGCAGAGAAAATAATAAACCGTGTTCAAACGCGGCACGCGCCTGTCGCCGAACAGAGTGCGCTCGCGCTCCGGAGCTTACGATCTATAGATTACTATATCTGTTAAAAAAAAAAAGGATATTAAATATATAATATACATAAATATATTATATATTTCTCTATATAACATATATATAATAGAGACTCCTGTGTGCATGAAAAGAGATCGCGATTCGAGTCCGAGCGAAAAAAAGAAGAAGAATGAAACCGCGCGGACCGGGTGAACCGGTGGCCTGTTCACTAATTATCCCGCAAGCTGTGGAGTCAGCTGCTCTGACATCAGCGCCGTGCAAACGCTACCTCCAGCTGTGCTCGCGTTTACGCCATATGTTACCCGGAATCCGGCGAGGAGGAGAGGAGAGGAGGAGAGGAGAGAAAAAAATCACGGTGCATATACCCAACTTTGTGCGCGCGCGTGTGTCGTAGAGCACTGATTACAATATCACACAGGGTCCAGACCCCAAATCCAAACTTTACTAGAAAAGTGCAAGCACCATACTCTTATCTAGATCTTTACAGGTCAACTGTTTATTCGTTTTTCTTTCCTCTGTAAAGGTGCATTATTCAGAAAAATCATGCACGGACATGAGAAATGACGCAAACTTTATGAAGGAGTGAACAGACGCACGCGCGCTTTGAACAGGAAAATATCGTGCAAAGAAAATTATGTTTCAAATTGTCCGATAGCGAGAAAATGGTCTAAGTCTCAGAGGTTTCGGTGTGTGTGTGTGTGTGTGTGTGTGTGTGTGTGTGTGTGTGTGTGTTGGAGCCGTTATAGCCGAACCAAGTCGACAACTGCACTGCGCGGAGGTGGTGAACGAGGTAAAACACCAACACGTACGTACGTACGCGCGCACACACGCACACACACACACACACACACAACTTTAAACCTTGGCGTTTACAGCAGTCCCGAGCACGCAGTACTTACAGAAAATGTCGACGCTTCTCTTTGCCCCCTCAGATGTTCTGCCGTGTTTTCATGATGTGTGTCCAGATGTCGGCGGCTATCGGTGCTGCTTTCTCGACTTCTTGTCGGTTGTTGGGTTTCTCTCTCTCTCTCTCTCTCTCTCTCTCTCTCTCTCTCTCTCTCTCTGTGTGTGTGTGTGTGTGTGTCAGGTCGCTAAACGCTGCTGCAATCTCGCGATAACTAGAGTAAGAAGCATTGTGCTGTATTTCTGCTTCACCTCACACCGCGGCAGCAGGTCTCTAAACACACTTCCCCTTCCACAGCTGTCCCAATGTGTCTCTGCTCATCCTCCCCTTCAATACACTCACATACAAGATCCATTTGATCAAACACTGAGATTCATTTTTTAAAACTGCATTCCTATCTTTAGTGTTACTAATGTACTCAGAAAAAAAGTGTTTTTTAGATCAATTTATTTCAGCAGACAGTTGTCGAACAACATATCCAGAAAATAAAGAATGATTAATAATTCATGGTGTTGAATTATTTCCTAGCAAAATGTTTTGCCAACTAATATTACATTAATCCAGTCTAATGTCCTTCATATTAACCTTATAATCATATACAGTACAGACCAAAAGTTTGGACACACCTTCTCATTCAAAGAGTTTTCTTTATTTTCATGACTATGAAAATTGTAGAGTCACACTGAAGGCATCAAGGGCTATTTGACCAAGAAGGAGAGTGATGGGGTGCTGCGCCAGATGACCTGGCCTCCACAGTCACCGGACCTGAACCCAATCGAGATGTTTTAGGGGTGAGCTGGACCGCAGAGTGAAGGCAAAAGGGCCAACAAGTGCCAAGCATCTCTCTCGGAACTCCTTCAAGACTGTTGGAAGACCATTTCAGGTGACTACCTCTTGAAGCTCATCAAGAGAATGCCAAGAGTGTGCAAAGCAGTAATCAAAGCAAAAGGTGGCTACTTTGAAGAACCTGGAATATGACATTTTTCAGTTGTTTCACACTTTTTTGTTATGTATATAATTCCATATATAATTCCACATGTGTTAATTCATAGTTTTGATGCCTTCAGTGTGAATCTACAATTTTCATAGTCATTAAAAAAAAAAAAAAAAAAACTCTTTGAATGAGAAGGTGTGTCCAAACTTTTGGTCTGTACTGTATATATAGTACATACAAAGCATTAATATTTTGCTTGTTTAATTCTGCTCCGAATTCAGATATTCCTGAATCTGCACTTGTTTATCGCTGCACTCGGGAAACGTTTTTTAGAGCTTATAGGACATGCACATTTAGTGTTACTGATACGACATTATATCTGTAGAAAAAGCCTGTGTATACAAACACTATATTGGGAAGACAATTAGTCAGCCAGTTATGTGGCAGCAGCACAATGCATAATATCATGCAGGTGATTAATCTTCATATCAAACATCAGCATGAAGAAAAACATGCGATCTCTGGGATTTTAACCATGGTATTGGTTGTGGGTACAAGGGCTGGTTGGAGAATTTTAGAAACTATTGATTTTCTCAAAAGTCTCTAGAAATTAGCACAGAATAGTGAAAAACAAATAAACAAAAACAAAATACTGAAATGGAAAACACAAACACCTTTACTGTTACTTTGAAATATTTTTTATATCCATTAATTGGTCAGATAAGAGTAGAATGATCAGCCTGGCCGGATCACAAATAAGCTGTCAGGTAACTCAAACAGCTCTCTCAAACAAGCAGAAAAACATCTCACAATGCTCTCATCTCACAACACATCAACATCACCTGGAGGTGGATGAGTTACAACAGCATTAGCTACTACTCCTATCAGCCAAGAACAACAATTGGAAGCCATTATTCAACTGTCAAAAGTGTTTCAACTGTCAAGAAAATGAATTGGCGTCGTCCAAATAAATGTTGTCTAGAACCATATATGTCCTGTCTCTGAAAGCAGGTCTTGCTCCACAGCAGCAGAGCATCAGCTGCAGATGTTGAAATGTCATAATGACAAATAAGTGACTTTTTAAATTGAGGAATAAATGACGAAGTTAATTGTAAAATGGTAAAACTAAAGCTTTCTTTGACGTTTCACATGTGGTGGTTGAATGGAAGTGTTCCAAAACATCAAGTGAAATAAACATTTTCAGTATTATTTGTATTTCTACAATTTAAGAAGTCAGTTGATAGATGCCAAGTCATAACATTTGAAATATATATTAACCAAATTAGCTTCTAGTAATGTTCTGGTAATGCTATAGGTGGCAAAAGATGGTTGCCTTGATGGCTTTAAGAATGTACTCACAAACGCCTCATTTGGTTAGTAAAGGTTCGATATTCAAAAAGTGAAGTTACTGGTGTACCATTTGGAGGACTATATATTTTTTATCAAACACCTTTGAGGATATCTGACCCTTTTTTTTTTAGCATAAAAATGGTGTTGAATTCTGAATGAAAATGTGTTGGGTTTTGTAGCTGATTTTGCTCATTGTGATTCCCTGACTAGTTTTGAGCAAAATTATTTGAATTTCTTTCACATAGCAGAAAGATGTTTGGACATGTTTGCTGTCCTAATAAGCAATTCATTATCTGTCTAACAACATATCCACCGAGTAAAGAATTACAGTGGCCTACAAATGAGCATCCTGCCAACAGCAGTTTTAGAGTTTTAAATGACTAATCTGGGTAATGGTTTTGAAAATTAACAAGCAAAATGTGTTTGCATCTAATACCAATCATGTATGGGGTTTTATATATACTATTTTGCATAAGTGGTTGAATTTGCTTGGACTTCAGATATTCCTGAATCTGCACATCTGATTGCAGTGTCTCGTACTGAAGCAGCATGTCATCTTATTTAAGCATATGTTTCCCCAACAAAAGCACAATATGTCCAAAGAATAATCCCTTGCTATCACAGAAAGCCTAGAAGGCGACTGCAAACAGAAAAGAAGACCATACCATGTGGAAACGTCCAGTTTTAAAGCATGATACAAGTCAAAAATATTTGTACCACATTTGGAGTTCATATTGAAATTCCTCATAAATCTTGAAAGCTGGACCTCTGATCCTGTATGTGTTTTGTATTAACACTCCAGGTTTAAAATGGCTGCCACTGCATTAATGCTCAGCAAAATCATTAGTTTTTCCTTTTTCTTTTTGATGAATTATGCATTATACCGAACCAAGTATTTAAGACACTGCTTAACAACTTGGAGGATGTGAATTCAGCCTGCAGTTTGCATAGGAATAATTGTTGGCCATAAACCAGGGTGTGGCTAGAAATCCATAGGCCCCTAAATGATAAAGAAAAGAAATAAAAAAGCTTACAGCTGGGCTCTCCACAACTAATATCCTCTAACCCCCTCTGAAGCTATTTGTAGTTTTCTCAGACCTGCTTAATAAATTGCATAACTTGTTTACTTTAGACTTGAACTGGTATAACTTAGGAACCGAAAGGTGTTTATTTGTTTGTAATTTAAATCATGTGTTAAGCATTCACTATACAATTACAAATGATGGTGCTACCTCTAATCAAAGCATGCTGTCTTCCTTTTTCCTTTTACTCTCTCTCTCTCTCTCTCTCTCTCTCTCTCTCTCTCTCTCTCTCTCTCTCTCTCTCTCTCTATGTATATATATATATATATATATATATATATATATATATATATATATATATATATATATATATATACACACACACACACGATCACTAATGAAGTTTCTCCCACAGTTGCAAGGTTGTGACAGATTGTATAATGTTACAGTATCTCGTTTTTTCATGTTCTTCTTCTTAAAGTATAAATCAACCATATCAGCTGTGTAAGTGATACACATCATACATCATTATCATACACATCCAGCCTTTTCAGCAACATGCAGAGAGATATGGATACATAAAGATGTAGCACTGCAGCCGTCTCCCTGATCTACTTGACCTAAAGCCAGGTGCCTTCATCCAGTAGTTGCTGAGCGTAGCCTTGCACAAAAATCCCCAAGGTCACAAACCAGCACATTTTTTGTGCAAGACATATCCTCACGTAGACTACTTCAACCAAACTGAGTGGCAACTCGAATGAACCCAAGAGTCTCGAAGTAAGAGCAGTCTCTTTCTCGAGAAAATCAAGTGCCCACTTAGAGGGGGTTCTAGACGTTTAGCAGTGAAGAACCTGCCTAAATAGATTTTAATGTTCCTGATTGTTGCTATTCCATCAAATGAGTTGAGGAAAATGCATTCCTGTCTTTTCACTAGATTTAAGTGTATAATTAGAGGCCCTTGCAGACAGTTCCCGCCTCCATCTCTGCACACTGTTGTGAGTGTGTGTTGGTGTGTGTGTGTGTGTGTGTGTGTGGATCTAGGATCTCATGGAGTGTGGTGAGGGCTAATCCTGATCAGAGTTGGAATGCTTTGGCTCTGACTCACCTCTTAGCGATGCTAATGTTGTCACACACACACACACACACACACACACACACACACACACACACACACACACACACACACACACACTCAACATTTCATACGTAATAACTGGTAATGCGTAATAATATTATTTATCATTTTCATCATATTTATCAACTTAGATTGCGTTTGAGAAAAATAATATGTGTAATCAGATTAGTTAATCCTGATAGATTTTAGTCAATAGGTATGTCCTTATTTCTTAGACCCAGCTAAAGAATGTACCTTTACTCCTTGCCTTCACACCTACAAATATATTTTGAGTTGATCATTTTATACAGTGGACAGTAAAATACAGGAAGTCGATAACATTGACACGCTATGACGACTCAAAACATTTAGTCATTTCTTACAATGTCGATTAATAAGGAAAATGTTCGAAGAGCCATGTGTGAGCGTGTCATAGGCTGTATGAATATTAATGAGGCCATTGGCATTCGGCCACACACTTGGAATAATTTTATTCACACATCATGCATCGTATTAAAACTTCTTCTTTTTATAGACATTTATAGATTTTAGAAAGAGGGAAAAATAATATGTTCATTTGATTGCAATTAGGTCAAGCAGTTACAAAACCTTTTTTTTCTCCATGTCTTTCCATCCTTTCTCGAAAACTCATGTTAAGGAGTGTAGTAAAGAAGCAAACTTAGAGGTGCAGCTGCTGAGCTTGTGCCCTCCACAACTGCTCAGGTCACCTTTGGCCCGGGTCCCAGCTGTCAAACGCTTTGAAAAGCCCATTTGCAGCTTCTCCCTGGGGTGCTGGGAGAGTTCTGCTTGCACACTGATTCGAGACCAGATTTGTTGCTTCTTCTACACTGGCCCGAGGGTTCTGATTACTTAGTTTGTAGCAGTATGAAAGGCTTTATTGCCCTGGGGAAGCAGTAGATATTGGGTACCATGATGGAAGGGTTCTTCCACAGCTCCAGTAAATTCCTTGAGAGACTATTAATTAGTTTTATAGGTAAACCTCTTTTCATATTAAACAATGATTCATTTTTTGTTCTGATTCTATTCTATATTGTATTTGTTAATTAAATCTATTGGTATGTTTGAAGCTTATTATCAAGTGTATATTATAAATGGTATGAATATATACACACTAATTTACTAGTAATATGTTTATTAGCAATAATTAATTACAGGATAGTTTATAAGCGTATGTAAGTTATAAGCGTCACATAACTCTGAAATGATCCAATATGGAAACAGTGAATATGTTGACTTCTCTATCGAAACCAACTTTGTCCTGTTTGTAAAGCAGCCTGATCAGCATGGGTGTAATGATTTCCTGAGGACGATGTTGTTCTATGAGATGTAAATGAAGCCCCTGGTTTTCCCAACCGGAGAGAGGGAGGTTGATTGTGTTTCGCTGGGGTGTGTGTTTATGGGTGAAACAAAGCAGTTGTTGTGCACCCTGGGACCGGAGCTCCTGAGAGAGCCAGCAACTACGAGAGGTTCTCACAGAAGGGAGAGACAGAGAGCTTCCAGGAGGCTCACTCTTTCACTTTGCACTCATCAATGGCCCCACCCCCTCCCCCCGCCCCGACCCTCTCTTCACTCAGACAATAGCAGCGCATTCCTTTGCGGACCTTTGCTCAGCTCAGCCAGAGTTTCACCATTTCATTCATTTCCAGTTCCAGCACACGGGACATTAGATGCTCTTCACACTCACAGTCTCACAGGCAGCATCTGTGTGGTACTGAATGTCCTAATGTATTCTGAAAATACAAAGGCAGGGGAAACATAATGTACACAGTGGAAAAATGAGGTTTTAAGGGTTCACATGTAGGATTTAACCTCCAGTAAAAATAATATAAAAAGATTCAGGATCTTATTATATGTTATCTCATATATGTTATTTTTTACATATATGAGACAGTGTTTTGTTAAATTATAGTGGCTGTATCTAATCAGAGCTGTATTTGTGCATTTATATGCACAACAAAAAAACATGCAGGACATTAGAAAACTATCAGGTATAAAAACTATATAAACTCATAAGTTAAAATGCAGGTCCATCATAAATATTATTCATACTTTTTGCTGATTAAACATGGCAGACGACTATGACGACTATGGAAGTGCATTTCAGTTGCAGTTATCTGGTTAGCATCAGTGGTGTACAGTAACAAAGTCAATGTAATTCATTACTGTACATTACTTTAACAATAGCCATTTTGTGTATCGGTACTTTACTGGAGTATTTCCATTTCTTTTATTTTAACTTCACTACATTTTAAAATCAGATATCTTTCTTTTTACTCAACTACATTTAGCAAAATCAGTCGTTCCTTTTAATTTATTTATATACATATTATTTATTTATGGATTAAGACTCGGTGGTGTCTATTCATCACCTACATACAGTTCAGCCTTAGTTCAACAGCAAACAGAACATTTTGAGAGTAATGAATGATGGAAGAATTACCACAACACATGTGGCCTTGATTTTTTAGTAGTTGAAAAGAAGATTTTGGGCTCATGATAATTTTAATAGACATCAATCAGTGTTTGACTCAATAATATGATTCTATTAATAGATTGGTTTGCTAAATCTTTTCACATAAACTGAGTTAATTAAGCAACAGTCTTGTGACAAAAATGATAATAGGAACATTATAGCTATAATAAATCTTAGTACTTTGGATACTTAAGTACATTTGAAGGCAATTCGATACATCAAATGCAATGTTATTCAATATACATGTCTTAACTAATACTATTTGTTTCTATTACATCACTCAGACCTTTTGGGTAAGAGCTTGCCAAATGAGCAGATCCTGATTTACCAAATTGTGAAAATACTCCAGTTAAAATTCCACACTTTTCGAATAGGATTTAAATTTAGAACTGATTGAGCCAATTCGAAACAACAACTCTTCTGTATTGACTTGGATTTGTGCTTTGGGTCATTAGTATGCTGAAGGGTGACATTTTTTCTAACAAATGGATTGGAATTTAGAGCTATCCATTTCTGTCTATCCTGACTAGAACTCCAGTCCTAGAAGAACAAAAGCAGGCCCATAGAATGATGCTGTCACCACCATGCTTCACCATGCTTATGATGTTCTTTGGATGATGAACTGTCATGTGTTTGCACAAAGCCCGATTTTTAAGAATTATGCATTTTAATTTCCACTGTGGTCTCATCAGAATTTTCAATTTTTGCCATGTTTGGATGTTTGTCTTTTCTTTTCTGTGAGAAAGGGGCTCCATCTTAGCCAGCGTACCCTATAGTGCAGAGGGTTGTTGTCACATTCAATTAAATTTCAATTCATTTTTATTTGTATAGCACTTTTAACAATGGACATTGTCTCAAAGCAGCTTTGCACAGATAATGTGGTAAGAAAGAATCAAGATTTTTTAAGGACTGACCAACCAGCTTACTTCTTGTCCATTCATTAATATTGGAGAGATGTCCTGTTCTTGGAAATATCACTGTGATACCCTTTTTTCTCCACTTGTTGTTGATGGCCTTCAGTGTTCCATGGTACATCTAATGGTCTGAAAATTCTGTTGTACCTGACTTTGTGGAACAAAGCTGCAGCACTTAACAATCACCAAGATGATGTTAAAAAAAAACAGAACTAGTTGATCTTTATTTTGGTTTAAGTAGAAGGGCTTAACCGATGACAGGTGTATTATAAATAGTTTTTAATATGAGCACAGTTACTTGACCCAAACTGATATAGTTACTTCTGCAGCCTGCAATTGCTATCACATTAAATGCAGAAAATGTTCTTTTTGTTTGTTTGTTTGTTTGTTTTTGCATCAGAAAACCTGCTGTTTTTAAAGGGGTGTGCATGCTTTTTTATATATACTATACCTCCAGTGATTGAAAGAATTGAGCATGAATAAAAGCATCGGTGATTTAATTAAAAATGACTGAAAACTTCCTCTACTGCTATTTTGTCCTGTAGATTTCAGACTTCCATGTGCTTCAGCAATCATATGATGTTCAGTATGGACTTACAGATTTTATTTTGTGCTGATGCTGTTGTTTCAGAGTTTTTGTTTTGTTTTGTTTTGCTGCTGTTTCCAGTTTTTCTGTTAAGTCTTATGTTGTCTTTTGTATGTTCTTTGTTGCTGATGTTCCTGACTTGCTATTATGTTTTTTTGCATTGGAAATTGCATTCATGGTTCATCTGCATTATTTCTGTTAACGCCAATTAATAATGAATTTCTGAGATTGTATTTAATTGCCTTTTGCATAAAATTTGAAATGTTTTATTTAAATCTAGTCTTTTTATCCCATTTAAATCTACTATTTTTTATCTGTAAGCATGGGAAGTGCAGTAGTTAGTGCTGTCCCTCACAGCTTCAGGGTTTCTGATTCAATCCTAAACTCAGATTACTGTCTGGGTGGAGTTCACTCCAGGTTCTCCAGTTTCCTCCTACTGTCAGAAACATACAGGTTGACAGATTGGCTTTGCTAAATCGCCCCTAGGTGGGAACGAGAGTGTGAGAGTGTGTGATTATCCATGGTGTAATGAATAAACTTCCACTTTGCTGTAAGCATTTTCCCACATCATAAACAACTTCTGTGTAACTGGACAGCAATTACCTTTTTGTGCCAAAATGGATATTACAACTATACAGACAATGGTATAGTATAATAGACAATGTCCATTGTTAGAAGCGCTATACAAATAAAAATTAATTGAACTATACAAAATTGCCCATTTTCGACTGCCCCCATTTTCCCCCCCTGATCCATTGCAAATGTTGCATGTACGACTATGTATGTCTGAGGGAACAGTTACTGTCGAATCATTCTACAAAGAACAAGTTCAGCAGATGTCACATCAAGCGAAAGCAGGGATTTACAGTGTGTGGTTAAGGAAGACAGGAAGATTAATGCCTTGCACTTCATTTTTAACCATTTCTTTCATTGTATTATTTATTATGATGATATAGTTTGGTTTAATGGACATTATCTTTTTTTACTACGTGGCAATACGCTTTTTTCATGGTAACATTTGACGGAACCTGGTCAGAGTAATATTGATTTAAGGACCAGACCATCCTATATCCATCACATGCTACTGTGAATTAATTATTATAATAATAGCTATGGTATTGTTACTGAAAGAGTAAAATAATAATGAAAATTATAAAATAAATGTAGACTAAATATGCACTGATATCATGCTGTTTAGCTGTAAGACAACTTTTCCCCATAATGTTTAGTGAGTGTATAACAAGCTGTTACCATTTATATATTTTTTTTGCATATGGATATACTCTGATCAATTACATCACAGATATAACATTAGACCCACGGAAAGGTAATAACATTGATTATCTTGTTAAAACGGCATATCTTGTTAAAATCGCTCATGGAATGGGATATATGAGGCAGCAAGCGAACAGAAAGTTCTGAATGGGCAAGACTAAGGAACTGAGTGACTCTGACAAGGGTCAAACTGTGATAGATAGACATCCAGGTCAGAGCATCTCCAAAATAACAGGTCTTCTTTGGTTATACAGGGGTTAGTACCTCCCGAAAGTGGTCTAGGTAAGGACACGTGAAAGAGCAAAAAGATAATCGACACCCAAGGTTCATTTAAACCTGTTTGATGTTACAAAAGAGCTGCTGTAGCATAAATTGCTGAAAAATGCTGACATTTTCATGGATTATATCCAGTGTGTGTCAGTATCATCCTGAATAAACCCTAGCAAATCTTGAAATATTTTCCCTGAAACTTTCAGAAGGTCAGCAAAACTATTGAAACCAGAAATAGCGCAGTAACAAACACGGCACCCTTAATAATTTATTCCAATTCACATTTATTCATTTTGGGATTTTCTATACTAATGTTGGCTGCAAACCAAAATGTAACTTTGACAATGCAGATATCATTAGCTTGAAACATTGCTTAGTAACTAGTAGGGAACACCAAACATGCTCCAAATTCATGGAAGTCACTGAGTAAATTACTGTACATTTTAATTTTGGGAAACCTCGCTACATTTTTATGTGTAATACAGTGCCCTCCACTAATTTTTCACCCTTGTTAAATATGAGCAAAGAAGACAAGAGAAAATTCTGAACATTTGATCTTTTATAAAAACAAAAACAAAACAAGTGGCACAATTATTAGCACCCCTATGAATGTATATGAGTAAAATATATTTGAAGTATGTTCCCAATGCTATTTTTTTTACATTTGATCCAAATGGAATAATCTAAAAAATACATCAAAACCAACACAAAAATTAATTGCTGATCACAATAACAAGGTCCTGCCATGGCCATCCTAGTCATCTAACCTGAACTACATAGAAAACTTGGAGAATCTGAGAGATTCTGTATTGAGGAATGGTTTTAAATCCCTTGTCATGTATTCTCCAACCTCATAAGGAATTATGTGATCTGGACAAAATGAGGTAGCACAAAGTATTGAATAAAAGGATGAAAATAAACGTGACACACAGCAGACACACACATGCATATTGTATATAACTACTGTTAGAGTCAAGAGTTTGTTACATCATTTATTACTATTATAATGTTCTGCTTGCTGTTGAAATGATGCTAGCTGTAAGCTGGTGATAAGTAGATACCATTAAGTGGCAATCAAAAGTTCTGAACAGAGCGTGTGCTCTACACTGATTGGTAGCTTGCTGCATGCTACACCAGTTATGTTTTTATCCACGCATAAATAAAAAGGAACGACTGATTTAGCAAAATGCAGTTGAGTAAAAAGTAAGACATTTGACTTTGAAATATAGGAAAATTAAAGTAAAAGTCTTCCCAAATTAGCAAAGTAGAGATACATGAAAAAGCTACTTAAGTAAATTAACAAATTACATTTACTTTGTTACTGTCCACCACTGTATGACAATAAAGACAAAGAAAATCCCTCTTTGATCATATTTAGGGTGCCAATATTAGTGGATGGCACTGTATCTGATTCCACTATATTTCAGAAAAACTCACAGTTCTTTGCTATTTTGATGTAAATACATACTTTGTATTAAATGAGAACTTGTCGTGAAACCACAAATGTAACCCCACAGTTCTCATAAGAGTTGTGTGGAGTAAGGGTTCTTTCACTGTGTACCTGTACCAATACAAAGCTCTCTCTTAATAAGGAATGATGTGCAGGAGAATGAAACATCAACTTGCAAAAGTGATTAAAGTCAAATATCATAGAACAGTACTTTTACATTTGGTATATTTATAAGCATTTCTACCTTTAATTCCAGAAACGTGCACCTTCACTGATTAAACGTACTATTTCCTGACATTTTCAGATTTTTGTTAAATAAATGTCTTCAGATTCCAATCTTTCCTTTAATAAAACAAACTGTTGTACTTGGTGCCATCAGAAACCCATGAATGGTGAGAGTCATTGGTAGCTACAGATAATAGCATAGTGTAATCATGGTTATGGGGAGGAGACTGGATTTAAGTGGTGGAATGACATGGGATAGTTTTTTCAATTTGCATGCCCATGCATATTCATCGTAATGAACTAAATTCCAGCTCTTTTCAGGGAGTCAAAGCAATCAGGTCAGTTCTTCAATGTGAATCAACTCTTTCAGCTTTCTCTATTTCTCTCTCTCTCTCTCTCTCTCTCTCTCTCTCTCTCTCTCTCTCTCTCTCTCTCTCTCTCTCTCTCTTTATCTATCTCTCTTTTTTTTCTTCTCAAAACCATTTAGTTTGTCAGCTTTGTCCATTTTCCATTTTTAATTGCTCGATAAAATCTTTGGTAATCTTTACTTTGTAACTGTTTAACAATATAACATCAATTTTACCTTTGATATAAAATCTAAATCATTATAAAACCAACATTGTACTACTTAAAAAAAAAACACCACACTAGATACATACATGTGACTTTATATCACTATGCTTTGCAAAATGTCAATAAAATTCACTTAATGGCTTTGTGTTACATTAGAAGCAGAAGAATAGCCTTTTTTTGTCACATACATTACAGCACAGTGAAATTCTTTCTTCACATGGGGTCGTAGTGCAGGGTCAGCCATGATACAGCACCTCTGGAGCACAGAGGGTTAAGGGCCTTGCTCAAGGGCCCAAGAGTGGTGGCTTGGCGATACCGGGGCCTGAACCCCAAACCTTCTGATCAGTAAATCAACACCTTAACCACAGAGCGACCACCTCTGCAAAGTTTTAGACAATAATCAATAATAATGAAAACAGTGGGTAAAGAAGGCTCTATATATTTTCTTTATTGTTTGATCATTTGATCTTTGTTAAAAAATATTACAAAAATATTCTATCTCATGGATATCAAACATTTTCTAACACAACAGTTTTGTAAAAGAAAACAAATGTTGTTAAATGTGTGTAGAATTTTTAAGCACCCTTATGAATTTATCTGTGTAAACTATATTTAAAGTATATATTTTATATTTTTAGTATACTTAAGTGACTAGAAGGAAATTAGAAAATTATTCACACATTATTTCCTGTTTCACAGAGTATAAATATGAGGTAAATTTACATCATTGATCACTTTGGGTAGCTGTGATGTGGAGGGAAGAGCATATGAGTCACCTTCAACAAGCCAACTTGTTCTGGATCATATTTATTAAACACATCTGTATGTAGTAATGTATGAGGAAACGAGGCCGGAGATGTTCTAGATCATCAGCATTTCTCCAGTACATCCGGGTAAAAAAAAGTTGGGAATTCTAAATGTTATGAGAATTTCAGCATGTTGGAAAATAAAAGTCAGAACTGTATCCTCCTCCTATTGTACGGAAGTGAGAGTCATATTCAGCTTTTATTGGTTTAATTTATAGTTAGTCAGTGTGTATTTATAGTGCTATTGTATGTGCCATTCTTCTACCAATATAATTCATGTCCCTCCTCTGCACATGTCCAAACCATCTCAATCTCGCCTCCCTCACCTTGTCACCAAAACGTCCTACAGGGACAGCGCATGTAGGATGTTTTGGTGACAAGGTGAGGGAGGTGAGATTAAGATGGTTTGGACATGTGCAGAGGAGGGACATGAATTATATTGGTAGAAGAATGCTGAGGATGGAGCCACCAGGTAGGAGGAAAAGAGGAAGGCAAAAGGAGGAGGTTCATGGATGTGGTGAGGGAAGACATGCAGGTAGTTGGTGTGAAAGAGGCAGATGTAGAGGACAGAGTGGTATGGAGACGGATGATCCGCGGTGGCGACCCCTAATGGGAGCAGCCGAAGGAAGAAGAAGAAGAAGACTGTATGTGCCATACTGGTATACACTATATGGACAAAATTATTGGGACACAATTGAATTTCCCAGTCATATTTGGTTCTTCCCCAAACTCGTATCACAAAGTTGGAGGCACGTGATTGTATAGGACATCTGTGGATGCAGAAGTAAACATGACAACAATGTTGTCCTGTGCACAAAGCCAATTCAATTCATTTTTATTTGTATAGAGCTTTTAACAATTAACATTGTCTCAAAGCAGCTTTACACAGATAATGTGGTGATTAAAAGTGAATATGTACTTTATAAGTAAGTTTGTCCCTGATAAACAAGCCGGTGGCGACTGTGGCAAGGAAAAACTCCCAGAGATGGCATAAGGAAGAAACCTTGAGAGAAACCAGACTCATGAGGGAACCCATCCTCATCTGGGTTGCACCGAATGTCCATTTATTGCAGATATACGATGTTGTGGGGTGCAGTGATGGTGATCAGAAGCAAACTGTAGTCCTGAGTCAGTGTAGGAGACTGTTGACATTAACTACAGTCCAAATCCATCCTCAAAGCTTCCGTTCTTACTCCGGAATTTCATGGAACCACCCAAGGCGTTGATGAGAAACCGTCCCAAGCTGCACAGAGTCGCCTGCAGTCGAAGAGGACACTATCCAGAGGCAGGCCAGGACGAAGTGGGAAGATCCACAGAGGGGAGAGGGGCAGGAACAATGGTCACTGGAACCTCAGGAGCATGTTTAATTCGACTGAGAGAGAGAGAGAGAGAGAGAGAGAGAGAGAGAGAGAGAGAGAGAGAGAGAAGAGGGGTGACAGGAAGAACATGTGGTTTAAATGAGACTGATTTTTAAAAAGCATTCCACATACAGTATCTTACAAAAGTGAGTGCACCCCCCACATTTCAGCAAACACTTTATTATATCTCCCCACAGGACAATAGTATAGAAATGAAACTTGGATATATTTAAGAGTCAATGTGCAGCTTGTATAGCAGTACAGATTTACTGTCCTCTAAAAATAACTCAACATACAGCAATTATTGTCAAAATAACTGGCAACAAAAAGTAAGTACACCCTAAGTGATAACAGCTGTACGACCAGCAACCATGCAAAGCCACATGTCCTATTCATCATGTTCGTGTTTTTGTCTGCTTGACAGGACCATACTAATTTGTGTATTTTGTATTAGAGCAGATTAAATATGGTGCTTTGAGTACAATTCTCTCATACTAACCACTGGATGTTCAACATGGCACCTCATGGTAAAGACTCTCTGAGGATTTGAGAATTAGAATTGTTGCTTTCCACAAAGACGGCCGAGGCTATACGAAGATTGGTAACACCCTGAAGTTGAGTTACAGTACAGTGGCCAGGTTCATACAGAGGTTTTCCAAGACGGGCTCCACTCGGAACAGACCTCGCAAGGGTCTTAAGAGATTAAGATAAACTTGTTCGAAGATAAACTTGGCTCATATTATGTAAGCATGTGTAGCGACAACCTGGTGAGGAGTACCAAGAGAAATGTGTCTTGCCTACAGTCAAGCATGGTGGAGGTAGCGTCATGGTCTGGAGCAGAAAATGGTGCCATCTCTTCAGAAACTGGGCCGAACGCCAATTTTCCAACATAATAACAACCCCAAACTCAACGCCAAAATGACAACTGGCTTGTTAAGGAAGCTGAAGGTGAAGGTGACGGAGTGGCCAAGCATGTCTCCAGACCTGAACCTTACTGAGCACCTGTGGGGCATCCTCAAGCAGAAGGTGGAAAAGCACCATGCGTCTTACATCTAACAGCTCCGTGATGTCATTATAGAGGAGTGGAAGAGGATCCCAACAACAACCTGTGCAGCTCTGGTGAATTCCATGCCCATTTAAGGCAGTGTTACATAACAATGGTGCTCACACAAAATATTCACACTTTTTAGACACAGTTTTGAAATGTTAACTTCGGGTGTAGTCACTTTTTTATTAGTTATTTATACAATTATGGTTGTATGTTGAGTTACTTTTAGAGGACAGTAAATCTGTACTGCTATGCAAGCTGCACATTGACTACTCTAAAATATATCCAAGTTTCATTTCCAGTTGTATTGTCCCTTGAGAAGAAATACTAAAATGGTTGCTGATATAGGAGTAGTATACTCACTTATGTGAGCTACTGTAATCGTTTCAGACTGTACATCAAATAGGTGTTTGCATGACTTGTAACATTATAACACCAGGATCAAAATGACCCTAGCAATCTGTTCAATTTGATGAAGGGTTGAAGTGCAGTGGAGTTTCTTACTGTGTTGATTTGTTTTTATATACAGTACTATCTGCAAAGTTGAAAGTTCACGTTTCTCTAATGAAGAAAGCAATGACAGAAAACACTTTAAATACATATACATGTTCTTTTTGCATATGGATCCAGAGCCTATCCCAGGAACACTGAGCACAAGGCAGGAATAAACCATGGAGGTGACTCCAGTTAATTCATAGGGCATCATTTGTACATGCATGCACACATTCCTTTTACAATGCAATTTATTTCACCTGCTGGAATGTTTTTTGGGTGGTGTGAGGAAACCAGACAGGAAACCTCACATGAGCAAGACTGAAGCTCTGGATTACACCAGGCAATTTGTAGCTGTAACTGCTGAATCACTGTGTTATATTCATTCACAAATATACAGGATGCACAGCAGGTCTGTGCCTGCCCTGATCACTAGATTCTTGCAGTAATAATCGACCTTCTGTACATTTTTTCCCCATCACCACACATAATCAAGGGTTTACACAAAGCTCATCAGGTTCTTGGTCAACTCTATTATCAAGACCATTCTCTACAATTCGCTCAGTTTAAGCATCTACTGTAGCTTTAGGAATAGACCTGGTTGTTCCAAACATCTTTCATAAGAATCTTAAATTTAAGGTAGCCTTACTCAGAAATGGGCCTTGACACAATACTTTTCTGAGCACTACATGGTGAAGTGCTGAAGGTGTGGTGGCTTTTTTTTGTTTTTTGTTTTTTTTACCTCTGATACCTATTACACCTTATATAGACACGTGTGTGCCTTTCCAAATTATGTCCAATCAGTTGAATTTGCCACAGATGGACTCGTGTAAAAGCATCTCAAAGATGATGGAAAGAAATAGACATCAAGTGTCAAAGCAAATTTGTTTTTTTACTGTATATATCCAAAACTGCACTTTTATGGCACTGTATAAAGTATAATGATGACTGCAGTAATATCTGTCCTTTCCTCCTGAGATAAATTTTTTGTTGTTAGCATCACATATGAAAATAATGATATAGATACTGACTTATCTTGAAAAATATTGTGAGAAATGAAATGAGAAAGACCTGGATAACAGGCGAGACAAGAATTTTAAACCACTAAAACCTCTGAGTCTTAGAGACGTGACTTGTCCTCAAGTCTCTGAGCATTCAATGAAATTGTTACATGGCACTGTAGCAACATTACTCCCAGAAACACACTTCCCATATTTTAGTTTTTTTTATTTATTTTAGTTATATAGTTATTTTAGTTTTATTATTTAGTATTGGGTTTTATATACATGTAAACAAAGACATTTTCCAGCTCTAACACACTTGTTTTTTTCCAAGTAGACATGTTTTAAAATTTATTAAATAGTGTATTGAATAAAGCTGAACGGATTCATCTATTTGTGCTTTTTCTTGTTTATATTAATTATATATTTCTTTGTAAGGCACCTAATTTAAATTTGAATTTAAAGGTTCTGTTTTGTTTTGTATTGTATTGGTACTCCACTGTTTGAGCTCCACCTCTGCCTTGTACATGATGTCAAGATAAGTCATACATACTGTACATACATACATACATACATACATACATACATACATACGTACATACAATGGAGGAAATAGTTATTTGATCTACTGCTGATTTTGTGTTTTTACCCCTTACAAAGAAATAAACAGTCTAGAATATCTAGAAACTAGAAACAGAGAGACAGAATTTAAAAAAAATCCATTAAAAAAAACATTAAACAAAGGCTATAAATTATTTTTTATTTGATCGAGTGAAATAGGTTTTTGATCCTGTACCAAATTAACAAGAATTCTTACTCCCACAGGCCCAAATTAGTCTCTTTAGGAAAGAGCTCCTAATATCAACTCATTATGTGTATAAAAGTCACCAGTCACAGAATCAACCTCTTCCATTCAAACCTCTCCACCACCATGGGAAAGACCAAAGAGCTGTCAAAGGATGTCTGGGACGAGATTGTAGACCTCGTTCATGTGGTGAATTCTTTCTGTACCCTCAGCAGAGAAACGGTCCCAAAGCAGAATGTTCCTCCTCCATGTTTGACAGTGGGGATGATGTTCTTGGGGTCATATTCAGCATTTCTCTGCCTCCAAACACGGCAAGTCGAGTTGATGCCAAAGAGCTCAATTTTGGTCGCATCTGACCACATCACATTCTCCCAGGCCTTCTCTGAATCATACAGGTGTTCATCAGCAAACTTCAGACGAGTCTGTTCATGTACATTCTTGAGCAGAGGGTCCTTGGTGTGTTACCAATAGTTTTCTTGGTGACTGTGGTCCCAGCTCCCTTGAGATCATTAACAAGATCCTCTCGTGTAATTCTGGACTGATCCCTCACCTTTCTCAGAATCATCCTTACCCCTACCCCATGAGGTAAGACTTATCTTGTATTTCTTCCATTTTTTTATTATTCCCATTCCAGCCTTGTGCAGGTCTACAATCTTGTACCTGACGTCCTTTGACAGCTCTTTGGTTTTGTCAATGGTGGTGACGAGGTTATATGGAAGAGGTTGATTCTGTGACAGGTGACTTTTATACACATAACGAGTTGATATTAGGAGCTCTTTCTTGTAGGCACAGGATTGTTTTGGGTGTGCACTTCATTTAGAGTTTGGACTTTGGAACTCTTTGTATTTTTAAAGGCTTTGGCATGAAGGACTTAGTGTCGGATATATGATGATCTCAAATGTTGAACTATTTTAATATTCGCTTAGTAGCTCCTGGTTCCATAACGTCAACTGACTGTATAAGACTGTAGAAAGGAGATTATTTATTATCTCACACACTCTGGTACTCGTGGTAGTTCTCACTCTCCTGTGTTTTGTATTGTTTTAAGTTTTATAGTCACACTCTTGATATCACCCAAATGAGGATGGGTTTTCCTTTTAAATCTGGTACCTCTCAAGGTTTATTCCTCATAACATCTGAGTTTTCCCTTCACACAGTCGTCCCAGGCTGCTCATCAGGGATAAATACACATCATTCACTTAAATTCTTAATTTCTGTAAAGCTGCTTTCAGACACTGTCTATTGTGAAAAGCACTATAGAAATCAACTTGAAACTTAAAATTGAAAAAGGCCCAGCAGAGGTTGTACTTCCTTCACCAACTGAGGAAATTCAACCTGCCACATGAGCTGCTGAAACAGTTTTACTCAGCCATCATTGAGTCTGTCCTGTGTACATCCCTAACTGTCTGGTTTGTTTTAGCTACCAAATCAGACATCAAGATGCTACACTGGACGGTCAGGACTATTGGTGCCCTACTGCCCAATCTCCAAGATCTTTACTCATCCAGACTGGAGAAAAGCTATTAGGAAATCACTTTGGACCCCACACACTCAGCCCACTCTCTCTTCAAACTGTTGCCTTTTGGTCGGCGCCACAGAGCCTCGTCCACCAGAACAGCCCGGCACAAAAACAGTTTTTTCCTGCAGGCTATACTCAGCCTGAACAATTAAAATATTCATAACTACACATTGTCCATCATAACGGACACATTTATACATAAAACCCAAATGGTACATTTGTAAACTGCACACTTGTAAATAACATCTGTACATTTATTTAAACAATATTTCTACTTCTGTATATAGTGCATTATTTAATTGTCTGTTTACAATTTGTTATATTATGTCTGTACTTTCTTCTGCAATGGAAGTTCCTGTCGCCAAGTCAAATTCCTTGTGTGTAAACGTTCTTGGTAATAAAGCTATTTCTGATTCTGATTCTAAAACAAACACACACACACACACACACACACTTACATACACATCTGTATTACCCAAATGGGGTAACACATGTTACCTATTTAATAAAATTTTTTTCCCATTTATTAAATTTCATTTAATCAATTTAATTTGTGCCAATTTAATTCATTATTCAAATTAATCAATATAATAAAAAGCGTGTTGCATTAATCTGATTCATTCAATTAAATTTTTTAAATAAAAAAAGCAATGTTAAAAAAATGTTATATTATTTAACCAAGCAGTAATTTTATTTAATAAAAAAAAATGTAAACTGTTCAAATATTGACGATCACTTTAATAAAATAAAAAAAAAACAAGCTTTGAAGTACATTCAATAGCAAGTAATTTTTTTGTACTTTTATGCAAGCATGAGGAGTAGTTTGACTTTTATTTGAGTAATATTTAAGCAGGGGATTTGTACTTTTTACTCAAGCACAGGAACGCTTGCTAAAAATGATACACTGTGATGCTAGGCAGAATATAGCTGTTAACCAACTACAGATGGATAGATAGATGGATGATATGTTTTTCTTATATTATATATTAACTATATATTTATCTACATTAATTAGTTTTAAAAAATGCTAAAGAAGTGGGTTGAGGGTGTTCTCTGTATACCTGATTCGACTGATGGTGTGCACGTGGTCATTATGTGCAGGGTGGTGGTGAGCGGGTCGGCGCTAGGACCGCGGTGTCCTACTAGTAGTAGCAGCCCTGCAGCACCAGAGCCGTTTGGGAGGCGTAGTGGAGCAAAGGCAAAAGGGGAGCGGGGTAAATGAAAACACTTTACCTGGCCTTTTATTTTATTTATTTTTTTTACCGTGGGATTTTAGCAGCCAGCGAAAATCGCCTGACGCCACCCAGGGCAATGCTTCGGAGACATTTTTGATCTGTCATCGAGGTAAGGTGCCATTTTGTTGCTCGGTTTCGGCGGCGGGCGACGCGGACGGCGGACTGTTAATGTGAAAGGGAAGCTCAGTGTGCGCGCTATAGGATGCAGTCCTACTCTCTCAGGCCTTTTATTCTTCTGCTCGTCTGTATTGCGCTGGTAAATATTAAGACGTGGCGTGAACAACATTTCGGTGTTTGAAACAACAACAACAACCGTGTGTGTGTAAACAAGAAGCGTGTGTGTTGGTGTGTGTGAAGAGCCCGAGTGCTGTATTGATCTGTCATTTCTCTACATTGTGTCTCTCCGCCGCCGCGTGGACTCTGAAGGCCTGCTTGGTTTTGCTCCCTCACATCCCTCATCTTCATCCATTTTCTTTATCTGAATGCTTTCTGAAACAGAAATGTAGGTGGACTTTTCCTTTGTCTATCTGCTGTGTTTTTTCCCCCTTTGGCAGGGCCGTGAGTAGTAGTGGCTATTTAAGTTGATTTATTGTCCATCCTTGTGTTTCTACTGTATATCGATATCGACACTGCTGTGTCTCAAACAGCTTCTTGTTTACTCGTAGTGCAGTAGATGGTATTATCCAGACACACCTAGTGCACCTATGTAGGGATGATTTGATGTATTTGGAAAGAGGTCTGTTCAGATAGTAGCAGGAAGAACAAAAATGGCATTGACTTTTTTTATTGCTTCTTATTTAACCTATTGTAGGTTTATATTATTTTATTATTATTAATTATTATACAGCTCTGATTACCCCCTCCCCCAGGGTCTTTAAACTCAGGAGACCTTAATAAGGGCTGTTTTTTTCCCCCCCTTTAATAGAGAAAGTCTTTGATGCCTTAAAGATGCTGAGGCATTTTTTCCCCTCCTGCAGTCTCCATTTCATTCCTTATGTTCATTAATATGTGAAAGGGCTCCGAGTTCCTCTGGGTCCCGTTGACGCAAATGTGCTGTCAGTGACATGCAGAATCTGAGGAATGTGGCCTGAAATCTCTCGCACACAGTCGAGGTTATTGTGTGTATCGGTGCTGGGCAGGGGAGGCATACCTCAGGAGTCAGGCCTAAACATCAACAAGGCGAAGGAACATAAACAACAAACAAACCTGCTGCTGCTCGCCTTGTCATATGACTGGCCCATTATCACTTAAGATCTTTTTTTTTAGGCTTTTGGAGGAACATCTTAGGAACTCCCGCGTTTACACGGAATGCTTTTCAGCCAGGATTTGCTGTTGGACATCTTCAGGGTTTATGTGATGCTGATTTAATGCTACTGAGGCCAAAGACATGAAGCACCAACATTGAAGAGTTTCAAGAATTTTGCATAAATCTCAAGGATACAGAGTATTGATGCTCATTTAACAAGCCACTTATATCCAAACAGCAATCCAAACATGCAGACCAGCTCTGAATGGTCATGGATGGTTCTAATCTTCATCATGTAATCTGACCTGGAGAACACAAGGTTGTGTGACCTGTCTTTTTTTTTTTTTTTTGTGATCACTTTATAGATTGTAACAAAACATAATCTTCCAGTTCTGTAAAATCACCCGGATCCTTATAAGACCTGATGGTATCACGATTGAAATGTTCTCAGATCGGAGTCATATTTAAAGTCCAGCCCATTTCTTCGTATTTTTTTTATTTATTTATTTTTTAAAACCCACCTCAATGTAGCCTCAGCTAATTATGTGCTCCACTTGCTTTTTTGTTGTAAACATGACCAGTAATGGAGTGGAGTATGTAATAGCTTGACCTCCTACTTGCATGTGTGAGCTGCTCAGAGTTTATGGAAAATGGAATAAATTGTTTTATTGCCAAAACCAGACATTCCCTGCAAGCTGAAGCATGCACAGGCTTCTTGCATTTACAGCTTCAGAACCTCGTAGCCCTTTGGGGTCACGACTCATCTGCTGATCGTGAAATATTAAAGCGATGAATTCTTCTAATCCTATCATATGTCATTGAACTTAGGGATGGTGTTTGGTGTGTGCTTGATCTCCAGACTGTATTTTATTTTAGAAATTCCCTCAGCATTCTTGCTGCCTCTGTTTATACCTTCAACTTTCCAATCCAGGGATTCTGTGCTTCTGTTGAAGTTGATCTTTTTTTGGTTATTTCACTACAGACTGAACTTTTCCAACCCCATAATCTGATAGTTGTGTTGTAATGGCAGAGCATGATGCATCATTACATGTGACGGAACCAGGGACTAGTATGTTTCTAATCCAGTTTGACTTCAAACTCTTTTTATGGTTTCCGTAATGTGGTCTACCTGACTCACATTTGATAAAGTGTATAAGCCATACCACCTTTCTGGAGCACAATGTAATGGCTTTGCTGGTAGCAGATTATTATACCTGTAAGAAGCCAAAGAGAGACAATCCTAGCACAGTTACAACAGTAACCTGAAGCAAACTCAAATGGTCATGTCAAGGGCTTAGTTTCTCACCCATCATTTCCCACTGATGTTTCGTATTAATGAGATTTCTGCTGTAGAAGTAGAGGAAACGACAAACATTGAACTTAAAGAAAGAGACCGCATTGCCTCTTTATGAGTTGCAGCGGTGACGAGATTGCAAACCTGGTACTGTTAGCCTCAAAATAGAAGGTTTGAGTACTGCACACTAAAAGACGAAAGTGCTGCTGCATTGCCCTCTTTATGTAGAGATGAAGAGAGAGCTAAAGCCCACTGGACCCAGCATTAGTATTTGAATGCCTTTGGCAAACTTACTCAACATGAACCATGCTGAGGAGAAGAGGTTTCAATAGAAAATAGGAAATCTAAAAAAATCAGGGTTTTCATTGCTTAAGAAATTGTTGATGCTTGTAAAGAACAAATACTTGTACATGATTATATACAAAATTAGTTCTGAGTGGATTTTTCCATTAATACGCTGTAGCAGTAGTGCTATTATTACTCCAGTGTTTCCCCTGATATGAAGCGTCTTCAGCACTTCTTGTCATTCTTGATGACTCATTTTTGCCCTAAAACGTTCTTCCACGTTGTAGTGGTAGCGTAGAAAAACTGTTCCACCAGGACGTGGTTAAGTCTGAGCCATGAGGCACTGATTTACTTTGAATGAGGCCGATTTGAGCAGGCCGGACTGGAATGATGAATGGCGAGAGAGAGAGAGAGAGAGAGAGAGAATGTGTGTGTGAGTGTGAGTGGGTGGAGGCCTGGAAGCTGCCGTAGACCATGTGACCCCGAGTCAGGGTATTGAGTTCATTCAGTTGCTGCTGGCTGGCTGCCAGCAATGCAGGCATTTAGCTGTTGGTAACGCAGAGACTGCTGTGTTTAATGGTAGCACTGTGTTTGGGTTTCAGGCCCATCATACACTGCTGTTATTTTCTTTTTTTTTTTTTTTTCCTTTTTTCCATTTCTGTCCATTTCTCTCAGCTAAACACTGTGTTTTCTGTATAAACCTCCTCACTCTGAGTGCTTCTGTGGTTTGATATCTTTAGCCTGGTAGTTGAGATGCTGTGGGCGTATCCCAAGTGCTACTGTTTAGAAAAAAAAGGTAAATTTTTTTTTTAATGAAATTTTAGCTTGTTCAGTATCTGATATTAATGTGCATGGATGGTGAATACACGATTTCCAGCTCCTAGACCTATAGTGCTGCTTTATGCAGATATCTTTCCGCTTTTATTTTTTATATATAATAACATGCACGGAGGAATGTATGGGCGTATATGGGGATGGATGACGTTTATAGATGCACACTGTCTCGGTTCACCTCAACTGGTATGCGCTAATTCAGTAACCGTCTGTTCGAGCTGACCCGGTTGTCCACAGCAGAATATGGAAGATTCATTTACTACAATCCTGCCAGTTTTTTTTTTTTTAGACCTATTAATGTAAAATCATGACCATTTCCCCTCAATAATCATTAAAACCTTTTTCACTTAACTACTTCATTACCATTTATGTAACTTTTTCTCCACCCAGTGTTTAAGCACTTCTCTTAAGTAGTTTCATATTGCTTACGGTATGGTAATGTGTGTGCATGCGTGCGGTGCTTTTGAGGAAATCGCGCGGTGGTGGAAGGCACACCCAAACAAAGCCGAGTGGGGCAATATTTTCATTGAAGTGAGAGAGAATGCAAAGTGGAAAGTTGCCGAATGTGTTAAATTGCAACAAAAACAGGAGTCACCCCTCGTCTGTGGCTGAATCTCACCTGCAAGCAAAGAACATTTACTCATGAGAAGGAAATCAATTAGGATTTGGATGAAGACATGTGAAGATGGTGGATTTTAAATAAGCTCCATTAAATCTCGCTGGCGAGAAAACCAAACATTTTATGAATTAATATTAAATCTGAAATGTTACATTTATTTAAAAAATGTGACTATAAAAGGAATGTTTCAGATTTGATCATTTACCTCACAAACCTACTAGGATGAGGATATTTTTATTAGGAAAAAAAACGTTTGTCGGTAACTGCAGTAGCTGCACAATTACTGTGAGCTAAAAGTGATTTATAACAACTTTGTGTTTTTTGTTTTTTTTTTTCGTCTATATTTAGCAGTGATCTGCTAAATCCTCAAGAATAACAATAAAATGCAGTAGTGTAGTGTATAAAATGTGTAGTTGAGGGTGGAATGAATTGAGTTTATTTGCACAGTGTATAGGAAGTGTATCGGGGAACACAGACTCAGAAGGTTCTTAAATAAAAATGGTAAGAAAAAAGTGCAAGCATTTAGACGGACCAATAAAACCAGATTTAAAAAAATCCGAAACTGGGTGCATGTTGAGGACGGGTCTGTTATCAGTGTGAAGAATCTGTGCAGCAAGTGCAAACGAAGTGTCCACACATCTTACAATGAAGTCGGGAATATGTTAATGTGAACACCGCTGATTAAAGGAACATTACAAGCTAAAGCCCTCTGAGTTCACTCATAGTGGGGTCATGACGCTGCACAGCCTCATCACGGTGCCATTAATTCTGCCATCGTTCTATTAAAGCTGATGGAAAATTGCGTTATCCAGGGATAGAGTATATTATTTTATTATAATAATATATTGTTATTGAAGTGTGTGTGTGTCATTGAAACTTTTTTCTAAGGTACACCATACATACATGTTTGTGATGTTGGTTAGAGCCAGCCCTTCATTAGCACAGAACTTAGCAATCTAACAGGTAAACGTCACATCAACCGATTGCTAACACCAGCCAGAGGCTTCTGATCAGTAGTGTAGCCTGTAGGGTTATTTCCGAACTCTGACTCAATAGAGTAAACATCAGCATAATCATCTAAACTAACCTAAACAAATACAGTAGATCTGTGTCTGCTCTCTGAATCCGGCTTCCATTTCTGAGCTTATCAGGCTGTCAGGTGTGGCAGAAAACCAAATAGTGGCTAAGCTCCCAGATCCAAATATAAATACTAATAAAAAGTTAGTGTGTTTATTTGACATGAAATGTGCTAATGATATTATGATTTGACCTTTGAGAACACAAGTTAATTCCAGTGTTTTTTGCTTTTCCTTAAACAGGTCACTGCGGCGAATGTGGCACAGGAATGTCTCAGGAGTGCACGTGTTTAATCTGCTCGTTTCCTGACGTTTTTTCCGTAAAGTAAAAAAAAAAAAAATACCTGCTCTTTGTGCCTGAGAATTTAAAATGAAACTCATTTCTCAGAAGCTCCAACCGTAGCTTGGTAGCAAACAGTCCGTCAGTCAGTCATGACTCGGCTCTAAAGAGTGTGTCCAATTTTGTTTATTATTCCACTCTAGACACCGCCGATTCCACACTTTTGATTAATCTGAATTTCAAGTTCAGTGGAACTATCAGCAAGGGCTTCTGCTGGGTTGGAATGAAAACCTTTGCTGATAAGACTGGACTAAAATCCTCATTTGACAATGATTAAATAAAAACGTGTCGACCTTCTTTAGAGTATTTTGCACGTCAGATCTTCAGGAACTAGGTTTTACCGTGCTCATTTTAGGCTGAAAGCATGGGCGTGCCCTAAATGTGTGAGGCGTACTACAACACTTTTTCTGCTTCCAAACTCTCTACCACACGGACTCAAAGGTGACCCTCAATATAAGATGTTACAAATCACAGGAACGTTT
The DNA here is from genome assembly GCA_039877035.1 of Silurus lanzhouensis. NCBI lineage: Eukaryota > Metazoa > Chordata > Actinopteri > Siluriformes > Siluridae > Silurus > Silurus lanzhouensis. The sequence goes on along the minus strand of JBCEWE010000214.1, from coordinate 6,323,366 downwards.
TTGAAGGACGGAGAACGTTTCCTGCGGCACTAATATGCAGGGGTTCAACAACATTAACTGCAACTATAAATGGTTAAAAGTAAGACGTGTAATTAGGGGACCAAACACTGAAGGGGTCCTAAATTACACGTACTTTTATATTATTATAAATAATTGATGGAATTACAAAGAACCAGAAGATAAAAAGAGAGCAAATAAAGCGAATCACTGTTAATCAAAAGAATGTGGAATTTGGGTTTTTGGCTCTCACAAGTAGAAGGTCAGCATGACTTGTAAGAGGAGCATGCGCTCAATACGTTTCTTTTCGTCAGCCACTGAAGTCCCTTTTCCTTCATTAACTAAGGAAAGGAAAATTGTATTTTGTATTTTTGACTCTATTTAGCCATAAATACAGAACGATCTGCTGTTAAAAAACTTGAAGCTTGGAGATGACCATTTTCCTTTTAAGTGTTTTCAATCATCGCTCAGAAATATCCTAAAGCTAAAGTAATCACACCCGTTGCCCCAACACTATTACAATAAATTCCTACTATTATGTACTCTCTATATACATTTATTTAATAAATCAGCTAATCAGAGAAGTGTAATAGAAAAGAACACACCACATGAATCTCAGGAATCGGATGTAAGACTGAAGTGTGGAGCTCGGTATAGACTTCAGTTGTTGTAATCTATCTGCCTCAGCGTTTAACTCAATGTGTGTTCTGAAATCGGTTTCCAAGTTAAAAATAGACGGGGAAAATATTAAGAAATGACTGTTTTTCCAGCCAATCAGGCATGTGAAACTCCCAACCTTGTGCTGGTCCAGTCTGCTACATTAAACCCCACAGAGTAAAATCAAGCCAAATGGATTAATGCTGATTAATCTGAGTGAATCCTTGTCCCTCTGTAGAGAAAAGCATTGTGTTTGATGGCAATGTCTTTATTTGCAATGGACCTTTCTAGTCCAACAGGCAACTACACAAACAGCCCAGAACCACACTGTCTGTATGACTTGGACTAGGGAGGTTTTTGTTTGTTTAACTTTTGCACACTTTAGTCCTACTTCATTAATTGAAGATAATTGGATGGTAATTGTGCAGGTTTTTGTAGTTGGTTATGCCTAGATATAAACAAATGATCAAATTATGGAGCAAATGAAAACATTTTTCCCACCGGGAAACAGGTGCAGGAATCGCAGTTCTTTAATTCTCCACTGAGTTCATGCTACAACCAGGTGCATCGTTTTATTTCTAATATTTATTTCAGGTTACTAAAAGGTTGGAGGCACCCAATTGTATTTGTGATGTATTTGGATGTGGTAGCATTGATTTAACCCTTCACTTGATCTAGGAGACCCAAACCCTTTTCGGCATGATAATAACCTCTGTGCACAAAGCGACCTCTATGAAAATCTGGTTTACATGGGTTGGAGTGGAAGATCTTGAGTGGCCTGCTATAGAGCTCTGACCAAAACCCTAATAAACAGATTTGGGATAAATTGGAATGCTGACTGCACTCCAGCCCCTGACTTTACTAATGGGGAATGAGATGTTCAAAAATCACATACTAACCGTATGGTCAGGTGTCCACAAGCTTTTGTCATTACAGTGTGTATGCCACAAGTATATGACAACATGCTTCACACTTAATGTTTAGAATTCCAAATAACATATCAAGCTACATTGAATTGCATACGAAATTAATAGTAATTAACTGCATTTTTAAATGTATGACGATACAAATAAATATGGATTTATCATTGATGTATATTTACGTTCTAAAAGAATAGAATGCGAGCAGCCATGTATTCTTTAAAAATGTGATCTCTGTGACTTTGACTATTCGAGTATTTCATAATCTGCAGTTCTTCTGGGATTTTCACACGTAGCAGTCTCTAAAGTTTGCAGAGAATGATGCCAAAAGCAAAAACAGCATGCGAGTTGAGTAAGTGCATGCTGAAACCTCTTGATAAGAGAGATCAGAGGAAATTAAGCAGACTGTTTTAATCAGACAGGAAGTATGTAGTAAGATGAAAGAATTTCAGAATGCCCAACACCTCAATCTTTGAGGTGGACAGGCTACAGGCTCATCAGGTACCACTTTTGGCAGCCAAGGACAAGAACCTGAGGCGATCATGGGCAGCATTTTACTGATATTGGACAGATAAAACCTGGGAAAAAGTCCATATGATTTACAGTGCATTGCAAAAGTATTCATACCCCTTGACCATTTCCACATTTTGTCACGTTATAACCACAACCTTACATGTATTTCATTGAGATTTTATACAAAAGACCAACACAAATTATTGCATAATTGTGTAAGAAGGAAAATGATTTATGGTGTTAAAAGATGTTTTTACTAATAAAAATCTGAAAAGTGAGGCGTATTCAGTCCCCTTTACTCTGATACCCCTGATATCAAATCCAGTGCAATCAACTGCCTTCGGATGTCACCTAATTAGTGATTAGAGTCTACCTGTGTGTAATTTAACCCCAGTATAATTACAGCTGTTCTGTGAAGGCCTCAGAGGTTTGTTAGAGAACATTAGGGAGCAAACTGCATCATGAAGACTGAAGAACACACCAGACAGGTCAGGGATAAAGTTGTGGAGAGGTTTAAAGCAGGGTCATGTTATAAAAACGCATCTCACGGAGCACTGTTCCATCTATCATTTAAAAATGGAAAGAGGATAGCACAACTGCTACCAAGACATGACCGTCCACCTAAACTGACAGGCCGGACAAGGAGAGCATTGATCCAAGAAGCAGCCAGAACGCTCAAGGTAACTCTGGAGGAGCAGCAGAGATCCACAGCTCAGATGGGAGAGTCTGTCCACAGGACAACTATTAGTGGTGCACTCCACCAATCTGGTTAATATGGAAGAGTGGCAAGAAGAAAGCCATTGTTGACAAAAAATTAAGAAGTCCAGTTTGCCACAAGCCATGTAGGGGACACACAAACATGTGAAAGAAGGTGCTGTGGTCAGATGAGACCAAAATGGAACTTGTCCTACATGCGAAACGCTGTGTGTTGTGGAAATCGAACACTGCACATCAGCCTGAACACCCCATCCCCACTGTGAAACATTATGCTGTGGGGATGCTTTTCTTCAGCAGGGACAAGGAAGCTGATTGGAAGATGGATGGAACTAAATACAGGGCAATCCTGGAAGAAAACCTATTAGAGGCCGCAAAAGACTTGAGACTGGGGCGGAGGTTCACCTTCCACAGGACAACGACCCTGAACATAAAGCCAGAGCTACAATGGAATGGTTGAGATCGAAGCACATTCATGTGTTTGAATGTCCCAGTCAAAGTCCAGACCTAAATCCTATTGAGAATCTTTGTGGCAAGACTTGAAAATTGCTGTTCACAGACGTTCTCCATCCAGTCTGATTCAACTGTTTTGTAAAGAAGAATAGGCAAAAATGACAGTCTCTAGATGTGCAAAGCTGGTAGAGACAAACCCAATAGACTTGCAGCTGTAATTGAAGCGAAAGGTGGTTCGACCAAGTATTGACTGATTACATATGCACACCACACACTTTTTCTGATTTTTATTTGTTAAAGAATCTTTAACTCTGTGTATCATTTTCCTTTCACTTCACAATTATGCAATACTTTTGTGTTGGTCTTTCACATAAAATCCCAATAAAATGCATGTAAGTTTTTGATTATAACGTGACAAAATGTGAAAATATTCAGGGGGTATGAATACTTTTGCAATGCACAGTATTTTCCAGGCTTTAGTGGTCCAGTTATGGTGATTTAATACCTTTTCTCAAAATTCAATTTCTAAAAAACACTATTTCATAATTCTGTAGTAACACAAATGAAAAATACACTATATGGACAAAATTTAGTTGACCCCTGACCATCAGATTTGTGTGTGCTTTTTTTAAACACCCCATTCCACATTTAGTCCCCATTTACTGTTCTAGTAACACTTCTGAGAGGCCTGTGGTGCAGTCAGTGTTTCAGTTCATCCCGAAGGTTTTCTATATTGTTGTAGTCAGAGCTCTGTAGCAGGCCACTGAAGATCTTCACTTCAATCTATGTAAATCATTTCATGTACTTTCATGAAAATTGAATGCTTCTGCATCCAGAAATACAATTGTGTGCCTCCTACTTTGTGGTAACAAGTTTGGGGTAAAACTACATATGGCTGGTCAGATGCTCCCATACACTAGTCCTTATTGTGTAGATGTTTTAGGTAATAACACAGAAGACCTCGAATCTGTGCGTAGTCGTGATTGCAATTTATATTAATGCTCTCCTACCTCTTTGTGAACACTTAATGGGAGGGATTTCTCAGACAGAGGATTTTGCTGTATCTCTACCATGTCAGTAAGATCTTGAAATTGGTGCCTGGATCTAACTTGTCTTGCCAATGTAGCGCAACACAATAGTATGATGTGTAATTTGGTGGCCAATCACCGAAGTTGTCTAGAAGAGAATTCTCAGATGGTCTTTAAATGAACACGTGGGTTTTTCCATACAGGAGAAAATGTATTTTACACTGTTAACGTGTTCTGCGATGTTTTCACTTGCTGTTGATGCAGCAGACTAATGTGTATTCTGCTCTGCTCTCTAACAGGTAAGCTTTGAGAAGAGGCTCCTTGCCCAAGTGAAGGAGTTTGTGGGCTGTGGAGCTGCTGCTCTCCATCTGAGACGCTGACTGTCTTCCTCTGTCCAGTATGACGGACGTGGTGATCGTGAAGGAGGGATGGCTCCACAAACGAGGTGTGTAACATGTATTTGTGTCTTGCTAGAAACGATCAGCGAGCCAGGCTTTTCGTTCCCTCTACAGTCCATATTTGCCTCTCACACATATGATGACTTGACACAATAATGGGTTTATGTAGAGAAAATCACAGTTACCTGCCGTTTGAGGTTTTATACCACCCGTGGCTGTGAATTATAATAGTTAAATTTATCTTTCTTCTAATAAACTCCCAGTGTTGCTGGTTTGTAATTAGGGGAAAACCAATTCTTATGCATCCTCCATGATGTCATTGGTATAATTGTGGATTTAACCTGTAATGAAATGTATACAGATGAGTAAAATGTACCAATACAGCAGCCTTTATTCCTCCCTGAACACATTCACCCCGTTCTGTTTTATGTTTATTATAACTACAGTGAAATAAGCAATGCTCCGTTGATCTTTCTCAGTTTTCCATTTCCAGAAACTCTGGCTTGGTTCAAGTGACTGCGACTGCGTCCTGGTGTACACAAACATTTTAATGGCATAACATGTTTGTGTTAACATCGTATGTTTTTAGTGGAGTTCAACTCCAGGAAAGACGAGACAAGGGCTTTTCTTTTATTTCATAGAAGTATGAGAAGAGAAAGCACACAATTTTGGTTTCTAAGTCCTGTCAGTTAGGAGCTTCGCTAAGGAGTATAAAGCATTTAAGATAAACAAAAATATCTTAAATATCCATCTTAACTATCCACTTGGTATCGACATCAGTCTCTGTTTATCCTAACACAAGTCTGAACAGGATGCAAAGCTATTTAATTGTTTTAAAAAAAAAACCTAAAGGGTTGCATGTACAAATTGTAACAACTGGATTGTAGCACAATGGCTGGTTACGTTGCTGGTTTGCTTCAGTAAATCAGTCTCACTAAGTGCTCAACCACGGCGCATTTCCTTTTGGTTTTAGTGCAACAAGCAGTTTCTGTTTACCTCATCCGCTAATCGATTGACTTTGATAACATGAGTCAGAGGAGTAGCATCTTAATTCTGCTGAAGCGGAGAGAGGAAGTGAGCACAGCTGATGTGCGAGAGTGCAGTCAGAGAATAGAGCGGCTCTATAGGCTTTCCTATCTCTCTCTTGCACACACACTCCCTTGTATATACAGCACATATGCAGCCTGTGCAATAAAGAAAAGGCAACTTTTAATAAAGTAAACAGACTCGTGCACAAAAACTCCTTGGGTCCATTGGTTAAGTGAAAATGGGTCCTAGCATTCAGGATGCTGTTGGTTTTCAAAGGAAGTGATGCTCGGTTTGCAAGCGTCATGCATTCTGTAGCTTTCCGTCAATGACCAGCGAACCTTCTAACCATACCACGCTGAGTATCTTATATTATACATTTTAATTTGAATCACGCCTAAATGAGCATTTTTTTATATTCTTACCATTTAGCCAATTACGGCGGCCATTTTTATTTGATTTGGAATTGTCGAAAGTATGCATCAATTGCTTGGGATTGTACCCTCTACAATGCTTGAGATATATATATATATATATATATATATATATATATATATATATATATATATATATATATATATATATATATATATATATTTATATATATTTATAGCGACTTATTTATAAAGCTGCACATACACCATGTTCTCATTATTCTCAGCTCCTCCAAAGCTCTCATATGACGGCGAGACGCTCTTCAACATCAACCATGAAGAAATAGCTACCATTTGAGTCGACTTTTGTCATTGGGCGTGGGGGATCTCGGGTGACATCAGATTAAAGCAGAGCAGGAAGTAGCAAGCCATTAGGGAGAAAAATGCTGGTTTGGTTGCTGCTAGTCAGTAGATCTGTTAACATTCTTACTCACTTTGATAAGCTGGACGACATACAAGATATGGGCTCATGTTTAAACTATTGACTGAACACTTGGCAGGTTCTTGGGGTGGATGCGAGACTGTTGAAAGGAAGCACAATTAAGTTTTATATACACCCCTATCTTTACGCTTTATTAGCTCATTTATGCAGCCTACTGTGTGGTAACAGCTCAATGCAAAGATCTCTGCAGAAACTGGTCACAAGCTCCTTAAGGCTCATATAAGCTTGCTGTTAGCCATGCGTGTGATGGATGGATGTGGTAGCTCAGTGGTTAAAACATTAGAATTCTGATTGGAAGGTTGTTAGTTCACATCCCAGCACCATGCCTGTTGCCACTACTGGACCCTTGAGTAAGGCCCTCAACATTTAAGTGCTCACTTGTATCATTGTAAGTTGCTCTGGATAAGGGCATCTGCTAAATGTCGTGAATGTAAATCTAAATAGTGGAAGCAAGGTGATGTGCTGCTGTCTGCGACCAAAAAAATTACACTAGTGTTATGTCTTCGAGCGTACGAACTATCGTGTTCGATTTCAACTAACTTTAACTCCGATTTTTGAAGAGTCGAAGTTCCACAGATCACGGCAACAGTCCTGCCGACAGCAGAACGGAGCTCGTCAGTTTAACATGCATACATTTGTTTAACTTTACAGCTTGGTTTGACCTAAAGACGGGCAGGGGTGTTGGGCTCTGATGTGTCGCATAGTAGATGCCATTTTTAGTCCTCCAGACGTGCGAGACTTTCAAACAGTTCTGCATGGTAAAAGGGAAGTTTCATCTTATCAGTATGTTGGAAAAATATCTTCGACACTAGAAGTGTGTAGCGTTAACTCAGAATGGTGCATTCAGAAAGCAGCAGATCTGTGTAGGGAAAAAACGTGTATATCGTCCATGAAAGAGGTCAGAATGTCCACCTTGTTTGAAATGACCACAAACGCTACACTAAGCCTGTCCGACTCGATACACGATACACTCTCTCTGTCGCCGCACCTCTTTATTCCAGCCAGTCCTCATTGAGGGTTGTACTTTCATGAAGCCAGCAGCTGTGCGCAGTGAGATGACATCGAGTGTCTGTGTGATTTGATCGGAGGGCAAGCGTTTCTATCAGCTAGAGCAAAAGGCCTCGCCGCAAGTCTGACTCAGTGTCACATCACTGTCAAGTTCTCTTTGCTTCAACCTCCCCACTGCGCAGGAGGCCATTTTAGCTTGACATTGTTCCTCCATGGTCACTTTGGACGCTACTCATAAACAACAAAACACTTTTTTTTGAAAAGCTTATGACATTTCTGACACTCATTTGCTCTCTGTCTCAGCTTTTTCGGGTTGTATTTTATTTTTTTTTGGTAAACTGTAATATCTTGAATAATTTTCAGAAAAAATGTGTTCAGCGTAATGAACACGAGGAACTTTTGGGATTTATGGCAGGAATGTGTTGCAGAAAGGTTATTGGTGTCTGGGTTTAAATGTTTGACCGTCAATGTGGTATTAGCTCCAGGCAGATGTGTGTAGATGAAAGGGGAACAGCTGTGACTTGAAGAGAAGAATGTCTGTGTCATAAAGACTATTCATGCTTTTGTAGAAATGGACTAGCCATGTGATGTTGCTCGGCCACAGCTGACGTTTGTCCTGCAACGTCATCAATTCATTCATTCGTTTTCACTAACATATGTTGTCTTTTCCCAAGTATTATTTATTTCTTTATTTTCCATCTGTTTGTCTTCCTTTTTTTTTGACGTTGTTATATTGAGCAGAATCTATATTTCCGGAACACAAGCTGTGAGGTAATAATACACCCCGGGTGGGACAACCGTTTAGCAGAGAGCACCATGGACACACATTTGCACCTTTAAATCACTTTTTATTCTGTGTTTCCCATGTATAGACCTCACTTTGCTCATACTACTTCAATCAGGTGTTTTTATCCATTGTTTGTTGGCGTAAGATGCAAATCTCAGGATAACCACAAATCCTGCCCAGACTTTTAACCCTCCTGTGATTTAGTCTTCATCTGTCTGCTTTAGATAAAAGCCTGTTCAAATAATGTCAATGTACCAATAAAACCAGAAGAACGAACAGTTCTTACACATCGAAAAGGAGACCTGTTGGTGTTTTGCAGTTCAGATAAACATAATGAATAACAAACCCATGCGCCTGGAGGAAATTGTACAAAGTCCCACAGGAAGCTCTAAGAGACGTAAAGTTCTATTCCGTTCTTCTTTCAAGCTCTTCACACGCTGAGTCCAGTGCTGACATTCACTCTGCTCGTTCATGAGTGTTGGGAAGTTTCCTGAAGTTCTTGACTGGAACTTTCATTGTTTTGAATGAGAAAAGAGGTTCTTCCAGACCCCCCCATGTTCTGGCCAGATATTGCTCTTACAATGCAACAGGCCTGAATGGAGTGTTTAGTTGGGGGAATATATGTTTAATCAGACACAAAACAAATCCAATTTTCACAAGCAAGAGTGTTCTGTGGCACTTAGTGTGAAGTTTTACATCTCGTCACATTTCTAAATGCTTGCGAAGGATGTAATCGACGTTAAGGGGCTTGAAGATAGTTTGTGAGAGAGAACAAAAAAAGCGCCACTAAACCCAGTCATGACCCACTGCCTCTTTCTTTTGAGGTCATGATTAACGGGGTAGAGCGTATGAAGCTGGCTCCACTGACAAGATAGCCAGAGAAAGAGTGCCGTCTTTGTACTCCTGTAATTGTGTTTGATGTGTGTTATGTTGGTCAACTGCATGTCCAGACTTGTGCTCGTGAGCTTTCTAGCTCCATGGTGGTCATATGATTAAAGCACACCTGTGCTTTATATTGTGGAAGCCCCAGTGGTATAAATTAGGCAGGGTTGTGTGCGCATGTGGTCCCCCCCCCCACCGCCACACACTCCGGTGAACAAAGCTAAACTCTCGCATTATTGGTTAATTCTTATTAAATAAAACTCTCTCCTGTTTCCTTGCTCTTGTTCATTCAGGTTTTCTGTGCTTTTAGAACCATGATTAGCACCATGCCAGAGCGACACTCTTCTGAACAGCTGCCACCTTCACAGCCAGGCCATCTAACTAACAACCACCCCTCTGCCACCCCCCCCCCCCCCCTTTTTTTTTTTTTTTGCACCCATTCATCATTAACACCACATCCTGTCTATTAAGGATGCTCTTTAGACTACACGGAAAGTGTCCATCACTGGTTAACCCCACACATAACACACACGCGCACACACACACACACACACACACACACACGCACGCAAAATTGCACTTTGTTGTATCTGCGACATATTTTAACTCTCAACTGGTGACATGATGATGTGGATCAGATAAAAGTAGTTGGAGTCCAAAAGTGCTGACAGAGGTGGTTCTTCCCAGCACCCAAAGTATTTTTTTTCTTTATTGAATGGAGCAAAATCGGAACATTTCCTCTAAGGATGGTGTCAGGCTTCCCGTGATGAGAGCACTCTGTCTGCTGTCTGGAGGCCAGCAGGGCCTTGAGTGAGAGCAGACTGGCTCTTGCTAAATGTGCTGGAGAGATGTAAATTGCCAGGGTGTAGCTGTTGAGAGGGGGAGTGTGTGTGTGTGTGTGTGTGTGTGTGTGTGTGTGTGTGTGTGTGTGTGTGTGTGTGTGTGTGTGTGTGTGTGTGTGTGTGTGTGTGTGTGTGTGTGTGTGTGTGTGTGTGTGTGTGTGTGTGTGCGCGCGCGCGCGCGCGCACCAGCAAGACCCACCTCTGTCGCAGTCAGCCTGCTGTGTGCTTACTTTTCTGTGCCAAAGCCTCCTGCTCTGCAACTGCGCTGCAAGGATAAGTCATTTTTCTCTGTGTTTCCTTTTTGTCGCTAATGTTTTCCCCCATCATTATTCCTCCCCTCCTCGACATGCTTTCGCTTCTCTACTGATTTCTCCTACTTCTGTTCAGCGCCTGTATGAACCCCTATTATTCATCTGCTGCACTCGTATTCCTCTTTTACCCTCTCTTTTTCTGTCTCTCTCCCAGGCTGAAGTTCGTTCCGTGCCGTTCGTTGCTTCTCCTGGTCGACGTAAAGTTCTCACAGATTCTGCACACTTTCCTTGTCTCTCGCTTTCAGCCCACTTTTCCCTTTCGCTATATTATATTTTCTACTTTCTTTCGGACAATGCGATACGATAAATCCACCACCATCCTACTTTTCTGTCACCATTTCTCACCGAGCTGGGACGTATAGGTGGAGTTAAATCCCAAGTGGCTTTCTGTTCACTTTGTTTGATCCCTACATAAAGTATATCATAAAGGTATATCATGACAAGCCCCCAGTGCCATCATTTGAGATCCAGCTGAAGAAAACGCGTGGCTTTTTAACATTTGCATATTGTTTGAAATGAACTTCTATGCTTTCATCGACCCTGGGCTCTGTGTGTGTGTGTGTGTGTGTGTGTGTGTGTGTGTGTGTGTGTGTGTGTGTGTGTGTGTGTGTGTGTGTGTGTGTGTGTGTGTGTGTGTGTGTGTGTGTGTGTGTGTGTGTTTTAAAAAAAAAAAAAAAAAAAAAAAAGTTTATGCCTGTCAGTCATTTGTCTGAGAGCGTAGCATTTCTTATTTAGTTTGTTAGTTTTAAGTGCTGTTGTGTGCAATGGTGCATCTCCATGTCCTCTTCTTAATTATGGAAAAAAGACAAATGCTCTCAACCAGGATGTGGAGAACCGTGGGTTCGGATTTCTGTGCTTTGGTGTGAAAGTGCTAAAATTGTTCACTCTCCCTCCACTCTGGCAGTTTCTGCAAGTCCCTTCTGTCCCTTACTTAATACAGACATTCCTTCTGCTGCCCCCCCCCCTCTCTTTCTTCCCCCCCTCTGTTCTCCCTCTGTGGAGTCCAGAGACCCCACTGTCTTCCCAAAGTGCTTTGCGTAGGCTGCTTCTGTTTGGGGTTTCACTCATCTATCCCAAGCATCCATCATCAGCTCTGCATTCTTCAGCAGCTGGCCAGAGCAATGCAGATATACTGCTGCTTTTTTCTGAGCAGCTCAGGTATTAACAGTGAATATGGAGTCCGGTTTCTCAGCCAGGCTGGAGATCAGCTCCTGCAGTTACCTGCTGCATTATCAAGTTTGTTTTTCTTACATCATCGTGCTTTTTGTTTGGAATAGTGGTTTGTTCATTAGGGGAATTTTTTTTTTTCTTCTTCATTTTCTCTGTATAAATGGAAACACCAAACACTATTTAGACAAAAGTATGGGGACACCTGAGTTTTCCAGCCACATGTGATTCATCCCCAAACTGTTACTACAAAGTTGGTGGCACGCATTCGTGTAAGACATCTCTGGATGTGGTAGCATTGAATTCTCCCTGCCCTCGAGACTCAAACCTGTTTCAACATGACAATGCTCCTCTGCTTAAAGCGACATCTTTTGGAAGATGTGCTTTACATGGTTTGGAGTAGAAGATCTTGAGTGGTCTGCAACACAGCTTTGATCACAACCCTACTGGACACCTTTGGGATGAATTGTAACCCTGACTGCACCCCAGGTCTCCCCACCCTGTACCTGACTTTATTAATGCACTTGTAGCTGAATGTGTTTAAATCTCCACAAGCACACTCCATCTTCTCAGAAGAGTGCAGGTTATAACAGAAAATGTGGAATGGGATGTTAAAAAAAAGGACTGTTATGTGCAGGTGTCCACAAACCTTTGAAATGTATTATATTTACACTAATAGTTTTCTGTATCCAAACAAAGATATACAGAAAACATGAATAAGCACAGGGGCATATCGGAATATAGAAATGTGGAAGTGAAACCCCATTAATGAATTACACATTCTTTAGAACAAATTAAGGATGTGAAACACCAAAAGTTAATCCTTGAATATCTTGTCTAGGTTATGCGCCATCAAGAAAAAGGAAAAAAAAAACCTGTCAGTGGTCCGTCCTCTAGAAGTGTCCCACACATTCGTAATGAAGGCCTTTGAGACTGCGGAATTCCGTTTTCTCCCCCTGTTTGTTTATTTGTTTCCTGTGCAGCAGCCCATTTAACTAATCCGCCAAGCGCTTGTTTACCGAAAGAGGAAGGGGGGGGTTGAAACAGAATTTAAACCGGAGGGGGAGACGACGACGGAGGAGGGCCGGGCCTTCACACAGCGTCTCTATGGTAATCAGCAGGTGCCTCTGGCTGACGAGAAGAAGCGAGGGCTTTCTTACGAGCGTGAGAAACAGGGGCCCGAGTCCTCTCTTCATCCTCCTTCCCCCCATTTTTTCCCCCTTTCCTGTAGCGGTGGCAGCGCCCACCCCAGTGGCAGAAAAAGGGAGAGGAAAAAAAGGGGTGACTGCCAAAAAGCTTCGTCCTCCCATCCAGCTGCAGGGGAGAATGAAAAAAGGAGGCCAACAAAAGAGAGGAAGAAAGGAGGGACAGAGCACGGAGAGAGGAACGGAGGCGGAGGCTGAGCGTGGCATGCGTGCGTGGGTCGTCCAGACCATAGACGTGGTGGGGGACGGCATTGATGGGGTTCCGCTGATGCAGGACTCATTGAAATGCTGGGCGCAGTGGTGGCTGGCACAGCTGCAGGATGCCAGTGTGGAGAGAGAGAGAGAGAGAGAGAGAGAGAGAGAGAGAGAGAGAGAGAGAGAGGAGAGAGAGAGAGAGAGAGAGAGAGAGAGAGAGAGAGAGAGAGAGAGAGAGAGAGAGAGAGAGAGAGAGAGAGAGAGAGAGAGAGAGAGAGAGAGAGAGAGAGAGAGAGAGAGAGAGAGAGAGAGAGAGAGAGAAAAAGAGGGGGGGGGGTGACCCAGGAAAAGGAAAACAAAAGCAGTCCATTCCCAGTTTGTAAGTTTTAATTCCCTTAATCCTCCACCTTACTGCCTGCCTGCCCCAATTTCTCTTTTCTCCCATCACACTCACATCTTTTTTTTTTTTTTTTCTGTCCCTCCTCCTCTCAGTCTCTCTCTCTCTCACACACACACACACACACACACACACACACACACACACACACACACACACACACACACACACACGTACAGAGTCACTACTGCCTCTTGGTCTCTTTCCTTTCCTGGAAGATGAATGGAAGGGACAAAAAGCAGTAGCTGCTCTCTCAGGAAGTTCTGCCCTTTAGCCACTAGCACTTTAAAGGGTCTCTCTCTCTCTCTCTCTCTCTCTCTCTCTCACTCACTCACTCACTCACTCACTCACTCACTCCCCCTCTCCCTCCACCACCCACACACTGTCTTGCACTTTTACATGTCTGTTTGACTGTCTCTTTCTCTCTCTTTCTTGCAATCTGTTGTCTATCCATCTTTTTAATCTCTGTTTTTCTGCATCTCTCTATGTCTCTGTTCCTGTGTTTCTCATTGTCTCTCTCTCTGTGCATTTGCCCATCTGTTTCTGTCTCTCCCTCTCTCCTCCTCTGTCTGATTTTGTCTCAGGTTAGTCTCTCCGTTTTCTCTCGGTCTGTGTGTCTCTGTCTCTTACGTTCAAGTTCAAAGTGGGCTTCACTGGTCTGAGTGTTATTGAAGCGTAAAATGATGAATTTGCCAAATAAACACCGAATGGAACATGAATAGATGATTAATGATCAAACGCATTACAGAACAGACATTAATAAATAAACATTAGAATAGAATGGATTAGGGTTAGATTGAACTATGTAAGAGGTGATTTGTGTTTCCTGTGTAATTAACAATGAATGAGTGTCGGTGCAGATGCACACTTCCTTTGTGTTCCCCTAAAACAGCTCGGTTTCTGCTCAGTGCTCAGAGAAGTTTGCTTTTTGGTGGCTCTGAAGTAATCTCTCTCTCTCTCTCTCTCTCTCACTTTCTTTTGCTCTTTCTACAGAGTTATCTTAGCCCCACTTTTAGTTTCATGTTTTTCACTCTCATGTCTTTTGTTACCTCTTTTTTTTTGTGGTTGGTTGTTTGTTTGCACTGCTGTTTCCTCACATCATTATTAATGGGCATCTTGTTGTTTTATCCATGTATATTTTTTCGCTCTTATCATTGTTTTTTCCCCAGTGTCTTTATTTAATCATCCTGTCTCTCTTCATGTAGAACTTCAGTCATGTTTTAGTGAGCATTTACCCATTCTCCGTTAAAGGCACTTGCCTCTGCTTTCTTTCTTCCGTTCACTTATTCATTCTCTCGCCCATTTGCTTGTTTGTCGTTTCTTTTGTTCTTGCTTTCTGTTCTTTCATACTTTTATTCTGTCCGTCTTTCTGAGAGGTTTTAAGCAAAACTAGTTCCAGCACTTCCTGTAAAATGGAGCAAACCCTGCACACCTTCACGTTAATTCCCCCTGCTGCAGAACGGAGCCATCAGCTGTAACTCCACAGCGACACATCTGTACTCAGCAACTTCCAGCACCTGATAGTCGAACAGCTCGGGTTTCTGTCCAGTCCATCAGTCCAGTTTGAACGGAGCGGTTCGGAGTGCTGTATAAGCATTTCTGTCTGATGATGTTCGAATATCTCGCTGACTTGGCTCACACGGCTTCAACGGTTTTTGTGTCGCGCATGGATGTTTAAGCTCGGTGTAGCCGTCTACACAAACTGCGTATCTGAGGTGTTGTCAAGGGTGTAGTCGAAGAGGCAAGAAATATTTGAGGATGTTTTTTGTGTGATAGGTGATGTTTTGAGAGAGCGAGAGAGAGGAATACTGCTTTTAGTGCTGTTTAGGCAGTGCAGCAGTTGTCAGATAGAGATGAATGTGTGTGTGTGTGTGTGTGTGTGTGTGTGTGTGTGTGTGTGTGTGTGTGTGTGTGTGTGTCAGAAGTAAGTTGTCAGATAGAGATGAATTCTCTTTTGAGTGCTAGAATCTTGCTCTTCATTATATTCCACTTTAGCATCCCTGAGCTCTGCAGCTGTTCTGCATGTATAAGCACTCTATCAGGACCTGACAGGTCTACACACACACACACACACACACACACACACACACACAGAGAGTCGTTTATCTCCAATTTATCTCTATCTGACAACAGCTGTAAAATCAGCAGATCTATGCATGTACAGTTTATTGCCGTACACACACGCACACACACACACACACACACGCACACAAAACCTTTGCTCCAAGTCACATGTCTCTCTGACAAGCTCTAAACATCACTTTATAATCATCTTCTTGCAAACACAGCATGTTCCTAAAATCTGTCTGAGACCTAAACAGTGTAATGTGGCCTTCTCTGTGCTGCAGCAGAAGCTGATAACACTGTGCCCCAAACAGCGCTCTCACTCGACGTACTCACAGGCCACTTCCTGTTTGTGTGAAACTCTGATCAATAGATGCCACAGTCTATTGTGCCAGTGTAGGTAGATAACGGACATCGGTTATATCACATGATCTGCTGAACTGAGGAATAGCGTTTTTTACTCTCTCTCTCTCTCTCTCTCTCTCTCTCTCTCTCTCGCGCTCTCTCTCTAATTCTATCTCTTGCTCGATTCCCAGGTGAAATGTTTCGTGTGTGTGCAGACTATCGAGTGATATTGAATTTTGAACTGTTGTGTGACGTGTGTATTGTTACTGAAGTTTATAAGTTGTGTTGCATTTCAGGAGAAATTAATAGACAGTGTATGTTGTGATCTGATTCAGGGAAGTAGATCCTTATTTTTATTTGCTTCGTACTTTCTGTAATCTTTTTAAATAATTAAGTTTATACTTTTTTTTTATAAGTTTATACTGTATTTAATATAAAGACGACCAATAACAAGTCTTTCTTTTGCCTGTCTTTCCTTTCGTCTGTCTGTTAATCTTTTTTTTATTTCCTGTCTCTCTGTCTGCATTTTCTTTCTTCCATTATTTCATCTGTCTGCTTGTGTATGCCTGTGCTGTCGCTTCCAGAACGACTGTGGCATTTTTGGTAATATCTCCTTTTCGATCCCCAGATTCCGTATCTGTGTTGTAATTTTTTTTAAAACAGCTACTCTGTTAACAAACTGTTATAAATTCTCTACACCACAGTCACCAGAGGTTTTAACACCCTCACTTAACCAACCAGCGAAACAAAACCTACTTCCTACTGACTTTCACGAAAGCAAAGAGAACATGGTCTGTTCTTTTTGTACTAGTAATATTAAATGGATAATTTATCCAGAGTCAGGATGTATAGAAACTTGGATGGATGGATGGACAGAATGGTTTTTAGACACCTGACCATTAGATTTGTATGTGCTTTTCGAACATCCCATTCCACATGTGGTTCCCATTTGCTGTTATAATATCCTCCACTCTTCTTGGAAAACGTTTTACTAGATTCCACTTCTAGAGTGTGCTTGTGGAGATTTGTGTTGGTAAAGTCAGCTACTGATGTATCTGGGGGCAGTCAGTGTTCCATTCATCCCAAAGGGGTTCACTTCAAAGAATGTAAATCATGTTCTTGGTGCTTAATATGTGCTCAGCAGCACTGTTATGCTGGAACAGGTTTGTGTGGAGGTGGAAGCTCAGTGGAGGTGGAAGCTCAGTGGTTAAGGTTCTGGGTTGCTAATAGGAAAGTTGAGGGTCCGAGCCCAAGAACTTGGGGCCCTTGAGAAAGGCTCTTAATGCTCTGTGCTCTGCTGTGATTACTGCGTTCTGAACCCAGCTTCCTAACATTGCCGGGATGTGTGAAGAAAAAAAATCATTGTGCTGCAGAGTACATATGACAAGTATTCTTTCTTTCTTTCGTTCTTTCGTTCGTTCTTTCTTTCGTTCTTTCGTTCTTTCTTTCAGTTTGTAGAAGAACCACATATGCTGGAAAAAACAGGTGTCCCAATACTTTTCTCCATATTGTGTAGTTACAGATGGAGCGAGAAAGAGAGACACACTTTTCTTGCCCACTTGTGCTGGGCTCATGGGACTTTGGAACTTTTAATTTTACAGGCAATATAATACTTTTTTGTCCTAAACATACAGTGCACTGTAAAAAAATTGTTTTTGTGTTTTTTTTCTTCCACAGCCTGTTGTGTTCTAGAATAAAACGAACAAAACAAATCTCCCAGTACTTCCTGCTTTGTAGCTTTCTGTCCACGTGCTCAGTGACATTTTATTCTCCTCCACATTGTTATTGTGACCTCATCCTGAGACCCAAACATGGACAAACACACTCACAGCCAACACTCATACGCTTCGTTCCTTGTTTACTGTCTCTGTACGAGAAACAGGAGGTGAGTGTAAAAAAAGTGGAAGCAGTGTGGGTGAAAAAAGAGGAAGAGTTGTTGAAAAAAAAGGAAACGTGGGTGGATGTGGTGGCTGTGTGTGTGTGTGTGTGTGTGTGTGTAAGGGGCGAATTCGCAGAAGTGATTTTATTAGAAGCTGGCTGATGTGAAAGGGAAGGTGAAAGAGACCAGCAGACGGTCAGACGGATGTGGTGGGCAGGAAAACTGTTGCCAGTAGTGTTGCTCTTTCACTCTTTGAACTATATTGTGCAAATTCTGTAGTAACTCAGATGACTGGACTAGAGAGCAAAATAATATTTTTTTTTCAGAAAATGTTTTCTTCTGGTCAGTGTATGCAGCCTTCATTCTTTATTTTATTTCTTTTATTTACATCACACAAAAGTGTAGTCATCAAAGTCTCATCAATGCTCTAAAGCAGTGGTCCCCAACCTTTTTTGCGCCACGGACCGGTTTAATGTCAGACAATATTTTCACAGACCGCCCTTGTGGAGGATAAATACAACAAAATAAAATGATACGACCGGCATAAAAACTGGTATTTTCTGAATTTAATAATAAACGTGAATCCACTGTGTTGTGTTGTGTTGTGTTTATTTTGCTCGCTTGGGGGGTTTAATTAAGCAGTAACGTATTATGTGTCGGTGGCCGGAGCCCCTTTGAGAAGGTAGCGGATGTTGGTAAGACATGTGACCGAGGCATCATGACATGCATCAATCGTGAGTCATAGACAGATGTGGCGGAGAGAATCCGCTCATTTTCCAAAATGAAACATCGTTCAGAATCAGATAATAAATAACACAGAAATAATGTAAGTTATGTTTTCTTTCTGTGCAACCAATTGACCCGGGGTTTGGGGACCACTGCTCTAAAGTGCCGATATATCTATCCATCCTAACCTTAAAAAAGTGTTTCTTGCTTAAAAAGAAATGATGCATAATATTAATACAAATAATATTAACTACAGCAATGTTTTACACTTTGAGCATTTATCAATTATCGTCCAGAAATACTCGAGTACTAAATCAATAGCAGCAGCTCTATTTTCATTCATTTAAAATATAGAGCAGGAACCTGCTTTTTCTGAAGAGATGTTTTATTGTACCATGACTCAAAAACCTGTGCAGATCTTGATAGAAAAAATTTGATTTTACACAGCTATCGTTCCTTTTATTTAATGGATAGACATATAATTCATATTGGCTCTAATCAGTTTGGTGCACAAATCGTGGCATCGGTTTTTGGGCGGGTTTCACAACGCAAGCCTGTAAAACCCTTTGCATAAATTAGACGCACTGGTCACTTTCATTCACCCAAAATCCAGGTGCACCAAGTTCCTGATAGTTCACATGCAGTCATGTTATTGAAAGACATTATAAGAAATAATTATAATAATAATAATTTTTGCATCGAGTAACAAACTTACGCTCTGTTTTCATTGCGAATGCTGGAACCAAGCCAAGACTGCATTCGTTCAAGAACGCATTATATACCAGTGTTTCTGCTGGAGTTAACAGCGACATGAGCAGAGAAATGAACGTATCAGCAGTTCACTCTTAATTATAGGAAAGAATTTTGGAAAGGTAGAAGGATATGCTTAAGAGCAAGGCAAGCCTCCAGGAGGAATTCCTACTTTTTATGTTCTCCGTTACCTGACAGCGTCTTCAATACTAAAGAAATGTGCCACCGGTGAGAACATGCAGAGTTCAGAATCTATAGCAACTACAAGATTCCCTCGGGAAACGCCACAGGATCTTTGCTCTCCCCAAATGAATGGAGATCTGGCAGCCTGAATGTTTTACACATCATGCACATTTTGATACTCAGAATTTTCAACAAATTTGCATGACCTGAATCGACATCCAATAAATAACGCACTATAAACCTCTGTTTTATATTTTATCATGGAAATGAGTATTTTAGATGAATATTTTTCGACAAAGTCTTCATTTAGGGTGATTTTCAATAACCGTAAAGTATCAACGGCTTGACTAATAGCCATCAACAAGGAAATGTTTATCGTTTTATCCGCTTGAGCAAATGCAGTACTAGGGGAGATGGCGAAAAAAAACAAAAACAAACATTAAGCAAATACCTTTAAAGTCACTTCACACCGAACCTGGGTGAAAGAAATTCGCTTTCTTTGAAAAGAGGCTCCAAGTGGTGCATAAAGTGTATGTTCATATTTTTCATCTAGCCAGCAGGGAAGAGAACACTTAGTAAGACCATGTTGCATGTAGCGCAAGGAACCAAAAACCACCTTCAGGGGCTTCACTTGGAACCAGACTACAGACATTATGTGCAGCTCTGGTTATGAACCCATTATAATATCCAAATAATGATATGTAGGAAATGAGTCTAATTCCAGTCAGGCACCTTGCTTGTTATTTTCATTTAATCAGTTCTGCTTATTAAAAATCTAATATAAATCCTGCACACATTCAAACAAATAAGAATCCTAACGAATAGGGATATCCTAGTAATTGTTAAACGTTGTAGTTCTAGCATGTTTTTGAGTACTATAGCTTTCATTTCACACATCTGTTGCTTAGTGACACTTTAATGCCACTGGTTTAGAATTGATCAGAGGTTTTGGGATGAATTGGAACAGTTGGTGCAGTTGGAACAGTGAGGGCATTTGGCAGACACCCTTATCTAGAGGAACAGTGATCTCATTTATACTCCTGAGCAGGTGACTGTTAAAGGGCTCGGTGGCAGCTTGCTGGTGCTGGGAACAGAACTCATGACCTTCTGATCAAAGGTTGAACACAATATCCACTGAGCTACCACTTCCCCTCACATCAGCACATCGGTACCTGATTCTTACTAATGCCTGTTCGGCTGAAGTCTCCACAAGCGCCATGCGAAATTGTTGTCAATGCACAGTGACTAGTAAAGGTTGTTCCAGCGAGATCATGCTTCAGTGATTCAGCGCTGTGTAGATTCACACACACTCTACAGTTCATTAGATTTAAACCTAACCTACATATTCGCAAAGGTCTTTAGGGAGTATTTTTTTTTTTTTTGAGTATGGTGTTTTCTATGTTTATTTTAGAATAATAAATATGTCTAGACCTCCTCTGTAGAACTACGAATAAAACTAACAGCTGAGACACAAAGTCTCTACACATACATATATTTGAAAGTGAACGAGCTGGATGGTGTGACCTCTCCTGAGGGCTACAATGTGCGTATTTATTTGTTGGATGCCAGCCTGGCTGACGCACAGCACCCACCCCAACCAGCATGTGTCGGCTGCTCCTTGTGCTCATCGCCCGTGATGACGAGCAGTGCCACCCACTGAGGCAGTCATAACATAGTCAGAAGCTATTTCTTGTGCACACACACACACACACACACACACACAGAATCAGAGCTCTGGGTCCTTATGCACACATACAATTACATATCTTTACACACAAACAGTCAGTAGTTAGTGACTGTTATTATTCTGACTCAGTCTGTGAGTTGTAAATCACATTTTGACTAAACTTTTTGTACTGAACGTACTGGTAGTGTATGTGTGAGCATCTATAAGTTGCCCTGGGGATCCTATTTCTCTCCCTCTCTGTTTATCTCGCTCAGGTTCTCTCCGTCACCAGCACCATGGCCATGATGTGGCTGCATTGTTGACATGCTGTTCTTGGACTCACTTGGCAGCTAAACAGCTTTTGGGATTGAGAGCAGGAGAGAGGAAGGAAGATGTAGTTTAGGAGATATACCCTATGGCTAAAAGTAATGCTTGGTGGTCAGTAGATATCTGTAGATACAATTTGGTATGATTGTGTATGATGTCTTTTTGTACTTTGTACATTTAAGGGGATCAAATGTGTTCCAGCAGGTCAATGCCCCTATGCACAAAGCGAGCTCCATGAAGACCAGGTTTGTCTGGTGCGCAAGAACTTGAGCGTCTTGATCAGAGCTCTGATCTCAACTAAACCGAATACCTTTGGGATGAACTGAAGCACTGACTGAACACCAGACTTCCATATGCAACATCAGTGTGTGTGACGTCGCTTATGTGCTTGTGGTTGAATTCCCCACAGTCACTCTCCTTTATCTAGTGGAAAGCTTTCTCCAGAAAACTGGAGATTATTATTACAGCAAAAAGAAAGCAACCAAATCCGCAATATCTTGTTTCATAAGAACATCGGTGTGCTGTAATGTGTGCAAATACTTTTCACTATATAGTGTGGCTCATATAAGGTGCCCCAGCCAGATTTGTTTTTTTTGAGAAAGCCAGAAATAATCTGAGCTGCAAAAAGTAACCGCTTGTAGTTCTAAATTGTTAAACAGATCACATACTGTCATTTCTAAAATCACACCAGTTTTTACTTGTATCAAAAAAATAAAATGTACAAATCCACAAATGAAAAAAAAAATCCTTTCACTTGAATAAGAACAATCCCAAGTTCTTGATCAAGTTCACTGACAGTCTTAATATGGTAATTTCAAAAAAATTTTAAACATTTAATAATAAGCATTTCTCGGTATGTTTATACATTTTTGATTAAACGATTGTTTGCTATTAAGACAAAATGCTTAAAAATATTATATGGACGAAAGTTTGTGGAAACCTGACCATCGGATTTGCATGTGCTTTTTGAACATCCCATTCCACATTTAGTCCCAATTTACTGCTATAATAACCTCCACTTTTCTGGAAAGATGTTCCACTAGATTTTGTGGTATTTGTGGAGATTTTTGCTCTTTTCACCACAGAGGTTTTTTAGCAAAGTCTTATACTGATGTATAGTGAGGAGGTCTGTAGTGCAGTCAGCGTTCCAGATTATTCTTTGGGGGGGAAAAATGTTTTCAGTCACAGTTTATTTTGTAACTGTAAAAATAAAAAAATCATATCAGCTGCTCTTTTACAGTGACCGAGAGAGCTCAATTATAAATGAAAACAGGCAGCCTGATACCATGTACCAGTGACAATTCACCCCCCACCCACACACACACATTCTTAAAGGTCCCTTTTTAACTTTCTTTTCGCTAAACCTGATCACCTACTCTTTTTTATTTTTTTTTTTATTACATGGCAAATGAACATTGAGAGAATTCAGGCGCAGTTTCACTCTTCTCATACCGCTCAGCTGTGCAGCTTGAGAAGTTGCGACATCGTTGACGCTCCTGTTACAAAGTGTCTTTTGATCGCCGAACCTCCTTACTTAGCAGATCGGGCGGCTACGCGGGAGTCCTTCCGCTTTCCGATGGCGCGATGAAAAATGACAACAACCGTAATAACACAATGGACATCTGGTGCAAAATCGTGTGCAGATCTGGGAGGCGGATGTTTTCCCAACACGTACCAGTAAACGCCCAGTTGTGTTTCAGGATTTGTACATTCTGAATTGTACATTCATATTAGACAATTTGGTAAAATGAAAGGGATGGAGTATCATGCCTGTGTTTTCTTTTTCTTTTTTTTATTTGACCTATGTGACATTTAGCAAACAGATTACTATCAACTGAGTGAAGTGTGATGTTCTATTGACAGGGTGGATATCAGTTGCATTAGCTGATGAATGTGTTGGCAGTCCAGCGCAGGAGTTCAGGCTCGATTGTGTGTTCAGTTCTATGACAGGTCTGTCACAGTGGGAACATATCAGAGCTCAGTGGATGGCAGAGAGGAAGCAGTTTGCTGTGGCAGCTCTGACTGATTCTGCATGCCTCAGAACTGAAGCGCCAGGAGTAAATGGGCCAATTAAGGACAGCTTGCTCAGCCTCTGCATGGGGTTAATACCACTCTGCCGTAATTAAAAATGAATTCAGATCCTCTATCCTGGAAAACTATTTCATTCCAACTTTTTATTCAGTAAGACATTGCAGATGCCTCAC
This sequence comes from Silurus lanzhouensis, assembly GCA_039877035.1. Lineage (NCBI taxonomy): Eukaryota > Metazoa > Chordata > Actinopteri > Siluriformes > Siluridae > Silurus > Silurus lanzhouensis. The sequence continues at coordinate 6,299,846 of JBCEWE010000214.1, read as the reverse complement.
TTGAGCTCCCCCCCAAACACATAAGCTTTCTTTCCTATGTTTTAATTGTGCAACATCTGGCACACTGTCTCCTTCTGGTGTTCAGCAGAAATAAGGGTTTACTGGTAAATGGTAGATGGTTTTAGGTTTGAGGTGTAAAAATGGGAGATATTTTGTGTGTGTGTGTGTGTGTGTGTGTGTGTGTGTGTGTGTGTGTGTGTGTGTGTGTATTCTTTCATGCTAACTGCACAAGCAGGTTGTGTGTGGGTGGTGGTGGTTATTACTTATTAGGGACCAAATGTCCCCACAAAGATTGGGATATCTGTCATATTTGACCTTGTAGGGACGTTTGTGTGGTCCATGGGGAGGGAAAAAAGTTTGGTAACTGGTTTAGTTTTAAAATTTGGACCCAAGTCTAATAACTGTTAAGTGCATGAACAATTCTTTCACTAATGATCCCAACACAATATAAAGGTTTTTATCTGATTTATTATTAATACTAATATTAAATGATAATGAATAATATTATTTATATAATATTTTATATTATATACCAAGAATTCTTACTAGCATGGTAGCATGCAATGTTGCATTGCCATATTCTTCTATATGGTTCATAGCTGTTGTACATTATACAAGCCATTTCATGTATATATATTTTCATACACATATATATATATATATATATATATATATATATATATATATATATATATATATATATATATATATATATATATATATATATTGTGTGTGTGTACATCACATTACTGTGTTCACACCCCCTTTGCTGAGAAACAAAGCGCTGGGGTTGCACAATTCTGGGTAGTCACGGCCGGAAACAAAAGGAAGAGAAACCACTGGTAAAAGGAACTTGATTAGGTTTAAAAGAAATAAGAAAGTAGCCATTGGTGAGGTCAAAAAGTCATTTGTGTGGTAGTGTGATTATACACAGAGACTCACCATGGCAACAGCCCTTGCCTGCAGTTCTGTATTAGAAAATTCAAAATAAGACTTGGACATACCAGTACCATGCAGTAATATAACACAATGTCTCGAAATAAACTGAAGCCGTGGTCTCTTCCTAATTGCTCCACAGGAGAGTACATAAAGACGTGGAGGCCGAGGTATTTCTTGCTGAAGAAAGATGGTACGTTTATTGGCTATAAGGAGCGGCCCCAGGACGTGGACCAGCTGGAGACTCCGCTCAATAACTTCTCTGTGGCACGTGAGTATCTCATGCTAATGCTTTTGATAGGTGGATATGCATGACCCCAAGAACTTGCGGACTTCAGTTGAAAGTCTCTTGTAAGAGTTCCAGCACTTCTTTCTCTGTCTCACTTTCCCCTTTCTGAACTCAGCTGAGCATCAACCCTCCATCGCTGCCAAAAGCCGCTTGAATGATTGAACAGGCTAATTAGACAGCCATATTGTTTGTTAAAGGAAGTGCTTCCACCCTGACACTCGTGAGTTATAACGGTTATTAAGTGCCTTATTCTCATTATTTATCTCTGCTCTGCTCCAAAGCAGCAGCAGCAGCAGCAGCAGTCGTCCCTGGCGTCAGAAGCAGTCAGTCGTGTAACAGCAATGATGTTGGTGTACACCGATGACATGGTGCAAAGCATTCTGGGCTGTTGATGAGCCCTGCTGGAGCGCAGTGGTGGCCTCCACTCAAGTCCTCCATCTCCTCGACAGGCCTCTTATGTCGCCCCCCCCTTTCATCTCCTGCCCCAAATGGCTATGTGCTACAGCTTCCTCTTCCACATATGGCTCCTGATGCGACTCCACTGCCATTGTGCTTTGTGACTTCAGAAAGCACAAGTCATGATATTTTTGTGTAGTTGCCACTGCTTATTTTTGTTTCCTCGCTAAAAAAGACGTGTGTTTGCTATTTAACTGCTGATGTACAATTCTCCGACTTTTTTCAGTGTAAGCACAGAGAGCGAAAAGGTGTTGATTTCTAGCATCTCCACAACATATTACATTGAACATAGTTTGAACCTGGTGTAATGTTTACTTAATTTATCATTTATATTGTAGACAGGCAATTTTTTTTATGATACAAAAATATCGGGCCTCCCCGACGCACAGATAGTGGGGTAAAATCCTATGAATCTTTAAAATAATGTCTGTTTCTCAAATATATTTGTTTATATATACAGTATTTTGTATATACATATACAGTAAAACCCTGTTTATCGCCGTGGTTACGTTCCAAAACTGCTTGTGTTAAACCAAAAACTACGATAAATGGACGCCACCTCAAAAATGTTTTTTTTTTTTTTTGTATTGCTGTTTAAGCCGTAAATCATCCACCCACACACTTTAAACACACAGATTTGCAAGAATAAATCAGTTATATTTTTATTAATAAATTTCATTATTTCAACATCATTTCAACTCTATAAACAAAATTGCCTGTAAGTGTTTTGGTCCATCGTGCGAGACCGGGAAAATCAGCGAAACAAATTAGTTATGTGGCAATGCAATGCCGCGATAAACCGGGGGCACAAGACTTTTTTATATATATATATATATATATATATATATATATATATATATATATATATATATATATATATATATATATATATATAATATACAATTAAACAAAAGGGAGGGGGGAGGGGACATCAACTGTTCATTTCTTTTTTATATAGACTTTAATATTAAAGTATTATTATATTATATAATATATTATATTTTGACTTAGTAGAGCAGTCTCACCGAGGTTGCAACTGCATCACCAATATTAAAGAGAACACCAGGGCTGGAACTCGGTTGCAGTCCCATGATGCACCTGCTCAGCTGCAGTGCAACTGGGGATCTCTTCTACTATGTGTGTTTAATGCAGTACAGGGGATGAATGGAGATAAATGACTGTCACCATGTCTTTCTCGCCTCTCATTTATTTCTCTCTGCATCTGTCTCTCAGACCCTCACTCTCTCACGCTCTTTCTCTCGCTCTTCCTTGCTCGCTTGCTCATTCGCTCACTCCCTGGTGCACTTTTGTGTCCGTGTCCAGAATGTCAGCTGATGAAGACAGAGAGGCCGAAGCCCAACACATTTATAATCCGTTGTCTGCAGTGGACCACTGTTATTGAGCGCACGTTCCACGTGGAGACCCCAGAAGAACGGTTAGACTTCCTGAAACACGCTTACCCCTGCACTTTTCTCATTCTATTCAGATTCAGTTTAAACATTTAACACGATAATTAGATGAACCTATTCGCACAACACACCCACACTTTTAGCTGAATTCAAGAAATGTTCATTCTACACATTAGTGGTATGATGTATTCACATCTGTTATATAAATGACTCAATGTCATAATTATATTTATCATACAATATTGTAATTTGGTGCTAATATCACAAAATATGATTTATAATAAAAAACCAAAAGGATATTATCATGGATCTGTTAACCAGATGAATTAACCTCAGTGTCAGATTTTTGTGTATTTAAAAGCACCAATTTATACATTTTTTTATTGAGTAACTTCTATTATTTCATAAAGGTTTATGTTTACTTTGATTCCATATTTAATAAATCAAGATATTTTTGAAATGTTCTTTTGTTAACTTCTTTTTCCCCCACAGGGAGGAATGGACTAAAGCCATCCAGGCCGTGGCTGATAGCCTGCAGAAACAGGAGGAGGAGATGATGGACTCTTCTCCCGACCCCATGGACATGGAGATGTACCTAACCAAACCTCGGCAAAAAGTGGTACGCTCCGCTTCCGCATCAATTTTCTGCAATCTTTTCCCCCCACACTGAGGGAACGAGTATTTTCTGTCCCACCCTTGTCTTAGTGTTTATCCCAAAAAACTGTTTTGTCCAAATACACTGGAATCAGTAGCTAGGTAATATTGTGACTGTAATTACAGTACGGCTGTGCTCTAAGAGTTCATGTTACGAAGCATAGCTGCAAATTTTGTCCGTTCATCAGGTTCTTAAAGGAAACTGTAATCAGCCTAAGAATATAATTGTTCTCTTTCTGCTTAGCAATTCAAGAGCTTTCATTCCCCCATGGGCTTCACAAAATAACTGCTCAGGTTGCATAGTGGGAAGATTTCAGAAGCTTTGTTGCTAAATATAGAGACCATGAGGAAAGATTAAAAAAAAAGGGTTTTGTTTGCTGAATATTTGTTGCTAAATAAAGGAAAATATTCAGTTCTGCTGAAGCAATAAGGCTTTTCCCATACGGTTCTTCTAAACCAGTGGTTCTCAAAATGTGTTCCAGGGACAACCAGGAATCTATGAAGCAGCCTGTCTGTGATCTTTTCCTGTTTTTAAAGTCCTTAATTTATTAATTAATTATTGATTTATTATGTGGAAATGTGGTGATGGTATGCCACTTAAAATAAAAAAACAAAGACAAATTCACGTTATGTCTCGCCAACACACCCATGGAGGTGGATCTTCTACCAGATCAACTTGGCCAAATGTGTACCTCACGCAAGCAGTTTTATTAATGAGGGATAGGGGCCCAATTTGCAGTGCGAGGATGGAGCTGTTGTGTAAATAAATACAATGCTGTAAACAGGGCCACTTCACTCCTGCATCTATGCTTTGTAACTCCTTGTAGGATTATTGTTCTGAACTTGTTTGTTGACATTTTCTTGTTCTTCTATTTGTGTGCCGTTTCAGACTATGCATGACTTTGAATACCTCAAACTCCTTGGCAAAGGCACTTTTGGCAAAGTCATCCTAGTGAAGGAGAAGGCCACAGGAAAATATTACGCCATGAAAATCCTTAAGAAGGAAGTAATTGTAGCAAAAGTAAGTAAAAGGGACGCGAGGTTATATGAAGGGATCGATTGAGTTAAAAGTGGAGGATACTAGACGAGTATGTGCGTGTCTTTGTATACAAAAAAAAAGACTATATGGAGCTTTTAATGGTCTTAACAAATAATTGTTAAGGAAATGAGCAAGAATTGAAAAGACTAAAAAAGGTAACTGTGTGGCATAACATTTTCCCTTTGATTTCTTTTAAGGTTTAAACATTTTGATTAACCTTGTAGACAGAAAAAAGAGCCAGTGTAGTTCCAGTCAATGGATAATGGCTTCAAACTGTTGATGAGTACTTGAAAAATGTTTCCCAAACATTTTTTGTTTAATGCAAGACCAAATAAGTCTCTACAGGGTTCACATCTGGACTAACAAGGCCAGAACATGAGTCTGATAAATTTGTTCTCAAGCTGTATTTGGTCGCCTGTGGGTAGGAGTATTGTAAAATAACATCTGGATCGTTCCTCTTTTTTCAGTTGTGGGAAGCCTTTTTGCAATAATCTCCCGTATTCCAGAGCATAATTCACTTTATATATTGAAGCAGCTCACCAGTACCAAAAGCAAGGTCTTCTCAAAACCTGACACATTTTCCATGTGAAACTGTGGTAGAGATGCAGTCATTATTGTATTTCTTACCAGATCCTGATTTAATGCTCCACACAACTCTGCTGAACCACCATTAAACTTTCCATACTGTGCCAAACAGCCTCAGGGAGTGCATTTGTTTCACTCCTGCTCATTTTCTGACCAATTATTTGTTGTTCGCTTATTATTGTGCCATTTGGGGCTTGGGCCAGTTTTTTTTTCCCCAGTCCATCATACTTGTAACTGATTTGTTTGTGTGTATATTTGTGTGTATATTTGTGTGTATATTTGTGTGTGTGTGTGTGTGTGTGTGTGTGTGTGTGTGTGTGTGTGTGTGTGTGAGAGAGAGAGAGAGAGAGAGAGAGAGATTCCATATAATCCAAATACACTACAGCTCTTTGTGATCCATCTCTCAGGATGAAGTGGCTCACACACTCACAGAAAACCGTGTCCTTCAGAATTCTAAGCACCCTTTCTTGACGGTGAGGGAATCTGCGTGTGAGCGCGCACACACACACACACACACACACACACACACATACACCCCTAACATTTCTCTTTTACTTCTCGTCTGGCATTTAAATAACATCTCTTTTCCAGGCTGTTTATTTCCATTGGTTCTCTCCTTACAATTTAATGGTGCTATAAAACTCTAGCTATTTAAGAATTTTGTTATTTAATTCGTTTGACAGTGTAGAGACACTACTTGCGGAAACCGGTCAACTAAGGGAAATTTAGATGTGACGGTGTTCAGAATCTATTAGGCTTTATATAGAAAAGCAGTACTCAAACATGACCAAGACAGTAAAAATATAATGTTATTTTCACTTAATCTGTTTTCTAAACACAGTTTATAAAACACACAAAAGTTAGCTAGGTAAAATCTAAGACAATTTGTTTTCTTTCTGTGCTGATGGTTTTGAACTTGAGAGCAGTGTAAAAGCATTAGGGTCGCATAGAGCAGACAGAACTTTGACTGCAAAACTTTGAATCCAAAAGAGCATCACCTAAGAAATGACTGTTTTCTCGGGGAGAGGGACCCCCCCCCCCCCCCCCCCCCCCCCCCCCCCATACGGATGAAACGTTCGTGACCAGAGGCGTCTGAAACATTTTGCCTGGCGGAATTCGCTGAACACAACATTGAGGATTTAGTTAAAAAAAAAAAGGCAGTTCCTTTAAAATTTTTCTAAACCCTCGTCATCGACTTTGAGTATAAACAAAGGGATTTTTTTAATCAAGCTGGAAATTAAAGGAATTATTTGTAAATTGTTTGCAGACCAAAGAAATGTTACTCATGAAAATCCAGTTCAGAAAAACATTCATATCCAGCCGAAGTGTCTGAATTTGTTTAAATGTACATATATGAAGGCTTATTAAATGAGCCTTGACTGATTGTATATTTGTGTGTTATGTATGTATGTATGTATGTATGTGTGTGTGTGTGTATATATATATATATATATATATACACATACATACATAATTATTTTAACTGGGTACATTTTGCGAAATCAAGCAAAAGCAAATTAATAATTTAAGTTAAATAAGATTATTAGTACTAAAAATAACAGTGTTTATTAAAAAAAAAGAAATAAAAAGGGAAGATTAGTCTGTCAACACAAGCAGCAGTAGCTGAGCTGCATTAGTGGAAGTCTCTCACTGTTTAATTGTTGTTTAGTTGTTTTAAGCTCTTGTTAATTATCTATGCTTTGCCTTTTTTTGGCAGCATTAAACGCAAATCATTCAAAATGCTGATATGAGATTTACATGTCGTGTCCGATACAAGTGTATTTAAGTGTTTTTATTGTTTTGTTTATAATGTTTAAAAGCTTTTGCTAGATGTCATGGATGATAATCTAGTAGTTGGTATTAAGCTGATTGTTGGTACAGGATTTAGTATCTGCAAGTTTCTTTTTTGTTTTGTCTAAAGAGTCAATTGATAAATGATTTGGTGATGAATATGATTGAGTGTTGAATTGTTTTTTTTTTTGTTTTTTAAGGCCCTGAAATACTCATTCCAAACACATGACCGCTTGTGCTTTGTCATGGAGTATGCAAATGGAGGAGAGGTGAGTAAGGAATGGTGTTTGAACTCATTAAGTTAATTAGGTAACGTGGTCTATGTGGCTAAAGGCACTAAATATACAAACCTTTTCTTCCCAAAAGCTTTTCTTCCACTTGTCCCGGGACCGGGTATTCTCTGAGGATCGGGCTCGCTTCTATGGGGCAGAAATAGTTTCTGCACTGGACTATTTACATTTGGAGAGGAACGTAGTTTACCGTGACCTGAAGGTGAACAGCCTTTAAGACTGAATCTAAAGTGATCTAAATGAATGTTATAATATTAATGTTTTGAATATTATTTTGTTTGCCTTTTGAAAAGTTTGGAGTGCTTCGAGTGTGTGACACACACATTTCCTTTATCATCCTTGGGAGGACCGATCACTGACCCCCTAATAAGGGATCAACCAAATGTCCCTACAAGGTCAAAACTATTAACAAAATATAAAAAAAAAAAAAAAAACACACACACACACACGCATATAAAAAACTCCCATAAACTATTTAGAATCCTATTTCCTAAAATAGCAGTAGAACAGTTATGTCATCCTTCATGTGCTTCATGCATTTGCACATTAGCAGGGCACTAAAAAAACATTTCCTTATCCTGCATATCAGCTTTGATAGAAGCAAATGTGCGATCTGTACATGAATTAATAAATCTAGTCAGATCAATAAAATACTGAGCAATCTGCATTCCCCCTCCTTCTGTGTTTCTTTTTTACACTATTTATCTATTTTCTCTCTCTCTTTCTTACCCTGCAATTTCTCGTATTCTCCCAGCCGCTGGCCCCCACCCCTTTTAAGCTGTGCTTGAGTTGTGGTACGGTTTCTTTGAAATTGCCTTAGTAGCAGGATGGGGTAGTTTGTGCTGACTGGTGTGCCTGAGCCTCTGGCCACGTGTGAGCTACAGCTGCCAGGTGACTTTTAGTAGCCCCAGAGACAGAAAGTACATGCTGATATTAAACCCCTGCAACACACACACTCAAACTGGAGTGCTTATACACTAGATATGTTGGACCAGTGGTGTTTATTGCACCTCTTTGCCCAGCTGCAGATTTAGAATTGTGTTAAGTTAAATATAATATTAAATGAATGAATGTTGCAGGGAAAAAAAAGACTATTAAAATGAGTGAACTATTTAATTATTTATTTGTTTCTTTAGTGCTGTACTAGAAATTGGTTACATTTGAAATTTTAACTTTTGCCCCAGAACAATGAGGAGGCCTGGGAAACCTAATACAGGCCTAATATACAGAATCTTGCTCTGGCTTATGCACTCTTTTTTTTTATTTATTTATTTATTTATTTATTTATTTTTTGTATTTGTTTCTTTAGCTGGAAAATCTGATGCTGGACAAAGACGGCCATATAAAGATCACAGACTTTGGGCTTTGTAAAGAAGGCATAACGGATGGAGCGACTATGAAGACCTTCTGCGGCACCCCAGAGTATCTGGCCCCAGAGGTAACTACACACACACACACACACACACACACACACACACACACACACACACACACACACACACAGATCATATTTCAGAGGCAATCAGGTCAAAGTAATTTTTTAAAGCAGTATTCTAACACATGGTATGCATGAATGGGAGTTGCGTTTTTACGTTCTTGAGACTTGAGGTAAATGATTAATCTCTGCCAGGAAAGCTGAGGTAAAGAGCAGCTGTGTGGCGATACACCCATTGTGATAGTGTTGGGGTGTGGCTCTCGCTAGTGCATGCAGGTATGACATATGGCACTTAAACAGTAACATAATAGGGCATTTTGTGTGTATGCATATATATATAATATATATATATATATATATATAATGTGTGTGTGTGGTTGCCACCATCATGAGGAATGTTTTCTGGGTGAAGGGTGCTTCTGTTGACAGTTTTGGTATTTGTTGGGAGATCAGCATGGCATGTAAGCCTTAATGCCAGTAAAATTGACTCCATATTACTGGCAGCTCCCTCGCTCCTCAGGTGACCGATACCCACGTTCTGATGTAGTTGGGCATGCTCGATCACAGTCATAGTTTAGGATTAGGACCTAAGATATAGTGCTTAGATTGAGCTGGATGGTAATGAATCATAAAGAAGGATCAGCTGAGTGAAATGTCTGTAATAGTTTGCATTGAAGTAACCAGGATTACAGAAATGGAGGGCAGTAGTGGCCTTTTACAGCTTGATTACGGATCCTTAACATTTCTGCTCCCGTAATCCCGCCAACTGCACTAATGACCCTACCTGATTTAAAAGTTGCCCTGAGACCCCATCAGAGCTGGTATCCGTTTATTCTGAATGTTACACTCTCACCCAGTTCTCCTCACACTGATATGACTATGCAGTCCCGTTTTTCAAGACCTGTTGTTGTTGGGGAGGATATCGCTCTGGAAACAGTGCGACCTCTTCAGTGGGCTGAGTTACAGGTTGTTCTGCCATACACAATGAGCTTGTTGTTTGGGCACAGGGCTAAGGAATGCCTTTCCGTCTGGGAATATTCCACACACACACACACACACACACACACACACAGAGAGAGCGAGATGGTCACTCAGGGTACACTCAGAGACATTCTTTTACTCAGTGTTTGAATATCAGAACCAGGAACCTGCATAACAAAAGACCCCGACACTCAGATATACAATTAAACATTCAATTATAATCGTATAACCTTAATGCTATTGGTTACTACAGTATAAGCCGTACATTTGATTTACGTTCTGTATCAGATGTCATTTTCACAAGCAATCAGTGCAGGTAGGAACTAAAGTTGGAAGTCCGGCGGTTTGGTTAGTCAGTTTACAGCATCATACATCATTTCGAGAGAATAGATGCAAATTGTAGTTCGACTCAGTGAAAGCATTAACCATGTTGCAAATATTCTTAAACAATGAAGTCTTTAAGTAGACAATACAGTTTGTTTGTATTCCCAGTAAACGTGATTATGGATTTGGCTTTTAATAAAATCGATCATACACGTGTCGCTACTTATGTTTCATTTCATGGCAAAAATAAATTGATAGTGTTCTATACATATCCGCTATGAGGCATTTGGTTGGGTGATATCCGTACATTTTATGGACAAAAGTATTGGGACACCAGCCATGTGTGGTTCTTCCTCAAACCCTGCAAACACTTATTGCATGGTTTGGTAGCATTACATTTTCCCTTTCACTTGAAACCTGTTCCAACATGACAATGCCCCTGTGCATAAAGGGTTGGAGTTGGATGATCCTATGTGGCCTGCTGTAAAGCTTTGACCTCAACCTTACTTAACACATTTGGGATGAATTAGAACACTGACTGCACCCCAGGTTTTCTCACCCTACACCAGTACAGACTTTAATAATGCATGTGTTGCTGAATGAGCACAAATCCCCACAAGCACACTCCACAATCTAGTGAAACAACATCTCAGAAAAGTGGAGCCAAATCTAACAGCAGACTAAATGTTGAATGTTTAAGCTTCGTTAAAGCTTTAAGCTTGGAGACATTTTCAGAAACTAAGAGGACCTAGAAGGGGAAAGGGAGTTTAAAGTCTAATCACAAGACGAGAAGGCTTTAGTAGTCTAAAAGTTTTCTTGCTCATACTGGATAAGAGTGTACCAAATCTAATTGTTTAATTGGAAATATTGACTGCTTGTTTTTTTTTTCCGGGGGAGACTGCAATGCAGCGTGTGTGTGTGTTCTTGTGTGTGTTTGTACAAACATGACAGGTGGAAGAAAATAGGTGGCCCTTGTGTGTTTGTGTATGCAGAGCTTCTGAGGAAGCCTTCAAGCTTCCTTGGGGTGTTTCTGTACCCATGTACACAGTTTGTGTATGTATGTGTGTGTGAGGGAAAGGCTTTGGCTCCTGGACTCCTGGCAGCTCCACAGCTGTGCCGCTTTTCTACATATAAGGGGCAGCTGCAGGCCCAGCTGTCTGTCTCGGCCTTTCTGTGAGTCACACGACAGCGGCGCTGGAAATAGAGAGCAGTTCGTAATCCAAGCAGCACACTGGCTTCACCTTACCACCACGGGCTTAGTCTCTCTCTCTGAGGGCACAGTGTTCACCCCGACCTGCTCACTCTACCATGGGTCTTATACACTGCTGGGATACACACACACGGGGTAAAAAACTTATTATATACTATACGACCCAGCCATGTAAATTAGTATACAGTGACGACCAGAAATGTATTCACCCTGCAGGTCTCTTCACAAACTTTGTACAGGGATTTTGGGATTAGTTTTCAAACTATACATTTCTTTACAAAAATTTATTTTTTAAATTTTAAGTAAAACTGTATTAATAATGTGAATACAGCTCTGCCTGTTTTTTTTGTTTTGTTTAGTTGTTTTTTTTAAAAAAAAAAAAATAACATGAGGCATCTATGTTTGCTGGTGTCATTGAAATTTGACAAGCAAAGAGCAGAGGGCTGTAAAAATGACAAACTGCATCTTTAATGCAGCGGCTCTCAAACTGTTTCGCGGCTGTGGACTTCAACTGTAAAACATATTCCACAAAACTACTCAGTTACCGATTTATTTGACAAACATTATTATATTATAAATGTGTTCAATAATATTTTGTACTATCCACTGATTATAGCGTGTTATGTCTGAGGATTGTCTGCTCACTGTTGAGATTTGGATTATAACTCATTTCCTCCTTTCTTGTTTTGATGAAGTGCAGATGAATAAAAGTTTATTTTATTAATAATAAAAGTGCTGAAAAGGTCTTTTATGAATAACCAGTGCTCATACTAGTCATGCTGGGGAATACCCAGTCACACCTCAATCACACTAACCTGAATATTTATGCCAGTAATCATAATAGTGGGACTGTTTTTGTTCTCTTTTTTTTCTTCTTTAAAATGCATTATGTGCTTTAAGTATATAAGGAGTTCATGTACAGTACAGGAGTTTGGTTCCCCCTCGTCCCTACATTAACTGCAGCATGTCAGTAAACAGTAAAGTGAATATACTTGTTAACTTATGTTTTCTTCTGAGTTTAGTTTTTGAGTAAATATCCGAGATTTATTCTAATACCGAGATTTTTGAACATATAGAACTCGTACTTAAATTATTATTTTTTTTTTTCATGTTTCTGTTCTTGTGTTTTTACTCATAACGTTTGAGCAGTTTGAACAAAATAGAAAGCCTTTCACATGGGCTGTATGCATGTCTGATACGATATGGCAGGTTTGAAAAGCTATTGGACTTGGCAGCTGTGTTTGTATTGATAAGGACGTGTACAAACACACACACGGTCACATACAGTCGCTCACCCACACTGGCTATTTATTCTCCATTCACCTGTAGCTCATAATAATTTGCCGGAGCCTTGTATTAAAATAAATCCAAACCGATTGTTTACTAAATTACAAACATAGCAAAGTTTTAAGATGATGAGCAGTGTCTCATGGATGACATTACTAATGGCATGGCCTCAAACTAAATTAAGTTGAATGGCTTCAATTCAGTTTTATTTGTATAGCAAATGCTTTGCAGCTTTACATTTGTACTGTAAATGTAAAGCTGCAAAGCATTTGCTATACAAATAAAGCCATTGCCATTAGTAATGTACACACACACCTGCACGTGTGGATTTTTAAGGCTGAATAAATATCTGGTGAGGTGTAACGTTGATGCTGAAGCATTCAGGGCTTTGAAGGACACTGAATTAAGAAAGGAAAAAAAAATACATTTGCTTTTAACATGCATATTGACATCTCTGTTCCATATTTATGGTTTCCTGTTTGTGGCTTTTGTATCATGCAGTTTACCTTTTGTTTTGTGGCTTTTGGTTTTTTTTTGTCCCCTGGTTACATTGGTGGTGTATCAGTTCTGTTTGAACCGACACTCATTTGTAATGAGCAACACAAGAGGAGGGCTTGGCATTTCTGCAACTTATTTGAAATCTGGAAAAGCAGCTATTTGCATGTGCAAGAATAAGCACTATTTTATGGCAGATTTGCGTCTTTTAACATGGGGTCAGAACATTTCACATGTATCGTTGGTTTAAAAAAATCTACCTGATGGCTCGCTTTCCTGAGACCAAGTGAGACTGTTAGACTCATCTCACTGCTGCCAGTTCAACTGCATCTCTAGCGCTTGGTTACTGCAGTGACTATGCTGACACAGTGTTCTGTGCTTCTGAGAGAAAAGCTATCTCCAGCCGTCTGGTGCCAGCTGGGAGCTCTGCCTGACCACAGACACCCCAAGAACGGGAAAGGGGCAATCCAGATTTAATCAAAAACATTTTGGCCAGTAATTAAGTATATGTTTTGTATGGATGGTACTTCTTGGTGAAGTGTTGTTTCTATCAAGTCTGATTTGTGTTAATGACACACGGAGAAAGAGAGAGAAGCAGGTGCTGTTCAGTGCCGTTCCTGGTGATTATTTCGATTTCTCACTGCTTCTTTCCAGAAAGAAGCATTAAGCAATGCATCTGTGTATGAGTAAGATCCATGATTCTATTAATATAACTACTACAGTACAGAGTGATCTGCACTTTTGGTTTTACAGATTGTACAGAACAGGAGTCAGAAAGGACTGTTAATGTCCTATGAATCGGACAGGGGGGATTATTATAATGTTTTTTTTGCCAGCAAGGATTTTTACTAATGTACTACAACACCACCAAGCGGCCTAGGCAATGTATTGCTGAACTTTTAATTGCAGGTTGGAATTACATGTTGGGAATTAGCATGATTTTAGGCTTTGCCCCATCCTTTGTGGTGCTACACATACAATTGCACACATTCTATACATTTGGGATGACTAAAAGCTCTGATATTTAGTATTTTGTTATAACGGATGTGTTGCAGGTGCTGGAGGACAACGATTATGGCCGTGCTGTAGACTGGTGGGGCCTGGGTGTGGTCATGTACGAAATGATGTGCGGTCGCCTGCCCTTCTATAACCAGGACCACGAGCGCCTATTCGAGCTCATCTTAATGGAGGACATCCGCTTTCCTCGTACTCTCGCCCCTGACGCTAAATCATTGCTCAGCGGCCTTCTTAAGAAGGATCCCAAACAGCGGTGAGGAGCAGCTTCTATCATTACACTTCCTATAAAGTCATGGACAGATAACACACGTAACTATGAGTTAATATTACTCTGTGTAGAAGTCCAGGGTATGTGTAGTTTTACTGCAAAAAAAAAATCAATAGTTATGCAAATATTGAATGCAAAGAGAAACTTATCTTTTTACTTAAATGCATGTTTTTAGGTTAGGAGGTGGGCCTGATGACGCGAAAGAAATCATGCAGCACAAGTTTTTTGCTGGAATTGTGTGGCAAGATGTTTATGAGAAAAAGGTAAGGAAACAGATGAGGACTGTTGTTTTTCTTCAGTTCATGTAAATGAATACGGTTACAGCTACTAGTTTGTTTTTGTTTGGTTTTTTTTTTTTATTGATTGTTTCAGTGTACAAGTGAAACACAACACCTTTAAACATGGATTCAGTGTGATCACACCCTCAGCTGTAGCTCAAACTATAAATAAGGGTTTGGTCTCATGTTAATCCCCTGTTTCAAAGCCGCACCGCACCCTTCCCTGTATTTTTCATTGTGCCGATGTCGGCTTTTTTCCTGATTTTCAATTGATTACAAGAGTTGATGGTGCAACCCGAAAGCCTGATTTAGTAGATACAATTTTAGCATTGGTCTAAAACTCTTTTTCTTTCTCTCTCTCTTTCTCTCTCTCTCTTCTATCTTCTCAGCTAATCCCTCCATTTAAGCCACAGGTTACCTCAGAAACAGATACAAGATATTTCGATGAGGAGTTCACTGCACAGACCATCACTATCACACCACCGGGAGAAGGTATTTATCTAAACAATATGTGAATTGGGCAGACAGCACATGGGTAGACTTGCCACCTCCCAGCTCCAGGGACCCTGATTTTCAGCTTGAGCATCTTCTCTTGGTTTTCTCCCACCTCTCAGTAGGTGAACCAGCTGCCTTAAGACTGCATCCACATTCGTCCAGATAGATCTAGAAAGCACATTTTGTTTTCCAAACGCACTCTGTCTAGAATCAGGTTAAGTGGCTTTACTGCCATTTCAACCATATACAGTTGGTACAGTACACAGTGAAGTAAAACAATGTTCCTCCTGCTACGTAAAATACAGATTTACAGAAGACAACACACGATTAAGCAGACCTACACATAGAACTTCATAAAGGGCATAAATAATGAACGATTCAAATTATAAAGAACATTCCTATTCATTCTTTCTCCCCACATTATCTGTGTAAAGCTGCTTCAAGACAATGTCAATTGTTAAAAGTGCTATACAAATAGAAATGAATTGGGCACAGTAGTAGTTTTGTACACATCTGCTTATTTAATATAACCTGAGCTTGAGCTTTAGAATTTTTGAAGTTTTAGGTTCCACGCACAGGAATAAATGAGCTTTTGTTCAGAAGGCATCAGAATTAGAAAAGACCATTAAAGAATCACTTGTTCACTGAGCGAACTCTGCCCCCTGCTGGAAAGTGAAAACTCTTCCACAGCAAGTTAAACCTCAAGTTCCCGAGTCTTGGTCTAGACCAGGGGTCTGCAACCCGCAGCTCCGCAGCCGCATGTGGAAATTTCATCCCTCTGCTGCGGCTCCCTGTGACTATAATAATAAATGAGTATTTCATTTTAATGTATTTTATTTAGGTTTTTTTTTTTTATATGTAATTCTAAATTTGAAGATGATCTTTTAACTTTAAAATAAAATTTCATTTTTTGGTCGCTTAAAATAAGCGTCACACCCGTCGGTACGCGATTGACCGCATGCTCCAGTACACACCACAAAAGGTTGACAGCACACAGAAGCAGACGGTATTTTTAGTCTGCTGCAGGTGGATAATTTAAGTTTGGCTTTTTATTTCATAAATACGAATAGGACTCAAATAGACATCGAGTAATTTATTTGGAAGTAACCTTCAACCCAAAATGTTTTTGCTGCATGCAGAAATTAAAATTCATTTTCTCTTTTACTGATTTTATAATTGCAACACACTAAAGCTTTTTTTATACATAGCATAA
Organism: Silurus lanzhouensis; assembly: GCA_039877035.1. Classification (NCBI taxonomy): domain Eukaryota; kingdom Metazoa; phylum Chordata; class Actinopteri; order Siluriformes; family Siluridae; genus Silurus; species Silurus lanzhouensis. The sequence goes on along the minus strand of JBCEWE010000214.1, from coordinate 6,283,394 downwards.
AGGTAAAATATGATATATGCAGGGTTATTTAAATTTTAGATGTCAAAAGGGTTTTGTGGCTCCCAGTGTTTTCTTTTCTGTGGAAATGGCTCTTTAAGTGTTTAAGGTTGTTGATCCCTGCTCTAGACTACCTCTTGCCCTGTATATGTTCGTATTACTCCTGCTCTAACTCTCCCACTTACAACTTACAAGTGGCTGAATCAGGTACATTAGAGCTGGGAAAACATTAATATATGCTGCATAGTCGAGGGTTTGTGGACACGTGCATCCGATTCAAACGTGCTTTTTGACCATCCCGTTTAACATTTAGTCCCCGTTCTCTGCTGTTAACCTCCACACTTTTGAGATGTTCTCTTTTTCTTCTTAACTTAGTAGATAGTCTATAGTGAATCTGTCATAACACAAACTAACTTTATAAAGTGTTCATGAAAGGAACATTAGAATTGTTGGGAACTTGTTGTGGTATAATAGAGAATTAAGGACTTCAGGATGTCATAGGAAAATAATCGGCTTCAGATTGGGAACAGGAGCTGTGTTACACCACTTTGTGGGTTCTTTTCCAGTAACAGTCTATTTCCTTTTTAGTGCGAAAATACATTTTGACTTGGAAAAACGAATTGCTATTCTGTCATTCTCTCCCTCTCTTTTTCTCTTATAGATGAAAACATGGAGCCATTTGACAGTGAGAGGAGACCCCACTTCCCCAAGTTCTCCTACTCTGCCAGTGGAACCTGTTAGATGAACCCCTATTCCTGTATCAGCCTCCGCGCCACTGAGTCCAGCGCCCTCTGCCGGGTGCTTCGGGTAGCTGTTGCTCTTTTGCACCACTGACCAACGACACATTTCCCCTTAAAACACAGAAACTGCCCTAAGCGTGCAGGCAGTCTTCCCCTGGATTTCATCCTCTTCAGATTGTGGCTCTTTTCACCATTTTTGGTTTGCTTTACATTTCATAATCTTACAAACATCAACCTTCCAGCAATTTTAGGTTTCCTTTGTGGCCTTCGGATAATTTAATTGTATTTTTTTTTTTTCTGAGGACGTGAGAAGGAACACAATGAGAACACCAGCTGACGGGTCTGATAGCACTTCAGAAACCAAGCCAGATATATATATATATATATATATATATATTATATATATATATATATATATATATATATATATATATATATATACACAGTAGATCTAATGAAATGCCAAATATACTTGTTTTACATGTATTTAAAATAAAAGAAGACCAATCATTTGGAAGAACCAAACCATTTTTACGTTTTTTACACTGAAAGACTCAATTCAACAAAGTGTCTTTGGGGGAGGGTGGGGGTGTAACGCAATATTTCAATAGCCTAGGCTGTATGAATATCAGTTCTTCTAGATGTGTGGACTGGAATCGTTTTGGCACACCTGCTTTAGGCTCAGTTTTCCCCTGTATTTATAATCATTTGTACTAAAATGTGCAATACTGTAGCAAATAATAAATAGATTTTAGTACCATGGTTAAGTTTAAAGCAAAGCCAATTCAGTCATTAGGAAATGAGCATTTTACACATTTTTTTCCCCTTTAATCCTCAAACAGTCAGGAGTTGTTCTCATGCATCCAACCTTTCTGGACTTTATCCCACATGCCATGCATAGTATAATCTTTTTGTCGTGGTACTCATCTTCCAATTTCCATTCTTTATTTACTTACTTTTTGTTGGTCCTTTTTTTTTTTCCTTGTATGAAGTGCATTATCCGCAGTGCACATTGCACAGCCTCAGTGAGGTACTACAGCTAGAACTACTCTAACTTTAGGGACTTTCTTTGGCTTTGAATCCAAGGGACCCGTGTGGCAGAACCAGCTTGCGTCCTTTTGGACTGTCTCGTATTTTTTTTTTTTATTATTATTATTATTATTTTTACTTGGATGTGTTCCATATTTATATATATATATATATATATATATATATATATATATATATATATCTCTTAAAAAAAAAAAAAAAAAAAAAAAAAAAGGCAGATTGACTGTGCAGGACAAGTGCTCTTTTCTGCTTCAAATGTTGTTTCGTTTGTACATTTCGGCATTATACACACCGTAGGGGAGCTACACGTGAAACTAAACATATCGTGGTGCTTACGCTTCCCCCCCTCCACACACACACATACACACCACCCAAAAAAAAAAAAAAAAAAAAAAAGCAAAAAAAAAAAAAGTCAACCTTTGTTTACAAACTAAAGCCGTTGAGAGTATTTGAGCCTAGACATGAATGCGTTTGAGGCATTTCCAACAACAAACACAGCCACAGTCGTCCTGGTTTTAGTGGCTCTCGCACTTAAAATGCTGATTTCGAAAGCGAATGATACGAGCTACAGTGATGCATGGTGTTCTGAGTGTAATTTAATTTGATTTATGAAGTCTTTAATAATGAAAGAAACAAGAAACCTTACCTGGAGCTTCTTTACGCTTGAAGGGGACATCAACCAGCACATCTCTCCACTTTTATCCACTTCTATCAATCTATCTAAAGGTGTAAATACAGTGAAATTGTTTTTCAATAAAAATCCAGTACAGTGCATGTACAAATAATGAAGCCAGACTTGTATAGTTATAGGATCTGTTATGCAAAACATCATGAACGTGGTTTTTTTTTCTTTTCTTTTTTTTAAGCGACACTTTTTTATCGTCATACTTTTTAAGTGCATTACTCTGATCAGTGTTCTGATTTCATGTAGTAATCATCAGGCTAAACATCAACATGAATAAATGAATGTAAATTCTTTTTTTTTCCCCTCCTTTTTTTCCTCTTGTTTAAAGAAGTGATACGTGACTTTGTTGCATAGAATCTGTCCTCATGCCTATTCTATCGTGTTATAAAGACAGGTATTAGCCAGCATGTGAAAATCTTGCTTATTCCTACCTTCTAACATTCCACATGTATGTATGTATGTATGTATGTATGTATGTATGTATGTATGTATGTATGTATTGCATATAAATCTACTTACTGCTTCTTTAAGACCCAATTGTTACATATGCCTATGTTTTCTCATACTTTTCTTCTTTTTTTTTTTTTTTTTAATGGGGAGATATTTTGCTTTTTTAGCTGCCTTTTTTCAACTCTGACACAATCTTTAGTATATGAATAATATAAACTTTGTATGCACATTTGTTTATATGGCTTAAAATCTTTTCTGTGAAATTGAGCAAATAAAACAATTTTTTGCCTACAATAGTCTACTGATCATTTCAGCATCAGAAGGAGGACAGGAGTAACAGATCTTATCGACTGTGTGGCTGTGATCTGGTGTTGGATGTTTACATGGTCTGAACCATTGGATGCATTCTATACTAGATTCTAGTTTGTATAATAGCGCTGGGGAATTCTTAAATCTGATTGGTCGGAAGGTGCTGATTAAAGTTCTGCGACAGCAGTCGGTGTGTCCGTTTGTCTGCAAGAAGCAAACAACTGGTTTATATGAATATGTTCATTAATATATTGTTGTATCTATAATTGTTTATGTAAAGCTTTTTGTAAGTCCCAATGTCTCTGCTTAGAGCATTACTATTATTTTTATTTTTTAGCCAATATCTCTTAATTATAACAAACTGAATTTTTTCCTTCTGTTTTATTAGCTTCAGGACAAAAAAAATGAAGCCTGGTGAGGAAACGAGTTTTTGCACTAGTTATTCGACCCTAATGATACCAGGAGCCATCACATGTATGTCACATGTATGTTGCACAGCATTAAACATAGAGTTGTAATGATCAAATGATTTGTCTTGATGCATCTTTTTAAAAGATACACACTATATGGGCAAAGTTTGTAAACAGCTGACCAGGAAAGGCTTTTTTGAACATCTCGTTTCACGTTTGATGTTATAATAAGCGCCACTCTTCTGGGAAGGTGGTCCACTAGATTTTGGAGGGTGATTCTGGAGATTTGTGCTCATTCTGCAACCAGATGTTAGAAAAATCAGATACTGATGTAGGGTCAGGAGGCCTTGGGTGATGTCAGCGTTCCAATTCATCCCAAAGGTGTTCAGTAGGGTTGAGGTCAGAGCTCTATTGCAGGCCGCTCAAGATCTTCCACTCAAACCCATGTGAACCATAGCTTCAAGGTCGTGCTGGAACAGGTTTGGGTCTCCAGTTTCAAATGAAGAGAAAATGTAATGCTACATATGAACACATCTTATATAATTGTGTGCCTCCAACTTTGTGGTAACATTTTGGGGGAAAACAATTCCCTTGTCCATACACAATAGGTTTTTATTTGTTTAGTTTAAAGGCAGGCAGAGTCTCAGCTGAAGTGCATTAAATGAGGAAGGTGCTGTTAATTTTTTGGCTTTGTTGCAGTCATTTAAAGCTGATGTGGGCTACAGGATATCAAGGATGGCAAAGTGCTAAATTAAATGTTATTTCATTTTAGCAGATTTATGAAATTGCAATTTTGTGGAAGATTCAGTCTTATTAGCAAATACCTAATCTTACAAATTCTCCCAGACTTGATTTCAGGTTATACTGTGTAAAAGCTTGAGGTTGCATCCTTTATTAACTGTAATAAGGTGCAATGAAACAAGGCTAAAATGTGCATGATTCTTCAGTAGATTAAAAATATTTGGTAATTGTTTGCAATATGCTGTGGTACAATATAAATAAAAGCCATTTGTGCTCTTGTTGAATATTTTCCAACATCACACCCTCTCTCTGTTTTTTTTACTTCCATATAAAATGTTTTTGTTTTCCTGTTTTTTAAGAAACTTTACCACTTCTATGTCCTACCCAGAAAAAAAACCCCTAGAAAAGAATAAAGGGAAAAAATATAATTGACAAAGAAACAACAGAGGTAGAATACTGAAACAGATATAGAATATTTATTCATTAATTTTATTTAGGAAAGCAGATAAAGTGTAAATGAATGAAGGTAACCAAACAAAGCGCAGTTGTGTGAGGTGTGCATTTCTTAATTGTATTTTCGGGCAAAAATCTTGGACGGATGTTATTTGGGTGGTGGATCATTTGAAGCACAGCAGTAGTGCATACAATCCTGTGAAAATAAAAGCACACCCTTTTTGTATTCTATGGTTTTATGTATCAGGACATAACAAAAATCATCTGGTCTATAGCAGATCTTAGAATAAGGTAAATGCAGGATTGGATGTACAACAAATGAGAGTTCATTGAGGTTAGCAGGGATTTATATATTCACAGCTCTCTTAAGGTCCTGTTACAGTATTTCAGCTGGGCTACGTTCTGGACAATGAAGGGGATATTGCAACACCTTGATTCTGATCTTTTTCCATCATTTTGTTGTAGATTAGATATTGTGCTTGGGATCATTGTCCTGTTGCATGCAAGCTTGTCAGACACACCTCCTCATGTTTGACTAAAATACTTTGGTATACAGAGGAGTTCATGCCCAACTCAATAACTGCAAGGTGCTCAGGTCCTGTGGCTGCAAAACAAGCCAAAATCATTACCAATCCACCACAGTGCTTTTCAGTTGGTATGAGGTATTTGTGCTTATATGATGTGTTTCTTTTTTTGCCAAACGTTGTGCTGTGCATTCTGTCCAAACCTCTCCATTCATCTATCCAAAGGCCATTGCTTCAGAAGATTTAAGGTTATTTCTAGCGCTTTTTTACAATAGGCATGGTTTCAAAGCAGCTTTACAAAACTTAAGAATTTAAAAAAACAATGTGCGTTTATCCCTGATGAGTTCCTGAGGCGACTGTGGCAGGAGGAGGAACCAGTCCTCATTTGGGTGATATCAAGTGTGTGATTATAAATGTGAAAATAATGCAAAAACAATACATGAAACCCTTATTAGACTAGTTATTCGGTAGATCGGACATTTTAAGTCAGAACACACGGGCAACGTTGTTCAAATGTATGTATGTATTTTTTTTTTTAATCCGTCTTTTTAACCTCTGCCACTGACTACATTTTTAAGGCGACTACTACAGCGGCCCTAAAACCGACCCAAGGTACAAGATTTGGGGTTTGTTCAGATGCAACTTTGCAAACCTAAGCCATGCTTCCATGTTCTATTTACAAAGAAAAGTGTCCTGGCAACCATTCCAAACAAACCATATTTGTTCACCCTTTTTCTTAATGTACTGTCATTCAGTTTCACTTTTCACCATTTTTACCAGCATTGCATGGTTTCTCTGAATATTGCATGGTCTGATTTTGGGGTGAATTTGCTGGGACGTCCACTTCTGGATGTTTTCCACTTGTGAATAATGTTCCTCACTGTAGAATGACGGACATTAAATTATTTGGAAACGGCCTCATAATCCCTTCCCAGTTTGGTGGGCGAACCCAGTTTGATCACTGCTGATGTCTTTTTTTCTTGGTGGTTGTAATATACACATAACTGCTAAGACGTACACATTTGCTGATGCTCAATTTATCTAAAGCATTCAATTAGCAGCACCTGCATGCTACTTAGCTACTGCTCGAATCCTACAGAAGCAGTAAAGGGATGCTTAGGTTTTTCACACATGGATTTTCCCTTTCGGCATTATTTTTGTAAAATAAACAATGACAGGTTGTAATAGGTCATGTGTTGTTGTTCATCTGAAGATGCATTTACCAAATTTTTAGACCTGCAAATGATTGTCCTCATGAATGAGTCCTCATGAATGTGCTCATACTTTAAACCATAGAATTCAAACAGGGTGTAGTTTTATTTTCACATGACCGTTTATAGCGTGTTACGCTGACACTCTCCTACAGCATTTATCCTCCTAAAAGTGGTACCGTTAGAGATCATGTTTCATTTAATATGCACATTGATTTTGTCATTCCCTACACTTCATCTTTGTCAGGTTTCTCACCAGAGTTGCTGCTGCACATGATACACTCTTCCAGTAAAAATTCTGATTATGCAAATGGGTGTGTTCTTACCTAGATGGTAAAAGGCCTAACCCTTTGTGGATAGGATTGCATAATCCTGGTTTGGCTGGTAAACAAGTATAACTATGCTCCAAGAATTGATCATCCTGAACATCCTTGTGACTCAGAGCTGGAGTTACCTGCTGTTATTCACCATAGATATTGTTTATTACAAAGGAGTGCAAAACTGGTCAAAACTCAGGTATCTCTAAAGCCTCTAGGTGGTGTGCTCAATTTGGAAAAAAAAGATTTTTGAGGTGTCTGTTAAGAATTTCAGAAAAGCCTTGTTCTCATTCACCTGTACTATGAGCATAATAGGCTTCTGTCATATTCTCTGTCTTTGTTTTCATATTGGTATTTGGTGAGAGTTCCTTGACTTTGGCCTACGCATTTGATCACATTCCTTCCTGGCAATTTTATTCTCTTGAATCGTGGCTTTACATCGATTTCTTACACTAATGATCAATTGTTTTCAAAGGAAATTCATTCAATTACAAGTGCATTAATTCAATTCAATTTTTATTTGTATAGAGCTTTTAACAATGAATATTGTCTCAAAGCAGCTTTACACAGATAATGTGGTGATTAAACGTAAATATGTTCTTTATAAGTGTAAGTTTGTCCCTGATGAGCAAGTCGGTGGCGACTGTGGCAAGGAAAAACTCCCTGAGATGGCATAAGGAAGAAACCTTGAGAGGAACCAGACTGAAGAGGGAACCCATCCTCATCTGGGTTGCACTGAATGTCCATTTATAGCAGATATACGATGTTGTGGGGTGCAGTGATGGTGATCAGAAGCGAAAAGTAGTCCTGAGTCAATGTAGGAGACTGTTGAAATTAACTACAGTCCAGGCCATCCTCAAAGCTCTTACTCCGTAATTTCATGGAACCACCCAAGGCATTGATGAGAAACCGTCCCAAGCTGCACAGAGTTGCCTGCAGTCGAAGAGAATACTATCCAGAGGCAGGCCTGGACAAAGTGAGAAGATCCACAGAGGGGCAGAGAGAGAGAGAGAGAGAGAGAGAGAAAGAGACTCCGGCAAGACTCGCTATAGCAGCATAACTAAAAGGGAGAGCCAGAAGGTAACACAGACATGAGGGATCTCTGGGATAAGAGACGACCCACCACACCACCGTCAACGAACCTGAGGGGAACGTGTGAATGTGAGGGGACGACAGCATACAAATATCCCAGTTCACCAAACACTCTATATCCATGTTCCCTCCAGATCTGCGATTAAATTGATAATGAATAGAATATAGTACATCCTATTTCACAGCATGCCTGTGATTTATTGGGCAGTTTCAATCAGTATAAATAAATGAATGTTTGTCAGAAGGCTGTTGGGTTTCTGTGTGCAAGGAAAAGGGAGGTGTGCTGTATTCACAATACTGACACAATTCAATAATAATATTTAAACCCTGTAGGCTGGGTATAAAAAAAGCCCTGGATATTGAATTACAATACAATACAATAAAATAAAATACAATACAATACTATACAATACAATACAATACAATACAATGCTATACAATACAATACAAATATTACTGTGGAGTGTGACATTCCAAACAAATTTAGTGCTAAACACAAGCACAGGAATTTTCAGAATCCAGCTCCTAGAATTCCTGTGTTCCAATGATCCATTATGTTGGTGAATCTTAGGATATCATGTTAAATTCATCATCACATATTATATTTTGCACATCCATGTGCAATTATATTGGCCCATCTGAAAATTCTTGATTTAATACAACTGGTCTTCTTTGGGCCTCTGGGAATATTTGGAGCAGCACTTTTTGGGCTATTTACAATCCCAAAATTACCAGAAATAAAAAACTTCAGAAACACATTCTGCTGGTGTTTTGAGAAATGAAAGTTGTTCCATGTGTAAAATTGACAAGAAATGAAAGATTCCTTACAAAGGTGTGCATTACATCCCTCACAGAACAGCGCAAAATGTAGCAGGTGTCTAACGAGACTTAGCAGCTTTATTTAATCAGCACATTTCAAACGTGTTGAGTCATCATTAGTATCTTAACCCGATTGTGTGAAAAAAGCCGTCCACAATTTCCATGCTTTGTGGATGAAAGCATAGAAATACATATTTTTGGTTCTTTTTTTGGACTATTTTTTATTCAATTTTATGTTAAGCAAGTCAGCTCCTACAAAAAGGCTACTCCAACACAAATTCAGCTCAATCCTACAGAATTCTGGCAGGTTTTTTTTTAGTTATTTGTATTTGACTTGTTACTTATAGTTCCCAAACAAAAAGCAACATATTCAGAAAAACTTTAACCAATATAAAGCCATTATGATAAGATAAATGAATAAATGAACGAATGCATCTCCATACAATCACATTGTACACTCCCATGTTGCTTAATATAGCTTGCTTGTTGTGCCACATCACACAACATTCACAATTTTCACACTATTACATGTAACTATAAAGATCTATAACATGGTGTGTTTCTGGGGTGTGTGCTGTATAGTTTTGTATTTATTGTATTGTATTGTTCTTTGTAATCTATTGTGTGCTGACACTAATTTTTACATTAAATGCTGATGGATGTTTTCTCTGTTTCTACATTGTGTAATGTTGGGAACACTATTTGATTTTATTATATATTTGTATATTAATACAACCCCTATTCCAAAAAAGTTGGTGAAAGCTTTTGCAGTGTAAAACATATATAAAAACAGAATGCAATGATTAACTAATATTTTTATATTAGTTGTATGTAATATGTATACTTACAATAAAACATAGAAACAATATTACATGTTAAAACTGAGGTAGAATAAGGTTGTTTCCTCAGTTTAAACATTTGACTTGTTTTCTATGCGCTACTGTGAACAAAATACGTGTTTATGAGATTTGCAAATCACTGTGGTATAAAAGGAATAAATCATATAGTAAAGCATCTTTGTTTCATGTCCGACCACATAACACCACGTTGTCATGTAACAGCATGCTCTCATCTGTTTTAATTCATTTATACAGTGGTGTGAAAAAGTGGTCCTATTTTTTTGCATGTTTGTCACACTTCAATGTTTAAGATCATCAAACTAATTTAAATATTAGTAAAAGATAAATAAAAGTAAAACATGCAGTTTTTAAATAAAGGTTTTTATTATTGAGGGAAAACAAAACTTCATGGCCCTGTGTAAAAAAAGTGCTTGCCCCCTAGTTAAAACTGTGGTTTAACACACCTGAGTTTAATTTCTCTCATCACACCCAGGCCTGATTACTGCAACACCTGTTCACAATCAAGAAATCTCTTAAATAGGACCTGCCCGAAAAGACTGACATAGACAAAAGATCCTCAAAAGCAAACCAAAGAAATTTAGAAACAAATAAGAAAGAAAGTAATTGTGATCTATCAGTCTGGAAAATGTTATAAAGGCATTTCTAAAGCTTTGGGACTCACAGTACCACAGTGAGAGCCATTATTCACACATGGCAAAAACATGGAACAGTGGAGAACCTTCCCAGGAGTGGCTGGCCGACCAAAATTACCACAAGAGCACAGCGACGACTCATACAAGAGGTCACAAAAGACCCTACAACAATATCCACCCGCTGCTGAGTAAAAAGAACATAAAGACTCATCTCAGTTTTGCCAGAAAACATCTTGATGAGCCCCAAGACTTTTGGGGAAAATACTCTGTGCACTGATGTAAATGTTTTGGAAGGTGTGTGTCTTATTGGTCTGGTGTAAAGGTAACACTGCATTTCAGAAAAAGAACATCATACCAACAGTAAAATATGGCGGTGGTAGTGTGATGTTCTGGGGCTGTTTTGCTGCTTCAGGACCTGAAAGACTTGCTGTGATAAATAGAACTATGAATTCTGCTGTTTCTCAAAAAATCCTGAAGGAGAATGTCTGGCCATCTGTTTGTCACCTCAAGCTGAAGCAAACCAAAACACAGCAGCAAGTCCACCTCTGTATGGCTAAAGAAAAACAAAATGAAGACTTTGGAGTGGCCTAGTCAAAGTCCTGACCTGAATCCTATTGAGATGCTGTGGCAAAAAGGCGGTTCATGCTCGAAAACCCTGATTTACAACAATGCTGCATTGATGAGTGGAGCAAAATTCCTTCACAGCACTGTAACAGACTCATTGCAGGTTATCGCAAATGCTTGATTGCAGTTGATGCTGCTAAGTGTGGCCCAACCAGTTATTAGGTTTAGGGGGCAAACACTTTTTCACACAGGGCCATGTAGTTTTGGATTTAGTTTTCCCAAAATATCCCAAATCCTTTTTAACACCACTGTACTGTCTATTACTAGGGCATGAATGGATCTTCATGCAATCAAAATTAAGATTTACATTCAGTCTAAAAATGTTTATGCTTATTTAAAATAAGCATGATACACTGGCATTAAGATGTGATTGTGGTGCTTGTATTTATATTTAACTCTATTTTAGTGATAAACTTTTAGGCACTAACATAAATTTAAATTTGATTACCTATTTATTATTAAACCCAGCCATTAGGGTTGCACAAGCCAGTGCACTGTTAGTGCCGGTCCCAAGCCCAGATAAATGGGGAAGGTTGCGTTAGGAAGGGCATCCAGCGTAAAACATGTGCCAAATCAAATATGCAGATCACAAAAGAGAAATTCATACCGGATCGGTGAGGGTGGTGCAGGACATGTATGAGGACAGTGTAACAGCAGTGATGTGTGCAGTAGAAACTACAGACTGGTTCAAGGTGGAGGTTGGACTGCATCAAGAATCGACTCTGAGCCCTTTCCTGTTTGAGGTGGTGATGGACAGATTGATGGACGAGGTCAGACAGGAGTCTCCATGGACTATGATGTTTGCAGATGATATTGTGATTTCTGGTCTGAGTAGGGACTGTAGAAAGAACATTACTCCAAACTTTCTTTTAGAATTTGAGGTAAGTATACTTCAAGGCTCTTCTCTGTTCTGGCACCGAGGTGGTGGAATGAACTTCCCATAGATGTCCGTACATCGAGTGCCTGACTATCTTCAAGCAACAGTTGAAGACCTACCTCTTCCTGAAACACTTAAATTAGCACTTTCCAAGTTTGCTTTGTAGTAATTTAGAGTTATTTTTATATTAAGTTTGTAATCTGGCGTACCAGTGTAGATTTATTCATTACTAGAGACTCAACGCACTTTTGTACGTCGCTCTGGATAAGGGCGTCTGCTAAATGCCGCAAATGTAAATGTATAATGGTTCAGTTTAATTGTGGACAGAACATAATGTAAATGTAAATTACTCATAATCTTACATTTCAGTGCTCATGTTAGTTCTCACTCTCTGGTGTTCTGTATTTTTAAAGACTATAATCACACCCTTGATATCACCCCAATGAGGATGAGGTTCCCCTTTTAAGTCTGGTTTCTCGTAAGATTTCTTCCTCATAACATGGAGAAGGTGGAGGAGTTCAGGTACCTGGGGTCAACAGGGCAAAGTAATTAAGAGTGTGTTAGAAAAGTGAAGAAAAGAATGCAGGCAGGGTGGGGTGAGTGATCACAGGAGTGATTTATGATAGAAGGGTATCTGCAAGATTGACCTGATGTGTTGTATGGTTTAAAGACAGTGGCATTGACAGGAGAACAGGAGGTGGAGCTGAAGGTGGCAGAGCTGAAGATGCTGAGATTTTTATTGGAAGTGATGAGGAGTTTTCTATGTTTCTATTTGGTTGATGGACATCACAATGGTTTATACAGCTTAGTGATTAGAGGAAACACATATCACATTATATTGATGATACAATTTCAGCTGCCTATGTGTCTTGATAGATTGAGACCACCCTATTGTGAGTAGACCTTCCTCATGGTTATGGCTCACGGCTTTAGACAATAGGACAAAAAGGTAATGCAAGACAAAAACAAACAACAAACTGTCTCTTTTGTAGGTTTCATATCAGTTGTTCATGCCTTTGTTATTACTTCCTATAAATTTCCGCACGGTCAAAGGTCATTATATGCTTCTTGTTGTTTATAGATTGATATGAATCAGGGGACAAATCAGAAACCATTATATGGCCTATGTATAATGAATAGATCTGGCTTTTCCTGCTTTCAGCCACACATGTACCTCAGTCTTTTTCGATTGCGTCATCAGTCGCAACCTGTCAAGTTGGAAAACAAGGTTGCCAAATTGCGCAGAATTAAAGTGATTAATGCAGTTTACTGACAATGAAGAAATTTGTATGTTGAATCAGTTAATCATTTTCTATTTATAATCATTGCAATTGTATTAAAAAATAAATAAACAAATAAATAACAATAATAATAAATGTAACAATCCTATCAAATGTGGCAATTTCTTTGGTAAAAGTTTTTCCACTTTGTTTTTGTTGGTTGCTGCTAACTTCTATTTTGAAGATGCTCTCTATCTTAAATTCAAATCATGCAATTAGGTTTGGATCTTGGGGAAAATAACTTGCAGAACTGAACTGCTCTCTTGTTTGTTTGTTTGTTTGTTTTTTTCAGGTTAAATATACTGTAGTACTGTCAACTCATTGCAAAACACACACACAATTTGGAAATGCCTGTCAGCCTACAACACAAGTCTTTTAAGTTTTTGAACTTCAAAAAAACAAAACACACAAAAGAAACCTGAGAAGCACTTAGAGAACATACTTAATCCAAGTTTCAACGGTGGAGGTGGGATTGTAAACCAAAACTCTTGAAGTATGGGGCAAAACTGCTTACCATTAAGCGACCATGTTTCCATCGTAACAGCAACAATAACAACAACAATGACAATAATAATAATAATAATAATAATAATAATAATAATTGTATAGTTTATATTTGTATAAGATATATTTGATAATAAAAAGGCTAAAGGAAGGAGTTAGTAACTACATTTACATCAATTGATTGGTTTGTTGACAGTAGTATGGTGAGCTGGTTCTTATCCCAGAGATCTCTCAGTCTGTATTAACTCCTGGCTCGCTCTTTAACTATGTAACAATAAGGATAAAAGCCTAATTTAAAAAAATATATTCCTTGTTTTAAAAATCCTTATTTTACTCTCCCTGTCACCCCTGTATTCATTCTCTCTCTCATCCTGCTGCTCCACCTCTGGATGGAGTTCTCTTCATTTGGAGAACACTCCACATGAACAACTTGAAGATCCATTAAAGTAATGAGCAAGATGAAAAGTATGAGGATTGATATGGACTGTAATTAATATCAAAAGTCTGCTACAGTGGCTGATATAAAAGGACTGCAGTATGCACAAACAGTTCTGCATTTAAGCTCCCATCACTGAACAGTACACGATGACCATTTAAAACTAAACAATGATGGAACTTCAATGACTGGACATTTGGTGCCACCCAGATGAGGATGGTTTCCCTTTTGAGTCTGGTTCCTCTAAAGGTTTCTTTATCATACCATCTTAGGGGTTTTTTCCTTGCCAGTTTTGCCACTGGCTCACTCATTACAGACAAACTTAAGATAGATAAGATAAGGTATACTTTTATTCGTCCCACAGTAGGGACATTTCTGTGTTACAGCAGCAAAGAAAATTAAATGTATATATATATATATATATATATATATATATATATATATATATATAAAGAAAAGTCAAAATATAGGCACTAAATATAGAATATCATAATTTATAACTAATTTATCTCAATAAAGCTGCTTTGAAAAAATATCCATTGTTTATCAAATAAAATTTGAATGTTACTGTTTATATCTTAATACCTTTTTTTTCTTTCTTTTTTTAAGAATAACATCACAATGTTGCCGAATGACCACACTGACGTTAGTCTTCACAAAACATTACTGTATTTACAGAAACGTGGCCAATATTCAGTTTAGAATAGTTGTGAACTGTAATTAATCGGTAAGACTTTATAATTTCATAAATAATTCGTATTTCTGACCTACAATATTTTATAAAGCTACAGGTTGGTGTTGGATTTTAGAGAAACCTGGCAACCTTAGAAGTCTGCGTGGTGGAGCTGGGAGAACTCGCTGCTCTCCTGTCTGGGAAGGGAGGGTGTGTGTGTGTTTAATCCACCTGGATGACAACGACTCTTGGGTTGTACGTTTATTTCTTTCATTTACCAAAGAACACGAGCTTAGTGTTGGAGGAAGAAGAGTGTATAAATGAGATCTGAGTGTCAGAGCGGTTGTTGTTGTTGTTGATGATGATGCTGTTTTGTGGGAATGTTAAAGTCACACTCGGAGTTTCGGACTTGGAAACGCGTTTGTTCATTTCCTGTTGCTGAACGCGGGGAACAACACACTCTCCCTCCTCCCTGAAAGTTCAGTTTGGGTGAGTATTAAACATGTGGACACGTTAATCTCGCCTTGGACACGTGAATAGGATGAAGGACGAGCAGGAAGAAAGTGTAGTGTGATCAGTTTCTCTCGGAAAGCTAAGTTTCGCTAGCAGTGTCCGCGAGCCGTCTCTAATACTCCTCTTTAATTTATATTAACACATTTAATTTTAATTGTTTATTTTTAACAAAATGTCGCTTATGCTCGTTTAATAAATAAAAGAACAGACTCGGAGTGACTTCCTGTGGATTTAGAGCAGATAATCAAATAGGAAAGCAGGATGTTCTCACGCTCGCGCACTCACAGGACAAGTCTGCGTCGTCCTAAACCCTAGAACTCAACACTAAATAGTGTAGAGGGCGGTGACGTCACTCACCTGTGCCGAATGAGAGTTTATAAGTGTTTAAGTGCAGCAGTGTGCGGTTTAGGACACAGCCTGCGACTGCAGCAGGACACTGGGTATGAATGTGACTGCTGATAAAAATCGAAGATTGTACTTAGGGTTTATTTTTAGGCCTGGATTACATGTAGGTTCATTAGGAAACTGAATATATTTTTTCTAAATGTGCTAAAAGTTATTTAGTTTGCTAAACCTGCTGGAAAAGTTTACCCTGTTCAGCAGCTGGAAAGTGCTTCTGTATATCCACTGCATTAATTTGTTGAATTATAAGTAATTACCCTCAGGGATTAATAAAGTGGTCTGTTTATTTATCTATTAGGGCAATAAGGGAATCAGAAAATCGTAAACATTTTTAATGAGAAAGAAATGCAGATCATCAATTGAATGTTAGCTGCCCACTTCTGGTGACATGAGTGAAAGTTACCATTGGTGACCAGATGTGGGCGTGTCCAGTGACTTTATGCAAATTTGGGGTGATCTGGTACAGCGACTACTGATAGGAGTGAAGATTGTAGGGTGGATATGATTGTTGTGCGTACCACTGATAAACATTTCTATAGCAACAGGTAGGGGGACGCCACTGGACATGTCCACATGTAGTCACGTGGACATGCCCAGCTGAAGTCATGTGATAAGCCCACGTTATTGTATATGACCACATCAATTCAATTCAGTTTTATTTGTAAAGCCCTTTTAATAATGGACATTGTCCCAGAGCAGCTTCACAGAGATAAATGGGTTATAAAGTATAAGTTCAGTGCCTATAAGTTTGCTTTTTATACCGTTTATTCCCAATGAGTGAGGCAGTGGTGAAAGACGGTATGAAGAAGAAACCTTGGGAGGACCAGAGACTCAAAAGCAAACCCATTATCATCTGGGTGGCACTAAATGTCCATTCATTATAGTTTCCTCACTGTTAAGGTGTACTGTTCAGGGATGGCCGTTTAAATGCAGAACTTTTCATGCAAACTGAGGTCCGAAACCATTGTAGCCGACTGTTGATATTAATTACAGTCCAAGTCCATCCTTATAGTTCTTGAAAATAGTCAGATCTTTTCACCAATGCTCATGCTGCAGTAAGTCATCACTTTTCAATCCATTCTAATGGTCTCTGTTGCTTTGTCACCGAGTTGCTGCACATGTGAATGTAGCTTAATAAAGAAACTGTAAAATGACCTGCTACCAGTTTAATTGGCCTGTGGTTCGGCAGATAGTCAGAGCAAGATGAATAGTTTTTATTTGTTTTGTCATACAGACTTCATGGTAATCAATTTTACTTTATCGTTTATTATTTGTTTTTGATTAAGAGACTGAATTTGACTTTTACAGAGTGAGAACTTGAATGACTTGGCGAGTTTAAGAGCAAAGAGAGTTTTTGTTCCTGTAGTAATTGTAGTGAAGTGTTTGTAAAAGTTTTCTCTAACTATTTGTCTTTGCTGTGTAGGATGCCAAATAGCATTTGATTCAGTGTGTGAAGATGAGTGTGACCTCATGGTTTCTGGTGAGCAGCTCGGGCACACGCCACCGTTTGCCACGAGAGATGATCTTTGTTGGCCGGGAGGACTGCGAGCTGATGCTGCAGGTGACACACACACACACACACACACACACACACACACACACACACACTCATACGATACGATATTTTGAGGTACCGTAAGCAAGCCGATATATTGGGTTTATTTCTTATTTTAGGTACAGGTCATATGCAAACCTCAGCAAAAAAAACGTTATTTAACCTGAACACAGTGAGATCTGCATTAAAGTAACACTGCTAACCCGAACCACTTAAACCTGCCTATACCATGAAACAGTGGCATCAAGTGTACTGCAAAAAATGAACACATATCATGCTACCTAACGTGGTCATTGGGAAAAAATATCGATTTGAAACATATGCACATAGTCATTAAAGACACCAAACTGGGATTGATGATGATTACTGTATTATATTAGTAGTATTGATTTGAGTATGTGGCTGGCAGTAGAAGCAGGATCAGACTGCTAACTGTAGTCTGGTCATAAGTGTGTGGCAGCACCGGTGCGGACGCTCGTCCATGCGCACGCTGCCACTAGGTGCAACAACGAACAGCACATGTTGTTCCTGATCTTTTTAATGCTATTTTAACATATTGCTGACTAAACAACAAACCGCACATAAACAAAAAAAATATAACAAAAGTCAAGTCAACGCTGCTACTACTGCCAGTGGAAGTTACACCCAGAATCGTTTTTTCCAGCAGCCCCCAGAAAACAGGTGAATATTAACGGCTACATCGGTGTGGTGCCTGCATGCTAGTACTTCCTGTCACTGTTTAAGCTCAGAGACAAGAAGACTGCTCTCTATCTAGCAGTCGGGATTTAAACTCGAAACAAATCAACTGCAGTGAATCTTGTATGAATTTTTGTATATATCGATTATGCATTTTTTGCATTTTCGATGCAGTATCGGCAAACATAATATCGTGATGCGATACGGGTATCGATTTTTTTGTTTTTGTTTACACCCCTACCATCTGGTGACCCAGAGCAGATTCAGATTCTCTCTCTCTCTCTCTCTCTCTCTCTCTCTCTCTCTCTCTCTCTCTCTCTCTCTCTCTCTCTCTCTCTCTCTCTCTCTCTCCTTCCCTCCCTTCCTCAACCCCTCTTCTTTTCCCTTTTGTTTACACCCCTAACGTCTGGTGACCCTTGTGAATCAGAGCAGTAGTTATTGGTGTACCTCCCCATTATCAAAGCCATTATATTGATTATTGAGTATAGTGATCAGTCTCCTCACCTTATCACTTTTATTGTTCATCCAAACCTCAAAAACGAGTCTGTACTCTGAATGGAAAGTTTGGCAGCAGAAAGCCTTATGTATGTGATAAATGAAGCAAATCTGTAAATAATACTCAAGTGAGATTTGTTTAACAGATAAATGCCTTTGGACTCAAAAAATGATGACCTTTCCTGCAGTTTTTTTAGTTTAGAGACTGCCAGAGAGCGTGAAAGTTTACACGTGAGGATAATTCATAGATAGAAATTGTGCTTGAAACCGGACAATGAATTGCTGGCTGTCAAAATGAAAAGGTTGACAAAGGCCAGGTGTCCGCAAACTTTTTTTCCATGTGTATGTCAGAGTGGGACGACATATAAGTTTGTGAAACAGAAAATAAAAAGAATTGACACAGTAAAAAAAAAAAAAAAAAAAAAATCGAAATGGCTGGTTTGATTTTAATTCTGTGAACAAACAAAAAGCCTGTGTCCCTGAGTTATAATGACATCACTCATTCAGTGCCTCTCAAATCCAAAAGCACTGCAGAGCAAGTTATCATGATGCTTGTCTTGACTGTATCCATTGTAGGTTATCTGGCGCCACAGAAAAAGTGACACACACACACACACACACACACACACACACACACACACACACACACACACACACACACACACACACACACACACACGTGTTTTTAGGACACAGCTTGGTTTAGTAGATTTGTGTACAGCAAGACTTGCTGACTGATGTACCAGATCATTTCCATACTTAAAAATTGATAATATTTGTATTGGGTTAAAGTACTTTGAAAAATGTTTTGTCTGTTTAATTATACGGTTTGTCTGATGTTTGTCCTGGAGGTTGTGATTGCGCTTCATTATTCATAAACATTGAGCAGAACTTCCAGCATGTCAGCATTTTTACTGCAGTGGCCTGATAGCAGTGATTTGCAACTCTCTCGCTCTCTCGCTCTCTCTCTCTCTCACTCGCTCTCTCTCTCACTCTCTCTCTCTCTCTCTCTCTCTCGCTCTCTCTCTCTCTCTCTCTCTCTCTCTCTCTCTCTCTCTCTCTCAACCCCTCTTCTTTTCCCTTGTCTATGTAGGCCACTGGAAACCACTCTGGCTTTTAAACTGTTTATTCATTTCACTTTTTTCTGCGGTTAGTTTATAATGCTTTCTTCACCACATAGGTTTAGCTGAATAAAAAAAAAAACCCATCCCATCATGTCCGCATTCATGATCTCAATAATACAAAAACCTCAACTCTCAGCCTGTGATCTTTTTGCATAAATGCTCAGTCACTCATTTGTTCGTATCATGCCTCCTAACCATAAGCTTTCGATTGTGCCAAGCAATGTCAACATAGGAAACAATGCATCCAAAACTCTAATAGTAACTGTGGTTCAGAGAACTGAAACATGAAGCTCCTGTTTGTTTTTAATGAGCGGTCTGGAACATCTCGATTGAGGATTGTTTAGGCTAAGTCGCTGCACTTTTTCAGATATGCAGGCATACTGTGGCTGTTTAAAAAGGAAATAGCTTACCTTATCTTTTTCAGGTTAAACACGTCCCTGAAACCAAAATGAATCGTTTTAGAACTTTTAGGGCAGCTGCTTGAAGACCTACAGCAACATTAAAAGAACAGAAGCATTATCTGGCAAGATCTGATCACTATTGCATATGACAAAACATGGATGGCTCTTAATGCCAAACTGTTTTTGACACAAAACCTATAGTTTGGCAGCTGAATAAAGAGAAATATTTCCGTCGATTGAAAACACTAACAAATAGATCATGTTTTGGAGTCCAGATTTAAATCTTTCTGAAAAACCTGTAGATTGGATTAAAAAGTGTGTGTGCTCAGAAGTGTGTGCTCACAGCGTGATAAATCTGGAGCGTTTGTAAAGAGAAACATGTCATTTATACATTATTACATGCAAAAGATGCTCTAAAGAAGGATTAGTTATGGAGTGTGCACACTTATATGTCCAGGTTATTGTAAGTGTCCTTCCTTTTTTATTTTCCCTGAAATATTTCTGTAGGTTCGAACCTAAATTGTGTTTGTTTTTACCGCAGTGGAAGCACAATACAATGTAGGGCAGCACTAAATGCCAGAAAGCTTCTATTCATTGCCTTGTTCTGCTTTTGAAAGTGCAGGACAATAAGCGAGTAGCAGAAATTTGAGGATGTTTCAGTGCTCGGAGTTCTTCCCTGGCTTTGGATTCAAACTCACAGAGGCGTCTTTGATGAGCTCTAACGAGGCAGCAAATGAGTTTGGCTAAAGAGCGCAGCTTCCCCTGATGTGTGGAAGATAAGGATATGAAAGATAACGCGAATAAAAGCCTGTCTGTAGTTGTGCTTTCCTCCAGATATTTGCTGACAGTTTGATCCCTTTGTTGCAAATTCAATAAGGAATTGATTTTGATTTAGTCATAAATGGTTTCTGGTTTTGTGTAATCACCTCCTGGGTTTAATTTTTGTTTGTGTTTTTGCTACACATAGATAATGGAGTGGTGTATGTATAATTTTATGTAAAGGTTGCATAAAATTATCTGGAAAAGCAACAAGCATGACCTGTTGAAGCACTTCCAGATTGACCCTTTGACCTACACCACAAACTCTGGACAGATAAGCGACAGCAAAATAAACACTCGTCTTCAAGCATTCTGTTTTCATTCTCGTCCTTTTTTTTTTGGTTGCTGTAATTAAGCCTTGATGTCATTTGGCCAATCAGACAAGAGAGAGGTAATGAAAACTCTCGTTTCTGATGTAACTAGCTCTATAGCTTCTTTAGTTTCTGGTCTGAAAATAACGTACGAGTGGATATGAATAAATGCATTGCAACAGAGGATCTGCTACAGAGGTGGTGATGATGTGTGTTCAGAAAGCTCGAGCTGCTGAGATTTCTTGCACAAAATCAAATATGCCGTGTATACAAGTCTGTTTACACTGTGTTGTGTATAAAGATAAGAACCCTCACCACCCAGCCTCTATAGATTTCCACTAGACTTTTTTTGTAGTGGTTTGTTCTGGTCTGTTTTTGCTGTATTTATGGTTATATGTGAATACTGCTAGTTTAGTCCTGCACTTTACATTGGGATCAGTAAAGTCTCTCTCTATACAAATATCTATCTATAGCTGATACCAGTTCTTAATTTTACATTTACTGGCTCTGCTAGACTTTATTGTTTTTTTCAACAATGTGGTTCTTCTTCAATTTGTTACCATTAATTTGGAACACTTTTCTAGCATGTTTTAAGATTTGACAATTACAAAAGGGATTCATGAGGACGCGGTGTGCTGAGGCTCAAGATCTTAAATAGCTCTCACAGAAGCCCTGACCTCAACCTTAGATCAAGCTTTGGGATGAACTGGAACATCAGAACTTGCTCAACACCAGTGCTTGACCTCTAATGCTGTTGTGACTAAATGATCACAGATCCCCACAGCCTCTCTCTAACATTTATTAAAATGCCTTCCTAGAAGAATAGAGGTTACAGTAACTACAAAAGCAGGACTAAATCTGGAATGTTACCACAAAGTTGAAGGCACAAAAAATTCTGGACTTTACTAACTGTTTATGAATGAGCACAAATCTCTAAAAGCACACTCCCAAGACTTTCCTGAAGAGTGGAGGGTATTATAACAGCAAGTAAAGATTAAATGTGGAATGAGTGGTTAAATAATCACATTAAAATCTTATGGTCAGGTGTCCACATGTATAGTAAATATATATAGTTGGGGAAATAATGATTTGATTTTATAAAGAAATAAACAATCAAGAATTTTTATGGTAGGTTTATTTTAACAGAAAGAGAATATAAAAAATAAATGCATAAAACTAATTCTGACTCCCACAGACCCAAATTAATTTCTTTGAGGAAAAAAAAACCCTACCACATTCCAGCTTTGTGCAGGTCTACAATCTCGTCCTTGACGTCCTTTGACGGGTCTTTTGCCCATTGTGGTGAAGAGGTTTGAATTGAAGAGGTCGATTCTGTGACTTTTATACACATAACGGGTTGATATTAGGAGCACTTTCTTAATGGTACAGGAGTAATTTTGGTGTGTGGTGGTCAGTGTTCTTGCTGGTTGGTAGAGGATCAAATCAAATGTTTTCCTCTCTCTGTTAAAATAAACCTACCATACAAATTCTAGACTGTTGTGAGGGGTTAAATTTGACAAAATCAGCAGGGGATCAGATAATTCTTTCCCCCACTGAAGAATGTCATTTCTTACTTGTTTTCAAGTTTTTCAAGCGTTGTGTGTGTGGCATGTTCTTGTTTTATAGTCTCGTAGTGTGGACAAGCAGCATGCTGTGATCAACTACGACCCGACCACAGACGAGCACCTTGTTAAAGACCTGGGCAGTCTTAACGGGGTGAGTTTGCAGTGGATCAGCATTTTCAGCAAAACTTTTAACCATTGCTTAGATGTGAGGTGATTGCAGTACAATCACTTTATCCTTCCATTCTTCATATTCTTTCTTTTCTTCTCCTTCATATACTCCTTCCTTCTATTTCTTCTTCATATTATTCCTGTTCTGCTTCCTCTTCATTTTCATTGTGCAGATAATGAAAATAATTCTATTACAGTGAGCAAATAATAAAACCAACCCTGGATGCTAGTAAACTGAAACTATTCCACCTAATGTATATGAATAAAACAAATTTGTTCTGTCTAACTATCCATCAGGTTTTGTTATTGTTTGCCTCATAATCTATTACTCCTGCAATAATTAGTCTGGCAAGGAAAAACATTGGTTGTTCGAACAACATCGACCTCATCAATGATCAAATCACCGACAGTCAGTTGATGAGATTTGCAAGAGAGCAGCTTCAAGGTGCATAAAGCACATTACATTTATACCTAAATTCTAAGTTCAGCTTGGAAAGTCAGTAATACGTTTTTTTTTCTTCTCCCGTTATCTTGTTGTTGAACCTGCCTGACCTCAGAGCTGCTAAAAAAAAAAACACAGACAAGCTATCTGTATGTGGCCTGTGTTAGTGATTTGTTTACCAGTGTTACTCGTTACTTCAGAAACGTTGTACGCAGTATTTTCTCTATGTGCCTGAAGTAGCTCATGATTGATTAATCAGTGCTGAGTGATTAGTAGGTGGTAGAAATAAAGTTGATTTTAACGTCTTTTAGCACCTGCAATAATTGAAAAACAATTTAATGAAAATGTAAATGCTGCCGCATCTGAAGGCATCCTAGAAAATTGGGTGCCTCCAAATTTGTAGTAAAAGTTTAGAGAAAAAAACACACGCTGAAAAAGTCAGATGTCCCACTATTTATGGCCATATTGTGTGTGTGTTTGTGTAAATATAAATATATATATATATATATATATATATATATATATATATATATATATATATATATATATATATATATATATATAATATAAATCAAAAATGTTTTTTTATTTAGCAATTATTTCTACTTTTAAGAGTAAAACAGCATGCATACCTTTTATAAAAGACACAGTAGTAAGCAGCTGAAGGTTTCTTTCTAGGCAGCAGTAGACATTGAGCTTTTTGATTTGCATTTATTTTCTTCTGACTGACATTTTTTTAACTGACATATTGCTATTAACACCTTGATGATTAAACTTTCACTGAAAAGGTCCTGAGGCATCTCTATCAATTTTTACACACCCCAACATCTAGCATGCATGAAACCTGCCAAGGCTTCATTATTACCTCACCTACTGTTACTGTTACATCTGATTCCTGCATGTCTAAACATTCGTTGTCAAGTAAATAAAAAAATCTGCCAATTTATTTTTCACACACTGTGAATTCACACAAACTATCAGTGACCGAACATGTAAACCAAACATGCGTTTATTCCACATCTTTGTGCACGTGTTCTCTTTCCCTTCCTGTTCTGCAGACATTTGTGAATGATCTTCGCATTCCTGACCAGACCTACATCACCCTGAAGCTCTCAGATGTTGTTCGCTTTGGATATGATATCCTTTTGCAGCTGCTCTCACCCAGAAAGATTAGTTTTTTTTCTAACATTAAGCTTCTCTTTTATATTCTTTTAATGCTAAACTAAGAAAATCCCTTTATGTGGTTGTATGCTATGTGTGTGTGTGTGTGTGTGTGGGGGGGGGGGGGGGGGGGTTGCGCATGCAAGAAATGCTGTTTTGACAATCGCAAGTGTAGCACCTTTCTTGTTAATGAGGCAGATTTAATATGCTGCACAGTACAGGACAAAATTTAGCAAGACAGCTTTATTCTGTAAAAGTCATGATATACACAGTGTTATATAAAAATGCTTATGTTTTTAATTAAAAGTTATGCGTGAATGCTGTACTTTGCTGACGCATGCTGTGGACTTGATATGACCGAGTAATACCTTAACTCTCCTCACATTCTCATGTTTATATCATGGAGCGAAGTCAACACAAAGTCCCAGAGGAGGCTCTTAAGGTATGTAAGTGCATGATGTACCAATATGTTTGTGTAATTGCTAAATGCTGTTTGTTGTCAATCCAGTTTACTTCACTTCCTGTAGTTCATGTTTAGGGAGGAGTGTTTGTGTGCGCCTATGTTTTTCCAATTTCATACGAAGCACAATGCCATGCGCTTAAATGAGCTGGTTTTGTGTTTTCTGGGTGTCAGCATGAGAAGTACACGAGTCAGCTGCAGGTGGGCGTAAATCCTCTGGAGCTCGGGAAGGCCGAGCAGGCAGACGAGAAGAACAGCACTGCAGACCTGCAGCATTCCAGACACGACAAGAGCGAGCGCAAATCCAATATCGGTACCATCAACTGCCCTAACGGTATACTCTGTTTACCCTTGATCTGCTTATCAATACAAACTCATGATTTGCTATATATTCATAATATTGTATTAAAAGTTGAGAAATGCCAAACAGTTCAACTTTTCGTGTCCTGAAAGAAGCACAAACACACATTGAATATGTTTATTGAAATATTTGTGCTGTGCTCAGTGATTCTGCTGAATGATGGAATTTGTTTGTAGTGACACTGGTCAAATCCCTATAATGGTTTCTAAATAGAACTCTGTGTGCAGTTATTTCAGTATATAGTGTGCAACGCTGTGTTTTGTTGCATCTAATAAAATCTTGTGGAATATCTACATTATAAAATCTCTTTACTGAGGAGATGAACTGGAATGCTGACTGCACCCCTAGGCCTCCTCACTTAACATCAACGTCTAAATTTACTTAAGTTCTTGTGGCTGAATGAGCACAAATTCCCACAGCCAAAATTCCGTACAAAGAAGAGTAAAGGGACTACATTTGGAGTTTCAGCAAGCATATATTAGTATTATTGTCAGGTGTCCACATAAACTATATGGTCAAAAGTACTGGGATTCCTGACTTTTCGAGCCAAATGTGGTCCTTCCCCAAAATATTTGCCACAAAGTTGGAAGCACACAATTGTATAGGAGGTATTTGGATGTGGTAGGATTAAATTTCCCCTTTACTTGGACTAGCATGACTATGCCCTTGTGCATGTGAGCTTCATAAAGATATGGTTTTCATGAGTTGGAGTGAAAGATCTTGAGTGGTCTGCTCTGACATCAACCCCATTGAACACCTTTGGGATGAATAGGAGCACTGATTGCTGATTGCACACCAATATGACTATTACATCATTAATGTCCTGGCTGAATGAGCACAAATCTCTACAAGCACACTCCAAAATATAATGTAGCATCTTCCCAGAAAAGTGAAGGTTATATATATATATATATTCACCCGCCACTTTATTAGGTACACCTGTCCAACTGCATGCTAACACAAATTTCTAATCAGCCAATCACATGGCAGCAACTCAATGCATTTAGGCATGTAGACATGGTCAAGACGATCTGCTGCAGTTCAAACCGAGCGTCAGAATGGGGAAGAAAGGTGATTTAAGTGACTTTGAACGTGGCATGGTTGTTGGTGCCAGATGGGCTGGTCTGAGTATTTCAGAAACTGCTGATCTACTGGGATTTTCACGCACAACCATCTCTAGGGTTTACAGAGAATGGTCCGAAAAAGAGAAAATATCCAGTGAGCAGCAGTTCTGTGGGCACGAATGCCTTGTTGATGCCAGAGGTCAGATGAGAATGGCCAGACTGGTTCGAGCTGATAGAAAGGCAACAGTAACTCAAATAACCACTCGTTACAACCGAGGTATGCAGAAGAGCATCTCTGAAACCACAACACGTCGAACCTTGAGGCAGATGGGCTACAGCAGCAGAAGACCACACCGGGTGCCACTCCTGACGGCTAAGAACAGGAAACTGAGTCTACAATTTGCACAGGCTCACCAAAATTGGACAATAGAAGATTGGAAAAACGTTGTCTGGTCTGATGAGTCTCGATTTCTGCTGCGACATTCAGATGGTAGGGTCAGAATTTGGCGTTAACAACATGAAAGCATGGATCCATCCTGCCTTGTATCAACGGTTCAGGCTGGTGGTGGTGTTGTAATGGTGTGGGGAATATTTTCTTGGCACACTTTGGGCCCATTAGTACCAATTGAGCATCGTGTCAACGCCACAGCCTACCTGAGTATTGTTGCTGACCATGTCCATCCCTTTATGACCACAGTGTACCCATCTTCTGATGGCTTCTTCCAGCAGGATAACGCGGCATGTTATAAAGCGCGAATCATCTCAGACTGGTTTCTTGAACATGACAATGAGTTCACTGTACTCAAATGGCCTCCACAGTCACCAGATCTCAATCCAATAGAGCACCTTTGGGATGTGGTGGAACGGGAGATTCGCATTATGGATGTGCAGCCGACAAATCTGCAGCAACTGCATGATGCTATCATGTCAATATGGACCAAAATTTTTGAGAAATGTTTCCAGTACCTTGTAGAATCTATGCCACGAAGGATCAAGGCAGTTCTAAAGGCAAAAGGGGGTCCAACCCAGGACTAGTAAGGTGTACCTAATAAAGTGGCTGGTGAGTGTGTGTGTGTGTATAGTGTAAAGGGACTGATAACTTGGTTATAATTTCCATATATTTTGTCTGAACATTGTTCTGGATGTATGTAAGTGTGTAAAGCACTGTAATGTTCCAACATTAGATTTGAGTCCAGACAAAACAACAAGTATGGGGCTACAGTGCAGAATGTAATTCTAATGGTATTTAGTTTTTTTGGACTCCTTGCTTGTTTTTTTGTAATCTCTGTTAGCATTGGACAAGAAGAACACTAAAATAGCTTGTGTATTTTTTTCAGCGAGCATTTTTCTATCAAGAGAATGTATTGAGTATAGCTCATGCACCCAGTGATTATAGTTGTTTCCCCATCTGCTGTGTCTGCTAGTCTCACACTTATAAATGTGATGTCTGCATGACAATACTAATGCTGAACTTTATGAACTCAGTGCAGTAGAACACTTCCCTCTGAGATTTGGATTCGGTTATGTCGATTTGTTTAGTATCGCCCTGTTATATTTCCTACCTTTTGGAAGAAAAACTGGTTGTTTCTCTTCCTTTTTTGTGTGTTTGTGGCAGCATTTTGAGGGAAAACTCTTCACATAGTGTAAATTTGCTATCTCTACTATAAGTACGAAGTTTGGAAAACTATACAACTGCAATGTATTTCTTTATTGCATCTCAACTGGAAGTAACATTGTCCATAAATGAAAAGAGAGAAAATGACATTTTGATTGCAGTGCACAAGCATTATGAATATTGTGACAGTCACTATGTGGTTACACACTAAATTGACGAGATTTTTTTGAGTAACACACCTCTTTTGTTAGCAGCCCGACATATCTTCTTTTTTTATGAAGGTATCAGCAAAGCAGTCAGTGAAGCATAATTATGAAAAGTATTCATAATTACTTAAGTTTCAGGTATGACAGCATGCTATAGAGAGAAAAAAAACACATTTTTGACTAATTTTCTACTATAATTTGACACCACAGCGACATCCTTGGTGTCTCTCACACTGCCATATGAATTTTTGGGGAGTTTTAGGAAGTTTATTTTAGGGCTTGTCTTTTTCAAAAGTGTCTAATCTTGGCTTCAGACTTGAACCAATTTATATGTCTACCATAACCTTAAAAAGGATATGTTGTGCTTTTCTATGCTTGTGGTTAATCCTTGTAGTGTCTCTTATAACAGTTTCAGTGGAATATAGTTCACTGACTCACACTTGGGTGTTGCCCAGCCCTGCCCAAAAGAGCTAGTGTTAGATTGCATACATACCTTGATTCAGTTCTGAATGACATGTATAAGTTTTTATTTCATAAAAATAAAAAATACTCCATAGTATCCACTTGTAAAAAAAAAATAATAAAGGTAACTAAAATAATAAGTAAATTGGTAAGATTTTTATCAGTTAACCAGATATTGTTCGTCTTTGTAGAGCGTCCACCTGTTCATGCTACATAGTGCCAGTGTGTTACACTGTTTGCTCTGCATGGCACTTCAGCTGTGATAGACAACAGGCCATGCCTTTTTGTGTAGACAGAGAGAGGATTCCACCGAGTCAAACCAGCATTACGTCATTATTTTGCTTTTAACTGGGTCAGATCGGTTGCCATGTGTGTCTGAGCAGCATTTGTGTACTTGCTGTAGCTATTATTTTGTTTTGTTGTTAAAGTTTATTATTATTTCTATTCTGAGACCCACAATTATATATAACTGAAGTCGAAAAGTAGAACTCAAGCTTTTCAGCTATTTTCATTATTTTCAGTAAACTCACCACAGACTTATCTTTTTTTTTTTTTCTTACAAAAAAATGTAAAAAATTCCCTACATTTGCATAAAGGCAATGTTCAGAGCCTGGCTTGGATCCTTAAACCTCAACTGCTAAAAAAACTTATGTTTTCTCATGGCCTAAAGCCCCTGTACATGTAACACACACAGTGTGTAACACTCTCAGTTCTTCTTTTTCTGTATCAATGTCACACACTCTCACTATCAGTCTATTAGGTCACACACACACACACACACACACACACACACACACACACACACACACACACACACACACACACACACACACACACACACACACACACACACACACACAATTTTCCCAATCAGTATAGACTCTGACTTTCTGTATTTTTCCTAACAACACTTTTCCATCTGACTTTCTGCTCACATTTGTCATTTGTCTTTTCTGCCATTACTTTTTCCCCCCATTTGCCTTTTAACATCAAACCATCTACAAGCCAATGAAAGCGTTACAAACTTTTCAGAGCGGCATGAAAAGTTGATGATCTTTACCTGTCTGGTAATTGTTTTTTGTAAGCTGTTTGTTGATGTCTCTACATGTGTAGATATCACCTTCCCTTTCAATTGTCTTTTAGTTGAAATATACGATTGTGCACCTCCAACATTGTGGTAAAAGTTTGAGGAAGAACCACGTATGTTGGTTCACATATGTCATGTTTCCTAATAATTGTGTACATGTAGTGAAGATGCTGGTGCAACCTGTTATAAGCGATATAGGAGTTTTTATTTGTATTTTTTATTTTTTTTAATTTGTGTTGAAGGTTACTATATTTCTTTCCCTCGCATTTTCTTTATCACTTTTTTCTTTCACTCACAGAGCCACCGGTCTTCAAGCCCACTCCTTTATACGGCCAGCCCTCTTGGTGGGGTGAAGACGAAGATCACAAGGGTGAACACTGTGAATCAGGCAGCAATCACAGTAATGCAGGTTTGTAACTTTCTAACTATACAGCAAAGCTTTCACATTGTAATAGCATCGCTGCTATTGTGTCCATTTTGGTTTATAACACTGACATAACTGCCCTCTAGAAAAACACAGGGGTGAAAAGAAAGGCTTATTGACTAAGGACTGTTCTGTTAACAGCAAAGCCACAGTCTTGTGAGGGATTAGCAGCCGTCTAAGCTGCAGCTGAATGAGAGGGGGATTGTTTCTTTCTGAGGCAGGATTCAAATCTGCCTTCTCTGGTTTTATAGGACACTCTCTTTCTCATGCATTTCTTAAAGAGTGTGTAGTACATTCTGTGACCCAGCCATGGATTCGAACAATCACACTGCAAGATCTGCATTACTATTATACATTATATGTATTATATACCCCTAAAATACAGGTTAGGCTTTGGGAAAGATTACAGTCCGCATTGATTTACTGTATGCCCAAAAGTATTTGGACACCTGACCATCATAGTCCTGTGCGTGCGTGCATGCCTTTTTTGCCACAAAGATGGAAGCATATGATCTCTCTCCCAACTTCAGTGTCTGAACTCACTAATGCTCTTTCGGATGAATGGACAAATCCACACATCCCATGTGATATCTAATGGAAAGCCTTTCCAGAAGGTTATAGAAACCTGAAATAAGAAGATATAAATGTGATACTTAGGTGTCAACATACTTTTGGCTATATTGTGTATTTAATTGAATTCATTTTAGTTTGTATAGTGCTTATAACAATGGACTTGACTTGACTTGACATTGTCCCAATGCATCTTCACAGATATAAAAGGGTTATAAAGTTTAAATTTAGAAGTTTAGTGCCTATAAGTTTGTTCTTGATATGTTTATGCCTAATGAGTGCGCCAGCGGCAACTGTGGCAAGGGAGAGAGAAATACGGATTATTCTTATTTAGGCAACTTTTGTCTAATTTCAGTTCTGTGTAAATATACATGTATATTTATAATAAATTAGCACTGGATTACAATATAAAGTACACTAGGTCTGTGACTGATTTTTATATGCTAATGTCTTTTCACAGAAAAACAGAAGGAAGGCTCCAGACAAGAGGCTAATGGACCCCCCTCTGAACAACATGGAAAGACCATTTACTCCAATCGAAGGGATGCAAACTACTTTGAAATTACCACCAAGGAATTGCTATCAAGGCCTAAAACTACCGAGCAAGAGGTCCAGGTGATCCCAACAAAAGACACAGTCAATAAAGTGCCATCAACACCCCCTGTAGTGCAGAGCCATGCCTCCTTCACCATTGAGTTTGATGATTGCACTCCCGGAAAGATTAAAATCAAAGACCACGTCACGAAATTCTCCTTCCGCCAACGCAAGCACCCCAGCAAAGAGTCACTTGGTACTCCAACAGAGGTGATGTCATCAGAGAGCAAGGTGGCTGATTGGCTGGTGCAGACTGACACAAGCATGATAAGTAGAAATGTCCAGTCAGATGATCTTTACACCGCCAAGAGTGACCTTTCCATGAACAAAAACACTCGGAAAGGTAAGTCACAATACTGTTAAAAGTAAAATTGAAATTGTTAAAATTTTGGAAATTTTAGAACAGCAGTGAGGGACAATGAATAAAAGAATTAATAAATAAAACACCCTTGGGTGCATTTATTTTTTTATTTTATTTTTTTATTTAAAATGTGCGTCAGCAACATGCATTAAATATGCAGACTGAAGATCTAAAAATACACCAAAATAAAATACCCAACTGAATGCATGATGGTAGTAGGTGAGTTTACACTTATCAGTCAGGATGCAGGAAGTAGATGACAATGCTTAGGTGATCCACAGTGGTTGTTTATGTAAATTAAAGAGCATCAGACACACCTGGTCTGATCAACCACCCTGCTTGTCATGAGAGCCTTGAACATTGGCACTTGGAAAAATTTTACTCATTTATTTGTTAAATTTTAGTAAGTGCTTTACCTTAATCAGGGCACAAAGCAATTTCAGATGCACGTGTGTATATATATACAGTCCATGACAAAAGTCTTGTCACTTGTGTACAAATTGACCTGAAGTGCCGCTGAAATATGTTTCTAATCAAGATTTTTTTACAAGAAATGGCTCATTTGAATCCCAACAGCTTTTGTAATAATGTTTCAGTGCAAAACGAAACTGTCAAAAAGTATTCTAATATTCACAGCTTGGTAAGGCCCATTGAGTAAATTTTTTGCAAAGACATAAGTGTTGTCGCCTTGTCATATGAGCTTTACCTGTGACTAATAATGGATCAATTAGTTCTCAGGTGTGTATAAAAAGAACCTCAGTACACTAGACCTTCACATCAACTGCAACTAGACCTCTGCAAACATGCCTAAGATTCACCCTGAGACTAAAGTTTTGATTATCAAGAGGCTGAAGACCAGATCCACTGCTGATGTGGCAGACACCTTCAGTGTGTCTCAGTGTCAATACAGAGGATAAAAAAAGATTTGAAGAGACTGGAGATGTTTTTGACAAGCCCAGGTCAGGCAGACTCCGCAAGACAACTGCTCGAGAGAACCGTTTGTTGGCTCAAAAATCCAAGGCCAGCCCATTTTCCACTACAGCAGAGCTCCACGAGACCTGGTCACCTGAAGTCCCTGTGTCAACCAAAACAGTTTGTCTGATTCTGTCTCGAAATGGCCTCCATGGTCGAATCAGTGCCCAGGAGCCAGCACTAAACAAAAGACAATTGAAAAAATGTGTGGCATTTGCCAAGGCCCACAGCCTGCTAAAAGGATGGACGCTGGAAAAGTGGCAGAAGGTGGATTTTTCAGATGAATCGTCTGTTGAATTACACCACAGTCGCCGTAAATATTGCAGGAGACCTACTGGAGCCCGCATGGATCCGAGATTCACCCAGAAAACAGTGAAGTTTGGTGGCGGAAAAATCATGGTCTGGGGTTACATCCAGTATGGGGGTGTGCGAGAGATCTGCAGGGTGGAAGGCAACATCAACAGTCTAAAATACCAAGAAATCTTAGCTCCCTCTTATATTCCCAACCATAAAAGAGGCCAAATTCTGCAGCAGGATGGTGCTCCATCGCATACTTCCATCTCCACATCAAAGTTCCTCAAGGCGAAGATGATCAAGATGCTCCAGGATTGGCCAGCCCAGTCACCAGACATGAACATCTCTGAGCATATGTGGGGTAGGATGAAAGAGGAAGCATGGAAGACGAAACCAAAGAATATTGATGAACTCTGGGAGGCATGCAAGACTGCTTTCTTTGCTATTCCTGATGACTTCATCAATAAATTGTATGAATCCTTGCCAAACCGCATGGATGCAGTCCTTCAAGCTCATGGAAGTCATACAAGATATTAAATTTGGATTTCTCAGCACCACTACTTAATTTGCTGACATATTTTTGTACTTGCAGTAAATTTGTTCAATTTCTGTATAGGCGACAAAACTTTTGTCTTGCCAAAATTTGACCTTTCTGTCATTTGGGAGGGTTTTAGCTTTTCATATGAGCCATTTTTAACACCAATTGATTAATTAAAAGTCAGGTTAATGGCAGGTGTTTCTACAAAATAGATAAGCGACAAGACTTTTGTCAGGGACTGTGTGTGTGTGTGCGTATGTGTGTGTGTGTATATATGAGTGTATGTGTGTATATGAGTGTATATATATGTGTGTGTGTGTGTGTGTGTGTGTGTGTGTGTGTGTGTGTGTGTGTATATATATATATATATATATATATATATATATATATATATATATATATACACACACACACACACACACACAGTGGTACCCCGCTTATCGACCGGCTCGGACATCGACCTTTTCGCTTAGAGAACAGTTTTTCCGACCAAAAGAGAGAGTATCTATCGTAAATTATACTTCGGTTTGTGAACAATAGTGTTATTTAGCGGTCAATATAACAATTTAGTGCGTGTATATTGTATATTGCATGTACATTCGCTCTTCGACCTTTTCGCATTTCGACCGGTTTTAAGGAACGGATTAAGGCCGATAAGCGGGGTAAAACTGTATAATATATAATATATATGTGTGTAATCCCAACAGTGGGGAGCGCAAATGTTCTTTTTGCAACAAATCTCCTTTGTGGACAGATTTAGTAACTTTTTGTCCTTACATTTCTGAGGTTGACTGCTCTGGTGACCAGGGATACCAAAAACACCCCAACAAAAATTCCATACATTTTAACATTGCAGTTACGACTGTCTCTGTAAAACCTTTGTTCTGTTTTTCAGACAAGAGCCTGAAATGTTTGTGTTTGTGTGTGTGCATATTCATTCAGAAATGTTTAAGCCCCTTCATGTTCTGCAACATTTTATATGTTTTACATATATATATATATATATACAGTGAGGAAAGTATTTGATATAAGTTTTTGAACACCCTGCTAATTTGCAAGTTCTCCCACTTAGAAATCATGGAGGGGTCTGAAATTGTCATCGTAGGTGCATGTCCACTGTGAGAGACATAATCTAAAAAAAAAAATCCAGAAATCACAATATATGATTTTTAAACTATTTATTTGTATGATACAGCTGCAAATAAGTATTTGAACACCTGTCTATCAGCTAGAATTCTGACCCTCAAAGACCTGTTAGTCTGCCTTTAAAATGTCCACCTCCACTACATTTATTATCCTAAATTAGATGCACCTGTTTGAGGTCGTTAGCTGCATAAAGACACCTGTCCACCCCATACAATCAGTAAGAATCCAACTACTAACATGGCCAAGACCAAAGAGCTGTCCAAAGACACTAGAGACAAAATTGTACACCTCCACAAGGCTGGAAAGGGCTACGGGGAACTTGCCAAGCAGCTTGGTGAAAAAAGGTCCACTAGAAGAAGCTAAACATGACTGTCAATCTCCCTCGGACTGGGGCTCCATGCAAGATCTCACCTCGTGGGGTCTCAATGATCCTAAGGAAGGTGAGAAATCAGCCCAGAACTACACGGGAGGAGCTGGTCAATGACCTGAAAAGAGCTGGGACCACCGTTTCCAAGGTTACTGTTGGTAATACACTAAGACGTCATGGTTTGAAATCATGCATGGCACGGAAGGTTTCCCTGCTTAAACCAGCACATGTCCAGGCACGTCTTAAGTTTGCCACTGACCATTTGGATGATCCAGAGGAGTCATGGGAGAAAGTCATGTGGTCAGATGAGACCAAAATAGAACTTTTGGGTCATAATTCCACTAAACGTGTTTGGAGGAAGAAGAATGATGAGTACCATCCCAAGAACACCATCCCTACTGTGAAGCATGGGGGTGGTAGCATCATGCTTTGGGGGTGTTTTTCTGCACATGGGACAGGGTGACTGCACTGTATTAAGGAGAGGATGACCGGGGCCATGTATTGCAAGATTTTGGGGAACAACCTCCTTTCCCTCAGTTAGAGCATTGAAGATGGGTCGAGGCTGGGTCTTCCAACATGACAATGACCCGAAGCACACAGCCAGGATAACCAAGGAGTGGCTCTGTAAGAAGCATTTTAAGGTTCTGGAGTGGCCTAGCCAGTCTCCAGACCTAAATCCAATAGAGAATCTTTGGAGGGAGCTCAAACTCCGTGTTTCTCAGCGACAGGCCAGAAACCTGACTGATCTAGAGAAGATCTGTGTGGAGGAGTGGGCCAAAATCCCTCCTGCAGTGTGTGCAAACCTGGTGAAAAACTACAGGAAACGTTTGACCTCTGTAATTGCAAACAAAGGCTACTGTACCAAATAGTAACATTGACTTTCTCAGGTGTTCAAATACTTATTTGCATCTGTATCATACAAATAAATAGTTAAAAAATCATATATTGTGATTTCTGGATTTTTTTTTTTTAGATTATGTCTCTCACAGTGGACATGCACCTACGATGACAATTTCAGACCCCTCCATGATTTCTAAGTGGGAGAACTTGCAAAATAGCAGGGTGTTCAAATACTTATTTTCCTCACTGTATATATATATATAATATAATATAATTTTTTATATATATTTAATATTTTTATATAAAAAATAACATCAACACTAGGGGTGTAACAGTATACAAAATTCACAGGTCGGTACGTACCTCGGTTTTTAAGTCACGATTCGGTTAAATTTCGGTACAGTTGTCTTTTTTTTCTTTTTTAATTAACGCAGTTTATTATAATTAACATTGGTAAACAACAGTTTACATTTTTAAACCATTTTAAATAAGAAGCCTGCTTCGTTAAATAATATATACAATAATGTTAAATATATTATTTTTTTATAAAATAGAATGAATCTAATTAATACAATACACTTTTTTTATTATTTTGATTAAATTGAGTATTTATTTTAAAATGTATTTAAATAAATGGAAAAATTAAATAGTTTACATTCGTAAGACCTTATTTGGGTAATACAAATGTGTATATAAGTGCGAGTGTGTGTGTTTTACATTTAATAAAAAAAATTCTAAAGCTATACTTCTTAACCTCTATTTATTTCAGCATACTTTAATTTCAATCCTTCATTCATTCAAGAATCAGTCACTTTTCTTAAAGATAATTGGATACATCCAAGTTCAAAGTGTTAAAGAAAAGGAGTATGTGTCAATTAGGGGTGAACGAAAGGTCAGCCATCTTTGCAACACTGCCCTGATTTAGATGGGCGTGTGCCACAGGTGGACTGTACTGAAAGTGTAGAAACATCTCAGTGTGAGAAATGGGATGCACCAGAGCTACATTTTAAGTATCATAGCAAAAGCTATGAATATGTATGTCAGTGTGTTATTTCAGCTTGCCCTTTTTAATACATTTACATTTATGTGGTTTGGAGTACAGCGGTTATCATAATGGTTAAAATATATTTGTTGGTTTAGGAATGTGCTTGTATTTTGGTGTGATACAATGAGTCATGCTGATGCAGCTGTCTTTGCTAGATGGACACCAGCATGAGGATGGAACACAAAGCAACTCTGAAGATCCTGTCTCAAATTCTCCTGACGTCTCAAGAGTGCCACCTCTTCAACATCTTTTCACTCCTCCAGAGAAAGAGGAACCCCCCATGACCTCTACACCACGCTGTCAAACTCAGCCTAAAAAGGACCCCAAGCAAGCTTTTGTCATCAATTTACTTGATGATGACGTTCCCAGGGGTCGATCTCACTCCTTTACCAACAACATGTCTCCAGCAGAATCCCATGCTGCTCTTAAAAGAAGAACGGAGAAGACAAAGGGAGCTGCCCAGTCTGGAGAGATTTTAAGCTCCTCGGCTGTGCAGAACACACCCACTCAGCGGTTTACTGTACCTCTTAAAGGTTCTGAAGGTTCTCAAAGAGGTGGAATGCTGAGAAGAGAGAAGAGTGATATTCTAGGCAGTACTTCGAACTTTTCTTCTCGCTCAGCTTCCTCAAAACCATTTGCAAGCGTGGGGCGCAAATCCAGAATGGCATTGGATTTTATGAGCGAGTTTCTCAAGGTATCAAAATCCAGTTCCACTGTGAAGTCTGGGAAATCTTCATCCTCTACGCACTCAAAGGCTTCCAACATGGTTTCAGTGAGAGCAGATCATTCTACCCAGTCTCAACCCTCAGCCATGGATCAGACTTATGTTTTATCATCTTCCCAACATTTAGAACCTTCCGAAACCTTACTTCCACCCACATCTACCAATTGCACAGTTGGAAAGACCCCTAAGGGTTCCAGGCAAGAAGAGGAGGACACCTTGAGTGATACTGGCACCTACACCGTTGACACCAATAAAGAGGTGGAGGAGGCACGTAACATGATTGATCAGGTATGTTCTTTCTTAAATGTTGCACTGTCCCCAAAGATTTTACTGTCAAATAATTGAGCAAATGTTTTGTTCACATTTCTTTTGTGCTGATGCAGGAATGCATGTACACCCTTGTGTTTACTCTGCTTGTTAGTGGAAGTGCGCTTCTGCTTGCATCTTTTTCTTGTGCTCAGATTTTCTGTTGCAACAAACTTCCTAAAAAATCATTTGATTGGGCAGAATGGGTTACAATATTAGTAATGATTCCCGACTATCACGGTGTCTCGCCCATGTTTCTGAGCTAAACAACTAATTTCTTAATATGATTAGCATGTTTTACATAGCTAAATATAAAAATTCCGTAAAACCTCAGGAGGCATGCACACTCAAATTAAATTATTTACATTTACGTAGCACTTTACGGTGGACATCGTGAAACAGCAGCTTTAGAAAAATCTGGGTATAAATTCTGATCTGCACTGAGCATCATCTTACACAAATGACATGAGGAAGAAACCATTAGAGGAACCAGACTCAAAAGGGAACCTGTCCTCTTCCTCAGCTGCATGCTTTAAAGTTAAACGATGCATTGCAATTATCTTATTAATTATTCGGAAATAGATTTTTTTTTTAAATATATATATATATATATATATATATATATATATATATATATATATATATATATATATATATAATTTTTTTTTTGGTCTAATATAATTTTTGGGGGAATTTCTTCAGAGTATTTACAGTATCTCACAAAAGTATGTACACCCCCCACATTTCAGCAACAATTTTAGTATACAGTGGAACCCCGAATTTGCGAATGAAATTTGTTCCAGATAAGTATATTCAATCCAAATCATACATATAATGATATCTATACATATATACGTATAATTTCCCCCTAAGAAATAATGTAAATTCAGAGAATGCATTCCAGGAAATATTCATGTAAAATTAAAAATACATTACAATATACAGTAATACAGTATAATAATGCATTTATCAGTGATATTTGTTGAATTACTGTATATTGTAACAATAATAATCTTAAATGTAAAGAAAACACTGTTTAGCTTGGAGGAGAGTCGGTGCTGGTGTGAGGGAGACGAGGCGGAGTGGAGGATAGGGGTTACTGCTGGGAAAGAGGGGAATCGCCTTCCATTATGAGGTCAGGAAGGCTTTCACTCTTTTTACTTAGTGTAGGTTTTTGAAATCACTTCTTTTTAACTTTTCTTCAATCTAATAAAACTTCTTGGCTGTTGTCGCCGGGTTGGGAAGCCTGCAACAAAGAACCAACATACCAGCGCGATATTCGTATAACAAAGCTTCACGTGTATAACGAGACAAAATATTTCGAATATTTTTGTTCAGTGTACGAGATAAATTTGTTCCTGAAAACCGCTCGTGTTCCCATATGCTCTTACTTGCATGTTAATTTTCCCATAAGAATTTAGGTAAAAGCATTCAATTCATCCCCAGACCTCAGACGTTCTCTTATTTTTGTACTTTTGTTACATTATAAACATAAAGAAATAAAAAGCTTTTTGTTCTTCATGATTGTACTAACTGTTGAACTAGACATGCCTTATTGCAGATAAGGGTCTTGTTGTGCGTACACCACGTTCACCACAATACTATAGAAATGAAACTTAGATATATTTTAGAGTAGTCAATGGGCAGCTTGTGTAGCAGTACAGATTTACTGTCCTCTAAACATAACTCACAGGTGCTCAGTAGGGGTCAGGTCTGGAGACATACTTGACCACTTTAACTCCTTCACCTTCAGCTTCAGCCTCAGTAAGGTAGTTGTCACCTTGGCGGTGCGTTTGGGGTCGTTATGTTGTACAACTGCCCTTCGGACCAGTTTCTGAA
Source organism: Silurus lanzhouensis (assembly GCA_039877035.1). Taxonomy (NCBI): domain Eukaryota; kingdom Metazoa; phylum Chordata; class Actinopteri; order Siluriformes; family Siluridae; genus Silurus; species Silurus lanzhouensis. Next base: position 6,243,783 of record JBCEWE010000214.1, on the reverse strand, counting down.
GAGATGGCACCATGTTCTGCTTCAGAATGTACTCATCAACAACACGTTTTTAAGATAGCTTATATGTGAATTTTTTTTTATGTTTAGTTTCTTATTACTGTAACTTATTATTATTATTAATAATTCTTTTTATATTATTTTTTTCTTTTATGATTGGAAAGCCTTTGAGATGCTACTTTTAAAGGCACTATATAAAATAAAGATTATTATGATTATTATTATTATTATTATTATTATTATTATTATTAGAATGTAGAATATTGCAATCCATGTAACTCAGTATAAGGGTGTAACTGATCTTCAGCCTCGGCCGTCTTCGTGGAAAGCAACAATTCTTATTCCCAATTCCTCAGAGTATTTACCATGAGGTGTCATGTTGAACATCCAGTGGTCAGTATGAGAGAATTGTACTCAAAGCACCAAATCTTAACTGCTCTAATACAAGATACACAAATTTGTATGGTACTGTGAAGCAGACAAAATCATGAATGTGATTAATAGATGATGTGGCTTTGTATAGTTACACGTCATACAGCTGCTATCACTTAAGGTGTACTCACTTTCGTTGCCAGTTATTTAGACATGAATGGTTGTATTTTGAGTTATTTTGAGAAGACATTAAATCTATACTGCTATACAAGCTGCACATTGACTACTCTAAAATATATCCAAATTTTGTTTCTATAGTATTTTCCCTTAGAAGATGTACTAAAATGGTTGCTGAAATATGAGGGGTGTACTTACTTTTGTGAGATACCGTATGTGATCGTGGTGGCTTTTTTGTGAGTCACAATGTAAGTATTGTAACCCATTTAAATCAAAATGACTATCATCTTTTAGTTTGTTCTGTTCGTCAAGCCTTTTGCAAGCCCATGGAAACTCACACATCCTTTGCTCCTGACAGGTGTTTGGTGTTCTTGAGTGCCCTGAGCCATCAGCAGAAACAGTGTGTAGGTCTGTAGAGGGTGACAGAGAGGCCCAGGATAGCCTTCCACTTAGTAAGAATAGTCCTGGCCCTACTCTGGGCCATAACCCAGGCTGTAGTGACCCGGCCTTGGGTCCAGCACAGGTAACATTACACCTGGGCTCTAAATATTAATTTTAAATACGGGTCCGTCTGTCAAACACTTAATCAACCACTGGCCTAACGTTCCACTTTTTTTCCATATTTCAAAGGGGCCAAGCATCTTTCAAGTTTATTTATTGCCTCTGCATAGACAGAGTTTTTGCTTTGTTTAAAATTTGTGTACACATTTTTTTTCACTAATCTCTAATGCAATAGCAATGTCCTCATATCCTTTTAGTTTTGCATTGGACCTATAAACATCTTAAAATCCAACGTTTTTTAATTTCCAAAATACAGTACGAGTTTTCATATGACTTCATATTGTCCAATCAGCTATATGAAATTACTGATAATTGTTGCAAATTTAAGGTTAAAGTGGAATTAAAACATCTGCACTTCAGTTTTTGCTGAATCTGCACTTCTAGGCAAGTTAACCCATTAAATGGCATGTGAAAGTGCAGAAACAGTGATTTATTGAGTGTGGTGTTTGCTGTTTTTTGTTAATGTTGAGGAAAGTGACAGTGCAGTTTGTATAGGTATTATTATCAGTGTTGATAATATAGCAAAACATGATTATGTTCTGGTGCTTGGCCTCTGTTATTTCATTTTATAACCGCTTTTGCTTGAATTTTCTTTTGGGTTTCTTTCAAAGCAATGTTTGTGATTTGGAAGCAGCCTTTGCTTCTTTTCTTCACACGGGTTATTTGGTGGTGGGTGCCACAAATCATATGACAAATACTTTTAGGCTGGTGCCTTTTTATTGACTAGTGTCTAGTGAACATGTTGATCAGTATTACTTCAATATTTAGCTTTGATTCCTAATTCAAGCTGCCTGATATTGGTGGTAAATATTAACATGTATGAAATAAATGTGTTTTACTGGATTTGAATGCATCTATGCAGTCATTTTCCCTCATTTTACAGGAAAGGTCAATGATATTGACTACTGGGGACAGTAAATGGGTTTCACGTTGGGCCAGTTTGGCTGACGGCTATTCTGTCTCGGGTCCAATTTCAGGACAAGTGGACATTTCTACACAGATGGATCTTTCAGGTAGCAGCAAGACATCCTTTTTCTTATTTTTATATCTGCATACTGTATTCAAAGCAATCATTTTAATATATTTTTAACCTGATGTTCAGCTGTCGTTCCTCGGTCTGTGCATACCCGAGCCAACGAGAGCATGGGGCCAGAGGACAGCCAGACTTTCAGAGCACAACGATTTCTACCTCAGTTGAGCCCAAGAGAGGAGGGGCAAATGCAAGCACCTAGTGTTCATGTACATTCAGCTTCTAACCTGATTAATGACAATGTGGAGAGGAACCTACAAAGTTCTTCGCGAAAGGATCCTCAGAAACTGTATGTCACAGATGATCTTGATCCAGACAGTCTGAGTGATGCTAGCAAATCAGATGATGGCTCCATCATAGACCAGGGTAGAAAAAGTAGCACTGGAAAAACAGGAAAGAATTGGTCAGAGGGTAAAGCTGAGGCATCTAAACAAGATCTATTGGCAAATCAAAATGTGAAGGATCAAGATACTACCACAAAGTTCTCTACAGCTACTATAACTAGACAGTATGGCAGTCGCCAGTCTGGTGATTTTAGCGTTTCCACCTCTGGCAAGGATGCCTCAACAAACATGGAAAATGCTGTGCCACTCATCAGACAAGAGAGTTTTACCAAGCATCGGTCCAGCGATGACATTCACTTTATGAAATTGCCCCATATTTCAAGTCCAGAATGTATCAATGATACAAATGCATTCAAAGGTGTGTGCAGCCAAGATACTCAGTCTTACCTTAAAGACACAGAGAATGCGCTCGCTGTTTTAGAGACCAAACTTCAAATACAGAAGCACAGTGGCCCCCCCTGCCCTCTGGAGGACTCGCTGTCTGGAGAATCAGATGTAGACACGTCTAGTACAGTCAGCCAGCCTAGTGGTCAGAATTCTGACGTATCTGCCGCTAAAAAGCCAGTGATCCTCAGTCACCTGCTAAAGGGGAGAAAACCTGCTAGTCAGCGTGCTCAAGAGCAGAACACGTCTGGCCAACCTCAGTCTGGGAAGTGTAGGCTCAGTTCAAGAGACAATAACTATAAGGAATCAGGTAAGACCTCTCAGAGCTCCACTATGCATCAGTCGTCTGACGCTATTTCAGACCAGGAGTCTAGCTCTCAACCAGTTCATAGAAAGTACACCATCCCCCTTCGGAATGAAAGCTCTAGGAGATCTCTCAAAGGGACAGTGAGCCAAGTGCTAGCTCGCTCTGGCAGTCTTTCTGCACCGAAACCTACAAGAACGTCCATGCTCCGCCGTACCCGCCTGGGTGACAGCTCTGACAAAGATAGTACAGAGACTGACCGCACCTCTCAGAACTCTGATGCCACTTCTTCTTCCACTAGAACTCAGGAGAGCAAGAGGCTTTCTCGGCTAGACATATTGGCTCTCCCGAGAAGGAGAACCAGCTCTTTCACTACACCCAGCGACTCAGAGTCCTCGGCTGGTAGAACTGGCTTTTCCAACCGCTCAGAGGCCGAGCCTGCTTACTCAGCACGTAAAGCTTCGGTACCTGACATCAAGAATGGTACACAGAGAGGTTCTGAGACTACGGGCAGGCAACCAATCATCCGTGGGCGGTCCAGCAGTGCAAAATATGCCAGCAGTACAGCCAGTGAGTGTCACCCCATCCTTTTAATTCATTGTATTTTTTTAATATTTAAACAACTCTACTTGCTTTCATACTACATTTATATTTGATCCACATAAATTTTTCGCTCGCTATTTGTTTGTATTGTGTTTGGGGTGGATTTGTTTTCTTTTTGGAGACAGAATTGGAAACAGTGTATTTTGAGGAACACATAAAGGGGGAATGTTTTTTTTTTTTATTGTTATTTCATATACAGCTCTTTTTTTTATAAATACTAGCATTACTACACAACGGTATATTCAATACTTGTTATCCAAACTATTAAGCTATGGTATTAATCTATATTTACCTTTTAAGTTTCTTGATGATAAGGCTATAAAATGACTACACTTTATATTTTATGTCATGTATTTTTACTTTATTGTTAAAGTTTGTCAATTTATGGGCCATGTTTTACAGTACAACAGGGAAAATAATTATTTGATCTGATTTAGTAAATGTAGCCGCTTACAAAGAAATTAACAGGTATATTTTAACAGAGAGAGAAAGACTAAAAAATAATAAATTAATAATGTATATAAATTCATTTGTATTTAATCGAGTGAAATAAGCATTTGATCCTCTACCAACCAGCAAGAATCCTGACCACCACACACCCAAATTACTCCTGTGCCTTTAAGAAAGTGCTCCTAATATTAACTCGTTATGTGTTTAAAAGTCACCAGTCACAGAATCGACCTCTTCAATTCAACCCTCTTTATCACTATGGGCAAGACCATGGACCCAAGGCCGGGTCACTACAGCCTGGTTTATGACCCAGAGTTGGGCCAGGACTATTCTTACTAAGTGGAAGGCTATCCTGGGCCTCTCTGTTACCCTCTACAGACCTACACACTGTTTCTGCTGATGGCTCAGGGCACTCAAGAACACCAAACACCTGTCAGGAGCAAAGGATGTGTGAGTTTCCATGGGCTTGCAAAAGAGCTGTCTAAGGAAGTCTGGGACGAGATTGTAGACCTCCACAAGGCTGGAATGGGCTATAAGACCATCAGCAAGAAGCTTGGCCCTCGCTTTGGAGCTCCATGCAAAATCTCACCCTCAATAGGTAAGGTAAGAATGATTCTGAGAAAGGTGAGGGATCAGTCCAGAATTACATGGGAGGAGCTTATTCATGGTCTCAAGGGAGCTGGGACCACAGTCACCAAGAAAACTATTGGTAACACACCAAGGACCCTCTGCTCAAGAATTTACATGAACACACTCGTCTGAAGTTTGCTGATGAACACCTGTATGATTCAGAGAAGGCCTGGGAGAATGTGATGTGGTCAGATGCGACCAAAATTGAGCTCTTTGGCATCAACTCGACTCGCCGTGTTTGGAGGCAGAGAAATGATGAATATGACCTCAAGAACATCATCCCCACTGTCAAACATGGAGGAGGAAACATTGCTAAGGGTTCAGGAAGATTCGCCACATGAACGGGGCCATGCACTGCAGAGTCTTGGGTGAGAACTTTCTGGCCTCAGCCAGAACACTGAAGATGGGTGGAGGACGGGTCTTCCAGCATGACAATGACCTAAAACATATGGCCAAGGCAACAATCTGATCTGGGTCTTGTAGCCCATTCCAGCCTTGTGCAGGTCTACAATCTCGTCCCAGACGTCCTTTGACAGCTCTTTGGTCTTTCCCATGGTGGTGGAGAGGTTTGAATGGAAGAGGTTGATTCTGTGACTGGTGACTTTTATACACATAATGAGTTGATATTAGGAGCTCTTTCCTAAAGGGACTAATTTTGGCCTGTGGGAGTCAGAATTCTTGCTAATTTGGTACGGGATCAAAAACGTATTTCACTCGATCAAATACAAATTACTTTATAACTTTTCTTTGATGGTTTTTTCAGGTTTTTTTTATATTGTCTTTCTGTTAAAATAAACCTAACATAAAAACTCACAAAATCAGCAGGGGATCAAATAATAATTTCCCCCACTGTACATAGAATCTAAACCTACTAGATATGAATATTTGTTAATTATAAGTAGGTGTATAACAAGAATTAACTAGTGAATGTAATTATACAAAACAATTCCACAAATAAATAATTATACAAATCAGATCTTGGGTTATGCAGTAATACATGTATTTATGACTAAAGACCGTAAAACCCTTTTACGTGTTCCTTAAAATAGTGTTTGCAAGGTTTTAGTTTTATTTATTTATTTATTTATTTTCCTTTATACTACCCATGGATTGATACCTTTTTTTTCCCTTGACCTAGTGATTCTGTGTAACTTGATGTTTTGCACAGCTAGGTCAGTAACTAACAGTTTGTTCACTAGTGCTCCAGATGATTCGTTTTTCAGTTGTTTTGGAGCATTTCTCAGATCAGAACTTTAATTCTCAAAACTGCTTGTTCAAACTCCACATCATGTAGTCACTTCATAAAAAAAAAAATTCAAAAGATATTATAATCGTTTCACCTAAAACGTCTTAACCCCCAAAACACATTACAGTACAGTAAAAGTGTGAATCCTGTTCGGTCTATTGCAAAAACAATATAAATCAAATATGCAATTAAATAAATAAATAATTGTTTTATTTAAATTCACAGGAGAAATTCAGCCCATTCTCAGTCATTGTGATCCAAACTGTAGTTTATATCAGGAAATATTGAAAATGTGCAGCGTCATGCTGACAACATGACTAAACATTTTACTGTCTTGTTTGTTAACAATTACAAAAGTACTTGTTATTCTGATGGCATCAATTTGTTAATTGATACAAATACTTATTTTTGAGCGATGAATTAAGGATTGTTTGTACAAATTGTTTTGAGAAATGCGCTTACTGGTTTGCAAATATTAAGGATGATTCGACAAATGCTTCAAAGCAACTCAAAGATTAATTAACTGTATTACTTTCAGTGGTCTGCATATTGCAACATTTGACTATGTGAGCACTTAGTGGTCATTTTAAAACCCCTTTTTTCCTGTTTAACGTGGCATTTTGACATTGGTATTTTTCCTCATATATTTGGTCTCTTTCTTGTCCTTCTCCATCGGTACCTTTCTTTACTACTTGCCTTGGTGTTCCTCTCTCTCTCCCTAATGAAATTTCTTGGGGCAAGGCTCCAGGAGACGTCAGAAGGGCTCAGACTACGCCTCCACTTCAGAGGAAGAGTATGAATCTAACCATAGCATTGCTAAAAATAAACGATCCCACCATTCAGGAGCCATGCACAGCTCTCGAACACAGACTCCTAACCAGGTTCGCCCACCATCAAGAAGCAGGGAATCTGAAGGAGAAGGACATGAGAGCGACAACTTCCAGAACTGGACAACTCATAGTGCAGAGATTGCCAGGTAACAAAAGCTGGTCAAAAAGTTGTCACAAATATTATCAACAATTTTGGGAGATATTTTGCATTTTGAGGACGTTTCAAGGCTTGTATTCAAACATGATCCCAATAGTTAAATGCATTCATTCAATTGTTATTAATTATATAAAATAATATACATTTATTATAATAGGATATACAGTATGTCCCCGCCTGCCCCCCAAACCCTATTTGATTCATAAGACTGTGAATAGTGAACCAATACTATACATCTTTAATTGGGGCAGTTTTTAAGCAAAATAAATGTTGCTTGAAAACAACCAATGCAAAAGCACAAGAGATTACCAAAATGGCCATTAAGTAAGTAACATCTGGGTTGCAAGTGATTTGCAGGACCGAGGAGTGATTAGCATCCCCAGCAGGACCACACGAGATCTCATCATGGTTGTCAGAATGGTGTGCATTTGAAATGATGAACGTTTACATTAGTTCTGAGATGTTCTTCCTCTCAAACTAAAAAAGTGGATATACCGGTCTCTTACTGTATATTGATAATTTATTTAAATATTTAGTTGAAATTTTACCCCATTAGGTAGATGATGTGTGATCGGTTAAAGTTACCTAGTGTGGGAGGAACTGGCCAGAAATTAAGTATTTGCAATGGGAATTCAAAAAGTTAATATTTTAACAGTAGCTTTTTTTTTTTGTAGTGAATGAACATAACCACCGGTTAATTTAATATTTTTTACTGTAAGCCTTAATGATTTTACCTACACTGAGTTTGTAAATTATGAATGATCAATTATTTGATTACATTATCGAGATTCAAATTAAAGTATTGCTTCTCAAGTCATGTATCTAAACAAATAATGCTGTAATTTAATTGTAATAATTGATTGATTTGAATTGATTTTATTTGTTTTTGTTGAAGGCTGAGTCAGGACCTGGCTAAAGACTTGGCCATTCTGGCGCAGGAAATTCATAATGTTGCTGGCGATGGTGAAACTCAGAATACTGCATCTGCTGATGCTGTGGAGCCTGTTTCAGCTGGCAAGGAGGTAACCTCCGTTTTACTGTAGTCTCTTACATCGCCAGATGCTTTTAACACTGTCTGGTTAAATACAAGAAAGGATGCTTCAGCTTTCTATTATTGTCTACCAATTATGTGCATTACACATGACCACACATAGGGGTATTATAAAATATATTTTCAATTTCTTGCAGTTACGGCAGCAGATTCCTGACCCCAGCATAAACTACTCTAAAGTTCTCCAAAGTTCAGCTGTGTGCAGGAATCCCGATCTGGCTGTTCATGATCAAGGGCTCAAACAGCGAAGCTGGAATCAGGAACAGGTATTTTAACTTCCCCATATTAATCTCTTCTGTCCTTTGTTCACTATTTTCTGTTTGTAGTCCTGCATTTCATTCCTTCTTTTCGGCTCCAGGTTGCTCTGGATAATTCGATGCTGAATCCTGTCTCGCAGCTTTCCATGGCTATCCGAGTAAACACTGAGCAACTGACTGAGAAGATCAAGTATGTTATTAAAGTTTGGGTGCACATCTGATGAGCATGAGTGTGTTTTAGCTTTAACTTTTAGCAGCATAGAACAACTCTATAACTGTGCTGTTCTCTGTGACCTTAGATTTGCATTACAGTGTTCTCCATTAAAAAATATGGACCTCCCAATTTCTAATCACTCAATTATTTATTTAACTCTGTTAATATTACATTGAAAAGGCGTTTTCAAACAACAATAATGCAATGAAAGTCACACTGTCATACTGTTAGTAGTCACCTGCATGTCCTTACTACTGGCTGTGGCTTCCCACCATTTTTGTCCACAAAGGACAATTTTAATAGCGTAACCTTATAGACAAGGGTGAACCTTTTTAAATGTGCATGAGCGTGTGACACAACAAGCCCCCTAGAATGTGTCTGATGTTGCTTGTTATATGCTTTTATAAGTTGAAATCATTCTCATTCTGTATTCTTTCAGGCTTCTGTTCTATAATAAGACAGAGGTGTGGGAGGAAATAGAGACCATGCTCGATGCTGTTGATGATTCTCCACCATTGGAAAGTCCAAACAAGGTTACTTTATATTCTGTGTCTATTTTGCTGTAGATCTATGCGTATATGTTCCATTAACTTCTTAACACACTACTTCTCGTTTTAGGAGATCATGTCTATTATCCGAGATCTTAGAGGAATTCAGAAGCGGTTAGAAGGTCAGTGATTCATGTATCATTTCTTACTTTTGTGGGTTTCAAGCATGTCTTGGATGCTCTATTAGGTAGTATATGTGAAGGAAAAAAAAACAATTTAGGTGGAGTTGTGTGAATCACCGCTTTTATATAACAGCAGGTTTTCTTTTCTTTCTTCCTTCTCCTGAACTTATGGGGAAAAAATACATCTCATATTATTGAGAAATCAAAAAACTCTTTTCTGAACATTTAAGTTTCACAATATTAACTATTGTCTAAAAGCAATCATGTGTTGGCATGAGCACTTCAAAATACACCTGTGATTGTAATTGCTATCAGAGAAAATAAAAAGGTCAGGTAATATTGATTATCGCACTTTTAACAATGGCATTTTTTTTTAAGTATCTTTTACTGAAATAAATTGATCCATTTAAATGCATCCTTAATTTGGTGGTATATATACATAGAACGTAATGGGCTTAAAGTAGAATGTTTTGAAACCTCAAATTTGAGTTAAATGAGGGAGGTGTAGAGAAGTTGAGAGCTTTTTTTTGTTCTACGAAAAAGAATAGTATGAGTATGTCAAAAGCTGCACTGAGGTCAAGCACCACAAGCAAGTAGTCTATTTACCACTTACGAGTATGTAGGTTTCGGCATAAATGCTGAGTTACTTACTTTCTTAGTATCTTTGAGATCAGGTTTTCTGCTGTGCTGAGGGAAGAAATTATTGCTATCTAAATAAAACACATTATTATCAGATAAATAGCAATAACACCACCATCTGTTTCCTTTGCAGTCATCAACACTGTCATTGAACCGAGTGGAAATGTAAATCTGATCAAGTCTTCACCTGTATTAAGCCACTCTTCAGCAGGTCTAAGCGGCTTCAGAGCTTCTCCTCGAGACTCAAGAGCCACTGCTTCTCAGCGGGCTGCAGGCCCCTCAGCTTCTGCTCGTCATTATGGTCGGGGGAATGATGGTAGGGTTCTGTAGTATGGGAGAAAGGAAGTCCTTCGTCTTCTACTTTTCTCTACACCATGTGTATAAAAGCTGCTCATTTGTACACTAGTGACCAATGATCTGTTATTGACAGCCTTAAAACTGGGGTTTGGTATTAATGTGTCCCTTTGCACGCGTGTTAGTGTATGTGCTCACGTGTGTGTATATGTGCGTGAAAGTGCATCTCTAGCAAAGCAATACAAGACTGAATATTTCAAGCTGGGTATTGGGAGTATTAGGTACCGGCACTTTTGTGGGTGTTAAACTTGTACTGTATAATATTTATAATGACACTGTCTGACTTCACTCATTTTGTTATTTCCCCCAATGATTGTTATTAGGTAGTATAATAATTAAAGAAAGTATTCAACATTATTTAGGGTGTTTTATATGATTGGATCATTAAAGAATGTATTACATGGGTGTATTTGTTTTATCTGAATTGCATTGCTACGAATAACGAAGTATGCACTTTAATTCCTTTCGAAATTTCTGTTGAACAGTCGAAAGCCAGTTTGTTTATATGCACTACACCAAATCAATAGTTATTCTGCCATTCTCTCTTTGTCTCTACTGATGGTAGTCATTAGAAGTTATAGAGAAATAGACATGCTGAATATATCAAATTGAAACACTGAAGACATTTGCCTGTTTAATAAGGCTGAAGTGTTCATGTAGAATGGCAATATGCAGTTCCAGCTGTGTCGAACTGCCCCTCCCTGCTACACCAGTGTGAATTCTTTCAGTTTCATTTTGAGAGATATGAAATCCAGTGGGGGGAAAGGAAACATAACTGTACAAATCAAGCCAAGAAGAAAACCGTATGCTACAGTTATTTCTGTAACAGCTTCAAGGAGTCATCACTGATAGCAGCTTATGATTGTTATTGTGATTAAGACAAACGTGCAACAACTCGCCGATCTTCAGTATAAGGTATTTGAAAGCTAACCAATCGAATGTTGTGTTTTGTTTGCACTGATTGTGAGATGTCTTGTGTTCGGGTCCCGCTCTAAGATTAGACTGCTTTCACTTCCTTTTTATAAGGAACAGATAATGTTTGATTTGCTGAATGCATTAAAATGAGTAAAAGAGGTTTTTAAAATCTAGCCTGACCCCAGCAAAAGTGCATAAGTGCTTGACTCTAAGTATGAATTTGATAGAAGTTGTAGGACAGATGGATACTCAAACATAAGGGCTAAAGGCTTGTTCTATATTGACATAACCACAGATGTGATCTTGAAACTGTCCAGATGTAGAATTAGCCAAAATACAGGAAAACAATGAACACCTCAGACAGGTGATGTTTTGTCATTCTAGCACTACTATAAAAAAAATAGATTGTGGTTTGATGTTGAAGCCTTTCTGAGGCACTACTGTAAAAATGTAAGATCTGATTGTGGGCTACCATTATATATTTTTTTCAAAATTACTATTTTGTATTTAATGTAAATCTGCAATTTTTTTTTTTTTTTTTTTTTTCAAAATTAAACTGAAATAAAAAATAATGTGTAGTTAACCCTTTTCTGATTACTATATTATTGAATTGCCATTGTGTTTGATTGTCTGATATACAGTAAATGTACTTAGGGCCTTGTTGTGGACTTTTTGCCAATCAATAGAAAAGAGAACCCACTATTAACTTTATTCCTGCAACCGTGTTAACCTTTATTTCATGTGGTGTCTGGAAATTTTGTAGGATTTCCCCCAAGATTAAAGACTGACAATAGCATCCTTTTAAAAAACAATGTGTACTGTTCAATTCTTCATATTTCAGTGTGTGAAACCTCTACAATTAAGCAGTCTGTTGAAGGCATGATATGGGAAAATGTAAGATCTTAAATAGAAAAAAGAGACAGATGTATTTAACTTGTGTATTATACATTTAGATATTTTTTTTACATTTATTAAAAGCAGAACTGAAACAAGGAAGAATAATAAGAATAGAGGCTCTGGTGGCTGTAAATATTACAGTCCTTGTGACTAATTCACAGAAAACAAAAGGTGCACTGGACATCTGCTGTTACCATGTACTCGTAAGTTTTTTCATTTATCTTTTGTTACTTTGGAGAAAAGAGAAAATAATTATGCTAATAAGGGTCACTTTTTAAATTCTACAGATCATTTTCTTCTACATTTGAAGAGGACTATGAATTGTCCTCTCCATACAAATCTTTACATGACAATTATGTTCCCAATAAGCGGGTAAGGAGATTTTATTGTTTATTAATTTCATGGTTGTATAGTGGATTTTTTTGTGTTTTTCTTTTTTACATGTACCCTGAGGTTGTTATATGGTTGCATATTTTACAGCGCTCGAGTGGAGTTAAAACATTGTTACTGGCCACTGGATGTTTGATTATCCTAGGGGGCTTACTTGCCATTGCTTTGCTAGAGGAGATGAAAAATGAGGAAAAGATTAACAACGCGGTGAATCAGAGCACCGCGTGTCAGCCAGAGCCACATGCTGAACAATGTGATCATGTAAATGAGTGCAGGTGAGGCCATATCCCTGCAGAAATCACCAGGCTGACTTTCTGGAAAAATCTCAAGCTCAAAGTAAACAAAGTGGAATTGGTCATCACTCAGTTTAGGCCACTATACTGAATTACACTGCATACAAATCCAGTTTTAATGCAATTCATCAGTTCGAACAGGCTTTTTCTTAATTGGTGTATTGTTTTTTTATTGAAAAAAAAAAATTCTATATATTATTCTAGAATAACTGTATTTACTTTTTTATTATTCTTTATTCAAATGTGACTTTCCATTGGACAGGGTTGTTTTGGTTGAGAGTATTCCTTTATGGATGGATTATGGGTCCAATGCTACTTTTGGAGTACCAACGTATAAGGCATGGAAAGACCTTCTGTCCACAGCGGCCGAGCAAATCGAGATAGCATCGTTCTATTGGTCTCTTACTGGTGAGGATATCGGAGTCAAGTCTTCCACTGACCAGTTTGTGAGTAGTATGCTATTCATTTCAGACTTCACAGAAGTTAAATTTGTTACTGTATTGTTGAACTACTGTATGTAGTGAGAGGAACTATAAAGTCAGTGTATTAATGCCATCATGTAGCTGTTAAACTTGCACTAAAGAAGAAATGGGTTATTGAAATGTCTGCATTATTGTCCTAGTGTTTTGACCTCACATGACCTAAAACCTGGATATGCCATTCATGTGAAATTAAAGTTTACATTTTCAGTGTCCAATGTTTATATTAAAAAAAGCTTTTTATACTGTAAATGAAATGTAAGTTATTTCCTGCCTATCGTTTATTTATTTAGGTTAATTTTTTATAGCGATATTGGAATGATGTGAATTGGCTTGACAAAAGTCATCTGGAAATATGAATATCATAAAATGTTGCATTCTGCTTATGCCACAGCAATTGACCCAAAATGCTATTGACAAGCATTAATAAATGATACTACCGCATTTTGTATATGTAATATATTTGCAGTTAATTTATGCTGCTGTTTCAACAAAAACAGCATATCTTTTCTTTTGTTTATTATTAAGGCAAACATGCCACAAAGCTATAGACACCTTTGTACTTTCAAATTTTTGCTCAGACTGTAACAAAGTGCTGACTTTAGAGACTCTTTACTACCAGGAAACTGCATCTTATCAACAGTAATTTTTTAATAATATAATAATATCTAAAATATTCCTGTTATAGTTGTTACTATAAAATGAAAATGTATTATAAAGGCTGCATTAATATAATGAAAGTGATTTGCTAATAACATTATTTTTAAATAACACCTTTACTCTTTAGCCATTGCTTTTTAGTAATAGATGAGATGCATTAAAGTGTGACAGCCGAAAATCAGTGTTGCTCCATGTGTGTTTGTGCAAAAGGGTCGAGACATATTGGAACAATTAAAAGCCTTGCCAGCAAGAAACGTGTCTGTGAGAGCTGTGAGCAGCTTCCCTTCTGTGGCGACCAACTCGACGGACCTGGAAGTTCTGAGAGCAAATGGTCAGGAACAAAGTATATAGTGAATATTGCCTTTACATATGACTTTACATTGTGTCCATAATGAGACTTTACTTTTGCTTTGCTTTGATTTTTATAGGAGTGCAGGTCAGGCGAATTAACTTTGGCAAATTGACACGAGGAATTCTTCACAGTAAATTCTGGATTGTGGACAGGAAACATATCTACATCGGCAGCGCCAACATGGACTGGAGAGCATTAACGCAGGTATAGAAATCAAAACGAAGTGTCAGCTTTATGTTTAGCAGCATGGTTAAAACCAGCTAATCAAAAATTTCGGTGGGGGGGGTTTATTTATTGATTTATTTTTTTTCATTGTAGGTGAAAGAACTTGGAGTAGTGATTTACAATTGCACCAGTCTGGCCACAGACCTCCATAAGATCTTCCAGTCTTACTGGGTTATGGGTCACAGTAACGCTACGATCCCAATTCCCTGGCCCCCTTTTTATGACACATCCATCAATAAAGAGCAGCCTCTTCATGTGAACCTTAGTGATGTGCAAAGTAAAGTTTACATCTCGGTAATATTCTCTGTTGCTTTTTTTGTTGTTGTTGCTGTTTGCTTAAGCATTCGCATTAATTGAATGATTAAGTACATGAAATATATTGCCATTGTTGTGCAATTTATAGTTTGCCTGAGGTTGAGTCCGAGATCATGCAGAATTTCAGGCAGCTGATTATTACAACTCACATTGAGCAACATTGCAACTACTCGGCATAATGTCTCAACATTACTAAACATTGTATTGCACATTATGCTATTTTTAGGCTTGTGTATATTTGTGTGAGGGCATATTCAAAATGCGAAATGTATGAATATTTAATTTTCCATCTCTAGTTATTGTTTAGATAACATTATGCACTCTATGGAAGAAAAAGATGCACTCTATGGCCAAAAGTATGTGGATGCCTGATCTTTGCACCTGTATATGATTCATCAAAAAACTGTTGTCACAAAGTTAGAAGCACACAACTGACTATAATGTCTTTTTTATGTAATATTAAGATTTCTCTTTAATCAAACTAAGGGGCTCCTTTAAAGGCATGGTTTGCCAAGATTAGAGTAGTACCCCAGAGCCTTGACCTCAAGCCCACTGAACACAATTAGGATTAAATTTAACGCTGACAGTGTGCCAGGATTCCCGAACTCCCTGAGGTGACATGAGGAATAAACCTTAGGAAAACCAGACTTAAAAGGGAAGTAATCCCAATCTGTGTAAAATTTGGAGTGACGGTTATTATTACAGAAAAGGTGGATGGGGGACTAAATCTGTTCTAAAATGCAGATATGAGATGAATATCGGTTTCATTTTTGAGTCTCGTTATTCTCAGGGTTTCTTTCTTGTGTCATCTCAGGAAGTTTTTCCTCGTCACCACTTCCTCCTGTTTGCTCATGAGGAATCATTTTATAGTGATAAACTTTGTTTATTTATATTCATCAATTTTTATTTTTTTCATTCTAAATGTATTTTATGAAGCTTCATTGGGCCAGTGTCTTTATACAAATGAATGTTTTATGTATAACACTTTTACCAATGAACATTGTCACAAAGCAGCTTTACAGAAATAAAAATATTAAGAATAGAAATTTAACTGAACATATAAATCTGATGGTCTGTTGTCCACATACTTCTGGCCATATACTGTATACATTTGTATGAATTCCTCCTAATAAAGCCTAAAAAGCAATTATTGACTATTTAGAAACAAGAAAAATGAAAATATTATGATATATTGTGGTCAGTATTTGTTGTACTTTGACAGTTCCCTAATTCCCCTTAACTCAGAATTCCCCTCCTGCGTTCTGTCCGGAGTCACGCACCAAAGACCTGGATGCTATCATGTCTGTGGTCAGCCAGGCAGAGCAGTTCATTCATGTAGCAGTTATGGAATATTTTCCTGCTTCCAAGTTTTACTACCATCACAGGTAACCCTCATATTAAACATGAATGTTTTATGGGTTTTTTTCTCCCCTTATTTTAGAAAAGTACTGCATTTTTATTATTATTTGTTTGTTGATTAGGTACTGGCCAGTTATTAATAATGCACTAATACGGTCAGTGTTCGAGAGGAATGTTACGGTGCGTCTCCTGGTCAGTTGTGGCCGTGATAGCGACTCCGCCGTACTCCCCTTTCTCAAGTCCCTCAGTGCTCTGAACTCTGCATCTTACAGCATGAGGATAGAAGTGGTAAGATTTACAGGACCTTTAGGGGATTTTCTAATGTGTTCCATCACTTCAGGTACATTCCTAGTAAAATAACATGTGATCGCAATATTTTTTACATTCCACAGAAACTCTACATTGTTCCGCTGGGTAACGAGACTAACATTCCTTATACCAGAGTCAATCACAACAAATATATGGTGACAGAAAGCATGGCTTATGTAGGTAAGTTGTGGACTTTCAAGGTATATCATTTATTTTTGTAAAATCAGTCAATGGCAAAAAGAAATGAGTACAGCATCGTTATTTTCTCATTCATATCAGTCAAAGCTTTAGTACCAATAACAGGTTATATGAATAACATGATCTAATTTCAATGTCATCTGTCATGGACTGGGACATATTATGCATCAAGTGAACAGTCAGTTCCTAAATTTAAGAACAATAGGTTCTGAAAAGCGTTTTTAAAGCTATCTCTGATTGGTGTGTATAAACATAATAGACATCTAGTCCATCTCTAGATAATCTAGACATTTCAAATGTTTGTTTCACAGGTACCTCTAACTGGTCCGCTGACTACTTCAACACCACTGCTGGTGTCGGTTTAGTGATATCGCAGGATGTTTCACATTCCCCCTCACCTGGAGACACATTAGTGGGACAGCTGAGTGCTGTATTCGAAAGGGACTGGGACTCCGAATTTGCAGTGCCACTTGAAAAACTGGGCCACAATCCTGATTGTGCTTTTTCTGCAGCATAAATGGACAATGATTCACTCAATATAAAAAGGTTTTTATTACAGTTGAATGACATGTAATGAAAAATTTGAATGTTGCACATTATATAACTTTTTTGGGCTTGACAACAGTCCTTTTTTCTCTTGTTGATCATCAAGTTCAAGATTCAAGTTTAAGTTCAGCTTTAAATAATAGACATTGGAGAAAAGCATAGACCTACATGTCACCTGGAAATATCACTACTGTCAAAATTCTAAACAACGGCTCTCAAAGAAGGTTTTATGGACCAGAGCCAGATGGTCTGTGATATTTTATTTTGTTAAAGCAGTGGAAATTATTTAAAATATATTATACACTGTGTACAGTTTAATTAATATGACTGGTCAATTAAATTAATTAGGACAGCACTAACTTACAAACATAGGTAATATAAATAGTTGTCTTGGAGAAAACTGAGGTAGGGGAAGCTCAGTGGATATGAGGTTGGCCTTCTGATCGGAATGTGTTCAAATCTAAGCTGCCACTGTTGGGCCCTTGGCCCTTCACCCTCATTTACTCTGCTGTACAACTGTGATATCTAAAAGTTGCTCTGTATAAGGGTGTCTACCAAATGCCATAAATGTAAAGGTGTGTAAATTGTGAGCAAATGTGTGAAACTCCATAAAGGTAACGATGAATTTAATAATGAACATCAGATTCAGATAATTGAAATCTAAAATAAATCATTGATAAAAGATGCCTGTGATTTATTTATTTATTTTTTGGTAAAAAAAAAAAATATCGTCCATGTGTTTATAAGCTCCAGAATAGACTATTGTAATGCATTACTAGGTGGATGTCCTGCATCATTAATAAACAAGCTACAGTTTGTCCAAATTGCAGCAGCCAGAGTTCTCACAAGGTTGAGAAAATATGATCATATAACCCCAATCTTATCGTCCCTACACTGGCTACGTTTCGAATAAACTACAAACTACTGCTACTTACTTACAAAACACTAAATGGTGTGGCTTCCATATATCTTTCTAGTCTTCTAACACGCTACAATCCGTCACGCTCCCTGAGATCTCAAAACTCCAGACTTTTAGTGTTTCCTTGAATAGCAAACTTTGGAATAGTCTTCCTGACATTGTTCAGAGCTCAGACACACTCTCCAAGTTTAAGTGTAGATTAAAAACGTATCTTTTTAGCAAGGCCTACACATAACACACATCACATCATAACCTTGTGCTCCAGAACATCTGATCACATGCACATGAATAACTTGTGCTTGTTAATATTATGAAGAGCAGCTATGCTAATTTCTCTCCACTGCTTCTCTTTCTCTCCCAATCCCGAGGCATCCTGAGGTTGCTCCAGCCCCAGTCACATCCCACCTCATGAAGATTATGGACCTTAAAAGAAGTAGATGCCTCCAAACTTCCCGTACCACCCAGAGACGTACCAGCGCCCTTTGGATCCCACTTCATGTGAAGTTTTGACATTGGACCTCCTGGAGTGTTTAAAGGCTCTGGCATGGAGAAGCTGGTGTTGTATCTGTGACGATCTCAAATGTTGAGCTATTTTATGAGTTGCTTAGTAGCTCCTAGTTTTATAACCACAATGACTGTATAAGACTGTAGAAAGAACATTACTCATAATCTTACACTCCAGTGCTCATGATATTTTTCACTCTTCAGTGTTCTGTATTGTTTAAAGATTTATGATCACACTCTTGATGTCACACAAATGAGGATGGGTTCCCCTTTTGAGTCTGGTTCCTCTCAAGGTTTCTTCCTCATAACATCTAAGGGAGTTTTTCCTTGCAACAGTCGCCATGGCTGTTTTTAGGGATAAATACACACCATTCACCTTAACTGTTGATTTCTGTAAAGCTGCTTTGGGACAATGTCTGTTGTGAAAAGCGCTATAGAAATAGACTTGACTTGACTGACTTTAAGAGATCGCTAGCTGAAGAAAAACGTGCACAATTATTTTTACAGTTAATCCTGTGTGTTTGATTTTTTTTTTTTTTTTATGTCTGGAGGTGCCGCTAGATGGCGGTAATAAGTTAATTATTCGGTCTGGTGCGAAACGTTTAAGGGCGGGGCTTCCCGCGGAAGTGTAAACGCGACGTGTGCTTTCAGTGGAGCAGTTCGGCTTTGAGTGAGCGGCTCCATTTGTAAGGAAGATCATGGTGCTGTTAGAGAACGACGCGGTAAGAAAAAAATAAACGAGTTTTTGTTAACAGTTAATTTAGTCATAAAAATATAATTCGGATATTGAACGCAGAAAGAGCAGCGTGTAGAGTTTAGCGGAGTTAGCATTAAGCTATCTGAGTGGTTTGGCTAATTAGCATGAATGCGGTCAGTTGCAGTGTTTCAGTAGCAGCTTAATAATAAATGTTTTTTACTGATCAGACACAGAACCGTCTTTCAGTCCTACAGAAGTAACTGTTACAGCAGTAATAAAGGAGGTGAAAGTGAACTTTTTATACCGAGTTTTTTTTTTTACTCGATTACAAAATGCAGCGCTGCTTTACGTTGCCTTATGTTTGGTATTATTAACTGCTGTAGGTATATTTTTTAATGTTAAGCGGGAAGTTTTAATATACGAATAAACATTTTAAATCATATGCACTCACTGAGTATTTTAACATGTGTATAAAATCATGCAGATCAAGAGCTTCAGGTAGGTTCACATTAAACAACAATGAAGAACAGATGGGATTCTCTGTGTCTTGGCTGTTTAGAGTATTTCAGAGACTGTTGATCTCTTGGACACAACACTCTTTAATACATACAGAATGGTGCCAAAAACATCCGGCGAATGGAGCAGGTCTTTCACTGTCCAGTTTGGGTTAGTGTTTGCCCACTGTATCTCAAGATTCCTGTGTTTGGCTGACAGGAGTGGGTCCAGACGTGGACTTATGCTGTTGTAACTCATGCATTTGCAGATGCTTTTCTGCTTAAAACAATCCCGCAATTTTTTTTCTGTTTGATCAACCAGGAATCACAGAATAGTTACACGTTCAATACAATGTGTGTGTAAAAATCCCAGATCAACCAGCCAATCTGGTACCAAAACCCTGTAGAATCACAGAGATCACACTCTCCATATTCTGATGTTTTACATGAACATTACCTGAAACTCTTCAATCATTCAAATGACCAATTTTGCCCTGTGCTGCTGCCCTTGATTTAACGATTAGATAACTGCATAAGTAAGCAAGTGTGGATGTAAAAGTGTATATAAAAAAGTGTAAATCGGCGATTAGTTCATTTCTTTTCAGTGTAATTGTAAAGAAACAGAGCTGTGGTACGAGTCCAGATAGAATTTTTGGGAAGTGCTGGAGTTAAAATATTTTTTTAAAATTTTTTAATATATAAATAAAGGCAGTAACCAATTAAATACATTAATTCTTATAAAAGTTGTTGGTAAGGTAACTGCACTAAATATGCACTATGGCAGCCTGAAACTCTAATCTGGATCAATGTGTTTGTTTGGTTGAAGCTCGATTAGTGTGTGTGTGTGTGTGTGTGTGTGTGTGTGTGTGTGTGTGTGTGTGTGTGTGTGTGTGTGTGTGTGTGACTGCAGGATAGCAGTTGCTTAATACTTTGTCTCTTGGCTTTCCTGCAGTTTCTCACTGAACTCACACGCCTTTTCCAGAAGTGCAGGACGAGCGGCAGTGTGGTGATCACCTTAAAGAAATGTAAGCACTCGTCACTAATTTAGTTTTTTTCTTTATGGTCTTATCTCCATGTCTGAAATGAAGCTGCCGCCGCATGATGTATATTACATTGTGAATGTGGGGAAAATATTACAATTGAAATAATGCAAAAACAAAGACCCGAAGGTTGCATTTGCACCCTCTGGAACAGTTTTTTTTGCACAGTAGAGGAAACCAATTCTTTTGTTTCCCTCAAACTGAGCCATTTATGTAAACAGACCTTGCTAAGCAAATTGAATCACACCACCATTTGTTTCTTCTCAGACGATGGGAGAACAAAACCGGTGCCGAGGAAAGGCCACCCGGAGACATTTGACCCAGCTGACAATAAATGTCTCATCAGAGCATCTGATGGCAAGAAGAAGATCAGCACAGTGGTGAGTCTGACTGAGGTGCAAACCTCACATCTGTGCACAGTGATAACTGCAGTAGGAAAGAAATGAGCTGCTTAATTGTGTGCTTATATCGAATAGCCACTAGATTTTATTGATTTATGTTAAATGTAACATGCATTTATGGTATTTATTTATTTTTTCAGGTCAGCACTAAAGAAGTTATAAAATTTCAGATGGTAAGTATATTTTCTATGTTGGACATTTCCTTTTTCTTTGCTTCCATGTTAAGTGATATCTGGGTTTTGGGGCTGCTTGATGAGTTGATAACTCGTGGCCTTCACTTGTTTAAAAACTCTAAGAAGGAAATACAGCTGTACTCTCTAAGAAATTTTACTATGTGGTTCTTAGTAAAAGCAATATATGAGTGAGAAACAAAAACTATTATTGAAAAAACAAAAAGTCAAATGTAATTTATTTAAACTGCAGGTTTTTTCTCTTGCCGTTTTTTTTTCTTTTTTTCTCCTTAATCTAATTCAATCTAAAAGTTAATTAACAAGACATGACAGAAAATTGCTTAACATAAACATTTATTGAATACCACAAGCCTCTTCAATCAGTGCACATTAGCAGGCATTTGTTCCCATGACTGTAGTCTGAACTACAGCTAATTAAAGACTCTATAACATTACTGTTCCTAAAGGTTGCTTACATTCTCTCTCCAAAAGTATCATCATATTTAACCAATTTAATATATAAGGCTGGATTAAGAACGAAGGATAAGGACTCAGAAACACCAAGCTGATGGGCAGTGCCGGGTGGGTTTTGAGCTTTCGTGGGCTTTAGTTTTTTCCGTTCCGCACCGCTGCTCTTGTCGGCTGGCGTTGGCTGTTTTTCAGCAGGTTTCTGCATGCAGTGAAATTATACACAAATAAACCCCTGGAACTGTCATACTGACCCACTTGCAAAAAACCTACACCAATTAATTAGTAATCACAGCAATTTTTCTTTTGTAAACGCTGCATGATTTTGATATTTACAGTTCTAGCTTTTCCGGTTTTCCTGTTTGAGTGCCGAATACAGAATACTGCCACCTGCTGGTATGGGAGAGTTGTGTTCTTTAATGCAAGTGCTGAACGTACACACACTGTTTGTTGAGGCAGATGTGCCTTCCTAATTAGCAGCTTAATTTGCAGCACAACTGGTCGATGACGATGAATAATAATTTAAAAAATCGGCCCGTCAATTGGTCAACCTCTAATTTAAACTGTGATAAAGATTGCTGCAAAACTTTAAAAATTACTAATATAAATAAAACAAACATACAATAAAACATGTAGTCCACTTCACAAAATATACAAAGTAATACTTTATCATTTTCAGTATTTCAGCACTTTAAAAGACTTTATCAAGCAATTTATCTGGTTTTGCTTTATGGAAGCAAAGCATTCGCTGTGCATCTCTTCTCAATTGTCTGTACAACAGAATAGATTTTTTTTTTTTTTACTTCCGAGTATTGCATTTAAACACAATTGAAATCTTGCTTAGCATTTCTGCTTGTCTTTATGCTTTACTCTAATTTCTACGTTCTAATGTTGGTCAGACTCATAGATTGTTCTCTTTTGTTGGCTCAGGCGTACTCCAATTTATTGAGAGCACACATGGATGGTTTGAAGAAGAAAGACAAGAAGAGTAAAAGTAAGAAGACTAAAGCTACACAGTGATCGAAAAACAAAATCGCAAGAAAAAAGAGGAGCTGTTTATTCAGCAGGACCACCTTCAGTGACATTCAGTACTCACCTGTACTCGGACCATGACAACATTTCCTTCGTGCAGATGGTGTGGTGCACTCTAGAGCAACCGAAGGAGTGGAGGTCATTGTTCTCTGCCCGAATATGAGCTTGACATCTGTTTGAATCTGTCCAATTGGTCAAGATGTTGCCACAATCATCGGGTATAATTTGGAGGTGCCATACGATATTACTACCTTAATTTCAAACCTTTTTCCCCCTCAGTTTCCCTATGCCAGACATTCATCATGACTGTCCAGGGTTCAAGTCCTCCAGTATACAGAATTCTTTTGTCTTTAGGAGAATATATTTTTTATTTTAGGAGATACTTTTATGTTTATTATGAGTGCTTCATAATTGGGACAAATTAAATAATGTTTGTACCTTTGACACACTATTCTCCTTTGCTTGCATTTTGGTACAAATCCGAGATTTTTTGGTTTATAGTTGCTTCATTTGTCAGCCCAAACAGTGCAATGAGAAACTAGCACAATGCACAATGTGTAGATGAGCTGTTAACTTATTTTAAGTATGAAATAAACTAAACATCATAGTCCAGCACTGGTCGAGGCCTTTTCTGTGTACTACTCGTCTCAGCATGATTTGCCTTTGACGAGTTTAACTTGGTTTGCGAATAAAGCCACTAACTTTCTTACAAAGAAATGTTATGCAATGTAAAATCAATAAAATGCATTATATACACATCGAAGTGCCACGAATGTGAAGCTGAAGGTTTAAAGTGCTGTGTTCCTCTTGTCAGGCCGCTCTCTGCTTGAACTGACTGTGTTGCTTCGCTTGGCTTCCTCTTCTGCCTCTGTGTAGCCCTGACGCATCAGCCGAGTCACGTACTGGAACAGCGTCTAGAAATTAAAAACAAAAAAAGTTGTGTATTTCAGCAATAATCCTTATTTCTTTTTATAGGACATTCTATTTAGATTGTAAATGTCAAACAGGTCCAGAAATGTCTGTTCACAACAGGTATACTTACAGGTCACCTGGGTGGCAGGTTATGTTCCATTTAAAGCTGAAAGTCTGCACTTTGAGCTCTCTTTAATTTAACTGCAATGTCAGACTGCGGTAGACTTCTAAGAAGCTACGTTTCTAGATCTACATTAAGATCCATAACTAGTTGGACAGTGACCATCTCAGTGCGTTACACCATGCAACTGCAATGGTCTTAACAATGAACTTCCACAATAAATCCAACATTTATAAGCAGAAATGTTTTTAGTGGTCACATGTAGGCTAATTAAAGGTAAAAGTTGTGTAAGTGAAGCCCCCTGTGTGTGAGGTGGCCTGGAGAGCAGTGTGTGTGGTCAAGTTCATCCCGCAGATGTTCATTGGGGTTGAATTCAGCACATCTGAGTTCCTCTACACCAAACTTGGCTAGCTATGTCTCCATGGAGCTCACACTTGTGCACATGGTATTGTCATGCTCGAACAGGTCTGGGCCTCATAGTTCCAGTGAAGAGAGATTTTAAAGCTACAGTACAGCATACAAAGACATCCTACACAATTGTGTGCTTCCCACTTTGTGGCAAAAGTTTGGCATGCATATGGTTGTGATGGTTAAGTGTTCACAAAGGTTTTGCTGAAAACATCATTGTTGTGTGTCATGCTACTTATTCTCATGCATATTCTTTATATTTCTTTAATTTCTTTTATCACTGTATTGAAAGCATTGCTAAAGGTGTGTGGTCCTATTGATGCTGCTCTTAATTACATTTTATGATACTAATGGAATCGGTGTACAGAAAAGTTTCTGATTAACCGGTAAAATGACGTTTTAGACCTCTCTATATACACTCACCTTCCATGCCTTCTCCAGTTCAGGGGTCCATTTTTCTTTCAGAATTGGCTGGACTGCAGAGATAAACTCTGTTCCCACATACTGAAAATAAAAGCTAAAGTTCAGTCAATACTTATGAAATGAGCCTGAACAATATTCTTGTCAAGATTTCGATAGCAGCATCTCTTAGTGAAAGTGGGACACCTGCTGTTCACAGACTGTATTGCAGTGGTAACATTTAATTCTCTTACCCCGTAGTATTTAGGAGGTGCGAAGTAGCGATAGTGACTTCTTCCAAGCTCAACAGCCAGCGAGTCCAACCGCTCCAACTGATCGAGCCTGGCCACACTCTTCTCGATAAAAGACATCACTCTGTTAGAAAAATAAAAAACACAATTTGGTACCTGTGTGCCAGAGAAAATAGTTTGAACTGACATTCCACAGCAGTTTTCCAACCATGGTCCTGGAGTAACACCTTGTCCTTTTTTGTTTCTCCTGCTTTAACCAGGTCACGAAAGCATTCACCCGGGCTCTTGTACCCAATACCCAATTTATTGAAAGGAAACAAAACCTTGTACGTGATTAAGTCTGGTTGACTGCAATGAACAGCTTAAACTGGAGATACAAACCCTTCACAGTACCTTTGCACACTGGAGGTACATACCTATTTCTGCCTAATTACTGAGACACAAATAATAGAAATAACAGCCACTGTTGGCTGTGTGGTATTTTCACATAACATCCATGAGTGAGGCTGAAGAGCCACTTGTCACTTGTGTCAGCACATAGGGATCCTGTTCTCTCTTCCTCTCAACAGCACCAGTAGGACACATCATTTAAGTGGCTCTTAAGAATGCAACCAAGTGGAGCAATGTGATGCTGATGGTGAGCGGAGACAACAGCATTTGCATCCGCAGCCACCATTAAGCTCATAGGCCTTACTTTCTTAATCGATTTCCCTTTTATTTGTGAACCATCAGCCACAGTTACCATTCAAAATGGTAATAAAAGTCTAACGACAGGTTCCTCATACTTGTTACAGTATACAGAGCTATTTGCCATCCTGTGGAGTCCTGGAAAGTGTCTCAGTGCCTCTGGCATACAGATGGAAGCCATTAGAGGTCATTTCTTTGACAGTAACCTGTAATAGGTTGCAGAGTATTTCCAAAGTACAAACAAATTGCATTTCATTCAAGGACTCTTAGCATTTGTAAGCATTATAAGAAAATTATGTCTAGGGGTTCTGGGACATGTCAAGCAGCCATGTTCTCGTCTGTACACTATAGCAGCCTTTAAGGTGTGGCGGATGAATACAACAAAAACTGGTATTTTCTAAATATAATAATAAACATGAATCCACTGTGGAATTTTTTGTTCATTTTGCTCGCTTGGGGGTTTGAATTTAGCGGTGATGTTTTATGTGTTACCAGCCGGAGCAGCCCCTTTAAGAAGGTAGCAGATGTAGGTAAGATGTGACCGAGGCATCTTAACATACATTAAGTGATTCATAGACAGATGTGGTGAAGAGAATCCGGTAATTATCCAAAATGAATCATCGTTCAGAATCAGATAATAAATAAAACAGAAATAATGTAAGTTATGTTTTCTTTGACCCACAGACTGGTGCAGGTCCGCGGCCCGGGGGTTGGGGACCACTGCACTACAGATCTTAACAATTTTGTTGTATTATAAATTAGTTATCGTAATACCATATATTGCATTGGATCATTATGTAATGATATGTATATAATATATAATAAACATACAAAAAATATTACTACAGTGGAACCCGGTAATGCCGATGTCCTAGGGGGGTCGCCAAAAAGCATCGAGGTAACCGATGATCGAGATAAACGAAAATCAAATGGCGGCAATATATTAACGTGCTTGAAATTTCTTTATGTACATGATGTGCGTTAATAAATGAGAATGTGCATGCACATGTTTTTGGAGGTTTTTTTTTACACAACAGCGTTGCCGCGATTTGTTTGATAAAGGCATGCTATAAAAATACATACAGTACATGTTTATCTGTCAGGAATCCACCTGCCACGCCCACTTCGGCCCCCTTTAGCGTGTCAGGTGCTTTCTCGGCCGCTTTCTCTAAAGCGCCGCTTCAATCGCGCACATATGGTGCTCGTTTATCATCATCACCAGCTCCTATTTAAACTTCCACACTCTCACTGTCCGTTATTGTTGGTATATGTTGGTTCACGGCGGTCGTTGTTATCGCGCATGCGTATCCCGGTACGTGCCTTCCCACCGGCACTCTCTCAACGGCTGCTCTTTTCTTCCCAAAGCGCATCGCGGATTCCCCCCCGATCCCGGTTCATTCTATGCTTTTGGATGGTCATCACACGTTCCGCGCCGCCAAGCGCGGCTTTCGCCTCCCGTTCATCTCATAACATTTAACCACAAAAGGCATATGTGCACTAACTAACAGCAGAGATTCACCAGTATACAA
This sequence comes from Silurus lanzhouensis, assembly GCA_039877035.1. Lineage (NCBI taxonomy): Eukaryota > Metazoa > Chordata > Actinopteri > Siluriformes > Siluridae > Silurus > Silurus lanzhouensis. The sequence continues at coordinate 6,216,543 of JBCEWE010000214.1, read as the reverse complement.
TACAACACCTGTAGCAGCTGTAAGACTTGATTTTTCCGCCACTTTCGGCTGCACCGAGATAACCGACGTTAAATGGCAAATTTTTTTCCCCCTTGTGCTCGATATAACCGATAAAAAATGCTTGAAAAAGCGAGAATTTGGCGGTTCCACTTCAAAAACGTCGACTTAATAGGGTTGTCGAGGTAACCGAGGGCGAGATAAGCGGATTCCACTGTATTTAATTCTTTGTGTATTTTCAACCCAGCCATTAGGGAGGCACAAGCCAGTGCACTCTTAGTGCCGGTCCCAAGCCCGGGTAAATGGGGAGGGTTGCGTTAGGAAGGGCATCGAGTGTAAAACGTGCCAAATCAATTATGCGGATCACGAATCAGACTTTAATATCGGATCGGTCGAGGCCCGGGTTACCAACTACCGCCACAGGTATCGTTAGCCAACAGGGTACCAGTGGAAATTGAGCAACTGTTAGCCGAAGGAGGAGAAGGAGAGGAGAAAGACGTCTAAAGGACGGTGGAGGTTCGGGTTGGTACTTTAATTGTTGGTACTATGACTGGTAAAGGGAGAGAGGTAGCTGATATGATGGTGAGGAGAAAGGTAGATATGTTGTGTGTTCAGGAGATCAAGAGAGTATCTAATCTATATCTGTGTTAAATTTACTCTTGTTGTTTAGCTGTATTTCTTATAGCAAAGCTATAATTTAGTGGTCCTCTAAGAGTCCTGTAAATATTACATTATCGACTTTTGAACTAATGGATGCTGGGAAGGAGAGAGTAAAAAGCACTGACCGGAGACCATGGGCACGTAGCTCCTTGCTGGTGCGTAGTCTTTCCAGGTCCTCCACATCACGGAACAGAAAGAAGACATCCTTGCACTCTGGATGAGTCTCAAACAACCTGTTTCCAAGACAACAAAACAGATTCCAGGAAAACATATGAGATATGAAATGCAGCTGGACCTTAGTGGGGTCTCTCACTTAGAGTGTGTGGAAATTATTATTTAGATATTTTCTTCTTTTTGTTATTTGATACTCTTCCAGTGCATATATACACTTCATGTCAAATAAAGTTCCATTTGTAAATACTTTCATGCAAATTGCACCTGGTGGCCATTACAAAAGGCAGTGCCATTGGTTGGGTAGATTTCACATAACAAGTAGCAATCGTGTTGAAGGAGCCGTCTAAAGTTATCAAGGATAGCATTATGAAACAACACTTCAATGGAAACAGATACAGAGCCCTGGCAAGATTTCTTTTAAATATTCTTGATGGTACAACTGGTTTGATAATATGAAAGTAGACAGTTTACTGATCATCCCTGACCAGGTGCATCCTAATAAAAGGATGAGAAAAACCAGTAGTCATTAAAAAAAGAATTGCAGGATGACCTGAAAGTAGTAAGAAAAACGGTTTCTCTGAACATTGGAACAATGTATTGTGGTCACACCAAATACAAGAACAAAACAAAATATCTGTCAATAATAACAGAGAATTTGTATAGAAGACAACTTGATTGTGTTTATTTAATTATTAGGCAGGAATGCTTATTTAAGTACTGCTGGAAAAGAGAAGTCTTTAGAGGTTGTTCGAAGACCTGCTACTGACTCTGCTGTTCAGACATCTAGTTTTAGTTTGTTCCACCAACCAGGTGCCAGAACAGAAAAGAGTCTGGGGGCATGTTTTTCTTGCACCCTAAGAGATGGTGGAACCAGTGGAGCAGTGTGGGTTAATGGGTACTGGTCGGTTTTTAGCTTTGTAGACAAGCATCACTTTTTAAAATCTGATGTGCGCTGTTAAAGGAAGTCTGTAGAGGGAGCATAGAACATAGAACCAAGAACATCACACCAACAGTGAAGTACAGAGGTGGGAGCTTTATGATATGGGGCAATACTGGGCCATTCACACGTTGTTGACAATGTGTCACAAAGGAGTTTCACTAAAATACTCTGTAGTTTACAAAAGATGTGCCTTTTTAAATGCAAAAACATGAAAAGCACAGATCAGAGATCAAACGCTTTGCTGAAAAAAGCGAATTGCATCATAAATGTGTCAAAGCCATAACTCCCAAAAACAGCTTTGCAATAGAATCAAATGTTGGTAAGTATAAATACATTTTAGACTCAATATGCACCGGATGCTCCTAAACTATATTCAGTAGTGTTTAAAGATTTCTGTCCCCTCCATAACTTGCTTTGAATTCATCCAGCCCTTATACTTGCTCTTTAGAAAACATTTTTTAAATGTTGTGTGTAAACTACTGAGTGTTACTATACACACAACACACAAATTATTAAACCTCTTCAGGAAAAATGAGCAACAATGAACAGCTCAGGCAACATTCCAGGTTCTGGGATAATATTTAGTATAATTTTTGTTAACTGAGAAAAAAACATTTTGTTAAGAAGCAAAAGTTTAATTATAAGAAGTAAAATATAACAGATTATAAGTTTCTTAACATGCAAAAGAATACTCTAGTCGTGAATTATTTGTGGTGGGATGTTGGATCACACTTTAAGAACTGCTTCCAAGTATATGATGAGCAAGGTGGATATCTGCTTTGTAGTCTGTGCTGATTAATGATGTTTAAATTTGTTGACTGCAGAGACCATGGAAGACCTCATCCTGGTGTAAATCAAACCACTGGATTAATTTTATCAGTCTGTATCGGGAACATTAGCATCCTGGAATTGCCTTGTTTGCTGGTTGTTAAACGACTGTGTATAGCAACCCAAATTTGATCTAATAATTACTACTTCCATTATGAATCCTTTAGCGAACTCAACAGTTCTCATATTCATAAATCTTTACACATTGACCTTTGATATCAAAATCTCCTAATAAAAATACAAATCTGTTAATAGTGTTTGCTTTGAAATCCAACTTTCTCTTAGAGCTCATTTACATCTGTAGTTGTTTTGGTGTATATTTTTGGGCCCATAGCAACTATCCTGTAATGTGTCCCTGTTAGTAACAAAAAAACCATTTCCACTTTTTGTGACTGAAAAAACATAGGATTTTGGTTATTAAAATATGTATCCTTTTATGTGCGGTTTTTATTATTTTATTTTTGATCTCCTGCTGCTTTCAACATTTCCATAAACAGCTAGACTTAATATTTGGTGAAACCTAGACTGGAGAGACTGTGCCACTTCTGGTAGTGTTGAAGAACACGAAGAATCTTGGACTACTCCACAATGCAAAAACAGTTCATGCATCTTTATATTCTTGCCTCACATTTTACATTGAGCATGGGGGCTTGTATTCCTTGTATGAACAGGACATCTGTCTCCTCTCTTTATTTTTCATATACAGTATATACCCATAATTGAATTAGGTCGTTTTAGATATTTTTTAAGCTTGAAATATAAGTTGCACAAACAAGATGGTAAAAATGTTTATTCAGATTGTCAGTATGATGGCGCAGAGTTTCAGTATTTCTTGATATAAACAACAGTTTGGATTACCATGATGAAAAATGTTAAACATTTACTTCTAAAAAGAAATAAGCAAGATGCAATAGAATGAGAAATAATAAATTCTCAACTTTTTATACATTGTGTGTATATATATATATATATATATATATATATATATATATATATATATATATATATATATATATATATATATATATATACACGTCTACAGAGATAGCAGGAAAAGGAGAAGTGTAGGAGAGTGGAGGTTTGGGTGGGCACTTTAAGTGTTGGTACTATGACTGGTAAAAGTAGGGAGGTAGCTGATATGATGGAGAGGAGAAAGGTAGATATGTTGTGTAGAAAGTAGAAAGAGAGTAAGGCCAGGAACATTGGAGGGGGGGGGGGGGGGGTTAAACTGTTCTATCATGGTGTGGATGGAAGGAGAAATGGTGTAGGGGTGATCCTAAAGGAAGAGTACAGTAAGAGTGTAGTGGAGGTGAAGTGAGTTTCTTATAGGGTGATGAATGTGAAGCTGGAAGTTGATGAGGTGATGATAAATGTCATCAGTGCCTATGCTCCACAAGTGGGTTGTGAGATGGAAGAGAAGGAAAAATTCTGGAGTAAGTCAGATGAAGTGGTAGATGGTGTACCTAGGAAAGAAAGATTGGTGATTGTGGCAGATTTCAATGGCAATGTTGGTGAAGGGAACAGAGGTGATGAGGAGGTGATGGGTAGGTATGGCCTTAGGAAGAGGAATGTGGAAGGGCAGATGGTGGTAGATTTTGCTAAAAGGATGGAAATGGCAGGGGTGAACACTTATTTTAAGAAGAAGGAGGAGCATAGGGTGATGTATAAGAGTGGAGGAAGGTGCACACAGGTGGACTATGTTCTATGTAGGAGATGCACCCTGAAGGAGATTGGAGACTGTAAGGTGTTGGCAGAGGACAGTGAAGCTAGACAGCATCGGATGGTGGTCTATAGGATGGTTTTGGAGGTGAAGAAGAAGAGGAGGAGAGTGAGGACTGAAAGAAGAATAAGATAGTGGAAACTGAAGGAGGAAGACTGTAGTGTAAGAGGTCAGACAGGGACTCGGTGGTGGTAAAGAGGTGCTGGATGATTGGGAAACACTGCAGAAGTAATAAGGGTGGCAGCTAGAAAGGTACTTGGTGTGACATCTGGAAATAAACAGGAAGACAGAGACATGTTGGTGGAATGAGGCAGTGCAGGAAAGTATAAGGAGAAAGAGGTTGGCAAAACAGAATTGGGATCGACAGAGTGATGAGAAAAGTAGGCAGGAGTACAAGGAGATGTTGCAGCAGGTGAAGAGGGATGTGGCGAAAGCCAGGGAAAAGGTTTATGAAGAGCTGTATGAGAAGTTAAGGATTTGTACCGACTGTGAAGGATGTGCTGCAAGTTAGAGCAATAAAGGATGGAGATGTAAATGTGTTGACTAGTGAGGAGAGTGTGTTGAGAAGATGGAGAGAGTATTTTGAGCAGCTAATGAATGAGGAAAAAGAGAGTGAGAAGGTTGGATGATGTGGAGATGGTAAAGCAGGAAGTGTATAGGATAAGTAAGGAGGAAGTGAGAGCAGCGATTAAGAGGATAAAGAGTGGAAAGTCGGTTGGACCAGATAACATACCAGTAGAAGCGTGGAGATGTTTAGGTGGCAGTGGAGTTTTTAACAAGGCTGTTTTACAAGATCCTGGAAGGTGAGAGGAAGCTTGAGGAATGGAGAAGAAGTGTGCTGGTACCGATCTTTAAGAATAATGGAGATGTGCAGATCGTCACTAGGTTACGTAGGTAACAAACGCTGTGTCGAAAACTCTTTGAGAACACCTCGCGTCATTGGTGGGCGACGTCGCGCAATCCAGGAAGCTACAAAATGGGAGCGTGATGGAAGCGAAATCAGCTTCTGGATGCAGTTGATGCATCTCTCGTTTCCTCAGGTTACTCGGAACCTAGTGACGTTCCCTTTCAGGAACTTTAGTTTTTTTTTTTTTTTTTAGGAAACAGGGAGGGAAGAATGCCTGCAAAATGACAGGTTGCGAGGGAGCCGCAGGCACCTTAGGCACATACCCCGGTTTGGGGTAAAGAATAGCACTGGCCATGCCAGGGGCAAACTCCAGCAGAGACGGAGCTACAGAAAGAGCCTGTAGGTCCCCGGCCCTCTTAAGGGAGGAGATTGCCAGGAGAAAGGCGGTTTTAACTGACAAATACCTAAAGCCTACGTCGGCCAAGGGCTCGAAAGGGGGGCTCAAATAGAGACGCCAGCACAATGGCCAATTTTCACACAGGCACTCTGGGTTGTGTCCCGGGCCTCAGCCCGCGCCGTTTTCTTGGTGGCTCTAAGGGTTAGGTCGACAGCGCAACATAAAGCCCCAGAGTTAAAGCCCTCGTCAACTTTTGCAGCAGAGCTGCCTGGTATGCCTGCAAAACACCCATAGTGTAGAGGCAGCCCGAGGCTTGACCTGCTGCTGCATAAGCTCTGCCTACTTAGGCCGTAGTGGCTCTCAACAGCTTAGGAGGCAACACTGGGGCCTTCAGCAATGCAACACCTGGGGAGAGCTAGCCAGCTAGCATCTCTTCAACCCTGGGCATCTCCCCATAGCCACAGTCCTTAAACCCTACTATATTCAGAGGTGGGAAGTAACGGAGTACAAATACTTCGTTACTGTACTTAAGTATTTGTTTGATCAAGGCATGCTATAAAAACACATACAGTACATGTTTGTTAACTGTCAGGACTCCACCTGCCACGCCCCCTTCGGCGCTTTCTCGGCCGCTTTTTCTGAAGCTCCCGGCTTCAATCGCGCACATATGGTGCTCGTTTAGCATCATCACCAGCTCCTATTTAAACTTCCACACTGTCCGTTATTGTTGGTATATGTTGGTTCACGGCGGTCGTTGTTATCGCGCATGCGTATCCCGGTACGTGCCTTCCCACCGGCACTCTCTCAACGGCTGCTCTTTTCTTCCCAAAGCGCATCGCGGATTCCCCCCGATCCTGCCGGTGTTCATTCTATGCTTTTACTGCTCATCCCACGTTCTCCCGTGTGCTGTTCAGCGCTGCGCTTCTACTTTCGCCCCCCGTTCATCGCATAACATTTAACAACAAAAGGCATATGTGCACTAACTAACAGCAGAGATTCACCAGTATGCAATACAACACCTGTAGCAGCTGTAAGCCTTGATTTTTCCGCCACTTTCGCGAGTTCTTCTGCGGCTGCACCGAGATAACCGATGTTAAATGGCAAATTTTTCCCCCCTAGTGCTCGAGATATTAGGGTTCGGCGACATAAAAAAAGTCGACATAACCATTAAAAAATGCTAAGACAAAGCGAGAATTTGGCGGTTCTCTTCAAAAACGTCGACTTAATAGGGTTGTCGAGTTAACCGAGGTCGAGATAAGCGGGTTCCACTGTACAGGTGGCAAAAGTACACAAAATTTTACTTAAGTAGAAGTACAGATCCTCATGTTTTAAAATACTCGGGTAAAAGTTGAAGTACTGATTATACTTTTTTACTCAAGTGAAAGTAAAGAAGTTTTGGCTCAAACATGTACTTAAGTAAAAAGTAGTTATTACTGCTACCTGTTTTAGCTGTTAACTGGACCTCACATCATATTAGATAGATAGATAGATAGATAGATAGATAGATAGATAGATAGATAGATAGATAGATAGATAGATAGATAGATAGATAGATAGATAGATAGATAGATAGATAGATAGATAGATAGATAGATAGATAGATAGATAGATAGATAGATAGATAGATAGATAGATAGATAGATAGATAGATAGATAGATAGATGTGATAGCCTAGTGGGTTAATGTCAGGGTCCCCACAAGGATGAGTTTGAGAGTTTGATTCCTGGTCGAGCTGGTTGCTGTGTTGGTAAATAAAACTTCTGGACCTTGTCCACTCTGAAAACATTTCAATTCTGTCCTTTCTGTGTTGGATTCATTTCTTGATTTCCTGGTCTTTAATAAAAGATAACCACACCAAAAAAAAAAACACTTCTGTGGTAGCTCAGTGGGTTAAGGCTTGTGTCTGAACATGGTCCTTAATATAGTCCACGCTGGTGATAAGGTTTCAAAGCCAGTCCTACATGCCTTCTTTCTTACTGCGCTGGCATGAAACAAAGTATGAACCCTCCAAAAAGCACACAATGTTTTTCAGCAGTGGTCGCTCAGTGGTTTAAGGCTTGTGCCTCATCTAAACATGCATCCCAGTCTGAGCTCTTCCATGGTTCATCGGATTAAGGTTGGTGCCTCGCTAATGGTAAGGATCAGGGTTTGAATCCTGCTTGTTGTGATGTCGGTTATGTTCCTGCTTCCTAAATCGTTCTTTAGCTTTATATTCTTGTGTTGATGGTTAAGTAGACCTGCTCTAAACAAACTTCCTGGCCTGTCTTCTCTGATGGTTCAGTGGGTTAAATCAGGTGTCGGGTTCAGGGTTCGAATCCTGCTTTCTGCCTGCCAGTCACGATCAGGATTCACTTCCTACATTTTTCTTTAGCGATATATTTTTGTTTTTAATGGGTTGAATAGAAAGATAGACCTGCTCTAAACAAGCTTCCTAGCCAGTACTCACCGATGGTTCAATGGGTTAACGTTGGTGTCTCGCAGGTGGTGGGGAGCTTGGTTCGAATCCTGCAATTTACAATGTGGGTTCAACTTGTGCTACTTACATCTGTATTCGCTTCCTACATCTTTCTTTAGCATTAAATTCTTGTGTTGATGGTTTAAAAAGAAAGATAGACCTGCTCTAATCAAGCTTCCCATCCAGTTTTTTCCTGATGGCTTAGTGGGTTAAGGCTGGTACTTTGCTAATGTTGGTGGTCAGGGTTCAAACCTGGCTTTCTGTCTGCTAGTGATGAGGTAGGTTAAAATCCTGATTCCTACATCTTCATATTCTTGTTTTTATGGGTTAAAAAGAAAGATAGACCTGCTCTAAACAAGCTTCCCAGCTTGTCCTTCCTGATGGTTCAGTGGGTTAATGCTGTTGCATCGCTAATGGCGTGAATCAGGGTTTAAATCCTGCATTGTCCCTGCTAGTCACGAAAAGGGTTATTAAATACATTTTTCTCTGGAGCCTATGTTGAAACGTTTTTGGAAGTTTTGCTTCATAACCCCCTGTTTTCAGCTTCTCAGACCTTCCACGCAGCCATTTCTGACACCTTCCTCACTATGGTCGCTGGAACCTTCTTTAACTTGGAGCCCTGGCCGAGGTTTGAACCAGTAACCTCTCAACCCAGAGGCAAAGCTCTTCCAATTGAGCCACAGGATCTCCTGCAAGAACCTGATTTTTAGGACCTTTTTTGGTTCTTTTATAAAACTTTTTAAACAATTTAAAGGATAGCTAAGGGGTAGGAATTGAACCGGGTGAGTCAGATAGCAGAGGCCGCATCACTCTTTTATTTAGTTATTTATTTATGTATTTACATTTTCTATAAAAATAGTGAAACAGTGTCTCTCTCTTGCTGTCTTTTATTTAGTTATTTATTTATGTATTTACATTTTCTATAAAAATAGTGAAACAGTGTCTCTCTCTTGCTGTCTCTCTATTTGTTTCTCACTATTTCTAAAGCTGTGTCTGTGTCTCTTTGTGTTCGTCTCTGTCTTTCTTGCTTATTTACATGTCTAACAAAGTTTTGAGTTTTGAAAGTAATGCCATTAGCGATCTATGATGAAAGACTTTCCTGGTTCGATTCTTACCCCTAGTTTCATATTGAACATTATAAGACGTTTTTAAAAACAGAACAATAAAAGGTCATTAAAATTGGTTGCTGGTAAATCATGGTATATCAGTGGTGCAGGTGTTGGAGATGTGGTTCTTGTACCTGAGTCACTTCTCATAGACTTCGAGTAACTGAGAGAATGAACAGGAAGGAGAAGTTTTGACCCTCTACCATCATGATCTAAGAGAAAACATTGGTCTCTTAACTATAGAAAAACCAAGAGTCCAAAAAGCAAAGTCTTGTTTGCCATCCCTCTGGTAGGGTAATGGTTAGTAATGCGGCCTCTGCTATCTGCCTCACCCGGTTCAATTCCTACCCCTTAGCTATCCTTTAAATTGTTTAAAAAGTTTTATAAAAGAACCAAAAAAGGTCCTAAAAATCAGGTTTTTGCAGGAGATCCTGTGGCTCAATTGGAAGAGCTTTGCCTCTGGGTTGAGAGGTTGCCGGTTCAAACCCCAGCCAGGGCTCCAAGTTAAGGAAGGTTCCAGTGACCATAGTGAGGAAGGTGTCAGAAATGGCTGCATGGAAGGTCAGATGTGGACGGTTTCAGAGGGCGTATCCTGAACCAGGGGGGCAATATTCAGGCGTCTGAAAACAGGGGGTTATGAAGCAAAAACTTCCCAAAAAGTTTTGACATAGGCTCCAGAGAAAAATTTATTTAATAACCCTTTTTTTTTTTTTTTTTTATCTTCAATGCAGGATTTAAACCCTGATTCACGCCATTAGCGAGGCAACAGCTTAAACCCACTGAACCATCAGGAAGGACAAGCGCATGCCATGTTTCATGCCAGCGCAGTAAGAAGAAGGCATGTAGGACTGGCTTTGAAACCTTATCACCAGTGTGGACTATATTAAGGACCATGTTCAGGCACAAGCCTTAACCCACTGAGCTACCACAGAAGTGTTTTTTTTTTGTGGGGTTATCTTTTATTAAAGACCGGGAAATCAAGAAATGAATCCAACACAGAAAGGACAGAATTGAAATGTTTTCAGAGTGGACAAGGTCCAGAAGTTTTATTTACCAACACAGCAACCAGCTCGACCAGGAATCAAACTCTCAAACTCATCCTCGTGGGGACCCTGACATCTTTCTATCTATCTATCTATCTATCTATCTATCTATCTATCTATCTATCTATCTATCTATCTATCTATCTATCTATCTATCTATCTATCTATCTAGAGAAGTATAGAGAAGCTTAGAAGGAATTGCATTGTGTGTTTGTGGATTTAGAAAAAGCATACGACAGGGTGCCGATAGAGAAGTTGTGGTATTGTGGAAGTCAGGTGTGCCAGAGACGTATGTGAGGGTGGTGTAGGATATTTATGAGGACAGTGTGACAGCAGCGAAGTGTTCAGTAGGAACGACAGACTGGTTTAAGGTGGAGGTTGGACTGCATCAAGGATCGGCTCTGAGCCCTTTCCTGTTTGCAGTGGTGATGGACAGGTAGACGGATGAGGTCAGACAGGAGTCTCCATGGACTATGATGTTTGCGGATGATGATGTGATTTGTGGTGAGAGTAGCAGCAGGTGAAAAAGAGCCTGGAGAGGTGGCGGTACGCGCTGGAGAGAAGGGAAATGAAAGGCAGTAGGAGTAGGACAGAGTACATGTGTATGAATGAGAGGGAGGGCAGTGGAGTGGTGAGGTTGCAGGAAGAGATGGAGAAGGTGAAGGAGTTCAGGTACCAGGGGTCAACAGTGCAAAGTAATGGAGATTGTGTTAGAGAAGTGAAGAAAAGAGGTGGAGTGGGTGGAGAAGAGTGGCAGGAGTGATTTGTGATAGAAGGGTATCTGCATGAGTCAAAGGGAGCGTTTATAAGACTGTGGTGCACCCTGCTATGTTGTATGGTTTAGAGACAATGGCATTGACTAAAAGAAATCTGAAGTTTCAGATTTCATTGGAAGTGACGACGGTGGACAGGATTCAAAAGGAGTTTATTAGAGGGACAGTGCATGTAGAACATTTTCGGGACAAAACAGGAGAGGCCCGATTGAAATAGTTTGGACATGTGCAGAGGAGGGACATGGGGTATATATCGGTAGGAAAATGCTGAGGATGGAGCCGGCAGGAAGAAGAAACAGGCAAAGGTCAAGGAGGAGGTTTATGGATGTGGTGAAGGAAGACATGCAGGTAGTTGGTTTGAAAGAGGCAGATGTAGAGGACAGAGTAGTACGGAGACGGATGATCCACTGTGGTGACCCCTAATGGGAGCAGCCGAAAGAAGAAGAAGAAGAAAAATCTTTTGATGTATTTTCTGTTTTAAATTTGCTAGATATTGCATTATGGTTTTATTTACATTTTACACTTCATCCCAGGTTGTTTGGAAATGGGGTTGTAGTTCTTTATATTCTTTATATTTATTTTCCTGAACAGTCCTAATAATTCAGAATTTGACCCTCAAACACATATATCCACATATACAGAATTGGAATTAAAACATCTAGACCCAGCTATGAACAAGGCCTCATTTGCAACAAATCTCTGCAGAAACATTAGCAACAGTGACAATTTTAAACAGCTCTCCTACAACGTAGGTCCCTTAATAATATCTTAAAAAGACTCCAAGGATTGTAGTCATTTTACATTCATGCAGAAAATATTATGCACAAAATAAAAAAAATGTAATTAAAAAGCTGGTATGATACAACAGGGATTAATTTTTGAGAAAATTATATTTCAAAGCATTTCTCATGTTACCCAAAGCTATTGGAATATTCTCTGCACTCTCACTTAGCAATTAAACAGAAGTAAACAATACATGAAATACAATGTCCCATATCTGCCTATTACATCCAACTTTTTTCATTATATCTTATCAAATGTAATAAGCTCAAAGAACAGATGTAACTCTATCCCAGAAAACAGACACCAAAGAGATGAAATTAATACACACATGCTTTTCTGAGTTCTTGACTGTTGTGTGTCTGGAAAGAGCCTGAGATTTGGAATGGTGTAATACAAGGAGAAGGATGTAGTGCATGCTATGCAAATTGAATTGCTTCGGAGGAAACCTGCTTAGGGTGAGTGTATGTTGTTAGGGCAATTCAGTTAAATATTATTTGTATATTATTATTTGAGTATTATTTGTATAGCACTTTTACAAAGGACATTGCTAAAAAGCAGCTTTACAAAAATAAATTAATGTTAAAACTATCAATAAATTGTTTTTATAAATAAGTGCTTATAAGTTTATCCCTAATAAACAAACCTGTGGGGATGGTAGAAAGCTTCCTAAATTGTACAAAGAAGAAACTTTAAAGGAATAATATTCAGAAGTGATACTCATCTGGGTGCCAGTAAATATCCATTCATTATAATTTTTTTAATTTAGAGGTTATCAGCTGTTCATTGATGGACACTTAAGTGCAAAACTGATCAGCGCAAGTGTGGTCCCAAGTACTAATTGTTGCAAAATGGTGATATTAATTACTATCCAAACCCATCTTCATGGATCCTTACTGGAATCACCCAAAGTATTTTTTATCTTTGTCAGTATTTCTTCACATGCATATTCAGGCTGTTTATGTGAAGCCATCAGCAGCAGCAGCAGCAAATGGTTTACAATTTGGAGAATTCACCAGAAGAAGACCATCGGGATGGTTCATGGAGGTCCAAAACTTCAGAGTGCAAGTCATCTAAAAAAGCTAAAAAATAAAGCTACCTGGAATATGCATGGTTTTGAGCATGTTGTACTAAAGCCCAGGCGAGATGACAAGGAAATAGTGTAAGAATAAGGATTAAAGTCAAAAGAAGTAATTTGTCTGGTATTACATCGGAAATGCTGACACCAACATACAGCTATGCTGAAAGCGAATGTCTCACAGTGAGCAAATTCGGCCGGCTGATGGAACCAGTGAACTGGCAAACAGCTCACAATGTATGTTTTAGCAGTAACAAAGGAGAAACCAACACCAGCAAGTCATATTAGGCAGGTTTTCTTAAGTTTAATGCAAAGGAACTAATAGAATAGGTGTATGGAACTACATGTATTAAATGTAAGTTTGACACTAATTTCTACTACTGAGTAGTTCTCTGTATAACCGTACAGAGAACCATCTTTTTTTTTATGGTTATGGAAAGTTATGGAAAAAATTTTTTTATAGCTACATAAACTAAATACACCATACACAAACAAAACCTATTAAGGAGAGCTATTAAGCTATTAAGATGTTTTCAGGGCTGGAGCATTAGGAGCTAAAGCTGAAGCTACTCCTGCATCGTTGTGGTTGTGTTTTGGGTCATTGCTAAACCTTTGGGCCAATCTGATGTCCTGAGTGCCCTTGAGTAGCAGCCTAGTCTCAAGGCATTATGTGATATAGTTACGAAATGCAATCGATTGATTCGTGTTCATAGACATGAATTTCCCTCTTTTTTCATGTCACTCAGGAAGACTTTCTATGTAATGTATTTCAGTAGGAAGTATTTTAGGTGCATCTGCCAAAGTTTTCTTTCCGCCACTCGATACCACAGACGCTGTTTTTTTTCTTGTCTCATTTGTTTTTGAGTTTTTAATCTGCAAGCACTTTTACTCAACATTTAAGCAGGAGATTTTATCGCTGTTTTTATTGCTTTATATTCAGTAAGCTCCTCGCTACTATAAACCATCGTCAGTGGTTTCTTCCAGTCAATATACAGTAAATAAATTCTCCTGGTTAATTATTATTTATTACAGTACAACCCTGACCCCTACCATAACCGTATATTTTCTGCATTATTCTCTGATATAAATGGGGAAAAAATATTACCCCATTAATATAATATTAATTGGATTTCTTCTTTTAACAAGCAAGCCCTGTTAGGTCTATTTTGGTACCTTTATCAAACCCAACATTTGTCATCAAAGCTCTGAGAAAAAAAATCTAAATGAAAAACACACAAGAATTACAAGTGATTTAAAAAAACAGATGGGCTATTAAAAAATAAAATAAAAGATATAATTGAAATGCCATGACCTGAATGGCCTCCCACTAATGTGAACTCTGGCCATGGCCCAAAACAGCTCACACAACCAGAATGGCACCAGGCACAATTGTTGCAATCCAGCGTGCTGCAGAGCTGCACATTCACACCATGATACAGAACATCCAGCAGCCCTGATACAACTCGTACAAATTGAATCAAACAGCATGTTGATTTCTGAACAATAAAAACAATTGATGTCTATAATAAACCTCCAACAACATCACAATGTCTAATAAGGAGCAAAAAGTGTATCAGGGTATAATCTATAGTCAAATAAGATAAAACTCTAGTTTGTACTTTTGGTCTCCCTGTGTGGGTATCGGTTATTCTGGCAGTCAGAAGCTGGTACAAACAATGGGTGGCCAATCAGTGGTAGTGGCCTCAACACCTAATCCAATTCTCCCAATAACTAATATTTACAAAATAAATTAAAAAATTTAAAATGAATAAAGAAATCTTGGTTTAATTGAATCAGATTAGTTCTCAATGAAAATCATTTAATAAACCAACTTATCAAACCAATATTTAAACTTCAGTACAAAATCAGAACATTCTATAAAAAGTTCTACATTTATAGAACTTGATCCTTTCTTAAAGATTTGTTTATTATTATTTTTTATTTATTAGACAGTATCAGAACATTATATAACTATTTTTCTTTTTTTATTAAAACCCTTTTTTTTCTCACTTTATTACTTTATAATAAATAGCAAACGGAAACCGTATTTGTACTGTTTGTACAAATACATTTGTAAATTACCAGATAGAGAAACACAAATCTTGGCCATATCCAGCTATCCATCTACAGCATTAGTCTCCTGATTCCCTTAGCAAGAATCCTTACAAATTCATTCATGTCTAAAGTATTTAATATGGATTTCTTATGGGCCAAGTTCTCTAATTCTTCTTTCTTTTATGCAACATGGTGCGATGATAGGAGGTCAGGATTCTTGACAGTGTGAAGAAGGAACTCTCACATGATGCTGAAGACACCAATTCCCCAGTCTCCTGCCATGGTTGTGTGCTCTACCAGGAAGGATTAAAAGAGTAGCATATACTAACACAAAAGCAGGCTTTGGGTAATTAGCTTATATTGGCTGGAATGGTGCGGTGTTAATAAAACCGCTAACCGCCTGAACTGGGGCTGAAACTGCCAGGAGAGGGGTCTGCTTTGGGGCATTTGTTGAGGACTGAGGAGGAGCAGGGCTTGTGGTAAACTGAAATTAGCCGTAGCCTCTGATGTGCAAGCAGCAGCATTGCTACAGTCATAAGCAGCACTAGGCTTACTTATAGGTTCAAACATCACACACGTTAACACAATTGATGTCAGTGAAACGAACATTCGTTAGATGTTGCACAACAATCATAAAGTCAGAAAAGTAGACAAACTTTCAATTAAACGTGTCTGGAGCTAAAGCTTCTATGCATGTCGAACTGAATGTAGTGTGAGGAAAGTGGTAAAAAACTATTTTGCGCTGCTGGGCTAGAGCTTTGGGTTTGACTGTAGGTTGTCCACCCAATCAGAAGTTAGAAATCATGCTGGTATTTTCTGGGTTACTTTTTTTCTATTGACTAAAATATAAAAGGAAACTTTGATTGGGCAAGACCCATCTGTCCCCACCCCTGCTGCCGACCCTGCTGGCAGTGTTGCTCTTTTCTGTCACTGGGTTGAATGTTCAGACAGGGCCATACTATTAATTAACTAATGTATCTTATTTATCAGTGTGTGCAGAGAACATGCTTAAATTCTGTACTTAAGAACCACCAGTATTAGTATGTATAAAAATGTGTGCTGTGGAAAATGATAAATCCTTCTCATTCTAAATTTCTCTGCAGGAGCAATGCCACACATCATTAAATATGGCAAACAGTTTCCATTTAAAATCCAATAGTCTGTTGGATTTCCAACAGATGCTACTGAAAATAATTTAAATAGATTAATTTTTTCTACTAATCTTTACACAAAATTGAACATAGACACGGTTGAAAGACGAGACCCTTGGTGTAGTCAGATTTTGCTAAGAGCACTTTAGATGTGACTACACTGAATCACTATTTCAATATGGGCATAAGACATTCATCTGATTTATTTAGGGGTACACAGGTGTGGAGACCTGCGTAACAAGAGTATAGCTGTCTGATAGAGTTACATGGGTTTTGTGTCCTTAGTCTTATTCCCTTCCTTTAGGACATCATGGTTACACTCATATGCAAGGTTTTTCCTTACTGACAAAATATATAGGCCCTAAAAATGTATAATGACATCTTGATCTTCAGTGTAGTTAGGTGTGTATTTTTTCCATCCTGTAGACTTTTTTTTCCTTGTGAAACCGGGTTTTTGTTTTAATCTCTACAAAGTGAGATTCTGACAATAAATTGTCTGGCAGAGAGACAGAGCAAGAGGCAGTGGGAGAAAAAGAGGAAGAGAGGGGCCATTATCTTTCCCTTACAGTGATTATTTCAAATTTGATTTATCACATTATTCCAAAGACCCCTGAGCCATTACTTGGAACTAAAGCCTATAGGCCTCTCCTACTGAACTGCACGACATCAGATTTTGTAAAGCTGTCTACCTCAGAGTTTTCAAAAATTCAAACAGTATTGTTATTCTTTCTTAGTAGTAATATATTTTTAGAAAAGCTGTTCTATAAAATCTTACACTGTGCATATTTTGTTGTTAAAGGAAACTCTAAGTAAATAGAGTATTTTAAAAAATCCCGACATAGCACTGTGCAGTGTTGCTTAGCCAAAAACTGTTTGAGCATACAGTATGAAATACTGTCCTCTAAAAATAACTCGACATACAGCCATTATTGTCAAAATAACTTGCAACAAAAGTGAGTACACCCTAAGTGATAACAGCTGTATGTCGTGTAACCATGCAAAGCCACATGATCTATTCATCATGTTCATGTTTTGATCTGCTTGACAGGACCATAAAAATGTGTGTATCTTGTATTAGCAGTAAAGATTTGGTGTTTTGAGTACTGACCACTGGATGTTCAACATGGCATTTCATGGCAAAGACTCTCTGAGTATATAAGAGCTCAGTAGTTAAGGCTCTGAGTTATTGATCGGAAGGTCGGGGGTTTAAGCCCCAGCATCACCAAACTGCCACTCTTGGTCCCTTAAGCAAGACCCTTAACCCTCTGTGTGCCAGGGGCGCTGTATCATAGCTGACCCTGTGCTCTGACCCCAGGTTTCGAACAAGCTGGGATATCCAAAGAAAATAATTTCATTGATTTGCAATGAATATGTAACAAATAAAAGCTATTCTATTCTATTCTATTCTATTCTATTCTATTCTGATGAGACTAAGATAAACTTGTTTGGCTCCGATGGTGTCCATCATGTGTGGTGATGCCCTGATGAGGAGCAGCACCAAAAAAATTTTTCACTGCAGTCAAGCTTGGTGGTGGTAGCATCATGGTCTGGGGCTGCATGAGTGCTGCTGGTACTGGGAAGCTGGGGTTCATTGAGGGAAACATGGATTCCAACATGTACTGTGACATTCTGAAACAGAACATGATGCCCTTCCTTCAGAAACTGGGCCGAACAGCAGTTTTCCAACATAATAACGACCTCAAACACACCGCCAGATGACAACTGCCTTGCTGAGGAAGCTGAAGGTAAAGGTGACTGAGTGGCCAAGTATGTCTCCAGACCTGAACCCTACTGAGCACCTGTGGGGATCCTCAAGCAGAAGGTCTAGAAGCGCCATGTGTGTAACATTCAGCAGCTCTGTGATGTCATTATAGAGGAGTGGAAGAGGATCCCAACAACAACCTGTGCAGCTCTGGTGAATTCCATGCCCAGGAGGATTAAGGCAGTGCTACATAACAATGGTGCTCACACTAAATATTCACACTTTGGACACAGTTTTGACACGTTTATTAGGGTGTACTCACTATTGTTTCTAGCTATTGTTGAGTTATTTTCAGAGGACAGTAAATCTGCACATTGTCTACTCTAAAATATATCCAAGTTTCATTTCTATAGTATTATCCCATGAGAAGAAACACTAAAATGGTTGCTGAAATGTGAGGGGTGCACCCACTTTTGTGAGATACTGTACACCATGTCAAGTCAAAAAACTGACACTGCAGCAACCCTACTCCCACACCATCTTTTTTTCATTTTTTTACATTTATATTAGCGTTTAAAATAAATGATTTGTATACAATTTAAACATATATACCATTTATCTGAGCTTATATTAAATATGGTACAAACAGTTTCTGCATGACTACAAATACACTACTGGCTACATATAAGATTTACTTTTTAATAATAAACTTGAAGGAGCCATAGGGACACAAAAAGACAAATGAGACTTTAATACGATATTGATATTTTGCATAGTTTACACATGAATAGATTTTACTATGTAAATGAACTGAATCTAATTTACCAGAAAGAAAATGTTAAATGTGAACATGCCTTTCCATGTACCCTGGGAAATAGAGATACCCAGTGGATAAGGGCACAGTATAATAAACTGTTCATATTAGGTATTGTTAAGTTATTTGTATAGCGCTTTTGTCCCAAAGCAGCTGCACAGAACTAAAGAAATTATGACTATACATTTTAGCCTCATCAATTAGTCTCCAAGTTTATACCTAATGAGCAAGCCAGAGGCGACAGTGGAAAGGAAAGCCTGTATTAAGATATCAGTATCATTTAGATTATTGCAGTACTATTCAGATTATTATGGCTATATAGGTTTGTAGCCAGAGGCAACAATGAGCAAGCCAGAGCAAGCCAAAGGTGACAGTGGAAGGGAAAGCCTATATTAAGATATCAGTACCATTTAGATTATTTCCCAAGGCAGTTCAAATATAAAACAGACATATTAAGTTATCTATATCAGCCATCTCTTTAACTATAACACCAGACATGAAAATAATAATTGTTATAGGTAACAAAATATATAGTCGCAAAATGTATCCAAAATTATGCTGTAACTATTGGCAACACATTTGCACTGTTAATCTCTATACTATAGAGTAGAATAATGATGTAGATGCTCTGGATGAGGATGGGTTCCTTTTTGAATCTGGTTTCTCTCCAAGTTTTCCTTCTCGTGACAAGTTACCTTTGGCTTGCTCATTAGGCAAAAAATCGAAATTCAAATGCTTGCACAGATATCTGTAAAGATGTTTATAGCAATGTCCATTTGCTGAATTGATTTGAACTAAGTTTAATATTTAGACTAACTGTTTCAAAGCCTCCAACCCAGTTGACAAGAGCAAGCTGTTTTAAGAATGTTATAGAGGTTTGAACTGACATCTGATGTGTTAAAAAAAATCTGCAAAAGAAAACATTTTTTGCAATTAAACAATGTGTTAGAGGTATTGCCAAAGGAACATAGTAAAACAAGGTATTTTATTGCCAGGCTACAAGAATTATTAAAAGTCAATTATTTCACTTATAGATTGGTTACTCCACATCAAGGCACCGTGTGTTTATTAAGGAATTTTTTAGGTTTGATCCTTTAAGCGATCTTTAAACTCATTTATAACGTTTTCTATCTCCAACCCGTTCCAATTCAACATTTTAAAGCTAATAGAGTTGACCTTTTTGGCTTGCTGAAAGGTTATGAGAGAGCAAAGAAAAAGAAGAAAAAAAAATTGCTAAATTTGAGCATATATGAATTCAGTAATTAAACAGAAACATATGTGAACAATTTTCAATATGTATCTGTTTACATCTATTACGTCTCCAATAATAATACATCAATCAAAAACAAACAACAACTTGACATAAAAGCATGTGAGAGTTTTTTATGGCATATCTGTTGTATTTGCTGCATTTATATAATGACAATGATAAATAATTGTTGGTATTGATAGTTTGTTGGTTGTTAGATCAGTGTGCTGTGGTGGACGCTGAGAACTTTCCATTATTTAATTGAACTTGGCGAACAGATCTGGCTCTGTAATAGGGTCAACACCTGTTTGGAACTACTTTAGAACAATAATTGCGCACCTTAAAACGCCTGTCAACCAATCAGAAGCAAGTGCTCTGCTCTAGATTTGATCCTAACTGCTTGTATATTGTGAGACTGTGCGTTGTCAGAGGAAACCGTACCTGACAAACACGATTATCCCAACTTTGGCGATATCCTCCTGGATAACTTTCCACGACTCCTTAATCAGGTCGATGTGCTCGCCGGTGAGATGCGGCGCTTCGTCTTCTTCCACCGGCTTCTTGGGCGCCAAACCCAAACCGGAGATAGCGCAACCCATCCTAGACAAACCTAGAAAACCGGTTAAGAGCTGCACGGGAGATTATTATAGATAGTGGTTTCGTAGAGTTGTACGAAATTTAAGAAAGAAAAATAGCTATTTCTGCCTACTGAATAAAAAAATCTAATTTCTATGGAGGCAGCAGCGCGTCATGGCCGGTCGTCATCTCTCCAAACGCGCACTTGAGCTCAGAGTACAGCAGCTGCACTTCACACAATGTCATGCAGCCTGCATCATTAGTATGGGAGGAGTCTGGCACAATGTAAACACAAAGCAGACATCAAACCATGTAGCTCCTTGTCATACTAACTAACTACTTTTAACTAACTACAAGGTCCACACAAAAATATTGATTAGTTCTTAATAAAAAAATTAAAAAAATTTAAATGCAAACTGTATGTTCTGTTACCTGTAAGTTTGAAATGGTAATTTGTTGCATTCTTTTGGTGTCCTGTTTTGTCTTGTGGATACATTAAGGAGCAAAGAGAACACTTTGGCAATTTGTAGATCACATATTGGTATCTACTGGACAATTAGAGCATCATTAAGGATCTAGATTCAATCCACAGAGAGTTTTCTCAGGGGTTTCTTTGGTTTGACAATAATGATTTAATGATGTACACAAGCACAATTTTTTAAATTTAAATTTTTATTATTAATGGATTTTTTTAATGGTTAATACCTGATGGATTGTAATTGTATTTGTAGTGGAAACCATTCAGATTTCATACTTGATCATAATTTGATCTTCAAGATGTATTTACACTTTGATTGCAGTCCACCTGTGGCACATTTAACTGATTATATATACGATTTGGTAAGGTTGAACCTGCACATGTAAATCAAATGTATATATAAAAAAAAAAAAGAAAAAAGGTAAAAGTTAACGGAACTGCCTAGAGAGATAGGAGGTGTCAAGGCACATACTACAAAATAAGATTCTGCTGCATTGAAGGTTGATGAGCACAGTTGGCTCGGTCATTCTTAAATGAACAAAGTTTGGAATAATCAAGGCTCTTTTTTAGAGCTGGCCATCAGGAGAAAAAGGTCTTGGTGAGAGAGGTGACTAACAAACAGATGGACTGCAACACTCCACTGATCTGGGCTTTATGGCAGAGCAACCAGTTGGATGCAAGACACATTATGGAAGAATTTTTGCAAAGTCCAAGAAGGGTTTTATGTGCCTTGTGTGCCTAAACATCCTTAAAAATATTTATGATTTTTATGAATACTGCAAGCCAATATATTCATAGACACAGGTTGTTAATGCCTATACATATAATTTTGGTAGTATATGTTGTAATTTTCTATGTAAATTGCCCTGAAACTCTTGCTTGTAATACATTATTTATTTGAATTAAAAAGTAAACAGATTGCAAAAAAATTAAAAATACTGAAATCAAACTAATAAGCAAACAAAAACTGTTTAGCATTCAGTAAAGAGCAAAATCAAAGGTTATAAAAATAAATCAAATAAAAATTGGAGGTTAAAACTGTGAAGATGCTCACAAGAAACAAGCATTAACAGAAATCTGTCAGCAAAATTATTTATTTATTGTTTAATCAAGAAAATAGTGACATTTAAAACTATCATATGCCCTTTTTAAATATAAAAATCAACATTTTTGAGAAATCTATTTAATATCAATCATTTTTAAAAAGATATATAATCATATAAAGGACTAGGAAAATATTTCTGGTCTTCTCCCAGTTGATGCAGATCAAACACGTTAAGGTTCAGTGTGCTGTGAGTTCTATGATGCTTTTCTGCTCATCACAGTTGTAAACTGTGGCTGTTTCAATTTTGCATCCTTAGACTGGGGAATATTTTACCATTTTCCTGCAGAATTACTCAAGATGAGTCACATTCCATGACAGAGGACTGCTTTCTTCAATCCCATCCACAGTGTCTGAGTTAAGGTTCTGTCAGACATTCACCTTCCTATTTATAATCCATTGTGATGTTCTTTTGGATGTAGAATGTCATTTTGGAAGGCCTGCCCATCTTCAGCTGTCTAGGAGAGGGACACAGGTTTTCCTCAAGAATTTGGAGGTACTTGGCAGAATGTTTTCTTTTCAATCTTGACTGATCACCAAGTCCCCCCCACAAAAATAATACACCTCCACCATGCCTCACAGTACATATGGTCTTTTCTTGGCAAACATAGCACTTAGATTTCAGTCCAAAAAGGTCAGTTTTGGGCTCATCAGACAATAGCACCCTTTGCCAGAGTCTTCCAGGTGTTTTTGCATAGTTCAAACTGAGTGGCATCTTTTCACCCTGCCATACAGGCCAGATACATCTTCACAACCGCACTTGAGGATACATTTAAAGTTCATGATATTTTTCAGATCGACTGACCTTGCAAGAATAAGGATTAATGGGGCTATTGAATCTGCACCATCCCTTCCTCTGCACAAGACAAATGATTGTTTAAAGCACATTAAGGTAAGAAATGTCACAAAATAACGCTTGACAAGGCACACCTGTGGATTGAAAACCATTCCAGGTTCCTTGTGAATCTGATGAGGGAAGGCCATTAGTGCATCAAGCAATACCCTGGATTAACACTACATCATTTTATACATTTTCTTTCAAAGTGTGGATTAGTGATGGGAAGATAGATTCACTTTAGTGACTTGGTTATTTGAATCTTGTTCATCAAAATATTTTATTTATTTGATTCATAAATTTAATAAATTATCAAAGTTATTTTGATCGGAAACAATAGAAAATGTTACATTTGAGTAAGCAGGTCGCCAAAACGGCTACATACACAAACTTTGTCAATAGTTCCAATAATTAAAATATGACAATGCAGCTAATCACATCTCATATCTTCTGGTCCGTGTTGTTCGTTTGTCAAGACATTATTTATACCATAATTATTGTACCATTAATGTCAAGAATCGGACCAAAATTTGGATCTGTTGTGTAGCGTCTATGGGAGTCATGTGATAAAAGAACGAACGACTTGGATCAGATGAATCATGAGATGAACTACTCCATACATCCTGTTTCCTGTGCATATCAGTCATAGGAGTCACGTGATCAAAGAACAAACGACTCAGACTAGAAGAGCCGTGAGGTGAACTACTCAATTCTGTTTCCTACCCTATAGAGATTTTGCAAATAGTTTAACTTATAATGTGTAAGTTATAACCATGACAAGTTAATGAGCTCACTGACTTTTAAAGATCTGGATGAAGAAATGGGCAGCAGGGTGCCAAAATGATGAGACCCAAATCTGGTGAAAATTGTACAAAGAGTGGAAGCAATAAATGGCACATGTAAGCATTTTAATCACATCATAGTAACATTTAAGCAGTAGATACAGGTAGGAAATTTGATGCATCACCTCAGCATGATCCTGAAGATGCTTATTAAGTTTTATATCACAGTGAAAGCCATTACTTTTAATAAATACTCAATTTCTGTTTGGCTGTCAGATGTTTTGGCCCATTATGGAAGTATTCCTTATTCTTTGATGAGCATTGCTTTAATATTTTCTAAATGTATTTACTGTATCAATGACATACTTACATATTTATTTATTTAATACATAATGAATATTCAAAATTGTATCTATGTTCAAGATGAATGTTATGATTGCAAAGACCATTTTCTATAGAAACCTTGGATGTAACGTGAAGCCCCTGTTATGAGTGATTGTAAAATGAACAAAAAATGAACACTGCCTACTTATACAGTATGCTTTTTTTAAAAGAAATGTAAAAAAATGATAAACAAATTTACAGTAGATAATCACAAATTATATGGATAGAAAACAGACGTATGAGCTCAAAGTGCGTTCATCTCCAATTTTATCTACTGTACACCTTGTTAATTGAAGCCATACACATTAGCTATTGTTACTGGTAATTGACAGCTTTATGAGAATAAACATACAGTAAGGTAAAGTCTACAGCACTTACAAGCTATCTTCCATACCCATTAGACACATAACTGGCCATAATTCAGATTATACTTGATTGCTATGGAAGTACGGTTACTGGACACTCCAGAGAACAATTACATAGAGTACATAAAAATGAAAGAATGAATGAATAATGGTAAATGATAAAAAAATCTTGAAATAGCAAATAGGCATCCTGAGAAATCTTACCAGTGTCATGTAGAAAATAACTAAAAGCTTATATACATTTACACACACATTTATCTATCTATTGACCCTCAGCTATCGATAGATAGATAGATAGATAGATAGATAGATAGATAGATAGATAGATAGATAGATAGATAGATAGATAGATAGATAGAGTGTGTCTATGTACAAAAAGGCTTTTGGTTAGCTTTTGATTTACTAGCATTTTTTAGCATTTTGTAATATGCTTATAAACAATAAATTAAATTACATAAAGTGTCAAATATTTCAGATGAGGTCTGAGTTTATACATTTCCTTTCACCATTTAATTCAATTAATACAGCATAATTATATACAAATACTCTTTTGAACACTCCTATTATTATTAACAATCTATATTTTACATAATGAACACATGGATTGAAGACTCTATGCTTAGGAATTTTTGTATAAAAACACTGAACTTGTGCGCAGTAATGTACAATAATAGAAAAGTCTGACATCAGCTTACAAGAACATTCATGTATATGAACCGAGGTTTTGAAACTTCTCCCGCAGGTTTTTGACTGAACTGTGTTGGCTGTTCTCGGCTTTTTCAAATGACCCCGGCATAGATGTTTCAGCGCTGTCTGGACACCTTAGTTGGTCTTTATGAAGTTCATATTTCTTCTCTTCATCGGCTCCAAGACCATTATTTTCAATCTTAGTAATTCTTTCTACTATAATGATCTTGTTTTCATTGGGCAGGGTGGCCTGGCCAGATATATAATAGTTCATTTGGATGTCTGCAAGGTTTGTTTGTTGTTTTAGATGAAGCGATCCCACCACGTGGTCCAAAGAACTGCTTTTGCGCAGTTTACCCACACCCTGTCCTGCAGGTCCATTGTTCATGGAATGGGTAGTGGATGCGTCTTTAATTTGTGTTGTGTGGGGGTCGTTAACAGGGCTGGAACAGGAGCAGCTTTGATGGGCTATGGGATTATTTCGTCCAACTTCAAGTATTTGTTCTGGGACAGAGCAACTGCGATTAATTGAGACTAATTGAGGACTCGGGCGTGAGTATTTGGAACGCAGCTCTCTTACATCTGGCCAATTAAAGCTCTCAGTGTAGACTGGACTTTGTTGATCCAGTGTATGTTGTCGGATAGTGGATTGTAGTTGAGGACTCCCCAGGGAGCAGGGGCTCAGTGATGAATTGGAGTTTTCGTGCTCACATGAAACAAGTGATAGTGCCGGGCTCTGCATACCTACAGATATTTAAACAAAGAGTGTTCAATTAAGTGAAGCTATAACCAATAACACCTTACAATTAAAAAAGGCAATTTGTAAATTTATAATGGCAGCATAAAAAAAAGGAAACTAGATTTAATTAGATAATTATTAGATTAGATTAAATTGTCATTAAAATGAAATATAAATTATATAACTTTATTCAGTTATATTTAAGTCATTTTGGAGGGAACTTTTAAGGATAAACACAGATCTTGCTTTAAACTGGCTTGAAAGTACTTACCCATCTCGTTCTCTTGAGTTTTGTCCTCCACAACAGAGGACAGGTTTTTGTGGCAAAAGTTAATATCTGACACCTTTTCTCTTTGTCTCACAACAGGCCTGTTATTCTTAATTCGCTGACTGTATTGCCTTGCTAGCTGGAATACTTTGTTCTTCATTTTCTCCATATCTTGTATCATTAGGTCATTTTCTGAGCCTGACCTCAGTGAGACAATCTTAGGTAGTAGAGCATGTTTGATCTGTCTTTTTTGAATTTCATCACTGTATAAGCTGTCCCCAGTATGTTCTTTGCCTTGAAATCCGATAAGTGGGGAAGGCATTGAGGTCCCTTGTCCAGCCATGCTGTCAAATTCTTCTGTTATTTGGAGAGGTTCACAAATATCACAATAAGAACGTTCCTGTCCCCTTTGGTCCTGGGTAGGGCTGACACCTATGCTATTTATGTTATCTTTAAAAGCATTTTGAGGCTTCTTAGAAGTTTCATCGATTTCAACCTCCATGTCTTGCCAAACTTTTATCATCTCAGAAGAGGTTTGAAAATCCTCTTCTTTATCAGTTGTCTGAGCAACAACCTGAGACCTTTCTATATCTTTTTGTGTGTCTATACTAGACAGAATCTCTGTTTCCATGACCTCTGTAGAATTCTTCTCTTTCTCCAGTCCTGGAAGTTCAAAAACTGACCAAGAAGTAGGTCTTGTGACTTTTGAGGCCTTCTTGTGACTTGCGGCAGCTTCTTCAGTGTGATGGCCATTGAGCTGTCGGCTGAGATCGCGGACTAATCCTGCAGGAATATAAGAGAGGCTTTCCCTGCGTTTGATGCTGAAATTCTCATCCTGTTCTTCAGCATGCTCATAGTATTGCTTGATCTTATGGATAAGCATCCTGTCCTTTTTGGAAAGTGTATCTGGTTTTGTTTGAGCTCTTTGGTCTGGTGTGACTAGCCTGTCTCCAAGAGTGGCTGAGGCAAAAGATTCTGGTACAAGTTGAAAAGTTACTGGCTCAGGAGACGAGCAGCTTACCTCTTGTGTCTTTTCCTTGTCCAGCAGCTCAGCATTGAGGCTGAACACACTACTTCTCCTACTTCCGGTCTGAGATGAAGAGCAACCCAGAGATAACATGTCATCAACTGCCACACTGCTTTGCCGAGAGAGACTGCTAACAAAGTGTTCAACAATAACACTGGCTTTATCTAGAACAGATGTTGGCAAGATGCTCTTCGATTCAGTTCTTGATGACACTTCTTCCTCATCTTCATCATCATCTATTTCTTCTTCGTCATCCCCCAGGTCCTCTACATCTTCTGAGAAGTTTGTTCTTGAATGATTGCTCTCGTCCTCTAGTTGGATCTCATTGTGGGCTTGGGACAGTGACTCAATTGTAACCTCCACAATCTCTTCATCCACTCTGCTTTCATCCTGAGAAATAATGTGTGACTGTTGAGCTCTTTCTTCTTCTTCTTCCTCTTCTTTTGCAGGCAGAGAAACTTCTGGTGAACAATGATCCTCAGAACATTCCTAATGGGGAGAAGAAAAATCAATCACTGTTTCTGATGGGGACTTGTTCAATTATGCCAAAACATGAACATACAGCATGCTTTTTAAATATATATAAAATACAACAAGATTCATAAGATAAAAGACATTTGCATCATGGTAAGTCATTCAGTCATCATCAATAACCTTTTTTTATCTTGGTTAGGGTTGTTTAGAGGATCTAGATCCAGATCAGACCAATCTAGTGTGTTAGGAAAACCTAGAATTGTATGTAGGGAGAATCTAGAATTTCTCATTCACCTACCAGCATGGAGTGCTAGAAGGAAACCCACATGAACACAGGAAGAAGATGCAAAATGCCCAGAGACACTTACGTAAGTTCAGGATTGAACAGGCAACCCTGCTGCTGTGAGACATCAATGCAGTAACAGTAGTGGGTTTCTTTGCCCATTTTGCAGGGACTGCAGACATGTTTTCTATGTTATGAAATATAATCAAACACATTATATATTGCGCCCATCTTACCTCTTCACATACAGCAGAATTCTCACTCTGGTCTCCTGCGAAGGCAGATTGGCTTCTCTTAGATTCCACCAGTTTCTCCTCCATAGCCTGCTCCCCAACTCTGTTCTTAAATATAAAACGGAAGCAACGAAAATAAAAGAACAATAAAATATAACGGTACAAATCCTATTTAAATGTGCTTTCATGTAAACTGGAGTGAACTCTCTCCGAGTACTACGTCATCGTTTTTTTAAACGGCTACAATTCAAGCAAAAGCTTTAGTGCATCGTGGTGACCTTTAGAAACTGCTTTCTGTATGATGGGCATCAAACATAATGAAACATAATGAAACCCTTTGGTGAAATTGGGAACCAAAGAGCTAGTCTGAATATAGCATATCCATCTCCCACCTCCAAAAATCTGACAGTGAAATTTTTCTTTGAAGTCAAACTTCAATCACAGAATCTCATTCATATGGACTCAACGTGCTATTAACAATTCAAACTGAGCAGTTCTCAAAACAGACCTGGCCTCCTGTAACATCACTTGTTAAGTTCTTATAATAATAGATATTCAGATATAAGCGTGGTGTTGAATTCTCTAATCTGATTGCTTAAAAATATGTTGATTCATTTTATATGAATCAGTTCTGACTCTATTCCGCCTTCTTATCAAGGTATAAGGTGCTCGCCAGTTCGTGTTCTTCACCTTGGAAACTGTTGACTGTTGATTGTTGAAAGTGTTGAAGTTCTAATAGGTTATTGTTTCTCTTAGAAAATTTATACCGTAATTTCTGGACTATTAAGCGCACCCAAATATAAGCCGCACTCACTGAATTTTACAAAGATTTTTATTTTGAACATAAATAAGCCGCACCTGTCTGTAAGCCGCAGGTGTCTACACTGAAACTAATGAACTTGACACAAGTTTTAACAAAAGACAGTGTCTGTTACACGGCTTGTATCTAAACAGTAGCCTACCAAGAAAGTCATTGTTCACTGTCTTCCTCCTTCCTTTCACAACAATTTCTCTCGAGAGTTTTTCTTTCGTTCGTTTAAAAATCCCGATTCAGTGGGAGCGCATCTGATTTAATATAAAGAGTTTCATTGGGTCACCTGAATCCGTACAGCAACTTCATTGGTCTAATGTTATGGGGGCTCAGTTTTTTTGGCTTGAAGCTTGTGAACCTGGGAAAAACCCGGAAAAATCCATAAATTAGGCGCTTCGTTGTTTAAGCCATGGGGTTCAAAGAGCGGGAAAAAAGTAGCTGCTTATAGTCCGAAAAATACGGTACTTGAGGTCTAGGGCTACAATTGGCATGAAAATTGTTGCACTCAAGTGTGTATTAGTAAACCATTGATAATCACCAACAAAGATGAATCTGTAATGAATGGACATCTTGTGTCACCCAGATGAGTATGGGTGTTTGGTTCCTCTCAAGTAGTTTTTCCTTGCCACAGTCACCACTGGCTTGCTAATTATGAATAAACTCATAGTGATAAACTTATTGGAACTAATTTATGAATTTAAATATGTAATGCTACTGTGACGATATGTGTTGCTACAATGTAACATTTATAAGCAACAACTGTTTATGTGATAACAGAAAATTATTTGTCATTAAATGTAACTATAAACTACACAAGTACACAAAGCAATAATCACTGTGGTAAAAGAAAAATAAAACATTTAGACACATGATTCTCTAGAAAACTAGACCTTTTGCACTTCCTCAAGTTGATGCATCACACCAGGATATCTAACTATTTTCCTCACTTATAATTACTTTTAGACCTCTAAAGCCACTGTATCTCTCAATAAATGTTAAACCTCAAGCAACAAATTCACAAATACAGCAAAATCCTATCGGCAGTCAAAACTGAGGAGATAATTAATCATCATTAGAGCAGATTGTTATCTTAATGCTGTTCCAGGGGCTGGTGTAAACAACCAAAACTAATTACCAGCTGAATAAATCGCAGTCCATGTGCGCGCACACACACACACACACACACACACACACACACACACACACACACACACACACACACACACACACACACCCGTGTGTATCATGTGACTTTCTACAATGTGAGGACTGAAGCCTGACTGTAAAGTGTGACTGACTACATCAGTGTTATTGTGTCTGTGCTGAATTAAGAAGCTTTCGTTTTTATTTTATACTGACAATGAACTACTGTAATATACTTCATTCCATATATCTTGAGCATGCATCAGAGCAGTAAATAGCAATGTTATGAGCATATCTGGAAAGTTCAGCAAGGGGGAGAGTATTGCCAACTTTAGTGAAATGTATGTTATTCTGGTATAGACTTATCCTACCTTTAATGAAAATTTTTTCCATCTTTTTTCTTAATGGAAAAAGCAGTGGAGTCACAGCCTACTCTATTGATTTATTGAAGCACTGGTTTTTCCACATCTTTTTTTGTTTAATGCGAAAAGTGTATTGCCATGCTCACCAATATAATAACCATGCATAAAAAAATGACGCTTCTAATGTAGAAAAATTTCCATGCATATGTTCTAAATCCTTATGAGATTTAAAACATGAGCAGAGCCATGTAAATGCGAAGGTAAGCCCCTTTCAGTAGCAGACATCAGAGGAACACGGAGAGGAAATATAGCTTGCATGGGTGTTTAGCATAGAGCAGTCAAATGGCATGGCTAAGCAGATGGGAGGGAAAAAAAAGCAGATAGTGACAGTGAGCCTCACCATTGGGACCCGTGCGAAAAGCAAAGCCCTGGCCTTATAGCGCCAGCAGGAGATGGCGGCCAACACTGAGCTGGCAAAGTCAGCTACCTGCTCGTCTTTCACCAGAACCTCTTCATCTTTTCCCCTCTGGGCTTTTTCCTCCTTTTGCTCTTCTTTCTCTCTTTGGAATGGTGTTTCAAAACCAGTCATGCTCAGCCAGTCCAGGGAGAGCCACCCGGTTGTGCTCTCCTCATTCACGGGTCTCTCGGTCTCTGCTTCGTCCGTGCCAGAACCCAAGGTGGAGGCACTAACTGCAGCCTGCAGGGAACCCTGGCTGCTGGCCGACAGCAGAGTGCCCACACTGTCAGCATGCTGGAGTGTAAAGATACAGTTATACACAGTAGTGCACAAAAGCTGTTGCTACATGCTCTGTTGTTTGAGCTGATGGTAAAGCAAGTTAGATCTATAATTACAGAAAAATCCAATCACTTAAGCGTATTCTAAAGAATGCTGGTCCGGTTTAAACAAAGAAAGTGGAATAAAAAAATACATAGATATATACATACTTACAATTTTATATTATAAATATATACACAAATTTATTTTAACAACACATTTTATTAACGCAGAATTAATGCAGCATTTCTGTTTCACCATTTTTATTATTATATATTATAATATTATTATTATATAAGAGGTGAAATTAAAACCCAATGGATAATTACCACATTGATAATTATTTACAAGTTATTTAACTGTAGCAGTGAGTAGCTTCTTGTTTCTTAAACAACCATGTCGGAAGACACATCCCGTGGTTGTGGAAAAGATGTTTAAGAAGGGTCAAATTATTGACATGCAGGATTCATCGGGCTCAAATTGTGAAAGAGTGGTTCAGGGGGCATTATTTTCACACACGGATTGGCCACCAGACCAGACCTTAACCCCAGTGAGAATCTTTGGGATGTCCTGGAAAAGACTTTGCACAGCGTCTCTCCCATCATCATAAGATCTTGGTGAATAATTACTGCCTCTCTAAATGTTGTGACATTGCAGAAGCTTATGGAAACTATGCCACGCTGAATGTGTGCCGTGATCAATGCTAAAGGCGGTCCAACGAAATATTAGAGTGTGACTTTTTTTTTTGACGGGCAGTGTATAAACATTACATTGTGTGAAGGCTTACCTTCAAAGTTTCTACAGGATGATGCAAAGAAGAAAGACGATCCCAGGGCAATGAAAGAGAGAAAACAAAAATAAACTGTTAAATATCAATAACATTATCATTCATGACAACTCAACATATTAATATTTTTGTAGCCTGACATTTTTATTTTGGGAACCAAGCCTTTGCTCAACTGGATACGCCACTGACTTCTTTACTTGTAAAAACAAAATCTGATTTGCATTGGGGAGGAAAACCCAATTTTAGTCAAATAGTAATTTCTAAGCAAATTAGGGAGGCACACATTTATGAACGTAACACATATTTAAGTCAGCTTTAAAATCACTTAACAATAAGAGAAAAGAGAAAGAGAGAAACTCATAGAAGGAGAGGAAACAAAACGGCTAACATAAAATAGGCTTTTTTCATTATCTGCTAATTAGAATGCGTAATAGGGGAACCAGTGATCAGAGGCCAAATCAAGCCCACAGACTGAAAGGAGCCGATGCAAGACAAAGGCTCTTGCTGATGGGCTCCATAATTAACATCATTATGTGTGAGGCTGGAGGATGTGGGCTTTGGTCTTTGATCTATCGGAGAGACCACTTGGATACTGTAAGGCTTTGAAGCCAAGCAGACTAAGGAAAGATGGTAAGGGGCGAGCGTCTATCTCCTGATGACAACATCCAAGTATGGTGGCTCTACATAGAGCACTTCTGTTTTGACTTTCTTTTGTTATGTTTGCTGATTATTAACTGGAATAACCTGTCATTATCATTCTGTCAGTAGATATTTATAGTGAAGATGCCTACAAATCTGAACAACATGAAAGACACAATGGATTCATTTTTAGACACATTTAGTAGACTCCATTTTAAGGAGTGTTCTTAAAGTGTTATAGAAGAGGTCACTTCATGATGGAGGAGGGAACAGGTACCTTTTGTAGCTCTCATGTTCTGTTTAACTCTGTTAAATGGCTCTAAGAACAAAAGAAAAAAAGGAACAGTTAACAAGTATTTCATTAAAATAAATCATTTGAAAGATCTGAGATTGCACTGAATGCTACTAATTCAATTCAAGTTTATTTCTATTGCAATTTTTACAATAAACATTGTCTCAAAGCAGCTTTACAGAAAATTTTAAGTTTTCTTTTAAATTTAAGTATATGTATATGTATCCCTAATGAACAAGCCTGGGATGACTGTGGCAAGCAAAAACTCCCTTAGATGGTATTAGGAAGAAACCTTGAGATGAACCAGACTCAAAGGGGAACTATCCTTATTTGGGTGACACCAAGAGTGTAATTATAAATCATAAAAACCACAATACAAACACTGGATATTAAATCTGCAAGCTCAAAACACAATTTCACAACAGGATGCAAATGCTTGAATTACTTTAATGCAAAACTAGACTCAACTAGTGAGAAACAACTACACACAAACTGAAAACATACACGGCACGATTAGCCAAAAACAATACACCGATGACAGTGATATCAGACTGAACTAATATAAAAATAATGAGCTAACATGAGGAGAAAATGAAACTTTATCAATAACAAAAGCATACTGAAAACTCAGAACAAGCCTGTGCTTGAAGAAACTATGTGGTGATTCAAAGCATGAAGACAAATCGTGACAAAAAAAGCTAAATAAATCTTGGATGTGATGTCATATTAATATGCCTTTTGAGCAGAAGCATAAAAGTGCAAAAGATTTACCTGATCTCCTTCGCTCTTTCAGTCCTCCCATTGGAAGGTCCTCACCCTTGTTTTGTCTTTCAGGACTGTAGCGATACTTCACTGGGCCTACAACACCAAGAAAACACACATCAAGTAATAAACACTTGCTTTTCTCTGTACCCTACATGCTGACACGGCACTGTAGGTTTCAATCCAACATCAGCCAAGAAAATTGTACCAACTCACCAGCAGATCTCATGTCCAGAATTGCATCTTTGGCCTAAAAGCATTAAAAATGCAAGATACATCTTAGATATCATATGTAGCAAATTATAATACATTTGTATTATTTATGTTCAGGTTGCCTACTGTCTGCGGTATGATGACATGATGGTTTTCCAGAATAAGCCGCTTTATGTGATGAGCCCACAGTTTTTTCTCCTCAACAGTTTTGGCCTGTAAATGTGCAAAGGATAAGTTACGTAAACCAAATAACAGTAAAATTTAAATTCTGCTTTCTTCTGGATGAACAGATTATTATAGTAATAGTCCTACAGACCTGTACTGTGTGCGGTTGTTTAGGATGTTTGTAGTGGGTCACACTGAAGCGAAAAGAGTCCTTGGCACTTTCAATCAGCATTAAAGTGGAACACTGGAAATAGAATAGAATAGAGGAGCAAGGTCATCCAAATACCTAAACGCTTTTTTATATTTAATTTTTTTTACCTAACTCTTAGCTCTGAATCTCTTAGTTTAGACTTGCAATGGGCTTTAGAATGAGAGAAAGATTATTTTAATTTATAGAGAATTAGAAATTGAGGATGTTAAACGGAAATGAGAGGAAACTGCTTAACCGTGATGAATCCTCGGAGTAAATTAACAGATACAATATGATCTCCATTTAGAAGGAAGGAAAATTCTTCATTTTTTTTTTAATTAGCAATATGGCACATATACAGTTTAGACAGCAGCTTAATGCTCGCGTATAAGCTTCCAGAATCTACTTGCTTATACTGTTAAAACCTACTTCACCAGGATTTGTTCTAAATCTGGCAAAACATTATAGGAACAATAATGAACAAACAACCACACCTAAGAACAGACTGGTAAGTACCATTATATGGGTCTTGTAGACGTAATGCTCTCCTCTCTTCTTAGTGATGAGAAGCATTTTGTCAAAAAGGAACAGCGTCCTTTCATTCTTTGCACGGTGGACGTGGAAGGTTCCTTCAAGGACGAGCTCACCGTATGCAGTAAGGTCTGGTCCTTTCCAGTTGATGAGGAGGGACTGAATCTCCTGTGGAAAAAAAACAAACAAGTTCCCCTTTAGAATGCATTGCTACACCTGGTATCAGTTTATCAACTAAAGTAAAATCTGTTCTTTACATATTGCACTTTAATGATATAATTGTAACTTATACTGGTATAGGGTACTATTTTGAAAGTATTTTTTTAACTCTGAGTATAACTAACAAAACTAAAGTAAATAAAATGTTTTATGATGGCAACAGCAGGCTATAAAATATTGGTTCTCTTACCATCCGAATTGTATTGTAAACAGCAAAAAGATCTCAGTTTGGGGACCTGCTTCGATTAAGTTTGTTTCTTTGTCTAATCAGTCGATTGGTTAATCCACTTAGAGATCAAATTATTGGCTGTATTTCCTCATTATTCTGTTTGTAATTATGTGTAATTATGTGTAATGACTCACTAATGAACATGAGCTTCAACCCCACCCCAAGTCTAATTGGGTCCTGTCAGTGCCAAACCAAAAAGAATTTAGCAGATAGAAGAATTATATAACTGCAGTCTTAAGCTTGGTTTAGCGTCTCCTTCTGAGAAATCTCTGAAACAAACTTCTGAAAGCGTCGCGTAGCATGAAAGAGTATTTCAAGTCTTTCACAACAGTTGAGCAAACAATGACGTGGGGTAATGAAGCAATTCTTTTATTAAAAAAAACGTGTTCCTTCGACTGAGATGAGGATGTCGATAACATGTAATGAGCTGCTGCAACATTGAAGGAACGTTAGACAGATCACCACAGTCCACTAATAAAGAGTTTGAGAAGGAGTTGGTGTCACACAGAGCACAAAGACACAGAGCTCCTCATGGTTTTCTATTAATTCAATGGAGAGGCAATTTGACTGATTCAGGTTTAAAGAGTGGCTTTTACAAACTATCATTCAAACTTTTTAAAATGCAAATAAAAGCACAATTTCATTTGTTTCCTTGCAATAAGTTCTAGTACTTTCTACACTGAAAAAATTAGATTTAGTCTTTGTCAGCATTTTTTATTTAATGAAATACCAAATGGCAGATTAGCTTTTGGACATGATGTAGCCTTACTTGACCTTTTACAAACCACTTCATGGCTAAAGTAGTAATTTAGGGTTTTAACTGTGCTTAAAAAAGTGTAATGGACAAAACATAAATGGCTCTTGTCTTAAATAAATCTGGGAAATGCTATGCATGCCTATTACATGCACAGAAATATATCTTTCCCTGCTCAAAAAAGCCTGATTTACCATCAGTAATTCTAATCGAATTTACATCTGAAGAGAAGTATCGCTAATAAATGCCCAATTCCAACATGAGTACTGAGAAGCACTGTGATGAATGCAAAGCAGAGGCAAATGGCTGATCACCTGCAGCCTCACAGCATGCTCATGCTTCCTCTTCATGTCA
Organism: Silurus lanzhouensis; assembly: GCA_039877035.1. NCBI lineage: Eukaryota > Metazoa > Chordata > Actinopteri > Siluriformes > Siluridae > Silurus > Silurus lanzhouensis. The sequence continues at coordinate 6,180,315 of JBCEWE010000214.1, read as the reverse complement.
TTGATGTACCAGGCCACTCCTGTCATGGTGACTATGGCCTCTTCCACCACATCATAGCCCTCTTCCTCAGGGTCAAAATGTTTGGCGATTTCCTAAAACAACAAAGCAGCATAAATATAGTCAGTAAACAGAGCTCTGTCAGTTTAGCTACATGTCCAGTCTGAGATGTGTAAGGAAGAGACGTATGATTTATGTGTGCTTGCATCGAAATGACATTACAAAGGAAAAGAGCCATAAATAACGTGACAACTATTTGTGTCATAACCCTAAAAGTCCACTTACAACTAGTGTATTAGACAAAGTCCATCATTTTATTTTAGGAACATTATCCAAACCACATGTAAATTTAGCAGATATGTGTAGTGTATACTAGCACCCACAGAGGTGCCAATTCTTTCCTGATTTATTTAAACAGACAGTCAAATTTGTTTGCTTTCCTCTGCTGACTGTTGATGTTGACTGTATGGCTAAACTGGTACAGTTGAGGCCAAAGGATAATATACACCTACTCTAAACATTTCATGTTTCCATACATTTCTTTTAGCAAGCCAATTATGGCATCTGGATTGTTAAGAAACAACCGATTACACAAAGATTATATCAGCTTTGATTCACTACATCAGAATTCCAGTCAAAAGAGTCAAATGCTTTATGTACTCTTTAATCCAGAAATTGATGGAATGACTTTTAGACTCTTTTTTTTTTGTTTTTGCTCATATTACCATCACAAAATCCAAACAACGGGGTGAAAAAAAAAAGAGAGAAAGACCTGTGCACTTGCATTGTTGAACTCTAAAATATTTGAGGTCCACAGAGATACTGTACTGTTCAGGAAATGAACTCACAGGTATGAACAAACTTGGTTTACACTTAACCACAAACCTACAAAATAATTAGTGAAGATGTTTCTTCAATATACTGTATGTATGTATGTTTACTATTAAGAGTGTCCTACAGCACGGTGGTCTGAATAGCGGTCATATAAAAGAAGAACAAATTATGCCAGGAGCAATCACAAAATACTGACTTGAAAATGTTTTAGACTGAAATGAAACAACATGTCAAAGGTTAATAGAAGGCTTCCCCAAGCATTTGATTCAATTTATTCAATTAATATGGCACCAAATACTAAATGACTAAATGCATGTAATTTCTGAACCGCTTAAACTAAATAAAATGATACATTTGTCTTTGAATTATTATTTTACATCACCTCATTAAATGCATTTAACTGGAAAACAGATTCATTTGAGCGTGGCTGTTTGTGTAATCAGTGGTTCTATTTGAGGGCATTTAGGGGTACATGCCTGTAAAAGGAGGTGATATTTCAAAATCCTCTGCACAGGCTTCAGCAGGTAGGCACCTAAAGGGAGGGAATGTTGGAGAGTTGCCTGACGATCCCAGAAAAATTTGGCCAGTGTTTTGTTCCTCATGCACTCTGTAAGCGTAGCAACTGAACTAAAAAGGAAGCAAGAGAGAAGATAAAGATTATTAAAGGCAAATTAATTGTGTATAAACTACCTATCAACCAATAGCAAAGACTTAAATGTTTTTAATATTTAGTCCGAATTCAACCCTGGTGTGTGTTCTCCCTTGTGTGTGTGATTTGTTTGGGCAAGTGAGAACACGGCAGTCACACTTCAGTGCAGACCAAAACAACCCGTCCAATATCGTTTGTTCAAGGAGGTCTAAATCAGGTTCTAGCAAATTCCAGCATGGTTCACTTGCAGTAAGAAAACAATTTAACCCTGACGCAAAACAACTGCAAATGAACCAAACCTGGCATGCATTATGGATTGCAAGCCGCATTTTCTATAGATGCAAACTGTTAAACTAAGGCAGGAAATCTAGCACTGTATTCAGTGTTCTACATTTTTGGAGTGACAAACAAAATGAAAGCTACATGTGAAATGCAAATAAACCAAAAACATTTTTTTTTTCTCAGTAGCTGACATTTTCATTTGGCCACAACCAAAACAAATTATTGGATTTAGGAAGACATAGGATCCCTGCTCTACTGTAGAAACTGCTTCATATGACCTGCAATAAAATATTCTCTAAAAAATGATCTTAACAAAAGTATTGTGACACCTGACCTTTCCAACCATATGTGGTTCCTCCCCAGAATGTTGGAGCCACATAATTGTATAAAATGTCTCTGGATGCAGTAGCATTACATATTCTCTTTGCTTAAACTCAGAGACTCAAACCTGTTCCAGAATTACAATAGCCCTGTGCACAAAGCAAGCTCCATGAAGATATGCTTTACATGGTTTAGAGTGAAAGATGTTGAGTAACCAGTTATAGAGCTCTGACCTCAACCCTACTGAACACCTTTGGGATAAATTAGAATGCTGATGCACTCCAGTGCCTCCTGACCCTACATTAGTACTAATGCTTTTGTGGCTGAATAAGCACAAATGTCCACAACCACAATCTAGTGGAACATCTTAACAGAAGAGTGGAGGTTATTGTAAGAGCAGAGGGAAACTAAATCTGCAATGCGATGTACATTGAAATCTTATGGTCAGGTGTACATAAACTTTTGTCCCTACGATGTAACCTCTTTCACTTACTTGGGATAGTTTGTGCAGTATTGAGTGTAGATGTCAAAATCTTCACTCTGCATATAAAAGAAAAAAAAGGTGAGAAACCTGGATACAAGAGATAGTAGCAATTTAAGTGTTTGACTAAATACCTTTTCCACAAAGCAACATGCAATAGCCACTGGGTCGCTGTCACACATTTCCAGAGTCTGCAGTAGCTCACTGCAGAAACAGAAAAAAGAAACAAACAGACAGATTGAAGTTGAATAATGTGTTGTATGATTAAATTATAGCCTTAATGAAATATGGCTTAATGAAATTTTATTTATGCAACTATAACATTAACTAATTAAAAATCTGACATGAATATAGATTTCTGTCCCCCCAAATCCCCTTTATCATACTGCTTTCTAGTCAGATTTCTTTTTATAGGTTTTTATTATTGAGGATTTTTGCGTATAAGAGACACGTGTTCTCTATTCTTGTGGCTCCCTGTTAGATCAGATGTGACCCAACATCCTGCTGAAGAGCAACTGTTTAAACACATGGGGCCGTAAACACCACTTTGCCTGCAAATGTCAGAATTAAGCCTGTTGTTTTATGTCAACATTCTGCTGCCCAAACAAACTAATAATTATGCTGGAGTTTATACCACACACACACACACACACACACACACACACACACACTCACACTCACACTCACACTCACACTCACACTCACACTCACACTCACACACACCACACTCACACTCACACTCACACTCACACTCACACTCACACATAATACTTCTAAAACCATTCTTACCTGTTTAACTCATATATGACTTCGATGTTGCCAAACAGAGAACACACCTGCTCAGGCTTAATAGGTAAATCCCTGGTGTCTATAATGTGAGCCAGATAGTCCTGAAAAACAAACAAAAAACCCACAAAAACACTCTTAAAACACAAAGCTTATTTTGTGCTATTTTTCAAATCACATTAGTCTGTAATATAGAAATTAACAAAAATATTTAATCATTTTTGTCAGATCCAGAACCCATCCTATGAACACATGATATAAGGTGAAAAATCCTGTTGAATGAGATGCCAATTCATTGCCAGGCATGCGCACATTAACACTTAGAGGAAATGAAGACTATGCTTGAGCTCTGTCATGCTGCTAACTTCTTACAGTGGCTTAGAGCTACAATTGCAATTAATAGTCATTCAAGGTGTTAATCACTAAATAACTATCACCCAAATGAGGAATGGGTTCCCTTTTGAGTGTGTTTCCTCTCAAAGCCTTTTTTCTTACACCATCAAAGGGAGCTTTCCTTGCCACTTTTTTCACTGACATTAGAGATAAACCTATTTTAATTCTAATTCATATTGCCAAAACTTAGTCGCATTTTATTTGAGTCTGGAGAGCTGCTTTGCCACAATACCCTTTGTTAGAAGTGCTATACAAAGTCAATTGAATTTAGTTGAATCATGAATGAGCATGCTTTCAAGGATGTGAGAAGAAACTACATAAACCTGGAGGAAACCAAAACACAAACACATGGGGAAAAGTTTGCAGAAACAGTAACCTGAGATCAGTATCGAACTAGGGACCCTGGGGTCTTGAAATGGCAATGCTACCTACTACATCACCCCAAAAATCACCCCAAAAATCGTTTTTAAGTATAAAAATAAAAGTAAAAAAAAAAAAAAAAATTGTACAAAGGAAGTGAAGCTTAAGCAAAGGTTTATCAGCAAAATGACATGCTCCATAGCAATGAGATGCTGTGCTATACTATAATTAATGTATCTACCGTGTTGCCTTTGCTTAGTAGAATTCAAGAGTTATATTTATATTACGTTTGTAATCTTGCGTACCAGTGTAGACTTATTCATTGCTAGAGACTGAAAGCACTTTTGTACGTCGCTCTGGATAAGGGCGTCTGCTAAATGCCGCAAACGTAAATGTAAATGTTGTCAGACTATAAATTGAATGGGTGGTGGTGGGGGGTCATTTTAGACACATTTTTCTTGTTAAGGCTGTTACAGAAAATGCAGAAACTTTAACGAGTGTGCAAGTAACAAACACTGGACACTTAAATATGTATACAATAAAAAAAATATTTAAAATAAAGGTATAACAATATATGCTAAAGTGTTAAGGCAGAAAGTAAGTCAGCATGTAAAATGTGAAATTGCTCTTTCATAGCTTCAGGGTTTAAGGTTTAATCCAAAATTTGCGTTATTGTCTGCGTAGAGTTTTGCCTTTCAGCTCCTAATTTTCCTTTCCTTCCTGCCTTAAAGTGCACAAGCTATGCAAAATTGCCCCAGGAGGGAATATATGTATATACAGTATGTGTGCATGTTTGTTTTCTCATGTTGTGCCTAGTGTTTTCTGGAGAGGCTGGAGGTATGCTATCCCTGATCAGTATAAAAGAGTTATGGAAAATGAAATTGAGTAAGTAAATATTAAGTAAATAAGTAAATAAACAAATCAATAAATATATGTTCAATCTTAACCTGTGCACACATGTAATTCCTAAAACAGGACAACAGAGGGCAGTATAATATTTCAAGACACCAAACAAGTCTGAAACAGCCTTTAATTCATACCCCTTTAGGCAAAATGAAAATATTTCTTATATGTTAAATATGAATTATTTTATGGTGAAAAAAAAACGAATAAAAAAACCCCCTCATGGTATAAAATAAAGAAGAATGAAACAAATGCACCCCTGAGAGCTCATCATCTGTTACCATTTCCTTGTTTACTTTTGCTGTTTTGGGAGAGGGGCAGAAACATATATTATATAGCCTTATTTTACAAAATGATAAAATCATGATAATGATTACTACTCTCTGTATGAAGACTTCACATTTATTGGAAAAACAATGACAACTTTCGGTAAAACAAACAAACCAAAAAAAAACCCCAAAAAACCCTGCACATTTTCTCACAATGTTAAACATTTAAAAAAGCAAAGGGAAAAGCTATCACTAATTTACTTTATTCACTTTTTTATATCTACACATTTTCTGATCAATGTTTTTTTTTGTAAAAAAAAACTATTAAAAGTGTGATGTTTTGCCATATTAAACTTGGCATAGAGAAGTCAAATAAGCATTAACATACTCTGTTCACTTCAGTGCACATGTAAAATATGTTGCTAGCCCATGTTCTCTCCTGTGTCATCTTGATTATTAGCATTTAGAACTGAAGCGTTACTAGTTACATGCTCCAGGACACAGATAACATGGCATTAACAATCAGAAAACAGTTGTAGGCACCTTCATTTTTATGCTTGTTTTTCTTTTCAGCTGAATGAAATTGCATTCTCTTGCCAGTCAGCTACATAATGGCACAAGTACTTTCATAAAGACCGTTTACTGGAGTGCTAGAACATACAGAAATAGATCTGGTTTCAACTCTGACAGCTTTGGAAGCGCCTTGTTTGCACAGCTGATGAAGGACTTGCTCACCTACCAACTAAGATATAAATTTGTGAAAAAATATTTTGTCTGCCATTTTTTGTTCTAAGAATTCCAGTTATTTGTTAAAAGTGACTGGGCCACATCTGAGTACTCTAATGGAAGTCTAATGGAAAAGGGAACATTTTTCCCAACCACTACCACTATGGAGGTCTTTATCGCCATTTTTGTAAATCCATTGAGTAAAGTCTGAAAAAAGAAAACGTCCTCCACTAAAATAGGGCTTCACATCAGTTGTGTGGGAACCTCTGTTAGTTCTGCTGAATATATATTATATAAATAAATAAATAAATAATACACACACACACACACACACACACACACACACACACACACACACACACACACACACACACACACACACACACACACACACACACACACACACACACCCCCCCCATACATACATGGGCTTAGTGGTACATGTAGTGATATGTGGTTCTTTTGAGAATGCACAAATATACACGTTCATGTGCAAGAGAGAGCAAAACATGGGGATTGTCTGAGTGATGTCATATTAGGGCGTGTCTTAGCTGAAGATAAAAGAGCACCATATTTGGGCAGTTTGCGATGGACTGTGTCTCTACAGGGCAGACAGGGAAGCCAAGACCGAAAGCAGACAGACTCATGAGCAGCTTAACACCACGTTTGGCCAATGAGAACTGTGAGGAGAGTTACAGCTAAATAAACATTTACGCACTGCTTAACAGTGAACAGAGCCTGCGCATTACACTGTACAAGAGACACAAAACCTGGCCAAATTCTCTTTGATAGGGGAGATGGTGGGATTCCTCTCTACCATTGATTCAATTCAAATGACTAAAATGCACAAAACCATCATTAAATAGCTATAGTGTATACTCATTACCATCTTAATCTGGTGATACAGATATAATATGTCCAGTTTCAGCTTTTAAGTTTTATGTATAATTTTAAAAACAGATTCATTTACCCCTCAAATCAAAATTGGTGTTAGTAGTCCCGTCCTTATATGGATGCCAATATAGTTTTAAAATTTAGACAAACAAATGTCTATTGATTTTGTTTTTGGTTTTATGTTTAATATATATATATATATAAAAATTCAGGGTTATGTGAAATGTACCCCAATAGAACTTAGGGCTATGGCACTCCCTCAGACTTAACCCTGGATTAAGAATATGATTTCAGATTTTGCAATGACAGTATAAACATTTTCCTCAGTAGGAATGAGTAACATTTTATCTAACATTCAGGTGTGTCCATTCAGTTGCAGTGATCAAACTTTCATTTAGTGAAAAATGGTCTTATTCAACTATTTGCTATTGTATTAAACTAGTTTTCTCAGCAACTATGAAATTTATTTTCATTTACTTAAATGTGGCATATGTCAAACTCTATTAGTGGCTGTGTAAATCAGTCAAGTGCTCAAACATACTGCTACACTGACTTCTTTCAAAAGAGTGTGTGTGGAAATACGGAAACAAATAAAAAAATCTAATGGGAACTTAAATTAAAAAACTCATAAGCACAAAGAATACTTATACAGTCTTTAAACAAATACTTATAGTGACAATTCTTTCTGAAACACACTTCAAAAAACGATTTTATATGATGCTGGTTTGGGTTAAGCTACATCCAAGCCCCAGCTGTGGGTCTCTGTTGTACATCTGCGCCAGGGTAAAAATTCTGACAGGTGGACAAAGTAGTCAAAATTTACTATGATGAAGTAAAATTTAGGCCCACCCAATCATTACCATCTCCATCTGTGGTCCAGACCAAACAGGAAACAATGCAAGGCTGTAAGTGTACAGTCTAATGATTTAAAGCAGCTGTGAAACCTGGAAGTGTAAGCACATTTCTTACAAAGGTTGACACACCTGTAGAAACCTAAGTACAGCCAAAAACTAGTCAAATGTTCAGTAGCAAACAGCTCCTGCTGGCAAAGCCATCAATTATGTGGTATTGAATGGGAACGGCCATAAAGGATAAGGAAATGTGGGTGACAAATAATAGTGTGATTCACTCCTAAACAGGTAGATGTTGTGGGCGGGATTAAAATTGCTATGTGGTGGATAAAAACAAGACTTAATCTGGGTTAAGATTTGTAGGACAATTTGTAGGAGTTTTTTTGAACCATCTTAGAGAAGGTAGCTTAAACGGCACAATGTTATGTAGCACAAGGCTTTTTTGGCAAAACCATAGAATCCCTAGTGCAGTGAAGCAATAGTATAACATAACAACCTAGTACTTTATCAGCTGTTGATGTTACTCATTCCTACCAACTATCTAGGTCTTCATTAATGCCTAACAGGTACCATTTAGGGGAAAACAAATCAGTCAAATGCCTCCTCTGTGATGTGCTAACACTAAACACCACATTCTTTCAAACCGTGCTCCTGCAACGTAATAGGAATGCTAAGCAGGATGCTTAATGTTTTAAGGAGATGCCACAGTATTCTTCTTCATACACAAATTCAAAGATTTCCATGAATGGCTAGGTCTGTCCTTGTTGACAGATAGGATCGTAATACCAACCCGTCTATACTGGAGGACATGGCTAATTATGTTTTGCTGTCAGGGATGGTTGTGGTACAAGAAATAGCACAATGCTTTTATACTCTGGCATCCTTGTAACACCCTAATTTTGTTCATATTGTGTAGCCCATACTCCCCCTGCCTGATTTCTCCTGATGCTCTACTTCTGCACTTCAGACTTTCTTTTTGCTCTTGAGGAAGGTTCCACATGGATACTTAAAAAGTGCCCAAGCTTCACCCTTGTTTCAATGGATAATATTACCTAAATACTGTAGATTTCAACCCAAAACTACCACTCATATTGAACACCTTTACAACTACATGATAATATTTGATTACAAAGCATACATTGGAAGTAATGATTTATAATCCTAATATTTAGCATCACACAAAAAAGCATGAATCTGGTTACCTCCTCATTTCATCTCAAATTGCTTGTCTGCGCCAAAGTCACCTCTAAATCCCTCCTTAAGGATCTAAATACAAGTCTACATCAGGATTTTTATAAAGGTGCTTTGTGAAAATGTCTATTGGTAAAGGTACTTTATTTAAATGTAATGAAATTAAATACAGCACTATTTTAAAAAAACTTTTAACTTTATAAAAAAAAAAAAAAAGTTAGCTTAGTGCTACAGCACGCCAAAAACTCATTTGATACAGTGGTAATAAAGTGATACGATCTGAGTTTTGCACAATTATTTAATTAAAACCATCAAAAGAGACAGCTTTGGGCATAAAAGTTTAGAAATCAGCAGAGGAAACCACACTCACAGTGAGCTTCAGCTGACATGTAATTGATTTTTGGACTCCTGTTTTTCTCCTGGGTGTCTGAGTCTCAATTTCCGATTGACTGTAAAAATCCTTTCATACCAGCTACAACTAAAGAGTCTGTCCGTTTTGTTCTGCTTTGCATTCATGCACAGAAAATGTTTTAAAACAGATGAATATAATAGGAGAGAAAGAGAAGACTCAAAACGTAAGAAATTAACAATCCACTAAAAAACAACAATAACCCTACTTTCCTAAAAGCTAACAAACTTTAATAACTGATATGCTAAGAAGTAAAAAAATGGAAAATGTCTAAATCGCCACAAACAGCTGTGACTAATAGAAAATGCTTGTGCCCTAATAGGAACTCCTTTACTTACCTTCACGATACTGCGCAAATCCCTTACATACATCCTTTCTGTCTCAATTATCTCCATGACAACTCGGTCCACATAGGTTAGCTGAGAATTAGGTGCCATCACTACAGAGGCGACAGGTGTAGGCCCGTTTAGGCGTGGTGGCAGTGCTCCAATTGTGTTTGCGTTGTTGTTAAACTGGCCCGCAGCAGGGTCTTGCTTTAGTCTTTTGCTTGCAGGCCTCAGTAGAGAAGGATACTCATTAGGTTCCTCAGGAGGGCTGAGCTCCAAGTTGATGTCAGTTTCTGTGGATAGTGAGGGCAAGGACTGGAGACAGTGGGATGCACTGAACAAGCTGCTCTGGCCCTCTCCAGAGGAGCCTGATGAGATGGTGGACACTGTGCTCATCGGACGCTCATTATCTGAGTGTTCAATGGACAGCGAGCAGCAGTCTGCCTGGACAGGGTCATGGCCACTCAAGGAGGAGTCCGTAGACAAGCGAGGAGATTCTGTCATAAAGAACAAATTTATTTAGTTAAAAATGTGTGTATATTTTATGTACTATAGGAAACTATATAAATTCTATGTTTGCATTTAAATATCCCTTCAATTGTGTACAGTATTTCATTTAAAGGAATATACATTCTGAACCCAATCTGGCAGGGGAACAAAAAAAAATACAAATAAAAAAGTTGCACTTAATTGATCATTTTTTTTTTAACAAAACTGTTACTGGGAGGTGGATTACTGGGGGGTGATGGCTTACTGGGAGGATGGATTACCAGCTTCACACCTCAAGCAAATTTAATACAGCAAATTCATGAGATGTTTTTGTACAGTGAAAGAAAATTGAGGCACACGGAGCAAACTGCACAGACGGTAATCCAAGCACATGATCTAATCAGATAGTTGTAGTTTTGAGGTGCCACGCTACCGAAAAACTGATAAAGAGCAATAAAGATTAGAATTTCTTTTAATTATTTTATTATGAAATTTGAATTCCACTGATTTCATTGCACTAAAATATAACGTGGTACTTTAAACAAACAAACTTCTGTTTAGAATCAGCCTCACTATAACTAAGTATTTTATTTAATATCTCAATTCAAATGAAAGGTTTCATATTTTCTGGTACTTCAAAATATTCAGGTTGTTTATTTTGTCGCACACATTTGATCTGAAACAGTTTACAAAATTATCTTAGGAAAAAAAAAATGCAAGTTATACATCTGGGTTAGTCAGGGATAAGCAAAAGCAATGAAGCTTCGAATGAGAGACTGTACTGGTTACACTTAACAGATATCGGTTTACTGAATCCAAGGCTTGATGAAATCCCTAAATCATGCTTTCTGAATATATTTGAAATTTGCAAATAATAAGAAAAATTCCTTTTTTGCTCCTATATGCACATTTTATCCAGAAAGTAATACATGTATATGTTAAATAATGAAAACAATCCTCTGCATTATCATCAGTATATCTTTCAGTAAATCATATATATATTATAAAACCATGAGGTAAGTTCATAATAAGAAATTTGACACACATTACTTTTTTGGAAAGGAAATAAAAACAGTTCTTAGTAATGGAATAAAATTTTTACTGCTAAATGAGTAGAGTTTGCAGTGCTCAAATTCTATTTTAATAACCTTCTGAATTTCATAGGAATGACACAGGATTTTGCTCCAACAAAGAAAGCTTTCACTCAGAAGAGAAAATAAAACACTGGGAAATGGGTATATAAAGTCCAACCTTTCCAAAAGGAAATGTTTTTCTTACAGTAAAGTGATTTTCAGCTATGATGATTGTCAAGGGCTAATTTCCTTTTCCTCTATATATATGGACTAATGCCAACTGAACTTGAGAGGGAGGAAAAGGAGGAGTCTTTGGCTCAGGTTTGTATAGAGTGCCAACCAGTGCTTCATAATAAACAGAGTGAGATCATCTCTTTGGTGTTGGGGTGCATGGAAAATGTAGAAGCCCATCAACTAATCCAGTTACCTAATTCCAGTCACCCTTTCTCAAGGCCTCATCATACTTCATGTGCAGATGTCTGTTAAGGTTGTGCAATGCTTACAAGCACATACTTGTAGTTTTATATTGGCAATTGCATACACATGCTATAATGTTTTTATGAAAATTTCCATGACAAGAAGGAAGACTGTTGCTCATCTAAAAATCAATTAGTTTTGACATGGCTTACTTGTAAATCAAAGGTTTGGTCATACAGAGCATTCATCCTTGGAGTTTCCCCAGTTGCCAACAAAGCATCGTTTTTCTTTGATCCATAATAATGTCAGTTTTCATGGACGTAAGTTCAACATAGGCTTTGCATGAAATACACCGAAAGGTCAAAAAAACTAAATCCGAACCCCAAAACTAAATAGAATTACTGTCATGTCAAAAGATCACCTTTAAAAAGTGTGTGGTATGGCAGAATTATGAAAAGGAAAGGCAGGTATGATGAAAGAAAATAATTTAGAAATCAAATAAACAATCAACATTATGTTCCCAATGCTTTCCACCCAACTGCTAGCGATTTAAACAGCACTGTACAGACTTGCACAGAGATGACATCAGTATGACGTTACAGTACATCCAGTCTGTTTACCGGTGAACAGGTGAGCAGGTTGACTCAAGCCTCTGCATGAACACAAAGAAAACAAACTCCTGCAAACCACTTTCAGACTCCATGACTCAGTGATGATAAACTCAATGCTAATAAGTTGTTGCATTCTTCATATCTACATAAAAAAAAAAAAAACCTTGAAAAAAATCCTGTATGTGCCCTTCAAAACGGTTTTAGGACAAATGAAACAAAATGCACAATAGCTGTATTGCGTTTCCACTACACGCAAACAAGTTCAATTTATTCCTTCTTGTGTTTAGCAATGTCCAGAGTGCTGGTTAGGGTGAGGCAGGAACACTCCTTAGCACTGTGGTGAGAAAAGTCTGAATCACACACACATATTGCATTTCTGTGGTACACTGCAAGATTAGTTAATATTGAGGTGTGTGGTCTGGGCAGGCCTTGTAAGAAGTAAAAAAATAAAAATAAATTCCTGTACCAAACTCTTCTTGTGACATGTCGAGTCTTATTGTGCTTAAGAAAAAAACTACACAGCCATACTGACATTTTACCAACAACAGCAGCATTACAACACAAAGGTCCCATTTTAATAAACAAATCAAGCATATGAAATACATATCAGGACACAGGGAAGGGTCTTATATAGAAAAAAATGTTTTTGTTTCACTTGATTGAACCTCAACAGTTTCATCACCTATTTAGAGGACAGAAGGGATAAAGCTTAAAGGGGTGGGGTGAGGGGTGCTTTTGTTTAGCTTATGGCTGAACAAACCCCAAGTTAGGTAAAGGCTCAGATCTGGAGGGAGCATGGATATAGAGTGTTTGGTGAACTGGTATATTTGTATGCTGTCGTCCCCTCACATTCGGTCACACGTTCACTCAGGTTTGTTGACGGTGGTGTGGTGGGTCGTCTCTTATCCCAGAGATCCCTCATGTCTGTGTTACCTTCTGGTTCTCCCTTTTAGTTATGCTGCCATAGCGAGTCTTGCCGGAGTCCAAACTGCACAGTGACATTAACTTTCATACACCAATAGTTACACTTAATAATCCATATCCTTCTCTTCCCGTCACCTCTCTCTCTCTCTCTCTCTCTCTCTCTCTCTCTCTCTCTCTCTCTCTCTCTCTCTCTCGATCGAGTTAAACATGCTCCTGAGGCTCCAGTGACCACTGTTCCTGCCCCTCTACCCTCCGTGGATCTTCACACTTCTGTGCAGCTTGAGACGGTTTCTCATCAACACCTTGGGTGGTTCCATGAAATTCCGGAGTAGAACGGGTGCTTTGAGGATGGATTGGACTGTAGTTGGTGTCGGCGGTCTGCTGCACTGACTCGGGAGTGCAGTTTGCTTCTGATCATCATCACTGTACCCCGCAACTTTGTATATATGCTTCAAATGGACATTTGGTGCAACCCAGATGAGGATGGGTTCCCTCTTGAGTCTGAAGGTTTCTTCCTTATGCCATCTCGGGGAGTTTTTCCTTGCCACAGTTGCTCATCAGGGACAAACATACTTATAAAGAACATATTTACATTTAATCACCACATTATCTGTGTAAAGCTGCTTTGAGACAATGTTCATTGTTAAAAGCGCTATACAAATAAAAATGAATTGAATTGAATTGAAGTTCTATCTAACAAGCAAAGACTCAAAAAATAGTGATAGACTAAACTTTCTTTCGGCTTCTCCCATTAGGGGTCGCCACAGCGGATCATCCGCATGTTTGATTTGGCACGTTTTTACGCTGGATGCCCTTCCTAACGCAATCCTCCCCATTTATCCGGGCTTGGGACCGGCACTAAGGCTTGTGCAACCCTAATGGCTGGGGTTGGTTCCCTGACCGGGGATCGAACCCGGGCCACAGCGGTGAGAGCGCCGCATCCTAACCACTAAAAATAAATAAATGGTTCAAGAATAACAGTTTTATAAGTCTTGTTCAGACACTATGATATGCAGTCCCCTCCAAAAGCTCAAAACATGTCAACAGATCAGAATTTTTGCTTGTATTTATTATTATTATCTTGACATTTTGATTGGTAGACTTCCTACTGTGAGCAAAAGTATTGGAATAGATCATTTTCAGGTAAATAGTGCTTAACACATGCTTTCATATCCCATGCTTGCAATAGCTGATTTAAGCCACTGACATCACCAAACTATTGCATTCTTCATTACTGATATTTTTTTCAGTCTTTTACAACAGCTTCTTTCAGCTGTTGTTTGTTTTGGGGGTCTACTCTTCAGGATCTGAAATGTTTAACTGGGCCAAGGTAAAATTGACCCCCGCCACCCCACCCCTCCCACCAATTAACTCCCTTGTTTTGTTAGCACTAGTATGTTAGTCTTTTTGTGTGACCGTTTTGCTGCATGATGAAGCAAATCATAATCCTGGCAATAAAATTGGAAACAGTTCTCTGTAAATTGGCAGACAGAATGTTTCTGCGGACTTCATTCTGTTGCAACTATCACTTACATCATCAGTACACATGAGTGAGACTGTACCCGAAGCAGCCATGCAATCCATGACACTACTTCCAACCATGCTTGACAGATGATTTGGATCATGTGCAGGGCCCTTTTTCTTCAATCTTTGGTCTTTTCATCACTTTTTTAAAGGTTCATCTTAAGGTAAACATTTTCCATGGCATGCTCTGCCCAATGCAGGGTTTCAGCTTCGAACTTCAGGGCTCAAACCAAGTGCACACATTCAGAACTATTAATTGTTCAAACAATCTATCAACAAGAACATTCTTGGGCAACACAGTCACATGCTCCAAAATTTTTTAAACACTTGCAAAAGCGGCGAGTTCGAACAAAACAGGCCATGTTCTAAGTTGTTTAACACATCTAGATATCAGGAAATGAAAGAGAAAGTTCTGATCAATCATCTAATATTCATCTTGATTTGTGCTATAGGTTAAATAACCAAATGTCTACAGCAAAAAAATTATAAAATGGCCAGGCCAGCTTTTGTAATATTGTTAATTTCATTGTTAAAACTAGAGATAAATTAATTAATAGTTTAGAACTGATAGTCTACAAACTAAAGGTAGGACAATTATGTCCACAGGAGCCCACATCAGTGTTTAAATGAAGCTTTGGTGGAAATGATATCACTTACTAATTGTATGTAGCTGTTTTTTTCACATTTACACTCAAGTGTCTCAATTTAAATGATAGTTAATAATAAAAACTCCAAAACACCCGTGTTACTGTCAATCATTCCAGAATAATATTTTAATAATTTTTTTTATTATTCGTTTGAGCGATAACATTCTATGGTACATCAGTGTTAAATGTTAAACTGCAGCTCTCTTATGCAAAATGAGTTGGCAGGTCTAGTAATATAATATATTCAGAGTGAACATTATTCAATGTTTTGACACTGCATGTAGTATAATATTTGGTTATGATTTATTTGATTTGTTCCAGTTGATTCAGTAAAATTTTATGTGTTGATGAACCTAGTTTTGACTCTAATGCCAAATCAATAAATGTCTTTACTGTCTGTATTTTGTCTATACAGTCTAATTATGTCTCTCCCAAAATAGACAGGTAACAGATCTGAAAGATAGATGTCTCTCTCTCTCTCTCTCTCTCTCTCTCTCTCTCTCTCTCTCTCTCTCTCTCTCTCTCACACACACACACACACACACACACACACACACACACACACACACACACACACACACACACACACACACACACACACACACACACACACACACACACACACACACACACACACACACACAAACAACATTCGATTCATATCAGAGCTTGTGGCATTATCTTAGATTATTAGAGATAATTTGAACTGTTTTTCTTTTTTCTTCACAGCCCTACTAATCATAGCTAACAATCTTTATATGACATGATATGGTTTTTGGTACATGGTATTTAATCCCTGTGTATTTTCTGGAGGTAGCAGAGCTGAAGATGTTGAGGTGTTCGTTGGGAGTGACGAGGATGGACAGGATTAGAAACGAGTTTATTAGAGGGACAGTGCATGTAGGCCGTTTTGGGGAGGCGTGATTGAGATTGTTTTTAATTATGCTTAACTTGTATTCTGGCTTTTTATTAAATTGGCACATACTGTCTGCATACATTAAAATACATTTAAGCCAGACTGGGTGGGAAAAACGGCTGAGAAGTAGCTAATCATTAGCCTATGTGTTTTAAAAACGGCCTTCTTTGCAGGTGGCCAAATTCTGTAGCCAACAACAAAATTCCTCACACCTGACAGAGGATCAATTTACATTCTTTCACAGCAAGGACACTTTCCAGAAACTCAAATTTTTTTTTATCTCACATAAACAAAACTGAATGCTGAAACAAGGGCTAAAAGAACAGCAGACCAAAAAGGGAATGAAGAACAGTGAGCAATTCTGTCCAGACATCCGACTCAGACATGCACGGACATGGCAAAGCTGATGTCTACTAAGATGAGCAGGAAATGGATATAGGTCAGAGAATTGACTCACAGACTTGTTTTATTTCAACCTGCAGGCAAACTTTTCGTTACACAATATCCACAGATAGCTGAGAAAGGTGATTTCAGGTTACAAGAAGCACCGTGACTTTTAGTTCCATTGGAAAAATGAGTGTTCAGTATAAAAGGAAATTTATAAAGTTTAACAAAATATATGTGTAGCTCTATAACTAAAGCTATCTAAAGTAGGATTACTGGTTTCCTGGTATAGCTGAAAAAGGTGAAGTAAGTGTGTGTGTGTGTGTGTGTGTGTGTGTGTGTGTGTGTGTGTGTGTGTGTTTCAGAAATGTAATCCTTTAGTCTAACCATCAAATGTCTTTGTGTAGCCATAATCTCATTTTACTCTTAACATCTAAAGCCTGATTTCTTATCACATCTTCGCACAGGGAGCATGAAGGAAACTACATAAACCAAATCATGTAATTATTAACCCTAATTCAGGCCAGTGTAGTATTCTGAAAGTTTAAAAGTTTGTTTAACCTCACATATAAACACCCCAATAGTGAGTTATTTCAGTTAAGTGCTCCCAAAATTCCTGTTGGGAATTAACTAGACAGTTTTAGTATTTCCTGACTTGATTAACTTGATAAAGTTTATTAATACTAGACATAGCACTTATCAATGTAGTACATACTACAGTATGTCTGTATTAAGCCAATTTATATCAGCGAAGAAATGGTCAGATTTACAGGAAGACAACAACCTCAACTTTGCCAAAACTAGCCTGACATATTGTGGGAAGCACAACATAATGAAATGTATCGCTACATAAAGTTGGTCAATTGATAGTAAGAGTAGCCTCCCAAGTTACCACAGCAAAAATGAGTTAGCTATTTAACAGCATTTTACAAAAATGTGTTTATTTATTGCAAACAATTAAATTTTACACACAATTTCCCAGTAATATTTATTTATTTAAAAAAGTTGTTAGCAGACTGCCTCACACCAACAGTCAAACATGGAGGTGAAAGGGGGAGGGGGTTGGAGCAGGGAAGACTGATGACTTATTACAAGTGTAATAGATACTGAACATATATCAGCACCATGCAATTGTTCCTGGACTGTAGCTAATTGGAGCCAACTTCAGCATACAATGAGACAATGACCTGAAGCATACGTCCAACATCTGTAAGCATTGTTCATAGACAGTGAATAGTCAGCTGGAGTATTATTTATCATGGAATGCGGATAAATTGCTTTGCAAGGTCAAAGAAATCTACAACTTCCTTTGCCAAATTTTACAATATTAGCAGGCAAAGTGATTTAACTGATTGTTTGGAGAAACTAATTGTATGTTTGCCAAGAGCATGTAAAGCTGGGTTTTTCAGTTAAAATAAAATCTGTACATCTGTAAATGTATATGTTTGTTAGGGTAAAGCTAATCATTCATATGTCTCTAAAAAAAATAAAAGACTTTGTTTCCAAACAAAGCTGTTTTGTTTATGGGATGTTCTCTGTAGAGTAGGGTGTGAGCATGTTTAGTATGGTAATTTTATATGATTTATTTTTTAATTTATTTTTACACTTTTTTATTTTATAGCTAATTAGTTATTAACAAATGGTAGATCAGTATCAGCTTAAGCTCTACAATTTAGTTTTGGCTTTTGAAAAGAAAAATAAAATCATGCCATCACTTGTTAATATTAAAGGCTTTTGTTTGTCGACCCGCAAGGTTACTGTTTCAGCATAAACAAAGTTGAAGAACCAAGTGATGACAATCACAGAAGTTCTCAAGCATTCCCCAAAAATATGATTCACAGTTTGATGACAGCTGTCTCAAATTTCTTACCTGGATGCCAGGTGTTTCTTAAATCTACAAATGACACGCTGCATAAACCATGCAGAACAACTATAAAGAAGCCACATTTCTTTTTTAACATAACCACAACTGATGTAGAACAAAAAGCCGACTCATGAATATCAAACTCTATGGTTTGCTCCAGGATGTATCTTGCCCAATTAGCTGTGAACATGCTGCAAGCTGGCTGTATGGACATGCCATGCAAATTTCAACACATGAATGCTGGTTTTGTTCGTCGCACCGAAATTTTCCACACGGTCAAAGCGGTTACCATGGAGTCTTCGCGTTGGACAAACGTGAAAACATCAAAAAGATCAAAAAACATAGAGTGACATAAAGTAGGATAAAAGAGAAAACAATCAAATTTCTCTTAGGATGTGATCATAATGAACAATGTCTGATCAGGAAATAGTAAATAGTTCAGTAACGCACCCATACAACTTTGTGTACTTAAGTATAAACACATATACTGACATGCATGCTAAAAACATAGATGCACAGAAGTAAAAGACATTAACATACCTAGAGATGGAGGTAAACGGAAAACTGCTGTCTGTTTAAACCAGGTATAAACTATTAAAGATGACAAACTGCAGACATGATAAATAAGATATTCCTGCCAAGTTACAAAAAGGTACTCTCTGAAAGTTGCCAGTCAACTCCCAAACTTCAGGGCATGAGCTATAATCTGACTAATGTGAGCCGATCGAGGAGACAATGCCACACCCCAAGATATCAAGACACTCCTTCAGCACACCATTTAAACAATCATTATACAGTTATTCATCCTCATTAAACCTCAAACTCCTATTCTATACAAACTACCCAATAAAGCAGACCATTAACTGTTTACCTTACATTGAATTTCAGGAAATGTTCACTCAATATAGCCGAATAATGTAGCAGCCAAACAAAAAAGTATTTTCCTGGCCTCAGCTTGTGGAAAATGCAAAATGTACAAAGATGTTCTTCCACATGATCTTTTCTGTTGGAATCAGGAAACAAAGGCAGTGGTAACATGCACTTACAGGGAAATTTAAGGACAGGGAATCAGCCTCATGCAAATCTCAGCCTGGTAAAGAAAACAGACAGTGACATCACAGAGGCGAGTGATAGCTCTGTGAGTATATGACTGGCTTTCATGTGGATCTCTGTGGTATCTTTTGCATCATTTGCTTTCCATAAAGCGTGGGACTCAAAATAGCGATAATTCTGCTAATTTTACCATAACCTTGCACGCAAGAATGAAAGGCAGTAAAGAGAAGCAAGCAGAGAACTTACAAATTATAGTTAGTGTAATTTAAATAGGTTACATTTTCCAAAATAGGTATGAAGATTTATTAGATGGAGCAGTTTTTATTAAACCAGGTTTTTTATTGCAGTTTTAAATTGATGATACCTTTCCTCTACCTTTGATGCAGGATTTGCTCCACACCTCCACAAAACAAAACCAAACTAGACAATTGCTTTTTTTCTTTTTTACCAAAATGTATTTGTAGGATTTCTCACTTCCTTCTTCAGAGCAAATTGTGAAATTGTGTTCTTAGTCAGTCTGGCATTAAAATGCCTGGTGTAAAACAAAAAAATGGGCCTGTGAATAATATTATTTAACTAGCATGTAGGACCAAAATGCAAAAAAGAATGCTAATGCTCAGAAGGGACTGCTAATGTGCTCATACTGTAGCGCAAGACCCACCCAAGGGGAAAGGACAGATGTTCTAGAGAGCATGTAGCCAAATGAGCTCAAGATTAGTATAATATGTGTATGTGGAAAAAGAAAACAATGATTCAATCACCATAGTGTCCATAAAAATAAGGAACTGGCACAAAATGCTCACAGAAACCAATTTCTTTAATCGCTTCTCAAATTACCTAATGACTACAAAAACAGTCTAAAATACACGCTTCTAATTTAATCCCAGAACTCCAAAGTTCTTGACATGAGAAGGTACAAAGGACTGGCGCTTCATGAAAACAATGGCCCTTTTCAGGTGGTAGCAGTAGAGCATGCAACTGGAATCAGGAAGCAAAAAAAAAAAGTTATTCTCTTAGAGATGCTAAGGTGGCAGACAAAAAAGTTGATTCAGGATCAACACCCAATGCTGTATTCCACTTTGGAATTTCAGTGCAGTTCAGCCTTGCAGTCTTACCTCTATACACAAGCTGATTTTTACAATGAAGATGGATTTTACAGAATAGTCATTCATCCAGTTCATAAACATACATGTATAAGACTAAGCACTTTTTTCAGACATCCCAGATTAAAAACCAGAAAGTTGGTCACATGCTTATAAGACAAAAAAATGCTAGCTAAGACACAGACCATGTGCTTGCCATATGGTTATAACTTTATCTCTCTCTTCAAACACACACAGTTCACAGACCATCACATACCATCAACACTAGCTCTAACTTTGACATAGCATTCAGTTCAAGCATCCACATTATACCACAGAACTGAAACATCATATCTCACTGTTATCTTCATGCAAACCCATCAATTTAAAACCATTTAGTGTTTGCATCTCCACTTCTGCCTTATAATTTGTAAAGATTGCAGGGCTCAGGGAGGAACAAAGCCAAATACCCAGATAGCAACAGACTGAAAATTGTTGACAAAGCCCAAGGAACATTCAGCTTCTCGAAAACATCACAGATAAACGGTGGTTAGCCTGGACAATAATTAAATTCTACATCTTCTTGGCAGTTTTGTCTAATTATGGCAGAGACAACTAGGTAATGGTCACCTTGTAATGCATGAGAGATTCCATAGAGAAAGGTACTTTCTAACATGAGTGTAACCCTAAACCATCTTACAGCCCATACATCAAATACATTACCATTGCTTAATTTAACAACAACAAAAAAAAATCTTTCCCCATGGTGGACTCCTTCAAAAGGCTCCATGCTGAAACCCAGAACAATCAAGCAACTTTCCATAAGAACAGCAGGAGCCTATAGAACCAATTAACCCCAGTGGTATTACATAGACCTTCCTGCCCCTTTCTGAAGTACCTCTATTCAAATCTCCATTTCCTTCCACCAACATAGGCCATCTGTTGGGTGGAAAGGATGTAGAGGTGTAAGCTCATTGCAAACTTTACTAGTGAGGCTAAATAGCCACATTGGATCCTCAGCCTGCAAGGTGAGAAATGAGAATGCAGCCAAAAGGACATGTTCTGTTGAAGGATGTGGCTAAAAAAGAAAACATTACAGTGACTCTTCTCCACAACTTGGTCGAGGCAACTCACTCCCAGTTTAAAAGGGATAGTTGGAGGATATCGCCATGGCTACATGGAATGCCTCATTAAGCTAATGTTCACAATAAGTGCCTTCCCTCTCACAATAAACACCCCCAGCGTTATCAATAGCTCTTTCGCCACAGACAAACTAGCAGTTCTTAACAAAAGTGGCAATAGACCAACAGAAAGTCAAAAGCTAATCAGACTGATCCACTGAGAAAAGTTTTTTAGAAAGATAAAGCCATTGTGATGCGACAAAATAAGCAACAGAAATAGTGGGAGAAGAATAGAGAAAAATAGGCTGCGCATCACTGCAATAAAAAGACAGTAAATTCCTGTCCAAAGCCCTCTTTCATCATTTGGCTTTGCTAGACTGCAGCATTCATGCATGGGGCATATGCTATTCTTCTCTAATCACAGTTGAATAGAGGAGATTTTTAGCAGACCCTGGCCCCAAAGATATGTGGTGTGGAATGCGGTGAATGAGTCATGAAGGCTTTGGATTGTTATCATTCTGCTAAAGACATCATCTAGATCTGGAGTCAAGTTTAATAAATCAGGGTTTTTGGAATAAGAAAGAGCAGAAAGATCGATTTTCTGTTAGACCAATGCCACTTAAATTACTCTGCTATATGTAGACTGATGTAATCTTTTTTAGATTGTAATTTTTACAGACCAAACATGACCACCTGGACTAATGTCTTAAAGACTATTTAATTTAACTGCTAGACAAGACAGTGGAACAAGTCTAAATTACTCTCTGCTATTTCTTGTTTTCTTCATCTTAACGATTTTGCGTGTCTTCATCTTAACCACAACCAACCATCTGCATTTTTTCCTCAGATTCTTTCTTGAAGCCCAGCATTCCCTTTTACCATCTCGACCTGTCATTTATTAATCCTAGAACAAAGCCTGGTGTATTCAGAGATGGTGGTGAATGAAGCAGTCATTGTGTAAAACTAGGTAGGACTCTCCTTTTCCTAGCCCCATGTGCTCTTTTTGGGCTCTGCCGATTATGAAACAGGAGAGAGAAGATGGAGCCAGTGACATATTGGCATTCTTTGACAAGTGGTATGTCAGTGCCAGTGCCAAGCACATTCACCAACCAGCCAAAAGAAATACTTATTGCTGGATGATGTGGATGTGTACAAGTAAATAAAAATCAAAATTCCACTTTTGGGATGTAGACTTGGTATTTACACACTGCTGTTCTTCAAATGTATTTTATGATATATGTGGATGAATCCTAGTCAAAAAAAATAAGGAGTCAATCTTTTGGTAACTCTATAACTTTTGGTGGGAACAAACTACTTTCACAGAGCATGTTTAATGATGCAAAGACCAACTTCTTTTTCCTCTAACCATATTTTATGACATTAACTGTTTTAAACAAAACTCTTTCTTTTAAAATTGTTATGCAATTATACTTTGTTTTCTACTGAATTATTGTTTACAGCTCTAAAAAACTGCTTTAGTGTTATAGTTTCCATTTAACAGATGGCCAACCTGCTGATGTTGAGAGCAAGAGCTTAAGATTTGCTGTAGGCTATGAGGCCCAATGCTGTGCTATTCCCTCTGCATCGCCAGGTTCCCTACATGTGAAATCTCTAGAAATAAATAGTGTCTGTTTTTTTTTTTAACAGCACAAAAACACAGAAATACAAAAACTCACCTTCACCCATTGAGACCTGATGTTGACGGCCGTGACGAGACTTCTCTGGCATGTCACTCAAGCTGCAGACACTGCAAAAGCAAGACATACCTCAAATTAGTGAGGAAGGATGCTAACATTTATTTGACTCATAATATTATGTTTAAAAATGTTATCTGGTGCCTACAGTGCTGCTCAAAGTCCTAACAACACTGGTTTATATCAGGTTATATATTGGTGAAATACTGTTCAAAGTTATATGGCTAGTCATTTACGGTACTATGAACAGCGTTTACATATGATGTGTGAAGATTTTGGTGGCAATGTTAAAACTGGTAGCAGAGATACCATACACATTTAGTTTCTTTCAAACTACACTATAAGGACAAAAGCATTTTGACTTTTCCAGCCATATGTAGTTCTTCCAAAAACGATTACCCCAAAGTTGGAGGCACATAATTGTACAAGATGTCTTTGGATGAAGTTGCATTACATTTTCCCTTCACATGATGACCCAAACCTGCTTCAGCATGCCAATGCCCATGTGCCGTGATGATATGGTTTACATTGGTTGATGTGGAAGATCTTGAGTGGCCTGCTGTAAAGCTCTGATCTTAACTCTACTGAACACCTTTGGAGTGAATTGAAACACTGACTGCATCCCAGGCCTCCTCACCCTACATCAGTAGAGTAGAAGAAAGAGCACAAATTTCCACAACCTCACTCAATGGGGACTAAAAAATGTCCACAAACTTTTGTACATATAGTATATTAAAGCTATAACAAAACAAAAAAGTGCAGCATTCACTGCTTCAATGAGACTTAACCTTAATACAAGACTTCCAATGATTCTTTTGAAACACACACTGACTATACTTAAGCATGTTATGAAGCTCATGTGTTGGCTTCAAAACAAATCTCTTAATTATTAATAATAATAATAATAATAGGCTTTCTCAATGGAGCCTTCTCTAATTGAACAGTTCCAGAATTTGTTCCAGCAAGTCACACATATCTTCAAAATAACGTAATTTAAGCACCCATAATCATATTAACTACAGCAATAATAATAAAAACAAACACAACCCACTTTTATCTTCCCTTAAAGACTTCTAATGCAACTTCAATCCAAATATTTTGACAAAGTTTGTCCTTCTATATGGCCCTTAATTCAGAACTCAGGCATTCTGATCTATAAAGTTAACACAGAGCTGTGCATTCCACCTGCCCCCTGCTTTGCCCTCCATTCTGAGGGAAATGGCTACAGAGTGTTATCGGCCAAAGAGCGGGAAATTCCTGCCATTCCAGTGCACAGAGTAAATCAGTGTTCTGTATTAGCTTGTGCCAGCCACTTGCCACATCACTGTATATCTGCCAGTGGGCAGAGAAAACCAGTGGGCTGGCAGAACTGCAGCTCTGATGCTTTCCAGAGCAGAACTGAATATACTTGTGCTGATGAGCAGATCTAATATATGCTTAAGCCAAACAAAACCAAACAATTCCCCAATTACATTTTTACATGAATTATTTTCATAAAACAACATTTATGTATAAAGCAGACCTAGTTTTAAAAATTATCCACAGGAATATTAGAACACTGACTATTGATAGAAGTGTACACCAAAATAATGAATTAATGATTAACTAAAACTCACCTTGAAGTCTACAACACAGGAATGCACAAAACATTTCAGACCGAGCCATGAACGTTCGGATGCATATGCTGGAATAAAATTAAAGGGATAAATGGATTTTTTGTATGTGTGTATGTATGTATGGATGGATGCATAGACAGATATGCAACCCCTGGTCCAGACATACATTTCTGGAGTTTGAATGCATGCTCCAAATGTTACTCACACTATGTAAGATCACAATATGCAAACAGCAAAGTTTAATCTGCCTATCTAATCAGTTTTGCCAAGGAAAAGCCCCAAAACAAAGGACAAGTGTCTAAAGGACAATGTAGCTCAAAGTCAAAGGCAGAAAGTTTAAGTTTGCTCTCTCAGTGTAAGGCAAGAGCGGAAAATCTATGGGTCTGAGTGGTTTGTTGAATCACTACAGCAAGATCATGAACAGGTCTATTAAAAGGGGCTGAGTAGAAGACTTCCCAGTATCAATAATTAACCTTTGAAAACACAAAATAAGTTCCCCGTTTTTGAATTCAATTAATTCTGGAGAACAGCCTTGTAAACTTCTCTCCTCTCCCGCTATTCCTGTGAGCTTCTGCCTTTCGAAACAAGAGCAAGTTCAAAGATCACATCAGCAGGAATTCTTTAGGGATTGTTCCTCAGTGTAATCACTGAGCTCTGCTATGAGATGACAACCTGCTCCACCAAAACTAACATTCACAAGAGGTTTGGCAATTACCTCTGAGAGGCTAAGCGAAGCACTGTGTGCGCGCGTGTGTGTGTGTGTGTGTGCATGCGCATGTCTTACTGCACACTGCCTTACCAAACCCAAACACATTCATTTAAGCGGTTTAACTCCCGGCATTCCCCTTTTACTAACAGATTTTAAAAAGTGCATATAGTAGGCAGACTGGAGTGCAAAAAGGAGTCGGAGTCCCTTTAAATGTTGTTTATGGCATGACCTCAGGACAACTCCTCCATAAATATGCAGGGGGCAGGTCACAATGTGTCCAAGGCTATTTATGCTTTTGTGAAACATTCACAAAAAACGAGAGAGAACTTTTGAATTACTGCTGCTAAAAGCACTAGTTTTTACAACTAAGTGAAAAAAGAAATCCTAAGAAGAACTTTTTTTTAAAGTAAGTACTTTTTCAGCAACAAACTATTCAAAAATCATTTATTCATCTAATCACTTTATCCTAGTCAGGGTTGAGGTGAATCCAGATCCTATCCTGGGAACCCGAGTCAAAATATTTGAATGTTCCCTAAAACCATTACATAGCAACAAACACACACAAACCAAAAATCAATCCCTGTACCAGAAAGTTTGTCATAGATAAAATCAAAGACCCCCAGAGAAACCCAGGGACATGATTTAAACGTGCAAAACTCCACACAGCCAGTAAGATCGGGACAGCATTGCATCATGAAATGTCTTCAGTATGCCTGCATAACAGTCAATCAACTCCATAAATCCTAGTGTACGATACAAAGGTGGAAAAATTATACACTATATGAACAAAAGTATTGGGACACCTGCCTTTTCCAGCCATATTCTTAACTAAACCACAAAGTATAGGACGTCTTAGTATGTGGAAGCGTTCGATTTTCCCTTTACAAGAACTATGACAATGACCCTATGTACACAGCAAGCTCCATTAATATGGTTTAAATTGAGGGAAAAAGATCTTGAGTGGCAGAGCCACTGACTGTACTCTAGACCCCCTCACCCTCATATCAGTCTCCACAACCACACTCCAAATTCTAGTATATTTTCCCAGGAGAGTGGAGGTTATTATAACAGCAAACAGCACATGCAAAACTTATGGTCCCGGGTCCGCAAACCTTTGTCCATATAATTAATCTATACCTACTTTGATACCTTATAAAAAGAGTTCAAAATTTGTAATATTTGTTTAAATCTTTAGATACATCAGAGCTACTTATTATTTATTAGTTCTGTTTTATTTTCTGTCACATTTTGTTGCTGCAATTAAAAGCCAAGATCAATAAAACACCACATAGCACAAACAGATGTGTAACTGGCACTGAGTCAACTGCAACTAGAGAGCATTTGTTCCTCCAGCTGATAAAACACGCTAACCACTATGTGACCTGTAAAACAGCTGCCCCCCCCCCCCCCAAAAAAAAAACCACAACTAAACTAGTGCATATCAAGGAGTTGTGCTCTAATTAGAGTCAGATGGACTCTCCGATCTTGGCTCTTTGTCCAGTAATCTTTTTTTTTCTGCAGGTTGGACAAAAACAGATGCTATTCTCATATATAAGCACGAGTGCTACAGCAAGAGCTGGATCCAAATATGAGAGGGTTAGTTTATTGAGAACAGGCTAAGTAAAACTAAATAGACCCTTCATCCTTTGTGACATGCTGTTCCTGGAGCAATAATGCTCCCCAAAAGAGCAAGAATGAGCTTTTTGCAAAATCCTCCATCCTAATTATCTGCCTAACATGAAAAGAATGTTAAGTATCTGCCTTTGTTGCCCAAGTCTGAGCATTTGTAAAAGAAAGACTCCCAAGGGAGCTTTTTTTTTTATCTACAAAGAAATGTTTTAGATAAGACCTATGGTGAAGAAAACATAAGTCTAATCTCAAAAATGTATTGAGAAAGGAATGAGAGCTGGACATCATGATGGATATGCTGACATTGCACAATAGTGATGAAAATGAAACAATTTTTTTCAACAATACAATATAATACAATATTATGAATAAATCTAAATCAAATTCATTATTGTGACTGGTCATAGAAAAACCCAATACAAAGTCTAAACATACTGCAACCAAAGGCAGTGTCTGCAACACTAAACAGCCTTTCTCGGCAAAAGAGTGACAATTACTTCCTCAATTAAAATACGTCCGACAGGCAAACAAAAGTCTGAGCTGCACTAAAAATAGACCCATCGCCAGACTTGTCTTCCGCTGCAGTGAGGCCACATTGAACTCCAGAGCCATGGACCCATGGGAACAGCGGCGTATTCCAGGGATCTCTGAGGATCCGGATCCGAGTTGCACAATAAAAGCTCTCGAGGGAAATACACCAGCTAGATCTCTTTTGCAAAAATATTGTATGCCCTGGCAACTGTGTCCGCTGTTGACCGAACACAAGCCAAAGAGGTTTTATTATTTCAGCACTGTGGTGCATGTTTGTCCTGGATGAACTTGTTCTTACCTCAGACACCAATCACCCCCCCCACCCTTTTTCAAAAGAGAAAATTCCTCACTCCACACCGATACACAATATAAAAGGAGTGTCCACTTTTCCACATTTTTCCTGTGACAGCTCAACTCTGACACAGATCAGCTGCTTGCCGTCTGTTCAAACCCCACTGTTTTTCACACACCCACTATGGCACAAACCAAACAGCCCAATGCCCAAAGCTCTAATTAACCAATCACCTTAAGCACGCAAAGACAAATACAAAACAGACAAATCAACATGTCTATTCACTTCCAACAATGCCTACAAACTTGTTTTTTTTATCTTCAGCACATGGAATTTAATAAAGGAGGGATTCTGTTTGCACATTGCAGAAGCCAAAACACACACAAAAAAAAATAATAATATATCTACCTAATGCTCTCATCAAGATAGACATGCATGCATCCTGCTTTGCAATCTCTAATGGTTTAATGATAATTTCCTCCGGTCAAATTAAGGCCCCACAGAACAATTTAAAACAGTCCCAAAACCATTAGCTATCAGATGCATAGTTAAGGCTGGAAAGTCTATTAAAAAGATACCTTACAGCAGTGCTGGCACTTTCTGAAGAAAGAAACTGGCCTTGAAATTGGCACAGTATACCAAATGCATTTCAAGGTTCCCTGGTGGTCTAGTGGTTAGGATGCGGCGCTCTCACCGCTGCGGCCCGGGTTCGATCCCCAACCCCAGCCACTCTTAGTGCCGGTCCCAAGCCCGGATAAATGGGGAGGGTTGCGTTAGGAAGGGCATCCATCGTAAAAACGTGCCAAATCAAACATGAGGATGGTCCGCTGTGGCGACCCCTAACGGGAGAAGCCGAAAGAAAGTTTATACCAAATGCATTTCAAAGACCTGCTCTGCGATTTCTGAAGTTTTGAGATTTCTGTGAAAGCCAGAAAAAAAGAAAAATAAAATAAAAACCAAAATAAATAAAATATTCCAATGGGGGTGTGTGTGTGTGCGAGATATATACATATATATATATATATATATATATATATACACACACACACACACACACACACACACACACACACACACACACACACACACACACATACATACAACACATTAGAATTTTTTTTTTATTTAGTTTTTATTTTATTTAACTTTTTTCTGGCTTTTAATACAGAACATTTTATGTAATATGTGTGTGTGTGTGTGTGTGTGTGTGTGTGTGTGTGTGTGTGTGTGTGTGTGTGTGTGTGTGTGTGTGTGTGAAACTGCAGTATATCAATACACAAACAAACTAGAATCCTTTCACACAAAATTCTGCTCAGTCTTGTACTTTCCAACATGTGTTCCACACCACTCCATTTTTAACCACAGCTCTGGCAGTGAAACAGTACTTCGGACTTGCACTGTGAATCCACAAGGAATTTTAAGGTAGACAAGGTCAAAAAAAATTAAAATAAAAAAAAAACACTGGGCTGGTCTTTTTTTAACAGCTGGGCCCAATTACACTGAACCAGCAGTACAAACTGACATTCACACATCCTCTGCCTGTCTGTCAAAACTAGACAAAAAAATAACACACACTTACATGGAAAATTAAAACAATAACATATGAATCTGTTTTTCTCTCACAATCTCTCTCTCTTGCTCCATCACTCCGCTATAGTGCACAGCATCTGGAGTTCATTCTTCAGAATTCAAACATTTTATGACCAGTTGTGTGAATGTCAAATCCCTCCATAAAAACAGAGAGAAACCTGTACCACTTTCTGCCTGTACGCAAAAGTGAAACAAATGTCTAGGAGAAAGTTTGTCCAGCCTCACACACATTTGTATTAAGATCAGGGAACAGGGAGGAGTGTATAGTTGTTGTAAGTGAAAAGTAAATAAAAGGCTGACAAACCTGCCACATTAATCCAAGGCCATGAATAAATATATTCAGACATGTATGTTTAGATGAGAAGGTTAAAGAAACACAAGATCTAAATGTTGGTATGCAAATGAAATTTGAATATCCACACATTATATACCTAGATATAAATCAATACGTGTAAACTCGGGTCCTGACCAAAGTTCAGCAGTAAAAGCTTTTAAGCAAACATGCATTATCAGTTCCGTCACTACTGGCCTTGCCAAACCAGTGTGAATGCTCTCCAGAGTCTGGATACAGAGCCTGGTGACGCATTACAGATGAAACCTTGCTTCTTTTTTTTTTTTTTCTTTAAGAAAATTCAAAACGAAAATGCATTGAGCTTTTCATTCCAGTGAACCCTTTCGCTCAGCCACTGTAAAAAAAAAAAAACAACAACACAAAAGCACATCAGGATACGTCGATCATCTTTAGGATGCGACCTGCTTCATGCAAGTGAACAGTATGTGATTGCTTAATCACAGTGCACATCTTTTCCACACAGCACTGCAAATGTACTGAATAAACACTGAAAAGTATAAATCTAAGTGTTAGAGTGAAGAATTATATATATGTATGTATAGCAGAAGTGTCAGTCAGCACATTATCTGTTTATGTTGCACACATATGGCTGCTGTATATTGTACAAAGTTCTATAGTAAACTCTTTATCATACCTGACGCACAATACTGTCATTTGCACTACCATGCGCTCTCACACTTTATGTACATTATGCCGCCCTTAGTCACAATCCGAAGGCAGATACATACATTACTGATCTGTCATATAATCTGTATCCCTATTTAATTCTCATACTGTCTATATTGTCTGTATCGTCTTGTCTTGTGTGTTTGGTCTTGTATAGTCCAAGCTGAATGTATAGGTTTTATTTATGTCTGTACTTTGAGAGTCACTAACAGCTGGAACCAAATTCCTGTGTGTCAATAAACCTGATTATTCTGATTATATTATATTATACGTATTATATCTATATATATGTTACAGAGCTTATTTTTTTCCCCAGATATTACCAGCCTTCAAAACAGGATTATTAAATACAAAAAGTCACATGTGAAGTTTACATTTGTGAAGTCAGACAGTATTTGGATTGAGTTTCATTGAAACTCCCAGTAAAAATGGGAGTTAACAATGGGGCTGTATGTTTTTTTTTTCTGTTTTGGTGGTAACATTAAGAGTACAGGTTTAAGTTATTTTTTGTTTTATTTTACTTTATACATCAATCTATGAACTCATTGGAAACACAATGCAAAACAAAAGAAAGATGTGCAATCTTTTGTGTAGTTTTGGCATTTGTTCTCACTGCAAAAGTATGTCTGTAAAAGTTTATGAGTATATTTTTGTCGAACAAAATTCCAAAACAACAACAAGAAACAACAACGCAAAATAAGCAATAAAACTCTATTAGGGTGCGCACTTTATCTGTTACTCAACATTCCTTTAACTCGTCCATCATTACAGCAATGTAACTTACTTACCGCACACAGATCCGGTCTTCACACCGAGCACAACTGATGTCACGATTCTCTTCTCGCATATATTCATTGCTCACTTTAGATGTTGCGCTTTATTTCAACACACACACACAAACACACACAAACACCGCACATGTGGCGGACAATTCCACTACACTTCTGTAATTACTGAAAGCGCAGACAAGCCCCGCCCACACCGTGAGTCATAGTGATGTCACTACACAATGGCACATAATCCGCAATTTACACGCCAGACATTCCTCTTTTTCCGCTCTTAATGATTCATAAATTGCATGTGGTAAAGTCATTGTTTTATTTTAAAAAGTGAACTAACAGCCCAGCTGCTATCATTTACAAAACAAATGATCACTTCTGTAGTGTATTTTTTTTTCACCGTTTTTCGCACGTGTTTTATTTTTGTTTGTTTGCTTCACGTGCGTTTACACCTTATTAACGGGGTGTCACGTGTGCTTCTTTGAAAACACCAGCATGTTATCAAAGCGTATTATAGTGAAAGGCACATTGCAGATTATATTACTTATATGATCACATTGAAAAAGTTTGTACTTTAGTACAGGGGACACCTCTGGAGGTGAAGTGCAGCTCTACTTCAGCTCAGAGACGTGTATGGTTTATCTCAAATAGCAGACCAATATCGCCCTCTGGTGGGTGTACAGCAAAGTACAGTTCTCCTGCGTTAAGAATTTGGCTGCAGTCATTGGAATAATCTTTTCTGGCTTTACATTACATTGGTGATTATATATATATATATATATATATATATATATATATATATATATAGTTTTATTTGTCTAGCTCTTTTATCAATGGACATTGTTCCAAAGCAGCAGTAGGTTATACCATTAAAATTTATCTTAGTGCTTATAAAATAATCTATAATTGGCAGACCAGTGCTTAATCACATATATATGTCAAATAGCATTAGTAAAGCTCTAGACTTCAATTTGTTTAAGACCCTAATTAATCTGTAATGCAATTAATATTGTCCCACCCGAGTGGGTCAGTAGGGAATACAGCATTAAAGATTTCGTCAAGTGAATGGGAAAAGTCACGAGCAATGTGCAGGCCACACATGTGTTTTCACCTGTTTGTAGTTGATAAGATTTAAAGTTAATCAGCAATTAGAATTTTTAGTGTGTTTCCTTAAGTGGTTCTTATAATTGGACTAAACTTATAGAAGTGTGTGTGTGTGTGTGTGTGTGCATCAGTGTTTTAACCCAAGTACTTTGTGCTGGTCACTAGAGGATAATGGAATACCCACTCGTGTTAACACTCGGGCTGAACAGCATTAAGTTCAAGAATGAAACAAAAAACATCTCCCCATGAGTCTTTTAGAAAATCACAGAAATGCATAATATACATATGTTTTTATTGAATCTTTAAAAACAGATGTCAAACAAGATTTATTTATATGTACATAAAGAAGTGAACAAAATCACATTTAATTGTTTGAACTATTAAAATCTGGTTTGTGGAAATGATTTTATCATTTTCTTAAAAAGTTTTCATTTAACTATAGTGATATTTATGAGCAATGAAACACTAAAAAAAAAAATGGTTTAAATGATATATCCTTCTCAAAAACACTAACACTTTGCCAGGCCAAATCACATGGAATACATGCTTTTTTTGAGTAGTTTTATTTTAAGTCAATCTAGACAGTCTAATTCTCATATCAAAGCAGATCTAAACATATAAATGAGAATATTTAACCCTGAGTACAGAGATGCTTATTAACAACCAGTATATCACAGTACATAAATCAAAACAGCTTTAGTTTTAAAAGTATACAATATAGTTAATATACAAACAACCTAAAAAAAATATAAAGTTAACAATCACCTTACCTCCTCAAAAGAAACACCTTATTTAAAGCAGGTGGACTGTTGCAATAAAATTAAGCACTAAGAAACTCAAGAAACATCTACAAATCTTCACAAGAGTTTGTTATTGGTGTACAAGTTCAGATAAGTGGTTCGAAATTCAGTCCTGCTGCCACACTAATTTTCCTTAGTTTTTCCGATTTCTTTGCTAAAAGGCTCAGTGATTAGCGATCAATCTGGATCTGCTTTTGTTGTTTTTTTTTTTTTTTTTACAGTATTAAAAGCAGTGTGGGTGTAAATTCCAGTCTTGGGGGTCACCATGTTTTGCAAAGTTTTGTCATTTTCCTGGCATTGGCTTCAGGCAGAAAGAAAAATCAGGCAAATGTGAAAATGTTGTCGTCCTGACTTGGGTGTTTATGCGTTGCTATTTTATTTACTAGAAAATATTATGGTGCTTTTTATGTAATGTGAACTTGTATTAGCATACATCTGTGTTCATGTAAAACATGACTGCAATTCCTTCTAATTTTAAGTAAAGCTGAAGTGGGGGGGGAAATCCACTAAATCCCCTTCTCCAGTTAAAAAAGAGAGAGAAATTCTTTAAAAACATTATTAAGGAAACATAGCTTGCATATGTAGGCAGTTGCCGCTTTACCAGATTTACTTAAAGAATCAGAGACGGTAGGGAGGCAAAAAAATAATTTCCACCAGAATTCCTATCGAGTTTTCTACCAAGAAAACCTTTCAGGGTGGTATATACAGTACAGTAATTCCAATACTTTGGGGATCATGAATGTAGCATTGAACATGTAACTCATATCATTAGCTAATATTCAAACCCTTAATGAACAGATTTGGGTGTTTTTACAGCAGGAAATGCATACTGTGTTAGAATTAGAATACAGGGCCGCTCTTGATGAACAAAGAAGGTGGGGATCAGATAGGTTTGGTAGTACTATTGTAGACAAGTTTTTCTGTGTCTTCTCCAAGATGTAGGTGGGTGCCGTTAGCAGACACGTGCTGGTGCCTTGGTTGCCGCTGCTTCCTGTCCTTCAAGAAGCAGTAACCAAGCACAGCTAACAAAATCAGGATGGCCAAACCCAGTGCAACAGCAATGGCAATGGACACTAAAAAAATTGAGAGACCAAGGAAGAAAAACATTGAATGGTAGTGTGATGGGTAAGAGATTGGAAAAGACTACTACAAATATTAAAAGTATTTGCTTGACTAAGCATAAATTATTACATAATTATATACAATGCAATAACAATGGAATAAAATGAATCAAAATGTCCATGTCTGTTAGACCTTTAGATACTTTAATTTTAACATATATTTTTCTTCTTCAGAAAGCTGGAAAGCAGCTTATTAAACAATTACCTGATTGACCATCTTGTGAATGCTTTTCAAAGGTTGACCGTCTCTCATAAGCATCTTTCTCTGCATAACAAGTGCCAGACATTAAAGATCATGCACATACAATTATAGCACTAATAGATAAATCCCACCAATACTGTAAACCATGATCTCTCAAATATAGACAAATACACTAAATACACATTATAGACAAATACACATAATATTTTCTTTTATATATTATATTACAATCAGGCATAACATTATGACCACCACCGAAGGGTGAAGTGAAAAACATAGATTATAAGCAGGAAAAATGGGCAAGCTTGTGGGGTTTTCAAAGTCTGCAGTGGTCATTATTTATTAAAAGTGGTCCAAGAAAGGAATAGTGGTGAACTGCCAACAGGGTCATGGGTGTCCATGGCTCATTGATGCATGTGGGGAGTGAAAGCTGGCCTGTGTGTTTCAATCCAGTAAAGGAGCACGGAGCAATGGAAGAAGATGGCCTGGTCTAAATTTTTTTTTACTTGGATGACCAAATTCATGTGTGTCGCTTGCCTGGGGAACACATGGCACCAGGATGCAGTATGGGAAGAAGCCAAGGCAATTGGCTGGGAAACCTTGGGTTCAATTATCCATGTGGATGTTAATTAAACACGTACTACCCACCTAAGCATATTGTGCCCTGCCACAAAGCAAAAATGGTTGGTTTGAGGAGCACAACAACGAGTCTGAGGTGTTGACTTGGCCTCCAAATTCCCCAGATCTCAATTGAATCGAGCATCTGTGGGATGTGCTGGACAAATAAGTCCAATCCATGGAGGCCGAACCTCACAACTCAAAGGACTTACAGGATCTTTTGCTAACATCTTGGTGCCAGATACCACAGCATACCTTCAGGAGCCTAGTGGAGTCTGAGCCTCGACGGGTCAGGACTGTTTTGGCAGCAAAACGGGGACCAACACAATATTAGGCAGGTGGTCGTAATGTTATACCTGATGTATTATATAATATTATGAGAAAAAAACGCCACAAAATAAGCCACAAACAAGACACAATAGTCCATAAGACTCAATAATAAATGTGTTTGTGCATGCAATTAATGATTTTACATAAATAGATTAGTCGAAAAGTTTAAGCAAGATGTACGGACAAAAGTAATTGAACACCTAACTTTCCAGCCAAATATTGTTCTTCCCCAAATTTTACCACAAAGTTGGAGGCACACAACTGTACAGCTTATCTTTGGATGTGGTAGCATTAAACTTTCACAAAACTATACACAAAACTATGAGACCTAAACCTGTTAGTTACTTAAAAAAACAAATTTCCCTCTTATTTAATTTTTTTTTTAATTTTTTTAGATTCTGCAAGATATATGAAAACGTATGTCGTATTTTATACCACAACATAATCAAACTCTCTGATTGACTAAAAGTTGTAAGAATGATTCACTGGCTATATGAATTTATTACAAACAATGCAAAAATTCAGTGGTTATTAAAAAGGAAACATATTACAATAAGAGACAAGGGAGTTGAAACATTGATTGATATCATTAAAATGTATTTATGCATCATTTTATTTAGGTCTTATTATCGAGTGTAAGGCCTGTAGCCAAAACTCACCAGTTACTTTACTGCAAAGTTTAATGCAGTCCTCCTCAGAATTAAATTGGTTATCGTTGCCCTTGCAGCCACCATAGTTGAAGCGAATGCATTTCATTTCATATGGGTTGTAATACCACTTGGTAGTGCTGTCCCTGCATGGTCCGGTCACAGGAGGTTGTGTGCAATGGCTGGCTGTAATCACTTAATGGTGATAGTGAAAGATAGGAATTAGAAGTAAGAAAGGAATCCATGTAATGTAGAAGTGGATTTTTTTTATTATTAATAAATATCAGCTGTTGATGCAAACCTTCCTTTTCCTCTACATCTAGGTCAAGCAATCTGCGAAACTTTGTGTCCACTGTGCCAGGAAAGAAATGCATTAATGTTAATATTATTCATAAATAATTAAATTCAATAAAAAAAAGGAGGATATGCTACCAAATTTCTACAAAAATCTTTGTTCTAGGGAAACACAACAAACACGCAAAGGGCTGACAATGTCAAAAGCTTACAAGGAAGCAATTATTAAGCATTTAGCTGTCTCTGCAGAAGAAGTGAAAGTAAAAGAGAACAACCAGGAAGTAAATTTAAATTATTCTGAATGCTTCTGCTAATCAAATTAACTGAAACAAGAAATGTTAGTAGCAAATAGCTAGTATTTAAAGTTGCTAGCTCATTATTACATGCTAATACAAGCCAACTGCTGCTTAGGAGGCCCAAACATCAACAACTTAGAACTGTTTCTAGAACTATAACAAATCACAACTAATGTAGAAATCAAGCCCTGAATGACTATTAGTGAATTAAAACAATATTACGAACGAAGCAGGACTATGTGACTAAATATTTAAGGAGATCAGAATCAACTTTCTGCAATACACCTTAACATTCAGTACTTACTATTTTTACACTGCTCTTCATCTGAGCCATCGCCGCATTGCTTCACCTGATCACATTCAAGTTCTTTATCTATGCAACATCCATTAGCACAGATAAACTTATCTGGTTTACATGGCACACCACACTCCTCACCTGAAAAAGAGCCAATGTTCAAGTTCTTCTTTAAAAAAGAAAATAGACTGATATAAGTATAATAAATAATATGTCTATACAACATAAGCCGTAACTTACCATGTCAAAAGAAAAGTAGATTTTTAATATTACATTTAGTGCTTACTGGTGGCTTGTAATGTAAAGACTTTACAGTCCCAGAGTTTCACAGCTGAGTTATGGTTATATATAGTCTTACTTTATGCACTTACTTGGAAGTTCAACTGGACCATGCCTTCCTGACGATGGAAATGTATGAACTGAAACAGTGAGGAGAATAATGCATTAGTAAGGTTTTAGATCTTGTTTGGGATGCCTACTAATACTAAATGATAATGGAATAATACAACAGAAATGTGTCCATTCCAGAAACATTTCTATTTTTCCCCATGTTTAATCATGTTACAATTATTCGGCAACAATAAACTGTATACCTGAAACTTTATCACATGCTTGTTTGCATTCGTCCTCAGACAGATAGTTATTGCGGTTTGGATTACAACCACCAAAGGAGAACTTCTCACACTGCTCAGACAACGCATTGTAGTGCCAGCGAGGGAAGGAACCACGGCATGGTCCTATCTTCTTAGGCACCAGGCAGTGGTCTAGAAAAAATGGAATCGTAAGGAAAAAAAACAATTAAACATGCATAGGCAAATGAGATAAAATCATAAAAGTGGCAACTCAACTTCGGAGGTTTTTCCACTGTGGCAGCTTGTCCATAGGGACTTGTGGGGAACCATTTATATACCAACCTTTCAATTTTCATAGTCCTCATTTAGACCATTAATTCATTTGCCTTTGAGGCTCATGCAAATAATATTACCAGGGTCGCCTTCTTTCACCTTAAACATTTTGCTAAAATTAGAAATATGATGTCGTTACAGGATGCAGAAAAACTAGTTAATGCTTTTGTTATATCTAGAATTACATTAATGTAATGCATTACTGTCTTGGTGTTCAAGTAACTACATAAATGTCCATCAGAAGGATTCGACAATTTTTATCCACACAGACTGATCAGGTGCTTGTTCAGTCTCTTGTCATTTCAAGACTGAACAACTACAACTGTCTGCTGGCAGGTCTACCCCTGAATGCAATACGTTCTCTGCAAATGATCTAAAACGCAGCTATGTGACTTGTTTTGAACCTGCCTAAGTTCTTCCACACCAAATCATCAGCTAAAACAGAAAGGAACAAAGAAAGTATTTTATTTTCTTATTACAGCAACAAGCACCATATGGCCAAACACATGCAGGCACCTGATTATCACACCTGTATGTGGGGCATTCCTAAACTATTGCCACAAATTTGGAAGCACACACACTGGTATAGGAGGTCTCTGTTGTTTAGGTTTTAATAAAAAAAATATCTCTTGTAAACAAAATGAACAAATTGCAGCTTCACATAACAATGACTGACTGGATAAAAAAAAAAAAAAAGATCATTATTTTTTTATAAAACTATGGCTTTGCTAGTTTACCTAACAGGCCCACTGAGCTAGAGGGTTCCAGCAAAAAGAAGGCGGTCTGTGCACTCACATTGTGCATGAACTCCACGCATAGGTGCTCTGCTAATTTAGTAGATAAGGTAGGTGCACTACTTATTTGTAGATTATTATACAGTGGTACCTCGACATACGAGTTTAATTCGTTCCGTAACCTTGCTCGTATGTCAATTTGCTCGTATTTCAAAGCAAATTTCCCCATTGAAATTAATTGAAATGCCATTAATCCGTTCCAGCCCCCAAAATGCCACCCCAGTTGTTTTTGTTACATTTTGTTACATTGAATAAGAAAAATGTATTTATAAATAACAAATCTTGTATAAAAACATAATAAAAGAGAATGTAAAGATATAATAAGGTTTTATTCAGTGTATTTTCCTTGGAGATGAGACGACTTGAGCTAAGGAAAACGCGGGTGGGTGTGGGGGTGTGTGTGTGTGTGTGTGTTGTGTGTGTGTGTGTGTGTGTGTGTGTGTGTGCGAGTGTTCGGAGTGGGGGGTGGCGGTGGTAGAGGCGATAAGCGGACGCGGAGGGAAAACTCGTTTTTTACTATCACTCCTGTACACTACGTATCCCTAAACTTGAAAATCTTTACTTTTTCTTCTTTGCTTATCTTAATTTTCGTCACAATCTTCGCCTTTCTGGCTTCGATTCGCCATCTAGCAGCGGCGTCCCGAGCTCGTACCTCAAGTTTTTGCTTGTGTATCAAAGCAAAAAAATCGACCGAGTGACCGCTCGTATCTCGGAAAACTCTTAGGTCAAGACACTCGTATGTCAAGGTACCACTGTATTTACTGCAGTTTTGCTAAATCCAAAACAAACAATAATCAAAAATTAAAACCAACAGACAAACCCTTCATATATCAACAATCTGTGATGTTCAGAAATTTTTCTTCCATAAAAACAGTTTATTTCTCTTTAATTATATCATACTGAACAGGCAATCAGATATTTAGACTGAGATACTCCAGTGAATTTAATGGACCAATAATTACAGTCATATGGCCAAGAAATATAACAGTAATAAGCCTGAAAAAAATTTAAATGCCTGACCAAGCACCCAGAAAATTTTCAGCCATTGTTGAGTGAGTAGCTTATATGCTTCCAGATGCTTATTCTTAATAAACTAGCTAAAGAAAGAACTGGATGCAATGCATATCTAGATGGTGCTTTTATCGCTGTAGGGAAAAATAAATAAATAATAATACATTTGATTGGCCAGAATCTTGACCAAGCTACCAAATACTGGTACAAATACTAAGTGTGAAATTAACAGTGAACTAAAAATTCTACAAACAATACCCCATAATGACAACATGAAAGATGTTTGTGTGAAATCTTTGAAAATGTATTAAAAATTCACCGCCTTTGCTCAATACTTTGTTGAAGCACCTTTAGCACAAATTACAGCCTCAGGTCTTTTTGAGTAAAAAAACCTCACACCTATTATTGAGAGTTTCTCCCATTCTTCCTTGCAGAACCTCTCAAGCTTCATCAGGTTGGATAGGGCACATCAAGGACAATAGCAGTGCACAGCCATTTTCAGATCTCTCCAGAGATTGTTATCTTGGCTGTGTGCTTAGTGTCATTGTCCTGTTGGAAGATGAACCGTCGCCCCGGTCTGAGGTCCAGAGCACTCTGAAGCAGGTTTTCATCAATAATGTCTCTGTACATTGCTGCATTCATCTTTCCCGCAATCCTAACTAGTTTCCTAGTTCCCAGTTCCTGCCACTAGAAAACATCACCACAGCATGATGCTGCAGTCACTATGCTTTACTGTAGAGATTGTATTGGCCAGGTGATTAACGGTGGCTGGTTTCCTCTAGACATGGGGCTTAATTTTTGTTTCATCAGACCAGAGAATTTTGGCAAAATTCAGGTGCATTTTTAGCAAACTCCAGGTGTGCAGTCATGTGACTTTTACTGAGGAGTGGCTACCGTCTGGCCACTCTACTATACAAGCCTGATTGGTGGAGTGCTATAGAGATGGTTGTTCTTCTGGAAGGTTTTCCTCTCTCCACAAAGAAACGCTGTAGCTCATCGGGTTCGTGGCCATGTCCCTGACTAAGGCTCTTCTCCCAGATTGCTTTGGCTGGGTGACCTGCTCTGGAAGAGTCCTGGTAGTTCCAAACTTCTCCTATTTAAGGATGATGGTGCCACTGTGCTCATTCAATACTGCAGACTCTTTTCTGTACCCTTTCCCATATCTGTGCCTCAAGACAATCCTGTCAATCTCTGAGGTTTAGAGACAAATCCTTGGACTTCATGGCTTGGTTTGTGCTCTGACATGCAAAAATCAACTGAATTTACCACAGGTGGAATCCAATGAAGTTTTGGGAGCATCTAAAATTTGCAAATATTTCAAACAAACTTCTTTCATGTTGTCATTATGGGGTTTTGTTTGTAGAATTTTGAGGAAAATAATAAATTTAATCCATTTAGGAGTAAGGCTTTAACATGACAAAATGTGGAAATACTGATGCGCTGTGAATACTTTCCGGATGCACAGTACGTCTGAACCCTATTATAAACTGTGCATTAAGGATCACTTTCCTAATGCAAAATCCAATTAGAAGCACACATACCAGCTCCTCCTATCCCAGTTACACACAGTTAAACAGCGACTCTTGTACCAGAACCACCTTCCTAATATCGAATCGGTCTTCCTTTTTCTGCCAAAACAGCTCTGACTAATCAAGAAATGAGATCCAAAATCGCATTAGATTGAGTGCTTGATCAGATTGAGATCTAGTGCCCAGCTTTTATAGTGCACCATGGTGCCATTTCTTCTCCAAATTAGCAACACACAGGCAAATCAGCATTTGAACCTGGAGCAGTCTGTCGCTTTGCAGCCCTATATACACACACCTTTCTTTAATAGCCAGCATTCGTTTCTAGTTGTAGTAATGCTTCTGTGTGATCAGACCAGTTAGGCTAGCCTTCACTCCACACACATAAAAATGGACCTGGGGCATCCATAACACTGTCAGGGATCATCTTCCCTTAAACAATTTCTGGTAGGTTTCAACCACTGTATACCAGAAACACTCCACAACCTGCCATTTTGGAGATGCTCTGACCCAGTCCTCTAGTAATCACAATATTGCCATTGTCAAAGTCATTCAGATCCATATGCTTGCCAGCTGTTTTAATGCTACGGCTTATAATTGTACATCCATATGTCGCAGCAAAGGCCACTTGAAACAATTAAAGGTCAAGCTAAACAATACTTTTTTTTCCACTCAACTTATTCATGAGCAGTTAATAAAAAAACAGGCCAAGCATGTGACATTTGAGCCATTTATTTAATTGCATAAGAAATGAGGTGTAAGCTGATGAGCTTAAACCACATCAGCAACTGCACCAGTCCTTGTTTAATATTTCTATAGAACACAGGCCAAATGAATGAAAATTAAAAGGCTGATCAACCATTAAAAACAAATAATTTTCATTGTATATTAAGCCCTAATATTCCCAAACATATGCCATCTGACAACCAACAGTGACGGTAGCTTTTAGTCATACACCCTTTGTGCTCTGTACAAACAAGCAACCTCAGAGAGCAATACAATGAACCGCATAATTCCTTAGATTTATTTTTCTCTTATTTCTCAAGTATATTCACCAAAATCCATCCTTTTCAGCTTAGTGAGAGGATGGATAAAATGTAGGAGTAAATAAAATCTATTGAGTGGGGTGGAAACAACCCTCATCTCGATGTGGCTAAGACTACTATGACTGTGGTCTCTTTTCTTCCTGAAGTTGACCACTACCAGTAAACATCACTGGATGGGATGCTGGCCTGATTGGCATATGAAAATAACGTGGTGTCCGCTTCAAAAACAGGGCTGTACTAATGAAAGGTAAACATGTGGCCTCAGTCTAGGAAATGGGTAAAAAGACTAAGCTTCCTGAGTTTGCTTAGATCATTTAATGTTTATTAGTCTGTTGAGCTTCCACAGCTTCCATTTCTCTGTTTCTAATAGCTACAATGGCAGCTGACTCTGCCCTAGTATTCTCACTGGTTTTGATATTGTAATGGAAAGGAGGACACTAAGCAAACTAGTGTCCCTCATGGACAGTGTATTAGAAACCACTTAATCTATTAGTCAAATAGCAAAACGCATTCAGCATCAGACTTGTTCAGCTTCACTGAAGTGAGTCTTGTCTATCAGCATCACTTTACCA
Organism: Silurus lanzhouensis; assembly: GCA_039877035.1. Classification (NCBI taxonomy): domain Eukaryota; kingdom Metazoa; phylum Chordata; class Actinopteri; order Siluriformes; family Siluridae; genus Silurus; species Silurus lanzhouensis. The sequence continues at coordinate 6,137,119 of JBCEWE010000214.1, read as the reverse complement.
GGATATTAGTGTGCATTAGCAACTATTTCTAGGCAAAGCACATTAGACCTTTAATTGAATTTTTTTTACTTGCTAACTCACTAGATGTAATTGTACTATTCAATGGTTTGTGTACACTATGCTGATCACATCAACACTGCTGCAAATCACTCCTACTTATATTTACTCGGATGACTAGTGTTCACAGTGATATTTATTACTTTATTTACTATTTTATATTTACTACAATATTTACCATTTTATACTAAAGAGGCTGTTGTATGTCTTTTTTTTCTGTGTTTCATAATGTGATCTATAGTAGTGGAGGGGGGGGGGGGGACCCCACCTCAACCCATATAAACATCCGCAGACAATCTGAAAAGGCTACTTCATCAGAACACTATTCATGCATTCTCATCAAAATGACTCACCTCAAAAGCGAAGTGAAGCTAATTAATCATGGACTGTTCACTGAAACTCACACGCAGCTGACAAAAAGATGAGTGTCTGGCTTCTCAATCCCTGCTTGTGAAACTCAAGATTAAAAACCAGCTCAACTAGTTTCAGTACCTCAAACACGAAAGCACATCTCAAAGCGAGACACATTTCCACTTTCTTCTCACACACTCGTCCATTAAGTTTTTCTTTTTTTCACCTTCATTGAACAGAACTCCCTCTGTGTATTTTTCTTAGTGACATTTGATTGGGGTAAAGAGCTTTTCAAATAAGTACAATTTTATTTCAAATTAAGAGCATTTGCTATATATTTCTTTGTTTTAGATCACCTACAACACATATGTCTAATCATTTTGTCTAGTTACTAAGGTTGGTGTTTTTATTTTGTTTTATGGTAAAAGATCACCCTAGATTTAAAATGTAATTCCATTATTTGTATGTGGGAAAACCAAACCAAAATTCCAACAAGCACACAAGCAAAATAAAAAGGAACCAAATTATGTAAGAAATATGTGAATATGAATAACAAATACATGTAAAATGTCATTTGCAAACAAGTACACAGATTAGTGTGAACAAAAAAGATTTACAAACAAATTAGTATTTTTAGCACATCAAACAACGAAACCATTACAAGTCAACATTACACAGGTAGTCCTCTACTTACGATGGAGATACGTTACGACGACCCCATCGTAAGTGGAAGATGGTATTATGACTGTGACGGTGTTTCCTGCTTCATGCTGATTTATAATTTTCATTTTCCGCTCTAAACTATTGGATATTTTTCCACTACCAGCAGGAGACATACTTGGGCGCTTGGAAGATTAAAATTGCTCATTAAAAATTGCTGTTTGAAATCGTTTGAAACAGAAAAAAATTACACACTGAGACAACTTTACTCCGTGGACCGCTAGCGAGAGTGGGGAATCTCACAGGGGGAAAGACACGCTCATCCCAGCTTACATTGTATATTGCTGCCTGTGCCTGCCTGTCAATTTTTGGTATTTTTACACTTTTGTCGTATCGTTATCAGTATTGTAAGATCAGGAAAAAAAACGCAAGTCGTACCATCGTAACTCGGGGACCATCTGTATGTGGGCAAAATCTTATATTAACACAGATATCTAATTATACCCAAAATACAAACCAACAACCAAATTATTTGAATTATTTAAAATATATATTTATATTAAAATATTTTCAAAATTTCCAAATGCAAGCCAACACTACAGCAACACCTTGGTTCTGTTTAACATATGCCATTACAGAGCAATTTCATTCAGATTCCTCCCAAAACGTTTGCTCGACAAGCCCAGAAAGATTCTTCTTCCAAGAAACCAAGCTGAATGAAGTGATCAGGATATTCAAAAAAAAATAGCTTTCAGTTACGTATTAAAGCAGTTTACAAACTGGTGGCCTTTTTGACCCGTTTCATTAACTTACAAAATAACCCTACATTTTAAATACTCATTATTATGGATTAAGACTTGACCAAACCAAAGTTTTTTTCAGGCTGATCACATTTTTTCATCTTTAAAGGACTAATGAACACACATTCGTACCAAACTTTTTTTGTTACAGGGCTTTTTACGTGCAGAACATAGTTCTAATTTGAGTTCCTTCAGGAACATATTAAGTAGTGGACCACAAATTTGTTTAGTCTCCACCTCACACATTCAGCCAATTTTTTAATTACTATTAAACTTGAAAACATAAACAACAATGCCAGTGGTATAAAAAAGAAACTAGAGATAGTGCAGTTTCACTGTGGCTACTCACTCCCTACCGTAAATAAGATTTGTTTTGCATTGCTTTGCGCATGCACGAAATCAGGTCACTGTTTTACGGCAGTCTAGAGAAATGTATTCATTAGCGTTTGCTTCAAGAATTTCTCTTTAAAGGGGAAAATTATGACAGTTCCGCATATTGAGGGAGTGAAGAAATGTTGTATGCTGAAATAAGTAGAACAGTTGTAGATCATATCTTTAGAAAATTAAATATTACATATAAAACACACACCTGTATTTCCCAAATGGGGTCTAACAAATGTAAAATATTTCATTTTTCTATTTATTTAATTTTATTGAATCAATTTTATTTGTGGCAATTTCACTGATTACTCAATTTAATCAATATTATAATTGTTTTTATTTTATTTAAAATAGTTTTAAAAATGTAAACTGTTGCCATTCACAAATGTTGATAATAATAACAAAAAATTGACAAGCAATTTTGTGTTTTGCGTTTCTTCTCCCTGACTATAACGAAATTGTGCCGAACCGTGACCTAAAAACCGAGGTACGTAACAAACCGCAAATTTTGTGTATCGTTGACCCCTATTCATATTCCATAATTATTAATCAGGGCTGCAGTAGATCTGGAGCAAATCCCAGGAAAGACTGTGCAAGGTGGGAAAATTCATCCAGATGGGTTAACAATCCATTCCCGGGCACCATGTACACACACCTAGGCTAATTGAGGTGTGATCAATCTGCCCACAGGCATGTTTTTGAAGAGGGAGAGAAACTAGAGAACCCAAATCCCCCAAAGTTCACAAGCACACTATGTTTACATAAAAAATTATAGTAAATGATTTTTGCTAAAAGAACACATTTATATTCACAGCATTAACTGAATTAACTCACTTCTTTTGGAGAGTTAATAGAAAACGCAGGTTTATGTAAAGAGAAATACTCACGGTGTGACTGCTCAGGTGTGAGGACCAAGATTGTAACCTCTGATGAGTCAGATTGCCCAGCCATATCCGTGACAGTCAGCCTGAACGTAAACACTCCAGCAGACAGGTTGGACACCTTCACTTCATCATCAAAAAGGGTTTTCTAAAAAAAAAATAAGTATATTAAATACAGACACTACTGTATTTCAAAATGCAGAGGTATCTATTTATCTCTGCTCAAAATGTGTGAGAAGTGCGAGTGTAAACGAGTGGTAGATTTACATGCTCTGCTTATGTAATATCTCAATGAGTTTACAAAATGTGCCAGGTTCTTTAATGACAGCTTTTTGAAAATGGATAAACAGTTCCTGTCTTTCTAGTAATTGGAGAATAAAACCTGAAGAATTATAAAAATGGACACACACCTCAAGGATAGCTGCAGGGCTTCCAGAAACCTGCACCCACTGGTACTTAAGAGTTTGTTTTTGCTCATCCTTGCTCTCAAGGCCACTAAGAATCACCATATCATGAGGTTGCACCACTCTGTCCTGTCCTGCATTTGACTTAGGTGGGTGATCCTTCTGATCTGCTCAACACAAGAAAGCAAACGGAAATAAACATGAACACATTTCAAAAGAATAGCAGTGAGAGCAGGCTGTTATGGTCCGCAATCTAACAAGTCATCACAGGTCTGAGGCATGTTCGCATGCTTGCGCTATTCATGAGTATTTCACCAGGAAGGGCAGGGGGGAATCTTGAATTACAGGAACTGTTTTTCGACTTGAGAAAGCACAGGGAAAGCACAAACCATGCAAAGCGTTCACATTGAAGATATGAAAAAGATTCTGACTGATGTGAATCCAAAACTAAGGCTTATATTGTGTCCAAGGCTATTTCACATTAACTCAATTAAACAGAAATAAAGACACAGCAGAGATGTTTTTCAGAACCAAAAGAAAAGAAAGATCAGTCAGCCATAACAGACCAGACCACAGAAAATGTGAATATACAGAAAAATGCACTTGGGGGGAAAAACAACCCCCCCCCCCCCCCACTCCAGTTTTATTTGCATGTTTATTTATTTATTAATAATAAATAAGCAATTTTTATGCAGCTTGGTGGTGGTAGTAGGATCCAACCTCACCACCTTCTATTCAGAAGTGCAATGTCCGACCCACCATACGACCTCATTATATTACATTAAAATACATTCTATTTTAATGTTATATGTCACGTTGTGTTTATTTCAGTCATTATACTTTACTGATATTTGTGATCAGTTTATATTGTTTCTACTAGGCAACTAAATCAAGCATTAATATTGAACAAGTATCTTGTAACATGTATCTGTCCAGATTTATATTCTTTCACCACCAACTGAATTAAAAGAACACATTTATACTTTTATTTTCTACACTTACCTGGGTTATACTCCTCCAGGTAGCTGTCAAAAACCGAGGTCAGCACGTAGTTGCTGAAACCCTTCCTTCGGAAAAAGCGGCATACTTTCTTCTGCTTGTACAAACAGCTGAACAGAAAGCAGGTCTTGATGGTCCCCTCCTGATCTCCGTTCTCCATTAAGGCCAGGTTACACTCGGACTTTTCGCAGCAGGCCGACACACACTCTTTCACCCCGGTCACTTTTGGAGACCCGAGGAACTGGGCTCCACCTTTCACCGACTCATCAGTATCTAAAACAAAGTCTTCCTTTCCTTTGGTGAACTTGTTGAAGCACTGATCTCCAGTGTTCTGAGCCAGAATAAGTGTTTGCAGCAGCGAGGTGGAGAGAACCAATACACAGGTCCAGTAGGTGGTCATCGTCATGATCATGAGGTCCCTTGTCTGCTTTGAATCAGAACCAGAATCAGCTTTATTGCCAAGTATCATGATTGCATTTGTCATGGTGTGCTGGTGTTATTATACAAAATATACAAACTAGAAAAATATAATAGTAAAGTCATAAAATAAAGACATTGACGGTTTGTCCAGTGTATGTAAAAGTGAGGCAGTGGAAAATATTTTTTCCAAATAAGGTAACAAGTAATGTGATTCATCTAAATGCAAAACAAACAAACAAACAAACAAACAAACAAACAAATCTTAAAACAGTGAGAATTCTTACTATGTAGTCTCACACCCCAGACCTCTTAGCAGGATAGGGGATGAGGAAGGTTATTAAATAAATAGCGAACACTGTTTTCAGAAAAAGGTAGAAGCTCAGGTAGAAACCATTAGCAGAGTACAGATCAAAGCCTATGGAGGGATGTTACATCTCGCAGGCCTTTGAGCGAAACGGACAAAACCAAATTGAACGCGTCTTACCTGTAAAATTCGTTTAACACAAAATGTTCCTTCACTCCTCCTTTAATTTAAGAAAAAGCGATGGAAAAGAAAAAAAGTAACTTTTATTGAGTTTCAGGACAGAATAAAGACGTGCGCCTCTCTCCGCAGGTGTGTACCGATACCTGGGGAACAGGAAGTGAAATTCGATACGAGAGCACACTTACGTACTAGACAGTAGACTAGACTAGGCTTTTGTATTCTGCTGCAGTCTAGCATACTGCACAGTACAGGAGTACGCATACACCCTCGCAGCCAGTGTTACGTGATCTGGCACTCCTCTCTGACGCAGTCCAACAAGAAAATCACCCGAGAGGAAATTGTCTTTAACAGCTCACATGAACTCACGTGCTTTTCGACTTACAGTCTTCTCACCAAATAATTATTATTACGAATAACAATATTTTATGTCTTGAAATAGTCATAGCTAAATATTTCACGTAGACATCTTTCCACCATCTCACCAAACTCTGCTATTATATATATATATATATATATATATATATATATATATATATATATATATATATATATATATATATACTCCTGGTTCATGAGTCTCACCAAACCTTTTTATTCATTTTTTATTTTATTCATAACTTCAAAGAAACAACAAAGTCATGAAAACCGATTATATTTTTCATGGCCTCTAGGTGGCGATCAGACATAAACCTGTAGCTGCAGAGTTGATATTTATAACAACAATAACAATAATAATAATCATAATCATAATAATCATCATAATAATAATAATCATAATAATAGGAAGAAAATAAGAAGAAGAATGAGAATAATGATTGGTTAGGCACAGAAAGCTTTATTTTAAGGTGGATAAGTGACCCAAGTGTAATAATAATAATAATAATAATAATAATAATAATAATAATAATAATAATAATAATAATAATGATAATAATAATAAAAACACATTTAATTATATTTACATTCACATTTCAGGACCATGAAATTATATTTATAATTCTATGATTATAATTCTGTGAAAAAAATATAATATATATTATGTGATCATATAAAGTGAAGTGAGCAAAGCCCTTAATTAGTTATATAATGAGAGCATTGTAAATAGCTCTGGATAAGAATGGGTCTGGCAAATTACATAAATGTGAATGTTAATGTTTTAATTAATAAACACACATACATACATACATACATACATACATACATACATACATACATACATACATACATACATACATACATACACACACATACATTCATGCACATTCACACCTAGGCAAATTAGCAAAGCCAGCATGGAAACCAGCATGTCTGTGGGAGGAAATTAGAAAACCTGGAGAAAACCCACAGAGATTTACAAAGAAATAAGGATTAAATGTAAGAATAAATGATTGATTCTATGAATCAGCTCATTCAATTCATACTTATTTGGTTTGAGATCTGGGGAATTTGGTGGCCTTGGTGGAATTAAACTCCTTGTCATGTTCCCCAAACAATTCCTGAACAATGTTTTTAGTGTGGCAGAAAGCACTATCTTGCTGACAAAGGCCACTGCCATTATAGAATACTGTTGCAATAAAAGGATATTTTATACACAAATAAAAAAATAATAAAAGATGAGAAAAGAGGGAATGACATTGAGGGATTGACATTGAGGGAATGACATTGCTCAGAGCATCTCCAAGGTGTCTATCATCAGCTAGATGTGCTGCATGACGAGATGCACAACATTGCTGTATAAGGCTGCTGGGTCGGTGTAAATCTCCAGGGTCTGAGAAAAACCTGTCCTTTAGACAGTACTGTAAGTTGATACTATTGACATATTGCAAACACACACACACACACACACACACAACCACACACACACACACACACACACACACACACACACACACACTCACAGATCCAACATAGTTTTACTTTGGACAAAACTTTACTTTACTTTACTTTTTACTTTACTTTACTTTACTTTAAAAAGCCTTTACTTTAAGAAGTGAAGGTCAGTCAATCTAAAACTCTCAAGAACTTTAAATGTATTCCCAAGTGCAGTCTCTCACTGTGGTGAAAGAGGTTCTAATGAGGATTGTTTTAGGAAAGAAAGACCAAGCGCTATCTCTGCTGCAAAGGATAAGTGTTTTAGAATTACCAGCCTCAGAAATTGTTAATTTACATAAATGCTTCTTGGAGTTCAACTGACATATTTCAACATAAACTATTTAGAGGAGACTGATTCCAAACAGTCCAAATTGAGATTTTTGGTTCTAACTAGCCGAATCTTTGTTACACATAGACAGGATGAATAGACAGTTCCTCACTATCTTTAGGTCACGTTTAAACCCCTCAAGTTAACAGTTATTAAGCTGCCCATTAAGAAACTTAATTAAGATTCAAATAAACTATCCAATTACAGACCCATTTTAAATCTTCTGTTTATCTCTAAGATTTAAGAAAAGATTGTGGTCTGCCCAGTTATGTTCCTTCTTACAAGAAAACAATATCTTTAAAGAGTTTCAGTCAGGTTTCAAGCCCCATAATAGCACAGAAACTGCTCTAGATAAAATTAGAAATTAACTGTTTTAGCTTCAGACCAAGGCTACGTCTCTCTGTTAGTTTTAATAGACCTTTGTGCTGCATTTGACACTATAGACCATTACTTTCTCCTGGATCGCTTACAGAATTACATCAACATTCAGGGACATCAACATTCAGGCATTAAGCTGGTTAAAATCCTACCTGTCAGATTATTACCATTATGTAGATTTAAATGGAGAACTGTCCATTTTAATGCAAGTAAACTATGGGGTGCCACAAGGTTTAGTTCTAGGACCACTGCATTTCTCAATATACATGCTTCCCTTGGTAAAATATTATTAGAAGTCATGGGATTAGTCTTTTTTTAAGGAAGTACGGTCTGCCACAGGAGCTGTTGATGCAGTTCTACACTGCAGTAATTGAATCTGCCCTGTGCTCATCCACTACCATCAGGTTTGGACCAGCAACAAAACAGGACAGAAACAGACTGCAACACAGCAGAACAATTCATTGGTGCTCCCCTGCCTACTCTTTAGGACTTAAGGGCCATACAAGAACCAGAAATCACTACTGACCCTTCACACCCTGGACACAACATCTTTCAGCTCCTCCCTTCTGGCAGGCGCTACAGAACTTTGTTCACCAAAACTGCCAGACACAGGAAAAGTTTCTTTCCCCAGGCAATCACCCTCATTAATAACTCACCTTAATTATATTTCCTGCTTCATATCAATAAGTACTGCCTTATCAGAACTGTCAGTCATCACATCTGTATATGTTACACACACTATGGCTGCTGTATATTGTACAAAGTTCTATAGTAAACTCTTTATCATATCTGACGCACAATACTGTTATTTGCACTACCATGCACTCTCACACTTTATGTACATTAATGATCTGTCATATAATCTGTATTCCTATTTAATTCTCATACTGTCTATATTGTCTCACATTGTCTGTAACTTCTTGTATAGGTTGTTTTTGTCCTGTCTTGTCTTGTGTGTTTGGTCTTGTATAATCCAAGCTGAATGCATAATAAATTTATGTCTGTACTTTGAGAGTCACTAACAGCTGGAACCCAATTCCTGTGTGTCAACACACTTGGCCAATAAACCTGATTCTGATTCTGATTAGCTTCCACTGCTATGCTACCCAGTTATATATCTCCTGAAAACCAGCCGATACAGCTTAATTGGTCCGTTTAACAGTGTGTTAAAGATTTAACAGATTGGATTGCGCATAACGTTTTATTAATAAATTCAGATAAAACAGAGATTTTGCTCAACGGCCCAAAAAGACAGAAGCTCCAGCATTTTAACCTGCGTTTAGAAGGCTGTACTGTAAATACTAGTTCAACAGTAAAAGACCTGGGAGTTTTTTTAGACAGCAACTTGTCTTTTGAAAATCATATCAACCATATTACAAATACGGCCTTCTTCCACCTTTAGAAATATTTCTAAGCTAAGAAACATGTTGTCATTTCTGATGCAGAGAAGCGCATCCATGCATTCATGACCTCCATACTGGACTATTGTAATGCATTACTAGGTGGATGTCCTGGTTCAGTAATTAACAAGCTAGGGGTCAAGAAAATATGACCATATAACCCCAATTTTATCCCTAAAAACAATTGCTACTTACCTACAAAGCCCTAAATGGTTTAGCTCCCATGTATCTATCCAGTCTTCTAACACGCTACAATCCGTCGCGCTCCTTGAGAACCCAATGCTCTGGACTTCTAGTATAGCAATAGCAAAGTCCACTAAAGGAGGTAGAGCATTCTCACATTTAGCTTCTTAAATTTGGAATAGTCTCCTGACAGTGTTTGGGGCTCAGACACACTCTCCCAGTTTAAGTGCAGCTATAAGATGTATCTTTTAAGCAAGTCCTACACATAAAACATATCATAAACTTGTGCTCCAGTACCTCTGATCAAATGCACATTATCAACTTGTGCTTGTTAATATTATAAACAGCAGCTACGCTAATTCCTCTCCACTGCTTCACTCTCTCTTCCCATCCCAAGGCATCCTGAGGTTGCACCAGCTCCAGTCGTGTCCCACCTCATGAAGATTGTGGATCTTAAAAGAAGTAGATGCCAAACTCACAAACATCCCGAACCATCTCGAGACCCATAATCTTACATTTCTCAAAGTCTCAAAGCTTATGATAGTTCTCACTCTCCAGTGTTGTGTATTGTTTAAATGATTTATAATCATAATCTTGATATCACCTAAATGGGGATGGGTTACCCTTTTGAGTCTGGTTCTTCTCAAGGTTTCTACCTCATAACATCTAACAGAGTTTTTTCCTTGCCACAGCTGCCATGGCTGCTCATCAGTGACAAATACACCTCGCTCACCTTAAAATCTTTAATTCTGTAAAGCCGCTTTGAGACAATGCACATGTCAATGCTTGACTAATGCACATGTCAATGCACATGTTGATATAATCCAAAACAGAAGATTTGTTAATCTCCATGTTTGTGTGAGATTCCAGTATGGCCTGTGAAGCAAATATGTTACAGTCAGTATCTTGAAACTGTTGCTGTAAAGAAGAAATGTCCTCACCTCTAGTTTTACCCGTTTGATCAGTGTTGTCTATTGCGTAGCAGGAACAAAGAGAGGTGATCAGATTGACCCAAATGGGGGAGGGGAATGGCCATGTATGCCTCAGGCATGTTTGTGTATACCTGATCCAGCGTGTTGTCCTCTCTGGTGGAGAACTGCTCAGGAGAAATTCTAGGAGAACAGATCTTAGGTTAAAGTGGTTTCAGTCTCCAGCAATGATAAATGCTCTTTCAGGATGTCCAGACTGTTGTTTACTGATAGCTGCATGAAGTTCCTCCAAAGCTAGCTTAGCGTTAGAATCAGGAGAAATGTACACTGCAGTCACATCAATGCCTGTACTTAAACATTAAATACACTAAATGAGTAGAGCAATGACTTTCAGTAACAGTAGAGATTGTGCACCATGATTTGTTAGCATAAATGCACAGACCTTTACCCATGACACTGGGCCTTACGTTGTGCAATCTTGGTCAAATGGTAAGACTTAACGATACACGTATTTCTATGCTTTTTATCAATTGAGTAAGCTTAGGATATATGGAAAGAAAGTTTGAAGTGCTGTCACACTTTACTTAACATTAAACATACATAAAAACACTGTTAAAAGATTAGTATTATATGTAAAGGCTACTAAACAGCAGTCTGAATCTGATAACGTAAAAAAACAGAGTAAAAAACAAAGTATTATTTTGGGTTGCGGTTACATGAACTACAGTTCAGATGGTGAGAAACAGGTTGTGAAAGTGAGTAGTTACTGCATAAGTTAGCTTGTTCTTTGTACATAGGTGAGTTTTTTAAATCTATAAACATTGTATTTTTTCGGCTAGGTTAGCTTGTGTTTCTGTCAGCTAACATTGATTGTTCATTTACATTTGTGGCATTTGGCAGACGCCCTTATCCAGAGCGACTTACAACTGAGCAGGGGAGGGTTTTAGGGCTTTTGCTCAAGGGCCCAGCAGTGGCAGCTTGGTGATGGTGGGATTTAAACCTGTGATCTTCTGATCCAAAGCCCAATGCCTTAACCACTGAGCTACCACCTCCCTGGGTGACAAACGGAGACTAAGGGGACATGAGCAACCTATTAGCGACATTAGCACTATTTTTAATAGCCACATTTATGTTAATTAATGCCACTTGTGATATAACATTTCGAGGCTGTGCTAACTTTGGTGCCTTCGGGCATTGCCCTTCATATGTGTGAGGTGGATAACTAAAAAAAAAACGAGCCTACGTTGATTTGATAATTTTCAGTTCTATGAAGTGATACACAAAAGTCAAAACGTTTTCACACCATGTTTTTCCCATATGTTCTAGTGATTGCCACATAATGTGGAAATGTAAATTGTGTGAATTTGCTAGTGCCTTAAAAACAAGGCTGTTTAGACATTACAGAATTCATCATGGACAGTATTCCACAATCTCGCCTTTACCTTGCCTGTATAATAATTGCATGTGCACATTTAGTACTTATAATTCAATTATGATACATATGTCTAGAATACATTCAGAGAAAAATTTAGTACTTGAAGACTTGATTTGGCAGTTAAGAAGGAAAGAAATAGTCAATTTAGTTGCTGGTAGTTTCTTGGTTTCTGTATATTATTTTAATGTAAAAGTACATGCTTACATATATGCAAAGTGTTTCAAAAAAGTTTACATTAAGTTGACCTTAAAGGAATATTGTGATTGGTTGAGGTTTAGTTTTTTCCTGTTTGAAGCTGACCGATTGCTGCTGTTTATATTTACTGTAAAGCCATAAAAATTAAGTTAAATTCCCCAGAATGCCAAACATTTTCTTAAATAATGTGGCTTATTTAGCAGCTTTGTGATATTTTAACATGAGAACTGGATATGCATTATTGAAAATTATGAGTAATTGAGAACCTGCATTGCATGTGTTCTAACAATAAGGGCAACATACATATATTTATATTTAAGGATCAGGCATTTGGTGCATGTTGACTCTTGAAATTACTTTTTGTATTTCATGTTACAGTTCTCCCTAATACAGTACAATGGAAGTGACTAATGTACTGAAACTGAGGGTCATTCTAGATGATGAGAATGCTAAAAAGCTGATTTTGCACGCTTGTCCTGAGAATGGCCTAATTGTTGAAGTTAAAGCTGAATTTTGACTTTCGGCTTCAGTTTGAAGACCCAGGGTTTGACAATGCACTATGCAATTTAGTTGACTGTTAGAGGTTATGATGGTTGGAAGAACAGCCTATGCTTCAAAATGGGCAACTACAGGACCAAACTGACCAGAGCTGGCATAAAGGATTTCCAATTATCCATGTGGACAGACTAAGGACATTTTAGAAACCAAGAGGCTTGAGATGGTGGACCAGCTCAAGAAGGCTGTAACTGAAAGAGAGTCATGTCTCTTTCAGTTCAAAAGCTTTCAGACTACAATTGCACCCTATTACACAGAAAAACAAACAAAGAGCAATAATACTTACCATAAATCTCTGATATTAATTTAAAATGTTGAAAATACTACATTGCAGAATGCCAGTTATGACAATATGATTTAGAACTTTCTATATAAAAATTGTCTTTTTAATATAATTCTATGTAAAACCATGGATGGTGTAATATAAAAAAATATTTGTTTTACATAATAATTTTTTTGTTTTGTTTTTGTTGGAGGCCCAGGAGGGAGCAGTGGCTCTGGTGTCAGTGGTGAATGAAGACATGGTGCCTAAAGGAGTTGTTTGGGCTTGTGTACGCTCTACATTTAAGATACCCAGAGAAGTTAAGTGGCTTTTTTGAGTTCATCCAGGTTTTCTTCTTAAATCCTGATGATGGAAGGAAGCAGCTCAAACCAAAGTTACCCGCTCTGAGAAATGAGCTGAAATAAACTATTGAGAGGTAGTTTTTTAGCTAACTACTGTTAGACTAATTATGGCGTTTGAATTCATAAGTCATTCCAGGTAAACTACCGTATTTTACGGACTATAAGCGCTACTTTTTTCCCCACATTTTGAACCCCGCGGCTTAAACAACGAAGCAGCTAATTTATGGATTTTTCCTGGGTTTTTCCCGGTTTTACAAACTTCAGGCCAAAAAACTGAGCGACATAACATTAGACCTATGAAATTTCCAAACGGAAATGAAAAAACGCACCTCACCTGTGTTCTGAGCTGCACGGCATCGGGAGAAAAGAACTTCCATCGGTGGTGATTTTTAAACGCACGACAATGGCAAAAGATAAACTCTCGAGAGAAATAGTTGTGAAAGGAAGGAGGAAGACAGTGAACAATTACTTTTTTGGTAGGCTACTGTTTAGATACAAGCCTTTGTAACGCGTTGAGTCATGGTTAAGGGATAGCTCGCTAACTCCAGTTGCAACAGAAATCATATAAGCACAGACAGGTTTCCAAAACTCGTGCTTTTTTTATTTTTCTTGGCAACAGCGCTACGGGTTAGTCAAAGAAACTTAGAAATGAGCATCAGAAAATAATAAGGACATATTCCTCGGTCTTGCACACATGCAGTAATACCGGCAAAATGCGGCGGCAGGCTATTCCTAAAATGCCGCTCTGCTCTTGAAGGAGCCACAAAATATTTCACCTGTTACACCGTGTAACAGACACTGTCTTTCGTTAAAGCCTGTGTAAAGTTCATTAGTTTCAGTGTAGACACTGCTTATAGACAGGTGCGGCTTATTTATGTTCAAAATAAAAATCTTTGTCAAATTCAGTGGGTGAGGCTTATATATGGGTGCGCTTTATAGTATATACCCCCTCAGGTCAGATTTTTGTAAATTCAATTACATGTTAGATGAACTTTTGTTATTGACCAAATACTTATTTCCCACTATAATTTGCAAATAAATTCTTTAAAAAACAGGCAATGTGATTTTCTGGATTTATTTTCTCATTTTGTCTCTCATAGTTAAAGTGTACCTATGATGAAAATTACAGGCCTCTCTCATCTTTCTAAGTGGGAGAACTTGCACAATTGGTGGCTGACTAAATACTTTTTTGCCCCACTCTATATACCTAGTTACTTGTAATCAAATGGAGTGACTGTTTATATGTAAATTATTAAGGTATTAAACTTAATCATTTAAAGCAATCCATTTCCTCAAATGGTTTGAGTTGAACTTACTTATCAGGTTTTACAGTGCAGGTCTGACTGTGGCATGCAAGAGTAGGATCAGGACTTCCCTCTGATCAGAAATGAAGTTCAGCTTGAACTGATCCTGGAGTTGAACCATTTAGGAGTGCACGTGAAGGGAAATACCTGCTTCTAGATGTGGAATGAATGAATGTTGTTGGCTGTGAAATCTAAGCTGCAGTGGCACTCAATAATTCAGTGCATGTAACAGACGGTGTATCAGCAGGGTGAAACAGCCGACTGATATGCCCTGCCAAAACAAAAGAAAAATAATGAAGACATTACTGTTACAGTAATCAGACCTGTGAAAGATCCATAATGGTGCTCTTGCCATTGTAGATTTGTGTTCTTTATTGAAATGTAATGCAGGTGAAAACTACACAAGTTTGAACTCTGTTGAAACATATATACAAATATACATATTTGAACCAGCCATGCACATGATCATGGACATCACTGCAAATGATATCACACTACAATTATGTAATCTTACAGCTGATACACGCAATTAAAAGAAAAACAGGCATCAATAAAATGCCTCTTCTTATGGCTGTCATGCTTTTTAATGCAAGACTAATTGTAAATCAGATTATCAGAAAATCTATAAAAAAAAACAAACATAAAAGCTACAATTTACAGTATATTTGTGCTTTTTTTTACTGTACATTTGTGTCTCTTCTAAAATGTGGTTAAAAATATAGAGGTGGTATTTTCTTAATATAAATCTGAACACTTCTCGATTCCCGATTTGGAAAGTACATTTATTATATTTAGTTGTTTAATTACCTAAAATTAATCTGAAAAAAAAAAAAAAAGTAGTCCTGAGCAACTCAAAAATGATGAGGATGGATATGGCCTGTAATTAATATCAAGTCTACCACAATGGCTTATGTCTATAGTTTGCATGAATAGTTCTGCATCACTGAATAGCACACCTCCGCAAAGATAGAACTATAATGAATGGGCATTAGTTGTCACCCAGATGAGAATGGGTTCCTTTTTTCTTCTCATTCCATCTCAGGAAGTATTTCCCTGCCACTGTCACCACTGGCTTGCTCATTAGGGATGACCTTATAAGGGTTAAACTTATAGGAACATATAAATTGACATTTTATAACCTATTTTCTTCTGTAGAGCTGCTTTAAAACAATGTCCATTGTTAAAAGCGCTATACAAATAAAACTGAATTGAATTTTATAAAGTAACTATAAATGAAATTTAAACACAGTGCTGATGAAGTTTTGATTACAATTGATCAGATGTTAATACATTTTACAATTTAATTTCTATAATTTAAATACCAGGTCATGCCAATATGTTATTACTTCTATACTCAAACTCATTTACAGGGTATACGTAATGAAAGGCTCATAATAATAGTTAAAAACATATTTTAAAAAATATTTAATTTCTTTTATTTAGTAAAGAAATGAGTAATCCTTAATGGTCAAGCTTTCTTTAAGGATTTGTTTATTTAACATTCATGGAAATCATCAATGCTTTGCAAGATTTCTGCCACAGGAAAGATCTCAGCATGGAGAACATGGAGTTTTTACATATACTACATGACAGGAGAGGTAAAAATAGATAACTAGAGAATAGACCACTGAGAATAGAGAATAAGAATAGACCACTGATAAGGGGCAGTGACTGTTTATAACAGTTATAACATTAGTGATAGCAGGAAGTGATTTGTAATTATAAACAGATTAATGTATGATGTCTTTTGAATAACAAATTGTCATACTGGTTTAAGAGTAATGCAAAACATTAGGACATACTGTTCCACTTAATTGATTATTTTTTTTTAATTTATTACATGCTACACCCTGTTATAATTATCCATAATAATATCGATATTGTGGACACTTACTGTAGATATGCTGTAAATATTCATAATTTTTTAGCATTTCTTCAGTACTGTTCTTTACATATCATCAACCTCGGCGCATCACTAAACAGCATTCAGTAAGGTAGATTGTCGGCAGTTTGTCAGCAGTTTATGTAAATTTCAACTGACACATGAGCTAATCATATCCTTCAAGTGGGACCGTGTTTGATGCACAGTAAGCATATGACCGTGTCTTTCCCCTGTTTAATAAAAACAATTCAAAGCCAAATCCATTATACCCAAATGTTTTCAAGCTCAGGATATTACACGTGCAGAAAACACTATTAGCTGTGAAAATTGGATTCTAAGCTTCCAAGGTAATATTGAATTCCCAGAGCTCGGTAGGTATACAGAGTAAGCAGATATATTGCATCAACATGCAGTATTTTTTCTCCATTAAGCCATTTACAGTGAAAGCTGTGTAAAGTGAGGATGTAACATAAAGTTGAGTGTTTTTCAGTAAACTCTGTCACTCATCTTGTACTTTTCAGCTTATCAGTCTCTCTCTCTGTGACCTGTGCCCGTGGACTCTCATAAAACACTCTGGGAAACAACACACACACACACACGCATACACAAAAGCTTCCATTACAAGCCTCCAAAGAAACAGACGGTGAGCGTGCAAGTAGCTGAAAGACAGTGAGAGAAAGACAGAGAGAAGAAGAGCTGTAATAAAAAGCCAGTCAGAGGGGCTGTTGTAGAGAGCGTGAGCAGCAATTCTGAGAGAGGGAGGGTGACAGAAAGAGAGGTGGCAAGACAGAGAGGGAAAGGAAGAGAGAGAGAGAGAGAGAGAGAGAGAGAGAGAGAGAGAGAGAGAGAGGGAGAGAGAGAGAGAGAGAGAGAGACGGCTTGCAGAGTGCTCTTCCTTGTTTGTGTGCAGCCGTGGCAGCCATGGCGTCGGAACCAGGCACCCAGTCCAGGGTGATGTTTCAAACCAAAGAGGAGGAGCCCCCCCATCGCAAGCTGGGCAAACTGACAGTGAAATACAACCGTAAAGACCTCCAAAGGAGATTGGACATTGAGGAGTGGATCGACGGGCAGCTGCACCTGCTTTATGACTGTGAGGTGAGAGACAGAATGTTTAGAGCTCTGTAAGTTCTTAGAGTGTTATGTCATATAGACCTGTTTAGTAAATCATCCAACAGGGTAAAGTGTGTAGTACACACCCAGAGAGACATGGCTACTCAGGTTCAGTCTTCATAAATGATCAATTAAGAGCCCATTTTTAACCAGTTTATTTATCACACTGAATTCTAAAATACTAGAGGACTAATTCAGGGTTGTGGTACTGAACCTGGTGCTGCCATAGATTAATGATCAGTGAGATCAGTTCTGCTGTCTTGTCATGCTTGTCACTTGACAGGTTGTATCTTACCTCAGGTGTCCTCATATGCCTTCCTGCTAAGGCAGTAAACTGGCCAGAAATAAAAACTAAACTTATGGCATGGATCAGTGAGAAAAGAAATAACTACAGCTATCCCTTGGTTTGTCATGGACTTGGACATACTATATACTTTTTAAAAATGCATAGAATGAGCACTCTACTTTTGCTTTTGGGTGACATTTTTATTTGCTAATCTTACTTTAAATAACTGAGACATGATACAACAAAGTTAAGGGTCTGGCTCAAGGACCCAACTATAGCAACTTGGTCCTTGAGTGTTGTTTCAGATTATTAGACGAATGCCTTGATCACGCAGAAAGATACATTATCCTGGAGGTCCTACACACTGGATTGCCTATGTTTCTATTAGAGAAGGTGTGTTTGGGGGGGTGTTGTAAATGTGAGATTTATATGAAATACGCTCAGCTGTCTCTGGAGATACCATGGCAACAAGGCTCCCACTGCAATGTATGATAGAAAAAAACATGCACAATGGAACACAATGTTTATCCAAGTACTTATGATGATGACAACAAAATATTTAACGTTACTTCTCCGACCTCAAACAAATAAATGGCAATGGCAACAAACGGAAGTTATGACACGCAATTTTAAAAACATTATGTGACGTTTGCTTTCTATATTGGTTGGGTTTAAATATAAGTTGTACAATAATTTTAAAGCTAGGACTAATGTCTGGAAGGTGAAACGCTTAGGCTGACATGCCTGCTTGTTTTTGAGTTATATACACTGATTCCTGTCTATTTGCCTCCCACTTCCGCTGATTATCAGTGTCCTTTCGACAGAGTGACAGTGTCAGTAGGTGGGTTGCAGCCAAAATCCCTTGCAGCTGTTTACATATTGTAGCACAGGATCTGTGTGAGATTCAGCTCACAGAAGAACAGGAGAGAGAAACAGTTTTAGTTTATTTTTTTCACTTTAAAAAGTTGCGTTTGTTGATCATGTGCGGCTTGTAAACGTCATTTGAAATGAAATTGTTGTATTGTATTGAGACATGTGGACATTAATAAAGAAGAAAAATGTATAAACTGATAAACTTATCACCTTATTGGCAAAATCTTTCATTCTAAATACAGTAAGGAAATCACTGTAATCAGCTACATCTCAACATTGTAAATGCATCAGAAATATGTTAAACAACCAACATGTTATGCATTTAAACAAGAAGTGGTTGTTAAATTGTGATAGCAGACTAGTGACAACATGATAGATAACCATAAACTGTTGACATGTTTTTTTAGAGATCATTTGAAAAGCTGGCACAGGACCACCACATGACAGGATCATAACAGTCCATAAATGGTTATTTACTGTAAAGTCTCAAAAGCAGGCTATCCAAGTGCATACATCTAAACAAACAACAATGATAAAAAATCTCTATTTATATACATTTACTCTTCAATAAAATTATATCAAATAGTTTCTAAATTACTTGAAAATGAAAGACAACTAGAATGTCCCAGACAGTCTTGCTGATCTGAAGTTACCTTTTTACAATGGAGAAAGCCTATTTCTGCTTTCTTTCTTTTGGCTTCTCCCATTAGGGGTTGCCACAGCGGATCATCCGTATTCATGATCTGCATGTTCGATTTTGCATGTTTTTATGCTGGATGCCCTTCCTAACATAACCCTCCCAATTTATCCGGGCTTGGGACTAAGAGTGCACTTGCTTGTGTAACCCTAATGGCTGGGGTTGGTTCCCTGACCGGGGATCGAACCCAGGCCGCAGCGGTGAGAGCGCCGCATCCTCACCACTAGACCACCAGGGAACCTTGAGTAAGCTTATTTCTGCTATCATTCTTTTTTTTTTCTCCATTAACTGGATTCATGTTCCTGTTATGTTTTCATAAATATAATTAAAATCACATGGTTGCAAATTTCTACCATTTCTCACACTTGCAAATTTGTGAGAAACACCCAATTAGATTTTTTTTCATCTCTTATTGACTCACTAATTAACACCTAACTGCACTCAAGAGATGAATCCTTGTTTTAAAATGATAGAAGGAAACTGGAGAACCCAGAGGAAAGCCCAATGGGCACAGGAGAACATGCACACAAACTACACTCAGTCCATGACCTGAACTTAGGATCAAACTGGGGAGCTGTGAGATGGCAATATTACCCATTGAGTTTCAGTGCTGCCTCCATTATCCCTACAACAATATCCATTTATTCATGAGCTCAAATACAGTATAAAAGTGCTCGACCTTCCAGAAATTATGCCAGTTTGAATTGCCAAAGTTTGGGAATGTTTGCAAACGAGAGACCTAGACACATGTTTCTTAATGGCCTTGCAGCCTAAAATACCCTATAATTTTATTATGAAACTAGAAGCCAGTAAACTGATGTTCTAATATGCAAACATTCATTATGTTCACATTATGCTCTCTGTGGTATACATCACTCTACTGCTCTGTGGGATGTTCGACAACATGCTGGTTAGTTTGTATAGATGGAATTTTGTGTGTTTGCATTATAGACGATTCTACTGTTTAAAGTGAGACTGTGATTGTTGTCTACCTACATTCTCATGCAGAAGGTTTCCTGAGGCATTTATGCACTCTGGTGCTTTTAGTTTATGTATGCAGAGTACTTTACACACAATATTAGACAGATTGTTGAGGCTAATGTTCTCTTGTGATGCAGCTGATGTTCACATTTTCACAAAATCCTTACCTTCCTTCAAGGTTTTATGGAGGCCATGTCCGTTAAAGTGCTGGTTCGCATGGTTAGAAGATTGCTAACAGGTCTTACTTTCAGTACATTAATAAAAAAAATATTTATTCCATGACTAAATAAACTCACTATAATATCATATTTAGCATTTTTCTTTTTGGATTTTTGCATTTATTTTGCATGAACAACTGTATTTCTTTATAAAAGCAATTTATTATTAAGTTTTCTACTTAGAAAGCACTTAGCTAGGTGCTAAGTCACAGTACTTGAGTGGCAATGCATTTGTCCACATGGTCGATAAAGAGGCTGAATTTTGCATGGCTTGGCTGAAAGGTTACGCTTTGGGTATGGCAAGTCTTCATGTGGAAGCGTTTACCGTCAGTCCCCAGTGTCACTGAATGAATTATTCATTCTCATCTCTAATGCATTCAGCCACTCATTGGATGCCACAAAGGCTTTGTGTGTCTCTGACTGCATTTTCATGTATTACAAATAAATAAATAAATCATATGTCATGATGACTTCCTATCAGCAATGTTGTTTGAATTGATGACAAGAGACAAGTGAATGCATGGAAGCTTAGATGGAAAGCACTTTGGGTATATAAAAGCAATGATAGGGCCATCAGTTAAAAATGTAGGCGAACTGATGGAAAGCAAATCGTGCACCTAGCTGTGGAAGAAACATTTAGCTTTAGACTTGGTGCACAGAAAGTTTCATCATAAAATCTCACAGTAGAAGTGTTCTAATTGGATATAACCTTTATAACTACTGTTTTATGATTGTAGTAGAAACTTCCTTTATTTCTCTGGAAGGAATATGATACTAGACATTTGTTTCAGAGAAAGAAATGTTAGGATTTGCACTAATCCAAACTAGTGTATGTCCAAAATATTTCAAGCAAGGCTTGTCTTGAAATAAATTATTCAGCTACTCGAGCTTTATCACATACTCATTTCTGGCCCTGGTGCAGAAAGATGATGATAGATGGATAGAACACTTAAAATCTTCAAATGCCCTAGGAGCTTTAAAAGTCTACATATCATAGAAGTGCCAATTCAGCAGGGCCCACTACAACTGAATATTATATAACTTAAGAGTTGCAATATAATACCTGAGTATACAATTGGATGAAATATTCCTTCTGATGTCATCAAATGTCCAACATCTCAAAACAATATTGAATGCTTTGAAACCTTTTACACAATGTGAGGATGAAAAGACATACTTTAGCATAGTAACATAGCAATTATTACACTAATCTGTTTTTCTTGCATAGAAATTGTCATGGGTTCACATTTTATTTTGTGGCCCCATCACAATCTTTGGTCATACACTTTATGGACAAGTATTGGGACACCTGCCTTTTTCAGCTCTATGTTGTTCTTCCCCAAACTGTCACCACAGAGCTGGGGGCACACAATTGTAAAGGATGTATTGAAGGATTTCACTTGCTCTTAACTAGGAGACCCAAACTTGTTCCAGCATGACAATGTCCATCTACACATGGCGATCTCCATAAAGATATGGGTTGGAATGAAAAATCTTGAGTGGCCTCAACCCTATTTAATGAATGTGAATGCTGACTGCACCCCAAGCCTTCTCATTTTTTATTAGTACCTGAATTTACTAATGCCCTTGTGGCTGAATCACCAAGCACACTCTAAAATCAAGCAGAACATCTTCCCAGAAGAGTGGCAGTTGTTATAAAAGGAAATAGGGGCTAAATGTAGAAAAGGATTTTCAAAAAAGCATATACCAATCTTATGGTCAGTTGTCTAAGCAAGCCAATTTAACAATTGTACACAGTTAACATAATGTGACAGCCATTTTTTTTAAGCGTATAAGCTTAAGCTTATAATACTGCAGCCAATAGATCTATACATAACATGCACAAACATGTAACATGTACAAAAGCTCTTCCTGCTCTCCTGTGAGTTTGAATTATAATAATGAATTATCTAGCATGGATCATTTAACAGCTAGGACAAACTGCACATTACAGGACTCAGTGAAGCTTCTCAGTCCCCCTCTACTGAAGCAGAGAAGCTGCATCAGATTTTGTGTGAGAGCTCATTACTAACACTGGGTGCAAAGTTCTGTTCTTCATACTTTTACTTACTATATGGCAAAGTTACTGTAGACTGTATTCTCTCCATGTTATTTTAGAATCCATTTTTTTAGATCTTATAATACATTTTCATAAAACCGACCATGAGCCAAAGAATTACAAGTAAAAGACAGATCATGTTTGTTATGTTAATAAACACTGGATATATGCAAATGCAGGTTAAGGCTTATTTTAATAAATACATTAACAAAGATACAAAATTGACATGCAGGCTCAGAATCAGCAATCAGAGGAAAAAGGTTAGGCGATCAACAAACAGTATATTATATATATAGGGCAACCTTGAACCAGAAACAAAGTACAAAAGACAGGACGGGATCAGAGTAGCACACAAGATGCAAAGCCTTGGTAAAAAATAAAAGTGATTTGATTGGGTATAAGGTATATTGATGACTAATTAGTAAGAAGGTGATTGTAAACTCTATAGTGGGGGCTGTAAGTTGGAGTCTCCATCAGTCATGTGTGAAGGCCACATGTCTGTTCAACAGTGATGGAAGAAAATAAAATTCTTTTTTGCATGTGGTAACCAAACAAAATCTTGGTGTAATTATTAAAGGATTAGACAATCATGTGGAAAAATAGAATGAGATATTGATATTTGTGTCCATCACTGAATGTGGTAAGGTAGCAAAATGTGATAAATTCATTATCATTACTCATTGCAATAGCCAATCAGAACAGCTCCTCTTAGTGTGAAGTGAGTGTGGGCTGTGCAACATAAACAAAATAGTTTCCTTAATTACTATATTTTATGTTAATGTAATGAACTCAGATACAGCAACACTTACATACAAGAACAAAATTGAATAGTATGGAGAATATACAGAATAATTAAATTATTAAAATAATATACAAAATAAATAACAAATTAGGCGAGAGTTTAAATATACACCAGTAGAGAGCAATCACAATATGTTTCTTCATTTAAGACAAATCACAGTGTCATTCATTCTTCAAAGTTAATAATTATTGTGTCTCAATTCATTATAGTCCTATTTTTTGAAAAGAATCAGAGTTCACAATGGGTAGTTTAATGTATTTAACACAAATTCCTACCAAAATGTGGAATTTATCTATTGGTTCATGCTTATCCACAGAACCTGGAGAAAACATGCATACATACAGAGAATGCTAAACTCCTCACATACAGTGAATCCAGCTACAATTTTAAAATGTTCCATGGATTCAAGCTTGAATTAGAAAAAAATAGCAACATATATATAAAGGTACTTGAAAATGGTCAGAAATGAGAATTATTTTCATTTGAAAACGTTAAAGTGCAATATAGTGACAGTGCTATATAGTGAAGTACTCATTTTGTTGAGTACTTCTATATTAACAGTATCTCTCAAGACTATTTGCAATGTCCTTCACTTTCAATGAATCACATTCTTCTCCCTTCAACATGGTGTCTCTGCGTTTTCTAAATTCAAACATAAAACCCTGTATTTTGATCTAATCTTTTAGCAAAGCTTATCACATATCTGCTTTTCCCAGGAGGAAGAGATTCCTGAGTTAGAGATTGACATTGATGAACTTCTGGAGCTCTCAGATGAAGAACAGAGAACCAGACTTTATGTAAGTTCTACATTTTTTCTTATATTATATTACACCTCCATACACAACTACATAAAACAACATGATGGTAGACCATACTGTAGGTTAGATTTTTAGTGTTGGCTATAGAAATGTTAGACATATTGAGATTTTGGACATCACCTATGTTTCTTACATTGTTAAATAAATACTATGGTGCTTTTATAACAGTATTAAATTCTAACCTTATGTCAGTCAGAATTTGTTACAGTATATATATTTTCAATATAATGTCATATTGTGGTGTCAGTGTGCATTGCACATGCTTTTATTGGCAAACACACAATTACACCCCACAGCAGCAGGCATGGTTATCCACAGGTCTAGCTATGCCAGGAAGAAACAATACATGGAACAGAACCCAGCAGACTCCCTCTGGATGGCACATCATGTCGTAAAATAGTCTTGCAACCAAAATAACTTGTTTTCTCCCGAGAGCCAAACTATAATGATCTGTGCCTTTTCTCTAGTTGTTGGCCTTTGGTGACTTTGATTTGGCCAACCATGTCATACATAAGAAAAGGAAAAAAGCCACTAATACACATATTCTATTATTCTTTATAATGTAACATGTTACATTATACCTAATGTAACATATTTTGTGTAATATTAGAGAATATAAGTGAAGTTAAATTGACCCAAGTGTAATTTCTCTCATTAGAGGTCACTGATATTAGATGCATATGATTGTATAGTTTATAACCTGAATAGCTGTAATAGGCATTTAAATCAGTTGTACTATAAATGAGATGGTTTCTTTGTTTGTATTGTACTATTTATAGGTTTTGTTCAACTAGAAAACTTTGAAATAAAATCTGCATTAATTTAGCAGATTACAGTTGTAACTTATTTGTTAATTTATAAAAATGATCACATCATAAATGAGGAGAACCATGGCAATATTTTTACTATAATATAGTTTGGTATAATGAAAATATACTTTCGTTCTATGGCCATTAATCAAGTGTGATTTTTTAAAATGAGTAATATGTGTTTTTTTGGATCGGACAGTGCAGGATTCAGAATCATTTAACTTTATGGCATTTGACAAACTTCTTTAAGTAAATTGAAGTGAATTTATTTATCAATAAATATCTTGGTACTAGTTCACTAGGCCATGGAGTACTTAGAGTACTATCAATCTAAAAACTATTTTGGGAGGTAAGATAGTATGAGTATATCATGACACTATACTATTGTACAGTACATCGTGTTGTAAAGTACAGTGCATTATAACACAGCTACATCATGAGAAACGCACAAGACAACACAAGATTTATTTTTAAAGAATGATCATAAAATGTGGCCAAAAGGACTATCATGTGGTCTGAATCTGTGAGGTAATTTCATAGGGAAAGCCCCGTAAATGTTTTCCTGCTGTGTCCAGTAGACCAGACAGTAGCCATTGAAAACCAATTACCAAATAATAATCTGTCTTGCAGAAGTAATTTGAGGTTCTTTCTTGTCTAAGCATCATATCATTCTACTATGAGGATTGTAGAATATACATACATATATACAGAATATGTATACATCTACAGACATTCATTAGAGGTGCTACACCAGAAAGTAAAAATTGATTTCACTTGGGTGCACCATGCTTGTGAGGACAGCTGTCATCTCTGATCACCTTTCTGGTTAGTCCTAAGGTGACTGCCATTCTTTCTGACATTTCTGGCATATGTTATCCATGTGGGCGGTTAGAAGTATTGAAATAGAACACTAATTAGGTATATAACCGTGGCTTCATTAAGCTTGGATAACTGCCATGTTTCCCTTGTAATTCAGAACCGCCTTTTGACCTGGTGAGAACTAGACGAGAAGGTACCGGGGAAGGATGGCAGTGTGACAACAGTGTTTGTTGCAAATCTGCATCCTTTGTCACTTTGTGACTGTTGAAAGATCTCTGCATAAACAAATTCATCCAAGTGATTTTCACTGCACATGGTGGCTATTCAGATTTGTTCGGAGCAAGAAAAAATCAATGGTATAGGGCATTTACTGCAGAATATTAGTGTTCAGTTCTCTTAAATTACTAATTTTGATGCATTTTTTATAGACAGGAATTATTTTTGCATAAAGAATTCAGAAGTGACAGTTATTATCAAATAACCAAAATCATGATGTAATTCCAAATCAACACAGTTTGCACTGCAAAGATACAGCTCAGTTGTACAATATATATTATTTGAGTAGCTTGGCTATATTGGTTATATAACTTTATGATATAAGAATAATTTTCTTTTTTTTTTCTCTTAACAGGAGCTTTTGCAAGAATGTGGAAAGCCAAAAGAGGTACAGTGCAAATATTCCCACTCGTACTCATTATAGCTTTCACATGAAAGGAAATTGTTATACTCTGTTTATTCACCCTCACAGGACTTTATCAACGGGTTACTTTATCGGATGAAAGGCCTGCGCAAGATGTCAGGACCCCTCAAGAAATAGGTCAAAATCCACAATCAAGATAATGTGAAAAACTGTCTGAAAATTCATACTCACCTGTATAAAGTTGTATGTATGTCAATGGAATTATGTACAAATGTTGAACTTCCCTTGACGAGGCAGTCAACAAGGGAGCTGTCCATAAATATAATTTTTTTTTTTAATATATATTATTCTTAATGTACATTTCTGACACTTTTTCCAGCAGACATACAGTTGCCTCATATATAAAATTGTACTGTCTATTACTCACCTTTTTTTGTGAACTGTATATTTTTGGTTGCCTATTTATATGTTTTTGTTCTGAAAAGTACTGTATGTGACCATAAAGAATACCTTTTCAAGTGTAGACTGTGGGTAATCTTTAACCATGTTGTTAAATGTTTTCCTCTTAGTTTAGTATAATTGTTAAATGCCACAGTTTGTTGTAGGTGAATGAAATAAATCATTTACACTACACTGGGCCAATTTCTCAAAAACGTAGCTTAATTTACATATAAAGGGAGCTGGTTTTTAAAAACAAACAACCGTCTTGCATTAACATGGATGGAAAATGTGTTAAAGGCAGAATTGTACAAAACTGAAAGACACAGTCATGGGAAAAAGAAAGTACACCCTCCTAATAATCTAAATAACAGTTGTGTTTTCCTAACTTCTTTAAACAAATAACTTACAAAAATATCAGTTTTGAATGTAATTTTTCTTTTTTCTTTTTTTTTTTTAAAGTAAATCAATATTTTGAAATCAGATAGAGAAAAAATAATGTGGTATGGTCTTTGCCATGGCCATTCCAACACTTTCATATTTGTGCCTCTTTAGTAATTCAGATGTTGATTTCCTAGTGTGCTTGGTATCATTGTCATGTTGCGTGACCCAAATCAGCCAAGCTTTAGCTGTTGGACAGATGGCCTCACATTTGTCTGAAAAATATTCAGAAATAAAGTGTTGATGGTTGCCTTCATCTATTCAGTTGTTTTATCCAAGTCATGAATTTAACTTATATTGCATAAGAACATTGTTTCCTTCTTACAAGAAAAGAAAACTGGGAAACTGAAATCGAACAAATATAAATACAAGTTTGTTTACACCAGGAAAGCCACTATGGGTCTATTTTCAATATAATAAATTACTTGTTATTTAGAATGTGCAGAAAAAAAAGAAATCACAAACCTCATGTTCTATTGCTTTATATTGGCCATAGATTTTTGCATTTTCTAATGACCAAAAAAACACATTTAAGTTGGGACTCTACATTATGCCGACCCATTACTAATTATACAATTACATTAATTGTTGAGGAGATTACAGAGACCCGAATGCCACATGATGTAACTCTTTGAGTATTGATATTTCTGTGCATGGAACAGTCTGAACCTGGACTGGATTTGGACTACACTGGGATACCAATTTCTCTGAAGATTGCCAACTGTCTTGAACGCTCTGTTTTTGTAAACAAACGATCATGTTGTAGAATTGTAAATTTCAAACCTTTTGGAGCTGGTCCTATAACTCTTCCTAGACTGATGAGCAGCACCAGTATCTTCTCTGAAGCCACAGGATGATGATTTTTATTCTTGCCACACAGTTGAATGTTGTAGAACATTCTGCTGTTATAGAGGTACTTAGTCACATTTTTTTTAATGATTGTGGAAGTAGGAAGAGTGTAATATTTTTCTGCTGCCTGGTTTGGGAATATTGTTTGGGACTACAAATTAAAATCTATAGTTTCTCTTTTGAGAAATAAAAACTTAGAATTCAAGATTTTTATCCTTTATTCCATGACTGTTGTAGAAAATGATATATTAAAAAAACAATAACAAAAACAACAGCAAATCTTACCTAATATACACAGTGTAAAAAAAGAAGGAAAATCTTTTTAACGAAAAAACGAAACGAAACTCGTTTAACTTTGAAAGATAATTTGAAACACATCTCTTCTGTAACTGTTGCCTTTATCTATAGAAATGGTATGGAATGGTATCTGATATCCAGAGATGATGTGAGAAGCTCACAGACTGAACTGAAAACCACTTCCATCTCAGTGCAATTCTGTGTCACAGCAGCTATTATGCGATGAATAAAACATACTGTTGTAAGATCATGAATAGATAATTGTGCTTAGCATGTCACAGAATTACATCATCGTCACAAGTCAATTCAGTGTGGTCAGCCTGTGGCTGTCTGAAGACGTCTGTCTGCTTGCGCATATGCGTCTTGGTCGTGTCTAACACACCTGTTGCTTGTTTCTTTTCATGAGCAATTTTAATGCATTGCTCATCCATTTAATGTCTGTTGTACTGGATTTGAGATGCTATTAGTGTATATATATATATATACACACACACACACACACACACACACATACAAAATTCACAGTTCAGTTTTTAAGTCACGGTTCGATACAATTTCAGTACAGTTAAGAAATGCAAAACATTTATTGTAAACATAAACCGTATACATTTTTTAGATTATAAATTGAATTCCTACTTGGTTAAATATCAAATAATATTTTATAATATAAAAATAAAATATCTAATTGAATAAATGAAATTAATGCAAATCACTTTTTGTTACATTGATTTAATTGAGTAACCAATTAAATTGCCACAAACTATATTAACAAAAAAATGATGTTTGTTAGTTTGTTTGTTTTTATGTGTGTGTTTTACATTTAAAATGAGATTTTCTAAAGAAAATGTAACTTTTATTTATTTCAGCATTTTACTTTAAAAAATGTCTTCATTCCTTCCATCATTTATTCTTTCACCCTCTCAATATGCGGATTGTCAGGATTTTCTCCTTTTAAAATAAATCTTAAAGCTGGACATAAAACAGAGAATTATTTAGCATTTTCATGCATGTACAAAACAAATCTCCGGTACACGTGTACTGAAAGGAAATCAGGAAGGGGCAAACAGTCTTGTGTATGTATTATAGTATAGATATTTTTGGCATTCAGGTGAGATATCTCTAAGCGGTACCATAATTTGCAGGATGCTGACTCCTGGGAAAGAACGGGCTCAAAGGCACTTCATTTTGTACAATCCGTATCACAGTCCTTTTCAATTTACACTAGTGAATTTGTACACTAGTGGCCTAGACTGATGAGCAGCAACAACTGCTTGTCTGAGGCCATAGTTATGTCTTTTTTTTTCCGGACTGGTATGAATGAGTGTCCAAAGATCAATATAAGGTTTGATATAACTGTATTATATTTTCAAGAGATTAAGAGATGTGAGATTTTATCCTGCTCATTTAAAATTGCAACCAGTAATCTATTGTAGAATTCATTGTCCTCCACTGTCTTTCTGCTAACAAGAGGGCATTAAAAGGTAGTCAATAGAATTTACAGCTTTAAAAGTAAAAAAACAAATACATAAACTTTTATTAAGTTGTTGGTATTATAATAACTTATAACCTTGTGTGCCTTCTTGTCTTAACACACAAGGTAATAATCTTCATTTAAAAGTACTCTTTGTACCAGCTAAGTTTTCTGGACATATCACATGTCTGTCATGTATTAATAATAACCAAATGGCTCAAAATCAATTTCTGAAATTTTCATTCACAATGTAAACATTGATCTCACCCATATTTATGAACATTGCAAAGCCATTGATTTTTCATTTATTATAATCAGTATGCTGTAGGGCAAATAATTGTTGCAAATAAAAACTTGGATGACCCTTCCCCCATCTACAAGGCATTAAGGTTCACTGAAAGTATTAAAGTATTTATTAAATGCTATAACCTTAACGTAATCACATCTTAGTAAAACACCTTCTTTCCACCGGATTTTGTAGCCTATTTGTGGGGATTTGTGCTCATTCTGCCACCAGAGCATTAGTGAGGTCAGACACTGATTTCAAACAAAGTGGCCTGGGATGCAGTCGGTGCTTATTCAGCACAAACCTCCACACCCACACTCCAATATCTAGTGGAACATCTTTTCAAAGGAGTGGAGATTATTATTACAGCAAACAGGGACTAAATGCAGAAAGGGATATTCAAAAAGTCAATGTGAATCTGATCAGGTGACTACAAACTTTTGTCTATATAGTGCAGGGATGGGCTTTTTGCCTCACGGGCCATAATGGGTTCTAAAATTTGACAGGGGGGCCGGGCTAGAAGAAATTATAATTTATATATATATATATATATATATATATATATATATATATATATATATAATATATATATAATATTACATACACATTATTATATATGTATATATCACATTACAATAGAGCTGAACTTCTCCTGCGATCAGTTCCAATTGCACTTCTTGTGGTGCGGTTTCAGGGTCTTGTGACAGGGGACTGCGGCTTATAGACAGGTGCGACGTATTTATGTTCAAAATAAAAATCTTTGTCAAATTCAGTGGGTGCGGCTTATATTTGGGTGCGCTTAATAGTCCGGAAATTACGGGTAATACACGAGAACAAGGTCAATGTATCTGAAGTGCGACATCTTTTGGAGAAACGTGGGCATTACAGGGGAAAGGTAAATTGAACAAGGTTTACCCGTACCTATTTTAATAGAATTTGGTGACGTTCGGCGGGCCAGATTAATAAACCCAACGGGCCGTAGTTTGCCAATGTCTGATATAGTGTATAGCAAAGTGATCAGCTGTAGTTTTAAAGAAATGTAATTAAGAGTACAATTTTACAATTTCAACAATAATTATATAAATATACACCAAAATAATGCACATAAATTGTGAATTAGAGTGTTATTTACCAGGTATTTAGGAATGCTCTTTTTGTTTCAGAACAAAGAGAAATAATAAAACAAAAAAATAAATCTGAATGTAGCATTATTACTCACATGCAACACAGGAAGCTGTTCTTCTCACTATAGCAACCACAACATGCAATATGAGCTCTTACATTAACATTGTGTTTTAAACCAGCAGTTTTCCAGTCAGTGAGACAACAAACTGATTCTTCTCTTTTAGCAAAAAAGTGCATGTTTAGTGTCCTAATGTAACACTCACTAGAAGTCCAATAATGCTAGAGCACTTAATAATGCTAAGGCACTCTCTCACCACTCATCTCCCCCTTTCATATTCATTCCAACTCTCTATGATGGACCACACAATGATTATACGTCCCAAGAGTTGGTCTGTACTGCATGCTAATGCACCCATTTCTCCCTATTACATTTGTTCTGCATCTGTAGTGCCCATTTAACTTTTAGATGCCTATTTTAAATCCATTAAAAATCCTGCCAATAAAATCAGAGCTCTGTATGTAATAAAGCATCCAACAAGAATCCAATAGAAACAAGATGACACAGTGATGTTGGACAACAATGCTAGATCAGATAGGAGAAAGCGTGCGATTGAGTAAGAGAGACAGGCGGTGTGTGTGTGTGTGTGTAGGGGGGGAGGGGTGGGTGCCTGAGTGGTGTAGTGACTCATGTCTCAGTTAAACATAACCGCAAGAATCCCACAAACCGCCAGCCAGACACAGCTGAAATTCAGTAGCCTCTTAGACACTGATAACATAAAAGCCTAGCAGTCATACTTGAATATGAAACCTTCAAGCAATGACCATAGTGCTTTATTGACTGGCACGGACATGATTCAATCGATTAAAACCATTACTCACTTCTATTGTTTCCAGGAGCAATTTTGCCATGTACATTCGAAAAAAGTGATTTCAGCCTTACAGTTCCTGTCAAAAGTCAGGAAGCACCTTTTATCGTTTAGTGAGACACATGCATGTTATATTTAACAAACCAGGTAAAGGGTAAAAGAACACACGATTTAGACAGTGAATGACTTGAAAACATTTTTTACTCTAACAGAAATGACCAGACTGCCTCACACTAGAAATGTCACTTACAAAGCAAACAGTCAGCTGGAGTGTTATCTATCATGGAATGGCCTGTCCACACCTGCATACCATTAATCCGCTCTCAGATAAACTGGATCACATTGTCAGAAAGTAATATTCAACTATCAAAGAAGACCTCTGGCAAGTTTTACAAGAGGCATGGTAAAGTATTCAGCTGAATGTTTAGAGAAAATAACTGTCCAGAAGCCACGAGTGTGTAAAGTTGTTATTCGTGTTAAGGAAGGACCCGCGAACCTTAATTAAAGTGTATATTATACATTTCTAGGGCAGCTTGTTGGTGTAGAGTGAACTGCTGATGCCTCACAGCTTCAGGGTCTCTGGTTCAATCCTGAGCTTGTGGTAAAGGCTAATGTGCAACAACTGGCCTCATGCTTTCCTCATTGCTTCCGGGAAAGTGATCAATTGCGACCCTGAGCAAGACAAAGCAGTTACTGAATATAAATTAACAAATTCATATAAATATCACATTTAAGTAGCTTTTAAAATCAAATAAATCAAATAAAATGTAAATCCTTGAATATGAAATTACTACACAGTACTTTTAACAACCATTTTGAGATACTTAAATGTCCCCCCCCCCCCCCCTAATAAACTATATTTGCTTAAAAAAAAAATTTTCTTTACTGACATGTGGGTCGCTCGTGACACACTTTAGCTTCGCTTTAAGGAACCTTTCGTCTTCTTGCTTTTCTTAGGGGCTGTGTAACTGGATGTGCGGTGTTCTTTTCGATCATATTCATCATGGCCTTCCCTTTTGGGAGGGAAAAAAAAACTCAATTACAACATACAAGAAGTGGTTCAGACACAGTAAAAAAATGTCCACAAGCAAAAAAAAAAACAAAAAAAAAACCCACCTATTTTACCATAACCCTTTTTGGATCAATTCGAAAAAGTCTCATTACTTGATCTGCTGCTTTCAATGATAATAAACATGGAAACATAATAGTGGAGTAGAGGAAGGTCCCCTTGCAAATTTCTTAATGGTGCACAATGTGGAATACAGTGGAACTTGGTAATGCCGATGTCCTAGGGGGTCGCCAAAAAGCATCGAGGTAACCGATGATCAAGATAAACGAAAATCAAAATGGCGGCAATATATTAACGTGCTTAAAATTTCTTTATGTACATGATGTGCGTTAATAAATAAGAATGTGCATGCACGTGTTTTTGAAGAGTTTTTTTACACAACAGCGTTGCTGCGATTTGTTTGATAAAGGCATGCTATAAAAATACATACAGTACATGTTTATCTGTCAGGAATCCACCTGCCACGCCCACTTCGGCCCCCTTCAGCGTGTCCGGTGCTTTCTCGGCCGCTTTCTCTGAAGCTCCGCTTCAATCGCGCACATATGGTGCTCGTTTATCATCATCACCAGCTCCGATTTAAACTTCCACACTCTCACTGTCCGTTATTGTTGGTATATGTTGGTTCACGGCGGTCGTTGTTATCGCGCATGTGTATCCCGGTACGTGTCTTCCCACCAGCACTCTCTCAACGGCTGCTTTTTTCTTCCCAAAGCGCATCGCGGATTCCCCCCCGATCCTGCCGGTGTTCATTCTATGCTTTTGGATGGTCATCACACGTTCCGCGCCGCCAAGCGCGGCTTTCACCTCCCGTTCATCGCATAACATTTAACCACAAAAGGCATATGTGCACTAACTAACAGCAGAGATTCACCAGTATACAATACAACACCTGTAGCAGCTGTAAGGCTTGATTTTTCCGCCACTTCCGTGAGTTCTTCTGCGGCTGCACCGAGATAACCGACGTTAAATGCCCAATTTTCCCCCCTTGTGCTCGAGATATTAGGGTTCGGCGACATAAAAAAAAGCATAACCGATAAAAAATGCTTAGAAAAAGCGAGAATTTGGCGGTTCCACTTCAAAAACGTCGACTTAATAGGGTTGTCGAGGTAACCAAGGTCGAGATAACCGGGTTCCACTGTATTTCAAATTCCACTCAGTTATATTTGATCAGATAATGCTCTAAATGACTCAAAAAACATTGGAATTGAGAAAACAAACAAAGTAAGTGGATAAGATATTTATATGTAATTTACATTATATGGATAAACGAATTGGGAAGCCTGAATTTCCACACATGGCGTTCTTTTTTTTCACACAATTATACAGGATGCTTTTGGATGCTGTAGCATTAAATATTTCCTTTAAATCTGTTCCAGCATTACACTGTCCCTGTGCACAAAGTGAGCTCCATGAAGATATGGTTTACATGGGTCAGAGTAGAAGATCTTGAGTAGCCAAGAGGTTTTGAACACCTCTGGGTCGAATTTAAAATGATGACTGCACCCCAGGCTTCCTGACCCTACATCAGCACCTGACTTACCTAAAGTACTAACACCTTTGTGGCTGAATGAACTCAAATCACCACAAATACACCTCAAAATGTAACATCTTCCCAGAGGAGTGGGGGTTATTATAACAGCCAATTGGGACTGAACGTAAAATGAGATGTTCAATAAGCAGGTCAGCTCTTCACAAACCTTTGCCCATATAGTTTACTCCTTCAACTTGAAGCTATCTATACAATACATTTCTTCTTCCTTTATAAGACTACGATTTGGTATCTTAAAGTTTTGAGAAGTTTTTTAACACGCCAACAGATGGCAGCACAAGGCTGCATGCACAGTCACACAGAGCACCGACTTTTTATAAGTCAGTGTGGCAAAAGACATCATCCTGTGTACATTTTTTGCACAATTGTGCAATTAGTGCATTAAAACGTCTGCGATTTCATTGTAGGTGCACTTTGAAAGATTGAAAAAAAAATCAATGAAAGAGGGCGAGAGATCAGGAAGACTTTCAACGAGAATAACCCCCGAAAATGTCAAAACCATTCGGCCACTTGCGCAGGATGTTCGTCAGTACGACCCTGAGAAGAAGCACCAGTCTTCACAGTGGAAGAGCCCATCATCTCCGCGACTAAAACAAGGCGAGGCAGGTCCGAGCTTGACTCATTGTTTGCATGCTCATTGTTTTTTTTCGACATTCGCAACATTGTGCATCGAGAATTTGTCCCCGGGGCAGACCGTCAATAGTAAGTTCTACTGCCAGGTTTTAAGGCGTCTGAGGGAGGACATTCGGTGAATGCGACCAGATCTGTGCCACTTAAGTCTACAGTAACAAGAACATCAAACTATTCAAACCATCTACAAATTAAACCCAGATGATAAATCAGTAGGCTTACAGTCTGGCTTTAGAGGCATTATATTTTGTGGATGCATGTGGTAACTATTATAATTTTTTTTTCCCAAGGTTATGCTTGAGAATTGTTGCTCTACAATCACTATGGCAGATTTTTAAGACCAAAGAAAATTTGTGGGTTAAATTTTTTTTACTTTGGACAATAACAAACTTATCCAGGGGAAAGCAACTACCAAAAAAAGTGGTGCTTACAGAATTTGATCTGGAATTGTGACGATGCACATGCACACACTGCAATGTCAACTAAGAAGGTTTTAACCAGAAACAGTGTGGTTATAACTTCACATCCAGGGAGTTTACCAAATCTCACCTCTTGGAACTTCTGTATGTTCCCTAAATTAAAAAGGAGACTGATAAGGAAAGAGTGCATCTGTGTGTGGGTGTTTTGTCTAGGTGAGATTTTTTGGATTTATGATGCCACTCAAAGACCGATTAGCCAGAAAGTAATTGGCAAAACCTGCAACTATTTTGAGTATGTTTGTCACATTCCAAATCTGGACATTTTTGGGTCCCTCTTGTAATTTTGTTCATGACCAGAGGACAAAAATAGTGCCTAGGAGTAAATATACTCATTTACAGCTACGTGAAAGAAGAAAGTGCATCCAGACTCACATTTATATGATATTTCATATGAAATTATATTCATTTGCTTTAATAAGCTGAACGGGTCCTTACCTAAAGCACCGGTTGCAGTACAGGTCCTGGTCACACGTGTGGCACCGAATGGTGGCATCTTGATTACAGATACAGCACCAGGGCAGCTCGTCTTCTTCCTCATCATCATCACCCTCATCATGCACATCACCCCAGTGCACAGAGACAGCAGGAGGCTTTGGTTTAGATGACTGGAATTTGACATAACAATAAGAAAGTGAAGCTGAAGTGCCTCCCTGTGGCTTAAAAGTGTATTACAGATTATCTGATGGTAAACTTCTATTCCTTGTATCACTGCTTATAATGAAGGACATTTTTTGTAGGTTTATAATCATTTCAAATTAGATGGGATCTGCTTTACAATGGGATCATCTTTACATGCATTCCCAATGGGATGTAAGTATCAGCATGTGATAGTATGTGAGTATTATAAACTCAATTCAATTCAGATTTATTTGTATAGTGCTTTTAACAATGGACATTGTCCCAAAGCAGCTTTACAGAAATAAAAGGGTTATGAAAGTTGCATTTAAAAGTTTAGTGCCAATAGTTTTATCTCTAATAAGTTTAACTCAACTGGCTGAGTATAAAGTATATAGAAATGTTGTTACCTGCTTTTTTTTGGAATTGGGATTTACTTTTTTTTCTTGGCCACTGTGCTCTGGAGGGATGTTATAACCACTGGCTTCATCTAAAGCTGTTTCTTCTGAGATCTTAAAACAAAAATAGACATATTGTGGGAAACAAACGATTAAGTGAGAAAAAGAAAAAAGATTTCACAGCATTTAGTTAAAGCATTTACAAAAAGAGTTATATAATATATATATATATATATAAAAAAAAAAAAAAAAACTTTTTCAGTTATTGAAATGCATCTTTATAATAAAAGAAAACACAGAAAAGGTCAAATTTATGACTAGACAATATTAAAACATTTTCATATGACAAAATACCGTATTTTCCGGAACCCCGTGGCTTAAACAATGAAGCGGCTAAATAATGGATTTTTCCTGAGTTTTTCCCGGTTTCACAAGCTTCATGCCAAAAACCTGAGCCTCATAACATTAGACCAATGAAATTGCCGAACGGGTTCAGGTGAACCAATTAAATTTTTTATATTAAA
Source organism: Silurus lanzhouensis (assembly GCA_039877035.1). Taxonomy (NCBI): domain Eukaryota; kingdom Metazoa; phylum Chordata; class Actinopteri; order Siluriformes; family Siluridae; genus Silurus; species Silurus lanzhouensis. Next base: position 6,099,448 of record JBCEWE010000214.1, on the reverse strand, counting down.
TCAGATGCGCTCCCACTGAATCGGGCCGCACCACATCATAAATATGGATGAGGTTCCTCTGACGTTTGACCTGCCGCTCACTCGGACTGTCTACAGGAAATGCGAATCATTCGTCACGCTGAAAACAACCGGGCATGAAAAAACACACTTCATCTGTGTTCTGAGCTGCACGGCATCGGGAGAAAAGCTTCACCGATGGTGATTTTTAAACACACGACGATGCCAAAAGATAAACTCTCGAGAGAAATTGTTGTGAAAGGAAGGAGGAAGACAGTAAACAATGACTTTCTGGGTAGACTACTGTTTAGATACAAGCCGTGTAACAGACACTGTCTTTCGTTAAAGCCTGTGTAAAGTTCATTAGTTTCAGTGTAGACACCTGCGGCTTATAGACAGGTGCGGCATATTTATGTTCAAAATAAAAATCTTTGTAAAATTCAGTGGGTGCGGCTTATATTTTTGTGCGCTTAATAGTCCGGAAATTACGGTACATTGTTAAAATACTCTTTTCTGGAGATTGCTATCATCAAATGTAGAATATTTAATTATACAGACTCTTTTTAAAACCCTGGCGATTGCTTCCTCCTCAGTCTCATCACTGTCAGGTTGATTTAAGTCTTTGATAGTTACTGAAACACACAAGCACAACCATATAACTTTGCATATTCTTACTCTGAAGTTGTGATGCTACCGACCCACTGCAACACTGCTCCACATACATTGAGGTATTCTGATGTCTCAATTTGAGCTACACGCTTCAGATGAATGCAGATTGTCCAAATTTAGTTCAGATACAAAAATGTTTACACTACATATTAAGCAACATGAAGTTACCTTTGTCTGGGTCTCGTCCCTGGAGCACAGACAGTCTCTTGGCTACCTGAAGAAGCTGCTCTTGGTTGTTTTTCTCTCGTTTTAACTCATCCATGGCCTCTGTCAGCAAACGGCTCTTTTCGTCCTCTATCTGCTTGAGTGACAGCTGCTCATCGTCCAAATTGTCATTAAATGTCCCGCTTGCTTGCTTGTTCAGATCGTTTAGGGTTGTGACTGGACTTTCAGAGTCATCAGCTATATTAGATCACATGACAGGGGGACAAAAAATATCTGTAAGTGTACAAATTAAATACATGCAAAAAAAAATAAAAATGGGTACATAACCTAATAAACAGGCCAAATAATTAATATGCTGATCGAAAAAGACTGTAATAAATACCATCGGGGCACTGTGATCTGTCAATGGCAACTTCCTCTGTCATCTGCGTGATCAAGTCATTGGCCTGCTCGGTTTGAGTCCTAGTGTCAGGCCGCTGATGAACCTGCCATATTGAAGCATTAAATGTTAATAAATAATAATGCTGAATGTTTTGGTGGTCAAGCACAACAAAAAAAAGATTTGGAATAAAAGTAATAGACTGTAATGACCATGTGAAATCATATTAGACAGTAAGTGAACATTCAGTTCTCTGACAGATCGGTCAGATTGGCAATGCTGAACTCTGTCCACCACCGATAGCACCAACAACAGGCATTTAAACACCAAAAATGGACCAATGGATGAAGGTGGCTTTACAGGACTTAAAGGATCCACTGCTAACATCTTGGTGCTAAACACACCTTCAGAGGTTGTGCAAAGTCCATGCCTGAATGGGTCAGAAATGTTTTGATTGCACAAGGAAGGCAGACATGATAAAGTCTCGGGTCTCTAGAGGTTTCAAATCTTATGGTTGACTGATGTAACATCAATATATTTCTATCAACATATTCAACATGGTCTCGAGTAAAAGAGCCGTGGTTTACCAGTATGACGGTATGCTGAAAAAGTAAATGCTAATAAACTTGTATTACAGTGCTGTAACTAATAATATGGCTAAGAGGCCACAATATGTATGCAAGGTAATGTTTTCCGTTATAAAGCAATTGCATATATATATATTCCATGCCACTACATGCAGGACATATGGCTGTCCGGATGTTTATCCTAAATCATTTGCATAATGTGGAGCTAATATCTATTTAATATCTTGCTTGTTGAATGTCTCTTTGTTGTTTGTTTACAGAATTGCATCTCTGTGTTTGAATGGCTGTTTGTCACTTGCTAGTGAAAATAAGCTTAAAGCAAATACAATAATATTCTAAAAATCATGAAATTGGCTCTTATTATCTAACCACCTGAAATAAATGCCTTCTACTTACTAAATAAATTCCACATATAAACATTTATTTAATACAGAGTCTTAAAATCCCATTAGGAACCACTCTGTGCACAGTCCCAATGTAGCCATATATACGTACTGAGGGAGGAGCTTGAGAAGGAGGTGGTCTTCCTTGTAAAGCAGCCAAACGTTCTTCCATATCTCGAGTTGAAAGCACTGGCTGATCTGGAGCTTTCAGTGCAGCAAGACGAGACTCTATCTCTTTCTCAGATGGTATGGACTCTACAGTCAATGTTAGGAAAGATATGCATTTTGTGTTGAACTGCATTTATTAATTGGGATAATGAATATGCATCACTCTTACTTGGTTTGGTTTCCTCTTTCAGCTTCTGGAGTCTTTGTGCAATTGCTTGGTCCTCCTTACTAAGACCTCTTGTTGAAATGAACGATGGTATATTATTCGTTCCCCTTGCATTTTGAGACTGTTGAGACTTTTGAGTCTGTTTGGCTTCGAAGGCAGCGACCCGTCTGCAACCCAAGACATCGTTTGTGATACTTAGCAATATGGAGAAGACTTCAAAAAGCAAAAAATGTAAGCTTTCCTGCTCTTACTTTTTATAGTTTTCAGGTGGTGACCATCTTGATGCATCATTCTGTTTTCCACCACTGAACATACAGCACAAAATGCATTTACACCTCATTTACAGCTTACTTCTACAGCATATTACAAAGCATCGGCATATTCACAAACAAACCTTGTTAAATTTCCATGGCACTGCTTGCACACTTTTTGTTGAGTGTTACCGTAGCGTGGCACCAAAGCACTGAACATTAGACATCCTGAACAAAACGAGCGTCCACAGTTTTTGCAGCCCAACTGCAATGAAATTAAATGTTCATTACTTATTGGCAAAAACAGACAGGGTAAAAAACAAATGGTGACAAAATTGACGGTTCAGTTCACTGTTGACCCCAGGTACCTGAACTCCTCCACCTTTTCTCCATGCAACTGCACCCCTCCACTGCCCTCCCTCTCATTCACACACATGTACTCTGTCTTACTCCTACTGACTTTCATTCCTCTTCTCTCCAGTGCAAACCTCCACCTCTCCAGGATCTTCTCAACCTGCTCACTACTCTCACCACAATATCGTCCACAAACATCTGACTTCGTCCATCAACCTGTCGCTCACCACTGCAAACAAGAAAGGTCTCACAAAGGGCTTACAACCCACTTCTTTGCCACACCTGACTTCCTCAGATATATGAGAATATATATATATACACACACACACACACACACACACACACACACACACACACACACACACACACATATGAAGTCACATGTATGTCTATTAAGGTGCTCCTCAAGATGTCCAACGTTGAAAGGGATTTTATAAATTAAAATTAAATTGAAATTGAATTAAACTGTCTAACATCTTGGTATTTTGGTAAATACATAAATGCCACTTCTTTAAAATATGTATCAATTCAGCAATGTATTGGTTAAATATAGTTTAAGATTAAATCTAGTCCACTGAAAATGTTTTATACAGAGAAACAATATTTACACAAAATACAGTGTAACAGTACTACGTAATGATACATATCATTTTTAATAAAATATATAATTTTACAGAAAATATGCTTCTTAGTAATTCGGTTTTCTTCTTCTTCTTATTATTATTATTATTATTATTATTAATCAACATACAAATAAACAAACCTCTTTTTTGAAGAGAGTGAACTTTGAAGCACAACCATAGCATCGCTTATCCATATTTGGCCTTCCACAGAAACTGGGATACACTTATACTCAGTCCAATAGACAATATTTAACACCACAGACGATTCAGAGACCAACAACTTTTTAGAGATTTATCCATATATTAGGAAAAAAAAAACAACATATTTTATTGCCAAAATCAACTTAAATGTTTAATAGAAAAAAAGATCAAACTGGTGCTGGAAAAAAACCAAATTCAACTACACTCCCATTTGTCGAAGAAGAAAAACACAGGAAGTACTTGTTTTGTCAGCTCACGGGAAATGTAGTCTGGCTAAACTAATTATCAGGTAACATGCGTCTGAAATGAACATTTTAATGTTCTCATTTAATTTTGTTTTTATTTTAATTTATATTGAACGAATAAGAACAAGTCTTTTTTTCCCAACAACGCATTACATAACCGGAAACTGATTATTCAAACTGTTTTAAACTACATTACCCATAACTGCCTTATACACCGCATACAAGGCACGGTTCGTTTAAAAAAACAAAAAAATAAACTGCAATAAAAGATAATGGTTGAATTTATTTTTGAAAAACAAAAATGTATATCGCTTTTTGAAAATGTACATAGTTAATTGTAAATTAAACTTAAATGAACACTCGATGTTGGGGCATCGGTCACGTGAGCAGGAGAAGTCCCCCAATCAGCGCGCTGTCGGTTTACGTTTAAATCTACAGGCGGAGACGGATATAGACGTTCGGAAGAGCGTGGAACGGTAAAAAAAAAATAAAAAAAAAAATACATTTGCTATTTGTGGATTATTCTGTCTAGATATTGATTATGAAAGAGGACTGCTTACGCTGAGACAAAAAAAGGTATGTAGTTACTGAAGCTTACTGTGAATGCTTCTTTGTTTGCAGGCAGAACATCTGATGAGCCAGAGATCAGGAACCTGAAAACAGCACTGCTTGGATTTCTTTAGAAGTATACAGGTATCTATACGGTTGTGTTGTTACAGATCTTTACATTATTCAGACAGCTGTCAGAGTATAAGCTGTATGTTTGCTATAGCAACGCTTTCTGCTGATTGTTGTTTATACAGGAGTGCATGCACAACACAGTAAACCATCTTCTTTGGCTGATGTGAATGAAATGACACTATGGGCATCAAAACTCAACCATGGGGCAATGAATGATGTATTTCTATGTGTATCTGGGGAAAAGATGGCACCAGGATGCAAATTGTTATTATTATTATTATTATTATTATTATTATTATTGTATTGACATTCATATTGTGACATGTACCATCTACCTAAACACTGTTGCACACTAAGTACACCCTTTCATGGCAAAACTAGATTGCAGAATAGTTTGATGATCATAACGACAAGATCTCAATCAAGCATTTGTGGCATGTGCAAGACAAACAAGTCTGATCCATGCAGGCCCCACCTCACATTTTTAGAGAACTTGCTAAGGGATCTACTGAGAATGTTAAGGTGCCACCTGCAGAGGTATTGTGCAGTCCATGCCTTGATGTGTCAGTGCTGTTTTTGGTTGTGTATGGGGGGCTTATACAATGCTAGGCAGGTGGTTTTAATGTCAGAACTGACTAGTATGTGTGTATGTTCATATACACTATATAAGAAACTATAAACTGTATAATTAGCTCTCTATAAAATCTGTATATGCTGGCTGATATAAAATACATAAAACGTGCAGCCGGCAGGAGTTTCAGTGGATAATAGAAATACATGTCTGACTTGATGCTTGTATCTTTAATTACACTAGATCTTTTGTCTTCTTACCCAGTCCTGACTGAGTTAAATGACGAGATGTAGATTTTTTTTATGTGTTTACTTTATTAAGCTATTTCTTTTTAAGGCCGAAATTGCAATCCACACTGTCCGTTAACAATGGCCGATGGAGAGGTGGATTGGGAGTTATGCAAAGAGAACATCCAGCCTCTGAGGCGTGGCCGAGCCATCTCAGCTTTGCATCAAGCACTCACCCAGCAGCAAGAGGGTACCACAAGTGCCATCAACCAACAAAAACAGTAAGCACTCTTCTTCTTTTTTGTGTGTGGATTTTCATTTGTGTGAAAGAGGTCATGCATTCAGTGCGCTTTTTCCCCCCACCCTAAATTTCTAGAGCATACGAGCTAGAGCTTCGGATGTATGATGGAGATGACCCTCTTGATGTCTGGGATAGGTGAGATTGTCTTGAACGTTCTACTTAACATCCATTTCCCTCGTGACTGAGGAAAGCTGACTGCCTTTGCTTTGCAGGTACATAAAATGGATAGAACAGACTTACCCACAGGGTGGTAAGGACAGTGGTTTGACTGTTCTTCTTGAAAGAGCAGTCATGAAGTTTACAGAAGAAAAAAAGTATCATAACGATTTCCGTTATGTCGACCTTTGGATCAAATTTGTAAGTGTGTTACTATTTTTCCCCTCTATGGCTGAGCTTTTACAGGTGATGTAATAATTTCCCTGTGCTCTGCTTTGGATTATAGACCGAAAGCTGTTCTGATCCGCTGGATGTCTACCGGTACATGCAAGCTCAGGGGATAGGGACAATGCAGGCATCTTTTTACATCGCATGGGCTGAAGAGTACGAGAAAAGGGGAAACTCGCGGATGGCCGACAGCACATTCCAAGAAGGTTTCAAGTGTGGGGCTGAACCTGTAGACCGCCTACAACAATTTCACAAGTATGAAGTATTACATGTTTTCACTTCTGCTCTACAGATTGATTTTACGTTATCGAATGAGATTCCCAGAGCCCTTCAAATGTCACATTCTTCGCTGTATGTAAATCCCTATTTATCAACTTTCAGGGCTTTACAGGCACGTGTGTGTAGGCAGATGATGACATCGCTGAATGATAAGGAAAGAGACGATGAGCTTTCAGAGCCTCAGAGGGGTTCACTTACAGAATTAAAAGCCAAGGGAAAGAAAAAAGCAGTTGCTCCAATCAACAGGGTGACTGGAAATCTTGGCTGTGAGTAACTGACCTACTAAAACAAGAACGTACATAAAATTCCTGGATAAACAAATTACAGGCTTGTTTTATATATAACCAGTTATTGGTTTTGTTCATGGTAATATATATATATATATATATATATGGGTGGGTGGGTGACTTAAACAGAAAAATAACCTGCAAAACATGAATTTAAATATTAGCGGAAGCACATTTCTGAACTACTAAAGAGCCAGATGGAAGAGAAGTAAATTACTCTAAGCAGGTGACACACTGACTGCTTATTGATTTCTCATTGTACAGATGCCAGGGGTCTGCAGTTTAAACAACCACTTGGGCCAAGTCAGAACAGTAGACTCTTGATATTTGATGAGAATAAGGAGCACCCTGAACCTCAGGAACTTAAATTAGAAAGTTGGCCAGCCCCTCCAATTGCTAAGCCCAAGGAGAACGAACAGAGACCTGATAAATGGACCAACGCTAAGGTATGAGGTCTGGTGTTTCTATTTTATTGTAGTTTTACCTCAATCTGCCTCTTAATGCATTTAAACTGTTTTCTTTTTTACCGCAGTTGCCACAGAAGTCCAGGTTTGGTCATACTGTTGTTGCGCCACCACCAAAGCCAACGTTTCAACCATTTGTGGAGGAAAGTGATCAGCCTCCTGTGGTGTGAGTGCTCTCTGAGATTCTGCTATCTGCATGGCTTATCATGCTGACATGTGCTAATTAGGCCCAGAGCCTTTAGATTTTAATGTGTATGCTAATAACTAAATAATCGAACTGTATATTTTATCCTCCCACATTGCTTAATAGAAAACTAACACTTGCTGTCATGTTTTAGAGAAAATTACTCACTCTTTGCTAGATAATGCATTAAATAAGATGAGAAGCTTTTATTCCATGTCTAATGTATAAACTGTGTGTGTTTTCTGTCAGGTTGTTCATTTTGTACACCAGCTCTTTGGCTTGATCTGTTGGTTTCAAAATGTACAACCCTTTAGATTCTAAATTCATTTTGTAAGCAGACCAATATCTTGCCGTGTTTAAGAATTTATAGATCAATGGGTTGAACTCTGATGTCCTAGAAAGCATTTTTTGGCAATCAACTCGAGATGTTTTTTTTTGTTGTTGTTGAACAGACATTGAACTAAATAAGAGCCACATAAAAAGCATAAGACAGCACAATATTACTACACCCCAGCAATAGTGTAGAGTTAAAGATGTGCAGTACAAACCTGTACACAATTTGTCAGAAAAAGTGTCAGAAGTTGTGCAATAAGTCAAAAGAGTGTAGTAATAAAATATGGTTAATGTAAACTATATACATTAACATATTTTTCAGCAGATAAACTTCTGTGCTATCTGTGGCTAGGAGCCATTGTCTGGGTGTATAAGTATATGTAAAGGGATAGTATTGTCTCCATCCCTTGCTTCTTAAATTAAATCAAAATTTTATTGGGTACAAGTGTGACAAGTAATTAGTATGCTAATGAAATTTATATATATATTTTTGTTTATAAATAAGGAAAAGCGCAAAAAGAAATGTCCTTGAAAGACTTGTAGTATGTTTACTAATCACGATCTATGGGTTATACTGTCCTTCCTTCAGAACACCATGTAAGATCAACCCAGCAGTGAACACCATACTTTCAGCAAGAAAACCGCATCGTGAGGAGCAAACACCCCTAAAACGGCTACAAGAAAGGCAGCAGCAAATGCAGCTCCAGCAGGAAGAGGAAGACAAAAGTGGAGAGAAAAGTATGTACTGCAAGGAGTTGCTGAACAGCGGTGTGACCGAGTTTACGTTCGAAGAGCTGCGTGCTGAGCGATACCGACAGAAATGCAGCCAGAGACTGGAAGCTAACAGCTAGTACGTAAAACGTAGGTCAAAAGGACTGACGAGTGCAAATAATCATGCCAACGATCTACACTCTGAATGAGGCTTTGCTGGTCCTGTTGTTTTTGTTGTTGTTGTAGTAGTACCTAAAATGTGTTGTTGGTCACATCAGTATTTGAGACCTTCTCATTCAGATATACTGCGTATACTAATGCTTGACTGATTAATTCTATTTTCTATAGCTGTACTTTTCTATGTGATTTTGTACATATTTGAATTTTTTTTTTTTTTTTTTTATAAAACCAGTTTTATTAAAGCATAGTGTGTTGAAAATAAACATATATAATGCCACTCTTGAACATATTGACACTGAGATTGTGTAACACACCTTGGTCTCTCATTGCAAGAACCACATAGTTTAATAAACACAAGCAGTTTTTTTTCCAACTGTGTTTGTGGTAAATTTTTATAGGTAAATCTGTTTAAACCCCCCCAATTATTTTTTTTGCATTATGAGAAATGCACAAAAATAATTATTTGAAAATATTTTTAAATAAGCTCATTGATCTTGGTAGTTAAGGTTGATCAAACTTGTATAAATGTTCTGTTCGAACACATGAATAAAAATTTTGTATACACTAAGGCCAAAATTATGTGGACACCTGTTTTTCACATACGTCCTTCTACACAAAGGTGGAAGCACACAAGTGCAGTATACCATGATACTGTTGCTGTGCACAGGTTGTTAAAATGAAACAAATAAGTCTCATTTTTATGTGATACAGCAACCAACAACATTTAAATAAGGAACAAAAGAATTGCACCACATTTTATAAAGAGACATGAAACTAAGCTTAGGTTTAATGAATCACATTCAAACTTGTGTAATATTTAATTACACATCTATCATTAATGAATTTATTCTTTAACCCCCAAAAAATAGCTGGTTTCTGTAGACTTTTCTAGGGATCTAGTGACAAATAACATTTGAATCTCACTGTCAAAAGATATCAATCAGGAGAGGAGAACAAGACCATTTTCAAAGCATTGGTGTCAACAAGTGTTAACCTTCACAGTGATGTTACCAGAAATAGGTTGTTCCTCCAAAATTCACAAAAGGACAAGAAGAAAATGTATCAGGGATGTTGATGAGATTTGTACAGGAACAATGTCTTGTATCTCAACGCCTTGGGTGGTTCCATGAAATTCTGGAGTAAGAACAGGAGCTTTGTGGATGGATTGGACTGTAGTTAATGTCAACAGTCTCCTACACTGACTCAGGATACAGTTCGCTTCTGATCATCACTGCACCCCGCAACATTGTATATCTGCTATAAATGGACATTTGGTGCAACCCAGATGAGGATGGGTTCCCTCTTGAGTCTGGTTCCTCTCAAGGTTTCTTCCTTATGCCATCTCAGGAAGTTTTTCTTTGCCACAGTCGCCACCAGCTTGCTCATCAGGGACAAACTTACTTACAAAGAACATATTTACTTTTAATCACCACATTATCTGTGTAAAGCTGCTTTGAGACAATGTTCATTGTTAAAAGCGCTATACAAATAAAAGTGAATTGAAAAATGGATTGAATTCTTCACATATCTGGCCTGTTGGGTAAGGTGTCTAGATCAGGGGTCACCAACATGGCGACCGCAGGCACCAGGTCACCCGCAAGGACCACATGAGTCACCCGTGGGCCTTTTCTAAAAAATAGCTCCCCATAGCGCCACTTACCACTGAGCTGCAATTAATTTTTTCTGTTGCTATTCTTTTTTAAATCACATTTGCATTGGTGTGAATTTGAAAATGACAATATTAAAAACAAACTTGAAAAAAATGTTTCATATTAGATTAGAGGTAACTGGTCTCCAAGTTGATTTTTGTATGTTACGTAATTCATAAACTGTACAAACACAATGCAACGCAGTACATGATTTGTTAGAAATTGTTAGTGACTAGTAAAAATGTGGTAGAAGTGATTATTTAAAAATGTAAATACTTGCAGAGATTTATAGAAATAACATTTTGCATATTGATATTTATCTGTTTCCTACCTCATTAAATCATTGTTGATCTTTATTGTGAAAAAATCATTAACATGATCAGTGTCTTCACATAGATGAATATCATTAATCATTAATAATAGCATATAATTAAAGGTAAATTTAGCAATTTTTTTCTTTCAGAAGTGTTTATCAAACTGGTAGCCCTTCACATTAATCGTTACCCAAGAAGTAGCTCTTAGATTCAAAAAGGCTGGTGACCTACTGGTCTAGACTGGTCTGGTCTGTTGGTGCTTTGAAAAGACCAAAGTGAAACATTCTTAAAAGAATTCTGGTGCAATAACCAAAAACCCACCATACCCAAAGTGAAGCATGGTGGTGGCAACATTTGCTGTGGAGCTGCTGTCTACTTTAACTGGGGCTGTGGATCTAGTTAAGATAATGGAAATCATTGTTAGCTATAAATACCAATATAGTTTAGGAGTGCCATCAAACGTATAAGTTAAGAACTGTGTTGTAACGTCTTGTTAAGCCCATCATTTTATTATATATATATATATATATATATATATATATATATACATATATATATATATATATATATATATATATATATATATATATGTATATATATATGTATATATATATATAAACATCTGTAATACATATATTTACTGTTTTGCTATGTCTTTAGAGCTTTTGCCTCTCATTTACACTCCACCTTTGCTTCTACTATGCTTTGAATGTTAAACCTTGAATCATTCACTGGGAAGTATATTTTTTTTGTTTAATGTCAGATCACATCACACCACCCTGTCATGGATTATTTTCCTGTAACAGCGCATCATGCTTTATTTTATTGAATTATTTATTTATTATTTCATTGTTAACCATCAGTGTCATTTGAATGACAAAATTTAGCAACTTCTCAACTTGAGCCACTTAAACTTTTGTGATAAATTCAAGTCAAGTAGGCTTTTATGGACATTTAACCATAAACAGTGCAGTACACCGTGAAACAAAGCAACATTCCCCCAGGACCAAGGTGTTACATAAGACAACCTAAATTAACAAATAGTAACACGAAATTGCACAAAACTAACTAGGACATTGGTAATTTGAATAAAAAATATTATCAGCTTTCTTGCACTTCTTTAACTTTCTTCAGTGCTGTTCAAGCCACCAGACAAGCTTCAGTAACTTCCTCATTCAGTCAGACCTGTGTATTTTAACTGGGCTGTGTAAATGAACATAAAAAAAAAACACAGCTGTCTAGAAGAACGGGTCGTAATATCGATTAAGGTGTGTTTGTTTATTCTTCCATGTATTTAAGCTGTAATTCATATGTTTTACATGAACAAGAGCTTAGATGCTGCTGTTTTTGAATTTAGACATTATCACATTCACTAGCTGTCCATAATCAGGAAATAAACGAATATTCACTGCCTATTAAGGAACCTGTGCAGTGTTTTGCAGAGGTGGGAGACTCGAGTCATATGACTTGACTCGAGTCAGACTCGAGTCACATTTTTCTGGACTTGAGACTTACTTGACTAGATCTCTGAAAAGACTCGACTTGACTTTAGACTTGCTCCTTGTGACTTTAGACTTGACTCGGACTTGTGCCTATTTACTTGAAATGACTTGTGGAAAATCTTTTTTTTCAAATATTGTGATTTTTTTATATATTCAAGAATGGACTATATATTTTCCAATAAGTCGGCGAACCCAATCCACTCTTCCGCATGCGTAAACCGCTAGACGCTATCCGGAAGCCGCTTGCCGCCTGCCAAAACAGCAGATCCCTCCGCGGACAAGACAACATGTACACCGCAACAACACCAGCCCCACCCCCGAGGATAATAAAGTTCGGGTTTAGAGATTACGCGTACATGGCCAGTTTGATTTTTTGCAAATTCAATTCACTGTAATTTGCCTTCACATTGGCATTATTTTAAACTGTCCAAACATCACAGTTTAACATTGAAGTGGTCAAGGGTTAAAGTTGTTATGGCCAAATACATAAATCTGGTTTGATGTACGGTAAATTTCTCCATAAATACTGGGGCATGACCTGATAGTTTTATTTTTTACATTATTAAAGATATTAGAAAATTAATGAAAAGCCCTAGAGTAACATGATCATAATAGTTTGTGGATAACTCTTAACAGAGCAAACAATGTTGGGTTCAACACCTTTTAAAAACCACTGCCTCACTTGTACAGTAAGATTTTTTTTTTTCTGATATTGATATTCTACTTTGAGTATGCAACCCATTGTTTGGTGTCTGATGAGATGACAGAGTATACTTTACAATTATAGGTATTATTATTACTATATGTTGAGATGGGGACATGTGACTGTTCACTCCATGTTTACACAGATACATCAGGGTATTCATAGATAGAAATGATCCAGTTTAACAACTGTAGTTCTGACTCCTCCTGAGAAGGGAACATCAGCACATTCTACTGTCTAAAAAACTTACAATTAATTCTTGTTTACTTGTTCATTTAATATATTTTTATTTTAGAGCATTTAAAGTGCTTCTTAACGATATTTTATTACACACAAGTTAATTTATTTATTTTTGTTACCCATCATCAGCCCTCTGTGTCTAAATAAGTAATAAAAGTCCCTGAGTTAAAAAATGTGTCAAACAAATCTGTGTGCGACTTGGTATGACTTGATGACTAAGTTGCGACTTGACTTGACTTGACTTGACAAAGAGTATGACTTGACTTGACTTGACTTGACCCTTACAACAGAATGACTTGACTTGACTTTGACTTGCAATGTTAAGACTTGGACTTGACTTGAGAATTTCATTTGGTGACTTACTCCCACCTCTGGTGTTTTGTTCCATGATATAATCATTATCCGAGGACCAAAGTTACCTGGATGTTGCCTGGATATTACCTGACATTAGTTTATTGTACATACAAAACAGCTGTATCTTGTGAATTCGCAAACCTGTACAGTGTCTCACTCATCTGTATGCTCACTATTATACCATTTTGTAATTTACACTGTTCCTAGCTCACTTAAGGGCACCAGTGGGAATTTTAGCCACCCAACTTGGACAATATCTGTGTCTACCCTTAGAATGATCCCTGATGGCCCACTTTATAGCACTTCTTTGACTCTATGGTCAGACTCCTAAGCTTGCATGATGTGGCACCTCTCTTGGGCCTAATTAAGCACATGGCGATGGGCAGAATGGTTGTGGACACTACAAAAATACAATTGCACAACATATCTGCTGAGAAAGTGTTTGTCTGTTGTTACAATTTTAAACGAAAGGCCTTTCTACTTCTAAAATAGTCCACAGTGGGTCTAACTACTAAAAAAAGTCAAATAAAAGCCAGTATCTGTCCCAGTGAACCAGTTATCTTTACATAATTTGAGTATTTTTAGTCCCAAACTCTAAATGTACACTGAATTTTGGATGAGAAAAGATAAAATAGGCAGCAATTTCACAATAGAAATAGAAATGTGTGCTGCTGTCACATTTTGTGTGTATTTCTGTTTCTTGCCTTGGGTCAAACTCTAGATCCACTGACCTGGATAAAGCACTTAATCGACAAATTCATGTTTCTTTAAGTCAATTTCCATATAATTCTAAAGCCAAATGTGACACTAACACGTTTGGGGTTTTAAAAGAAACAACAAGATGGCCGTTTTTATTTCAAGCCCAAAGGCAGTAAAGTTCTTTGTGTTATTCCTTTTTTTTCAACCACTAATTGTCCTGAGTCTATCATATGTCCCCTGCATTCAGTACCTAATCCTGAATCACAATAGGCTTAACAACCAATAGGGCAAAAGTCATACAGCTTGAGCAGCAAGTCACTTGTTGCCAGTCCAAGGGTCACCAAGCAAAATGACTCAACTATGTATCACATCTCACAACTTAACAATGTATCGCATCTGCATTTGTAGACCTATCCAAAGATAAGCTGTTTTTATAGGTAAAAATCAGTCAAATACAACTAAAGGTTTAGCAATAAGAGCCGTAATTACAATAAGACGAGGGTGTTATTGTGGAAGTGGTCCTCAATGGAAAGAATGGAGTCATTAAGATGCAAATGTAAAGCAGCCTTTCCCCACTGTGAATGAAATCATTGATTTAATAGCCTCTTTTTAAGCTTAATATGTCCAAAGTGCAAAGAAGGTCAGTGTTGCATATGCTATAGATGGTTAAGGAAGACAAAATATCTCAGCCCTCCACCATATTATGTCAATTATGTTTTATTTGTTCAAACATATTTCAGAACAAATCTATTATAATATTTTTTACATACTGTATATCCTCTTTAACTGCTCAATTATGGATAGGTTTTATGGTGGATCTAGAGCATTGTCAGAAACACTAGGCATGTATACACTACAAATAGTTTTTCACATAATGCACACATGTTCATGTATAACTAGTGTTTTTAGGTGGTAACAAAAGAAACTTTCACACCTAAAGACTCCTGACATTAGGACTGAAAGGACCCTGGTGATATAAGGACGCAATGCTGCCTGCTTTGCCATTAATATATTTTGTTATTTATATTTGGTGATTATCAATAATAATTTAAAATCATTTTGCCCAAATAAAACCTCCATGTTATGCTGCATACAACAACAGCCTTCTATGACCCCTAATCATTGCATAGATTATCTACCCAGATCTTTGCCAGCCAGAACCACAACAGTGTGAACCTGACATCTTGGCTTGCTTGCTCATGATTGGAAACAATGTGAGGTGGTTGAGCCATCTCCTAGAGATTGGATCTGTTCACCGTTGTGAAGCAGTTGAAGAGGCAGATGCACATGCTACAAATGCTGAAAGGGACTCAGCTCACAGCAGAGGGTGGGAGGGAGGGAGGGAGGGAGGGAGGTAGAGAAGGAGAAGGGAAGGGAGGAGAAAGTGAGAGAGAAAGAGAACAAGGGAGAGGGAGAGGACACGAGTGAGGAGGAAAGAGAAAGGAAGGGAAGCGCAGAGCCATCTCTATAAGGTGGATGAATCCTCCAGCCGTGGACACTGATTCTTTTTCCTCAGCATGGCCATGTCTTCAAAACTGCCCTCCCCATGCTGCACTCAATGCAGGAGCTGATAGAGGGGGGGGCGCATCATCTCCAACAAAGAGGCTTTGAGATGCCCGTATGCGCCTGGAGGGAGAAACGCATCAGGCTTTTACTGGCAAGCAGCAGCCTGCAGTACGAGGCTGCTTAAGAGCTGGCCCTCCTTGGTGTGTGTGTGTGTGTGTGTGTGTGTGTGTGTGTGTGTGTGTGTGTGTGCGTGTGCGTGTGCGTGTGCGTGTGCATGTGAGTGTGTGCGCGTGTCTGTGTGTGTGTGTGTGTTTGTGTGTTCACTGCTGTGAACTCACAAATCCAGCTCCTGGTGGAGAGGCTCCTCACCTCTCATCACAACAAGGTAAGCAGACCTGCTTTTTTGATTGAGTTTTTTATTCACTCCAGACAAATCCCTTCTTTTTTTCCGTTTTCTCCTTGGCTTTCCAGACAAATGGGGAGATGGATGCAAAACACATTTAGGTTCATTGATAAGAAATGGAGTAGTGTGGCATGTCAGTAGGCAATACAGAGAGGAGAAGAGAGGAGAATAGGGAAAAGCAGAATTGTAAGAATATAAGCAGCCAGGTAACGATAAACAATAAGCAAAGACTGAAGGACTGCAACGCTGTGGATGCGCTTTCACCTTCCCCTCACCCAATCCCACCCCCCTTTTTCTTTCCTTTCTCTTTTCTCCATCTCTTTCACATCCTTTTTCTCCATGCCGTGGTGCTTCATAGCAGCCACAACATCGTGAGGCTCCTGCATTTTGGACTCAGAGACGAATTGTCGTCGAATTTTCCCTGTACAGTGTGGTAAATGCCAAATGGAGGTCTGCAGGGAAAAGCTGAGAGAACTGGGCCAGTTGTTGCTGTCATACTGTGTTTATCATTGGCCTGGGCAGCGCGATTAGGTGAACCGATCTCATCAGACTGCACACATTACTGAAAAATGTTCCAAATGCTTTTTGCCTTGATTCTGGTTATGTTGGAGCCTGATATCACTAAAATGTAGGTTGATCAGGTTTGTAGCTCTAAATGAGTGTTACAGTACAACTTCTCTCTTGTGTGCTGTTACTGATGTGAGTAAAATATAGACAAGAAAAGCAGAGAATGCATGCTTGTGTATTTGCTTAACTTTGGGCTGGTCAAACAAAAGACATAGAGGTGTGGAGAGTTGCTTGCTTAGTAGAAGTGCCAAACAATTATGTGTGAAAGTAGAATTTAATTTGCGTTTCATGCTGTGCACTCAGCTGTCTTTCACTCGGTTGAACAAAAACTAAGTAATAAAGCAAAGCAAGAATTCGAGGCGTTCTCAAGGAAAGAGATTTAGAGGCATTTAGCAGTGAAAGGACACAGTGGTAGATGTTGAGACTTTGTCTTATGACACTCCTCTGGTGATAACTTTTTCCACAGAGAGGTGGGAATCAAGCCGATCTCGGGAACCAGTGTAAAGTACAAAGATGATATGTCTTTATCAGCTTTAACTAATTGGTCAGTCAAAGCCTTTTAAATGTATTTACGAGCCACATAAAAGCTCTATTGGGACAGGATTACATTTAAATGGGGATGTGGAGTAATTCTATTATCTGCAGGTGCTTCAATGTGATTTTATTTCAGTCCAAGACTGTACAAAACTCAAATTTTTAGCCAAGCATCATGCCTTTTATATGATTATGAGATAACTGAAATGACTGATAAAAGAGCTTAAAGCTTTGGTACCTTAGATATGTGTGTTTTTAGGTTTTTATTTATCTCATCAAGCTAATTTTACATTGCAGATCAAATAAAATAAAACACTGATATAAGTTCAATATCTTGAATATAGACACATTTACCTACATTGTTTAATTAGATTAGTTTTTTCAAGCAAATATATAATTACCATTTCAAGTTGGTCTTTCTTTTGGCTTTATTATGTCTAAGGAAATGTTCTTAGTTGTTCGAATTAATAAAATGATACATGTACTTTCATTGATTATTAAAAGTAAGAATAAGAAATATTAGATAACATTTAATTTATTTATTATATTTACATAACATCCAAAACAACTACAGTTGAGAGAGGATGGACGTAAGCAGCTGAGAGCTAACATTTAAATTGGTAGCTTAGAGGTGCTGTGATTTGAACTGACACCTTTCAAGACATAGCCCAGTGTTTTAAACCCCATCACCTCTCACCTTTGTGGCATTTTGTGTTTTATAGTTGTATTTCTGCTCCTATGAGGCTGCACAACTCTGTCAGACCTGCTGGACTATTCAAGAGACTCACAAAGAAGCTGTTGTTGTGTGAACACTGCTAAATCCTTTTAACTCTTCATCACAGCTTTTCCGTTTGTGCCAGGATTTAATTAATTGTCAATCATTTAGGGCTTAGGTCAATCACTGTCTAACCTGTCTTTTATTAAAGAGAGAATGCAGGAGAAATAGAAGTAAAGAAAAAGGGATTGACAGTGAAGGATGAGTAAAAGAGCTGAGGACTACAGATGTGGCTTAGCCATGAATGCACCCGTCATGAACTTTCAATACACATTATGGTTTTGGTCAGAGCTGATCTATTACGGGCCCCCTGAGTGTCGGCAGTCATGCTTCATCGTACACGGCATCAGTGGACTGTGACGGTCCGCACTATGGGCAGACCTAATCCAGAGTCTTGCAAGGTCTAGCAGAAACAGCTGACCGACAAGGGGTCTATTCTCTACCCTTTTCTAGAGAATAGATGCCTTCTTCTTGCTCACCCTGTACACCCACTCTGCTTCACTTTGGACAAAACTGCACTGTCAGTAGTATTTAATCGAAAATTCATTTTGGATCAGAATTTAACTTAACCCCTTTAACTCTCAGGACCAACAATACTTACAGTCCTTACTCTCATACACTCCGATACTGTTTTTTTTTTAATTAATTTGATTGCTGACTTATTCATAGTATTAAGCAAATAATATTAACCTATTATGCTTAAGTCTAGTAACCAAATTCAGAAATTTCTACAGGAAAACAGATTTAATAAAAAATGCACAGCACTGCCATTGTATTAATTTTAGTCCTGGTTACCAACAAATAGTTCTTTATTATAGGTAATGAGCATGTTAAGCTTTCATTTCCACCTGTGAATAGAGTGGGTACCAGAGGTGGGAAGTAACCAAGTACAAATACTTTGTTACTGTACTTAAGTAGATTTTTCTGGTATCAGTACTTTACTTCATAATTTTTTTTAACATATATACATTTTTTTTACTTTTACTCATTAAATTTTTACACAAATATCTGTACTTTCTACTTCTTATATTTTCAAGACTCGTTACTTTAGTTTTAATCTATTCATTTGGTGAAATGTCAATATTTTTTATTTTCACTGCGCACCAATTTCAGCCAATCAACTGATTTCCTGACATTGCGTGGCTTTTTTAATCCACTGGTGTATCATTTCCTGGCTCTCACACACCACAGATGTAGACTAGTTTACAAAGCGAACAATGAGCGCGGCAGAAGGCAATAAGAAGTGTGGGGATAACGTGGATGAGACAGAGGGAGTCAGTGACGTAAACATGGCTGATAACAGAGACATTCCTAAACACCATCATCATCATCATCATCTTTTTTCTGCTTGTGTTCTATATGGTGGATGTGCAGTCTGAACACATTCATTAGGTAACAACAGTTTTAATTCGTTTTGTGTGTATTTATATATATATATATATATATATATATATATATATATATATATATATATATATATATATATATATATATATATTTATATTTTATATTTTATATTTTAGGGCTGTCAAAATTCTAACGCAAATTCATTTTAACATCACTAAAATTTATCAACGTGCTATCAGCGCATCTGTTTATTAAAAATATAAATACATAAATAACCAAATATAAAAGAGGCAAAATTAAAACCTTCAGCGTAACATACATTTATTCACAACGTCCTTGCTTTACTTAGATATAAATAAATAAATAAATAACCAAATACTGTAAATAATTATATTTAAACATTTGTTTCACTGATGTGTCAAGTCAAACACCAAGATTTGCCATGATTAACACAATTAACAATCTGGGGGTCGGCAAACGCGCCGGGGCGTTTTGTGTTTTTTTTTTCCTCATAACGATGAAACAAACTTAAATTACTGGCTTTTCCGATCATACAGATAAGAGCAATACATCATTCGAATCTGTAAAGGATCCACTTTTATTTGTATACACTGATAATAACAACAGATTGCTGTGCGTTTGTGAAATAAAGAAATTGCCACTGCTCTCTGTTACCCTCCGTCTCTGTCACCTCCTTTCACAAACACATAAATTAAACACCCTGAATTTAAGTGAATATTTGCCTCACAGACATAATAAATATATATATAGAAAGCCTGAAATGTCTTTTACATAAACCAGTTCACATCAAAAACAAATATTCTCGGATTATATAATCGGTATGAAAGTTAGTAGAGGTACAGTTTTTCCGGTATCACCTCGTTAACCGTCCGTGTGGAAACATAGCAAAGGTTCCGTTTGGTGTCCTGATGATTTACGTAATTTAAACCATCATAATTACTTTAAGACATTTGCAAGATTTTTTTGTCTTTATAGTCTATGTTTGAAATGTGTGGTTTGAATAATAATTAACATACATTTGCATAAATCATCCATATTTCTGCATGTCCATGTTCCTTAGAGTATGAAAAACATGAAGTATTAATAAATGGTACATTAGAAGTGATAGAAATGTGTGATTAAATTGCAAATAAATATATGAATCGATTGACATATATATATATATATATATATATATATATATATATATATATATATATATATATATATATATATATATATATATTGATATATTGATATATTAATATGAAGTGATGTCCAGTTACCAGTGTGACACTAAAACAGGTAGTAGTAGTGGCTACTTTTTACTTGAGTACATGTCAGAGCCCAAACTTCTTTACTTTAACTTGAGTAAAAAAGTATAGTCAGCACTTCAACTTTTATACGAGTATTTTAAAAGATGAATATCTGTACTTACAGTTGTTGTTTTTTTTTTTAAATAGCTTAAGCACAATTTTAAAAACACTCATTTTGTCAAAACACTATTCACACATCCATACTCACAAATAGCGGAATACCTCAGATCTTTTGCAAAATAAAATACTTAAATCAAAACTTTAAAAAAAAATTAACAAAACCCATTTTTTGTAATTGTGTGGAACACACAAGGTTCATACAATAGGATTCTGTTTGATTCATTTACACACTGCTGTTCTCAATCTTAAACACTTGTAAAAAAAAAAAAAAAAACCCCAAAAAAAACAAAAAAAAAAAAGAGATTTTTCTAATAATATAATCTGGGTTTGATTTTTTTCAGAGATATTGTTAGAGTAAAGTACATGAATATACTGACCAAACAGTAAACACAAGACCAGTACTATTGATAAAATTATTTATTTCTCTCAATTATGTAATACCTGCAGTTCATTCAGTCATTTTCAAAGGTTGCATAAATAACACAATTAGTAAACCTTACACTCAAGAATCAAAACCTCAGCCCAGATATGCACAGCAGTAGCTTTTTTGCAGCCTCACACTTTTTGCTAAACATTACACACATTGTTTAGCAAAACACTAAACACACTTCTCTAAATTAGACACAGAAATCTAACATAAAGTCACTTCTATACCATTTCAAGGCACTGCTTTCTAAAATACCACATCTATAAACCAATTGTTCAAATTAGCAATCTCACAGAATGGGTTCCTCCACCGTGCCAAGTTAGGTCCTTACAACACTGCCCACATTCTCACATTTTTAGACAGACTACACAACATTGTCACTGCAGAAGAACAAATGGATGCAGGGCAGATGAGATACCTTGTTATCTAGGACAATGTATTTTCCACTGATCTGCTCTGGTCCACAACTGATTTCATGATTATCCACAATTTTCACTCCAATATCTCCCACCATACTCTCTCTTCCTTAACCCCAATGAAGAGTTTTTTTCAGCATGGCAGTGGAAGGTTTACGATCTCCATGGAGGAGGCCTGTGTCTTATTTGATGGAGGGTCTGTGCAAGGACTGATTCACCATGCAAGGTTCTTCCCTCATTTTCTTGCGAAAGAGGACATCACATGTGATGTTGATGTGTTAATGTTATGGCCAGATAAAGCTAGGCCTTTTGTTTTGTCTCCACAAATGTTTTTGTTTTTCATGTACTATATTATATTTGGTATGTTCTGGTTTTAAGTGCAAAATGCAAACTTAGAAAATTAATAGTTTAACTAGGTTTCATCAATATGCAGTACTGGTCTTGTGTTTACTTATTGGTCAATATATTCATGCACTTTAACAATATCTAAAAAAAAAATCAAACCCAGTTTTTTTCATTAAAAAGTGTTTAAGATTAAGAACAGCAGTATGTATGAATTAAACAGAATCCTATTGTATGAACCTTGTGTGTTCTATACGCTGTAAAGATTGGGTTTTGTTAAACTATGGTAAAGTTTGGAATGAAATGTTAAATTTTTGCAAAAGAAGTGAGGTATTTGTGTGTAAAAGTGTGAATTGTGTGTAGTATTTCGACAAAATGAGCCTTGTTTTTAAAATTGTGCTTAAGCTATCGTAAAAAGAAAAAAAGAAAAAAAACACCTATGAAAAAACACCTAAGCCTCGTTTCTTTGCTTAGTTGAATTTGGCCATAGCACTTCATTTACATCACATGTGATGTCCTTTCTCACAAGACAGCGAGGGAAGAATCATCTTGAAAGTGAATCCATCCTTGCACAGATCCTGCATCAATTAGGTCACAGGTCTTCTCCATGGCTGGAATGAGGGGTATCCTAACATAGGGCCGGAGATCGTAAACCTTCCACTGCCATGCTGAAAAAAACTCTTTATTGGGGTTAAGGAAGGGAGAGTATATAGTGGGAGATATTTAAGTGAAAATTGTGGATGATCATGAAACCAGTTTCAGACCAAAGCAGATTGGTGAAAGATAAATTGTCCCAGATGACAATGTATCTCATCTGCTCCATTTGTTTTTCTGCAATTACAATGTTGTGTAATCTGTCTAAAAAATGTGAGAATGTGGGTCGTATTGTAAGGACCTAACTTTAAGTGCTGGTGCAGGAACCCATTCTGTGTGATTGCAGAACACATTGTAATGTTGCCTCTAGGTTGGCCCAGGACATTCAAAATAACTCTGTAGCCATTGATGTTTCTGATGATGTGGGCAACGATGCATCTGATACATCTGGTCTTTATCCACGTCCTCCTCCAGGTTTTACCCCCATCAACTGTTGATTTTTTTTTTTAGTTCTTACACCTGATTGTTGAGTTTACAATTAATCACCTATGTGTCTGCACAACTGATGGCCATGTTTGAACAATTGGTTTATGGATGTGGTATTTTAGAAAGCAGTGCCTTGAAATGGCAAAGAAGTGACTTTATGTTAGATTTATGTGTCCAATGTACAGAAGTGTGTTTAGTGTTTTGCAAAACAGTGTTTGTAATGTTTTGCAAAAAATGTGAGGCTGACATTGTGTATATCTGGCCTATGGTTTTCATCCTTGAATGTAAGGTTTTACTAACTGTGTTATTTTTAAATATAGTGTGTAAGTAATCGTAAAAAACTGTCAACATCTCTGGGATGAATTGGAGCACTAAATGCACCCCAGGACTCTTTACCCTAAATTCATATCTGATATTATTAATGCTCTTGTGTCTGAATGAGCACAAATCTCTACACGCACACTCCAAAATCAAGTGGAACATCTTAGAAGAGTAGAGATTATTATAACAGCAAGTAGGAAATAAATATGAAATGGGATGTTCAGAAAGCACATATGAGTCTTATGGTCAGGTGTCAACAAACTTCCATCAATATAGTGTAACTTGATGCAATTTAATGTTCTTTTTAATAGTAAGGAACATTACTATGGAATAATCAGAAAGAATGGATTGGAATGGAATATCATGACTTTTATACCAAAGACTGTTGAAAGAACATTTACTTATAATCTTATACTTCAGTGCTCATGTTAGTTCTCACTCTCCAGTGTTCTGTATTGTTGAAAGATTTATGATCAAACTCTTGATGTCACCCAAATGAGGATGGGTTCCCCTTTTGAGTCTGGTTCCTCTCAAAGTTTCTTGCTCATAACATCTAAGGGAGTTTTTCCTTGCGACAGTCGCTACGGCTGCTCATCAGGGATAAATGAACCATTCACCTTGACTGTTGATTTCTGTAAAGCTGCTTTGAGACAATGTCTGTTGTGAAAAGCGCTATACAAATAAACTTGACTTGACTTGATGTGCGCAAACTATGAAGGTCTTTTTTTTAACCCAAGGAACCATGAAAGCTACTCATTGAAACCAATTTTGTGAAGATTGGAGTGAATGTTTTTACTCAGGTCTGAATAATAAGTCAATGTCTTTTGCTTTGAAAAATGTTTTTTAGTGCCATGGCATAACAATATTGGCATAACAATATGGACATAAGCCTATACCAATTTTGTCTGGGTCCTGTTTATTAGATAAGAAAGTCAAAATTTGAAAATTGAAAACACTTTCTAACCTATTTCTGGTGCACTTGTTTGACACAAAATAAACACAAGCTCTAAGCTTCTTACCGGTCCTCTCCCAGTGCATTACTGGGCTGCAGTATCTGTGTCACTGGGATTTAAGCAGATGAATCCATTCTCTGTCAAGAAATCTCTGCTTGTTTACTAAAATCCCTCAGAAGCTGGTGCAGTTACTGCATATCACTGTCTTTTGGTTCAAGAAAAATGTGTTTTTTTTCCCATCCTGAATGTTGTGTACTCTTAATCCCTGTACATATAAAAAGCCTGATATGCATGAATTGAATTGTAGGTGAGGTTTAGAAACAATGATGATTACATGTCATATATTTGGATTTCTATTTCTCCACCACCATTCACTCAGCCCATCTGTTAAAAGGAATAATGTCTTTTTTGTATAAAAGCTTAAAATACTTCAGTAGCAAATAGCAGTGTTTGACTATGCTTCGTTATGTTGTGATTTTTATATCAGAGAATATGAGCTCTCACCCTATTCTAAAGGAAATATGTACATGTAGCTAAGAATGCATCAGGTAAAGAATAAAACACTCAGGGTGGATTGTTACCGGAAAATAATCCATGATTGTGTAGTCTGGCATTTTGCAAAACCAGAATGTTCTGAAGTAAATAATAATTTACTAACTAGCATCGTCAAACATACTATCTATTTATAGTTATAATTTCCTTGCTGTTGCAAAGCACTGACACTGGAAACTCCTTCAGTAAATATCAAGTAATTGCCTCCTTTTAGAAAACGCTCTTGTAGTCTTCAACACAAGACTAGTTCCCATCAGCCAGTGCACCACAGTGGATCACCTCACATGACTGTTTACACCTGATTCATTAATTGATTTGAAGAGTGCTTGTATTTATATCACACATTGTTTAGCTTTAGTTTTTTACTGCTGCTTATTTGCAGTTACTTTTTTTAGTCTGTAAATGTTTTGTCATAAGATCACAGTTCATGTTTGTGTTTCTACAGGTTGTATCGTCTATATTGTTCAGGTTTTATTAATAAAACACTTGTAAGCTGCACTTGCATATGCCTCCGCACCCAAACTTTACCAACACATTTATATTTTCAGTCTAAATAAGTGTAAAAGCATATGCATATGGCACTATCCAATCAGTACTATGAAATAATGTTGTTTTTTTTTTTTTTTCTTTAGAATCCTTTCACTTAAGCAATCAAGCATTAAAAAAAACGTTGGTCACCTACATAATCATGATTATATAAAATGTTTTATTTATTATTTCATTTTTCCACATATAATACAGATTATAGCAAGCACGAGTATGCAGTAGTCATGAGGATGCTTTCAATTAAGCTCTACTAGTTTATGCTAACATGCTAATAAGATACTAATGTGAGAGTGAGACTAGATAGTATAACACACAGTGTATAATCCTAAATATGAAGTATAAAATTAAAGATATATCCAATAGATCAACGTAGCTTTAATTCCAGGCCACTGGAGCATTGTGTAGTGTGCAGTGCATGATTTAAGCAGAGCAGAAGATTAGAAAACAAATAGTTTAAATATAGCAAACTGGCAAACTGTGTCTGTGTGTGTGTTTTTGTGTACGTGTGAGTGGGTGTGTGGGTGAGCTTGACTACGTCTTTAAGGGAGTTCCAATACACATGCACGAACGCTGCAGTCTCATTATACTCAAAGGGCAGAACGGTCACAATTATGAACATGATGAAGAAGTTCTCCCGCTGTCTCACTCCTCTGCAGAGCAACACACACAGCAGCCAGCTTGTGATTGTATACATGCTACTAAGCAAACCTTGCTGTGTAATTCCGATGGGATTATGTTTATTCCGGCTCTGACCATTACATAATAATCTGGATAATCTGGAATCCTCCACTCATACCTCTACATTTGACACAGTTTTTTTTAATGGCTAAAAGAATGACACTTCCAAAATTAGATCAGGGTTGAGACGCGTTTTCTTGTTATTCCCATAACTGTTACCGCACCTGCTCTCAGTAGAGACAGCTACATCATTGTATGTCTGTAAAAAAAAAAAAAAAATCTTTATATTATTGTGCAGGTGGACATGGAGGACTATTGTGCAACCACCTTTTTCTCACATGGGTTGATTGTATGTTACTCTCCAGTTGGTTTTAGGATCGTTATCCAAAATAGTGGCTGACAATGCAATTATTACAAAATTCCCATCATGCTTTAAGGTTTGGTTTCCCAAAAGGCATTGCAAAGCTAATATCATTAGCAAGGGTGCGCTCAGTGTGGTGCTGACAACCATTTAACTGTGATCTTTGTGCTGTGATGTTTTGGGAAAACTCGACCCAAGTTAGTAAGGACAGGGACATAATGAACATATGGTACAATATGCACATAATGTACATAGGAATATGTACAAAACCCAACTCATGTCTGGTAAGAGAGACTGTACATTGATTTGTCATTGCATTCTGAAATGGGTGAATGACTAAATAATAAACCCTTTTTTATAGCTTTTTAACGAATTGAGAAAAAATTGGATAGTCAATCAGACTGCAACATTCAACATCTTGAAGTCCAATGCCAGAAAAGTATATAAAAAAGGTGTCAGACACTCTCTGAGTCATGTGCAGAGCATCAGAGGCTGACACTATCATCACTGTGACTTTTTGTACTACTACTACTACTACTACTACTACTACTACTACTACTCCTACTACTTCTTATGTATGTATAACTATGTAACAAGAAAGTTAGTTATAGTTTAAACACGATTTCAATTTTTTAACAATTTATTGATGGAGTGCAAACCTGTGACTAGTCCTTAGGCTCTTATGGCAGTTATATTCCTAAACCATCACAGTAAAACTGTTGGTATCAGTTGCAATCCAAAGCCATTTTCATGGTTTCTAAGTGGAACCCTCCACAGAAGTCTTCTATCTATCCATTGTGGGGCCATCCTCAGTAGTGAGTGAGTAAAGAGTGTAAGAGCGTTCCTAGTAAAGAGAACTCAAACGAGAAAGATGGATCAGGTTGGAAGTCTTTGGTAAATGTAGACACCTAGTAATCTAACATAATTCCATCACTGTTTGCTATAGATATCAGTGGCTTCTCTGCTGGCCTAAACATTATCAGAAGCACTGACCTACATTTACAACCTAAATTCTAATATTTGTTCCATGAAATTGTATGAATTTATTCCCAACAGTTTATTCTCTTCATTTCGTAGCGTTTCTCTTGGCTGCACTCTGTATGTTAGATTTTGTGTCTAACCAGATTGTGCTGCCATGTCAATCTAATCTGCCCAGGGCCTTCAAAGTCTGTTCTGCTGCTGTTTTTACTATAATCTCTTTAAGAATTAGCTTTTTTTCTTTAACTAATAAGATTTTCTATTCGCCTTACAGGGCAGCTAGCTGGCCCAGAATAGCATCAGCATTTTTCTGTCCTCTGATTGGTTGGTCAGAGGGAAACTGTCACAGCCAAGTTCGACTGGCAAAACACGTCTGTAGCGATCTACACACATTAATACATCAGAGAGAAATTGATTTGGTCTTGGACATACTTAAAAATACATTTTAAAGAAAAGCTAGACATCGTGAGGAGATGTTTTCCAGACCACTGAATATGAGCCAAACCACTGGCTAACAGCCTCTGAGGAGCGGTGCAAATTATGAGTTTGCATCTTTGGGGAGTAGGTTAGATTTTAGAATTTTTTTTAATGTTTTTGTCATGTTATTAGACAAATATTGATTCTGAACTGCTCCAGATGATGTAGGTGGCACAGTTGTGGTTGTAGTGTAGAGGTTCGGAGTTGTCTTAACTGGGGTTTTTTGCTTTAGTAAAATGGTATTGACTTCCATATGTAAAATGCCTCTCTCTCTGTAATGCCACGCATTGTTATATTGCGTTTTTGTATAGTATTAATAATTTCTATAATTGCGGTATTAATTCAATTCAGTTCAATTCATTTTTATTTGTATAGCGCTTTTAACAATGAACATTGTCTCAAAGCAGCTTTACACAGATAATGTGGTGATTAAATGTAAATATGTTCTTTATAAGTAAGTTTGTCCCTGATGAGCAACTGTGGCAAGGAAAAACTCCCCGAGATGGCATAAGGAAGAAACCTTGAGAGGAACCAGACTCAAGAGGGAACCCATCCTCATCTGGGTTGCACCAAATGTCCATTTGAAGCATATATACAAAGTTGCGGGGTGCAGTGATGATGATCAGAAGCAAACTGCACTCCCGAGTCAGTGCAGCAGACCGCCGACACCAACCACAGTCCAATCCATCCTCAAAGCACCCGTTCTACTCCGGAATTTCATGGAACCACCCAAGGTGTTGATGAGATACCGTCCCAAGCTGCACAGAAATGTGAAGATCCACGGAGGGTAGAGGGGCAGGAACAGTGGTCACTGGAGCCTCAGGAGCATGTTTAACTCGATCGAGAGAGAGAGAGAGAGGGAGGGAGAGAGAGAGAGAGAGAGAGAGAGAGAGAGAGAGAGAGAGAGAGAGAGAGAGAGAGGGTGACGGGAAGAGAAGGATATGGATTATTAAGTGTAACTATTGGTGTATGAAAGTTAATGTCACTGTGCAGTTTGGACTCCGGCAAGACTCGCTATGGCAGCATAACTAAAAGGGAGAACCAGAAGGTAACACAGACATGAGGGATCTCTGGGATAAGAGACGACCCACCACACCACCGTCAACAAACCTGAGTGACCGTGTGAATGTGAGGGGACGACAGCATACAAATATACCAGTTCACCAAACACTCTATATCCATGCTCCCTCCAGATCTGAGCCTTTACCTAAGAAAAAAAATCTACTGATAAAAGGCTTGACTAAATAAATAAGTTTTCAACCTCGACTTGAACACTGAGACCGTGTCTGAGTCCCGAACACTGATTGGAAGGCTGTTCCATAACTGTGGGGCTTTATCAGAGAAAGATCTGCCCCCTGCGGTAGTCTTCATTATTTGAGGAACCAACAGATAGCCAGCACCTTTTGATCTAAGTAGGCGTGGAGGATCATACTGGTACAGAAGTTCACTCAAGAGGTGGATTTAATCGGGTAAGAACCCACTGAAGGCCCAGGTACCAAATGCACGGCTGCCACTGATAGATATTAATGTAGCATTATTATGTGCGAATTTGTCCATTATTCATGTTTTCTGGTTTCCAAAA
The DNA here is from genome assembly GCA_039877035.1 of Silurus lanzhouensis. NCBI lineage: Eukaryota > Metazoa > Chordata > Actinopteri > Siluriformes > Siluridae > Silurus > Silurus lanzhouensis. The sequence goes on along the minus strand of JBCEWE010000214.1, from coordinate 6,069,916 downwards.
ATATAAAATTAAATCATGTGACTAAAGCACAATTCATAAACTAACACAGCTACATGTTAACAGCTTAAGTTTAATTTACGATATCACATCTTATTTTACACAGAAAGATGTGAAAAACATTACATTCAGCCTACAGTTTTTCTGGTCATATTAAGTTTATTCTGTTTATCACCCCTGTTCTGTGTAAACTCTTAAGACTATTGTGTTTGAAAATCACAGATCAGCAGTTTATAAATTAATCAAACCCCCCATCTGCCACAAACCACCATGTCACAGTTTAAAGTCATATATCACAGTGAGCATTTGAACAGTGAACAGTGATCAATGTAAATGTGCACATATAGTGAGCGTTTAAATTTAGAACAGGACTCAGAATGTTTTCTGTACTCGATTAAGTCTTCCGGTAAATTAGCTTGAGAGCAAATTCTGTCATTCTGCAGATCTTATAGGAGTCTTTTGAGGTCAATAGTGTCACAAGCTGCAGTCTGATAGAACAGCCCCTGGCGCATTAGATTTCAGCTCATTTGTACCTCTCATTACAGTGACTCCTCTGCTGCCTGCTCTTATACAAGAATCCTAATAGGATTTTCTCTGTAACTCATTCCTAGTATTTTTAAGAATTTTAAAGCATGTGAAACAATAAAAGAAAGGTTTGTTTGTAAAAGCTTTGCAAACTGTGCTTCAATTTGATTGAGGTCTATATTTTAGTGGATTGGAGTTAAGGCAGAGTGGTAGAAATGCAGCATTAGAAAAAAAACAACATTAATGCAGATGTTTTTCACTGCATGTGTGAGTCAACTCAGAGATATTTTAGATAGGCTACAGTATGTGCAGCTTAAAACAACTTATGAGTACATAAAAAAGCATTAGTTCATCAATGTTCTTTCATTTCAAAAGACATATATGCACTATTTGCAATCAGTTTTAACATTAATTTGTTTGGTTAGATACTGGGAGGACCTTCACAACACAAACATCAGTAATTAAAAAGAGCTATGCTAGATGATGGCTGAGTAATAATTTTTTTTACAATGTATTTTGAAACAGTGCATGCGGAAAGTGTCCACATTTTGTTATGGTACAGCCTTATTCCAAAATTAATGAAATTCATTATTTTTCTTAAAATTCTACAAACAATACCCCATCATGACAACGTGAAAGAAGTGTGTTTAAAATCTTTTTCACAGCCTTTGCCATTGAGGTGCATCCTGTTTCCACTGATCCTGAAATGTTTTTATAACTTGATTGGATTCCAGAGCACTCAGAGCACAAACCAAGCCATGAAGTACAAGGAATTGTCTGTAGACCTTCGTGACAGAATTATATCAAGGAACAGATCTGGGGAAGGGAACAGAAACATTTTTGCAGCATTGAAGGTCCCAGGAAAAACAGTGATAAATAGAAGAAGCTTGGAACCACCAGGACTCTTCCTAAAGCGGGCTGAACTGGCCAAACTGAGTGATCCAGGGAGCAGAGCCTTAATCAGAGACCGATGGTCACTCTTAAAGTCACTCCACCAATCAGGCCTGTATGGTACAGTGGTCAGACGGAAGCCACTCCTCAGTAGAAGGCACATGACAGCACACCTGGAGTTTGCCAAAAAGCACCTGAAGGACTCTCACACCATGAGAAACAAGGTCATATCAGGCACCCCTCATGATATCGTCAATATCGTCATCAAAGTGACGCACGGTGGCACCATCATGCTGTGGGGATGTTTTTCAGTGACAGGAACTCGAAAAATAGTCAGGATCGAGGGAAAGATGAATTCAGCAATGTTTAGCGACATTTTTGATGAAAACCTGCTCCAGAGCGCTCTGGATCTCAGACTGCTGCGACAGTTCATCTTCCAAAAGGACAATGATCCTATGCACACAGCCAAGATCACAAAGAAGTAGTAATGGGACAACTCTGTGAATGTCCTTGAGTGGCCCTAAAATAGGTGCCCAAACTGCTCAAAAATAGGTGTACCAAGCTTGCAGCAGGAAAAAAATGAATTAGATTTTGGAGTAAGGCTGTAACACAAGAAAATGTGGGAAAAGTGAAGCACTGTGAAAATTTTCCGGATGCATGCAAGATTCTGAGTGTTTAATTAGATTTTTCATACAAGTATGTCACATTTCTGTTGTCACAAAGCCAATGATGCTATTATGTCTTCACTAAGAGAACACTTACTGTAAAATTGTTAAATAAACTACAAGCTGCAAATAGTAAAGCAAACAAGTTTACGCTCACCCTGCTTGGATTCAGGGAATAAAACACCCAAAGTATTAGCTGGTCTTATTTGAAGAAAATCATGGGTGGTCACGCTAAAAAAAAAAAAAAAAATCAATAGGAGTAACAGTGACACCACAGCACTGTTGCAGAACATGCATCCTCTTTGTGGTCATTTCGTTTAGAGGATATCACTTGGAGCCAGAGAGCAAACTAGCTTTCCCTTCATCCTCCAGTCAATACACATTGATCTGTTTGTACCGGTAGAACAAACTTAGTATGAATACGTATTTTGTCTGCCAGCATGTTGCATATAAAATGTTAATCATTGGGTTATTTTGTCGTTAAGTAGATTAATGTGGCCTGTGAGGTGCATAGATCGGTCTTTGAAGGCATAGTGAATATGATGGAGGAATTTGGTTAAATCCGATAGATAAAAATAGTAATAGTAATATGGTTATTATAGGTTTATTCTGAAGAGACGAAATAATTGTTACACTTTAAAGTATGACATTTTTGTGTATGGTTTCGAAACAGACAGGACAGAGAAATTTATTTCAGGAAATAAAATTAATAATAAATTATGCTTCCTCCATAGAGATTTTCAGAAAAATTCAATATTTTTTCCACTCGTGACAACAGGATAGCCATTTTCATCCTCTTAGTCATTCTGATCATTAACTTAGAGCTATTAATGCTGACTATGCACTGTAGATTAGAACTATCTGCTTGCACAAGCTAGATAGTTATTCATGTACAGTACTTGACTCTGATTTTCAATACTACAGCTATGGGCATGTAAGCAAAGTTTTGTGCCAAATGTGCTCTTTTAAATCAAAGACTTGTTCAATCATGTTACAGCACGCAGTTTGCTGCTCAATAAAACACTGCAGGGAGAGTATCTTTTCAAGACATTAAAATGCAAGCTTACAATACAGATGTGTTGTACATTTGAAGGACTTAAGGTCAAGTTGTATGTTTCTACATTAAACGAAACAAAAAAGCCAAAAACACACTGCTAAAGGTCAAGTTACAAAAGCCGAGGTTTACAGTTTACAAAGCTCAAAAAGGAAATAAAGGAAGAAAAAAGAGACAAACTCGCTTGCTTCAAAGTCAGGGCTAGAAGAGTATGTCCATGACTTGGCATTCAGGATAAGGGTAGTTTGAATCCATGAATATTTTCATCCTCATAATGCACGCTTAACCCTCAGGCAGGGAGATATTTTGTGTAATGTATGTCAATAAAATGTAATAACAGGGCTTGCAGTCTTTCAAAGATAAAAAAAAGACATTACTGTAAGGTTTAATTACAGCATCAGCTGTTTATAGAATGTATGAACCAATGAGGATAGGTCTGATTTCTTCCTAACTCAGAATGTATATTCATGTACAGTATATTCACAGTAAGAACACATGTAAAAAACACTGACAGCTATACTAAAAAAGATGGATTATTTACGCTTTCATCCCCCTCTTTTACAAGTAAAAATTTGATTGCTATTGAAAATTATAATTAAGAAGCAATCATTTCTTTCACATATGGGCATAAATGTATACTGTCTAGCAAAAAAATTAAGTTTGTATTTTGGATTATATAACCATATACATAAAAGCCTACGATTGAATCATTAGTGCAGCATTTTAGTTGGAAATAATTATTTTAACCCTGTCAATAACTGATGTAATGTGTAGTTCCTAATTTTTTAACAACCATGAGGAAATCTGCATGTGAGTCGATGGACCCAAAAAGCTGTGTTCCAGAAAGTTTTACACTTGTTTGTAAAATTTTCTTTCAGCTTCTCCCATTAGGGGTCGCCACAGCGGTTTATCCGTATTAATGATCAGCATGTTTGATTTGGCACGTCTTTACGCTGGGTGCCCTCCCTAATGCAACCCTCCCCATTTATCCGGGGTTGGGACCGGCGCTAAGAGTGCACTGGCTTATGCCCCCCTAATGGCTGGTTCCCTGACCGGGAATCAAACCTGGGCCACAGCGGTGAGAGCGCCGCATCCTAACCACTAGACCACCAGGGAACCCAGACTCTTGTTAATCAGTTAGCTAGGGAGCTTAAAGATTGAACCATGGAGCAATCATTTGGTCTGATTTACCAGATTTTTACCTGAGTCTGGATTTACCCAATTCCAAAACAATAAAGGGATGTCATGTATAGCGCCTAATGTCCTATCATCTGGAGCAGTGTTATTATCTGGGGTTGCTTCAGTTTCAGGTCTCAGCTCAGCAGCATTATGCAACAATAAAATGAAGGCAGCTGAGCACCCGAATCTATTGAATGACCAGGTTATCCCATCAATAGATTTTTTTTCTCCATGATGTCTTAAGTATATTTGGTTAAAATTGTGAAAGTGTGGTTCAGGGATCATTAGGAATAATTTCCAAACATGAATTGACCACCAAAGGGTCAATTCAATTACATTTTATTTGTATGGCACTTGTAACAATTGGCAATGTCCCAAAACAGCTTTGCAGAAGTAGTCCTTTACAAAGTATGGATCGAAGCCCCTTTTCAGGACCATAGATCCAATTTGTTTTGTGAAGAAGACTCTTTGGAATGGTTCACCTTTCAAATGAATGCCACAATAAATGCACACTCAAAAGGCAGTACAATAAAACATTAGAGTGTGTGACCCTTTTGGCCAGGCAGTCTATTTCAAATTCAACTAATAGTAGCCTTTTAAAGCATGGAAGAAAATCGAATAATACAATTATATCCTGAGAGTACAAACAAAAGGAAATTGTTCACATTCAGAAGCATTATAGAGCATTGCCTATTCACAGAAGTAGTCCTGTAGCTCTGAGGGCTTGAACTTGTTTGGAGACATGGCATCCATTTTTCAAAGTGAATTGTTTCTTGGCCAGTTGCAGTTCATTGGTTAAATTCCAAATATCACAAGGCCCTAAATCATAGACTACTTAATGGGCAGTGCAGTTTAGAAGGTCAAAGTAGTGATCTGGAAATGTGCAAAGAAGGTGTAAAATTCAACAACACTGTAGAAGTGAGTGACCAAATAAGGATTAGAAGAAAGAGACATAACCCAACAATGTAAGCAAATGACATTTTCAACACACAATTTTAGTGTATCTGGTGTGATAAATATATTATTTGCTCTTATGTTTATATTACTTGTAAATATGAATATAATGTAACTTTACAAATAATGTAAGGTGCATAACTGGTAAAGCTTTAGAGGTATACTATATGAATTTTATGTAAAATATATTTATTAAATGCATAAGCATAAGATATTAAGTACAAAAAAAATAGGTAGATAGAAGGAAAACGAGAGTAATAAGTTTATTAAGTGTGATAAAAAAAAAGCCTCTATTTTCTTTCTGTGCTGTCAATGAATGAAAACTTAGCTAACTATTTTTGGAGTAAGGAGTCAGAGTAAGGCCTAATTAAAAATCCTGTGTGTACACTTGTGGGAATTTATAGCGAATGACCTAAAGAATTCTTTGTACAGAAAATCTAATATCTAAAAAAAAATCGTAGTATAAGACGGATGCTTCATTAGATTCTGTCATTCCTCTCATATTTTATTCTCTCTTTTTTTTAACAGGTTGGCAATCTAGCAACTGATAATGTTTCGCAAAAAGAAGAAGAAGAGGCCAGAAATTTCTGCACCAAAGAACTTTGAACACAGAGTTCATACCTCTTATGATGCAAAGCTCGGGATCTTTGTGGGTCTACCAACACAATGGCAGAGTCTTATAGAGAACCTGCGAAGACCCAAACCCATGGTGGACCCTTCCAGAATAACACCAGTGGAATTAAAACCAAAGAAGGCATGTATCATGATAAAAACAAGAAATTATCCCATATTTTATTGTTAATTTTTGCATAAAGTGAGTGTTGTTCTTCACTGCCATGACAGTTATTCTTTCAATAAGGAACGATCTTGAATCAAGTTATAGCTGAGTAATGAGCAGCATAAAATAATTTTGCTTTCATATCTATTTATAGGTTTGCACTTACAATCCTGTTATATAAACCCACTCAGTGGCAGGAATCCTTGGATTGCACCAAAGATTTATTACCCTATGCTGGCAATTAATAACGGTCCATGCTGTGTACCACTAGCATCAGAGTCAGGGATAAAAAACTGCAGTTCCAAGCAAAGAGAAAGCCACAGAAAGCTCTAGAGCATGACAATGGCAGATTTCCCCTTAGCCATGGTGTGTGATGCCTTTTCAGAAATAGTGTATACAACATGGCACACAGCAGAAGAAAAAAACGGTAGTTGTCCCCTTTACACATCTGTGGTATCAAACATTATGACCTGCATGAAGGTTTCGGATTAGATATGTAGAATTACATTTAAAGAAACTATACATTCTTTAAATTATGCTGAGTCTAATCATACCTTAAACACTTGATTACATCATATACAACTTTTCATCGCCTCTCAACCCTATCCTAATTCACTTCAAGTTAAGCGTTATAACAGGCTACTGGGCTTTCTTCTGACAGGTTAACCAAGTTTGTGTTCCTGAGCCTCACTGGTGCTGTGAGTCATGGCTACTTTAGGGTATATTTATATCTCCCGTCAAGGACATAGTGACTGAAGCACATGGCAGCTGACATAAAATGTCCTTTGCGGCCAAAAACCCTGCCAACTGGCTCTGAAATCGAGGTCAACATCAGCTTTGAGAGAAAAATGCCTGTGAGAGCGCAATAAGGTGTAAGATATTGTACAGTCTCGCATCATTTTTAAACTTAATTTTCAAAACCCTTATGTGTTTTTGGGTAAAAGAAACAAGGTTTTGTGCTAAGTTATTAGGAAGCAAGAAAATAGATTTTATACACTGTACCCCAAAATAGCTTTATTTTGCGGAAGCATAAACCTAGGTTGAATTCTCACCACTCCACTTGCATTAATCCTAATGTCTTTCTGTCTCTCCTTTTTCCTCAGACGATTGTGCGTGGGACCTTCGTCGGCCACGGAGACTACATCTCAGCTATGCTGTCAGATATGAGCCGCCTGTCGGTGACCAGCTCTAACTCGCTGCGCAAGAGCAGCCCTTCAACTCGCAAGAGAGCCCAATCTTTGGGTCGCCTTGGCGAGGTGATGGAGGGTGATGGCTACCAGTATGAGGACCTAGAATGCACTGAGCTCGACCCAGATTCTCAGAACCACTGGAGAGACCAGATACGGAACATCCACAGTGAGAGTGGAACCCCGTTCATGGGTATGAAGAAGAGCATCACCCTGGAACCCAATGGCATCCTGTCTAGAGCCAAATCTACTTATGAGGTTAATGTTAACTCTCTGGAGGCATATCCCCCTCCTCCGGTACTACCCATGCCTCCTCCACCGCCAATCCCTGTTCCACCCAGGCCAGTGTATGTGGGTGGAGATTTGGGTAGCCCTAATGAAAGACTGATGATGAGAAGGGAGTTTCCCATAGTTCTGTCTCACAACCCGAGGCCCATCACCTGTTTTTATAGTCCATCTATGTCCATACAGCAAGGACAAATAGAGAGTGGAGGGTTTAACACAGATATACGGACTGCTGACAGGCTCCTGATTCATCCACAAAATAGCCCTGGGAGACCATACTCTTCTTATGACCTGAAGGTAAGCAACTTTTCAAACCTTTCAATGTTTCATTCTGCAGACCCACTGAAGCATGACACCAACAACCAGCATATGTCACCTATATTTTTAGTGTTCGAAAAGTGACACTCCACTTAGTTTTCCTGGCTGCTAACAAATCAGCTCTCAAGACACTTTGATGTTAAATATTTGAGACTTTTAATGGTTTTGAATTGCACATGCACATAATAAAGGAGAGCTCTTCCTCAAACTGTCTCCAATGATAAGGTAAGGTCTGACTTCTTGTCTCTTCAGTTGTTGTGCGCATTCAAGCATGGTTGTGTTGACTATGTCGGACAAACACAATTTTGTCTGAACACAATATTGTCTCGAGGCAAATGACAAAATGTCAAATGAGTACTCCATAGGTTCCCAATTCTGGTCCTATAGTAACCAATGTCTTTTAAATATTAGGGTATAAGGTACTGGTTAAAAAAATCCTAACTAATGTAACTAACCGTGGCTAATTAATGGATTATAATGTGATACAGTGGGTGTGTATGGGCTGAGCAAACACTAAAATGTGTAGGACAGAGGGGACTCCAGGACATTTGTTTATAAAGCCACATCTTTAGTTCTCTTTTTAATGTAATGACCATGCAACTAATGCCTACAGAAACCCTTTTAAAACATACTGGAATATAGGAAAATAAATAAATACATTTTAAAAAGTACAAAAAAAACAATAACTTGTTTTTAGTATTCTTCAATTTTGCAATAATTTTTTTTAACATCTCAGAGATTCAAGTATTATAAAGGACTCCATGAAGAATTAAGGAAACCTTTGTCATGGAAGACTGATATACAACCTGACTGATATGTAACCTTTGCATTACAGGTCTGTATCTCTGCAGCCAGAAATAAATAATGCATGTAAGAGAAAGTAAGATGAAAAGTTTAGGATTGCTTAAACAAAAAGCTACACCAGCATTATGACCTCATTTGTTATCAGCCTTTCGAGTTAATGTACATGCATATTCAGTTAAATTCAATATTATTTGCATAGCACTTTATAGAAATAAATAATTGCTAATAAATAATTGTTAAATATCATTTTTATCATAAATTTGTTTATATAAGTTTATCTCTAATGTGCAAATACAAATGAACCATTATTAAATCTTTGAATTAAGCATAAGTACAGACACGACCATCATCCTTATAAGCAAACAGGTGCGGAAATATAGTCGATACCACACCTTCCACAATACTGCATTTAACATTTTATTTTTACTCAGTGTGCTGCTAGACTGCATACATCCAAGTGCCTATAGAAATGCTGTATATAGATTGAAAGTGATGCTGCAGCACTTTCGCACATTTTCACCGTGCAAAATCGCCTCCCTTTTTAAACTGCATCAAGAACAATCTATTATCAGAGACTTCTACATTTTTACAAAGCATGTAATAAAAAAATCTTGCTCATGTCTAGAGAAACCAAGTAATAATTTATTTAAAAAAAAAATGGATATATACAGTATGTCTAATCAATATAATCTAATAAAGAAATCTGTAACAAATAAAACAGTTCATTTCAAGAACGTACTCTTATAGAATATTTCTAAGCGCGTACTTATTACTAAAAGCATTTATCACATCTTTTTTTTTGGACAAATTCACAAAACACCATCAAATAAATGAAATAAAGTCAATATAATATAATGCTTGGCTTTAAAGAGCAGTTGAATTAATTAAATAAGGTCTGTAAGATTACAGTTTGGAATTTGTAGAGCTTTATTGATTATTTTAATGATAATGTTCTGTGCAACTGACCTGAGGTGGTATAAAGTACTGAAATACTTTAATAAAGTAAAAGTGTAATTACTCATAATAATAAATATTCTGGTAGAATTCCAAATACAGATACAAAGTACTGTATTCACACAAATAAAATGTATGTACTACAAATAAAAATACAAGAAAGGTTGACTAAACAAAAACACAGAAAAAAAACTAAAATTAGTGTCCCTTTTACCAGTTAGTTAGAAACATGAGAAAACATTCACTAAAGCTACAGATTTATTCCTAATCTCCTAATTTATTTCTAATGTTATAATGCTTGCATGATAGTAAAACTGATGTTACAAACTAGTTGAACGGTAACTAAATAGATAAATAAATACAAAGTGTATGTAGGAAAAGATAAATTCGGTTTTAGCTCTCTTTAAAAGTTGGATTTGTTAGAATAATGCTAATACATCACCTTATTACTACAAAAATGTAATTTTAGTGGTGAGCCATAAGTATCAGCAAGGTCTTCTCTACTGGCCTATGAGAAGCCCTTACTTTTAATATATTTTTCTCCATGAATTTGTGTTCATTGTTTCCTATTAGCTCTCTTCATTTAATCGCATTTCAGATTTTAATTGACAGAAGTAAAATCCATATATATTTACTTCTTATACAAACTTAAGTAAGTCAAGGCAACAACTTAGCAATGCAAGGGAATTAGATTATTAAGTGAGGCCACATGAAATGTTAATAAGGTGTTTTGTACCTAAATTGCTGTTGCTTTATGTAATCTGTTTTGTTTGTAAAGATGCAAACAGAAAAACTGGCTTGCACACATTTTTATGAATTAATATGCATGTTCCCTGTTAGGAAAAGAAGACGATCTTTGCATAAGTATATTTAATTGAACAATTGTTTGAAAGTAAATACTGTATAATATAAAACACTGGACATAAAGGAAAAAAAATGGATGTTTTATTGATGATAGATGCTCTACATTGGTTCTTATTCATATAACGTCAGTTCACAATATTTGAAAATATTTTAATTTTAAAAGTAATAAAAAATATATATGCAGTGGATTTTTACAAATATTTTAAAATGTCTACACAATAAACTAAGATCACTGACATGCATTTGACATTGTTTTCTACTTCCTGTTTTTACAACTTTTACCTTAAAAGGATAAACAAATGTCTTTTTATCTTTAGCCTTTTTGTTTTTCTATAGTGTATTAAGTTTTTTTTTTATGTTTCTTGTTCACTTATTTATTACAATGTCTTTATGCATGTTATTGCTTTAAGAATGCTTACCATGAAATCGAATTAGTGCGTTTACTCCAGCAAAGAATATTTACACAGAATATATCCGGAACAAAGCACCTTAATATAAATGTATGATATGCCAACCAGGGGCGTAGATTACACGGGGCACTTTTTTATAAAAAGTAAATTCGTCCCCCTCACTTTTTTTAGTGGAGAGTGTGTGTGTTCACGACATGTTGAGGTTTTAATGGAGCAATGTATATAAATGCAGAGTGATTTAAAATTCAAAGAGACAAGATCTATACATGATGTTCACGTATCCATGGCAATCAATCATTTACTTGTCACGTCATCATCACGCGCACTATTGCCGTAGCTCGAGTCGCATCCGCGGTCCCGCGCGCGATCCAACATTCGGTTCCGATGAGCTCAAAGCGGCAAAAACCACTTCACTCCTTTTTTTTTTTTTTTTACAAAAACGTCAAGCAGTGTAAGTTGCATATGACATCCGAATTGTGTTGCACTCTGCCTGTTGCTCTTGTTGAATAATTGGCAAGTTTTAAAGGTTTTAAAGGATTATAAGGAAAATAGCTGCTTGGACAAACATTCACTTTATTCTGTGTATTTTTCTTAAACTCTTTTATAACGGCTTTTGTTTTAACAAGTGTGCTATCAAAACCCTTTAAATAAGAATAAAGATAATGTTGAAGTGAGATTAGACAGCATGTTTACCTCTGTGTGTCACGGTATGTACAGGGAGAGACGAGGACACCAATAGTAACATTAAAGATATCATTTTAATAATAAGGAGCAGGTAAATCACACATATATACAACGTAGTAAAGACGATAACCGACAATGAGTGAAGACAGTGGTGGTGATGAGTATAAATAGAGTCTGGGTGAACAGACAGGTGAAGACGGGAAACAAACATGGTGGATGACGGGGTGCAAAGGATGATGGGTAATGTAGTCCGGTGAATGAGAGTAGATGACAGGGGAAACGTTACAGTATGCTGATAGGAACTGATCTTTATTTTATGGGCTGCTCTTTCATTATTGCACTAATTTTACGTTTTGGCAGTTTTAAGTAGCTTTATATATTGAGATATATGTTAGCATTAACACTGTGTAAAAAGCTACTACTTTTAAACAAACCAGCCAGGAAGATTAAAATAAGTGACACTAAATGTTTATTTTATCTCATTGTATAATTGATATCGGGTCTTGACATGTTTGTCAGTTGAGTTCAATACATATTTTCTTTCAATAGTTTGTTTTGAATTACAGTACAGACCAAAAGTTTGGACACACCTTCTCATTCAAAGAGTTTTCTTTATTTTCATGACTATGAAAATTGTAGATTCACACTGAAGGCATCAAAACTATGAATTAACACATGTGGAATTATATATGGAATTATATACATAACAAAAAAGTGTGAAACAACTGAAAAATGTCATATTCTAGGTTCTTCAAAGTAGCCACCTTTTGCTTTGATTACTGCTTTGCACACTCTTGGCATTCTCTTGATGAGCTTCAAGAGGTAGTCACCTGAAATGGTCTTCCAACAGTCTTGAAGGAGTTCCCCGAGAGATGCTTGGCACTTGTTGGCCCTTTTGCCTTTTACTCTGCGGTCCAGCTCACCCCTAAACCATCTCGATTGGGTTCAGGTCCGGTGACTGTGGAGGCCAGGTCATCTGGTGCAGCACCCCATCACTCTCCTTCTTGGTCAAATAGCCCTTGATGCCTTCAGTGTGACTCTACAATTTTCATAGTCATGAAAATAAAGAAAACTCTTTGAATGAGAAGGTGTGTCCAAACTTTTGGTCTGTAATGTACTTGTTTTATTCCTGAAACATGGACTGTAGAATAGAACAAAATGAAGTATTATTTGAATGTGCAAGTCTCCATTACTGTGTGCCATGTACAGTGCATACACAAAATACAATTTGAAATATGTAAAAAAATATACTCTTAGTACCATTATAAGGACATCTTTGTACTTTATACTTAAAAAAGGTACACATTACTACCTTATAGTACCAATGTGTACCTTAATGTACAACTATACATTTTTGGGGTAAATAAGGTACAAAGATGTCCTTTTAAGAGCACTGTCCCGGTGGCAAGCTGTTGTATTTCTTTCTTTCTGTTTTATAATCATATATAATCATAAAGCATATAAAGCAAAAAAAATATGATTCAAAATAAAACCTGTCAATTACGCAAGGGTTAACTGAAAAAAAAACAAAAAAACACAGGTAACACTAGACATTTCATCCCCTCCCACTTTTGAAATGATGGCTACGCCCCTGATGCCAACTCAATGAAAAATATCTGACTTGGCATCGAAAAACACATCAGAAACTCCCAGGTGCACAGTGAACAAATGTATAAATATAGAAAGCATTAAGATATGAGATAATTATTGGATGGAAGTAACTGCATTCACTCAGCTGTGCAGACTCGGTGGCCGATTTCAACAGCGAAGCCTTGTTATATAACTCATGAATCGCTTACACAATGTTAATATATTCTACTGCATTTTTGCTCTTAATTTATAACATATATTTAGTGACAACAACCACAATTTCTGTGTCGGTTTTTGAAGAGGATGTGTTTTGACATAGACTTTATACAAAGGTTTCTCTTGCTATAAGAGACACAAATTCCTCCATTGTGTAATTTTAGTGCTAACATAAGTGCATACTAACTTAATGTCGTTGTATAGAACATGAATTTACTAGTAAATGTATTACTTGTAGTATTTGCATATTTGCCTTGCATGCAATGTGCATATGTTCACTGTATATAATGCAACATGTAGATAATTACATGCATAACAGTTTAATTCTTGAGCTATCAAAGCAATTAAATATGCATGCTTTTTAAGAGTTTAATAATTCAAACCCACAGTGTGATTGTAATCCAAGTTTTAGATTTTGATATGTCTTACATTTTAATTTTTGCCTGCAGTGTTTTGCTGGTGTCTCTGAAGATTAAGTACGCTGGCACACTTCCCAGTCTGTGAAGCTTGTTCAATGAATTTTGATGATTTCTCAAGGTGATAAGAAAGTGACGTAAAGCACTTAGAGCTACAATTTTCCTGTGGTAGTGTGATGCTATTTTTGGAAGTGCTCATGCTCCTGGGAGTCAATGTTCTAAGTGCGGCACTTACTTAACAGAAATCGCAGGATGACATGAATGGGAGGATGGCAGTTTTAGCAGGGGATGGCAACTAATGAAAGGATGGCAGGTTTTAATTAGCATTCGACACTTTGGCTCTGGGACATCAGCCAATATGTATATTCTTTATTTCCAAGTTACAGGCAGATACTCTTCTGAGACCTCAGCCAGGCTTCTTCCACAGTGGAGCAAGCAGTCCACTGGTGAGCACCACAAGGCCTCACAGGACCGTGCGATCATCCTCTAGCTACACAATCGGCCTCTCTCCCAACATTAGTTTTAGACCCTCAGGTCCTGATCCTTTCATGAGGCACTCGGGGTGCCCCAATCCAAGTCTCTACCCCAGACAGGACAGCCCATCCCAGCCCAGGCCTTCACCTACTGGCTCTCTGGCCACCAGTCCAGCTGGAACCTGTTCTCCAGCCTTTAGGCCACAGCAGCACCCATCCCCACGTCCTCCACCTGACCCACCCAAAGTCACTCACGAGCAGTTCAAGGCAGCTCTACAGATGGTAGTGGACAAGGGAGACCCACGCTCCTACCTGGAGAACTTTGTCAAGATTGGAGAGGGCTCCACTGGGGTGGTGTGTATTGCACGGGAAAAGCACAGTGGTCGTTTGGTGGCAGTAAAAATGATGGACCTGAGGAGGCAGCAAAGACGGGAGCTGCTGTTCAATGAGGTTTGAGACTCTTCATTTCGGTAGCATGACAGTGTAGTGGATAAAAAGCCAACAAAATTGTTTAAGAACTGATTTTTTTGTATGTTGCCATATTTTTTAAATGGGATTAAATAGTATTTAAAAGGATTTATTAATTTCAGTTGTGCAGAATTTCTCAATGACAATTCACCCATTAAAGCATTTGACCTTTTAAAGCATTTGATTTGATGATTTGATATATGTATGTGTATATATATAGCTTTTGTTATGCAGAATTATGCTTTTACATAATTAACAAAAAAACTAGGCAGCTTGAGTTTGAACTTATAATCAAGCATTTACATTCATGCCATTCTACTGTAATAACCATGTGTGTATGCATGTGCAGGTAGTTATTATGCGGGACTACCAGCACAGGAATGTGGTGGAGATGTTTAAGAGTGCACTGGTGGAGGAAGAGCTCTGGGTTATTATGGAGTATCTCCAAGGAGGAGCTCTTACTAACATAGTTTCTGAAACCAGGTAAGCCATCATAGTGTCTGAAACAGCAGCATATCTACCTGAGCCCAGAGTTGCTTAGAGATTTTTAAACTTTTAGTCAATTACAGTGCGTAATCAGCCTGGCTAATAATTATAAGAACTTTATAATATATTTCACAGTAGTGTGTTGTGACTTATAATTCAGTTATTCGTCTTACAACATATTCAGTGTAATTACAATGTTACTAATAGGGAAGATATGAGTTTGAGTGTGAATATATTGTAGGGATGTGAATATACAGTTGTGCTCATAAGTATTTGGACAGTGCTCTAACTTAAAGAAGTTTCATTGAAAATAATTGCATTTACAGCCATTTTTTGTTCAGTCCACTGATTTACACAGGGTCTACATTAATTTTACACTCCTGATAAGCAGTTTAATGGCCAAGTTCAACCTGTTTCCTTATTATTTCATGAAACTGAAGGAAATAAAAGGTCTGGAGTTTAATGTGTTGAATTCGAATTCCAAGTGTTAAAATTCCCAGGTATCAAAGGGTCGTCAAGACTTTGAGTTTAAATGACTTTCACATCTACAAGATTAGTTTCATTAGTTTCATTGTAGCAGTTAATAATATGCTGCAAAATGAACAATCCAGTAAATTAGAAGTTAGTACTTTTATATAAGTTAATGTATGTTTTCACATTTCAGCAACAATTACTTAAATGTGAACTGAGATAGAGTAAATTGACTGTATCAGCTTTGAACTCTTTACTAAAACAAGGAACTGCTACCCAGAATGACAGAGTTGTTTGATTATGCGTTTAGCTGGAGAAAGATAAAGCGTTCTGTGCGGTGATATTACAAGATTTGTTACAGATGTCACAGAAATCTAGTCAGCTTTTGATGTTGTAAAAGTATTCTTGAACCACATGGTGGCAGTAGACTGTCAAGTCAGCTTCTAATCAGGCTTTGTACCTGTGCACTGAACTACTCTAATGCTTCACCTGAAGCCCTATTTTAATATGGATGGATCTGTTTATTTGTATAATTATATTTGTCAGTGATGCAATGACAGTACAATATTTATGTCCTAATATTTTATTGCACTAAAACTAAAATGCATAATTCATAATTCATTAATTAATCTTAAAGCATATTGTTTAGTGTAATTACAACAAAACTAATAGGGAAGATTTATGAAAGTGTGGAATGTAAGTAAATTAAAATAGGAATGTGAATATACAGACATGTTTATAAATATTTTAGAACGTTTACACAGAATCTTTGCCTATGTACACACATCATTTGAACTGAATTGGTTTAAAATAAAGCAATCAATATACGTTTCAAATGTAGACTTTCTTACCCATCGATTTGAATGAATTCGGTTTAACAACAAGATTGCATTTCCCATTTTTTACATAGTGGCCCATTTTTATAGGCTCAAAAGTAATCAGACACTTAACTAATGAGCAGTTTACTGGCCAGACAAGTCCAGTTTTCTCCTTATTTAATGACAAAATATTTAGAGAACTCAACTCAAGTCAATACATTTTGATTTCTATTCATTTTAACTATGGACATTGTCTAAAAGCAGTTATAGAGAGCTCACCATACAATGCACAGTGGTGTCGATACCATCATTAGGCTGGAAAACCCCCCAACCGACCTATCAGAGACATAGCAGAAACTTGGGAGTTAACAAATCAACAATTTATGGTTTAGCAACACTAAAATGCCCAGAACACTAATCTTTCACACCATATATCAAAAAAGGCCAAGGTTTTCAAACATGTCAAAGGCATTTCATTATAAAGTCTACAATCAAAAAGTCCACTATTAAAGTTGAAAGTGTATATCTAATCTGGTAATTGTTACTTTTAAAATCCATTGTTGTGGTGTTGACCAAATACTTATGGATCTGGCAATGTTAATGGGTTAATATAGAACACAGGTTGTGTAAAACTGTAGTGTCACAAAGAACCAGATGTTCTATCTTTCTATGTTCTCATATGAGTGGACACATTTGGACTGTGATATGCTGTACTTAATTGTACAGGTTAAGTGAGGAGCAGATTGCCACAGTGTGTGAGGCTGTCCTGCAGGCACTGGCTTATCTCCACTCGCAAGGTGTCATTCACCGCGACATCAAAAGTGACTCCATCCTGCTATCGTTGGATGGAAGGGTAAGATCCACGTTGTCTTCCTTTTCTACCTTTCTTCTTCCTCCTCTTTGGGCTCTGAATGCACAATTTTTTGTGGGATGGACTGCATTATGGATTAAAATGTTTTTACCAGAGAAATTCTCTCTTTTTCATTTCAGATTAAACTGTCCGACTTTGGCTTTTGTGCTCAGATCAGTAAAGATATTCCTAAAAGGAAATCACTAGTGGGGACACCATATTGGATGGCCCTGAAGTTATCTCAAAGTCACCATATGGCACTGAGGTAAAGAATTCCAATACATCATCATACAGCATTAAAATGAATATCGAATCAAATCAAATCAAATTTTATGTGTCACATACACATACATACAGAGTTCAACATGCAGTGAAATGCTTTGTACAACTGTCCAACATTTAAGCATTACAAGGAATAGAATTTAGGATATAAAGAATAAGGTAGATAAATTAAAAGTATAAACTATAAAAAATATATGTATATACATGAATATGGCATATATTGGAAGTACAAATGTAAGTGTTTTAAGTTTAAAGTGTGAAATCGAATCCCAGGTGGACGTATGGTCTTTGGGCATTATGGTGGTGGAGATGGTAGATGGAGAGCCTCCTTACTTCAGCGAAGCCCCAGTGGTGGCCATGAAGCGGCTGAGAGATGAACCACCACCTACTATACGAAACATTCAGCAGGTACCTGCAATCAACACCTGCATGCATGGTTTACAAAATTCACAATATCATCAGTAGCCTGTACTCATCCTGCTTTTGATTCTTTCCTTTCCAGGTGTCTCCAGTGCTAAAAGACTTCCTGGACCGCATGCTGACCAGAGACCCGGTGGAGCGGGCTAGTGCAACAGACCTCCTTGAGCACCCGTTCCTCCTACAGAGCAGCTCCCCACAGTGCCTCGTGCCCCTCGTCGAGCAGTACCGCAAGCGCATGTCTCGCTGCTGAGTCCGTTATTCTTCCTCTCTCTCTACTACAATACATGCTATTGTAGGCTCTTGGCAGGAGGCTCCCAGGGTTTCAGGTCTGAACGTCCTGGGCGCATAGAAGTGAGCTGATGCACAGTGCAGCTTCTAAAGACTCACAATAAAGAGCACTTGTTATCCTCATGTGAGCAGGATGACCATGGCTAATAGTGTTAATACATTGCACCCTAGGTCAAATTTCTAAAAACCGTACACTGGGGACAACTGGTGCTTAATTGGCAGCCTAAACTATAAGACTGTGTTAATGTTTTTAACATGTGGTCAATACAAATGAGTTTCTCATGTATAGTTTAAGCAATGAATGTTTCATGTTATCATGATGCTTGATGGCCAGATACGTTTAGTATTTTGCCAGTATTGTTAGCACAGAGAGACTACTGCACCTTACCCAGGATTTGCATGCCAGTGGCATATGTAGGCCAACTTTAAGCTAGAAATGACTTGAAACAGAGCTTAGAACAATGTCGTTGACAAGCTGCTGTGGTGGCGACTGTTTTCAAAGAGCCATCGGAATCCAACTGTATATCCTACTGATTTAGCTATTTATTGTTATGTTGTTTATTACATTTTTTTAAATGAATGACACTATCTGCTTTTTGGAAGGGGTTCTGAATCATTTGTAAATTGTGTACACTGTAAATATTGCTTCTCAGCACCCAAGGTTGACTTTTAAATGCGTAACTGCAGAAGGAATAATTTGTACATACAATTATGTTGAGTCAATACTGTAGTTGCATTCTAAACATTATTACCGAGTGACGAAGGTACATACGAAAAAAGTCATCTGGCTTCGGTGTGTTTGTTTACAGTGTGTGAATGAGTGAGAGTGTATGTTTACACTTAGGATGTGATGTTCATGTTTGCATTTTCGCATCCAACCTGTTGTACTGTGACTTATTTTTTCTTAACAGTTTGTAGAGTTTTCATTGGGAGTGTGCGAATGAACGTGTGCTGCTAAGGACTTTGGGGGGAAGGTCGTTGTGTTTGTAGAAGTAAAGCACACTGGACGGTACATGCTGAATGGTTTTTTACCAGCTGTGTACTATCTGTACATCATCTCAAACATTTCTTGAACAATTCAGCTTATTTCATATTGTGGTTTTATTTATAGATTAGTTATTCATGATGAGAGGAATAAATCATAATTTAATTTTTTTTCTAAACAAATAAAGGATGCATATTGAATATTCTGGGAAGGATGGTGCAGTTTTTCCACATACACACACACACACACACACACACACACACACACGCGCGCGCACACAAATATTTTCCAGCAAAATGTTCATTACTTTATTTTAATTATATAAACGATTGACATTCACAATATGCATAGTAAAATGACATCAGATCACAGCTATGGTGCAAATGTTTCTTCCAGTTAAATGTAAATTAGAATTTAATTTCACATATAATATTTTTATATTTTTCTTATCTGTACACAAACTGAATATATTCTATACTTTTATGACATACATACACTTTATACACAAACCTGTAATGTCTGAGACATGAGTGTGAATACATTTTTCACGTTTTTCTACATTAAAGAATATATAGAGGAACATTTTAAACATACTGATTATGAGGAGAAAAAGACAATTTTACAAAAAAACTGTAACCCCTGCCTGGCTGCTGAAGTTCACATACATGTACTTTATCAAAGACAGTGCATTTACGTATTATGTAGCACATTTACTTGCTTTATCAAGTCATTTGAAACATTGTGTTTATTTACAGTGCTGTGTCTTTTAGAGAAGTTTCATCAGGACTCTGAACAGTTCTTAAATAAATAAACTGATATTAAACAACTGCATTTGTCAAAAAAGAAATAATCAAAAACAAAAGCAAGACACTTTATTTTCCTGTTTAATCTATTGCTGTTCATGATTGATGTTTTTAAAAAAAAAAGCAGCTCGAAACAAGTAAAATCCCTGCATTTGCTGTTGATTTTTCAATTCCACATCTAGGAACTGGGAATCGACTCTAAGATCAAGGAGACGACTACAAAGTTTAAATACAAGTCCATGCAATAAAATTGATTTAGCGCAAGTTTGCTGCAAGAAGAATAAGAAGGGAAAAAATAGAAATTTTAGAAATTTGTTTAACAAAATTGACATTATTGCTCCCATTTTATGTGTGGTTTAAATTCTGGCTTGAATGAGTAAATTATTGAGAATTATTGTGAGGAATTCGACACTATCAAATCCCAATTCCCAATTGTAAGTTAAGCTCGGCTAACTGGAGGGCTGCCTTCAAATTCACACCTGACACTGCTTATGCTATCAACACTGGGCTGACTGTTTACCAATTTGTGTGTATGTGAAAGGGGAAATGTTTCTGATCGAGCGATCTTGCCTTTGTTTAGCCTCGCACTGGATTGACAGTCTCTAACCAGGCCCATGAACTCAGGAGCTGTGAAGCGCCGCAGTAATCTGCTCCCGAGCCCTTCGAAACCCGGTGGACGGATTTTGATCCTTTCCCGTGGCACCTCGAAGAGCAACTTATTCGGTCTTTCACTCTTTACAAGGCTCCCGCGCTTTATTGAGCTTTTCTTGTCACTGTTCCTCTGTTCTGCAGTCATCCTAGACACTCCATTTATTTGCTGCAAAGCCGCTTTCTCGACCTCACTCTTCTTGGTGGAAGTGTTGCCATGGCAGTAGAATTTCGGGATAAGTGGTCTCTCGTCTGGAAGAGAAGCTCGTTTGAATTGGCTGACAGGCTGTGTGACAGCCCGCTCCTCACCCTGGTACGACTGTTTGCGTCCCGACTGTAGGTCCAGGTTGAATGACTTTGCTTTACCCCACTCTGGTGGATTTTCCCTCATCTCATGCTGGTCCACTTTCTGAAAGTGCTCTGAGGCAAAGTTGTTCTTTCTTACAAAGCCAGTTTCTCTAGAGTTTTGGAACTGTTTTGAGCTGAATAAGATGTGCTGCTCCTTCTCAGTGAAATGCCTCTCTGGAAACCTGGTTGAACTTTGGCAGGCAGTTGAGTTGTTTCTCTCAGGGGAGTGCTGCTGACTGAAGCGTCTCTTTGGGTCTTTATCGTCACTGATCCACATCTGCTTCTGAAACAAAGATGGCAGTGTTTCTTCATTTTTGCTGTGAACCTGCTTTGAGAATTTTTCTAAAATCTGCTTCGGGAGTCGATTAGGCCAGGAAATCACTTCCTGTGATCCACCTTTGATTTCGTGAGTTTTCCCGACGCTGCTTGCCCCTTTCCTCCCTGCAGCGCAGAGCACCTGAACGCAATGAGCATGTCCCAGATATTCAGCTACCTGCATGGCAGTGTGGCCTGCATGATTTGTGTGGTCCAGTCTCAGCCCAAGCCTCTTGAACGCCCGAATGAGAAAATCCAGTACCTGGCTGTGTCCTCCATAGGCAGCATACGTCAGGGCACTATTGCCCCAGGCATCCGTGAGCTCAGGGTTGGCGTTGAACTGCACCAGGAGCTTGATGACATCTAGGTGGCCGAGCTCACAGGCCAAACTGAGAGCAGTGCGACCATGCTCATCCCGGTTGTTCACATCGGCACCTTTTTCCAGGAGCAGCTGAGTGAACTTAGATCTAGTGTTATGCTCCTGCAGGCACACGGCACACATAAGTGGTGTCCGGCTGCTTTCGTTTTTTGAGTCGATGATGCGGCAGTCCAATGCATCCAGCACAAAGCGGGCCAGGTGCACTTTTCCACTATTCATGGCATCCAAAAAGGTTTTGGTGCCAGAGCCCTGGCACAAGTCCTTTGGCCTCAGCATGGTGGAACGCCTCTTCTCTGGAAGAAGTCTCACAGGTGCTGGAGTCAATGTGTGGCTCAGCACTGTCTCAGTTTTCAGAGTTTCTGTGTCTCAGCCAGGGACTGTCAGGCGTTTTATACGTCCCTCACTCTGTGCGCCCGCCCCACGTTGCTACGGCAACTGCCATTTGAGGCCAAGCGCTGTTATAGCATCCATTCAGAATCTCACCCTCTATTTTCATGCAGCAGAGGCAAAAGATACACTGTTTTGAAAGGTGCAATTACTTAGGCAGAAAAAAATATCACTGCCCCGTGCAATAAATTGTGGGTTTATATCAAGGTTTAATATACTCCTCCCGATTTTAAAGAAGATGCAAAATATAGTATACCATGAATTTACCACTCTGTGAATTTTCCAGGAAATTTAAACCACACATGTTTTAAGAATGAGGTGCTAAGCACATGACTCATGCTTCTTAAGAACCAACAAAATAAATGAGCAAAATGAGTAACAAATGGTCTCAATCCATGCTCATCTTACCATTTCAGCTGCATATTACGGTCTTACAGACACCGACAAATGTCCTATGTAGAAATCCCAGCAACTAATGATACATGTTGATTAAAAAGTCCTGCTCATTAGACCAGTATATTTTTACTTAGACATGCTAAGGCATTATCAATCCACTGGATTTGATGGCTCTTACTCATTTCATTGCTGTTTGGTTTTGAGCAAAAGCCAAACATGGATGTGTTTCAACTGTTTTCAGCAGCCTTCACACTAGTCAGTTGATCCTGCAATTTGAGTGGGTGAAGGTCATGTTTGTGTGAGTACTGTAGCTGATATTTGTTGATGTGTTTTTGAGGTTTGAGTGAGACACATTATTCCTGCTGCAATAAAGATGCAGAATGGGTGGTTCATATATATATATATATATATATATATATATATATATATATATATATATATATATATATATATATATATATAGCACAAAGTTGTATGATGTTTAGATACTCAGGCTAATTTCTTTATTCATGTAGTTTGTTCTGCAGATTAATGAAGCCATCAGACAGAGTAAAATGCCTCTGAGCTTTGATCTCTATTTGCTCTGATATTTTTCATACCCCTTCACTGACACGTTATCATTTCACAAGTCAAAGATGTAATAAACCTGAACAATGTGGATTATTCTTTATTAATATATAAAGTATCTTCACCTAATATATTATGTTAGCATTTTTTCCATCCACCATAACCCTACTGAACTCTAGACTACACCGTTAAATCACTGTATATAACTTCTGTACAGTTGTGCATACTTGCATATTATACATTTATATACCCCTCATTATCTACACATATTGTGCCTTACATACATCCGCGCTACTATTTTATTTATGTGTATCTATATATATATACCTTACTGTACAGCCTCCCTAATATTTCACATTTACGTATACATAGATTTAGTGTACCTGTTTATTCAGCTTTTGCAAGAAAAAATGTTCATTGCCATAGCCTTATAACCTACTACTTATTTTACCTTTACAACAGTGTCTGCATATTTTTCACTGCCATAGACTAATAACTATTTACTTGTACTTTTCCACAGTGTCTACACACACACACACACACACACACACACACACACACACACACACACATATATTTACATGCTGTATATATACTTACATATTTATGGAATTTGCACAATTACTATTTGCATAGTGCATATACTATATTCTATCTATCTATCTATCTATCTATCTATCTATCTATCTATCTATCTATCTATCTATCTATCTATCTATCTATCTATCTATCTATCTATCTATCTATCTATCTATCTATCTATCTATCTCTGTAAAATAGTACAAGATCAATGTCTTAAATAAGAGCTTATGGTATGACAGAAAATTTGGCTTACCATAATTTTAATATAAAACACACCATGTGAGAAGTGAGGTCTGAGCCGTGTGTAGCTAAAGTGAGAAAACACCAGCAGAGCTCTTATTTAGTTTCACCTGACCATATGCTCCCTGTTATTAAAACAATTCAGGGGGCCAAGGACACGTACACAAATATATACTGTATTAGCAAATCATATATGCAGACTGTTGTAGTTTTATATTTTGCAAATTGTTTACAGGCACAGTGATTTAAACATGTACTTTACCTAAGTCTATCTAAACGTACTGCCTTATGCTGTTTCATATGGATCAATCAATCCTGAAACTCAAATCACTTCCCTGAGCTTTCATTAGATCAGAATAATTGCCCTTGTGTTAAGAGATGTGTGTGCCTCGTGGGCACACACATCTTTTCTCAAGTCTGTTAATTAATCTTTTGACCTACAAATTGAGATGTTTGCCACTCCAATAGCCTGCAATAAAATGGATTTCTCATGTATTAGTCTGATTCTATTCTAACACGGACCATGGGCTGAATCGAGAGATATCATTGCATTTGCAATAATAGTCAATTGCTTTTTTTAGTATCCCAAGTCCTCTTTTTTAGATTATACTGCCAAAGTTCATTCAGCTTTTATATTCACAAGATGTCATAAATCCCAATTTATGACCAGGCACAGTTCATGACCCTATATTTAGGTGGAACAGGATCATATTACGACATAGTCATAAAACAAAAATTATGTTGAAGGGCATTTACACTTATGTTTAAGAATTTTGCAATGGGCTACAGTATTTTAAATTATTAGAGTAACCCTGTAATGGGAGTTTGAATGCTCATGAACAACTACAGACTTTAATTTTCAAAGAGAAAAGAATGTATATGAATGTTTCTTCTAAAAGCACAGACAAACAACAACAATGTAACAAGTAATAATGTAGATCCCTTACATGATGCTACCAACCTAACTGTTTTTTGCTTCAGTTATAGAGAAATGTATCCACTTACAAACTTATCCATTTCTTCATGTTGCATGAACTAGTGGTACTTTATTAACAACTATTTTAATCCTATATAATATCACAAACTACTGATTAATTAATCATGTAAGCATGTTAGTAGTCACCAACTATGCAGTAATTTAATTATTATTCAGCAGTAATTACTGAAAGGGACATCCCTCCAGCAGAACTATTAACCAATTATGGCTCATTAATAATAACTCCTTATTAACTACTGATCATGCTGAGAAAAATTCCTCTAAGTCATCTATTATCTAATACATATACCCCAAAATATACCAATATCTTAGTATTAATTGTAATTTGTATGTGAGTAAATTAGGTCTTTTCAGATTAGCACTGGGTTGGTGTGTTCATTTAGCTAGTCAGGTTCAGTGTAATAGTTAGTAGCAATATTCAATATTAACATGCTTTTTTAAATTTAATTAATTAATTTTATTTTATTTTTTTACAATTTTGAAAATGTCTATGAATATTTTTTTTAAATAGTCGTATTATTGCAGAATAATGACATCAGCAATAATAATTATAACAATAGTGGTAATAATAATAATAATAATAATAATAATAATAATAATAATAATAATATAATAATAATAATAGTGGTGGTAATAATAATAATAATAATAGTGGTGGTAATAATAATAATAATAGTGGTAATAATATTAATAATAGTGGTAATAATAATAATAATAATAATAATAATAATAATAATAATAATAATAATAATAATAATAATAGTGGTAATAATAATAATAATATTAATAATAATAATAATAATAATAATAATAGTGGTAATAATAATAATAATAATAGTGGTAATAATAATAATAGTGGTGGTAATAATAATAATAATAATAATAATAATAATAATAATAATAATAATAATATCATTTTATCATTTAGTCACTTTTAACTTTGGGTCCTTTCAATGTTTCTTTCTCGAAAAAGTGTCTAATGCTTAATATATGTATACACCGGTATACATATATTTGTGTCAAATTATTATGAAAATGCCATTTTGGTGACAGATTCTCCAAAAGATTGAGGCCAGGGGACAATGGTGGCCACACCATGATTTATTATCTTTTTATGCCAAACCAAAAAGTCAATTGGCACACCTACATTTTATACTATGGCAGAAAATAATCTGTTAGGAACTCCACAGATATCACAGAGGTCATTTTGACACTGTCAGGGATCCTAAAGGGACCTACCATTTCACTTCCTAATAGTCCAGCCCAAATCATCACTCCACCTCCTCCTTCCTGACATCACAGTGTAGTTGGATCAGGGTGGCTATTCACCATCCATCCAGAACTCCATTCATTTTGACCATCCAGTGTAGCATGGCATTCGTCAGTGAGCAAAACAGTTAGAAAATTCGTCTTCATTTTTCTGAGCTAACAGCAACCATTCTCTTTGTGAGCTTTGGTTAGGGGTGAACAAAATACAGTTTTGTATATAACTTCCAACGTCTGAAGGATGAAGCTTTGAGAGTTTCTTGGAAATCCAAAGACAACAGCAGCTTCAAATATCTGTTTGTTGCTCAACGGTGGCTTTTTATAGCTGCCCTTTTAATACTAATAATTTGTCTGACAGACATCTTCCTTAATAAGTCTTTATCTGATTGAATTGTGTTGTGAATTACTCACAAATCTTTTGATAGTTTCAGTTTCTGCAATATATAAATTGTTTTCATGCCTTTGCAAGACAGTGCATTATTTCAGGCTTTTCATCTTAAAAAAAAAAAATCATTTTTCTTTCCATATTGCATGAGAACTGTGACTCGCTTAAAAACGTGGAACAACATATATATAGGTATATGATTATTCACTAGGTTAAGAGTTGTTAAGCGTCAGCAAACTTTTTATTTAAAACCGCCAGTCACTGAAAAGTGTTCATTAGTATTGGAAGGCAAAGTAAAAATGTTGGGTTTATGAATAAGAACTGCTTCTATGAATGAGCTACCATTCGCTAATCACATTAAAGTGCTTACTGTGCACCATGCAAAAGAAATGTTAGACATAATTGATTGAAGATTCTATTTTGGAATTATTTGGCGCTCAGAAGCTATTTTTGCTCTCTTCTGGTCAATAAATAGATTCCTGAATCACTGCAGTCAGCCTCTGAGCTTGCAGTTGGTTGTTGTGCTCGGTCAATTGTTTTGTGTGAATAGTGCTTTCAAGATGAATCTGCTTCTATTTTGGGGTGTGAATCTAAAATAAATGTACACAGCTCTTTCTTAGAAGCTATAATGTGATCAACACAGACATTGCAAAACCATATAATCGAGTAATTAATATTCGTCTGTCGTCCATACAGGACAGGATTTAGGACATGATCTTGATATGCCTCTAATTTAGTCACCATTTCTGCAATTCATGTTGAAGGAGGAGTGTGATAATCAGTTTTATGAATATTGTCCACAAATTATACAAACTCACTGGATGAACGGCAAAGGGGGGACTCAGGGATGGGGAAATTGAGCAGACGTATGTCAAAGTGGGAGCTGTCACCAGAAATACTGAATCTTCTATTTGCCCATCAGGCTGCATCAAAAACCAACCTTGTGGAATAGCTAATTAGAAATTAAAGCCCATTTCAAGCTAATGTGTCATCCTCTTTAGTTTGTGCGTACGCGCGTGTGTGTGTGTGTGTGTGTGTGTGTGTGTGTGTGTGTGTGTGTGTGTGTGTTAGTCACAGGGCAAAAAAGCTGCTTATCAAGTTGGTTGTCTGTGTCTCTGAAGATGTTTTATAAAACCTATAGAAAGTTATAAAAATGATAATAGCTTTGATGTCTTACAATAAAAGTGCATGCATACAGCAACAGGCAAAATTACCTAATAGCAAAACTAAAGGATTAGACTAAATTTTTTTTTTTAGGTTGCATTAAAACTTTGTGTAAAGATACCGTATTTTTTCGGACTATAAGCCGCTACTTTTTCCTAAGTTTTGAACCCCGCGGCTTAAACAATGAAGCGGCTAATTTATTAATTTTTCCTGAGTGTTAGTCAAAGGTTAGTCAAAGAAATCAGCATCAGAAAATGATAAGGACATAATCCTCATCTTGAACACACGCAGTAATACTGGAAAAATGCAGTGGCAGGCTATTCCCAAAATACCGCTATGCTCCTAAAGGAATCGCAACATATTTCACCCGTTACACCGTGTGTAACGTGTCTTTCTTTAAAGCCTGTGTAAAGTACATTAGTGTAGACACCTGAGGCTTATAGACAGGTGCGGCTTATTTATGTTAAAAATAAAAATATTTGTAAAATTCAGTGGATGCGGCTTATATATGGGTGCGCTTTATAGTCCGGAAATTACAGTAAACAATCCCAGAAGTATACACTATGCAGACAAAAAAGTTTGAGACACCTGTGGTGGGTAGTGCATTTCATGGCTAGGCCTTCAGCGGTGTCCTGCCTAAAACAATCCAACTTTTTAATTCCATCATTATGATACCACAGCTGTAGAAACCATCAATATACGAGGTGGTATCAAAAGGTTTAGAGACTAATGGTGCTAGCTGGTGCTATTTAGACCACGTGCATTACAGAGGTGGCAAAAGTCCACACATCCTTTACTTAAGTAGAAGTACAGATCCTCATGTTTTAAAATACTCGGGTAAAAGTTGAAGTACTGATTATACTTTTTTACTCAAGTGAAAGTAAAGAGGTTTTGGCTCAGACATGTACTTAAGTAAAAGTAGTTATTACTGCTACCTGTTTAAGCTATTAACTGGACCTCACATCATAAATAGATAGATAGATAGATAGATAGATAGATAGATAGATAGATAGATAGATAGATAGATAGATAGATAGACAGACAGACAGACAGACAGACAGACAGACAGACAGACAGACAGATAGATAGATAGATAGATAGACAGATAGATAGATAGATAGACAGATAGATAGATAGATAGATAGATAGATAGATAGATAGATAGATAGATAGATAGATAGATAGATAGATAGATAGATAGATAGATAGATGGATAGATGGATGGATGTGATAGCCTAGTGGGTTAATGTCAGGGTCCCCACAAGGATGAGTTTGAGAGTTTGATTCCTGGTCGAGCTGGTTGCTGTGTTGGTAAATAAAACTTCTGGACCTTGTCCACTCTGAAAACATTTCAATTCTGTCCTTTCTCTGTTGGATTCATTTCTTGATTTCCTGGTCTTTAATGAAAGATAACCCCACCAAAAAAAAAAAAAAAACACTTCTGTGGTAGCTCAGTGGGTTAAGGCTTGTGCCTGAACATGGTCCTTAATATAGTCCACGCTGGTGATAAGGTTTCAAAGCCAGTCCTACATGCCTTCTTTCTAACTGCGCTGACATGAAACAAAGTATGAACCCTCCAAAAAGCACAAATGCTTTTCAGCAGTGGTCGCTCAGTGGTTTAAGGCTGGTGCCTCATCTTAACTTGCATCCCAGTCTGAGCTCTTCCATGGTTCATCGGATTACGGTGGTGCCTCACTGATGGTAAGGATCCGGGTTTGAATCCTGCTAGTTGAGATGTTGGTTATGTTCTTGCTTCCTAAATCTTTCATAGCTTTATATTCTTGTGTTGATGGTTTAAAGGTAGATAGACCTGCTCTAAACAAACTTACGGTTTGAATCAGGGTTCAAATCCTGCATTGTCTCTGCTAGTCATGATATCGGTTTGCTTCCTAAGTCTGTCTTTAGCATTATATTCTTGTGTTGATGGTTTGAAAGAAAAGATAGACCTGCTTTAACAATAGGCACAGCCTGTTCAGCGGGTTAAGACTGGTATTTTGCTGTTAGTGGGGTTCAGGGTTCGAATCCTGCTTTCTGTGTTTCTTTCTGGTCTGAATTTCTTGCTTTGAAGCATGAAACGAAGGATAAACCCCCCAAAAAAAGAAGGTGAGTTGTGGGACTTAATGGCTTTGTGGTAAAAGCCTTGCCTCTGAGCTCAGAGGTTGCTGGTTCAAATCTAGCTTGTCCCCATGCTGGGTAGGTTGTGTGGAAATTAGTGTGTGGTGAGCAATGGAGTGGGTGACTGTGAACAAAGGCTGTGAAGATCTGCTGGGTTACAGCCTCAGAAAATAAAGTGAGGGTGACAGTTTTGCATTTTGGGCAGGGAGGGAAAGGTTATTAAATAAATTCTTTCTCTGGAGCCTATGTTTTTGCTTCATAACCCCCTGTTTTCAGCTTCTCAGATGCCAGGGGGGCAGGCGCCTGAATATTGCCCCCCTGGTTCAGTATACGCCCTCTGAAACCGTCCACATCCGACCTTTCACGCCGCCATTTCTGACACCTTCTTCACTATGGTCAACGGAACCTTCCACACTCTTAACTTTGAGTCCTGGCTGGAGTTTGAACCAGCAACCTCTCAACCCAGAGGCAAAGCTCTTCCAATTGAGCCACAGGATCTCCTGCAAGAACCTGATTTTTAGGACCTTTTTTGCTTCTTTTATAAAACTTTTTAAACAATTTAAGGGATAGCTAAGGGGTAGGAATTGAACCGGGTGAGTCAGATAGCAGAGGCCGCATCACTCTTTTATTTATTTCACTAACCACTACCCAGCAATTTAAGTTTGTGTCGCCATTATGAGGGAAAAACCCACAAAACGCCACCCAGAGGGTTAATTGTGTAAAACATGGCGGATTTGGTGTTTGATTTGAGACTTGGCGCAGAAATATAACAAAAGTTTACTGATTAAAAATATTTTTATCTGGAGTTTATATATTTTTATATCTAAGAAAGGACGTCGTGGATAAACATATTTTTTGCCGAAGGTTTTAATTGCGCCTCTTTTTTATTTAGTTATTTATTTATGTATTTACATTTTCTATAAAAATTGTGAAACAGAAATGCGCGCTGAATTGATAGCGCGTTAATAAAATTTTGTGCCGTTTACAATAATTTTAATTTTGACAGCCAAATATACATATATACATACATACATACATACATACATACATACATATACAGTTAGGAAAATAAGTATTTGAACACCCTGCTATTTTGCAAGTTCTCCCACTTAGAAATCATGGAGGGGTCTGAAATTGTCATCGTAGGTGCATGTCCACTGTGAGAGACATAATCTAAAAAAAAAAATCCAGAAATCACAATATATGATTTTTAAACAATTTATTTGTATGATACAGCTGCAAAAAAGTATTTGAACACCTGTCTATCAGCTAGAATTTTGACCCTCAAAGACCTGTTAGTCTGCCTTTAAAATGTCCACCTCCACTACATTTATTATCCTAAATTAGATGCACCTGTTTGAGGTCGTTAGCTGCATAAAGACACTTGTCCACCCCATACAATCAGTAAGAATCCAACTACTAACATGGCCAAGACCAAAGAGCTGTTCAAAGACACTAGAGACAAAATTGTACACCTCCACAAGGCTGGAAAGGGCTACGGGGAAATTGCCAAGCAGCTTGATGAAAAAAGGTCCACTGTTGGAGCAATCATTAGAAAATGGAAGAAGCTAAACATGACTGTCAGTCTCCCTCGGACTGGGGCTCCATGCAAGATTTCACCTCGTGGGGTCTCAATGATCCTAAAGAAGGTGAGAAATCAGCCCAGAACTACATGGGAGGAGCTGGTCAATGACCTGAAAAGAGCTGGGACCACCGTTTCCAAGGTTACTGTTGGTAATACACTAAGACGTCATGGTTTGAAATCATGCATGGCACGGAAGGTTCCCCTGCTTAAACCAGCACATGTCCAGGCACGTCTTAAGTTTGCCAATGACCATTTGAATGATCCAGAGGAGTCATGGGAGAAAGTCATGTGGTCAGATGAGACCAAAATAGAACTTTTGGGTCATAATTCCACTAAACGTGTTTGGAGGAAGAAGAATGATGAGTACCATCACAAGAACACCATCCATACTGTAAAGCATGGGGGTGGTAGCATCATGCTTTGGGGGTGTTTTTCTGCACATGGGGCAGGGCGACTGCACTGTATTAAGAAGAGGATGACCAGGGCCATGTATTGCGAGATTTTGGGGAACAACCTCTTTCGCTCAGTTAGAGCATTGAAGATAGGTCGAGGCTGGGTCTTCCAACATGACAATGACCCGAAGCACACAGCCAGGATAAACAAGGAGTGGCTCTGTAAGAAGCATATCAAGGTTCTGGCGTGGCCTAGCCAGTCTCCAGACCTAAATCCAATAGAGAATCTTTGGAGCGAGCTCAAACTCTGTGTTTCTCACCGACAGGCCAGAAACCTGACTGATCTAGAGAAGATCTGTGTGGAGGAGTGGGCCAAAGTTCCTCCTGCAGTGTGTGCAAACCTGGTGAAAAACTACAGGAAACGTTTGACCTCTGTAATTGCAAACAAAGGCTACTGTACCAAATATTAACATTGACTTTCTCAGGTGTTCAAATACTTATTTGCAGCTGTATCATACAAATAAATAGTTTAAAAATCATACATTGTGATTTCTGCATTTTTATTTTTACATTATGTCTCTCACAGTGGACATGCACCTACGATGACAATTTCAGACCCCTCCATGATTTCTAAGTGGGAGAACTTGCAAAATAGCAGGGTGTTCAAATACTTATTTTCCTCACTGTATATATATAAAAACAAATTAAAAATGTTGTTATCTAATGAATGTATCCAGGCTGAAGATCCACATATAGAACACAAGCAGAGAAAAGATGATGATGATCAGGAATGTGTCTGTTCTCAGTCATGTTTACATCACTGACTCCCTCTGTCTCATCCACATTAACCCCAAACTTCTTACTGCCTTCTGCCTGCTGATTCTTAGCTCCGTAAACTAGTCTAAATCTGTGGTGAGTGAGAGTCAGGACTTTATACACCAGTGGATTAAAAAAGACGCGCAATGACAGGAAATTGGTTGTTCGGCTGAAATCGGCGCACAGTGAAAATAAAAAAAATATTTCACCAAATCAATGGATTAAAACTAAAGTAACGAGCCGGTTTTGAAAATGTAAGAAGTAAAAAGTACAGATATTTGTGTAAAAATGTAATGAGTAAAAGTAAAAAGTTGTCTGAAAATAAATAGTGGAGTAAAGTACTGATACCAAATAAAAATCTACTTAAGTGCAGTAACGAAGTATTTGTACTCCGTTACTTCCCACCTGTGGTGCATTACCACATCTGCAATTTCATCATGGACAGCAAGTTTAAACAAATAGTAAACATGAAATTCTGTGCGAAAATGGACAAATCTGCTACAGAGATGTTTGACATACGCCGATACGTACGTGCGCTTCAATAACGGAAGAACATCACTGGAAGATGATGAGCGCTCAGGAAAACCTTCACTTGACTTAACCCCAGAAAAGGTTGAAACTGTTTGACAACTTGTGCATGATTTGCCAACTTGTGCAAAACAATCAACATGATCTCACTTCTACACCCACACTACTCACCAGGTTTGACTCCTGCAGACTTCGCTCTCTCCCCAAAGATGAAGATCCAGCTCAAAGATTGCGGTTTTGACTCTACTGCGGTGATCCAGTGTGAATCAAAGAAGTTGCTTGACACACTTTGAAAAGAAGACTTCCAGGACATATTTTAGAAGTGGCAGGAACACTGGGAGCACTGTGTTGCTGTGCATGGGGACTATTTTGGAGGTGATTCTTGTAAACAGAGCTAGTCTCGAAACTTTTTGATACCACCTCATAATACAGAAATGCAGTATAACAGAAAATTAATGAGATTAATAACCCAATAAACACAATTCAACTAATCACTTTCACTGCAACCACAGTTGCACCACCTGCATACATCTCTAGCAGAAACATTAATATCATTCATTTTAACTTAATATTAACTTTTTTTTTTAATATTACTCAATTGTTTGTGGTTTGTGGGTTTTAAAATTCATTTGAATTCAAGGCAAATTAATGTTTGTTGTAAAAATGTAATGAGTAAAAGTAAAAAGTTGAACTACAAATAAATAGTGAAGTAAAGTATTGATACAGTATCCCACCTCTGGTGCAGGACATGCCTGTCTTGCCTTGCCTTACTGCATTCTCTAGCTTTATAGAAGGAATCATTGTCTTTGTTCCTCTTTATTTCTTGCCTACCTAGGATTGTAGCTTTTAGATGTAATACTCTAGTTAGCATTAAGATCATAGTTCTATTATTGGCATAATACAAATAGTAATACCACTGATATAATACAATCATCAATATCCTCAATCCCACTTCACATTAGGTGTTTATAATGACTATGTGCATATGTTTAAAAAAATACTTGATAAAAATTACCATGTTAGGTGCAATGATACTTATTAATTGTGTTCATGTATTGCAAAACACTTGGCAGTGTAATCTTATTTGTAGATGTAATTAATGCAAATGCAGATCCCACTATGCTCTGGTTAAAAAATGTTTTTTTGCTAATGGATTGAACTTATCCCCAAAATAAGCAAAAATTTACAAGGACGATTTACAAAATATTTTTTTTCATGGAATAAGTCTGTACAGCTTGTTTCTTCTTTAACACGAATATATTTAAAATAGGTTTATTATATTTTATGTAAATCCAAAGAAACAAATGAGCTCATTTCTTGTAAGTTAAGTGAATTTAACACAACGGAGACCAAAGTAGATCCCAAGTGCTTTATAGTAAAATCAGCAGAAAACAATAACAATACCATACAATTAATCCTAAGATAAAGAATAAAAACAAGCCTTTCGACATGCTTGAAAAACATTTACTGGTAACATGAAAACATTGACTGTTACAGAGTTTATGGGCAGCTACAGAAAAAGCCTGATAACCTTAGATTTACAATGTGAACAAGGAACAGACTAAAACATGCTGACTAAAACGTCTTGATCCCAACGATCACAGGGGTGTGGTGGCTCTAGGGCATTATCCTGGGAACACTGGGTGTGAGGTGAGAATAAATCCTGGGTGGGATCCTAATACAATGCAGGGCAACGTGTACATGTCCATTTACAGCTAGGAGCATTTCATCTTAGCTAATCTGCCTCATGGCATGTTACACTAAATCAGAGGAAATTAGAAACAAAGAAAACATGTCAAAAACTGGATGCTGTGAGGTGGCAATGCAATTAACATTGTAACATGCACACAAACCAAGATAACTTCCATATATATTTAATACACACCCTTTAACTATGCGTTTATTTTTCAAGTTTTTCAGCGTTTGAAATCTGCACTCATTGGATTCATGCTAATATTAATCAGTTGCTAATGTTACTCACCGAAGAAATGAAAGACACATGCACACATGCAATCAAACACAAACACACACAAATGAAAAAATAAAATAAAAACAATAACAAATTGCAACCCAACAGGTCTCACATTAAATATAATTTAAACAAGGTCAATTTAAAGTGCCTTGTCTTAGTTAGTTAGTGAGGTGGAAAAAATATATATATGGTTCTCAGGCTCCATGCTACGCTTGTCTGTATGGTTCCCTCGGCATTAAACCTTGAACAAAATAATACGTGGAAAACCCCAGGAGGAGATCTGAATAATCAATTACAGTCTTGTGAGTTTTAATTACGCACATGTTTACACCTAAAGCAGGTAAGCCTGAAAGAGCATATGCACGGCCTGTTCTAAACATTTGGAGCAAAATTAATGTCCTTTCACCTTTTAGAATAAATAAAAAGCACTAGACACAACAAATAATTTCTTTTTATTCATACAAATCCTGTTATCAGTACTTTTATTTAATTAAATGTGTATTAACACTAAAGACATTTTCAAAGAAAAAAAATGAAAGGTCATCTGTACTATCTGTAATGTTAGTAGTTGGGCTACACTGGACAATAATCATTTGTTTTGATAATGCTTTTTTCATTACTTTATAATGCTAACTTTTGTAAGTTTAAGCTTATGATTTTATTATAAATTACCTACATATCTCACTAAATCGTCCAGGACTTTTTGAAATTTGTTCAGTAATTTATTTACTATAACACACCGACCGACTAAAATGGGTGGTAAAATTAAATTTTTTTATCTGGATATGGACATAATTTCCTCCATATAATAAAACAATATAGACTATAGATATAACAATATGCAGCATATTATCTATTGCATTAAAAAAAAAATATATATATATATATATATATATATATATATGTTCGATATAACCAAAAAAACAGTGAAAGTAAAAAATACAAACTAATAAGTCAAGTCAAGTCAAATCAAGTTTATTTGTATAACACTTTTCACAACAGACATTGTCTCAAAGCAGCTTTACAGAATTCAACAGTTAAGGTGAATGGTGTGTATTTAACCCTGATGAGCAGCCGTGGCGACTGTGGCAAAGGAAAACTCCCTTAGATGTTATGAGGAAGAAACCTTGAGAGGAACCAGATTCAAAAGGGGAACCCATCCTCATTTGTGTGACATCATAAATCTTTCAACAATACAGAACACTGAAGAGAGAGAACTAACATGATTACTGGAGTATAAGATTATAAGTAATGTTCTTTTTACAGTTCTATACAGTCTATATGGTTATAAAACTAGGAGCTACTGAGCTCAACATTTGTGATCATCACAGATCCAGCAACAGCTTCTCCATGTCAGAGCCTTTAAACACTCCAGAAGGTCCAGTGTCAAAACTCCACACATGTAGTGGGATCCAATTGGCACAAAATAAGCAGAAAAAATATTTTTTTAAACTAAAAAGAATAAGTATTAATTAGGCTATTACGGTAATGTAATCATCACCAGAATTTTTTAAACATACAGTACAGACAGTTAAGGTACTTTTTTTTGAAATAATAAACAATGCTCTATCCTAGCTGTGAATAATGATTTATTTACAAACTTGTACTTTTTTTTATAGTATTTTTAAAGTTATCATGGCGCTCACACTATTTTGAATAATCCAGCTGCAAATAATGATCCATCTTTAAACGTCGCTGATGCAAATCGTCAGAATAAGGCTCTGTTTATTGATACATTATTATCAAAAATACACAATGACGATGACTGATGACTTAGCAAACTTTGAGAGATGCATTCTTTTCTGTGCCAACAAGTCAGTATGCAGAAAAGTTTGATTTTGTTTGTCACTGTACATAGTCTCTTCATGCATTCAGCCTGGGTCCCACATTTATATGGTAATATTAACTGGTTCCACGTGAATAGCAGTTAATTATATTCAATGAACAAAGACTGGTCTTGCCCTTCCT
Source organism: Silurus lanzhouensis (assembly GCA_039877035.1). Lineage (NCBI taxonomy): Eukaryota > Metazoa > Chordata > Actinopteri > Siluriformes > Siluridae > Silurus > Silurus lanzhouensis. Next base: position 6,032,751 of record JBCEWE010000214.1, on the reverse strand, counting down.
GATTGGTGAAATAGTGTACAGGTTTGTAAGGGTTATGGAGGGCCCCCCTGCAAGCCTGAGAAATTGCCACAATTGCCTGCTCTGCCTATAGCTAGCGTATTATATGGACAATGTGATTCTGGGAGCATTAAAAATAAACTGGTTGTATCATATATTTACATTTCTTGTCAGTGAATTGAATAATAATGTTAAATTTGGGCTGTTTACTGTTATAAAAGATTCCCATCTGTGGTGTGGCAACTAAAGGTTTTTTTTATACATGATAAAATGATAAAATACATTAAATGCTTTCTCTCTCTCTCTCTCTCTCTCTCTCTCTCTCTCTCTCTCTCTCTCTCTCTCTCTCTCTCTCCTCTCAAAGTGTAAAAAGTCAGTTGTTGAACTTTTTGATTGGACAAGGCAAATAAGGATAGATGATAGAGAGGAGCAAAGAGTAGAGTTGGTTTTTTTTTTTTTTTTATGTGGTGAAAAGTCGTGTCCTGATTGATTTTAAATTTTATAAATCAATCAATGATGTGGAAAGTTTTTTAGAGAAGTGGGGTTATAATGAAACTTTTTGCATTGTAATAGATTAAATGTTATTCTTTAATAATGTTTTTAAATAGGTGGTGGATTTACAAGAGATCATTTCATGTGGCTATACAGAGATGGAAAATGGGTTTTTAACACAAGTTTTAAACATATTAAATAAAGTTGTTATAAGAAACTCAAAGAAAAAAAACTCTCTCTTCCATGACATGCATTAATGCCTTCTCATTTGAGATGAGTATAGTTGCCAGCAGGTGTTTTTCATTGTGTCATTTGAATCAGTAAGGAACAGCAGCCGGATGTTGCTGCAGTGCGAATAAGTGTGTCCTCGAACTAAGATCGAAGGTTCTGGGAGTTTAGCACACAGGCCATTTGGGTAGCAAAGACTCATAATTCTCATATTTGTGCGTGAGAGCATAGTGATTTATTCCCGCTTTAGTAAAAGTACAAATCCCCTGATTGAATTTAGATGTAAAATTATTCCTTTCACATTTCTGTTGGACTGCTCCTGTTCTATCAGAGACTCAATTCATTAAATGTCACTTAACAGTGAAACTGGTGTGGTTTTGTCTAAAAGCTTACAACGATAAACTTTAAATAAATATTTAAAATATATCAGGGTTAAATCTGCAAATCACAGGTTCCCGATTAATTTTTTTTAACAATAAAAAAATTGAGAAAAAAGTAATATACTTCTAAGATTATAGTTTTATTATTATAATATTTTCCTAGGCCTGAACATTTTTTGGCTAGTTTCAGGATTAAACCCTTTTGCTGGATCCCAGTCTGAATGTATAAACTAAGTATAAGGTTTATTGGCAAATTATAGTTCATACTAATGTGATTGGTTTGTGATTGAATAAACTAATGTCTGTTTAGTCTGAATAATGCATTCATGTTTAAATAAATAAATAAATAAATAAATAAATAAATAAAGGGGAAGTTTCTTTGTTTCTTACTGATAAAAATTCTATTTTTTCATTTGTTGTGTGAGAATTTATCATTTTAGTGAGAAGTATTAAGTATTAAGAAAGAAGTATTTTTTATATAAATACTAAGCATCTGTGAAATCGGTGTGCTGTATTCTGTTGGTGTTTTGTCCTTGAAAAATTTAGATTTTGTTATACTGCATAAAAACATCTTTCCTTGACATGTTAGAAAGTATTTGGGTTTGAAAGAATGAATTCATTTAGAATGAAATTTCAAGTAACTCAGGTTTGCTTTTATCAATAAGACAAAAAATCAAAGCATGATTGATTGAATAAAAACATATGGGTGGACACTACCACCTGAAAGTAAGCTTTCAGTATCATTTCCTTTATAACAAAAAACAAAGTGAACCAAAAGCAGCAGCTTCTAGGCACCAGTTCAGAAAACTTGTGCATGTTATCTAAATTCTAGAGAAAAACCTCTATAGCCAAAAAACTATTGTGGCATTGGACACAATATATTAAAGTCAGAGAAAACAAACAAACGATATTTCAGTTACTGTAGTTAAGGTTAGAGATATGGTAAGTTGCCATTGCATTAGTTAGCTGCATTAATAAGCATAGAATTTCCTTAATAATAGTAAAATATATGTGTGTTATTGCATGTTAACATTCATTCTTTATACAGATCTCATACATATTCTCAGTGAATCTTCATGTACTGAGCAACTCAAGAACTTTAAGGATGGATTAAACTGTAAATTCTATCGACTGCTACGATTGTTTAGGACCACAGGTTGCATGAACATTTTTGCATTTACAGTTCAGACAAACCAATCTATCAAATTTTCTCTTAACAGCAAGGCATTTCCTTCACAGAACTGTTACTCACTAAATGTTTTGTCTCTTTGGGGTTTTTTTCCTGGTTTTTTTGGCACATTTCTGTGTAAACTGTTGTGTGTATGTATTTTAATAATGCATTGTCAATAAAGTGGATGGTGAGATTTTAATACTGATTTAATAAGACAATACAAAATTAATGTTAATCATTAAGACATTTTGTATATAGGTTACATTTCAAGATATTCACCACAAATTTTCAAAATAGCAGATTTATCATTCTTGGCCTGCTGAAAGAAATTTGGCATATGTGTGTGTGGTTGTAAGTATTTCTGTCTCTCTCTCTCTTAAAAAGGGGTCACTGGCCAAAAACCTCTGGAATATGATCAATTGTATGACGTGATAGTGAACATGACCACCTGGTGCCATGTCACTGAGCCATTGTAGGTGGTAGAGGACCTGATTGAAAATGTCTGGTTATGACAGTGCACATAATACAGCAAACTGTCCGCTCAATAAATTGGACAAACACATAGCAGATGCATTTCATGCATGGCTACTTTAGACTGAAGCCTACTTCATTTTTCTGAGGAATTCTGCTAATGGCCAGATGCTCATTGATATACATACAGAATACAAAATGCTGCAGACATGGGAATAGGATTTTCCTGTTAGTAATTTTACATTAAGAATCTGTCATTTCAATATATACTTGGATAAGCTGATATAAAACATAAAAGAAAAAAAATAATTAAATGCTAAAATCTAAATGATAGTTTGAAAAGAAGCTTGTGTGCTACTTGAATTCAGTTTTTCTGGCTATAAAGCCTCACATTCCATGGAAACTAAAGAACCATTTGCAGTTTTAGACTTAATAGCGTTCCTTTCTGTGGTAATCTTGAACCTCCAAGGTTATCAATTGAATCTTGAGGTTGAAGAGAGAAAATTAAAAATATCAGAGGTCAGCCTTGAAGCACTACAAAACTATCATGGCATTTTGTTGATCTTCACAAAACATCTTCTGCACTCCGCACATTTCCACACATGGCTCCAGCTGTTGTGGAACTTGTGAACATGCTACTTATAGGTGCAGGTGTGGGATATCGTTACATATAAAGCTATCTATGTGTTGTTTTGCTTCTCAACTTGTTTTGTTCATATTACCTGTGGGAACACAAGATTGTTTATGAGGAAAATGCAGGGGGGTGATGTAACTGGAAGGTAGCATTTGGGAACAAGAGAATGATCTTAAGGTGGATTTAAATGTTTGCAGAGTAATATTAAAGTGGATAAAATGATAATACAAGAAAATGTAGATATGTTGGATATTATTAGGTGTTATTATCATTACAAGATTCTTTTTAAAGTATAATGGCAATAAGTCTATATGTATTATCTCTATAAGTTTTAGCTTTAATAAACCTAACAATTGGTGCTTGCAATGTTGCAACATACACTAAGTTATCAATTGTGTTCTATGATTAAGCAACTAAGCAACTAAGTTGATTAAGCAAGTAATCTAAAATCATTTGATACCTCAGCTTGTTCTACAAAGCAACACATGGTAGTCAGTTCCTTTGGCAATGGTGTTGTCATGGAGTGAGATAATCACATGCTATTGGGAATATTTTTTGCTTAGATATTTTCGAACCATGCTCAATTCTGTGGCAGCTTCATGAGAGAGTCACTGAAGTGTATTTGTTCTTTAACACTCATACAGAACAAACGATTTGCCAAAGAATTGCTGAACTTAAAACCATAAAGACATCATAAGTAAAATCAGTGGTGCCAGCTAAATAATATATTGTATTTTTTATGGAAATACAATGCAATTATTAAATTCATGTTAAAAATGTTCAAAAGTGGAAGCGGCGGCGTTGCTGAAAATCATGCTTAATGTTTTTACGCTGGATGCCCTTCCTAACGCAACCCTCCCCATTTATCGGGGCTTGGGACCGGCACTAAGAATGCACTGGCTTGTGCAACCCCAATGGCTGGGGTTGGTTCCCTGACTGGGAATCTAACCCAGGCCGCAGCGGTGACTAAATATAAACTTTTGAAATATAGTGTTTTGCAAACTTAATATTAAGTTATAAAACCTGCTTGACTATCCAAGGTGCATGCAGTGCAAATTGTATTTTTACAAAATATACTGAAAGATGTTTCATTTTATATGTGAATATCCATCCATTTAATTGATTCTTCTACTATGGTTAATTTGCATTTTGGAAAGTTTGGAAAATTACCACAAGACTTTTAGTAATTAGTTCACTAAAGTACACAGAATAAGGAAAAAACAAGGTTTCTTACATTTATCTCTTTATCCGACAGCAGGGACACTCACAGATAATGTCAATAATGCTCTGTGGAAACTTTTCAACCCAACTTTTTACAAGAGTAACATCATCCTACTTCCATGCCATGACTGATCCTGCTTATGAATTATTCTGGTCATCACTACACAACCCGTTATCCAGATGGCCCAGGGGCGGTGTGAGAGGGTAGTTCTAATGGACTGGGCAGCCCTGACAGCCTACGCTATGATGACTGCTCAACCTGGCAAATAGCATGCGATTCAACCCCACACACAGCAGGGAGAGAAAAGCGGGGAATTCTGAGGTGGAGGTGGAGGATGGAAGAGAGGAAGAATGTGGGGGTTGGAGATATAGCATAAAATCGAGCCTGGAAAGCTCTTGTACCATCAGGAACACCAGATTGCACATGTTTACCAGAGAAACTTGTAGACTGTTGAGTCAGTACCTTGCTTTGCCGATCAAAATAGAATTTATTATGCAAAGAAAGGCAGTGTGCATTGCATTCTGAACGCTTCAACCTGGGTAAAGCCTGTTTTTCTACTTGCTGTGGGTGTGCGATTTCTAAACAATTCATTAACAATATCCAGCCGAAAGTATTACAGTTTAAAGATTACTAACTAGTCCCACCTCATCTCATAGTTGTATAGACTTTTTTTTTTATCTCTTTTGAATCTAGTTTTTTTATCTGTCAAAGAAGCTGATATAAAGGGCTGACATCTGTAAATCAAACAAAAACAGTGTGTGTAAATTATATAGTGAGCTATAGGCTGAGCATTGCCAGTGCTGCCATTTTATTTTATTTTTTTACAGTTATTCTTATTAGAATGTAATTGGATTGATTAACTGCGACATAAATGAGGAGGTCATAAATAAAAACTCTGGCTACTTTTCCACATTATATTCAGTTCATATTTCTGATTAGTGTAGCAGTAACACACATACATACATAAATACATTATATAAATTCTCCATTATACTATGGAGAGCATTCTTGTAAACAATATAATTTAATATTTTCTTTTTCTTTTTCATATTTATTTCATATTTTTTTTTTATATTCTTATTTTTATACCACACCATTCCGCACAAGGACACTTTACACCACACCTTACTGCACACGGACACTCATGGATTCACAAGATTGGAGAACACAGAGAGAGGGATTTTTGACCATTCTTCTTTGCACAATCTTTCTAGATCATCCAGTGTCCTGGGTCCTCTCTTATGCACTCTTCTCTTTAGCTCGCCCCACAGGTTTTCGATTGGGTTGAGGTCTGGGGACTGAGATGGCCATGGGAGGACCTTGAGTTTGTGACTGCTGAACCACTTTTGTGTAGATTTTGCCACATGTTTTGGATCATTATCCTGCTGAAAGACCCAATGACGACCCATCTTCAGCTTTCTGGCAGAGGCCATCAGGTTTTTATTTAAAATATCCTGGTACTTCAAAGCGTTCATAATGCCATGCACCCTAACAAGGTTCCCAGGGCCTTTGGAAGAGAAACAGGCCCACAGCATCACAGATCCTCCACCATACTTCACGGTGGGCATGAGGTGCTTTTCGGCATACTCATCTTTTGTTTTACGCCAGACCCACTTAGAGTGTTTGTTGCCAAAAAGCTCAATCTTAGTCTCATGTGACCAAAGCACACGATCCCAGTTGAAGTCCCAGTACTGCTTAGCAAACTCCAGACGTTTACGTTTGTGAGTGTTAGTGAGAAAAGGCTTTTTTCTTGCATGCCTCCCAAACAGCTTGTTGGCATGTAGAGAGCGTCTGATGGTTGTTTTGGAGATTCTGTGACCCCAAGATGCCACTCTTTGATGCAATTCTGTGACGGTGAGCTTGGGAAATTTTTTTACTTCTCTTACCATCCTCCTCACTGTGCGTTGTGGCAAGATAAACTTTGGACCTCTTCCAGCCTTGTTTGTCACTGTTCCAGTTGTTTTAAACTTCTTAATGATTCCTCTGACTGTAGATACCGGCAAGTTAAGGCGAGTGGCTATTTTCTTGTAGCCATTGCCTGACTTATGAAGGTCGACACACATCTGCCTTACTTGAATGGTGTGTTCTCTTGTCTTTGCCATGTTGACAAATGGGTAAGAGAATTAGGCCTCTGTGTCACGTCATATTCATACCCCAGGGAAACAGGAAATCATGAATTACTAATTAAAAGTCCCTAGATACCCTGACCAACCTTATCAACTACAGAAAAATATATATAAAAAAAAAAACAATTAAATTTTTCAGAGGAATTGTTAGGGGTGCCAATAATTGTGGCACACATGATTTCAAGTTTTTTTTTTTTTCTAAATGTATGATTTTTTTTACCACCAAAGTTATGTACTTAAATGAAAGGTTGGATTTTTCTCTTTTTTTGCATTTGGGTTCTATGTTGTTTTAAAAAAAAGGAGAATTTTTAGAAGTCCACGACCACATCTTAAACAGGGGTGCCAATAATTGTGGAGGGCACTGTATTTACATATCTTTATATCTTTATTTATCTGCCTTCTTTTTCTTGTTATTATATTTTTCTTTTAAATTTTGTTATTATATTTATATTTTTATGCTTCTTTTTACCCTATTTTATTCCCTCATGCCGGACTGTCTTTAAAAGCATTTCACTGCATGTCGTACCCTGTATGTATGTGTATGTGACAAATAAAATTTGATTTGATTTGATTTGATAATCTTCTGTATTTTACTCTTACTCTTAACACCTGAAATGGATTGCAAATTTACAGGCTTGCAGGTGCAGACAAACAATAATTTTACAATTATTTAACAGTTTTAATTTTTTTCTTAAGAAATTAGAAAAAACTGTAGAAACGTCTTAAGGAGATCTCTTGAAAGGTTTTATGTAGAACAGGGTCAGGGTAATTTTCTCAATTTAATTACTATTTAGCAGTTTAGCACCTTAAGGAAGTCCTGTTCTATCTATTTATGAGGGTCTAGAGTAATGAGCAGTCAGTGTGCATAATATATATGCATTTTATATATATATATATATATATATATATATAGTGTACAAATATGCTGATTAGCTTTTTCCTACTTACTTGAACTTCTTCACACTCCCACATCCAGATAATAAGACAGAGTTTACCAAGTTTTCTTACTTTTTACTTAATGACTGAAGGACCTAGGACAAGGTAAGGAGACTCCAGCTTGGTGAGATAGTGAGATGGAAAATGATGTTTCTGTGAGACTGAAAATGACTCAAAGTGACTGAATCATGCCCTTAGCACTCATCATGGTGTGTAAGGACATAACAGTCACATATTGGCCAGAATGAAGAAAACAGGCAACAAGTACTAAAAGGGAAAGTAAGAAAAGTGTGGTGGATTAAAAGAGCTTTGCAACAACACTCATTTAGATAAGCACTTATTGCCAGGTTTAATAGAGTCTAAAACAGACAAACTTGGATTATAGTCCAGATAATACAAGAAATCAGGATCTTAGAAGACTTTACTGTAAACAGTCATGCATACATGTATCTCATTTGCTGAAAAGGAAACCAGGAACTGCATACAACAACCAATAAGCACAAAATGGTTCCAGTTTTTTTCGACGGGAAAAAAAGGATAAATAAAGATGGTGATATCTTCACTGTTACTGATCTATACTGCTTACTTTCTCTAAATAGTACCTAATAATTACCTGTTTTCATTAAATCTTAAACTGACTTTATGGCAGTGGTACTTGGTACCAATGGTATTTATTTGACCTGCAATCACCATTCCATCTGCAAACTGAATGCGGTAGAATATAAATTTCCCTTCACTTGATCTAGGAGACCAAAACCTGATCCAACATGACAATACCCCTTTGCCAAAGTGAACTTCAGTAGGTCATGGTTTACATAGTTTACATGGGATGGAGTGGAAAATGTTAAGTGACCTACTACCTACCTACCTACCTACTACCTACCTTTATAAACCTCTGACCTCAACCCATACTAAATGCCTTGAGGATGAATTAAAACACTGACCGCACCCCAGGCCCCTTCACCCTAACCCTGAATCTGCCGTTACCCTTGTGGCTTAATGAAGCTCCACAACCACACCTAAAAAAAAGCAAAATGGTGACTAAATTTGGAATAGATTGTTCAAAATGTGCATATAAATCTTATAATCAGGTATCCACAATTTTTTGTCCATACAGTGTCCTGTACATTGTTTTTCAATTTTTACATCGTTGAAAAGAGCACACTTTTGTGATTGCTCTTGAAAACTCTGAACCATTTCCTTGATATGATTACTGACATCAGTCTTACTTAAAAGCTCATGTAGATAGCATTACTTTGACCCTTCTTTAATCTCAGGAATATTGCTGAGATAAGAAATATATCTTACAGGATGCTTTATTTGACCTCATGCTGGATTATTGGAATGCCTTTCTGTTTGAATGTAAGCGCATGAACAAGAAGCATCAGTTAGTAGAATAGAGCAACAAGAATCTTTTCTAGAACCAGAATATATGACCAATCACACCTGTCTTTTCCAGTCTACAACAAATAGCATTTATAATAAAAATATTACCATTGGTATATAAAGCACTGAATGATCTTGTACCATAGGGGATTCTTCTTAAAAGACCGACAGTTATGTTGTAAATTAGATTTGTTGATGATGAAGTGGCTGGCTGCTTTATGATTTAGAGATCCACATGTCTGTGTTACCTTTTGGCTCTCCCTTTTAGTAATGCTATCATATCTAGTCTTGCTGGAGTCTCTGCTTGCAACATTACATTAAAATAAGCAGACATTATATTCCATGTTTCTCTCTCTCTCTCTCTCTCTCTCTCTCTCTCTCTCTCTTCTCTCTCTCTCTCTCTCTCTCTCTCTCTCTCTCTCTCTCTCTCTCTCTGAAGTAAAATTGATCCTGTTCCCAATAAATTTGGCCTATAATTAATAGTCTGCTACACTGGCTTTCGGCTACAGTCGCCATAAACAGATTTACATTAAAGTCACAGTGAACAGTTGATGATGGAACTATAACACATAATTTTTCCTGCCACAATCACCACTGGCTTGCTCATCAGTGATAAATATATAGAGACTCCAAATCTAGAAGAAAGCCCAGATTTGGAAAAGAGAGGTTTATAAAGGTAACATGCTTTTTTATTTGTTGTTTAAAGTTCAACCTCAGATACGTCATATCAGACCTTCAGAACTATGTGTATGCACCATAAACATGTCAAAGTTCTTCACTCACCTGGGCTATTTATAAAGTGTGAGCAATGTAATTAACGAAAATTGTAGACAAATCTGTCATATTGACTAAAACTGCTTTACAAGGCATTGCTGCAGAGTGTGTTTGTGTGTTCAACAAGGCTGCAAGCACAGCTCTCTGCCACTTTATCTTTCAAAACAAGAGGAGGAGATTGCATTCAAATGGCACAATTTCAGGCCATGTTACAGAAGCCAGCACCCTAGCCACATGCCACATATCTCTGAAACAAGCAAAACAAAAGCCAGGCTGTTTATCTGACTAGTTAATAAAAGCTGCTTCGGTCTAAAAAGCTATTTTTATAATATAATAAAAGTAAGCTTATGTAAGCTTATGTGTTTGATTAGATTTAATTTTATGTAAAAAACATACTAATGCTTTATATTAAAGATTTCCTTCAACTGATTGTATTAAATATTTTCTATACAGTACTTAATATGATAAACCATACTTTAACATTAATACACCATTAATCACATTAGCAAACCATCAATAAGTAATTTCAATCCCATATGACCCACATGAATATCTCAAAAATCACCTAGATACCAGATATCTGTTGCTATTTAATGTTTGTTAATTCATTCATTATTCATTACATTCATTCCTTCATTCATCTTCTGTAACTTCTCTATCGTGTATAATGCAGAGACTATTCCACATGGTAAATTTATCCAGGGAGGGATGCCTTCGTTTGCAATTTACACACACAATCATTAACTTTCAAACACATTCACAGCTAAGGGCAATTATGCAAAACCACCTACCTGCATGAACAGTGTGAACATTGGAAATCTACAAGAACACAGGCGAAACCCTGGAATCTCCATCTTACCTGTGTTCCAAGTTTTAAATCATGTGATCTATGTAGACTAAACTGTGGTCAAGGATAAAAAAAAACGTAGATGTATTTCTTTTTAAATAAACTAATTCAAGTAGTGCTGGTATCTAACATGACCTTGTGTACAGAATAATATGTATGTATAAATATGTTTAGATATTTTTACTCAGTCAAGGTCAGCCTTATAGCTTATATCATTTAACCAAGTATATATAGTGCAGGTCCAAATGCCACAAAAATTGTGATTGAATGACAGAGATTGAAAGATCAGTGTTGAGGTATGAAGAGTTTTCAAAAATCATGTTCAGACTGAACTGTCTACTCACTGAGTGACAGCACACGATAAATATAATGCAGAAATGCAGACTTTTTCCATCTATTACTCATATGGGTTAGTGGCATTTAAATAAAATGAGAAAAATGTGTGAAAATGTATGGATCACAGTGATAAATCATGGCTCTAGAGGATTTTGTTCACATCACTATCATATAATCAGGTTAAAAATAATTTACATACACAGTTACCTGGCTAAGTACACGGCATTTATTACACTTAACAGAAATATTATTAAATAAAGAGAGTTTACAATGATTTTATTAATTTTATTTTTGATATAAGTTGGGTATCACTTTAAATCTCCTGAATACAGTAAATAACATTAAATATTATGTTATATGTACATAAATATCTGGAAATTTTAAGACCATAGTGCAATGTCCTTTGTAATAACTACTTAATTAAACCTACAATCACAACTGACACAATTCTGCAGGTGATTGTCTCTTTTACATCATCAAAGCTCACACTTTGAATCATCGAGACAATGGCATTGCTACAAATGTTCAAGTACATTGCACCCATTTCATTAAAAAGCTGTGTGGACTAAAACATTAGCATTGTCAAGTTCAAAAACAATTTACTACAGTTTTCAACTACATGTGCAGAATTGTTAAGGGAAGCTAAACAGAGAAAGCTGAATGGCCATCAACCCCGGTACACTTGGCCATATTGGCCATCCTGCTCCTGCTTGGTGTCTTCAGTTTTATCCACATTCTCAGGAAAGTGAACAGCCACACAGGCATTCACTGCTTCCTTAAGATCAACTGGTAAAGACCACATCTGCTTAGCATGCTCTGTCACAGCCTGCTGGTTCATCTAACAGTGTGCAGATTCAAAAATGTGAGAGATAAAAGATTGTTCATTGCTGTTTGGCTTTTTTAAACTTTGCTTATATGTACAGTACCTAGCAAAAGTTTGGACTCACCTTTTCCTTAAGTGTTTTATCCTTATTGTTATTATTTTCAACATTGTACATTAATACAGAAGACTTTCAAATTATGAAAGAACATGTATTAAATTATGTAGTAAACAAAAACCTGTTAAATAATCCAAATTATGCTTTATATTTTCAATTCTTCAAAGTAGCTCAAAGTAACTTTTTGTTTTGATGACAAGTTTGCACACTCTTAGCATCATCTCAGTCAAACTCATGAGGCGTTCCCAGAGGTGTTGAGTACTTGTTGGCTGCTTTTCTTTCACTCTTTGGTCAACTCATTCCAAGCCGTCTCCACTAGATTTAGATTGGTTAATTGTACAAATCAACATAAAGAGGTCTGTTTGGGGTCATTTTCCTGTTGGAAAACAAATAGTTTTGCATGTCGCTGCAAAATGTTGTGGTAGACATGCTGGTTGTGTGCCTTTAACTTTGAATAAATCACCAACTGTCACCAGCAAAGCACCCCAACACCATCACTTCTCCTCCTCCATGCTTTACAGCAGGAACCACACATTCAGGAATTGTCCATTCACCCTCTGTACGTCTAACAAAGACAATGAGGTTAGAACCAAAATCTCAAATTTGAACCCATCTGACCAAAGGAGAGTTTTCCACTGATCCAATGTCCATTCCTTGTGTTTCTTGGTACAAGCAAGTCTCTTGTTATTTTCCTGCAAATAGCAGTCTCCTCTAAACAGTGAATGTTGAAAGATGTCTGCCACTAAACTCTGAGAAGCAGTTATGTAAATTAGTGGTTTCTGAGGTTGGTAATTCTAAAAAAAAAACTGTAGCAAATAGTGGTCTTCCTTTCCCGAGTCAGTCCTCATGAAAGCTTGTTTCATCATAGCGTTTTATCTTTTTGGGGACTGCACTTGGAAATACAGTTAAAGTTTTTGAGATTTTTCAGATTGACTGACCTTCATTTCTTAAAGTAATGATGGACTTTTTTTTCTATCTTTACATAACGAAGTGTTTCTAGCCATAATATCGACCTGTGCATCGAAACCACTCCAGGGGTCTACCGCATGAATCTGATGAAGAGATGCCAAGAGAGTGCAAAGCTGTAATAAGGTTACTTTGAAAAATTGAAAATATAAAACATATTCTGCATTATAAACCGTTAGGATGCATATGTTAAATAATTTTCTGTTGTTTTATGCAGCACTTTGGTCATGGAGGAACATGGTTTTGTTTTACTGTGAACTCTACCAACTGTATATGTTTGAAATAGTAATAAAATTCACTTAAATTGAAAGCCACCAGCTAAAATAAATTGAGGAATTTGTAAATTCAATTCAATTCTATCCATGTTTATTTGTATAGCACTTTTAACAATTGTACACTGCACACATACATGTCCTGCACCACCCTCACATACTTCTCTGCCAGAACCGACTTTTTTATACAATAATAGAACTCCTCTCTCGGCACCCTGTTGTACGCTTTCTCTAAATCTACAAACACACAATGCAACTCCTTCTGACCTTCTCTATACTTCTTTATCAACATTCTCAAAGCAAAAATTCATCTGTGGTGCTCTTCCTCAGCCTGAAACTATATTGTTGCTCACAGATGGTCACCTCTTTCCTCAGCCTGGATTCCACTTCTCTTTCCCATAACTTCATAGTGTGACTGATCAACTTAATTCCCCTGTAGTTACTCTCCCTTATTCTTAAAGATCGGTACCAGCACACTCCTTCTCCATTCCTCAGGCATCCTCTTACCTTCCAAAATCTTGTTAAATAATCTGGTTAAAAACTCCACTGCCATCTCTCCTAAACATCTCCATGCTTCTTCTGGTATTTATATCATCTGGGCCAATGGACTTTCCACTCTTCCTCTACTTAATCGCTGCTGTCACTTCCTCCTTACTAATTGTATCCACTTCCTGCTTCACCATCTCCAGACCATCCAACCTTCTCTCTCTCTCATTTTCCCTTCATTTTCCTCGTTCATTGGCTGCTCAAAATAATCCCTCCATCTTCCCAAAACACTCCCCTCACCAGTCAACACATTTCTATCTCCATCCTTTATTGCTCTAACTTGCAGTGTCCAACGTCTCATACAGCTCCTCATATGCCTTTTCCTTGACTTTTGCCACATCCCTCTTTACCTGCTGTCACATCTCCTTGCACTCCTGCCTACTTTTCTCATCTCTGTGCTTGATCCCAATCCTGTTCCATTCCCATTGCACCACATCTTTTTGTCTTCCTTTCTCTTCCCAGATGTCACACAAAGTACCTTTCTAGTTATCTTCCTTATCACTTCTGCAGTAGTTGCCCAATCATCCAGCACCTCTTCACACCACTGAGCCCCTGACTGACCTCTTCCCTGAATCTCCTTCAGTCCTCCTTCAGTTTCCACCATCTTATTCTTTTTTCAGTCCCCACTCTCCTCCCTATCTTTTTTAAATTCAAATTCAAATTCAAATTTTTACCTCTAAAACCATCCCACAGACCACCATCCAATGCTGTTTAGCTAAACTGTCCCTGGCCAACACATTACAGTCTCCAATCTCCTTCAGGTTGCATCTCCTACATAGAACATAGTCCACCTGTGTGCACCTTCCTCCACTCTTATACGTCACCCCATGATCCTCTTTCTTCTTAAAATAAGTGTTCACCACTGCCATTTCCATCCTTTTAGCAAAATCTACCACCATCTGCTCTTCCACATTCCTCTCCTTAAAGCCATACCTACCCATCACCTCCTCATCACCTCTGTTCCCTTCACCTACATGCCCATTAAAGTCTGCCCCAATCACTAATCGTTCATTCCTAGAAAGAAAATCAATTTTTCTGTAATTTTAATAATATTTTTTTTCATTTTCCAAAATAATGATAAAATAAATAAATAAATAAATAAATAAACAAAATCTAATTTAGACAATTAAAAAAATATGAGTTATACTTTAAACTATCCTAAAAGCATGACTATTATGACCATGCAGGATGCTGATTCCAACACTCACTCAAAATTCAGCAAAAGAGCTTTATAAAACAGTAAACATCTTTCAAATACTTATACCAATACAGCATATCACTTCCTGTCTTTCGGTTTTTTAATCTTTCTGTTGAAGGAGGATAGAGATAGAGATAGAGATAGAGATAGAGATGGAGATAGAAATACAGATAGAGATACAGATACAGATACAGATAGAGATAGAGATAGAGATACAGATAGAGATACAGATAGAGATAGAGATACAGATAGAGATACAGATAGAGATAGAGAAACAGATAGAGATAGAGATACAGATAGAAATAGAGATAGAGATACAGATAGAGATAGAGATACAGATAGAGATAGAGATAGAGATAGAAATAGAGATTGAGATACAGATAAAGATACAGATAGAGATAGAGATAGAGATAGAGATAGAGATAGAAATAGAGATTGAGAGAGATACAGATAGAGATAGAGATAGAGATACAGATACAGATAGAGATAGAGATACAGATACAGATAGAGATACAGATAGAGATAGAGATAGAGATAGAGATAGAGATACAGATAGAGATAGAGATAGAGATAGAGATAGAGATACAGATAGAGATAGAGATACAGATAGAGATAGAGATAGAGATACAGATAGAGATACAGATAGAGATAGAGATACAGATAGAGATGGAGGTTACCTGACTGTTAATGCTTCTGATGTCAGACAGTGTTTCTGCCTGTTTTTTCTTAAGCTTCTGTTCCTGCTCCTGTGATGAATTTCCATTACTAGATGCAGACTGAAAGCAGAAGGGCCAGTCATGTTTATAAAATTCACACTGTGTGCAAATTTCTCACACTTAAATTTATATAACTGAATGCTGACATATAAATTGTCAATTTTCATTTCTGAATCTACAGATATTATCTATGTACTGAGTATAATTATTTTAAAATTTTATGCACAAACTTTATGCATGACATGTGTGCTGTTATAACAGAAAATATGATCAATGATAATCATGGTACTGTATGATGTGACCCAAAATTGCTTTTTCTAATAACAGTAGGCTTGGAATTGTTTTAGCCAATTGAATTTTTTATCTATTTATAAAAATGCTATTGTATCTTTCTGTATAATTTGGATTGGACAGTATTTTAAATAAAATATAATCGACCCACATATAAAATAACTGAAATAAAAAATGTTTATTCATTCAGTCTATTTTGCACTGTAAATATCAATGAGAGTTACAGGATTTAAAAGAATGACACAAAGTCTTACTTATACCAGAGCAAATTGCCAAACAATATCCCTTTTTTATGTAATAAATAGCATGTTATTGAATTTAGTGTTCAGGGTCATCCATGAAGAAAGACAAGCAAGCAATCATTTATTTTTGTCTTATTATGATGTAAGATTTAGAAATAGCTGCAAGCATGCCCAAGGTAACTTTGCTTTAACATTGGGCATGTTTGCATTGATTCCAAAATCCAATTGGTTCACCTGAAGTGATGATTCCATATAAATCCTATAAACGTTTTAAAACTTGTTCTTGGGAGATCACCTTAACAAGAATCTTGAACAGATGCATGCCCGGATTACCAAGTGGCAGAGGCATACAGTCTGTCATTTCTCCAAGAAACAGCAAATTACATAGTCTTCCATCCTGTGCATGTAAATCTTTAACGGATACTGAAGACTCATAAATGCATTCATTTCAAGCTTTTTGAGAAAGAGAGAGAGAGAGAGAGAGAGAGAGAGAGAGAGAGACAGAGAGAAGTGAGAGATATATTGAATAAAAAAGAAATTACATGAGATACACTAATTTCAGCTACTGTAGTGGTGTGGTTGCAGGGAGAAAAGGGTGGAGTGGGTGGAGAAGAGTGGCAGGAGTGATGTGTGATAGAAGGGTATCTGCGAGAGTGAAAGGGAATGTTTATAGGACTGTGGTGAGACCTGCAATGTTGTATGGTTTAGAGACAGTGGCATTGAGTTAAAGGCAGGAGGTGGAGCTGGAGGTAGCAGAGCTGAAGATGTTAAGGTTTTAGTTGGGAGTTACGATGATGGACAGGATTTGAAATGAGTTTAATAGTGAGACAGCACATGTAGGACGTTTTGGAGACAAAGTGAGGGAGGCGAGATTGAGATGGTTTGGACATGTGCAGAGGAGGGACATGGGGTATATGAGGAAGGCCAAGGAGGAGGTTCATGGATGTGGTGAGGGAAGACATGCAGGTAGTTGGTTTGAAATAGGCAGATGTAGAGGACAGATTAGTATGGAGTATGATCCGCTGTGGTGCCCCCTAATGGGAGCAGCCGAAAGAAGAAGAAGAAGAAGAAGAAGAAGAAGAAGAAGAAGAAGAAGAAGAAGAAGAAAAAGAAATTACACATAACTAAACATAGAACATATATGCAGAATAATAAATGCATAAAGTTCTTTTAATTTTGCTGTGACACTCCAGAATGATTTGTTGCTACAAAACCACTGAATGAATTTTGATGAGCAAGTATGTGAAAGAGTATTAGTCAGATCCCACATGCTCACGGCAAACAGTTCTTTAGTCACGGTGGCCTGATTTTAATGTGTGTACGTGTGCGTGTGTTTGTGTGCGTGTGTTTGTGTGTGTGTGTGTGTGTGTGTGTGTGTGTGTGTGTGTGTGTGTGTGTGTGTTTGTGAAAGCAAATCTCTCTTTTTGTCTACAAGTTCGCAACAGTAGCCATGGTTACTGCTTTGGACACGGTTGCTCGAATGTTCTCTCGCTTTGTCTTTTTTCTTATTTAGATGACCTCTCATTCTTCCTATTGATCCCTAATTGATCACTCTTTCTTTCATACTGCACTGACAATATTAATTACCTGTGTATCATCATTACTGTCGAGCAGTTCTGTGCTTTTGCTCTTCTTCAAGCTGTAAGAGATTAGCAGGGTGTTACGTGCTGTACAGTCAAAACAAAAATCAACAGAATAACCAAGGTTTTTGACAATAATGTCTCATCTTTTCATTGTACTGGTTGTACTGTGAAAAAGTTAGAAGAATGGTTTGTCCCTTTCAGCACATGAAGTGTGAAAGACTATTGAATTTTTAGCTAATGGATTAATTAGCAAAAGGAAAATGAAACAGAAGCAAATTATAAAGCAAAATTTTATCGACAGCTGACCATCAAACCAATATGTGCTTTTTCAAATTCAGACTTTTTTTTGCTGTTATAATAAACATCACTGCTCCAGGAAGGTGTTCCAAAAGATTATGGAGCATGGCTGTTGAGGTCAAGAGGTCAAGAGAGCATGAATACATTTATTTGCAGATGTTTGCTAAGGCCAGGATTTCATTCCAGTTAATCTCTGGGAATAAAATATGGTTTTGTAGAGGTCTTTTCAACCATGTCTTTAAAAAAACATGACTTCATCCAGATCAGTTTGTGCCCAGAGGCTTTGACATGCTGGAAAATGTTTGGACTAGGCCGCTTAGTTTCAGTTATAATAGGGTGTCATGGTAAAGTGTTTACAAACTATTGACCAAATAACTGTTGGTGATCAGTTTGTGTTTCCACAGTTACACTTTTGAACTGGTCAACATTCCAAATTTATAACCTTTTTATTTATTTATTTTTTAAAGCTGTGTTGGGACAATATTTATTGCTATAAGAGCTATGCAAATACAGCCAAATTGAATTGAATTAAATACTTTAGAGCTGTATTTTATGCATTATTTATACATTGGATGCATACAGCATTAGATGCATACAGTATTACAATACTTCAATATTTATTAATAAACCCGGACGTAATTTTAATAGTTGCTTTTTAAATTCATGCAATGAAGAATTATAGTAAATCAATAGGGAACTTACTGTAGAAATATATTGTTTTCTGTGTGTCAATGAACTATCAGTGTAAATGTATTATTTAAAGAAATAAATATTTAAGAAAACTCAATGATTTCATGTTGTTTAGGTATAACAAATGTATAATATTGCACAATTACACAATGTTACACAATTGTATGATGTTAATATTATTCATGGCTGTATATTGAATATTGTCTTGGAGTTAAAAAAGCAGGTTCCTATTAGACACCAAAATGATAATCATCTTTGTGTGTGTGTGTGTGTGTGTGTGTGTGTGTGTGTGTGTGTGTGTGTGTGTGTGTGTGTGTGTGTTTTTTAAATGCACATCATCTCACCTGCTCTTCTCAGAACCTGAGCTCTTTGATTCTTTCTTTTTACCACCTTTACTGTCACTGAAAAGAGAAAATCAGCATGTCACTGTTACAGAGCCATGTCCACAGGAATCTAATGTAATCTCTCACACACACACACATAGATTTGACAGCATTGTACACTCACTAAACAAAAACGCAGAACCCTTAAAACATTTACATTACAACAACCAGACAATATGATTCTCTTTTATATCACCACTGAACATATAAAGGACCTACAATAAAAATATATATATATATATATAAAATATATAAATATAATATATATAATATATATATATATATATAAAGGCCCTGAATATACAATATGGATTGTATGGCTACAGGAAATCACAGAGAATGGCCTCATAATCAAAACACATACAACACAAAAGATAGTTAGATAGACAGAGATGCACTTGAACTCAACACACACACACACACACACACACACACACACACACACACACACACACACACACACACAAACATAAAATGCACTCCAATCCATTAGTAGAATGAGAAAGCTAGATAGCTTGCACCATGAGGTGACTCATCACTCATTTGTGTGTTTTTCTCATTCGTAAAAGGTCAAGGGCACACACACACACACACACACACACACACGCACACGCACACGCACGCACACACACACACACACACACACACACGCACACACGCACACACACACGCACACACGCACACAAACCTGTTCAGTGCCTTCAGCTCACTGGCGTGTCTCTCTGTAGCCATCTCCAGCAGCTTGCTCAAACACTTTAACACAGAACACAGAAAGAACACAGGAAGTTACACTTACACCCACAGGACACCCACCAGCTATCCCGTCTGGCCACTACCTCTGTGTCTATATTAATTACGACTTTTAAACCCTTTTCCTATTGATATTACAGTTTTTCTCAATAGCTTTGGAGCGTTTTTCAAATCATCTTTAATATTTGCAAACCAGTGCATTCTTAAAACATCTTTTACAAGCCTGTACTTTGCTCAAAATCCTTAGTTCATCTTTCAAAAGTAAGTATTTGTGTCAATGAACATCTCATTGCCATCAGAATGACAAGTACTTTTGTCATTGTTTACAAACTAGATCATCAAAATGATTAGTCATGTTGCCAGTATGATGGCGCACAGTCTCAGTATTTCCTGATGTAAACTACAGTTTGGATTACAATGAATGAAAATGCACAAGGCTGAATTTCTTCTGTATGGTATAAATAAATTTTCAGCAGCATAAATTTATTCATTTGATTGCATATTTGTTTTCTATTGATTGCATGAGCCCGGACAGGATTTATACTTTTACTGTACTGTACTAGTGCATTTCACTGCATGTCGTACCCTGTATGTATGTGTATGTGACAAATAAAATTTGATTTGATTTGATTTTGATTTGATTTATTTCTTGGATGTTCGTCTATTTTCAAAAATTGTAATTCTGTGTTTTGCTCTGTAACCAATTGAAGTTTCACGAGAATCACCTTTGACCTATTTTTGGGAACTATTTAATCATTGGTTGATCTGATGCCGTACACTCTCCTTCATTAGTGACATACAAGATTAATCTGCACAATAAATCATTTAAGAAACATTTACAAAAAAGGTTTAATAGAAAATTAAGGTTGACAGATTCTGACAACTGGTTTAAACATTTTGCATTCAATGACTTATGCATGAACTGATGTCGAGATTTTTTGGGGGATAAGACTATTCAGGTTAAACCAGTATAATATATTTTGATCAACATGACAAACAATTGATAATGTATTAAACAGCAAACAACTGCACAAAATCTAATAAATAAACATACAAAAGCAATCTCAATTTGATCAAAGCAACAAGAAATGTTTTTATGATGAGCACTAATGTGACTAAATAATGTGGAGGTTGAACAAGTAGTTTTGAGAATTTTTGATCTGAGAAACGCTCCAAAGCAACTGAAAAAAGATTGTAAAAGATTGTAGTATCAGGCTGCTATAACAAAATCGAAAGAAAGGTCTGAATACTTTCTGAATGCACAGTATATCCACTATAAATGTCACCGTAAAGAGATAATATAATAAATATTATTCACTTCCCCAATCGGTGTTGTAACTTAATAGTGGTAACAAACTACTAAAGTTCTATCTATCTATCTATCTATCTATCTATCTATCTATCTATCTATCTATCTATCTATCTATCTATCTATCTAGCTAGCTAGCTAGCTAGCTATCTGGCTAGCTAGCTACCTACCTACCTACCTACCTACCTGTGGTGATTTACCAAGTTAAGTCCTGCTTGCCACATACATGTGACCTGATGTAGAGGTGTCAGAGAACTACAGGTATTTGATTAAACCGCTAGTCATGACTAGAGCTAAAGTGTCAAACTAGCATTGAAGAGCTACTGTATATCAGCCTATATCAGTGCTAGGAACATTGCCAGAGTTACAACCTGTCAGATATGCCTTTGACACTGCAATATACAATAGCACAAAAGCCAAACACAGGACTGGAATGTGTCTACCAGAAGGCATGGTGGGAAAAAGGAAGAGAAAATCAATGAATTGTTTGGAGGTATCTGGATCATAATAACTACATCACAGTATTTAGGATATGTCTTTACCTACATGTAGTAGTAGTGCATGTAGTAGCAAAATGTACTGAAGTGCCTACATTCAAATTCAGGTAAATTTGGCTAAATCTCCAATTTATAGTATGCATCTTGGATAAACTATCAATGCTTACCATTTTATAAAACTGTGTGTGTTTTAGTTGTATGCATTCTATCTTTATTTACATATTAATCCTACAAACTAGCAAAGTAACTTAATACATGACAATGAAACATCTCGGCATCAGTTCATTGCATTATTCATTGCATGCAAAATGATTAAACCAGTTGTCAGAATCTGTCAAGCTTAAATTTCAATTAAACGTTTTTTGTGAATGTTTTTTGAATTGATGAATTGTGCAGATGAATCTAATGTCAGTAATGAAGGAGAGTGTACGGCATCAGATCAACCAATGATCTAATAGTTCAAAGGTGAATCTTGTGAATCTTCATTTGGCAACAGACCAAAACACAGAATTACAATTTCTGAAAATGGATGAACATCCAAGAAACGATTGAACACTAGTACAGTACAGTAAAAGTGTAAATCCTGCTCAATTAATATAAATCAAATATGCAATCAAATAAAATCTAATAAATGAATTTGTGCTGCTGAAATACATAGATGCCAAACAGAAAGAATAAAAATTTTCTTCAATCACTGTAATACAAACCATAGTTTATATCAAGAAATACTGAGATTGTGCACCGTCATACTGACAACATGACTAAACATTTTGAAGATCTTGTTCGTAAACAATGACAAAGGGACTTTTCATTCTAAAGGCAATGAGATGTTCATTGACACAAATACTCAAGTTTGAGAGATGAACTAATGATTTTGAGATATTAATGATGATTCGAGAAAAATGCTCCAAAGAAACTGAAAAAACTGTAATAGCATAGTATGCCAATTTATTTTCTTTTTGATATGTGGATTGTAAATTGGTTAAATGTTCTGTTTAATAGAATTATAAATAAAAAAGAGCATTATATCAATTTCTAATAGCTCAAATATTACAGTAAAGATTGGTTCACTGTGCTCTAGACACAAACACAATGGCTATAGTACTCATGTGTCATACACTCATTCATGTTGATGAGCAGAGCTCTCAAACAAAAATGTTTGCTGATGGACTTGGCATCTGTTTTACAATGAGTTGTATTATAGTTAAGTGTTTTAAGAGACTTTATGAATATTTATCCTTGAACCTTATTTGCACTTGAAATAAGCCAAAACAGTAATACTGCTAAAAAATAAAATGAACATGAACAATATGTTCAGAATAATCCAGAACATGCACAACAATATAAAATATTTGATTTAAATTTCTGACCTACAGATGTGATCATGTACCTCAGAGGCATGTTGCTCTTTCTTCTTCTTCAGCTGATCATATTTCTCCACCCACAGTGATCGAAGCTCCGTCTGCAGCTTTGTTTTCAGCTCATTGATTTGCTCTGCTTTAGGCTGTTCGGCTGCAGCCCTGAACAGCAAGGAAATAAGTCACTACAAATTGACCTGGAACTAGTGAATTTGGTTTCTTAATAAATATAATGATTAGAGAAAACAGACTTACATGCATACGAGTGATCAGGTGCATTGAACTGCTTTAACTCCAAAATTTAAATAATGGTAAAAAAAAAATAGTGACTAAATGGATTTAACCATGCCTAGAAGTAGATGCCTCTTTTATGGTTGATAGATAATAAATAGAAGTCCGGATGTTCAGTTTAATATGGTGTTCTTAACATGTTGTATGCAGTGAAACCCATCCCTGGTTTGTACATTTGATAATTCTTTGTCTTTTGAAATGTCTTTTGATGTTTTTAAAATATTAGGTGTACTCTAGGCATGATTGTTCATTTTAGTCATGCAGTTGTTTTAACCCCTTAAAATCGATATTATATTTAGTTCTTTATCTTGAAGTATAGTATTTGGTGACTTTTTTCTAACTACATTGAAACGAACAGGCGTGCAAGTTCTGTAAAATGTATGTCTGAATTCACTGAGTTTGCATTTAAGGGGTTAAATATGTATTCACATTAAGACCACGTTCACAAAGACGCGGAAATCACAGCACAGCACAGCCCATCACAACACAACAGCATGATATCCACAAAGACACAGAAAATAAATATCTATGCCCTCAAGATTGCCAATTTAAAGAAATAGATACTCTCAACAGGACTGCATAAATAAAAGCAGTGGTAGATCTCTGTTTACTCATTCTTCTTCGACGTGGTCTTCTTCTTGAGCGATTTGAAGAGGTCACTGTATTTCTGAGTTAGCTCCTCTGCCTTCTTCTGGAACTTCTTTTCCAGCTCTTTCACTTCTTTCTCCTGCCTCTTGATGACCTTCAGGTAGTTCTTGTGCTGCTGCAGTTCATCACAGGTCACAGAGGCCAGCTCTGTGTGTGTGTTGTGTGTGTGTGTGTGGGTGAGGTTGTGTGGTGTGAATGGTTTTTGTGTGAGGGACAGCAGAGAGACAAAGACGGTAAGTGAGACAGTGGGCCTTTTAATAGTTTGTAGGTAATTTGAAGCAGTACAAGGTCAAGCATGCAAGTACAAGTTTTTATACATATATTTGACAGAAAATATACAAGTATAATGTGTTTTCTTAGACATCTACTGGTGTGTGCAATGTTAAACCATTACCATTGAAATATAACTCATTACGCTCTGGTTCACATCTTACACAGCCTACCCAGAGCTCCACAAAGCCCTGAACTCTCATTTGCTGCACTTTGACCAGTAGCAGCAACCTCCGCAGGTGCTGCAGAGTCAACTACAGGAGCATCCTGCTCCGCACTGGCAGGGTTAGAGTCTGGAGCAGCATTAACTTGTGGTTCTGGCTCCACGTTTGCAGCAGGCTCACCATTTGGATCAGTTGGATTCTCTGCCTCAGGGGTTTCAGATGGTGCAGGGGTTTCTTGGGGAGCCTCTTCTGAAGGTGGAGGTGCCTCAGTGGGAGGGGCCTCTTCTGAAGGTGGAGGAGCCTCTGAGGGAGGAGCCTCTTCTGAAGGTGGTGGTGCCTCTGAGGGAGGAGCCTCTTCTGATGGTGCAGGTTCCTCAGCAGGTGGGGCTTCTTCAGAAGGAGGAGGTGCCTCTGTGGGAGGAGCCTCTTCAGCTGGTGCCGGTGCTTCAGATTGAGGAGGCTCTTCTGAGGTCGCTGGCGCCTCTGGCTCGTTGTCTGACTTGGGAGTTTCTGCCTCATTGGACTCTGATTTAGGCTCTGCGTCTGTAGAAGGTGTTTCTGAAGGGGTGGCATTGCCCTCTGCTGGAGCCTCTCCCCCTTCTGGCACTGCAAAATATTGTTACATATAAGAAAAGTGAATTATTACACCGAAGAATATGCATATAGTCTACAAATTTTACTATCTTTTATGATGCTGATCTCTGATTAATAAATAAAATTTCTTGCCTGTGGCTGGAACAACTGCAGCACCGGGCATCTCATATTTGCTTACATAGTTAGCACTCTGGAAGCAGATAAATTGTATTTAGATAAATCACTCCTATCATAATCTGTATTGCAAAAGATAGAAATCGACCTAACTTACTATCAACCTAATTAACTTGTTCCTAACTTACAATTTTTTAAGTTGAGTTGAACAATTGGATAACTTGTAGTGTGTTCTCAAAGCTTAATGCCAGTTTAATGTATAACTTCATGTAAAACTTGCCTCCTGTTTTGCAGGCTTTGTTGTCTTCACAGGATTGAAGAGAGCATCTGTGAAATCTGAGAATCCAAGCAAGATAGAATTACAACACTAAAGAAAACCACGAAAGAAAAGAAAAATCACACTATCTTCTTGTGGTTGTCCATACCAGCAAAAGCAGCAGGGATGTAATCTTTCACCTCAATGTAGACAAACAGACTAGGGAGCATCAGAGGCATGTTACTCTCACTACGCAGACAAAGATGATGAAATCCTGAATACACACACACACACACACACACACACACACACACACACACACACACACACACACACACACACACACACACACACACACACACACACACAGTATATAATATGCAGATCAGAATGACATTTGTTATGTTTGTATTTTGTTGTTCGTAAATGTATAGGTTGTGAAGGTGAAACTCTAAATTCCTTTGATTTACCTGATTGGATGGCATCTATGGGAATAATCCTATGCCCAATAAATTTTCCACCTTCCTCATAAGCCACTATCCGGAGTGAAGCCAATTCTGTCAGCAGAATCTGTTTCAAAAACAGACATAACACATGTTTAAAAAACCTCAAATAATGCTCTGTACATTTGTAATTATAAAAGGAAATAATGTTTTATAAAAAAAAATCATAGTTATCATATCAGATATTAATCAGTATTTTAAAATATGTCATTTAGAAAAATATTAACAAACCTTCTCAAACACAAAGGGCTCCTCATTCCACACAGGGTTGATAGCATTTGGTGTGGCTGTGTTTTTGGTGCGGAATTTGCGTTTGGGGTCTCCAGGCAAGCCAATTATCTCCACCTCCACTGCTGTTTTCACGTTCTTATCAGATAGGAATTGGCCTGAGTAGATCTGTAAGAAACAAGGGCAAGATTAGAGAGAGTGAGGTATATCAAAACCTAATACAAAATAAAAAAATATATAAAAATAGCTTAAAGAATTTGAACTGAAGAGTGCAATACGGGATAATTCATAATCACTGCATTTAATCAACGACATACTGTGTAACTGGCACATACCAGGGACTATATCATCGAAAAGGAATATTACATACACCTAACTTTTATTTATACTGTATTGCCAGTTTACTTGGGTAAATCGGTCAGAAAATTTGACTGAATAATGCAGTCGGTGTATGTTGCTTAATGCTCGAGCACACAGTTAAAAAATATAAACATAAAGTTAAACATTAGTGTCTTCAATCTAATAATCTTAGTTTAACCTTTAAGCCATACAGCCTGGAACCATTAGTTTAAGCTCTGGATTTAACTTTTATGTTGAATTGACTTGCCTTGATTGAGAGCGTGTTGGGCACATTGGTGTCAAGCTTGTCGGAAAAGGGATCAAACGTCTTGTCATTTCTCCGAAACACATCGTTTTTTAAGAGGTAGCCAGTCCTTCCATTATACTCGAACAGTGCCATGTTCAGTTGCATGGGAAAATCTATATAAGCACATTTCATTCAATTTCACTGTGATAAAAGGCTTTATTCTTTTTATTGTTATGGTTATTGCTAGCAGAAGAATATATAAATCCATTTAAATATAGTTAATAATCGAGAAAGAAAAGGAAAGTCATATTCTACAATCATATTGAGTACATTTAATTGTAAAGAGATGTACTACTGTGATACTTTATTGATAAAAAAAATCAGTGCTACTGAAACTTTTGTACATGTTGCAGCGATTGGTCTTTAAAAACAGTTTCACACAACTTTATAAGGATTATCAAATAAGGGCCAAATGAGAATGAACTGATCTCTAGTTGTAACTGTAACATACTGTCATCTTGTGGACATTTTCTGACAGTATGGCATGATAGCATCCAAAACTGAATAACAAATCCAAATATTTATCCATGTACAAAATCCCTGCTTTATATCCCCTAGATTAAACTATGATTTGCTTTGGCAATTTTGATTACTTAATTGAATAATTTGACTTATTTATTATGTTTAATCTGAACATAGCTTGTACAAATATGTTAATCTGGAGATGCTTCTATTTCATAGTTTTTTTACTGACCAATGTATTTGCCAGAACGTGTTGTCTTACAATGATGCTTAATGTCCCTCACTTCTTTCAGCAATGAATCACAACACCCTAATCACTAGCAAATCACTAGCAAACCAAATCACTACCCATCACCTCCTGACATGCAGATTATCTCCTGATCCTTTACCTAATTGTTATTCCAATGGTTGTTAACATTTCCAACAGTGACTGTGCAGGGAATCCCCTGATTAGGAATAGAAATTTCTACCATCTAGGGATGAGACAATATTTCAATATTACTGTATATTAAACGCTTTGAGGCAAATCGCTGAGACAGTTTTGTATACTACTATGGCCTCATGTCGATGTCTGCCCTCATAATTGTCTCAACAGCCTTTTTACCAGCTCAAATGTCATGTCTCACATCTAAACTATTTGCTGTAGTTCTTTGTATTTAATGTAGCGTGTCTGGGTTTTTTAACCGCTCCCTCAAAAATATGACTGCTCCTGTTTGTCTCATATGGATGTTTTTTGCATCTTTCTGTGCCAACAGAAATGCAGCTCTCTGCAGCGCTCTGTGTGTTTACATCAACACGGAATGGTGTAAGAGCTCTGTCCTCGTTTCCACCTGCTGCTCACTGCTTTTGGAGTTTATTGTTGTGAGATGTATACCTTTTTATTTACCCCGGGAATTCACCACCGCTATTGTGCTCTGAGTGAACATTCCACCTAGCGCTAATGCTAAGGAGGCGCTCTGTGTACTTTACGGGACCATTAGCGAACTGCAGAATACACACCCAGACGGATTGTTTATAGTCACCAGTGATTTCAACCATGCAGATTTCAGTACTGTGCTCCCAAAATTTCATCAGAATGTGGACTTTGCAACCAGAGAGGGAAAACCCACTGGATGTTTTTTACAAAAAAATCCCTGGTGCATACTGGGCGAAGCCAGTATCCACCTTGGCTACTCAGACCACATTTCTGTTATGCTAATCCCAGCAAACAGACCATTTAACAGGTGGTCAAGACCAGTTTAAAAGCAGGTGAGAACCTGGCCAGCAGTCCTCTTCAGGACTGCTTAGAATGCACTGACTGGGACATGTTTAGGGAGGCTGCAACCAACAGCAACTTCACCAACTTGAAGGAGTACACATCATCAGTGACCAGTTATATCAGCCAGTCCATTGATGACGTGACCATCTCCAAGACCATCACCACATGCTCCAACCAGAAACAATGGATGACTGCTAAGGTGCGTGCGCTACTAAAGTCTAGAGACTCCGCCTTCAGAGCAGGGGACAAGACGGCCTTAAGAACAGCAGGTGAATCCACATCCACTTCCAGGACAGCGGAGACACCCGATGCATGTGGCAGGGTATCCAGGCGATCACAAACTACAAGACAATTTGACGCTTTCCTCCCACATGCGCCTGGTTTGAGGTGCTCTGTTTAACCACGGCTGAAGTAAGGATAACTCTATGCAGAGTTAACCCATGGAAGTATGCTGGACCAGAAAACATTCCTGGCTGAATGCTGAGGGAATGTGCAGAACTGCTAGTGAATGTCTTCACTAACATCTTTAACATCTCCCCGAGCAGCGCAGTTGTTCCAGCGTCCCTCAAGACAACGACCGTCATCCCCGTGCCGAAGAAAGCCTGCAGTGTCCTGCCTCACTGAATATCGTCCCGTTGTACTCACACCCATCGTAATGAAGTGCTTCATAGGGCTGGTCATGAGGCACATCAAGACCCAGCTACCACTCTCAACCCTATGCAGTTTGTGTATTGTCTCAACCGTTCCATGGACGATGCCATCGCCACGACTCACCATCTGGCCCTCACCCACCTGGACAATAAGGACACATACATACGAATGCTGTTCATAGATTTCAGTTCAGCATTGAACACAATCATCCCTTAGCACCTGATTGAGAAGCTGAGTCTACTGGGCCTGTCCATCTCCCTCTGTAACTGGATCCTGGACTTCCTGACTGGTCAGTCCGGCTCAGGAACAGATCTCCAGCAACACCACACTGAGCACTGGGGCCCCTTTGCTGACTAACAACTGTGTAGCAATGCACAGCTCAAATCACATCATTAAGATCGCCGATGACACGACCGTGGTGGGTCTCATCAGCAAGAACGATGAGTCGGCATACAGAGAGGAGGTGAAACAGTTAACAGCCTGGTGTAGAGCAAACAACCTATCTCTGAACATTGACAAAACCAAAGAGATTGTTGTTGACTTTAGGAGAGCACAGAGCAGCCATTCTCCACTGATCATTAATAGATCCTCAATGGAGATCGTCAAGAGCGCCAAATTCCTTGGTGTTTATTTGGGGGAGAACGTCACTTGGTCATTTAACATCTGCTCCATTACCAAGAAAGCCCAGCAGAATTTTTACTTCCTGAGAAGGCTGAGGGAAGCTCATCTCCCTCCCCCATGTTCTACAAAGGGATCATTGAGAGCATCCTAAACAGCTGCATCAATGCTTGCGTTGGGAACTGCACTGTCTTGGATCACAAGAGAAGAGTATGGATGGGCAAAAAGTACATTGGAGACTCTCTGCTCTCTATCATAGACAACAGCATTGTGGACGTCCCACACACCCCTCACATACACTCTTCACTCTCCTAGCTGTGAGGCTAGCATTTGAGCCTCACATCCAGACTGAGAGTGTTTTTCCCTCAAGCCATCAGACTCAACACACAGAACTGAACTGGAACTGAAACTCACATGCACACACTCTGTGTGTTACTGAGCTGCTACAAATCTGAACTCAAACACACTAATATTCATTTCACACCTCCATGCCAACAGCACCACCCATATTATATTATTTCATTATAACTATATAACTGTTTACATGCGGTTTTTGCACATCTATTTGACTGCTGCTACTGCTGTTTTGAACAATCTTTTGTTTTTACATTTTGTGTTTATTTACAAGTACACTCCTGTATACAGTTTTCTTTTGCACACTGTACTGTATAACATACAGTAGGTTTACTGGCTGCGCTATTTTACATTTTGTGTATCTGTCCCACACTGTCTTGTATTGCACTGCTTGCACCAGGTTGCACATGATGCAATTTATGTGGCGAGGACTCTTAGCTGCGTTCTTGTAGCTAAGAGTTAATGTTATTCTATTTTGTTTTATGATGCACCAGGGTTCTGGAAAAAAGTTGTCATATTTCACTGTGTACTGCATCAGCTGTATATGGTTGAAATATTACTAGAAGCTTCTTGACTTGACTCTGACAGGAGTGCATGCCATGTGTCAATCTCACAGCAAAGTTTGCTCTGTCTGTCATTCCTTGTACTCAGTTTGTAGAAATGTTTTGCGTTTTGTGGACTGTGTCAAACTGAACACAAAAGAAATGAGATGTATAATAGTTCCAGCTTCCATAATTCTTCCTATATGATTGCGAGGTCCCTTTCTGTCTGATGTAAGACACCACATCTCCTGATCTTTATCCTTCTTTCTCCAGGTTTTTGATGCTGCATCATAACTCTCTTGTTCTTTGAGTCTGCAGTTCTCTACTGTTGAAAATTCATGGGTCCAACTGTACATTATGAAATAGATTGTCAGGATACTTTTGATCTGCTGATTATTATGTCATACTTTCTTTTTTTAAATGATTATCCAATCACTATGACACACTGACCTCTTCACACTCTGAAAAATGTGCAGGAACTGTGGAATGCTTTATGTAAAGTCTCACTGATAAGAAATGTAACGGGATTCCAAGCCACTTTCCAAGGTACTCGCCTCACTTAAACCACCACAATTATCATGTTACTGGAGAGTATAAACTCTGTCTTGTCTAGAGAATACTGCTCCAAGTGCTGCCGCTCACAGCTTATTCCATAAATAAATAATGTCTTCTTTCAGAACAGAATGCTCATTTAGTTCTAAACTGGTCATGCATTTAACTGGAAACTGTCCTTGTAAATTATGGTCTATCTAAGGTTTACATTACACAGTACACTGATTGAATCAAAAGGCATTTACCCATGGTTTGGTAGTTCAGTGCCACCATCTGACATCCGACGTTCCAAAAGGGCTGAGGGTTATAGTTAGAAGAGTCCATACGTGTTCCTTTAGGGTAGATACGACTCATCTGTCTTTTGTTATATCTGAAGCATGCGGTAAAGGAATTCACTTGTGTTTTTCTGCATTGTAAATGTAATCAAATATGCAGCTGTGCTCTTATATTATGAATGTTTTCAGGTTACATCTTAATGTTTATACAGTACATTGTAACTATTATAGAGCATAAATATTATATTTTATAAATTCTTTGCTGAGGAAATAAAGACATGGCAGGACTGGCTCGTGTACAGCTGAGGTTAAAGTTTACATACACCAAAGATAAAGACATTCAACCTCAACATTCATTTTACCATGCAATCTACAACTTGAATCATGTCCTTGGTGTAGCCTTTTACAAGCTTCTCACAATACTTTGCTGAAATCTTTGCTAATTGCCTCTGAAAAAACTGGTGCAACTCAGTCCAGTTTGTAGGACTCCTTGTAAGCTTAGTCAAGGCAATTTTTTTATAAATTATTTCAGAGTTTCAGGAGGAAAAGAGGAAGGCCAAGGAGGAGGTTTATGGATGTGGTGAGGGAAGACATGCAGGTAGTTGGTGTAAAAGAGGCAGATGTAGAGGACAGGGGGGGTGTGGAGACGGATGATCCGCTGTGGCGACCCCTAATGGGAGCAGCCAAAAGAAGAAGAAGAAGATTTTAGAGTTTCAGGTCAGGAACTTTGTGGAATTCCTTTGGTATGTCAACATAGTCTTCCTTTCTCATAAAGAAAAATGTTTTGAAGTGCACCAGTCCCTTTCTCAGCAAAAACCCACAATTTGATTCTGCCATCCCCATGCTTCACAGTTGGTATGGGGTTCTCAAGCCTCAACCTTTTTTTTCTATATAGCATATAGAGCCATTGCAATCAGACACCATCAGTATGGCGGATGTAACTATTTACTCCTGAATAGAATAAAACGTATAACTATTTAATATAGTGGATATATAGCGGTGATTATTATCAAACATAAATTAATTAATTAGAGCCATTGCAATCAGACACCATCAGTATGGCGGATGTAACTATTTACCCACTGGACTTATGATACAGTGAATTACAGCTGAAATCAATATTTCAAAAGTTTAAAAAATGAACTCTGATATAAACAAAGTAGTGGCTTAACAGATTTGCGAAAGAAAAGTTTGGTATCAGGAAACGTGTGCAAATCATGTAATATCAATTAAATTCTTAAATTTAAATGAATTGTAAAGGATACTCAACGAACTCCACAGCACTCTTAGCGATCATTTGCTCTCCTTTGGTTTCCACAAAAGAAGAGATGGCATAGCTTTTGTTCTTTTCTGCGCTTGGAAAATCATACAATATCATAAATAACACATTTTGGTAGTATTATAATTATTATAGAGTAATTCAATTTGAATAGGGAAAATAAAACAGGCTAGACATGACTCACTCCTTGATTGTTCAAAGGAGACAAATTTGTGTGGCTGAATATAGTTGACTATTGAAGACATTGCCTCAAAAGCTGTTACTTCCTGCCCAGCTGTACCCTAATCCAAACAGTCAACATAAAAAAATAGAAATTCGTATCATTTCAGTTAATAACTAAAGGCAGGCAGAAAGTTAAAAATAAACCACAGTAACAATATCAAAAAGGGTTCATAATTTCCCATTACTTAAGTACTATGTTAACCTGACACCAAAAAGATTGCCAGCTTATAATATCGTGTAGTGTTATGAATACTTCCCTTCCATAAAGTGGCACTGAATTTCTTTATGTTATGTTAAATAATTTATGTTGAGATATGTTTACTCAAACCCTCATGTATACACAAATCTGTAAGTGGTTATAATAATCATATAATCTCATTACTTCATCAGAGTTCTTCATCTTTTCCTCATCCTGCTCCTCTTCCTCATGATGTTCATCATGAGGTTCATCGTTCATCGGTTCATCTTGCTCGTTGTTCTGGTTCTCAGGGTTTTCAGGCTGCTCTCCTTTTGGAAGATGAAAAACACAAATGAATATTTTTAAGGGTTGAGTCAACATGACTATTTATATGAAACCATCTGTAGATTATTCTCACCTGCATTCTCAGCAGGACCCTCCTCTTGTGTTTTCTTTGGTGGTGGTTTGGCCGGGCCTGTGGGGCCCTTTTTGTTTTTGATCAGAATTTTTCCCATCAGCTCAGAAGGACTGGGGATTTGTTGACCTGGCTTCAACTGTAAACAACAACCAGTACAGATCGTTATACCTGCTCTGATACGACGGAATCTAATCAAGTGCGTGTAACTCCTGAATAGATTAAAATGTATAACTGTTCAATATATAGTGGATATATAGAGGTGATTATATTATCAAACATAAATTAATTACTAATCCATATACAGCCACATACCGGATATTTCTCCAGGGGTTCAGTGAGCAGAGCATCTCCAAATATAGTCCTACAGTAGTTAGCCATCTTCTCTTGCTGTTTGACTCTAAGTAGACAAATCCAAATTTAGACAAATCTAGTAGCCAGAAAAAAATTTAAAATCTACTGTGGTGTGGAAAAATGTCTTACGTATCAACATGGTTCTCGAAGGAGAGAATGATTGGATATTTTGATGTTTTGAACGCACTCTCTGCAATAGCTTCGATCACATCCTACCGCAGAAAAAGGTTTAATAAAATTGTTATTAGCTGTGTTTATTAAAGGAAAACATTTTTTAATGTATATATCATGACGATTGCACAAGCTCTGATTGGTGGAAGCCTGACCCTGAAAAGAATCTCAGTTGTCATGGTGAAGCCATGAGTAATGATTGGGTCTTCATCTGGAGGTTTGCCTTTCCAGCAGTCCAGCTCCAAACAGCGACATCCAGAAAGCAGACACTGACGGTACATCTCTGGAGAGGAGGTGCCTGAGAACTGACCGGCTAAGAAAAAAAACAGAGAGAGAAAGAGAGAGAGAGAGAGAGAGAGAGAGAGAGAGAGAGAGAGAGAGAGAGAGAGAGAGAGAGAGAGAGAGAGAGAGAGCGAGCGATATTGTTATATAAAATGGAATCATATAATGGGAGATTTGCACCATTGAAAATGTCAAGAGTTCAAAATTTTATGAATTGTGCTACAGCCTACAAAAAGAAGGGATTAAACCTGACGACAAATAATGAATGCTTACCAGGGTTGGAAAAAAAGTAGAAAGAGACTGTATTTATTTAAAAGTATGGTCATTCTTACTCAATCAAAAGTGAATAAGAGTAATATTGATTACTGTATAAATAAATAAATGCTGAGGTGGCATTAGCAGCAAAATATGACCAGCTTGCATGCGGGCCATGAATAAAGCTAGACTGGTGACTGGATGTCTAAAATAAATAAATAGGAATGAGAATAATAAAATGTAAAAACACAACTTGGAGTGATGTTATAGTAATAGTAAATACAGTCTATTTGGCAACCCTTCAAAATGTTAATGGCAGACCTAGTTTACTGCACATTAATTTTAGCCGGATATAGCTAATAGTTTGATCAATAGTTTGAGCAGAATCAAATTTAGGTTTAAGCTATATATGTATATACTGTATATGTTCCAATTCCTAGATCATTTGTGTCAATGGTTTTATAAGCCATTCAGTGTTACCAGTAAGATAGGTGTTGTGGGAGGATTTGATGTAGTAGTGAGGGATGGGCTGGGTCATGTCATGGCACTGGGCCATTTTGTCCAACATCACAGGTGTTGTCTCTGGCCCCATTAGGAAGTAGAGAAACCCTTCTGGGGTTATCTGACCTGAAAAACACCAGCATCGATCTATTATTTGAACTAAATTAAATTTTAATAATCTAATAAAAAAATGTACTCCTAAATTAAAAATCACATGATGTATATTAAAGGTTGAAATCATTTCATTGTCTTATTGTAAAAAATCATTGTGTTAGTTTACTCACCACGATTAGAATTTGAGGACGAAGGCTCGTACTTGTCGATGAGAGCCTTTACCTGATCAGGTCTCAGTGGTGGGTAAAGCTCTTCATTAAGCCTTGAGTCTCGTTGCTTCTCATACAGGAACTTGCTAAAGACCTCCTTGGTCATGTAGGGCTTATTAGAGCTGAAAATAATAAAAGTGATTAATGGTCAGTGCAAAAGTGAATCAGTTCATTTTCATTCAGGGATCCCACTCGTGTATTACATGGACTCCAGATTTATCACTATATTATTAACGTGGATTTTACAGAGGTGCCTTTTATGTCTTGGTCCATAATGAGTAGAAAGATAAGTTCCATGTTTAACAGAGACACTTACTAGGTGCTGAAGATTTCATAGATCTCTGGCCTAGGACAAAGGTTCATCAGGAAGGTCTTGAATGCAACTTCAGTGAACACTTCAGGCTTTATGGAGTCAAACTATGAAGATGCAATACAATGATATTCCAACATAAATGTGAAGTATAAAATATTATTTGTTATTAAATATTTTTTAAATTCTACATTTCTAATTGTAGATACATTTTCAATGAATGCAGGTTTAACAGAAGGGCACCTATAATTTATATATTACAGTGGGTTAACATTAATGCCCTCATTTCAATACATTTATGGGCAAAAATCACTTTGTGTTGTCATTAAATAATGTATAAATGGGAAAATTACTGAAGTATTAAATGCATAAAAAAGTTCAAGACTCGATAGCATAGGAAAATAACACCAGTTCTATGGATATAAATTATTTATATAAGTGCAGATGTGCATTACTATTTGTAAATCCTTTTTATGAATCAAACAAGATTTAACAAGGTTTCTGTCTTAACATGAATTAATAAAGGTTGTATGTTCCATAATGATGTTATTTTACATAATGGCAGACAATGGAAACATAAAAACAGGCACGCAATTAAATTGAGAAGCTCTCTCACCTTTCCCTTAGGAAGCTTTGCAGATGAGAGTGCACTATCGACCCTTTTCTTGTCAGCTGGAAACATCTTATAGATGCTGTGGTATAGTAGTAAGTTGTAAGGTTTTAGATACACATAACTCTCATATTGCAAATAATCATTATAATGACAATAAAAACTTACTACTTAACAGGAATCTTGCCGTCTTTGTTGGTTTGCAGTGTGAGACGGACATACCTATGAGAGAAAAGAAGTAAGCACACTGGTTAGTGCACTCCACAATCATTCTTCTTTGTTGCTTGAATGGGTGTAGCTGAGGAGGCTATCAACAAAGATGACTGCACCAATAATGCAGATATTAATTTAAAAATGAATGAAATGCTGAACAATGTTTAAACCTGCACACATGTAACACGTACAATACTCAAAAGTGCGGTAGCCAAAATTGTACAGTTTCTTACAGTTTATCCAGGTAGACTTGTCTGCAGACAGTGGCCCTGTGGGGGTTGTAGGAAATGGACAGAATGTCATCAGCCCAGTTCTGGTGGAGGGAAGAAGATTTATTGTTACAATAATTTTAATATTAGGTTTAAGTTACATCTCATTATTAAGGCTACTCTGAAATTATTAATCAGTACAATGCTGACTTTCAGTTTTAGAATTGATACACTTGTGTCCAAAAGAAGTGTTCCAAAAAGACTATGGGGGAAAAAAGCTTGGCTAAATTCTGTCCAAAAAAATGATGAAAAAATAAATATACAGAATGCCCCAAAAATACTTTTAATAAACATGTATATTAATTACATTTGTTATATTGCTTTGGATGTTGACCAGAAATTAATAGCAATAGTAGTAGTAATAGTAGTAGTTATTATAAATTGATGATAATATTATTATTAACATCATTAAATTAGCAGTTAGTATTATGTTTTATAAATGAAAGCTATTTAATGAAGTTTTCTAATGAGATAGATCATAAGAGGCATGGCCATATGTCTTATCTTTATGCATATAATTGCATATATAAATGAACATATTAAGTGCAAATGATACATTGTGCATAATCATTTATAGCAGTTGCTTTTAGACAATCAGAAGACGTGGAATAACATTTCTTGTTTCACTTTTGGAGTGAACAAGCTTTTAATATTACTGCTGTTTTGTAAAGAGAAGTGCAAATCAAATCAAGAGTTTTTATGTATAAACTAAAAATGTCAAGATGTCACCATGTATGGTAAAAAGGTCTTTAAAGGCCTCCGAGAAAATGTGCTGTTTAATGCGGATCTGCTCAGTGAACAATCCTTTCTTTTCTTCCAGAATCTCTTCCAGCAGAGGGCACAAAATCCCTGAGCTTTACATGAATAAGCAAAGTTTATTCCATCACTAACCTGCTAGAACTATCACTAGCCAACTGTCGGCCATTTAAGTACCTTTGCCTGAACCGTACTTTCATAGACACATGGTTACATATTGACAGAACTCAAGCAGGATATGAGGGTCATAAACTCATAAAGTGCATTTGCCTCACCACAAAAACCACAGCTGGTTTGTGTAGTGCATTAGATCTCATCAATTTGTGGCAGCCTTTAGGACGGGACTTACTGTATGAGTGTCAAGTGGAGATAAACATGAATTTAGGAAGTCAGTATGACACTGGTACAAATCTAATACAATTGTTTGAACAGTGTGGTGATTTGGGAGATCTATTTTATATGTTTAGCAAAATGTTTAGCATGCCAAAATAATAAAGTCATAGTTAATGTCTAGTATCATTGAATCTAATAAGGATTTCTTGGCTATAAAATATTTCATTGTAATTATTATCATTATAGCAGATTTTAGGTGCAATTTGAAAAGCTACACTAACTGGATTTGCATTGTTTATGTTTTGAAATCAGAAGGTATTTTTTTGTCCAAATCTGTAACAAAAATCTAATAATTCATTTAGCTAATTTAAAGATGGCCCAGATGTTCCTTGTGGTAAAAGTCAGTAATAAGGGGAAATTCCTACCTGCACGACATTCTCCTTGGCTGCAAAGAAGTTGTAGTATGTAAGGTTGACCATATCAGGACCAGTTACGATGGTTAAGGTCTTGGCTAAGTAATTACTGTCAGGGAAGTCCATGTTGAAGGTGTTTCGAACTTTTTGATGCTGTTGATAGAACAAAGTTATATCAAAGCTACATAAATAAAGCAGACAAATGAAATGTGTTTTTGCTTGTGATCATTTCCCTCCTACATTTTAAAACTGTAAGCAAAACAGTTTTAAAGTTGCCATTAATAATTAAAGAGTCTGAATTATTGATGTCTGTTCTGGAAGGCAGATCTATGTTGTTATTTACATACATGAAATATTATATCATTTCTTTGCTTAATACTGACCAATTTAAAATCAAAAACTGGGCAACTGATCATGAAGAGTATTCCAAGTATGCTTTCATCTCTATTTCATTAGATGCTTATCAGATTGGCCCACATATGTACAATTCTCTGCCAAATACACTTTTTATAATATTTATCTTTCACTCTAGGGCCTGGCCTCACTAGTGCAATGGCTGAGAACATTTCAACTCTAAACACCCTTGCATCTGCTTTTCATACAAAGGACATTTGTGAATACAAGCCAAGCCGAGCCAAGCAAATCTGGCAAAATGCAAATCTTAACACGACAACCCCGGCTGTTTGCGTATGTGCCTGACTGTGTGTGCA
The DNA here is from genome assembly GCA_039877035.1 of Silurus lanzhouensis. NCBI lineage: Eukaryota > Metazoa > Chordata > Actinopteri > Siluriformes > Siluridae > Silurus > Silurus lanzhouensis. Next base: position 5,993,695 of record JBCEWE010000214.1, on the reverse strand, counting down.
TGTGTCTGTAGCTCCTTCACATCACTTTCACAAAATCATATCGAAATATAAAGTGCCTTCATTTACACTTTATGGACGAAAGTATTGGGACACCTGGCTTTTTCAGCCATATGTCTCTTTTTTCAAAATTGTTACCACATAGCTGAGGCAGAGCCACACAAATGTGCAGAATGGCTTCGGATGTGGTAGCATTAAACCTGAACTAGGAGACCCAAACCTGTTCTAGCCTGACAATGTCTCCAGGAAGATATGGTTCCTATGGGTTGGAGTGGAAGATTTTGAGTGGCCTGCTATAAACCTCTAACCTCAACCCTATAGAAAACCATTGTAAATAATGCTAACTGCACTCCAGGCTTTTTTTTTTTACTAATTGCTCTGTGGGTGAATGAAGACAAATCTAGGACATCTATTACAGCAAATGAAGACTAGACATGGAATGGGGTGTTAAGATATAAATCTTATGGTCATGTGTCTATATAGTGTAGATCCTCTGTTCTATCTCTATTTGTCTGCTTCACATAAACCCTTTATGTCATCTAGCAATTTGTATGACTTTGATGCCTAAATCTGCCCAAAACTGTAGTCAAACTACAAAGACGTCAAAGTCAAATAGTCTCTCTGTCTCACTGTGCCTCTCTCTCTCTCTCTCTCTCTCTCTCTCTCTCTCTCTCTCTCGTCTCTCTCTCTCTCTCTCTCTCTCTCTCCTTCTGTGTGTGTTTGTCTTTGCAAATTTATACAAATAATTCAATCACAAGCGCTCAGGGTTTTTAATCGCAGTACACAGCAAACATATGAAAGAATATTTTTATGTAGTGAACTAAAATGACATTTACTTTGGGAAGTTTTGCATATTTGCCTGGCCGTGTGTCCCGGATGGTCGCAATGTCCACAATTTCGACTTCCTATAATGAAAGAAATCACATACAGATTAAAAATGCAGCATCATGACCACATAAAAGTTTAGATCGAGAATATAGGTTAATAATGATAGAGGCAAAAATTTAGCATTGCATATTGTTAGCATATGTTCAGCATAAATAATATGTAAGATTAGCCTGACTTTGGTTTCGAAAAGATGCTACAGTGAGCAGTCACTAATGTATAAAGGTTTTCCTAATGTATCTGAATTGGCTTGACATGACATGCGGTACATTAGATAACAGCTCTTCTGCTGTGTTTTGGTATTGCTACAATGCATTGACTACACTGTTTTACTGAACATCTGTATGTTAGGTACAGTTGCAGATAACACAAGCACTACTAAACCTATTTAAGTGTAATTGCAACTCATGGAAATGGTACAGTCAGCACTTTTACAATATGCAGAGGCAGCAAAACTGAGCACAGCACTGCAGAGTTGCCATTATCCTTTAACTCAATAGCAGTAAGTCAGACTAATAGAGGAAGAAAGAAAAAAGTAAGAAAGAAAGAAAATGAAACAAAAGAAAAACATTAATTTTAACAAATAAACAAGCTGGAAAAAAACCCAAATGTTTTTAAACAGTCTGAGTGTTTTTACCTTAAATTTAGTAAATGACCTGCTGACCATACAATGGTAAACAGTTGACTTTAGTGCTTCAGGACTGGAAATTGTTATGGATTCACAGCTTACCTTGCTAGAGTTTATCCAGTAAAGAAAGTATCCTTTCGGATCTATCTTCATAGTGACAGGAGCAGTACGCGACGAGTCCTGAAAATTGGAAGCCGATGTGTCAAAACAATGTACTTTAGTCCACACATCATTTGTGTGGGTGTTTTTTTATTCTTCTTTCAAATCAGTGCGCAGTCGACATCTCCCTATCAGAATCCTACAAATTTTAAATAATACATTTATTGTGTCGAAGAAGTGATTCAAGGTTCGACTAGTGAAATGGCTCAGGGATCAATGTGAACTTATCTGCAATTACTTAATCAATAAATAAATCCATGATCAAATTAATCAGTTCATTAACAAAGAAAAGGCTTACAGCTGAGAATAACCTCTATTTATCTATTTTATTTTAAGCCTTCATTTTTTTCTGTAAGCCAACAAGCACAACAGGACACTTTCAGGTCATATTATATGCTTGTATTAGTCCTAGGTTTGACCTTCTTGTATTTTAAATGGCAAAATCAGACTGTCTTGGGTACAGCATCACAAAAACAGCAACACGCTACTAAAACCTCACCTGATAAACCCGTTTCCATCAGTGTCATGAAGACCAGCAGCATGGTTTGATAAAAACATGAACTGTACCCTAAACTTTTAAACATTTCAGTGGCAAGAGCTTTAAAAAAAATTATTCTTTGAATACTCACTTCTTTCCATTTTGTGAATCGTTCTCCTTTGACCAAATAGTCTTTGATCTCAGGCTCTTTGAGAATATAACGCTTCCTGATCATGGTGTCCAAGTCAGTGTGCTTGTTGTCGAAAGGGCAACAAGCACAGTGACATCTGTGGACTCTGAAGCAACACTCCGAAAACCACCTTACCTTCAATATGACTTGCAAATGAGCATTTCGAGGGTGGAGAACAACTACCAAAACATTCCAGATTTTTCGTGATTTCACTACAATCGAATAGAAAAAATGGTCTTAGAGCCTGATATGTTTTAGATAACATCCTGGCCTGTATATAAGATGAATTTCTATTGTATTGTGATGGAGGATGTTCTTTTTTTAAGCAGCCATGTAACATCTTTTAAACTGCACTTTTTATTTTCTGTTTGTTGTCTTTTGCATAATGTTCATTCCATTTTAAGAAACTGACTGTAACATAGTCTTATTCTGGAAAATAAGTTAAACAGCAGTTAAAACTTTTATGTTTCTGTCTTTATAATGGTACAGATTTGTCATGATCGTTGTAGAAACTTGTAAAACTTCCTAGAATTTTCTGTTCCTGGAAAACTGGAGTGCAGAAGAAATAAGCAAGCAAGAATTTAAGGAATATACTTTAAATAAATAAACATGTTGCAGTTTAATAATGATGAATTAGCACTAAAAGTGGGGTAAAAAAATGTGTAAATCCACTTTCTACAAAGTACTTTGGGTAATAGTCAAATGTCCAAAAGCCCAACAATAACATATGGAAATCATGTAGGCAGGTGTTAGCATGAGACGACTTCTCCTAAGGGATCTGGTGCACTAAGCTACTGGCATTTTTAACTCAGGACAATTATTCCAAATCATTTAAAATGGTTTATTAATTGATGCTAACAATTCTATTAGTAGTATTGCTACATTATTCTTTCCAAGTCTTTTTTTTAGAGCTTAGTGATTTAATTTAACACTGTTCATATACATTTTTATAGGTATAGTTTTATATACTTGGTGAAATATAACTATAAAAACATTAACCGCTTCTGGAAAGCACACCTGTACTTACCTAAACCCTGTAATTAATATTAAACATGCATTTGTTCATGTTTTGTATTTTCTATTATTTGTAATATATCTATAATATACACTGCATGAATTATCCTGGGACACCAGACATTGTTCCAGACGTATATGTTTTTTTTTTTCACAATGTTGCTAGTTATTTGAAGGATTTTGATAAATATGAGTAAAATGTGACAAAGAACTGCCTGTAATCATTTTTGCACGTTTTGGGTCACTTCAGATAAAGTAAACGAATTACAAATTATGCAATTTAGGGTCATTCTACTCTGGTCAATTGTCTAAGTGTTCTTCTGAGTGGCCAGAAACTCTATTGTACACACAAAGCAGAATGTTTTGGACTAAAACATTCTGTTGTCATGGTGGGCATTAGCCTCTAATTAATCCTGCTGTCTTCGAGTGCAGTCTATGATTTCAGTTTTTCTCAGTTGGTTTGAAGCATTTCTTCAGAAAATAATTTCTTAAAACTCCTTGTTCAACCTCCTCGTCATTTAGTCACCTGTGCACATCATAAATGCTTTAGTACATTCATTACAGTTACATTACATGTACAATTGTCTGCTGTTTTCAACATGATCCGTTTTTTATGTCATGTTGTTTAAATATATATTATACTTGTTTCACCTGAATAGTCTTAACCCTCAAAAAATCTCGGCATCAGTTAATTGCGTAAGTCATTAATTTCAAAATGGTTAAAAGAATTGTCAGAATCTGTCAAGCGTTAATTTCTATTCAACTTTTATGTGTTTCTTGAATTGATGGATTGTGCAGATTAATCTTGAATGCCAATAATGAAGGAGAGTGTATGGCATCAGATCAACCAATTATCAACTCATTTTCTAAAACAGTTCAAACGTGATTCTCGTGAACCTTTAATTGGCGACAGAGCAAAACACGGAATTACAATTTTTAAAAATAGATGAACAACCAAGAAACAAACGTACACTATTACAGTAAAAGTGTGAATCCTGTCCAGTATCATGCAAAAAATATAAATCAAATATGCAATCAAATAAATACATTCACGCTGCTGAAATTTATTTACGCAATACAAAAGAAATGTATCCTTGTGCATTTTTAATCTTTGTAATCCAGTTACACAGTAAAACAGTAAAGACCTCTTTAATTCTTTTCAGTAATTTGCACTCATGTTACATTTTGAAGGTGATAAAAATTTGTGTGCCTTTTTTTACTTTAGATTTTCTTCATCTATCCTTTTAAAATCCATATAACTTAAGCTCCGGGCCCATTGTTGTACTTACTCTGGTCTCTAGCCATGTGAGCCCATGTGAGTCCATCAACCATCTGGTGAGATCCACAGCTCAGACTAAAGAAGCTGTTTCAGAAGACAGTCCACAAAGCAATGTTTTATAAACCTTATTTAATTTATTATAGATAAACTCAATTCCAAAAAAAATTGAGATTCTGTGTAAAATGTAAATAAAAACATAATGCAATGGTTTGCAAATCTGATAAAACCAATATGTTCACAACAGAACATAAAACGTATTAAATGTCTAAACTGAGGAAATTGAAAGGAAAAAATAAGGTTTAATTTCTTTGAATTTCATGGCCATAACAAATTTCAGAAATGTGGGATGGGGTCATGTTTACCACCTTGTAGAATCGTCTTTTTTTTTAACAACACATATTTCTGGAAACTGTAGATACCAATTGCTAGAGTTTTGAAAGAGGAATTAATGAAAGCAAATGTTGATATGAAAATTGATTTAAGCTTTTGAACTAAGAGCTGATAACACGCAAGACGGTCCGTCTCCTCTTTAGCCCAGAAAATGCCACAGTCAAGTTTTTCAAAAAGAATTACAAATTTCGATTTGTCTGACCACAGAACAGATTTACACTTTGCCTGTTTACATATGGCTTCTTCTTTGCATGATAGAGCTTTAACCTGCCTTCGTGGATTCATAGACAGTGATATCTGGAAGTGTTTCTGAGCCAATTCAGTAATTTCCATGAAAGAAGCACACTTTTTTTTAATGCAATGTCCCCTGAGGAACCACAGGCATCCGATACTGATTTTCAGCCTTGTCCTTTACACACAGAAAATTTCTACATTCCACTGTGAATAATGAGTTTATGAGATTTGCAAATCATTGCATTCTGTTTTCATTTACATTTTTCATGGTGTCCTAACTTTTTTGGAATTGGGTTTGTAAATAAAGTCACAGGAAATTGTAAGGTCACAGAAAATCTCATTTGAAAATGTGACAAAAACAATGTGGATGAAGGTTAAAATATTGGGATAAAGCACTACATTTGGCAGAAACCTAACACCGCTCATGACCCTGGAAACATCGTCTCTACAGTAAAGCATGGTTGTGGTAGCATTATGGAATGAGAATGCTGTTCTTTAACAGGGACAGTGAAATTGGTTCAGTTGAAGAATAAAGACAAATCCAAGGCAAATCTAAAAGAAACCCTGATCATGTCTGCAAGATACTTTTGACAGATAGTCAGAGGTTTGCCTTCCTACAGGAGAATGACCCTAAACATCTTGGTCATAGTAAAATACGAAAAAGGGTCAAAACCCCAAGCTTAAAAATAGTTGTTGACAAACAGACTCTATTCAATCTGTCAGCGTTTGAGCGTGACTTTGAATATGGAGTCTGCATGGGAAGTGATCACTAGCTCCTTCTGGTTTGATATAAATGTTACAGTGAATCAGTGATTGTTTTGGTGGGATGTCTTATTAGGCAGGTCGTTTTAAAGTGTTGCTTATATGCGAATGGCTGCATAAACAGATATGGATTTATATTGCTATCCAAGGTGCTGAACAAATGTGACCAAACCCCACACCCTTCTTCTTTTTTGCTCTTTGCTCTATTGTGCCTCACTTCGCCTACAGTACATCCTAGCACATTGTGAACACATTGTGAAGACCTAATGTTTATCTACTGCAAACAAACTGCTTCATGGGCATAAGAACGATACAGCACAGCTTTCAAAAGCACAGAGTCAAAGCCAGGACCAATTCAAGATTTCACCCTGCTGTGAAATCTTTCAGCAAGTTATGACAGACATTATAATAACATAAGGATGAAAGACACAACACAAATGACAAATATACAATAGTGCAAATGCAAAGTGTGCAAACATGCATGTGCAAGTCCAAGTTATTATTCAGCATTTTTTGTTTTACTCATATCTAAAGATCTAGCTCACATATGCTCTTGAGAACTTGAGCATCATCGCCCGCATGCTCTCTCCTCACTTCATATCCATTCATTGTGTCATAGCCGTCTCTTTAAGAGCCCTCGCCCGCCCCCTTTGCTGTATTTTTAGCTGAGCAATGCTCTACAGATGCTGAACAGGACGCGCAGTGGTGCGTGTGCCATAAATGATCACGCTGTATATCTGCACTTTCTGCTACATGATGCATCCGCGCGCATGAGATCTCTCTTTAGATATTGGCGACTGGACGCTACAAATAAAAAAGAGAGGAAAACATCTTGGAGCCTGAGAGGAGGAGATGAGGTGTGCCATCATGGATTTCTGAGAGGGCTTTAGAGAGCAAAAATGGACGTAAAAACATAAATTGCTCTAAGCCACAACGCATCGAGAAGGCCCCAAAGCGTCCGGTGCGCATCTCTGGTGCGTCTTCTTTTAAAAAAAACGTCCTCTTTTTTCTTCGTTTGACAGACCCCCCCAAAAGCCTTCAAGACGGACGGAGTGGTGGAGCACCGAGGCAAAAACCGTGCCAACATGCGGGAGAGGGACTTCATGCCCAACATGGAGCGGGGCAAGCCGGCCACGTATACGGGGGACAAGAAAGCCAAGATGGCCGCGAAGACCAACAAAAAGTGGGTACGTCTGGCCACCGTGTTCGCCTACGTGCTCTCCGTGTCCCTGGCGGCGATCATCCTGGCCATCTATTACAGCCTAATATGGAAGCCGACGAACCTGGGAACGGGACACGGTGTGCCAGACGGATCCACAGGAAGCAACAACGCGTTCGCGAACGTCTCGGGCATCGTTAACGGCACGAGCGCCAACGTGACGCAAGCGGACAACGGCACGAGCGCAAATGGGACGCAAATCTACTCCGGGTTCAATGCGACCAGCGGAAACGAGAGCGCGACGACAGAGGTTGCGGGAAGCGCGCGTTCTTACTCGGGCGCTACTGGATACACGCCTGCCGGCGATCAGACGCAGTATAGATACGGTCAGACATCGGACAGCGTTACGAATCCAAGTGACGCACGAAGAGCAAAGCGCGAGTCGGTACCAGCGCAATCTGCGCGCGCTTCAAACGAGCCAAAAGACACGGAACCAATACTACAAGAAAGACCTAAACGGGTTTAAGCTTGCACTTACAAAACCACATGCATATGCGTAAATGGTGTGCAAAAAGCAGTACTTTTCTAATGCTGTTATGTGCGGTTTAGGATTTAGCCTAAGTCGGTGTGGTGGTGTGGTGCAGAGCGACGCGCGCGCGCGGACCAAGCTCACAGCTAGAGGATGCATGGAAATATGGGAAGTATTTCACGCTTGGTGCATGGACGCCAACTTGAATATTGCTAAAGCACAGCAAAAACATGGTTTCATTCTCACCATCTTTCCATGTACCATTAATTTTTCAAAGTGTAATCTTTTCATTTTAGGGAACACCTGTTTGATGGACACACAAAAAAAACCCAGGCATAACTATCCAGCTTTCATCAACCAAGTCACCTTTATATGGTTGCATAGATTTAGACAGGTATAGCCTGTCACACGTATTTATTCGAACTGCAGCAAACGAAAAGAATGAACAGCATCTTCGTTTCTTTAGAACATTCATACTTTTTAAAAGAAGGTAAGAGAAAAATATTTGGCATTACATTTAATTGAAAGTGTCCACATAGACTCCTAATTAATCAGGATTCCTAATTCAGAGGAACCTGTGTCAAGTTCTGCTCAGGTATGTGCAAATATTAATGTAAATGAATTGTGTATATATACGTATATAAGTATATAAGTATATATACACATGCATACAGTATATGTCCATTGCTCACATGTAGGCTGTTTGGTAAATGTAAATACTGCACATGCTCAGGCCTTGATCAAACTTTTAGCGTAAACTACTTTTTACAAAAATCATGTATACTAGGGTTATATATATATATATATATATATATATATATATATATATATATATATATATATATATATATATACGTACGTACACGTGTATATATATATATATATATATATATATATATATATATATATATATATATATATATACAACCCCAAAGGCAAATAAAAGCCCTTGTAAAAAAAAATTTGAGTTTCTATATTTTTTGTTATAAAATGTTTTATCAATTAAAATGTCTAGCAATTGACACATAATAATAAAAAGCATCTTTCTCTGATGCCTACAATCAAAAACTCTTGCAATAGTTAAGGGTTTATCACAGTATATATATTGGGTGTATAAAACATAAAAAAAAAAGAAAAAAAAACATTGGCTGTAAATGTAACCTTTAATATAACTGACTCAAGTGTTTACATGTTGTGTAACCAAAAGTGGTTAATATCTTGAACATTACAACCATATTAAATAGTACATCAGAAGAGTAATCCACTATAGGTTACTATGTTGTTCTAGGTTTTGTTATGACACTTTTATAATAGTATGGTATCTTACAGAACTTCTGGATTTTTCGAAACACTCGTTGGAGGGAAGCAGGGCAGTAGGCAGCAAAGCACACATGATAACTCTTCTGTTATATAACTAGCAATGATATACAATCGATGTTGCTGGACGCCTACACTTAAGGTAAAAACAATTTTTTTTAATGTAAATGATTTCTTTACAATCACAACAAAATGAAAGTGTAGACTACAAGAAAAATACAGGATATTTATGTTGAAGTGTTGATTATTAATTATGTTATGGCCGATAGTGTTTAATGAGCACAAGGCACAGATATGATATGATTGATACAGTACATCAGCATGTGTGTCTCTGTGTGTAAATGAGCGAGTGAGAGAGAGAGAGAGAGAGAGAGAGAGAGAGAGAGAGAGAGCGAGAGAGAGAGAGAGAGAGAAAGAGGTAATGGACCATAGCTTCTATAGGCTTCTATCAGAAGACCACACTGAGAGCTCACTTATCTTCTGAGTCATTTCTAGTCATCTAGAATGTGATCAACATAATCACAATTTCATACACAAACATGTACACACACACACACACACACACACACACACACACACACACGCATTTATGCAAGTCTGCTTTACAAGCGAATACACTGACAGTTGTTCTTGTAAACAAGGTGTCCCAGTAGGCTTCTTTGACTCAGCCTGCCTTTTAGTGAAAGAGTGATTAAGTGAAAGCCCAGGTGAAAATCAATAGTAAGCACTGAGGGGCATCAAACGTATCAAATCCACTGTCTAATTTCCTCGTGGCTGGAAGGTGTTGTGCTTTAAGCTATTAAAACGATGGCAAGGATCGAAACTGATGTTTTAATGTTTTAATAAACCACAATCAAACCTCTTAATTAGATCAAAACTCCGGGTATCTTTATTTTTTTGGCAAAAAAGACCGATGGAAGCAGCGGATATTGTGGTCACTAATGAAGAAATGCACTTTGACAGTGTCTGTTGCTCACATTACCCCTTCATTCCCAGCAAGCCTAATGATCTGCAAGCATCTGTGCTTGGCCTGGATCGTAAATGATGTTCTCGGAGGATTTAGACATTTAGATTTAGAGCATTATTGACTGCATAAACCGCAATGCCTAAAGTAAAAGCATCTTCTGAAAGGGAAATAGTAGTTGTGGTTCATGGAGTTACATATTGGCTAGGATTTAGACAGACACCCGAGCTTCATTATTGCTCTGAATGAGATATGCAGAGGATTGGGGCCAGTGGTGACAAATGAATCACAGACGGGAATATACATAAACATGCATATAAGCTTGTGTTTTTATACCTGCTCATCTCCACAAACAGCTTGGGACGTTCTTTTGAGAACTTACCTTGTGTTTATGTGCATGCTTGAGTTTATATGAGACTAGGACCCAGGTGCAGCTGATGTAATGCAATGTGTGTCAAGAGACTTAGGAGCCATTTCACAACAAGCAGCAAACTGTGCCTCTGTGCCACATTTCAAATGCAAGGAGTAAAGTTGAAGATGTTTTTTTTTTACTGTAAAAATCAAGCTGTAAGATTGATGTTTAGAGAGTTGTGACTGAGGAACAATACCATAACCTGTTGTCTCCTTATTACAGTGGTGGAAAGTAGAAAAATATTTTTTACTTTTGTACTGTACATCATTATTTACTTATTTTTTTCAAATGCCTCTAGTTCATTGTAAAAAATTTGAACTTCAGTACATTTTAATGTGTAATATCTTCTTTTTTGACTGCATTTCAGAAAAAAAAAAAAACCAGTCCTTAATGCTTTGAAAAAAGGAATACGTAAAGTATGTTAAATAAGAGCATGTCACGGGACCACAAGCACAATCCCACAGTTCTAATGAGAGATTGTGAATGGTGGACTTCATCCATCACTGCCTCTTTATATGCAACGTAATTCTGTAATGTTACATAATATTTATCCTAAATATCGAAAGCAGAACAAGAGCTCAGAGGCATTTTTAGCTTCTTTGGCATTTTACAGGGATTATCATCACCATCATATTCGCTTAGGAATAACATAATTGTATAAAACAGCTGTTTAAAGAAGACTATTAAGCAACAAAGATAGAACAAAAAAGAGTGAAAAGACCTGTGCTGCTGAAACTGTGTTCTCTATGTAGCATACATAACGCAGTGTTAATCTCTCTGTATGCTGCTAAGCTCATGTTTACTTCACCAAAGACTAGAGCTGGAAATTTAAAGAGCTTAGTATTGATCACAGGGGAGTGTCAAATAAGGCCTTCAGTAGCTGTAATTCCAGAATCTCACTTCATTAAACTCCATACAGACTGATGGTGCACACTGAGGTTCCTCTGTTTCTGATGTTGCTTCCATTTCAAGAGCAACTTCTTGTGTTTTATTACCTCATCGCTTTTACAGTAACAACTTGCACGGGGACTTTTATAATAGATGCTTATATGTTCATCACTAAGGACATGCGATTTAATATATTGTTTTAATGAGTCTCTGGTGTCAATGCTCTGTAACAGGTAAAGCTGTAGCTTCAAGTTTATCTTTCAGACACAAGCCTTTGTGATTTCTAAGTAACGTTACAAGCTGCATTCTCTTTTCCTTACTAACCTAAAAGAATGAAACGCATTGGAGCTAATGAGGGAACAACTGATTATAGCTGTGGCAAGTGGAAGTGAACTAAGTTCTCTGGAAGGTGTAATGTAAAACAGTATATGTTGTGGGGAGGTGGTAGCTCAGTGGTTAAGACATTGAATTGGAAGGTCACAGTTTTAAATCCCACCACTACTGGGCCCTTAAGCAAGACCCTTAACCCTCCCCTGCTCAGTTGTAAGTCGCTATGGATAAAGGCAGCTGCCAAATGCCATAAATTTATATATGCAACTCAACACATGTATGAGTTTCTTTTATTCATAATAATATTCTGCATGGGTACATGGAACATGAATACTCTAGTGCTTCCTTTTGGAAATGAATATACATCAGGGTGATAATGGCTGCATCACATATCTAATAATTGATTATTTTCCATGAACAACATGTATTATTGCTTAAACACACACACACACACACATAATACTGTATACATCAGTATATTGGGTTCATTAAAAAAAAAATTGAAGTAAACTAAAAAATAAATCGTGACTTTGCAATAGCAAGTTAATAAGGTGTAAGCTTGGAATACAGCTGGAAAATAAGGAGAAATAAAGATTTCCCCTTCATGGTCATTTAAGCACTATTCAGCATTCCCTGGCAGACGTGTCACTGTTGCTGAAAAGTCCTGGTCCATATATAGAATCTCTGTTATTGTAGTCCTATTTTTATTTCCTTTCACGGCTTCTGCAAAATGCTGTGATTAAAAAAACATCTAAAACAAACAAAAAAAAAAACCAGATGATATCACTAACCCCTCTTTGCTACACACACACACACACACACACACACACACACACACACACACCTAGCATCCTTACAGAGACAGAAATCATTTTTCAGCTCCTCTGAAATCACTCAGCCATGTGAACACAGGCCTGGCGTGGAACTCTGCATCTCTGAGGACAAGGCTGTCCCAGTGAGGGCCTGCTGGAAAATGTAATTAAAAGAGTAACAGAAGGGAAAGCGACTTTCAGGAAGCACGGGGAACCATTTCCAGAGCAACAGGCCATGGGGATAAATCATTCAACATTAATAAGCATCTATTCCCAAATGGAGAGCCGTAAACACAGGAAGAGCCAGGCAGCAGTTTTAAAAAACACCTTTGTGTTTATTTTCATTCAGGAAATTTCCACTCTTACATGCTCATCTTTTCACTGGTGTATTGCTTTGGCATGCAGAATCACTGATAGCCTGGGTAATGATGGAAATAAAAGAAAAAACGTATTAATTTGTTAATGTGATAAACCTTCTGTGTCACACTTCTGTGCTCCAGTATACACGATTCTCTCTTTTGGACTCTTGTATTCAGCTCATCAAATGGATTTTTAATTATGCTTATGTCTGGAAACTTGAGTGAACCTTTCAAAAGCTTGGTTCTGTAATCATTTAAAATCTCTCTTAGCATTTTGGTAGAGGCAGATAGATTTTATTTATTTATTATTATTAAAAAAAAACCCTGGTCCTTAACGGCATGCATGGACTATGCATCCTTAAACGATTTCTTTGTTTTTATATTGTGACGCATTGAAAATATATTTAATTTTAGATTCACTTTAATTTCAGCTCCAATATTTGCTCTCATATTTAGATTTGAGTTGAAGTTGTACTTTCCATTATTCTCTTCAACCTTCATTTATAAAGGGTGCAAATAATTCTTAAAATGACTGTAGCAGCCATGTCCACTTATTATTGTATAATCATTATTATATGGCAAAGATGGTGGAAATAAACGATCTATACTGTATATGAACATGTACAGTATCTGATTTAAAAATCCATTATTTGATCAAAAAAGAAAATCGGTGATAAAAGAAATTGAAATTTTTTTATTTAGAAGAACTCCCCCCCCCCCCCATTACACAACACATAAGTGAAAACAAATGACTATTGGTTCTTATACAATAGCTGCTACTTCCAAAAAGAAAAACAGAGCTCATACACAATTTATATTATTTCATTTCTTTATAATTTTTAGCTGCTGTTTGATTGTGTTCCTGTTTAAAACTGAACACTGCTCATTACTTACAAATAACTTTACATTTGCTTTCAAAAGACAACCGCATTGTTTATTATTATTACTTAATTGTTTAAAGAAAGAAGAAATAAAAAAGGAAGAATTGAAAATGAAACAAAAAGGAAATAGGACACTGGAGAGGGAAAAATGTAGTACCTACTGAAAAGTAACAAGACAATATTAATCAACTTCTTTTCACTTGACTAAATTTCCAATAATAGATTTTCATAACTATTATATTTTAATCTACACTATGGTCCAAATGTTTGTGGACACCAGACCATCACAACCCTCAGTGGGCTTTGAAGCAAAATCTGTTTGAACTTACTTATGTGATAAGAATGTCTTCAAATTTGAACTTATGTTTTATAATAGTAATTGAACTCTTACCTCAGTGACCTCATCACACCTCGCACTGCACCACGCTGTCTGAGATCCTCCAGCAATGCTCGACTGGTACCACCTTCTCTTAGAATGAGAGGTACAGTGCCCTCCACAATTATTGGCACCCCTGTTTAAGATGTGGTCGTGGACTTCTAAAAATTCTCCTTTTTTTTAAAACAACATAGAACCCAAATGCAAAAAAAGAGAAAAATCCAACCTTTCATTTAAGTACATTACTTTGGTGGTAAAAAAAATCAAACATTTAGAAAAAAAAAAAACTTGAAATCATGTGTCCCACAATTATTGGCACCCCTAACAATTCCTCTGAAAAATTTAATTGTTTTTTTTTTTTTTATATATTTTTCTGTAGTTGCTAAGGTTGGTCAGGGTATCTAGGGACTTTTAATTAGTAATTCATGATTTCCTGTTTCCCTGGGGTATAAATATGACGTGACACAGAGGCCTAATTCTCTTACCCATTTGTCAACATGGCAAAGACAAGAGAACACACCATTCAAGTAAGGCAGATGTGTGTCGACCTTCATAAGTCAGGCAATGGCTACAAGAAAATAGCCACTCGCCTTAACTTGCCGGTATCTACAGTCAGAGGAATCATTAAGAAGTTTAAAACAACTGGAACAGTGACAAACAAGGCTGGAAGAGGTCCCAAGTTTATCTTGCCACAACGCACAGTGAGGAGGATGGTAAGAGAAGTAAAAAAATTTCCCAAGCTCACCGTCACAGAATTGCATCAAAGAGTGGCATCTTGGGGTCACAGAGTCTCCAAAACAACCATCAGACACTCTCTACATGCCAACAAGCTGTTTGGGAGGCATGCAAGGAAAAAGCCTTTTCTCACTAACACTCACAAACGTAAACATCTGGAGTTTGCTAAGCGGTACTGGGACTTCAACTGGGATCGTGTGCTTTGGTCAGATGAGACTAAGATTGAGCTTTTTGGCAACAAACACTCTAAGTGGGTCTGGCGTAAAACAAAAGATGAGTATGCCGAAAAGCACCTCATGCCCACCGTGAAGTATGGTGGAGGATCTGTGATGCTGTGGGCCTGTTTCTCTTCCAAAGGCCCTGGGAACCTTGTTAGGGTGCATGGCATTATGAACGCTTTGAAGTACCAGGATATTTTAAATAAAAACCTGATGGCCTCTGCCAGAAAGCTGAAGATGGGTCGTCATTGGGTCTTTCAGCAGGATAATGATCCAAAACATGTGGCAAAATCTACACAAAAGTGGTTCAGCAGTCACAAACTTAAGGTCCTCCTATGGCCATCTCAGTCCCCAAACCTCAACCTAATCGAAAACCTGTGGGGCGAGCTAAAGAGAAGAGTGCATAAGAGAGGACCCAGGACACTGGATGATCTAGAAAGATTGTGCAAAGAAGAATGGTCAAAAATCCCTCTCTCTGTGTTCTCCAATCTTGTGAAATGTTATAGGAGGAGACTAAGTGCTGTCTTGTTGGCAAAAGGAGATTGTACAAAGTATTAACATCAGGGGTGCCAATAATTGTGGCACACATGATTTCAAGTTTTTTTTTTTTTTTCTAAATGTGTGATTTTTTTACCACCAAAGTAATGTACTTAAATAAAAGGTTGGATTTTTCTCTTTTTTTGCATTTGGGTTCTATGTTGTTTAAAAAAAAAAAAGAGAATTTTTTGAAGTCCACGACCACATCTTAAACAGGGGTGCCAATAATTGTGGAGGGCACTGTAAGTACACTTCAAGGCTCTTCTCTGTTCTGGCACCGAGGTGGTGGAATGAACTTCCCCTAGATGTCCGTACAGCGGAGTCCCTGACTATCTTCAAGCGATGACTGAAGACCTACCTCTTCCTGAAACACTTAAATTAGCACTTTCCAAGTTTGTAGAATTCAAGAGTTATATTTATATTAAGTTAGTAATCTGGCGTACCAGTGTAGATTTATTCATTACTAGAGACTCAAAGCACTTTTGTACGCCGCTCTGGATAAAGGCGTCTGCTAAATGCCGCAAATGTAAAACTGCTTCCCCACCAAGCCGTCAATACTGGACCCCTAAACAAGCGCCCTTAACCCTCTCTGCTTCAGGGGTGCTGTATCATGGCTAACACTGTGCTCTGATCCCAGCTTTCTAACAAGCTGGAATATAGTAAGAAAGAATTTCACTGTGCTGTTATGTATAAGTGACAACAAAAGCCTCTCTTTTTTTTTTTTTAAGTGAAAATATCTTGAATATAGATTAATTGTGTAATTAATTGTATTAATATTATCTATCTGTTAATACACTATATAACAAAAATATATCAGTAAGCCATAGGATAATTAAATCTATACTATACTGTATGTACAAAAGTATTGGGACATCCAACTTTTTTTAGTTAGATTAGATTCCACTTTATTGGCATTGTTCAAGGTACATGTACAGAGCCAATAAAATGTAGTTAGCATTTAACCAGAAGTGCATAAGTGGCCTATTTACAATAAATAGCATTGTGCTAAATAAGGGTATGGGGTCCATATGTACAGGGGTGAGGGTAAATAATGTAAAGAAGGTGCCGTAGGAAATAATATATGTATATATAGTAATATACAATATACTGCGCAATGATTGTGCATAGATGTCTAACCCAGCCATTAGGGAGGCACAAGCCAGTGCATTCTTAGTGCCGGTCCCAAGCCCGGGTAAATGGGGAGGGTTGCGTTAGGAAGGGCATCCAGCGTAAAACATGTGCCAAATCAAATATGCGGATCACAAATGAGAATTTCATACCGGATCGGTCGAGGCCCGGGTTAACAACGACCGCCACAGGTATCGTTAGCCGACAGGGTACCGGTGGAAATTGGGCTACTGTTGGCCGAAGGAGGAAAAGGAGAGGAGGAAGACGTCTACAGAGACGGCAGGGAAAGGAGCAGTGTAGGAGAGTGGAGGTTCGGGTTGGTACTTTAAATGTTGGTACTATGACGGGTAAAGGGAGAGAAGTAGCTGATATGATGGAGAGGAGAAAGGTAGATATGCTGTGTGTTCAGGAGACCAAGTGGAAAGGGAGTAAAGCCAGGAACATTGGAGGTGGATTTAAACTGTTTTATCATGGTGTGGATGGAAAGAGAAATGGTGTAGGGGTGATTCTGAAGGAAGAGTACAGTAAGAGTGTAGTGGAGGTGAAGAGAGTTTCTGATAGGGTGATGATCGTGAAGGTGGAAGTTGAAGGGATGATGATAAATGTCATCAGTGCCTATGCTCCACAAGTTGGCTGTGAGATGGAGGAGAAGGAAAGATTCTGGAGTGAATTAGATGAAGTGGTAGATGGTGTACCTAGGAAAGAACGGTTGGTGATTGGGGCGGACTTTAATGGGCATGTAGGTGAAGGGAACAGAGGTGACGAGGAGGTGATGGGTAGGTATGGTTTTAAGGAGAGGAATGTGGAAGGGCAGATGGTGGTAGATTTTGCTAAAAGGATGGAAATGGCAGTGGTGAACACTTATTTTAAGAAGAAGGAGGATCATAGGGTGACGTATAAGAGTGGAGGAAGGTGCACACAGGTGGACTATGTGCTATGCAGGAGATGCAACCTGAAGGAGATTGGCGACTGTAAGGTGTTGGCAGGGGACAGTGTAGCTAGACAGCATAGGATGGTGGTCTGTAGGATGGTTTTGGAGGCGAAGAAGAAGAGGAGGAGAGTGAGGACTGAAAGGAGAATAAGATGGTGGAAACTGAAGGGAGAAGAGTGTAGTGTGAGGTTCAGGGAAGAGGTCAGGGAGAGGCTCAGTGGTGTTAAGGAGGTGTTGGATGATTGGGCAACTACTGCAGGAGTGATGAGGGAGGCAGCTAGAAAAGTACTTGGTGTGACATCTGGAAATAGAAAGGAAGACAAGGAGACGTGGTGGTGGAATGAGGAAGTGCAGGAGAGCATAAGGAGAAAGAGGTTGGCAAAACAGAAGTGGGATAGACAGAGTGATGAGAAAAGTAGGCAGGAGTACAAGGAGATGCGGCAGCAGGTTAAGAGGGATGTGGCGAAAGCCAAGGAAAAGGCATATGAGGAGCTGTATGAGAGGTTGGACACTAAGGAAGGAGAAAAGGATTTGTACCGATTGGCCAGGCAGAGGGACCAAGCTGGAAAGGATGTACTGCAAGTTAGAGCAGTAAAGGATGGAGAGGGAAATGTGTTGACTAGTGAGGAGAGTGTGTTGAGAAGGTGGAGGGAGTATTTTGAGCAGCTGTTGAATGAGGAAAACCAGAGAGAGAGAAGGTTGGATGATGTGGAGTTGGTGAAGCAGGATGTAGATAGGATTAGTAAGGAGGAAGTGAGAGCAGCGATTAAGAGGATGAAGAGTGGAAAGTCGGTTGGACCAGATGACATACCGGTAGAAGCGTGGAGATGTTTAGGAGAGATGGCAGTGGAGTTTTTAACCAGATTGTTTAACAGGATTTTGGAAGGTGAGAAGATGCCTGAGGAATGGAGAAGAAGTGTGCTGGTACCGATCTTTAAGCATAAAGGAGATGTGCAGACCTGCAGTAACTACAGGGGTATTAAGTTGATCAGTCACACCATGAAGTTATGGGAAAGAGTAGTGGAAGCCAGGCTGAGAGAAGAGGTGACCATCTGTGAGCAACAGTATGGTTTCATGCCGAGGAAGAGCACCACAGATGCCTTATTTGCTTTGAGAATGTTGATGGAGAAGTATAGAGAAGGACAGAAGGAATTGCATTGTGTATTTGTGGATTTAGAGAAGGCGTACGACAGGGTGCCAAGAGAGGAGTTGTGGTATTGTATGAGGAAGTCAGGTGTGTCAGAGAAGTATGTGAGGGTGGTGCAGGACATGTATGAGGACAGTGTGACGGCAGTGAAGTGTGCAGTAGGTACGACAGACTGGTTTAGAGTGAAGGTTGGACTGCATCAAGGATCGGCCCTGAGCCCTTTCCTGTTTGCAGTGGTGATGGACAGGTTGACGGTCGAGGTCAGACAGGAGTCTCCCTGGACTATGATGTTTGCGGATGATATTGTGATTTGTTGTGAGAGTAGGGAGCAGGTTGAGAAGAGCCTGGAGAGGTGGAGATATGCGCTGGAGAGAAGGGGAATGAAACTCAGTAGGAGTAAGACAGAATACATGTGTGTGAATGAGAGGGAGGGCAGTGGAGTGGTGCGGTTGCAGGGAGAAGAGCTTCAGAAGGTGGAGGAATTCAGGTACCTGGGGTCAACAGTGCAAAGTACTGGAGAGTGTGTTAGAGAAGTGAAGAAAAGAGTGCAGGCAGGGTGGAGTGGGTGGAGAAGAGTGACAGGAGTGATTTGTGATAGTAGGGTATCTGCGAAATTGAAAGGAAAAGTTTATAGGACTGTGGTGAGACCTGCGATGTTGTATGGATTAGAGACAGTGGCATTAAGTAAAAGACAGGAGGTGGAGCTGGAGGTAGCAGAGCTGAAGATGTTGAGGTTTTCGTTGGGAGTGACGAGGATGGATAAGATTAGAAATGAGTTTATTAGAGGGACAGCGCATGTAGGATGTTTTGGTGACAAGGTGAGGGAGGCGAGATTGAGATGGTTTGGACATGTGCAGAGGAGGGACATGAATTATATTGGTAGAAGAATGCTGAGGATGGAGCCACCAGGTAGGAGGAAAAGAGGAAGGCCAAGAAGGAGGTTCATGGATGTGGTGAGGGAAGACATGCAGGTAGTGGGTGTAAAAGAGGCAGATGTAGAGGACAGGGTGGTATGGAGACGGATGATCCGCTGTGGCGACCCCTAATGGGAGCAGCCGAAAGAAGAAGAAGAAGAAGAAGAAGAAGAAGAAGAAGATTGTGCATAGATGTCTGGAGATAACGTGCTCAAATGACATGATAGAGTTGTATACAAGTACGAATGTAGTATGATACAGTATATACAGAATAAATATGGGTGGAATATACAATAGTGCAGTGATAAGTTATAAAAAAAAAAAACACAAAGTGACAATGCAGTAGATTATTTTGACATTGTATAGGATTCCTTCGGGTGTGGTTGCATCACATTTCCCTTTACATTATGTACATAAGGTAAATAAAGTTGAGTCCCCTTTACAGGAGACCCAAACCTGTTCCAGCATGACAATGCACCTGTGCACAAATCAAGCTTAATAATGATATAGTTTACATGGGTTGGACTGGAAGATCTTGAGTGGCCTGCTATAGAGCTGTGACCTTAACCCTATTAGACAGCTTTGGGATGAATTGGAACGTGCCCCAGGCCTCCTCACCCTACACAACTACCTTATTTTACCAATGCCCTTGTAGCTGAATGGGTACAAATCTTACATTTACATTTGCGGCATTTGGCAGACGCCCTTATCCAGAGCGACTTACAACTGAGCAGGGGATGGTTTTTTTAGGGCTTTGCTCAAGGGCCCAGCAGTGGCAGCTTGGCGGTGGTGGGATTTGAACCTATGGCCTTCTGATTCAAAGTCAAATGCCTTACCACTGAGCTACCAAATCTTCACAAGCACACTCCAACATCTAGGGAACATCTTCCCATAAGAGTAGAGGTAATTATAACAGCTAATGAGGATTCAATGTGAAATACAAATCTTATGGCCAAGTGTCCACAAACATTTGTGGACATGTTTTTTCAATTATTCCATTGGCAGATCAATTTGTTTAATAATAAAAAAGATTGAAGAGTATACAGTACAAATAGCTGGAAATAAGTTTTTGCTTATTACATGTTGTATATGTTTTTTATATTTTTTGTTTAGATTTGTTTTATTTTGCTGTATAGTGTTTCGAATGATTAAAATGACAAAAAAAGTCACTTGACATCTTTTGCTGTGTATAAGGACAATTCTCACTGGATGAACCACATACTCAAGTTGAATACTTCATTTAACGCTTTAGGCTCAAACTACTGGCAACAACATTAGAAAATAAATGGAGCTAATAAACACGGGCATGTGCAGAAATGTGAGGCAAAATCTGTTTATTACGGCATGAAGTACACAAATTCATTTCAAATTCTGTTGGACACAAAGTGACAGTGGCAACATATTAATTACAGCATGATGTACAAAATTAAATATTAAATTAGTCACTTCATTCATGCTTAAATAAACCAGAGAAATTGCAACATTCACATGAATGGAAATATAAAAAAAAAATCTAAAGCAAAAAAACACTACTTATATTTAGTAATAATGAAATGTTCAGAAAAGACCTGGAACAATATATTTGTCACTGTCGTTATACTGATTCACTCAATAATGCAAATGGTTTTCGCTGTAAAAATATGAACATTTTTATATTGCCAGGCTTTTTTTTTTTTCATATTATAAAAAGGTTGATATATTTTAACCGTGACTTTTGAATCAGGCTGTGTTTTCTTTTTCTTCTTCTTATTCATTCATATTAGTATTAAAAACATTGGTACTGCATTATTAAATGTATTCTAAGCATATTGCTTCTGGCCTTTTTCGCAATATACAGTACAGACCAAAAGTTTGGACACACCTTCTCATTTAAAGAGTTTTCTTTATTTTCATGACTATGAAAATTGTAGAGTCACACTGAAGGCATCAAGGGCTATTTGACCAAGAAGGAGAGTGATGGGGTGCTGTGCCAGATGACCTGGCCTCCACAGTCACCGGACCTGAACCCAATCGAGATGGTTTAGGGGTGAGCTGGACCGCAGAGTGAAGGCAAAAGGGCCAACAAGTGCCAAGCATCTCTCGGGGAACTCCTTCAAGACTGTTGGAAGACCATTTCAGGTGACTACCTCTTGAAGCTCATCAAGAGAATGCCAAGAGTGTGCAAAGCAGTAATCAAAGCAAAAGGTGGCTACTTTGAAGAACCTAGAATATGACATTTTTCAGTTGTTTCACACTTTTTTGTTATGTATATAATTCCATATATAATTCCACATGTGTTAATTCATAGTTTTGATGCCTTCAGTGTGAATCTACAATTTTCATAGTCATGAAAATAAAGAAAACTCTTTGAATGAGAAGGTGTGTCCAAACTTTTGGTCTGTACTGTACATATGTGCAAATATAAAATGTCCTCTTTCGCCAAACTGAAAAAGGTTCTGCGTAACAAATCCTTTCTGGACTTTCAAAGGTGATTGAAATGTTCAGTCTTAAAGGGGCTTGTATTTCAGTGTACAGTGCTTATCAGATTTAACGCCAACATTTCAGAACTTAGCGAGCATTTATACAAAATAAAGTGCTTGTAATCATACTTGAAAAAGCAGTAAACATCGCTTTTGTCTTTTTTGCACAAAATGTCACCTCCCAAAATATATGTGCATACAAAAAATACAAAAAAACTGTAGCATGTGACTGATGTATATTGTACATCTGAACATGTGTGTATACTCAATTTGGATCATTGTGGTACATTTCCTGTGAGTGTGTCTGCTTTTTTTGTGCATTTAAATGTGTCAAATGACCCTTAAAAAAAATCTTTATTTAGACATTCAATATGCTGCGTAGTGCTTTTCACATAATGCGCGTAAGTCATCCGTTCAAACCACAACATCTAGGCATTTCAGTAATCAGTAGCAACTAGTAGCGGACAGCTTCAGTGCAAGAAAAGTGTGTTTCTCAATCATGTGTCTGTTTCCCAGTCGTAAGACTTAATTAGCTAGAATTTGTGTCTATCAAAAAGAGGGAGGCGGGACTATCAGAGAAGCATTAATGTGATATTGTAATGCACTTGAACTAAGCAGATCATGTGATATACAAATTCTCTATTTTAAGGCTTAATGTTTGCTGTAAATGAGAAATCAAAATGAAAATATACAAAGCTGAGTCCAGTGAAAACCTTTTTTTGCATTATTTATTAAAAATAGTTTGCAAAAAAAATGCATACTTGTATCTAACTAACTCTGTGTGTGTGTGTGTGTGTGTGTGTGTGTGTGTGTGTGTGTGTGTGTGTGTGTGTGTGTGTGTGAGCTCTCTCAACTTAAGTGCTGCTCTTAATAAGTATAATAAGTCATAAGATCTTGGAATTTCTGTGATTCTTCTATTTATCAAAACCTACACATATCATCCTTAAACATCCACAACATGACGATTCATAATTTCTCAGCTCTGGTACAGTCGCAATACCAAGACTACTTCACGTATCAATTTACCAAATTTATCACCATCTAAAAACCAAGCAATTTTTCTCCCATAACACACTCAGGAAGAAGCAAAACCACTTCTACTCAACTCCTAAAAAAAAGTTTTCATTACCAAGAACGTAAAACCACTTTTAATAACAGCAAGTGTTTTGTGAGAAACGCCCACGATTGAGAAAGTACACTGTAATATGATCATTTGTCATGTCCAGTTTAAGTTGTTTCCTCCACCCCTAGAATTAGTATTATCCAGGTACCTCATAAGATCCTATTTAGTGTACATTCTAATGTACAGTAGCTTCAATATCTTTCAGTGACTTTCAGGTACGTTCCTTTCTTCTCGTCATCCTAACTTTTCTTGTAATTAAAACACAAATCATCATCAAGGTCATGATAATATTAGCAACATGTAAAAAACACAATGATTAGTAATATCATGGAAGTATTGGGCACTATGGGCAACATTGTAGATCACAGTTGTATATTAAGAATATTTTATGTACTTTCTGTAGAAACAGTTTAAAGGTGAGGTCATGATTGCGGCACCGTTTATCCCTTAAGAATTCACATTTTTTCCTACACAATTTATTAATCTGTGTACAGTACAATGGTCACCCGGGACTCGCAGAGGTTACGTTCTAAAACCCCACTCGAGTTTCGAAAATCCGGGAATTTTGGACGCACCCCCCGCAGCCTCTAAGGTACCTTAGTGATTTCATCTAGACATTATGTCACAACGGTTTTTATTAAATTTGTTAGTGAAAACATAGTTTGAAATGTTATTCATAACGTTCCTCAACATTCGGTCCTGCTGCGCATTTCCGCAAATTTAAGATAATCCGCAACTTAGTTAGGTTCCAAACGAGATCCCGCTAATTTTCAGAGCTGCGAGATCCAAACCGCAAATTATAGGGTGTTGACTGTATTTCCATTTGTGTTTGCGAATTTTGCAGGCACATCTTCTCAACCACACACCTGTCTCTGGTTGCTGTGGTGGTGCAACACTTCCTACACACCCATATGCAAAGAGTGATGATTGACATGCAGTTTGACCAGTGGTTGGGTGCAAGACATGTTCACATTCCTATAATCAGTCAGTCAATCTTGCTGAACAGCTGAAATCCTTACTGAAGGGTTAAGGAAAATTCCTCAACACCTCAGAAAAGCTTATAAATAATAAAAATCCCCCCTAGACTGTTTTTATTATTTATTATATACATATTTAATAAATACAGCTAATAGTTATGTGATTTGCCTCAGGGAACTTTAGGGCTTTTGAGCAGATTAATGATATCCATGTGCATATGCATCACTAACTACAGATTACACTGTCACAATCACTGCCTTTTCACACCGCCTTCTGCCCCAATACACAACAGCAGCACATACAGTAAAGGAATATCTGTATTCATAAAGATATTCTATATTCAATATTCATCTCCGATTTATCATTTAGAATACAAAAAACTTTAAACAGGGATAATTATGTAAGAAAACGGTGCTGCAAATAACTGAGACCTTTAAGGCACCACAAGTTCTGTGCAAGCAGTTTAAAAGCTTCATATTTTTGAGGCCACCATAAAAACTCTTGTCATGTTTTCATAGCACTACAAAAAGCTGACTGTGATAAATCGATTTGGGCTGAAAAACATGTATTGCTGTGCACCAACAGTGCCACCTTCAAACCACCCTCAAACCTCATGAATCATAAACTCTCCAATCTAGCCTCAGTGATCTGCGCAGCCACACAAGGTAGAGATTTCTTTTTACCCCAATATGAGAAACACATTTGGTGAACAGAGATTTGCGATAATAGCATTAGGAAAATTGGCAGGGGGACCATATTTTGAATTTTAAGGCATGTATACATTCACTGTGGAGAAGGAGAAGGTACACTCTAAAGACCTGGGTTAAAGCAATGCAAATATGTGCAAAGAATGTCCAGGAAAAGGGCTTGTTCAGGAAAAAAGAAGACATATGTTGACTAGACATTGCAGACATTTTAACTTAAAATTGTTTTTAAGTTTGACAGCTACTGTGTTTAAAATTTTCTTGTCAATCGATACCACAATATAAAAAATCAATATCACAATATCTTTTTGATCTTCAGCAGATTCGTGTGAAGGAACTCTCCCTGTTGAACGTACCTCTTGGAAAATGATAAAATATGAAAATATTTAATAGAGATGAATGAATGTGTTAAAGTATCAGAGGTTCATGAATATTGTGGGACAATTATACTTTTTCATAATCTAGAATGGATGAAAGAATTTTTAATGGAAAAGGACAATTCAGAGTCGGGATGCTAAACGAATCTGCACACGACTGCATAACATTTTAACCAAGGCTTTTTTTTTATTTAATTTTATTTATTAGGCTAGGACAGGAAGAAATGCCAGTTTGATGAATGTGTTACGTTATTCGAATTGCAATGAAAGGCATATCTTTTAAATGGGTGGAAATGGTTTATTGTAACTGGTCAGTATGGATTTGCTATGCAACCTTACTTCTTATATTGCATGTATATGATTGTCTTTAACCAGTCTATATTGCTGTTAACAGTCTGTAAATGTCTGTATACATTTATAATCTTTAATTCCAAGACTATGTGATGGTTCAATAATATGTGATGACAGATGCTTTTTAAATACTGCCATTTATCGTTTGTTTTAAAACACTTGATGTATAAAATGTCGATCTTTTCTTTACATACATATTTAGAAATGTAATGTTATTGGGACCCAAACGGCACCGCATTCGTTGACTCACAGAAATAACCAAATGGAGTTTAAGCTTGCTGTAGAGCTAAAGTTTAAATTAAAAGATGAATCAGGAAATAAACAGCAGGCAGATTTAAATACATAAATAAGTAAATAAATAAAAAAATTGTGCTTTATGGTGTTCAGGATGGGGCTTAAATACATGCTCAAGCCAATATCCTACCCTAAATTATCCAAAAATGTTCAGTCTTTTTGTTTTTTTAATGTGATCATTGTGTTTAACCAATAAACACAGCCAGCTTCTTCAATACTGCACATTCTTCCTATTTCTGAATGAGTAGCCATTATAATATTTGCAAAAATACAGATGCATAACTGTTAGTGTGTGTACATGAACAAAATAGCACTCAGTGAGCATCATTAAAAGTGTGCACTACAAAGTAATGATCTTCAAACCATCACACCGCCCACTACTACACCATGGTGCTAATTTCTATTAGTTTTCAAAACTAACCATTTGTTTGGTTTCCTTTTTTCCACCTTGAACAGATGTTGAGCTAGCCATGAAAGAGCATGTCGTCTAAACCACTTTCCCGTTCTCTCTAGCCTGGATGGGAGACAGAGAAAGAAACAAATGTTAAATCACACCAGCTTCACAAATACAATTTCATGTGTTCCACACTAATGCCATGACTAAAAACAACATGCATTTCTCTGCCAGCATAATATACTAGGGTGAACAATGCAGCAATACACCTTGAAGTTGTACCTGTACATGGATGCGTGGGTAGGTTTTATGCAATGTGAACCAAAAAAACATGAGGATGAGTAAATAGTATTGGTAGTGCACAAGTCCACTGAGCATCTGAACATACTGCACTTTCTGATTCACCATCTTCCTTTCTGTTTTTTTGTGCTCTTTCTCTCACTTTCTCAGCTCATGTATTTTTTATAGTCAGGTGCCTTTTCTCTAAATAGTCTCTTATGCTGGTATGACTACTTGATGACCAGAGTAGGATCATTGCATTGCATTGTATTCAAAATAAATATAGTTCTAGGGTGTGAACAAGTCAAGTGTCCAGTGTGTATGCAGGACTATGTGGACTATATAATATAATTTTAATATGTGGACACCTAATCATCACACCTACATGTGATTTAGAAAATTCCCATTCCAGATCTAGTCACCTCTTTGCTATTATCATTTCCTCCACCCTTCTGGTAAGGTTTTACTGGTTTGGACTGTAACAGTTGGGAATTTTCCACCACAAGAGCATTAGTGAAGTAAGGAACTGATGTCAAGTACCGAGAAAGCCTGGGGTGCAGTCTGTGTTCCTATTAATCCCCTACATGCCCAGTGGGGTTGAGGTCAACACCAACCTTGGAAAAAACATGGTTTAATGGACCTCTATTTGTACACAGAAACATAGATGTAACATGTTTGGGCCTCTTAGTTCCAGTGAAGGAAAACTGTAATGCTACAGCATTTCAAGACATTTTATGCAGTTGTGTATTTCCAAGAGAACCACAAATTGGTGTCATGGTCAGGAGTACACAAACATTTGGCCATGTAGGATAAGTGTGTGTGTGTGTGTGTATTATACAAGGTGGCATCAAAAAGTTTAAAGACTATTTCTGTTTACAAGAAAGTACTTTATTTATCTACACTTGCACACTATAACCTTAGCCCCAAAACAGCCCCCTTGCACCGCAATACAACACTTTCAGTGTTCCTGCCACTTCTGGAATGTGTCCTGGAAGTCTTCTTTTCGAAGTGTGTCAAGCACCTTATGCTATTCTGGCTGAATCTTAACAATGGTATCAAAACATCAACCTTTGAGCTGAATCTTCATCTTCGGGGAGATGGCAAAGTCTGCACAAGCCAAATCTGGTTAAGGTCCTGTGGATTGTTCTCCGTGGATCATCATGCACAAGTTGCCGAAAGGTTTCGGCATTTTTGGGGGTTAAGCTTGTTGAAGGTATTCCTGATCTCTCGTCATCTCCCAGTGATGTTCTCCCGCTTTTTAGGAGTGCGCACTTAAAACACCTCGAAAGACTCATTGACTCGGTGTATGTCAAACGTATGTCATGTCAAACGTCTCTGTGGCAGATTTGCCCAGTTTCAAGCAAAATTTCATGTTTGCTCTTTGAACTTGCTGTCCATGTTGATATTACAGATGTGCTAACGTGGTCAGAATAGCACCAGTAAGCCCCATTAGTCTCTAAAGTCAAACCATGTGATGAGCTGGTGTCCCATCAAGGGTGTTTTCTCTCAGGTCGGGATACATTTAATTACTTTTTGTTAGTTCTTATTTGGCAAGTTGTTATATAGTTATACAGTTAGTCAATCTTGTTAAACCACTTAGATCCTTATTTAATTAGTGGTCTTTTCCATTCAAGTATTAAGAAGCTTATACAAACCCGATTCCAAAAAAGTTGGGAAAAACAAATTGTGACTAAAAACAGAATGCAATGATGTGGAAGTTTCAAATTTCTATATTTCATTCAGAATACAACATAGATGACATTTAAAATGTTTAAACTTAGAAAATATATAATTTTAAAGGAAAAATTAGTTGATTTTAAATTTCATGGCATCAACACATCTCAAAAAAGTTGGGACAAGGCCATGTTTACCACTGTGTGGCATCCCCTCTTCTTTTTATAACAGTCTGCAAATGTCTGGGGACTGAGGATACAAGTTGCTCAAGTTTAGAAATAGGAATGTTGCCCCATTCTTGTCTAATACAGGCTTCTAGTTGCTCAACTGTCTTAGGTCTTCTTTGTTGCATCTTCCTCTTTATGATGCGCCAAATGTTTTCTATGGGTGAAAGATCTGGACTTCTTCTATGCAGCCATGATGTTGTAATTGATGCAGTATGTGGTCTGGCATTGTCATGTTGGAAACTGCAAAGTCTTCCCTGAAAGAGACGACGTCTGGATGGGAGCATATGTTGATACAGAACTTGGATATACCTTTCAGCATTGATGGTGCTTTTCCAGATGTGTAAGCTGCCCATGCCACACGCACTTATGCAACCCCATACCATCAGAGATGCAGGCTTCTGAACTGAGCGCTGATAACAACTTAGGTTGTCCTTATCCTCTTTAGTCCGGATGACATGGCGTCCCAGTTTTCCAAAAAGAACTTCAAATTTTGATTCGTCTGACCACAGAACAGTTTTGCACTTTGCCACAGTCTATTTTAAATAAGCCTTGGCCCAGAGAAAACGCCTGCGCTTCTGGATCATGTTTAGATATGGCTTCTTTTTTGACCTATAGTTTTATCCGGCAATGGCGAATGGCACGGTGGATTGTGTTCACCGACAATGTTTTCTGGAAATATTCCTAAGCCCATGTTGTGATTTCCACTACAGTAGCATTCCTGTATGTGATGCAGTGCCGTCTAAGGGTCAGAAGATCACGGGCATCCAGTATGGTTTTCCGGCCTTGACCCTTACGCATAAAGATTGTTCCAGATTCTCTGAATCTTTGAATTATATTATTCAATTCAATTCATTTTTATTTCTATAGTGATTTTAGCAATGAACATTGTCTCAAAGCAGCTTTACACAGATAATGTTGTGATTAAAAGTAAATATGTTCTTTATGAGTAAGTTTGTCCCTGATGAGCGAGCCGGTGGCGACTATGACAAGGAAAAATTCCCCGAGATGGCATAAGGAAGAAACCTTGAGAGGAACCAGACTCAAGAGGGAACCTCATCCTCATCTGGGTGGCACCGTATGTCCATTTATAGCAGATATACGATGTTGTGGGATACAGTGATGAACAGAAGCGAACTGTAGTCCTGAGTCAATGTAGCAGTCTGTTGACATTAACTATGCACTGTAGATGATGATAACCTCAAACTCTTTGCAATTTTTCTCTGAGAAACTCCTTTTCTGATATTGCGCCACTATTTTTCGCTGCAGCATTGGGGAAATCTTATTGCTACCTGTTCCAACTTTTTTGGATGTGTAGCTCTCATGAAATCCAAAATGTGCCAATATTTGGCATGACATTTCAAAATATCTTACTTTCAACATTTTATATTTTATTTATTTGTAGAGTGTCCCAACTTTTTTAGAATCAGGTTTGTAGATATAGAAAATCTTTCCTTCACTAATGACACAAAAACAAAAAAATATGTTCAA
This sequence comes from Silurus lanzhouensis, assembly GCA_039877035.1. Lineage (NCBI taxonomy): Eukaryota > Metazoa > Chordata > Actinopteri > Siluriformes > Siluridae > Silurus > Silurus lanzhouensis. The sequence goes on along the minus strand of JBCEWE010000214.1, from coordinate 5,963,694 downwards.
TGTCTTTTCAGGTTGTTCTTATAATATATATAAATTAATATAAATATAAATAATATAAATTCCTACAGTTTGCTGAAAAACTTGTACAGTCATATTTATTAAGAGTTATGTGCTTTGCCTTAGAGAACTAGGTCTAGGTCTTTTGAGCAGATTAGTGATATCCATTGCATATGCATCACTAACAATATAATACACTGTCATAATCGCTGGCAGATGCTGAAGTCCTTCGTGCTAAAATAAAAAAATTCTCCTGGCAGGTTTCCGTAGCACCACACAAAACTTGCGTGTGAATATCCTGAGCTGCGAAAAGTGTAAAAATGTACACCAACAGTGCCACCTTCAAAAGCTCCGGTGAGCTGCGCAGCAACATAAGGAAGAGGTAATTTCAATTTGCAAGTCAAATGAAAAAATCTAATCCGCGTGCAGCCAGAGCATTACTTACCCAGGCCTATTCATGACGCACTAGACGAAAATGACTCATTTGTATTTAAAATGTGCTCCACCCTCCCCAAAACAGAAGGCCAGAGACATCTTGTAGGTCATACAATTGCCTTAAAGAGTCTACCTGCAGTATTAGTTGTGGTTTGACCCTTCGGGACCACTGCTCGTACCTTTTCAGTGCTGGTGCTGTGGACAGGCAGAGAATCTCCTGATTCCAAACTCAATACTGAGAGACTGGAGTCAATCAGATCGTCTGTAAGAGAAAAGGCATGCAATAATCACAAATTCAGCCATCCAAACTGTTCAAGCACAACATTTGATCATGCATGTTAACATTTTAGAAGCGGCTAAATTAGGTGCTGTAACATTACTTGAGTAGATAACTGATATTGATTTTTCTATCAAGACTAATATTGATTTGAAACAATGAACTGGTACTGCTCTGGTGCATTTTGTGTTACTGTTATCGTTCTCTCCATATTTGCTTTGGATTCGTCTAGATTCCTTGGTTTCCTCCTATTTTCCAATTTAGGTGTGAATGAAAGTGTAAATGTGTGTATGCTGCCCTGTAAAGGACTGGGATTTCATCTTGGTTGTACACCAAACTTATGCCTAGTGTTCTCAGGATATGCTTCAGATTTACTGAGCCACTGTTTAGGACAAAGCAGGTAATGAATGAATACATGAATGGATGATATACCATCTGAGGTATTTCCGTCAAGAAATATTAGAATTGTTTTATAAACGCATCACTAGACAAAAGAACATTTAGCCATTATACACTAACATTACATTAAACATTAGAATAAGGGAATTTGTTTTTAATTTGTATAACCATGTTAAGCAGAAAGCATCTCAGAATGCACTATTAACCCAAACCTTTAGGACAGGGGTATCAAACTCAATTGCACAGGTGGCCAAACTCAAAGCACACTTTTAGTTGCAGGCCAAACAAGATAAACATTTATTGAACACACTAAAGCTAAATGGTTTTTTTTTAACATAAATATGATGATATACAGTGTTGTGCTAGTTACTAAAAATATAGTAACTAGTTACAGTTATTCGTTACTTCATTCAAAAAGTAACTCAATTACTTTGTTGATTACTTACACCAAAAAGTAATGTGTTACTGTTAAAAGTGACTTTTTAGTTACTTTTTTAAAGAACGTTCTTTAATGTTCCCATTAATCCCCCTTTATGCTTTATGGTCTACAAACACAAAACTGACTTAAACACAAAGTAATTTTTTAACACTATTTTATTTAAGTCAGAGCAGCACAAACTGAATATATCACAAGGATTTCTGAAATAAATAACAAAACAAGCTGAATAATATATTCACAATTAAAAACTAAAGTGGCTTCTGCTGTTGTGTTGAGCTCTTAAAAATGTTACTTTCACAGCTGAAGTATGAAAACTATCAACAATGTAGAACAGAACACCGGGTTAGCTTCTAGCTTCTAGCATAGAGTTCCTGGAGGAGCTTCAACAGATTGGAGTTGCTGTTTATCGCAGTAGATACGAGCTTCGAACCAGAAAGACACAGCTTTCATTTGACTAAAAAGTTTTTGTCTTTATGCTCAACTAAAGTGAAATAATGAGCATATTTCCACTTTGAGAAACTCGTCTTGCTCTCGCCTCGACTCGCCATTACTGCCGCACAGACCTGAATAAACGGAGACACGCCTTCGTCTTCGTGTATACAGAGGGTAATCCACCAATCCTACAATGCGATGCTGCTGTAAACAGGTAAGACTGTAGTCTACACTTCAGCCCAAATTCATTCATTTAAAAAAAACGGGTAACGCACCATACGGTAACGGTAACGAAGTTACTTTATTTTTAAAAGTAACGCGTTACAGTATTAGTTACTGTCAAAAGTGATGCCCAACACTGATGATATATGAAATATGATTTCTCCTTTGCTTTCACACCAGCTTCACTTTGTAATTTTGCCCCGGTGAAAAACATCTGCTGAAATGTCAAATTATTCTTTGACTCTTCTACTTTCTGTATCTTCTGCTCTGCATTCAGGTTTTTTAGCTTATCATGATGTTTTGTGCCGTCTTAGATTAAATTCCTCAATTACAGCCACATTCGCTCCACATACAGGTTTACCGTCAATGTCAGTAAAACATATACTCCGTTTTGAAAGGCTCTGTTTTCAGAAACAACTCTTCGCCATTGTGAGGCGCTAGCTTCGCAATAACTTTACAATAGAGTTGTATACATCAACAGAAGCTTGATTTGATTGGCGCGGGAATGTTTCCAGGTAGCCTAGCGTTCCACAAGGCAGCTGAATCGCTGCATTATAGGATCTGTAGTTTGTGTGATATCAGCTCTTCATATCGCAGGGCCATTAATAACAATAATAATAGATCTATATAAAATCATCTTGCGGGCCGGATATAATTGTACATCGGGACAGATGTGGCCTTGAGTTTGACACACCAGCCAGATGCTTTTGACACACCAGCCAGTTCAAGCCCAGAATAGCAACCCTAAATCTACAGTGGGCACAAGTTCTAAAAAACTTCATAGGTGATGACGGAAAAGCACAGATTAATTTTTTTTATCTTTCACCATACAGTTCAATGTGCAGATGGTTAATGAGTGTTTTTTTAATGTGGATTAATGCTGTAAATGAGTATAGAGAAACAATAACATTTAAACAAACACATTAACATAAATAAACAACACCTATGCCTACCAATATGAATGTCATTCAAATAAACAGCATGTGTGGATATGAGAAATATGACTCCTACCAGTATTTCTGGAGGTGTTATTTTTCAGAGGCTCCATCATGTAAAGAAGGTCCTGTTCAGTGAATACAATGGAATCAGGGCCATTTTGAGAATCAACACTATCACAAGTTGACCCCTTAGATTTGCTCACAGTTTGTTTCTCTAGGAAGCTCTCGGGCATTGGTTTCAATTCTATAATGCTGGTCTCCTGGGAATCAACCTGGCCTGGTGTTTTGGCTTGCGAATCTGTAAGAATACTGCTGGTGGTCTTTATCTCCTGGTTGTTTTTCATTCCTTCCTGATCACCACCCAAGTCCTGTTGGGCATCCTGCTCTCCAAGCGCTGTTTTGGTCTGTGGCATGTTTTTTAAAGAACTAATTTTGATCTCGGTCTTATCGCCATTCGAGTTCTTTTCGAAAGCTCCCTGAATGAGGTCTTCTGAAAAACGGACCTTCTTCTCAGCTCCTCTGGAAACGGAAGTGTTCTTGTTGGATAAGTCTGTAGGAATAAGCATATTCTCTTGTTTTGTATCTTTAGAAACATTGTCAGCGGCCACAGCCGTCTCCACAGCACTGGATTCTGCTCCTTGGGTCTCTGTGTCTGGACTGTTACTGTTGACCTCAGAATCACACAGAGCGTCCAGCTCCTCCAAAAACTCCTCCAAACTAGTTTCTGGACCCACCTGGAGATATGGTGCAGAACAGATGGCAAAATATATCGAAGAAATATCTTTTACCAGATGGCACATGTATCATGGGAGTCTGGATTCTCTGAATGTTTTTTCCACCAGAGAGGTCTAAACAAAATACGATAAATAAAGAAATGCTTTATCATAAACTTATAATAAATACTTAACAATGTTGTATGGTATAAATTGTTAAGCATTTCTGTTAAGTATTTACATTTTTTATGTAATTGCATCAAGAGTAATACAGTACAAGCTATAATTGTTATCAGCTATTACCGTGAGGACAGACTGTAGCAGCTGCAACCATAATAGAGAAGACTCAGCTGGATCAAAACATTATTAATTAAGCTCACAGGGAAAAGAAAGTCAGGTATTTATTTATTTATTTATTTATTTTTGTACTCGGCGTAAAACTAACCTGCAATTGCTCTGCTTCGTCTTTAGAGTCCCATCTGAAAAAAATAAAGTATACTTCTTGTATATAATGTTTTCTATGAAATGTCCGTTCACTGCAATAAATAAGGTATTCAAGCACAAACAAACATTGAGTTGATTGAGTGGAGGGAGCTAATGCTCAGCCGTATTTTAGAAATGCTTATTCTAACTATAGTGAAAATAATATATCAGAAGTAATACTTTGTTTTTTTGCAAAAGTGAATGGAACCTACTTTTATATCACCTGAAATATGTCAGACTTTGCCTGCAATTTTGTATATAGTCTGTGCGGTCATATTTAAGCCGAAAGAAATACACTAAATTGAGACAAATATGACTGGCCAATTATTTTGTATAAAAGAAATGGCACCCGATATTACAAGGAGAACATAGTGACATACACTGCATCTCAGAGGCATTCGTTTGGCCTTTAGTCATCATCTGTTTTAACCTTAGAACTAGCAATTCCCCAAATATTACACATTTATATATAAACATGACTTATTTTTAGAGCGCGTTAATAACTAATTAATGCAAATTAATTTTAACAGTGCTAATTTTATTAACTCGATTAATGCAGTAAATATATAGAAAACTTTCTTTACTCAGATGTAAAAAGAGAATATACTCAAGCGAAAAGTTTTAAATTTTTGTATACATTTTTAATGCCTAAACATTTGTTTTACTGTGGTAATGGATTAGAGACTTATATCCCTTTTCCCCAGACCTAAAACCGCCATGCTGCACACAACCGGCAATTAAAACCGTCCGTGTAGAAACATAACAAACAGCTCCATTTGGTGTCCTGATGATTTACGTGATTTAAAAAAACATAATTACACAAAAACATTTACAAGAATATTTTGTCTTCATGTTGAGTATGTTTTTACTAATAATTAAAAACATATATTTGGATTAAGCATCTATATTTGTCCATGATCATGTTGATTAGAGTATTAAAAAACTTGAAAAGTATTATTTTAAGGTACATTTAGAACAGATAAAAATGTGCGATTAACTTGCGTTTAAAATATTTTTGAAAATACAAAATTACATCATTTCATTGATTGACAGCTCTACTTATTATATAACTATGATAACATGACTATTATACCCAAGATCTAGGGCCAAAGTGCCAAGTAAACAAGTTTTAAAGCAGCTAAAATGCCTTGCAAAAGTATTCAGAGCCCTGACAAATTAATTGGTCAGGAGTCTGAACACAAGGCACTGCTGGATCTGTGATGATCACAAATGCTGAGCTCATAAAACTAGGAGCTACTAACCACATAGACCGTATAAGACTGCAGAAAGAACATCACTTATAATCTTATACTCCAGTGCTTATGTTAGTTCTCACTCTCCAGTGTTCTGTATTGTTGAAAGATTTATGATCAAACTCTTGATGTCACCCAAATGAGGATGGGTTCCCCTTTTGAGTCTGGTTCCTCTCAAGGTTTCTTCCTCATAACATCTAAGGGAGTTTTTCCTTGCCACAGGCTGCTCATCAGGGACAAATTCACACCATTCACATTAACTGTTGATTTGTGTAAAGCTGCTTTGAGACAATGTCTGTTGTGAAAAGCGCTATACAAATAAACCTAAATTGACTTGACTTGACTTTAAAGAGATTTTTTCAAGAGGTTTTAATGTAGCAAACTATCCTTGAAATTACCGTTTGCTAGTGTAGATGTTTTTTGAGGTACACAGAAAATACAGACACAATGTTTTTAATAAACACATTATTAAACACAGGGTAAAAAGTCAAAATGTTCTGATTACATTTTCCATAATGTGTGCACAATTGAATAATTAATGAATAGTGTTAATTACATAATAATATGAAAAAAACTAATAACTACACAATGTGCTTCAAGTATCATCTTACCTCCTGGCTCGGCCGGTCAAACGGTCCTTTCCTTTCACTTTACTGCCGACCACAGGAACATTCTTTCCTCTCTTTTCATGCTCTCCACCTGGAGCATATTCACAACAAAAATGATAACACACATATTACAAGATATTCAGTGGTCTCGCATTTTGTTTACATTTTTTTTTGCTACTGTTCACTTTACATCTCTTACACACCAGTCTGCCATTTACAACAGGTTGACTGGTGGCACAATTTTGCATTTTGTGTATTTGTCTTACACTGTCCTGAATTGTCTTGCACTGTCTTATGTTGTCTTTGCACTGTTTGCACCAGGTTGCACACAATGCACTTTATGTGGTGAGGACACTTACTAGTCCTTAACCCTGTGTTTTTGTGATTGTTGTTGTATGTAGCACCAGGGTTTAGGAGGAACGTTGTTTTATTTCACTGTGTAATGCGTCAGCTGTATATGGTTGAAATGACAATAAAAGCTTCTTCTTGACTTCTTCTAAAAGCTTAAAGATGGAAGATAAGAGCAATTGTGCATGCTTGGTTTTAATGTCATACTAATGAACATGTCAATTGTATAACAATTACCAACTCTGATACTCACAGTAACTCACTATATGTCAGTCTGGACAGTTTATGCAGAATGATGCAAAAACTAATGTATTGTGCATGCTGAGATGTTTTTTTCTGCTCACCAAGGTTTTATAGAGTAATTATATGAGATATATCATCCTTCCTGGACAGACAAACAAATTCGGTCATTTGTTTTCTAACCTTTGTTTTTATTGACAAAGTGATTTAATTTACAGAACTGTAGCCCACTCATTGCCTTGTTTTTCACACCACTCTGTGTAAACGCTAGCGATTTCAGTACGTGATAATTCCGATGATCATCTAAATACTCAAACCAGCCTATACGGCACGATCAACCGATGCGACAGTTAAAGTCATAAAGATTTCTCTCCATTTTTATGTTTGATGTGATGATCAACCGAAGCTCTTGACCTGTACTTGCGTGATTTGATGCACTGCGCGGCTGCGATCGGACTGGCTTTTTCTTATCATTAATAATATTTGAATGGGTTTGAATTGGTTTGCCACTGTGCTTTCATTCCTAAATCCATGTCAAAGTTGATATTATTTACTAGACTACTTGTTCAAGCTGAATGAAATCCATTCCATTTAGTGACCAGTCAAACACAAACTATGATAAATGCCACTATAACAACATCTACTGTATGTATAAATATGCTTCAAGGAACAAATTTGAAGACCGACAGTTATCAAGGGCTTCAACTGGTATGATTAAGAGAATGATATATGCTTCAATTCTTTGCAGGCTATAAGATTTGTCTACCTCGTGATTCTGTTGTTACTGGAGGTCTGGAATGTCCTCTTCTCGCATTCCTTCCTCCTGTGTATCAAAATTATGCACTAAATTATTAATGAACACCTAATGTAATGTAATGATTAGCGTTAAAACGGAAAAGGGTGTTTTGTATAGATTTAAATCAGTTATAAAAACAAAACAATAATTAAGCAATAATCTATGCTTCAACTTGCTGGACATTTGCTTCTTTTTCACAATTAAAATTTTTGATAGAGAGGCTTTCAAAATGGATTGTCTCACCTCTGCTCGGTGTACCTCTCTCTGCTGCACCTTTTTCAGAAAATCTATAGAGTGTTTTTAGACAGGGAAACAAACCAGATAAGCACAAGGTCATCAGATCAGTCAATAACATTGTGTGTGGTGTTTAGAAATTTCAGTCCAACAGCGTCAGTAACTGTTTATAAATTCGCTGCCCTAAAAAAGTCATGATTCATCTTAATGATGAATCATGTTACTTTTTTTTATTGAACACTTTTACCAAGTGTCAGACTGTATTTACCCAGTGTTCACTAAACATTTTGTCCTCCAACATTTCACATTTCCTGTTCAACTTCTGTTTATGGGGTTTGCAAGCTAGTCCAAATAAGGCAAGGCATTTTAAGCCTGTCTAAAAATAGGCTCCTTTCCCATACTGCTTTTCCTTCTCAAAAGGGAATCGCTGTGGTATCTCAAACGCTGCTCTGTTGAGGACTTCCAGATATGGGGTGTGGGAAGAAAGAGTGGGTACAGTATGTAGACGTAGAAGCATCTCCACTTTCTCATATACATAGGGAAAGAAAATGAGTGGTGGGAAACACAAAGTACACACAAAGTTAGCATGCAAAGCGTGAAAAATCAGCATCTCATAAATCTTGACTAAATATTATTATTATTATCATTATTACAATATTGACTATTTCTTTATATAATAATAAAGCGGAAATGAGAGCGACGATTAAGTGAACGCCCAAAAAATTCTCCTTTCTTTCTTTCTTGCACTCACTTTGCTCTTGGCAACTTTTCTTTTAAAATGATTGGAGATAATTTAGCCAGTTTTGATTTGCACACGTTCACCCACCTTCCAATACAGAATTATAGATCAGCACACTTTCGGCCAGTGCCGTGACTCAGACATGCCACCCACATTCTCTTTTCTCTCTCAGTGGCAAATGTAGCCTATTGAAAGTGTGTCAATTGGGATTTTGCTGAATTTTATCACCTGCATCAATATAAACTGAAAAAAAGATAATTAGTTTTCCTTTATAGCAACTGGTCCAACAATACACAGCCCGCAGCCTTGTAATTTTTCCATGTGACTACAAAACATTACAATTTGGTGGGAAAATTCTGAAAAAAGAAAATCATTTTACACACAAAAGCACAAGACATCATTTCACACTAACAGTCTGGAGTAGCATTTCATTGAATGCATTGTCACCATTCAACAAAAAACAAAGATAAATAAATAAAAAATATTCTCTCCTGCACAGTTGAAACCTTCATTTTAAATTCCATTAGGTGTATTCCAAGTTTGACAGTCACTCACATCTGTACAAATATTTAATATCGTCTTTTGAAATATCTAAAACAGCTTCATTATGTGATTACAATAAAATCTATGTGAAAGAAAATTCAATTTCTATTATTTGTAATCAGCAATATTAATTAGAAATAATAATGTAAGAAGACTGGACAGCACCTAAAAGAATAATAGGTTTTAATAAAACTATCCAAAACTATGACATAACAGTAAGGATACCTAATAATCTATGCTTCTCTCTTTCCTTCACCTCTTAATGTTTCTCTCTCATTCTCTCATGCTTTAGAGGTACCACTGATCCTGTTTTCTTCTTTTTGCCGAACCTGTCTGATCCATCCTGATGCCCTACTTCTGGATGGAGTTCTATTTAGTTAGAAACCACTGACAGCTGCTGAGGATGTTTTCACAGGAACAGCATGATTCCATAGGTCCATTATAATACTGTTGAAGGTTAAACTTTAAAAAAAAAAAAAAAAGCATGACGATGGATTCAAACAATTAATTTAAACAATTTCAGCCAAGCTTTAGCTGTCGGACATATAGTCTCACATTTGATCTTTGGTATACAGAGGAGTTCATGGCCAACTCAATAACTGCAAGTTGCCCAGGTCCAATGGCTGCAAAACGAGCCTGAATAATCAATTATCCACCACTGGGCTTGACAGCTAGTATGAGGTGTTTGTGCGGATGTGGGTTGTGAGATGGAGGAGAAGGAAAATTCTGGAGTGAGTTAGATGAGGTGGTAGAAGGTGTACCTAGGAAAGAAAGATTGGTGATTGGGGCAGATTCTAATGGGCATGTTGGTGAAGGGAACAGGGTAGATGAGGAGGTAATGGGTAGGTATGGCCTTAAGGAGAGGAATGTGGAAGAGCAGATGGTGGTAAATGCAGCAGCAGGTAAAGAGGGATGTGGCAAAAGTAAAGGAAAAGGCATATGAGGAGCTGTATGAGAAGTTGAACGCTAAGGAAGGAAAAGAAGATCTTCGGCTACTCTTGGTCCAAGCATGTTGTCTTTCAAATAGCTCTCTAAATTATCACATTGTCCCTTACAGTTTTAAACATGCTGTGTTTCAGACTTTGCTCAAGAAGCCAAGCATTGATCCTTTTATTTTAACAATTTCCATCCAATTTAAAAACCATAAAAAAAAAAATAAAACTATCTTAAGTTGTTTTTCAGCAGCTCACTTCATTTTTAAATGGAAATCAAGACATAACACAGAGTTGGCTCTCATAAAGGTTAAAAATTTTTTTTTTTGTTGACAGTGGAGTAAAGAATGACTGTCTTTTTTTATTCATGTAAGATTTTAATGCAGCTTTTGGTACAATACATCGTTCCATTGTTTTAAATCGCGTAGGACAGTGTAGCAAGGAAGCGCCCTGGACGGGTTTGCCCCCTATTAGAAAAACAGAACCTTTTAAGTTGAAATCTGGAACTACTCTTCCTTCTCTCTCAATTAATGTCCAATAAATTTAATTACTGTTATACAATCTAAATCAATTTTTCCTTTTTCCCCTGGACTCTAGTTTAAAAAAAAAAAAAAAAAAAAATGTATTAAGGATTAATTGAAGTTGTTAAATAAGGAAATATTTCGAGAACAATTTGAAATCTACTACAAACTTTTTTTTTTTATGTTTTTCTTAGTTTATTATTTTTTTTTTTAAATGAAAAGCGTTGAAAAGTCACCAAAAAAACAAACACAGAAACGCAAGTCAGCATCCACAAAATAATTTACATTTATCATTGAACTTGCAGTTCGACATGCAGTAAGAGAAACAGCTCAACAAACAAGAGACAACAGAAAATTAGGACAAGCCAAACCAAATCAAGACAAATGGGTTAATCTCAGGGGTACATAAGGAACATGAATAGCATGCAACAGACGGAGGACGGCTGTGGCAGCTTACGTAAGCTCGGGTTTGTCCATGTCCCAGGCTCTTCTCCACTGGCCCTGGGGGTTCTTGTGGCGAGCAACACGCTCTCGGTCGATTTCTTCCCTCTCCTTTTTCCAGCGCAGGTACTCCTGCTGCTCCTCACTGGATGTGGGGATGCTGAGATCGGTCAGCACTTCATTTTGCTAAGGAAAGTGAAAGAAAGTAATAAAAAATAGTGTATATAAGAACTATGTACTTGAATGAGCTGCTCCTCAAAATAATTTTCATACAAGTTTTTAGAGCAATGAAACTTTATTTGAATTAGGAGACAAAATCTGTCCCGGCACGACACTGCTACTGTACACAAAGTGAGCTCCATGAAAATATGATTTCCATGGGTTGGAGTGAAAGATCTCGAGTGGCCTGCTACAGAGCTCAGACCTCAACTCTACTGAACACCTTAGGGATAAATGTGAACGCTGACTGCACCCCAGGCCTCCTTACCCTACATCAGTACCTGACTTTACCAACACCCATTCTTTAGCTAAATTTTACCCTTTAGCCATCAGAATTACTCTTCTGGGCAAAATAGGGCCAAGCCTAAATTGGCAAGTTTTTTTCTATAGCGCTTTTCACAACAGACATTGTCTCAAAGCAGCTTTACAGAATTTAAGAGTTAAGGTGAACGATGTGTTTTTATCCCTGGTCAGCAGGCCATGGCAACTGTAGCAAAGAAAAACTTCCTTAGATGTTATGAGGAAGAAACCTTAAGAGGAACCAGACTCAAAAAAGGAAACCCATCCTCATTGTCTTAACAAATCTTAGGTCAGGGGATTAAATACATAGAATTTTTTTCCTTACTTAAAACCCAAAAGAAATACATTGAACTTCTCTTGGGTATAAATACTGTATATACATGGCAAACTCCTTTATTTTCCAAAATCTTATTCTTTATGCTATAAACTCAATCATGATTTTCTTTGAAAAAAGGTATATATAAGAAGACTTATAACTGAATTTCAGGAAGGCGGTAATATATATTAACTATCTGCGGAGCGGGACATACGTTTTCTCCTTTTGAACCTAAATGTAAAAGAATGTGGACATAATACCATAACGAAAGCTGAGCAAGTTTAGTTTTTTCTTCAGAGAAATCAGCTGAGGGTAAACAGGAAGTGCTCCTATGAATACAGTTAAAAGCATCATATTGTTATTGATAGGGACAATTCGTAATTTACAGACTATTAAAACATGACAAAATATGAATCTCCAGTGATCTGGAGATTCATTTTTGGAGAGTTGGTATGAGTATTTTATGCAAATCTTTTAGAAATTTCTAGCATAAATCTTTATTAAAAAAAATGGTGCGGAAAAGTAAAAAAAACAAACCATATAGTGGATGGGAAGTAGTGACCAGATTAGTTTGACTGAAAATAGTGTCAATTGTGTTGAGTAGAAGAGCATTTAAGAACACATCAAACCAGTCAGATGTGCTACAACAGAAGAACCAAAAAGGTTTAACTTCTGCAAGCAAAACTCATTCATTTCCAAGTTAAAAAATGATCCTACACCACAAGAGGCACTGGCACAACAAAACTGGACAGTGACATCAGAAAACACCTAGTCTGATGAATTTAGATTTTTTGCTGCCACGTAGAGACAGAAGTGTCCGAATTTTCAAATACTTGTGTCCTAGGATCAAATATATCTTGTATTAACAGTTCAGCCTGGTAGTGTAATGGTTTTTAAGTAGTGGTTTAAGTTTCCAAGCACACATTGGGGCCCACAATACCTAGGCATTGTTTGACAGCCACAGCCACATAATAGAGCATTGTTTGGTCTATGAATATGACAATGGTGCACATCAGTCTCCAGATCTGACTACAGAGAATCCTTGAGATGCGGCAGAATGCGGGCAACCCACCAGGGTTGGACAGAAATGAAGTAAATGTAATTCGTTACTGTACTTTAGAAGCTTTTTTTTTTTTTTTGGGGGGGGGGGGGGGGGGGGGGGGTTGGATGGCGGTTCTTTTACTTTAACTTCATTACATTTTAAAGTCAAATATCGTACTTTTTACTCAACTACATTTTGAGTCATTAGTCGTTCCTTTTTATTTATGAGTGGATAAAAACTTAACTGGTCAAACACAAATCAAGCCACCAACCAGGGGCGAGCGCATGCTCGGTTTAGAACTTGTTTTGATTGCCACTTGGTGGTATCTACTTATCAGCATTTGTTGAATTCTTACTCATTTCATAAACAATAACTTGTTGTTAAGCCCATATGCAGACTTGTCCTTTCTAGCATTAATAAACAAAATAACTGAATTTTCAATCGTTTACCTCAAGGTTGTATGCTGGATGACTTTATAGTTCAAACGGTATTTGTGATTTTCAGGTGTGTAACGCTATGCTCTTGCTACTCAAAGTAGTTTTAAGCATTCATAAACCAAAAACAACGACATTGCAAGTACTGCATCTGTTGCTAAGATGTAAAGAATTCATTCTCATTATGTAGAACAATCAACAATGAATAAATCTAGTCCTGAGAGCATGAGATTCAATCACCCTCTGGATGAAGGTATTGAGAAACACACTTAATACAAAAGTATGATTTATGACACAGAGAGATAATCTTACCTGTGCATAGGGATTATACTCCGTGAACTTTTGATGAGCTCCCTCAGCTCGACACTTTCGTTCCTGCTTCCTTCCAACCTGAAACAGCATATGAAACGGCATAAATTTAATTCATATTACAAGCAAGTAAAAAAGTTTGATACTAATTCACCTAGCATAGAATTGTAATATTACATGCCTTTAAACTGTGTGCAAGTAAAAAAATTAAGGTTTTACGCAGGGGGAAAAAAAAACATGAAATAAGAGATACGGGTTGAAAGTACACTTCAGCAGGAAGACTGGACAATAGGCGGGACAAGTGCAGCAGGACTGTCCAGTCTTTTCCACAAGGGACCGGTGTGGGTGCAGGTTTTAATTTCAGCCAATCATGGGCCACACCTGATGTGAATTTGGTGTGGACTTGCTTGGTTGGATTTAAAACCTGCACCCTCACCGGTCCTTTGTGGAAAAGATTGGACACCCCTGCAGTACAGTATTCTACTGCCCCCAACTGGACAAAGTCAATTGTTTAAGAGTCGAGATAAACATGCAATATAAGTTTAAATTACATACAGCCAGGACATAAATCAACAAAAAAGTTTTGTGTATATCTCATCTGCATCCTTGAAATACACAAATGATTATATCTCAAACTATTCACGTGTATAAGGAAAACCCATCAACAAATGCATGCAAGTTCCAATTAGCACACGAATTGGAATAGTGTGTAATAATGCATATGCACAAACATTTGCTTTAACTGTTTTTGAGGCCTTCTGGGTTACTTTAGTGGAACAATGGCCTAGGCCCCATTCCTCGTACATTGCTAAGTAGATCCGTGATTATCTCATTGTGGTAATTATGTTCTGCCTAATTAGATTCCAAGAAGACATGTGATAAGTAAAGCACGAGTGAGTTGTTTGAGATATTTGCGCAGTCACGTTTGCTTGAAAATGCTAGAAATCCTAATTGGCGGCGTTGCATTGGAGGAGATCACAGGCTTGAATTTTCTTTTACCGCTCCAGAGTTTAGAGTTGTTGCTTAAAGATTATGTAGAATTTAAAAGCTTGATCACAATACCAGGGACACCTAGAAATATGCAAAAACATGAAAAAAAAAAAAAAAATGTATGAAAAAAAAAAAAAAAGAGAACTGGCAAAAAAAAATTGCTGACAAATTAAAGGCGATTGTGTTTTCCATTTTATATTTTTTCCCAATTAAATATGTACATAATTTTAATATTACTTTATTATTGGACTCACTGGAAACAACATTTTATCTCCATAGCACTTGAACAGTCTGACATTTTCCCAAAGCATTTTTACAGAAATAAATACAAGAACATTCTACAAAATATTTCTTTTATTCTTTTAATATACTCTACTTGACGAATCAGTCTTTAATTATGAGGGTCCAACAAATGAATCAGGTGAATGGTTCAATCATTAAAACAACCACCATCTGTCCATATGTAAACTACTGTATTGCACTAAAGGATCCAGTCAATCCCACTTTAAAGCACTCCATATTATTCTTCTGAAATTCTTCTTATTGCTCTCATAAAAATGGAGAAGACATAGCTGTGACAAGACTTCCTGCATCACCTCTGTGTGTAAAAAAAAGCTATGAACTAAATCCTGTTTACGTAAAATGAGCCTGCTCCTGAACAGGCTTGCGCTTATGGAACTGTTGCTATGACGACATTTTTGAGGATGAGTTTCAAAGAACCAAGCAATCTCAGATCATGTCAAATGGTCAACAATTAAAAACTATGAATTGAGTAGTCCATATAAGAAGACACCCACTCAAAACTAAAGTAATGGATAGGTCGAATGTTGCGGTGAGATGACTAAATGGATTCACCTGTGGGACAAAATGGACAGTAAAACATCTTGCATTGTGTCCAATGAGAGACGGAACTTCAGACAAAAGGTGGAGGCATGAGGGTATCATGTGATTAATGAGAACGTCCTCCTTGAGAAAGGGAACTTAATGAGGATGGGTTCCCTCTTGAGACTGGTCCCTTTCAAGGTTTCTTCCTTATGCCATCTCAGGGAGATTTTCCTTCCCACAGCCACCACTGGCTCACTCATTAGGGCCAAACTTACACTTATAAATGAATAAGATGTTCTCTATATCACCGCATTATCTGTGTAAAGCTGCTTTGTGAATGTTCATTGTTAAAACTGCTATACATATAAAAATGAATTGAATTATTATTATTAATAATCTCTCTCTCTCTCTCTCTCTCTCTCTCTCTCCAATTACACTTGAAAGGAAATCCAGTAAAACATTTGAGAAATTTGTTATTCGCATTATTGCACATAATCTCAAATTCTCAAATGCGGCCATTTGGCCTTCTTAAAAATACACATTTGCCTAAAAATGCTTAAAATTACTATACTTAAAACAAACATCCACTAGATGGCACATCAGGGCCGAAAACATGAAACCTGAAGTGGGATGTCCAGATGCTTTTTATTTTTACAGAAAGGACAAATAAATAGCATCTCCTCCATGACCTCCTGACAAATAAAACAATGGAGCTTCTTTAGCAAATGATGCATTTAGCTCGGCTGTTGAAAGGAGTGCAATAGCAGGACGTTTGTACCAACAGCGATTATACTTTACAACAGATTAGCACAACGTTGGGACATATTATACTGCTCCATACAAGTCTAATGCCCTTTACAGGCTGGACAAGTTCAGCAATATTATACACATATATACATATACACATTGTATATACACATTTCAACTCTGTGTGACATGGATCTTATCAACTTTGGTATTACTTATGTAGTCTGTAGGATGATGAAACCTATTAAATTGTAAACTAAGACTTTAGTGATGTTGCATAGTACTGCAAGTTTTATACAAGTGTTTATTTTTTACTAATTTACAAAATGCACTGTGAGCAAACAGAAGACAGATGTAAATTAAATCAATATTTGGTTTGAGTACTCTTACAATGCTTACACTTGCACAAAGTCAGAGATTCATTTAAATGTGGCTTGTCTGAACGTGGCTCACACTAATGTTGCAAAGAAACAGTACATAAAAACGATCTTCAATACTTTGAATAATGGGTTGTAAAATACATAAATGAAATAAAGGATGAGTCTGGGTGATTTAAGCGACCCGACTTTTGGGTCACAAGCTCTAGTTTGAAAAGCCCTCTGTTAGATATTCTTCTCCTTATACACATCTCTCTCTCTCTCTCTCTCTCTCTCGCTCTCTCTCGCTCTCTCTCGCTCTCTCTCTCTCTCCTTGATTCTCTGCATAATGAACAGTAGGTTTTTAAACTAATTAACATTTAGCTGCACTTTGTTCTGAAAGACTAAATTATTCAGCAGGGAGACAAGAAGCAGGGTGCCAGAATTGGCTGGCTGAAAGAGAGAGGAATGGGTGTGTGTGTGTGTGTGTGTGTGTGTGTGAAGAGCGGCCACTGAATCTTTCAGTCAGCGGTTTCCCACTTCTCGCTCTTTCTCGGTGTTGTCACGCTGAAGTTCTGCCCACACTGACACAGCCGTATAACTACCATCTGCTAAAGCCTCCAGCCTCTGACTCACATGAGAGGAAGCAGCAGCATTACACATTTTCTTCATGGCTGCATTCTGCAGTTGTAGACAGAGCTGTAATGCATTATGTTTTCTGAAATGCTAAAGTTTTCAGCATCAGCCTGGAAAAAGCATCCGGATTCCAACAATTATGTCATACATTGTGTCCACTCAGCACAAATACTTCTACACTTAAATAGGAACAGCAGACCTGCACATTGATGCAGTTATCTAATCAGCCAATCATACAGACACAAGTCTAAATTCACATAACCTTCACATCAAACAGTTAAAAGGGAAAAAATGTGATCTCTGTGATGAAGATTGTGGGATTTTCACACACAACACCAGCAATGTGTTTACACAGAATGGTGCGAAATCCAATAAACAAAGTAGGAGACCGTTCTGGGGATGAAAACACCTTGTTGATAAGAGAAGTTAGAGGAAAATGGCTAGATTTGTTTAAGCTGCCGGGAAGGACTTGCATGAACCGTGGTGAGCAAAAAAGAATCAAAGCATGTTTTGTATATTAATCAAGAAGTTGCTGCAAAACGGAAGCTATAACTAACATCGAATAATAACAAGAATCTGAGTCAATTATGAGCAGAAACTAGAATGGAAAAATCACCTTGACTCGAATTCCATTGAGCATAAATATTATATGAGTATCATGTAACATTATTTATTTTAGCTTCTGAAATAGATTAGCGCCACTCCAAAAAGTGTATTTGACTAATTAAAAAGGAAAAAAAGAAAAGAAAACTAACAAAACCTTAACTATGAGCTATAAACAGGAAATTATTTAATAAAATTAAATAGATTATAAAAAAAATAACATTTTATAAAATCATTAAATAAATATATATTATATTATACACATTTTTTACCAAATGGTCAAATTTGGTAAAAAATTTATATTTTTTACTATAATTTCCTTCCTTTTTACACCTAAGTGCAATATCTCAAGAAGGAGTGGTTGAATTTTTATAGGTAGCTGGATTTATAGGCAAGATATATATATAACGATTTTCTGATCTTGCGATGACATAACGATACGGCAAAAATTGTACAAATATAACAAATTGAGCGCAGCAGGCACAGGCAGCAGCGTACATTGGACGTGCAGCTGGGATGAGCGTGTCTCTCCCCCTGTGAGATTCCCCACTCTCGTTAGCAGTCCACGGAGTAAAGTTGTCTCAGTGTGTATTTTTTTCTGTGTTAAACAGTTTCAAACAGCAATTTTAATGATAAAAGAATGTCTTCCAAGCGACCAAGTATGTCTCCTGCTGGTAGTGAAAAAAAAAAAAGAGTAAAGCCATCAGTTTAGAGCAGAAAATAAAAATTATAAATCAGCATGAAGCAGGAAACACTGTCACAGTCATAGTACCATCTTCGACTTACGATATTTTTGACTTACGATGGGGTCGTCGTAACGTATCTCCCCCGTAAGCTGAGGACTACCTGTATATATTTACAGTGGTGTGAAAAAAAGTGTTTGCCCCTTCCTGCTTTCTTATTTCTTTTGCATGTTTGTCACACTTTAATGTTTTATAATTGAGGGGAAAAAAAATTAAAAACTACATGGCCCTGTGTGAAAAAGTGTTTGTCCCCCTGTTAAAACTGTGGTTTAACACACCTGAGTTTAATTTCTCTAGCCACACCCAGGCCTGATTACTGCCACATCTCTTAAATAACCCCTGCCTGACAAAGTGAAGTAGACCAAAAGATCCTCAAAAGCTAGACATCATGCCGAGATCCAAAGAAATTCAGACACAATTAAGAAAGAAAGTAATTGAGATCTATCAGTCTGGAAAAGGTTATAAAGGCATTTCTAAAGCTTTGGGACAAATGGCAAAAACATGGAACAGTGAAGAACCTTCCCAGGAGTGGCCAACCGTCCAAAATGACCCCAAGAGCATAGCGACGTCTCATACAAGAGGTCACAAAAGACCCCACAACAACATCCAAAGAACCGCAGGCCTCACTTGCTTCAGTTAAGGTCAGTGTTCATGACTCCACCATAAGAAATAAACTGGAAAAAATTACAAAAACCACTACTGAGCAAAAAGAACATAGAAAACATCTTTATGATCCCCAAGACTTTTGGGAAAATACTCTGTGGACTGATGAGACAGAAGTTGAACTTTTTGGAAGGTGTACAAAATTTGGAGTGGCCTAGTCAAAGTCCTGACCTGAATCGTATTAAGATGCTGTGGCGTGACCTTAAAAAGGCGGTGCATGCTCAAAAACTCTAACGTGGCTGAATTACAACAATTCTGCATAGATGAGTGGACTCTAGGAGTGGACAATAGGATTGACGTCAGGACTTTGTCTAAGCCACTCCAAATTTTGGACACACCTTCCAAAAAGTTCTGTCTCATCAGTCTACAGAGCATTTTCCCAAAAGTCTTAGGGATCCTCAAGATGTTTACTATGTTCTTTTTGCTCAGCTCTTTTACAGACTCATTGCAAGTTATCGCAAACGCTCGATTGCAGTTTTTGCTGCTAAGGGACACAACTGCTGATTAATATTAGATGAGATTTTCTAATTGATACAAACAGAAAGGTCAAATATCTGAAATTGTTCTTTAATAACATTTTTTTCAATGTTTAAAATATATTTTTAAGGACAGGACTGGTCAAACACAGTCAACGTCATGTTTACCTCTAAAGAAAACATGTTACAATCTTTCAGATGGTCCCTATTTTTTTGAGACACTCATCAAATCTAATGTAATAAAAAACAAGCAAGATGCACACTATTATTATTATTGCTAGGCAACATGACAATTGACTTTTATACTAATATAGTGATGTTATAGAACGTTTTTCTGAGATATGTGGATAAAATGGAACTTTTTATTATGATACTAACCCTAACCATGTTTCAGGCATTACTGTGAACAGCATAAAATAAATAAATAAATAAATAAATAAGGTCCATAAATCGCTTTGCATGTTTGCTTCATTAGAATTGTGACAGCATTCCAATAAGCATTCTTGTTTCCTCTACTTTTTCCTAGACAGACCAATCCATAGAGAGACAATGCAAAGCGAGGGCTTAGTGCCGAGGGGAGAAGGCTGTAAAATCCATGGGAACAACTGAACAACTGTTTTCCGCTGCACTGTGTCTAGACAAGAGAACAAGGAAGTTTAGCCCTGCTGAATATTCATAAGCACTGTTGTGAATTAGCTATACGAGCACTGTCGAGTGCTGTGTGCGCCTCCACATCAATCACTACAGACAGTCTGGCCTTGCATGGAATGGTCTGGGGAGTCACTGGAGAGCCATTACTTAATGTCTAATAGTTATTCAAAACAGGGTCATGAGACATCTTAGGATTCCCTCTTACTTACGTACGCACTGAGAAATGGAGGAGACGAGTGTTCACGCTGCGCAAGGAAAAAACATTCATGCCATTAAAAAGCCCCAAGAGAAAAAGGTTTTAAAAAGCTGAGATGCACACCATCATTATTCTTCTCTGTACAAGATTATTCTATAGGACATTTAATAACCCTCTATTTGCTAATAATTAGGCATGCATACTTGGGTTGGTTATTGAATTATGTTTTAGTTTGTTTTTTTTTACATTTGAAGCTTTCAAATAAAGTCAGAAAACAAATTAAGATCTAGGGTTGCTATACTAGTTTCAGAAGTATTAATGATTAAAAAAGTCATCAGTAGCATAACGGTACTAAATTCTAATTAAAATTAATTTTCTTTCTACTACAATATTTCATTAATTTTTATTACCCAATCAAGTACATTACTCCCATGCTTCTCATCATCATTTATACCCCTTTATGCCCACACTTTTGGAAAATGACAAAGACGGACAGACCATACAGCATTGTCCTAACTTTATTGAACACAACAGCTAGCCAACACAATCCGCGATCAAATAGTCTACACACCCCTGTTAAACTGCAGGTTTCATGGGATGCAGAAAATGAAACCAACCAGTCTGAGGACCATCAGGAGAAGTTTCTGCCCTGAGGCAATCCAGCTACCATACAAAGATGCTTTGTTTGATGTCTCACATAGAGATACACATGAGCACTATTTTGCACTGTTTAAAATATGTTCTGTCTTTTACTCAATGCCACTGTCCCTAAACCATACAACATCGCAGGTCTCACCACAGTCCTATAAACTTTCCCTTTCACTCTTGCAGATACTCTTCTATCACAAATCACCCCTGCCACTCTTCTCCACCCACTCCACCCTGCCTGCACTCTTTTCTTTACTTCTCTAACACACTCCCCATTACTTTGCACTGTTGACCCCAGGTACCTGAACTTCTCCACCTTCTCCACCTCGTCTCCCTGCAACCGCAACACTCCACTGCCCTCCATCTCATTCACAC
The DNA here is from genome assembly GCA_039877035.1 of Silurus lanzhouensis. Classification (NCBI taxonomy): domain Eukaryota; kingdom Metazoa; phylum Chordata; class Actinopteri; order Siluriformes; family Siluridae; genus Silurus; species Silurus lanzhouensis. The sequence goes on along the minus strand of JBCEWE010000214.1, from coordinate 5,942,175 downwards.
ACGTACTCTGTCTTACTCCTACTGACTTTCATTTCCCTTCTCTCCAGCACATACCTCCACCTCACCAGGCTCTTCTCAACCTGCTCCCTACTTTAACCACAAATAACAATATCATCCATAAACATCATAGTCCATGAAGAAGTCCGTCAACCTGTCCATCACCACTGCAAACAGGAAAAGGCTCAGAGCCGATTCTTGATGCAGTTCAACCTCCACGTTGAACCAGTCTGTCGTTTCTACTGCACACTTCACTGCTGTCACACTGTCTTCATACATGTCCTGCACCACCCTCACATACTTCTCTGACAAACCTGACTTCCTCATACAATACCACAACTCCTCTCTCAGCACCCTCTCACTTTCTCTAAATCCACAAACACACAATGCAACTCCTTCTGAGCTTCTTTATACTTCATCAACATTCTCAAAGCAAATAATGCGTTTGTGGTGCTCTTCCTCGGCATGAAACCATACTGTTGCTCACAGATGGTCACCTCTTCTCTCAGCCTGGCTTTCACTACTCTTTCCCATAACTTCATGGTGTAACTGATCAACTTAATTCACCTGCAGTTACTGCAGGTCTGCACATCTCCCTTATGCTTAAAGATCGGTACCAGCACACTCCTTCTCCATTCCTCAGGCATCCTCTCACCTTCCAAAATCTTGTTGAACAACCTGGTTTAAAACTCCACTGCCATCTCTCCTAAACATCTCTATGCTTCTACTGTCATCTGGTCCTACCGACTTTCCACTTTTCATCCTCTTGCATCAATGCTCTCCCTTTTTACTTACTAATCCTATCCACTTCCTGCTTCACCATCTCCACACAATCCAACCTTCTCTCTCTCTCTCTCTCTCTCTCTCTCTCTCTCATTTTCCTTGTTCATCAGCTGCTCAAAATACTCCCTATACTAGTCAACACATTTCTATCTCCATCCTTTATTTCTCTAACTTGCAGCACATCCTTCCCAGCTCGGTCCCTCTGCCTGGCTAATCGGTACAAATCCTTCCTTAGTGTCCAACTTCTCATACAGCTCCTCATATGCCTTTTCCTTGGCTTTTGCCACATCCCTGTTTACTTGCTGCCGCTACTCCTGCCTACTTTTTTCATCACTCTGTCAATCCCAATTCTGTTTTGCCAACCTCTTTCTCCTTATGCTTTTCTGCACTTCCTCAATCCACCACCAGGTCTCTTTGTCTTCCTTATTATTTCCAGATGTCACACTAATTACCTTCACCATCTCCACATCTCTCTCTCTCTCTCTCTCTCTCTCTCTCATTTCCATCTCCATCCTTTATTGCTCTAACTTGCAGTGTCCAACTTCTCATACAGCTCCTCATATGCCTTTTCCTTAGCATTCCCATTCCACCACATCTCTTTGTCTTCCTTTCTCTTCCCAGATGTCACACCAAGTACCTTTCTAGCTGTCTCCCTTATCACTCCTGCTGTAGTTGCTCAATCATCTCTTCACACCACTGAGCCCCAGTCTGACCTAGTCCCTGAACCTCACATTAAAGTCTTTCTCACCCTCCTCCTCTTCTTATAGGTATATAACACCTTATAGTCTTCAATCTCCTTCAGGTTGCATCTCCTACATAGAACATAGTCCATCTTTGTGCACCTTCCCCCACTCTTATAGGTCACCTAATGATCCTCCTTCTTTTTAAAATAAGTATTTACCAATGCCATTTTTATCATTTTAGCAAAATCTACCACCATCTGCCCTTCAACATTCCTCTCCTTAAGGCCATACCTACCCATCATCTCCTCATCACGTCTGTTCCCTTCACCTACCTGGGCATAGAAATCTGCCCCAATCACCAATCTTTCTTTCCTAGTTACACCTTCTACCACTTCATCTAACTTACTCCAGAAGTTTTCCTTCCCCTCCATCTCACAACCCAATTGTGGAGCATAGGCACCGATTACATTTATCCTCACCCCTTCAAATTTTAGCTTCATCACCCGATCAGAAACTCTCTTCACCTTCACTACACTCTTACTGTACTCTTGAAAACCCCCTCCAATGTTCCTGGCCTTACTTCCCTTCCACTTAATCTCCTGAACACACAACATATCTACTTTTCTCCCTTTACCAGTCATAGTACCAACATTTAAAGTACCAACCTGAACCTCCACGCTCCTACAGTTCTCCTTTCCCTTCTGTCTCTGTAGTCGTCTTCCTCCTCTCCTTCTCCTCACAGTAGCCCAATTTCCACCGGTACCCTGTTGGTTAACGATACCTGTAGTGGTCGTTGGTAACCCAGGCTTTGACCGGTCCGGTATGAATTTGTGAATCGTGATCCGCATATTTGATTTGGCACATGTTTTACACTTGATGCCCTTTCAAATGCAACCCTCCCCATTTATCCGGGCTTGGGACCGGCACTAAGAGTGCACTGGCTTGTGCAACCCTAATAGCTGGGTTAGCACACAAATCAAAAGTAGACATTGAAATTTGCCAATTGTTCAACAATCAATTTAACTTGCCACCCCTGGGCAACACGAAAAGTCAGTTGCAAGTCCCAAAATATTGGATCACTCAAACAGGAGTGCTTTTTTTTATTAATTTTTTTTTTAAGGTGTCATGTTACAAGTTGATTAACACTTCTATGTGTAAATAGAAAAAAAAAAATAAAGCTAAACTGTTCTCATATTAATCTTTTAATTAAAAAAAAATAATAATTTTTTGTGTACAGAAGAAAAAAAAAATAAAAACTCAGTTTGCATTGCTGTTCCTAAACTTTTGGATAGGACTGTAATCAAGTATGTGCAAACAAACTACGAGGCTTTGGTCGAGTGGCAATTTGGTAATGGAGAATGGAGCTTGGGAAAGTATTGCCAAAGATCAAAAATCTATGCTGAGATCGTTTTTTATTTTTTTTTAATTACCCGAGCTGCCTCTAGTTCCCTTTTTCCGAACCTCAAAAAAAAAATCGTAAAAATAAATAAATAAATACGTTTATTTCTGCTGTACTTCCAGATTGTGTGCTTCAGCTAACATTCTAACTTAAACTGACTTTGTCTATAATCAGTGTTGGGTCATGCATTTTATACTTAGGCCTTCAGTGGTGTTCTACCTAAATCAATCCACCTCTTAATACCGGAATTATGATCGCATGGCTAGAACAACCATTAATATTATATAGAAACACAATATAACAGAGCAGGTATTAGGTATAACACAGACAGGTACAACAAGTCCCCTTTCACTGCAGCCACACCTACACCACCCACATACATCATCTCTAAAAGAAACACCAATATTAATCTATTTTTGCGCATTTTTCCAATGCATTATGTTTTTCTGAGGATTTGAAATTAAGTGGTGAAGCAACTGTCGAATTAGAAGTAGCAGGTGTACAGAGAAATTTTATGCAAATCAGAAATGCAGCAACGAGGTGACTACAAATGAGAGAGGAGAAAAGCGGTACAGATGTTTTTCACCCTCTGATTATGAAACCTTATGCAGATTTCTCACAGATTCTGATGATAGTCAGCATACTGTTAGAGCATGAGATGTTCACAATAACAGTTCTTGCGTTCTCACAAATCGATTTTGGTTTATTTAAACTTGTCAAATTGTAGGAAGAATAAAAAGTCTTATTTTGTACAAGGTGGCACAACATGCAGAGCAATTTTGCACACACACTTCCATCCAGCATCTTTTTTTAGGGTCTAAATAGTCAAACTGCGTCATGTATTTAGCAGGAAGGCATTTTATTTGGGGTCAAGCAAATGTCTAAGAAAATTACAGCAGGTAGAAAGAAAAGAAAAAAAAACTATATAATACGCTGCTTGGATGAAATGGAGATAACCAATCAAGAATTTTTTTTTACTTTATTGACTACCTACAATGTTATACACTTTTTTAAATATATATATATATATATTTCAGAACCATTAGAAATGTAATTATCAGAAAACAGGGTGCAATTCAGCTAAACTGACACTTTAATGGAGTAATAGTAATAAATAAATAAATGCTCTTTCAGTGGTTAAACACACACACACACACACTCTCTCACACTCATTCTCTCCTATACAAAAGTCTTCGGCTCTTGTGGAAAAGCTGTAAAGTAAGGGTGAAGTTTTTGCAGGAATTCAGCAGGTAGGTTGTTATAATCATCTTGGAGAACGAACCACAGATCTTCTGTAGTTGCAGGTTGCCTTCCATCTCTTTATTCAATTCCAAACAGAATTTTGAGATCAAGATTCTGTTTGGGCCAAACCATCACTTTTAGGACTCCTTGTTATTCTCTACGCTGAAGATAGTGCTTAATGTTATTGGCTGTATGTAAGGGGTTGTTGTCCTGCTGCAGAATATCTTGGGGCCAATCAGACACATCCCTGATGTTATTGCCAGATGGGTAATTATCTGCCTTTATTTATCTGCATTGAAAACACTATTAATGCTGAACAAATCTCCAACACATTTTGCAGCAATGCAGACACAAACTTCAAGGAACCTTCACCATGCTACACTGTTGCCTACAGACACTCATCAGCCCTTCAGCAAACAACTTTCCTCATGCTGCAGCCAAAGATTTCAGATTTTGACTCAACAGTCCATCTGCTGCCATTTTTCTGCACCCCAGTTCCAATGTTTTCATGCATAGTTGAGCCTTGTTTTCAAATCTGCAATATGGCTTTTTGACCGCAATTCTTTCATGAAGACTGCCAGGTCTTTGCTGATGCCACTGCTGGACATCTTACGATGTAAAAGGGAAGTATGATCTACATTTCATCTACTAGATTAAATTCCTTAGCTGACTACTGCATCTACGGTCCTTAATATTGGCCAGTTCTTTGTGCTAATTTAAATTAGCTTGAACAGCACACATTGAAACCCCAGTCTGATTTGAAATCTATGCCTGGTAGAGACTTTGCTGAAACACCTGGCACTGATCTTACAACATTCCTGAGTGTGTGCAAGTGTAAGAATTGATGCTGGTTTGAAGCCAAAGTGTAGTCCTAGTAAATATTGATTTGATTAGATTTTTTTGTTCTGTTTGCATTATGTAAACTGCTAAAACAGGACTCATCACGCACAGTGCCAGTGTATATACACTTTCCACACGTTTGAGCAATTTTACAGAACCTGTAAACCTGTGAAACTCACTTCAACGTGTCTAACAATCATGTATCCTACCACAGGCAAATGATTAGCCGTTCTAACAAATTGTACAGCAGTGCATATCTGACTATTTTCCTTCCTCTATTAACCAGGCATATGCTTTAAAATATATTTGTAATATTTGTATTATTAGAGAGATAAAGAGACAGGGAGAGAGATGGAGAGGGAGAGAGGTCGATGTATGGCCCATCTACAGAAATATTATCTAGTTTAAGATCTGGTTAGCAGAAAAAAAAAAATAACAAGGATGCACACTCTCACTATCCACATGAGTCTATTAGATCTTCTCTGGTCTTTGTCTTCTGCAAGAGATGGGATGTTTGTACAGTATATGATTAAAAAAAAATGAATGTTTTTAACACTTTTCTGATTCTGACACCCAACAGCATAATGCATCATTTTAGAAAAAGAAAAGCAAACTTTATTTTAAAGCATTTTAAAAATCTCTCACTTTTTTTTGAATAAATCAAATAACAAACCACAACACAAATATGTCTTAATTCCTTCCCCATGCAGTGAATTGTTCTTTCTCTTTCTGGTGAAAGAATGTGACTTGTCAGCCTTCCTACTTTTAAGTAGTAACTATTAAGTAAAAAAGTAAATAATTAATTAAAAAGACCTTTAATTTTTATTTTACAAAGATGCAAGAAGTAAAAAATCAAATCCTCTCTGTGTTTAGACCCATGCCATTTCTGTGACCTTATAAAACGTGTCATGTGACAATATGAAATGTTACCTGGCTTTTTGAACAGTCCTTTCTTCCTGCTGTGCAATCCATCGGTTCCCTGCTGCCCTCGTTAGAGAGTTTTATCCCAGTTACTCCAGTAGGACTGCTTTTCTCCACTCTTTCACTAACCACCCTCTTCCCCTGCAGGGTTCAGAGCACATCGACGACAAGTTATTTAGGATTCGGGGTGCAAATTATTACTTGTGCAATTCTTCAATCACCAATAAGAGTTTTGCCTTAAAGCTTCACTACGCATCATCAAAGCCTGTTTCCCCCTATAAAGATATTAGTCTTCTATCAAAGCTGATATGTTTGAATGTGAATTCCTGCACACTCTGTTCAGATTCAGGGAGCATCTCAGCTGCTTTCATTACATGCAAATCAAAAGGATCTGACATGGTCACTAAAAAAAAAAATGCGTAACTATGGAAACACTCAATATTTCAAATCCACACACATTAGATGGCACCAGTGCCAAACTTGCCTTGGTGTTTCCTGGGGCAGTGACTAGTATCTGTCTCCTTTTACCACGACCGGCACTGAAAATGTTGTGCACGTCCTCCTGATTCTGAACTCCTTTAGGAACTGCGTCTCCTAAACCCTTCTTGGTAACAACACGCTTCTCCTTGAAGGTGGGGGGAATTAAAAAAGAAGAAAAAAAAGCAGTTGTTTCAAAAGTGTATCACAAACACACAAAAGAGAATGAACGTTTAGTTATCTTAAACATTTTATTCTTCTTCTCACAGTGGGAGACTTGTTGATGGTGATGGTCAGGTCCTCGACCTTCCCTTTGCGGCTCTGCATTGCCATGCCCTCCTGCTCTGCCCGTTTCTTATCCTCCTCTACCTCCTGAAAGAAAAGATTAACGAATGAATAATTTTCTAATTTTCTTTTAATACAGTGAACAATGTGAGGCATGTGACCTCATCCAAAAAAAACTCCAAAATTGTGCACTGCTACATTGATATTAGGGTTTCTGGTGTGCAAGAGGGAAATAAACCTAATATTTGGAAGAGAGGTGTGACTCTAATATGAGGGCGATAAGTACGAGTCCAGTATTAGTGTCTGATATGTTTAACACCTTCCATGTGTTGGAGACGTGCAAGACAAGCATGACTCCGATATGTTTAACTATTTTACGAGTTATAACAAATAGACATTCGATGCCAACCAGATGAGGAGGATTTCCCTTTTGAGTCTGGTTCCTCTCAAGGTTTCTCAGGGAGTTTTTCCCTGCCATAGTCGCCATGCCATGGCTTGCTTCATCAGGGATAAAAACACATTGCTCACCTTAACTCTTAAATTCTGTTAACTCAAATTTCTGTTAAGCTGCTTTGAGATAATGTCCGTTGTAAAAAAGCGCTATAGAAATAAACTTGACATCTTCTGAAAATGCCATTTTCAAAGGGGGGGGTTATCACAATCAACACCTAATCACAGACCACATAAAAATAAATTTAATACATAAATCTAAGCTAGAAATAAATACAAATGTTCTGATCGTCACCTGATAGCGCTTCATAAGCGCCTCATTTTTCCTTCGCAGTGCTTCGATCTTCCTATCCAGCTCGGCATCTTTCTGCTCTTTCTTCAAAAGCATCATGTCCGTGGGGCTCTGAGGAGAACAGAGTTTATTGGTTTTTCCAAAAATTCTCAAGTCTTTTCAATAAGCTGGAGAAAACAGCAAACAGAAAAAAACCCACAGAAATAGCGGATTCACATGCACAACTATTTGCAGCATTGGCTCTTGTCTACCAAGTAAGTCATCTTGTGCCCTGAGGCCTGTAACTGGAGAATGTGTTATAGACTGTTCTTTCAAGATCCCCCCCCCCCCCCCCCCCGAACGATTTTATGTCAAAGCAACAAGATTTTGATCTTGCTGAAACATTCTCTTTATGATGAGGCTCACATAACTGGCAAAATAGTGGACTTCTACTATCAAGCTGAAATGTTTTCATGACTTTAACCTTCACCAATTATAGTTACAGCACGGAGTTTGATTTTAGAAGGTTTTTAATGGATTAAGCCATTAAAATGCTACGTTTAAAAATATCCTTAAAATCTCCACTTATTCAACAGGCTGAAATTTGTCTTCACCACCATGACTTTCTTTTTAAATCCTCATATAACTGATTAAATCCAGGTAAGATTTGTGTAAAGCATCATTTAAATGAATCTTTTTTTTTTTAACAGCTATAGGTTGAAATTAAGACATTTATTTAATTTCTCATTTACATATTCAGTAATGCAAACTTAATGCATATTATAATAATCAGTTCAATGATAATATTTCTTAATAATTCAGTGATCTTCAGGTCATAGTGGATCTGAAGCTTATCCCAGGAATACTGAGAGTGAGAAGGGTAAACGCTCTGGACGGCACACTAGTCCATCTCAAGGCACTATGCACACACAAACACCTGAGGGAAAGTCAGTGTACCCAGTAGACCAAGGGGAAAGGTTTTTGTGAAGTGTGGGAAGCGAAAAACCTGGAGAAAAAATAGGACACTGGAGAAACATACACAAACTCTATATAAACAGTAGCTCAGAATCAAACTCTGAACCCTGAAGCAGTGAGGTGGCACCACTCATGGATGACCTACTACTAATTTCAATGGACTGGTATCCCATTCAGTTCACATTCCAGTATTAATATACAATACAACTCAAGTATACAATAAAACTATAGTTTTACAAGAGTCCCAAAGCATAGAATAAGATAAAAGTCAGATTCCCCATAAACATTTATTAAAGAATTTCATTTTTCACATAACGGAAGACATTTTCAACCAAGAATGATTCTGGATATTTTTCTCCTCACAGTAAGCACTGTGCTTACAAAACTATGTCCAAAATGGCACTATGTTTGTGGTCTACACATGGGGCCTCAGTAATGGCTCTCTGAGTAAGTCCAGTTCTTAAAATGCCATGTCTGAGATGCCTTGGGGAATGAGGAGCTCACACTTCACACTGGCTGGAGACATTATAAGCATCCTGTCCAGTCAGGAGTTTAGAGACATCATCACAAATAGACTTCTGGAGTCCGTTTCCTTTGAGAGCTCGGCTGCTGGTGGCCCTGGGCTCGGTTAAGGGGAATGTGTAGGCAAGATGCTTATGAGCTCTTTGACCAAAAAGATATAAAAATCAGCCTGAAGAGAGGAAGGTGGTGCTGCAGGCTGGTTTAGGTTTATTATGCAGTGTAAAGTAGCACTGTGAAAGACACATGCCATTAAATGTGACAAAGAGGCAGAAACAAAACATTTAACTCACAGTGGTTCAGATTATGAGCTGACAAGATTCTTTCATATGTGGAATTTTTTGGCAAAAGACATGGCACACACACTAAACAGATACAAACAGAAGACACACTATTTGTTGACAACATCTGGTTGAGCTGAGAGTGTGAATGTGAGGAGGAAAAAAATCAAAAATAAAAGCATGAGGTTTTTACTTCTTTTCGGCTGTTAGTACGATGAAATGTGAAACTTGGAAACAAACAAAGTATAGATTCATTTGTAAACTGTCTGCTCCAGGTCACAGTGGTATAATAGAAGCTAATCGTTTGTGTTATTTGTTTTGGGAATTAGTAAACTACATTCCCTAATGAATAACGAACATTAACAATCTAAATTAGAACAAACTAAATTCATCAGGGAATATCAGACAGGTGAAAAAGAAAAAATTACTGCAAACTGTATAAAAAAAATAAAATAAAAAAGCTTTCCGTAAATTTAAGTTTCTAGAAACACGCATTTAGAATACTTGCAGATTCAATCAGGTCGATAACTATATCGACAGTGACAGTAATTTTGCCTCTGTATACCACTACAATGAATGTGAATGTTAAAAGGTTTGTCTGAAATGTAGCCATTAACTATTTTCACAGGCTCAAAAGCAATTAAAGTAAATATTGCAACTGTAAATATTAAAATGATTTGTAAGTTTATCCTTTGTAGTCAATGACTACCTGAAGTCTGGAACCCAAGGGTATCACCAAATGCTGGATTCCGATTTTAAAGTCCTTTACTGCAGCCAGCTTTGTTTGATGATTGGTCCCTCTGTTTTCAAATAGTAAAAGCATTATCTCTCTGTACTGTACTGTGATTTGCTGGCCTCTATTTGCAGGGATTTGACTGAATCTAAACAGACAGTAAAAGGTCTATACACTTCATCCTGCTACTTCTATAAGCGGTCATATCACCAGTAAAGACACAGTGTCCCAGCTCCACTGTAAACAATCAAGTTCATGGCATAACCCTCTCTCCATAATGTTTGAATAGATAATGTGTTAAGCTTTGGATCATAAGCCTTTCCTTGCCTTCTCTCTTTTTTCTTTTCAAAGCAAAGTCTGTTCTGTCTTGTGTGTTACCAGTGTTAAGTGTTGATAACTCTTGTGTTTCCACCGAACAGCTAATAAATAGAAATCTAACATTTGGTAGAAACTCTAGACTTTACACCAGAAAACAAGTCACACCGGGACATGAAACTGCTTATTAGTCCAATTATTTGTTATCCTGTGTAATTAAAATGATTTAAATGCTATATTTTTGTTAAACCCCTTAAATCACATCTTGATTGCACCATTTCAATTCAATAGTGTACAAAGAAATTATATAAATGTATAGAAATCTTTCATTTATGAACCTGAATGTATATACAAATTCAACAGTGGCATTTCATTGTATCCCTAATACACAAACACACACATGCAACAAAACATTTTTTATAGTCATGTCAGAATGAAAGTGGCACTCATTTACATGCTGATTGGAATGAAGTACTTTCCCACGAGCAATGATAAGTTCACATTATCCCCAGGTAACTGTGTCTCCAAGTGAATATTCACACACTAAAAAATCCATTATTTATTGAACAGTGTGGAAAAAAAAAACAAGGCAGTGACTGTTACAATCACCCTGAGAGTAAGTCAGGATGCAAAGGCATCTGTTGTCACAAAGTTATAAGCACACAAATGTCTAAAATGCCTCAGTATGCTGTAAATTTACAATTTCCATTCACTCGAACTAAGGGGCCCAAACCTGTTCCAGTATGATGATGCCTCTGTGGACAAATCATGTTTAATAAAGACATGGTTTGATCAAGTTGGAGTGGAAGAACTCAAGTTTTACCAGGATCGCCTTCGTTCACCTTAGGACTATTGCTAAAATTAGAAATATGATGTCGTTACAGGATGCAGAAAAACTAGTTCATGCTTTTGTTACATCTAGATTACAATACTGTAATGCTTAACTGTCTGGGTGTTTGAGTAAGTGCATAAATAAGCTTCAGTTAATTCAGAATGCAGCAGCAAGAGTCCTTAATAGGTCTAGAAAATATGACCACATGACCCCTGTTTTAATCAGTCTACACTGGCTCCCAATCAAATCTCGCATTGATTATAAAATACAACTACTGACGTATAAAGCACTTAACGGTCTCACACCGCAGTATCTGAATGAACTTCTGTACCAGTATGATCCTCCACGCCTACTTAGATCAAAAGGTGCAGGCTATTTGTTGGTACCTCAAATAATGAAGACTACAGCAGGGGGCAGATCTTTCTCTTATAAAGCTTTTACAAAGCACAGTTATGGAACAGCCTTCCAATCAGTGTTCGGGACTTAGACACAGTCTCAAGTCGAGGTCGAAAACACATTTATTTAGTCAAGCCTTCAATCACTAGATTTTTTCTTAGGTAAAGGCTCAGATCTGGAGGGAACATAGATATAGAGTGTTTGGTGAACTGGGATATTTGTATGCTGTCATCCCCTCACTTTTACACGTTTACTCAGGTTTGTTGACAGTGGTGTGGTGGGTCGTCTCTTATCCCAGAGATCCCTCATGTCGTTGTTACCTTCTGGTTCTCCGTTTTAGCTATGCTGCCATAGCGAGTCTTGCCGGAGTCCAAACTGCACAGTCTCTTTTACTTTCGTACAACAATAAAGACACATAATAATCCATATCTTTCTATTCCCGTCACCCAACCCCCCCCCACACACACACACACTCTCTTTCTCTCTCTGTCGAGTTAAACATGCTCCTGAGGTTCGATTGACCACTGTTCCTGCCCCCTCTCCCCTCCGTGGATCTTCCCACTTCGTCCAGGCCTGCCTCTGGATAGTGTTTTCTTCGATTGGAGGCGACTCTGTGCAGCTTGGGACGGTTTCTCATCAACGCCTTGGGTATATTCCGGAGTAAGAACGGGAGCTTTGAGGATGGATTTGGACTGTAGTTAATGTCAACAGAATTCTACATTGACTCAGGACTACATTTCGCTTCTGATCACCATCACTGCACCCCGCAACATCGTATATCTGCAATAAATGGACATTCGGTGCAACCCAGATGAGGATGGGTTCCCTCCTGAGTCTGGTTCCTCTCAAGGTTTCTTCCTCATGCCATCTCGGGGAGTTTTTCCTTGCCACAGTCGCCACCGGCTTGCTCATCAGGGACAAACTTACTTATAAAGAACATATTCACTTTTAATCCCCACATTATCTATGTAAAGCTGCTTTGAGATAATGTTCATTGTTAAAAGCACTATACAAATAAAAATAAATTGAATTGAAGTTTTCTGCACAAAGCCCTGACCTCAATCACATGGAACCCATTAGGGATGAACTTCAACACAGTCTCCATAATCTTTGAAATCAACATCAGTGCTTGAACTCTAATACTATTGTTGTTAAATTAGCAACAATCCCCACAGTCAAATGCCAACATCTAATGGAAAGACTTCCCAGAATCCTAGAGGTAATTATAACTGCAGAGATGATCAAGCTTTGAACTTGATGTTCAAAAAGCATACTTGGATGCTCAAGTGTCTTACAACTGAGGCCATTGTAGCTTTGTACATTGTAGCTAGTAGTATGCACTTTGTCACACAGAGTGATGCATTACACCTTCAGACACCAATTAAATTCATGGTCTGATACTACATCCAGAATTGAGACCCCTATTGTACTTTAGTCTCAAGTCAGTCAAAAAGACTGGGCTTTAGAAACTGGTGACTTACACGCTCTTTGTAATGCATATGCTTCTGTTAAAAAATCGCAGCAAACTCAAGCTACATTTGAAAATGCTGAATAAGGTGTAAGAACATACAAAAAATCTGTACCTTACCAACTCTAATTCTCTCTGGACATATGGTGGACAGTTTAATTCTACCACATCCAAAGACATCCTATGCAATTTTGTGCCTCCAACTCAATGATAAAGACCACAAATGGCAGGAAAAGACTGATGCTTCAGTGCCTCCACTATCCACAATCAGTGCTTTAGACAAAAAAATAAATAAATAAAAATAAAGTTTCACCTGGAATTAAGTGTAGCTTGCATCACTAGTAACACTGAATTAATCATGCATTGAATGAAACCATTGGTGACAATCTTCTGACTCTATTGAGTCCATGGTGCAGCCTGCTTCTCAATTAACCACTTATAATAGCCCACTATAATGCAGCTTGGTAAGAAAATCTTTTTTAATTTTTTTGCATGAAAGCTATGATGTCTAACATTGGTCCATAGTTAGTATTTTGACCTAAATTATAATCAGAAAGTTTCCAACCAGCAAGTTTTACATTAGACACTGCAAAGTATTACAGCTAAATGAGTGGATAAACTAACAGTCAGGATATCAAGAGTGTGATAAGCTGTTATTCATGCTAAGGGAGAATTTCTGAATAAAAATGATTTAACATCTGTACATTTATATATTTGTTTGGTCAAAGTAAATCTTCATATCTTTAAATTTGATGTGTATAATCAAAATGCATGTGTCGCTCACAATATAAGCCTAGTTGTTTCCAAACGTTTAATAGACACTACATATAAGACCACTGTGCACAATAAAGTCCTTTCAACTGCACTTTTTTTTTTGTTTTTTTGACATTGGCACATTTCAACAAAGGAATCGTAAACTGGCATTTCACAACCAACCATGAGCTGAAACATTACGTCTTACACACAAATCCAAATACAGCATTGAAAAAAGAAAAACATTAATAATGAGGGATCATATCACTAGAGCTTTTCCAAACATAACTAGGGCAGCAGAAGGCACACACTAGCTATTAAAAATATATATATAAATCAACATTTAAATCACCATTGTTTGCTATATGTGGCAAATTGGGGGTGTTTCTATATGCAAACAAGCATAGCCTTGCAAAAAAAGATTTTAAATATGTAGGATTTATCCAGGATAGCTGTGAATAGGAACATGTGAAATGCAAATCCTATCATGTATACTGATGGTTCTTATGCACTGAAGAATTTGTAACTTCCAGATAAAAAAGAAAAAAACAGTGGAAACTATATCTGCATCACCACATAGATTACAATTACAAAAGCAGATGCAGCCTCTCTGACAGCAAAATAATAGAGAGAAGGAAGATGTTAATGCAATGAAAAGCTGCTGATCCGTCGTCCATGTTACACTCGTTTAAAACAAAATGATGAGTCAGAATACTGACGCCGACAAGGACCACCTAAAAAACGGAGTAATCTGAGAGTCACAGGAACTCTGATGAAGCGTTTGTATTCTCAATTTGTTCATTTTGAGGAAGGAGATCCAGACTAGACTGATGTATAAAAAGAATGAATAATAATAATAATAATAATAATAATAATAATAATAAAACATTTATCACAAACTTTAAGATTTTCTGCATTTTCAGCTGTCTCGCCATAATGAAACAGACTATCTGTTTAGTAAGCACATTGCATGGAGTCTGCAAAATAGTGTCAGCAAACCTACGGAAGAAAGTCAGTCCTCTGCGGGGAAGAAATCTGCCGAACCGATAAATCTGATCTGAAGCCCAACACATGACCAAACACTTTGATTAAGAGGAACAAGCTGAGAGATAGGGTCTTACATCATGTAGACTGAGACTGAAGCATGAAGGTTTTGCAGGCCAAGAAACTCGAGCTCTGGTTGTCAGGGTACACAAATACACCAAGCATGCACACACACACACACACACACACACAGTGCCCAAATGAGTCACTGGCTCACGAAAGGACCATAATAATCTCAGCATGCACTTCCAAACCTCCCCCCAACACCCCAACCCCAAGTCGGACTGAAAATACCAACACATATTAGCCCAGATGATCAGCTGACAGCAGCGTCCATGCCTAAAAAAAGAGGCCTCGCTCACAGCAATCATCTTTAGCCGGACAGTACAGAGAGCTGGTCTACTCATAGACGTGCAAGAGGAAAAGAGACAGCAGGACGCCAATGACAGTCTGAGCTTAGTGACAGACACATAGTGAGGGAGAGCAAAAGTGAGGAAGAGAGATAGCGGCAGAAACACGAGACAAGATAGAGTTAAAGCCACTCACAGATCGGTCCATGTCAGCGACGAGAGCTGGATGGCTTCCAGACACAAGGCAGCCGAGGAGGCACAGAGAAGTGAGTGGATTGTGCAAGCATGCCTTGATTACAAATGAAAAAAAAAAGGGGGGGGGGGGATAAAAACCCTAATCGCAAGCAAACGCAAAAGGAGCACCCCTGCTCACATATTTTATAGCAACAACCCACTTACACATATACACACAGGCACACATACTTTCTGCTTTGCTCACTCTCGCTGTCTGCCACTCCTCCCTCTCCACCACCTCCTTTTCCCCTCTACCCCCCCACCTCTTTCTCTCTCTCTCTCTCTCTCTCTCTCTCTCTCTCTCAAGCACATGCGACCCTTCATCCTGTCGCTCTTCTCTCTTTGTGTTGAACTAGAAAAAGAAACAAAGCAGTCCAATGCTTTCAGTCGAAAACTTTTACCTTTTACACAACATGCCATGATTTTAAATACTCAACCTGTGTCATAAGATTTATTGTAAATCATTAAAAAAAATTTTTATTAAAATTAAAAAAAAATTTAATTAAAATGTATTGTATATATATAAAAAGTAATATACACTGCCTGGCCAAAAACATTTAATAAAAGGTAATCATTTTATTAGACAATGCCTTTTGCATTGATTGCAGCACACATTCTCTGTGGTAATATTTTGATATGCTGATGCAATGTCATTTATTTTTATCCATCAATTTTAAAGTAAAGTCTTCTTCAGCACATCTCAAGAAATCTTAATTGATTAAGGTCTGGACATGGACCAATCCATGCATGAAAGTTATGTTCAACTCTTTCTTAATTTTTGATTGGGATCTTTACAATATGCTCATGACAACAGGGGGAGGGGTCCATTTATGGATTTTTAAGATCTGGTTAAGGTTTGTACATGGACGGACCAATCATTAGACTTGCAGTGGTGGACAAAGTAGACAAACCATGTAGTTTAGTTAAAATAGAGGAACTCTAAAATATCTTGAATAAAAGTTAAAAGTATTTGCCTTCAAATGTACTTAAGTATCCAAAGTACTATGATGTATTAAGACTATAATGTTCCTATTATCGTTTTTTGTCACAAGACACTTGAGCAAATTATGCAATGGATGCTGTGGCAAGTTTGATTCAGGAGTTTCTTCCATCATTTATTCTTCTCAAAATGTTGCTGTTGAACAAATGCTGAACTGTATGTAGGTGATGCGTTCAAAACAATCAAAACAAGTTCTAAACAGAGCGTGCGCGCTACACTGATTGGTGGCTTGCTGTGTGTTTGACCAGTTACATTATTATTTACTCATAAAAATGGAATGGCTGATTTTGCTAAATATAGTTGAGTAAAATAGAAAGATAAAGAAAAGATATTTGACTTTGAAATGTGGTGAAGTTCAAGTAAAAGTCTCCCCATATAGAAATACTTCAGTAAAGTACACGTATGTAAAAAGCTACTTAAATACAATAACAAATTACATTTACTTTGTTAATGTCCTCCACTGCTTTACTTTACCATATAAATATACTCCGAATTTAACATGCAGGAAAAGGAGAAGTGGAGGAAAGTGGAGGTTCGGGTTGGCACTTTAAAGTGTTGGTACTATGACTGGAAAAGGAAAGAAGTAGCTGATAGTAGATAGTAGATATGTTGTGTGTTAAGGAGACCAAGTGGAACGGGAGGTTTAGGAACATTGGAGGTGGGTTTAAAATGTTCTATCATGGTGTGGATGGAAAGAGAAATGGTTTAGGGGTGATCCTGAGGGAAGAGTTTAGTAAGAGTGTAGTGGACGTGAAGTGAGGTGAAGTTGAAGGGGTGATGATAAATGTCATTAGTGCCTATGCTCCACAATTGGGTTGTGAAATGGAGGAAGATGAAGTGGTAGAAGGTGTACCTAGGAATGAACGATTGGTGATTGGGGCAGAATTTAATGGGCATGTAGATGTAGAAGATTGGAGACTGTAAGGTGACAATGTAGCTAGACAGCATCAGATGGTGGTCTGTATGATAGCTGTGGAGGTGAAGAAGAAAAAGAGGAGAGTGAGGACTGAAAGAAGAATAAGATGGGGGAAACTGAAGGAGGAAGAGTGTAGTATGAGATTCAGGGAAGAGGTCAGACAGTGGTTTGGTTGTGATGAGGTGCTGGATGATTGGCAACTACAGCAGAAGTGATAAGGGAGACAGCTGGAAAGGTACTTGGTGTGACATCTGGAATAGAAGAAGAGACATGGTGGTGGTATGAGGAAGTGCAGAACAGCATAAGGAGAAAGAGGTTGGGAAAACAGAATTGGGATCAACAGAGTGATGAGAAAAGTAGGCAGGAGTACAAGGAGATGCGGCAGCAGGTTAAGAGGGATGTGGCGAAAGACAAGGAAAAGACATATGAAGAGCTGTATGAGAAGTTGGACACTAAGGAAGGAGAAAAGAATTTGTTCCGATTGGCCAGGCAGAGGGACCGAGCTGGGAAGGATGTGCTACAAGTTAAAGCAATCAAGGATGGAATAAACGTTTTTTAAGCATAAGAGAGATGTGCAGTAACTACAGGGGAATTAAGTTGATCAGACACACCATGACGTTATAGGAAAGAGTAGTGGAAGCCATGCTAAGAGAAAGGGTGACCATCTGTGAGCAACCGTATGGTTTTATGCCAAGGAAGAGCACCACGGACACATTATTTGCTTTGAGAATGTTGATGGAGAAGTATAGAGAAGCTCAGAAGGAATTGTATTGTGTGTTTGTAGATTTAGAGAAAGCGTATGACAGGGTGCCGAGTGAGGAGTTGTGGTATTGTATGAGGACGTCAGGTGTGTCAGAGAAGTATGTGAAGGTGGTGCAGGACATGTATGAGGACAGTGTGACAGCAGTGAAGTGTGCAGTAGAAACGACAGACAGGTTTAACGTGGAAGTTGGATTGCATCAAGGATCGGCTCTGAGCCTTTTCCTGTTTGCAGTGGTGATGGACAGGTTGACGGACGAGGTCAGACAGGAGTCTCCGCGGACTACGATGTTGAAGGATGATATTATTCGTGGGGAGAGTAGGGAGCAGGTTAAGAAGAGCCAGGAGAAGTGGAGGTGGAGAAGGTGGAGGAGTTCAGGTACCTGTGGTCAACCGTGCAAAGTAATGTAGAGTGTGTTAGGGAAGTGAAGAAAAGAGTGCAGGCAGGGTGGAGTGGGTGGAGAAGAGTGATAGCAGGAGTGATTTGTGACAGGAGAGACCTGAGATGTTGTATGGATTAGAGACAGTGGCATTGAGTAAAAGACAGGAGGTGTAGATTTTTGCTGGTTTTTGTTGGAAGTGACAAGGATGGACAGGATTAGAATTAAGTATATTAGAGAGACAGAGCATGTAGGATGTTTTGGAGACAAGGTGAGGGAGGCGCGGTTGAGATGGTTTGGACATGTGCAGAATAGGGACATGGGGTATATTGGTCAAGTCAAGTTTATTTCTATAGCGCTTTTCACAACAGACATTGTCTCAAAGCAGATGTACAGAAATCAACAGTTGGTGATTGGTGTGTATTTATCCCTGATGAGCAGCCATGGTGACTGTGGCAAGGAAAAACCTCCTTAGATGTCATGATGAGAAACCTTGAGAGGAACCAGATTCAAAAGGGGAACCCATCCTCATTTGGGTGACATCAAGAGTGTGATTATAGTCTTTAAACAATACAGAACACTGGAGAGTGAGAACTATCATGAGCACTGGAGTGTAAGATTATGAGTAATGTTCTTTCTACAGTCTTATACAGTCATTGTGGTTATAAAACTAGGAGCTACTGAGCAACTCATAAAATAGCTCAACATTTGTGATCATCACAGATCCAACACCAGCTTCCCCATGCCAGAGCCTTTAAACACTCCAGGAGGTCCAGTGTCAAAACTCCACACATGAAGTGGGATCCAAATGGCACTGGTACGTCTCTGGGTGGTACGGGAAGTTTGCGAGTTCGGAATCTATTTCTTTGAAGGTCCATAATCTTCATGAGGTTGGGACGTGACTGGAGCTGGAGCAACTTCAGAATGCCTCGGGATGGGGAGAGAAAGAGTAGCAGTGGAGAGAAATTAGCATAGCTGCTGTTCATGATATTAACAAGCACAAGTTGATAATGTGCATTTGATCAGATGTTCTGGAGCACAAGGTTATGATATGTGGCGTATGTTATGTGTAGGCTTTGCTAAAAAGATACGTTGTGATATTGGTAGGAGAATGCTGAGGATGGAGTAAAAGGAAAAGGCCAAGGAGGAGGTTTATGGATGTGGTAAAGGAAGACATGCAGGTAGTCGGTTTGAAAGAGGCCGATGTAGAGGACAGTAGTATGGAGATGAATGATCTGCTGTGGCGCCCCCTAATGGGAGAAGCTGCAAGAAGACGAAGATTAAGGCTACACAGCTGTTTAGTCGTAATCCCTTAAACTGTCTTTGCATTTTGTGCATGGAAATGATCTTGCTTTCACGATAAAACACAGATGATCACAGGAATTCTACTGATGATGTTTATGATTTGATCAAACATTTACAATAAATGAACAATCATGAGCATGATTTTTTTTTTAACCTCATTCCTCACAGATGATTTACCACCATCCTTCTCGGTATTATTCAGGTATTAGACAGTTCTTTACCCAAGTTTAGTAACAGCCACATTTCTTTGCTTGATGCAGGCTAATCTTTGACCAATCTGAAACAAGCCAAAATTTTTCACAGCCACACGATAGGATGCTTGTTTAAGAAATGAGAAGCTACTTACCTCATCGGTTAGGGTTAAAGAACTTACATTTAAGGCATTTAGCAGACGACCTTGTCCAGAGCGACATACAAAAGTGCTTTGAATCTCCTCTTACCCCTTTTTTTTTATCCAGGCAGTGTATTTGTTTATATTTAATTAAACTGAATTTTACATTTACTATAGACAGCAGGATGGACAGGGTGCCAACACTTCATAGATCAAAATCACTCAGACACACACACTTAGGACAACCAGAAGAAACCAGAGTACCCAGAGTACCCCCCCCCCCCCCGGCGAATGAAATACCATTTTATCTCCACAATCCACTCAAACTATAAATGCATATGTACTGTTAATAGTGCAAAGTCTATTGGTGTTAATGAAAAGTGGTTCCTGTGGGTTCTTAATTGTTTTGGTGACATGTTATGTTTAGTGGTTAACATTAAGGACCAAAAGAACACATGTCCATGTTATTTGTTTTGTTTTGACTGTTTTACTGGGACCAAGTCATCCAGATTCCAGTAAGTTTCATCAGTTTGATGATGATGATCATCATTTTTATTGGAAACCTCCATCTTTACATACTGTACATCTTCAGTTACCTTTTCATTGAGATCAACATGTTGGAAATCCTTTATGTTGAAGTGGTGCTCCCGGTCGATAAATGAATCTTTAGGGTAATTATACACGCCTGGGATGGCCCACTGATTCCTTATTTTACCTACATGAACATAAACAAAACACAAACATCCATTCAGTCTTGTAGTGCAGTCGGCTGACGCCCTTCATGCCTGCATAAAGGCCCCACGTTGTTAATTTAACTTATGATGTGGCCAAACAAGCAACTCATTATTTATAACAAATAAACAGAAATGTACCTTGGATGTAGTACGCCATGGTCGCAGGACACTGAAGCCAGTCCTCAGACCACTGAGGCTTGTATGGACATTTAAAACACTGTACTATTTTCTTTAACGTACTAAGTAGTGTAGTATGCAGACGCGGAGCCTGTGTTTGCCACTAGATGGCGCATTTGGTCTTGTTAAGAGTAGTGCAATGTCTTTGGCCACCTTATAAATACCTGTCCATCTGCACATTTCTGTAATTATCCAATCAACCAACCATCACAAATCCGACAGATTCAAGTCAAGTTAATATTCACGACACATCAAACACGGAACTATACAAATGATGTGTTTTTGTGCTGCTGTGGACACTTCTGCATGGTTTTTCTGCTCACCATGGATGCAATTAGTGTTTATTTGAGATGTCATTAAATTCCTGTCAGCTCAAACCAGACTGGGCATTCAGTTTTAATTCCTGTCATCAGCCAACTGTTTCTGCCCAGAAAATACGGGCAGAAAGTGAGAGTGTTTGTTTGTTTGTTTGTTTGTTTGTTTGTTTGTTTGTTTGTTTGTTGTAATCCCTAGAGTAGGGTGACCATGCTTTGTTTATCAAAAAGGTAGGTAATGTGAAGGTTAGATAGATAGATAGATAGATAGATAGATAGATAGATAGATAGATAGATAGATAGATAGATCATTTGTTTATTGATTATTTTAAAGATTATTTTACAGATTATTTGTTTATCAAAATAAACTACTCACACCGTGTGATCTGCATGTTTGTATATATATATATATATATATATATATATATATATATATATATATATATATGTGTGTGTGTGTGTGTGTGTGTGTGTGTGTGTGTGTGTGTGTGTGTGTGTGTATATATTAAAAAATGCTCTTAATTTTAAATGTTTAAATGCAGACACTTTACATTAATTACATTTAGATTTTTTTTTATTCTACGTTTATTTTTTTAATTAATTAGTTTAAATATTACAACAATAATAATGATAATACAAATTAAATTCCATTAAATGTTTTTTATATATTTATTATGTTTTGTGTATTATGTAGGCTGTTTTTAGACTCCACCCCCGCTACTCTTCTTAACCAATCACTTGTCTAGTTCGTGAGACGAGAATCAGTTGGACCAATGGATGTGTGAGGGCGTGGACCCATCCGCCCATGTGTGGGGAGTAAGAACGAGAAGGCGGGACCAGTGATGGGTTGAATCTCGTTCAGAATAATGACCAAATCTTTAGACATTTTATTAATTTGAGCGAAATAAAATTCAAGTGTTATATTTTTAATAGCCCACATTCCCTAAAACGTCTGGATGCGCATGCGCAGAGCCCTTTGTTTTGAGGTAAAAGCGCTGTAAAGTCACTTTAAACTGGTATCTGGCTTCATCATAAAGCTAAACTATGAAACTCTTTATTACCAGACTTAATATAGTGGAAAATAACAATCCTGACAGAATAAAAAAAATATTTAAAAAAAAATGTAGAAAATGTGTAAAAAGAATAGTGACTTTCTGCATCCTGCACAAAAATATTAGGTTCTCATGTCACGTGATAGCAGAGCACCACTCCTATTCAGACCTAACACAGTCACGTGACTTTAAAAGAGCCTTATATTAGTTAATCTACAGGTTTTGCATTCACGAATTAAACATTTCATATTTCTAACATGTTACCAGTTGGTCTGTAGAAAATCCTATTTCTACTCATAATTCTACAAAAAAATAAACAGGTATGCACAGATTTCACCTTGGGGGCTACTTTATTACAAATACATATATATAACAAAGCAGTTTTACAGAAACATATGTGTATCAATGGCTGCCGTCAGGGCCTGCAAGACCTTCTCCCTCACGTGAATCGCTCACGTTTGAATATATTTTTATCTGTATTATATCATTCCCAATATTGCTTTAGGTTAGAGTTTCTATCCAATCCGATTATACCGTCGTTGGGAACCGTCGTAAACCCTTCCCAATCAACACTAGATTCAAATCTGTGTTGCTTGAAAGATGTTGCTTTAACTGTAGATGCGTATAGAAAAATTACCTGACACTTCTTTGTAGAAATGAGGTCTTGCTTCTTTTATTTGCCATACCAATTTTTTTGCCTCCTATTTGCATGATACACCTATAATGCCCCCGGACATCATGCGTCATCGCTTATAGACAGCACAGGGAAGATAACAAGCAACCATCAATATAATCTACATTAACGTAAAAGATTTTGACTTTGGAGGCCATTTAGCAGGCATACAGTAATGTCAGAATTTTCACATCCTTTGATTGAATGGTCAGAAAGCACTAGTCAGAGTTTGCAAACCGCATCTGTTGCAAACTGCACCAGCACAAACATTTGTGTGAATTTAATAGCTGTATTTCTATTCCACAATGGCTGGATAGAAATAGATTTAGTCACATTTGTTTCTCTTAACACACATTCCTATGTTGTTTGTGCATTGCCTGTAAGATCTACGAGGTATGCATGACGTTCTTGTCTGGGTTAACACATGTCTGGATTTCTATATCATATTACCCAATAAGGAATAGTTTCAGCTCAGGGTTTGTCCAGAGTATATATATTTGTCTGTTTCCTGCATTAAACCGAAGAAAGTACATACCACACTGTGTGCTGTCTGTTCTTTCCCTGATCGGCTTTACACCAAGGGCATCATAGATTGCATCGGATACCTCTCCTAAGCCTCTCCAAAAATTGTTGTTCGGGCATGATCAAACCTAACACTTATACTGCACATGAATAAATCATTACACAAATATATTCAATCTTTACATTATTAGTCCTGTTACAAGCACCAGGTTATCAAATAGCAGCATAAGGTGAGCAGTGATATGATCAGACAGAAATTTTTGGGAAGACTTTTGAACATCTGTTTGCAACATCAAAATATGATTTCATCTAGAGCTGATTATGCCAAGACTCCAGATAGTAGCAGGGTCAGTATAATTCTCATTTTGCACAATCCATTCTGGAAGAAATTTGGAGCTCCTGAGTGAGAAAACGAGAACACCATCAGCAAAATCACAAATGAATCAATTAAATTCTGGCATTAATATTTTTATGACATTTAAATTCTATTAAATTTGATGACATTTATTCTTTTTAAATTCGGTGGCATTCATTCATATAAAATTCGATGACATTTAATCATAGATTGTTGCAGTAGCGTCAGAATGCCATCAGGATCAAATAATATAATATAATAATGGATTATTGTTATTATTATTATTATTAATTAAATATGTGGCTAAATGTTTGACATTGTAAATGTTGTTCAAAGTCAAATGTCTGGAAATATATCAGTATATGAAAAAATCACTCATCTCTCACACACCTATATATTGTTGAAGAAGATTGGTAAGCATAAAAACTGATTATCATGTTTCAGCTTACTACTGCTTTAATAAACTGCTGCATATGTACTGTTAATCTCATGTGAGTTAAATACCAGAAATAAAAATATCTGATTCTAGAAGACGACCTGGAAATTGTGGTGTCTTTGGACAGGTAGTCAGTATTATCTAGGATAATAAATTAAATAAATAAATAAATAAATAAATAAATCCCGTCTGTGCTAGAGGATATTGGAGAACTTTTAAACGCTGTACCATTGAGAGCATTCTCACAAACTACATCTCAGCGTGGTACACTTAGCTACCTACTTTGGAGGACATTCACAACAAACTCTGTCTGCAAAGGGCATTATTAAAGATACCTCTCACCCCAACCATGGACTATTCACACTTCTCCCATTGGTCAGATGCTACAGGTGCCTCAGAACCACACAAACAGACTGAAGAATAGCTTTTTTCCTGTGGTTGTTACAAAAACACAACTGCATTGCCATTTTCTGTGTATTTTGAACTCCTTTACCCACCACGTATTTTTTGCAAGATCCATAACTATGTTTATCACTGCACTAGTGTATATTCCACCCATATTTATTCTGTATATACCGTATCAAACATACATTCATTATTTATACACACATATCCTTATTTATATATACCATATATTATTACCTACTGCACCTTCTGTACATACAGAATGTGCAGAGTAGAACAGGAATGCTTGATGATTACAGGCAGTGAAAGCAGTAAAGCATTAATGAGACATCAGTGTCCTAACAGTGTAGTGTAAAGGTCAGTAAGTTGATGCTCAGCCTATTATAAATAAAAATTACAGTAGGTCAATAGAAATACTCAAGAGTCATTCCCCCATCCCCAGCATATAATAGCTATACAATTTTTGTTCATAAAATCTATACCCCACATATTTTATTCTGCCTTGTTGTGACTCTATATCACATCTCTGCTTTAAATCATTCTTTTTATAAGAAATATATGTAATATACAGCAAAGGGCATCTTCAACTCAACAAGAAGGTTTAGCTGAAGGCTATGGAATGACCAAAGGGAATTCTGACCAATTATGTTTTATTATTTCTTTGATGTAATTTGTTCATTTTTAAATGATCTTTGGTGAATTTTGACATCATCATGCTATTAGTACACACACCATTTGTTCATTTAATGCTAAAAAGTCAGTCCTGTGAATCAGCAAAGAGACATACAGTAGACAAATTCATCAGTCATCCAGAAATCCAAAACCACTGAGAGGTGAAGTGAATTATATTGATTTTTTCATTACAGTGGCAAATGTCAAAGGGTGAAATTATAAGTCAGTTCCTAAAGAAGAAAAAAAATGGGCAAGGATAAGGATGTTAAAGAATGCATGATTCAGAAATGTCAAGTTTGTACTCATCTGTATTCCAATCATTCACTGTTCAGCTCTTGAGTGTCTTTGCCTCTTGTTGCATATAAACAAAAGGAACATGCGTGTCTTAAAAACAACAAAATTTAAAATTTTTTTTCCAAACTTTTAATATGTGCTGTAAATTACAAATTTACAAAAGTACCTTAGTGACAGAAACTACAGCAGTGCAATGCGAGAAAAAAAAATTATGTGCATATATAAAATGTAGAGTGTCCAATGCAAAAATAAAAAACTTGTATGTGCAAAATACTGCAAGGGTGTGTGTGTGTGTGTGTGTGTGTGTGTGTGTGTGTGTGTGTGCGCTTAACGTATCCGGAGGAAGATTCAGTTGTCTATGACAATATTAGCAGTGGAATGTGTGTAGGAAGGGTGAAGGTAAGTCTGTCTTCATCCATCAGTGTTTGCAGCAATGGGGAAAAAAAAAGACAGTGGATGTGTTTTTTAGGATCTTCTAGGATCTGATGGCCAGAGTCTTAAAAAGCTGTGCTGGTGGTGACTAGTGTCCTTGTATATCGTAGCTCAGTGGTTAAGGCTCTGGATTACTGATCAGGAGGTGGAAAGTTCAAGCCCTGGTCTTTGTGCTCCAGGGGTGGTGTTGCCCTGCTTTCTGTCCCTAGCTTCATAACATTTCTGAGATATGTGAAAAAAGAATTCCACTATGCAGTAAAGTACATGTAATAAGTACGAAACTCCTTTCTTTGTCTTTGATTATTTTTGAGGGCTCTTCCGATTACTCTGGCTCCAGTGTAGGAGAGCCTACATTCCTGGGCTGTACAGCTTCTAAACCAGACTGAAATTAAGCTGATAAAAACACTATTGATCGCACAAGTGAATACCCGTAAGTAATTAGTAATACTAATAGAAAAAAAGGAATTCCTATAGAGTACGACTGCACTGTGTGAATTCTAAATCTGTGTGAATACATTTTTATCCTTTTTATTGTAAGGAGGAGTTTGTCATTTACTCAGTATACATATGTGTAGAGTAAGATATGACATATAATTGAGTATGCAACACACTTAAAAGCACACACCATAATCTATAATGACAGGGCCTTGGGTTCCCAACCTGCCCTTTATAGTCATTTTACTCTTGCCTTTATTATTTTTTTTTACATGACTCCTTTCTGACTCTTAGTTAGAAGTAAGTACTTTTATATATACATTAATATAATATATTAATTATATTAATTTGAAGCAAATAGACAATAGAGTTATCTACAATATTTCCATAGTTACACTGAAAAGTTTTATGTACACATCTTTTTCCCTTCAGATATATATAAGTTTATAGGACTGTGGTGAGACCTGCGATGTTGTATGGATTAGAGACAGTGGCATTGAGTAAAAGACAGGAGGTGGAGCTGGAGGTAGCAGAGCTGAAGATGTTAAGGTTTTCGTTGGGAGTGACGACGATGGACAAGATTAGAAATGAGTTTATTAGAGGGACAGCGCATGTAGGATGTTTTGGTGACAAGGTGAGGGAGGCGAGATTGAGATGGTTTGGACATGGTTTGGAGCCACCAGGTAGGAGGAAAAGAGGAAGGCCAAGGAGGAGGTTTATGGATGTGGTGAGGGAAGACATGCAGGTAGTTGGTGTGAAAGAGGCAGATGTAGAGGACAGGGTGGTATGGAGACGGATGATCCGCTGTGGCGACCCTTAATGGGAGCAGCCGAAAGAAGAAGAAGAAGATATATAAAAAACAAGGCATAGGGGCCTGGTCTTTGCTCAATTCTATTTGCTAATGTTGGGCATTTAAAAGATCTAAGTAAAGGAATGGCAATTACAAAACATATAAGTAAAAATATAGTAATTAAAATCCTACTTTTAGTTTGAATTGTTACTACTGTAGTGTTAGTGACAATGTCAGCAGACATGCCAAATGATATATTCAGGAATATAACTTCTGGTTTTAAATATATATAAAGCCTATACTCTTGCTTGTGTAATATTGCTTTATACTGTATATAACTGGCTGCAAACATTGGCTCCATGGCAGTACGACTCTGACAGCTATGCAAACTGTGCGCCTCAATCTGTAGGCAGACAAAAGCACTAGATATTCCAAATGGCTGTAATTGTTGTTGTCAAGCATGAAATTTGTACTATGGGTTTCTCTTAGCAACAGCTAGTGATACAAACGGGTAAAGTCTTTATTGTTGTTGAAGTGTGTCACCACTAGAATAAAGAAATCCGCCAATCTCCTTTGGGTTTCTCTGATCCCTTTGTGCCTGTCTTAAAAAAAATCATATTGTTAGCTGGTAGGATCAGTGGCAGGAATGGGGCTACAATTAAGTTTATTCATAGTTCTATATAAAATTCAGAATTCTCTCAGGAATGAGACACAGTTGTTCATTGTGCTTGTTGTTTATAGTCTATTAAAATAAAAATAAAACAGCATTATTTTATCTCAGTGCACATGTCCCTAATCACTCAGTTGTTTTTTTCAGGAAATAGTAATAGAAATGAATGCCCAAAAAGACGTTTAGTGCTCAGTCAGAGAGGTTTTAACAAACTTCTGACAAGCCTGTTTATAATAAACCACTAAGCTATGACAAAAACCTTTTTCAAGCAATATGGATTTAAAGTTAAAAGTGTCTAAGAATGTTTTGTGCCATGCCCAAAGTCTCTTAAAAACCTATTAGTTTTAGATATTTTAGACAAATTATGTCTTAAAATTTAATTTATTCAAGTTGGCTTTTATTGTCATTCCAATCATATATAGTGCAGTATTTACAGTAAAATGAAATAACGTTTCCCCAGGACCACGGTGCTACATAAAACAAGTTGGGACATGTAGGCCTAAATACTTTTGTATCTTTTTCCAGGATGGTGCAATTCCATGAACGAGGCGGTGATGCAGCTGCTCAGGATGCTCTCGATTGTCCCTCTGTAGATGTTGTGAGGATGAGTGAAATTTTACAATCACTAAGCTTCTGCTTAAACAAACCTGTGCTTAGTCATATACAGTGCATCTGAAAAGTATTCACAGCGCTTCACTTTTTCCACGTTTTGTTATGTTACAGCCTTATTCAAAAATGGATAAAATTTATTAATTTCACAAACAAAATTTTACAAACAAAACCACATCATGACAACATCATGACAAGAAGTCTGTTTGAAATCTTTGCAAATGTATTAAAAAACAACAAAATAAAAAATGTACATAAGTATTCACAGCCTTTGCTCAATACTTTGTTGAAGTACCTTTTGCACCAAGTACAGCCTTTTTTAATATGATGCTAAAACTTGTCACACCTATTTTTGGGAGTTTCTCCTATTCTTCTTTGCAGAACCTCTCAAGCTCCATCTGGTAGGATTGGGGAGCACAGCCATTTTCAGATCCCAGAGATGTTCAATCGAGTTCAAGTCTGGGCTCTGGCTGGGCCACTCAACACATTCACACAGTTGTCCCCTAGCCACGCCTTTGTTATCTTGGCTGTGTGCTTAGAGTTGTTGTCCTGTTGGAGAACATGTCAACAGTGACCAGCTACAAGACCATCACCACACGCTCCAACCAGAAGCCGTGGATGCCTCTGCCTTCAGAGCGGAGGACAAGAAGGCCTTTAAAGACAGGGAGGGCCAAACTGTCCTGTGCCATCAGAGAAGCGAAACGCACGCACGCCAATAGAATCCACAGCCACTTCCAGGACAGCGGAGACACCCGGCACATGTGGCAGGTCATCCAGGCGATCACAAACTACAAGACAACTTCACCTGCTTGTGACCGTGAAACCTCCCTCCTGGATGCGCTGCACGATTTTTACGCCCAGTTCAAGGTGCAGAACAACATGGCGGCAAGAAAGACCACCCCTCCTCCCAGTGACCAGGTGCTCTGTCTTACCACAGCTGAAGTGAGGAAAACTCTATGCAGAGTTAACCCACGGAAGTCTGCTGGACCAGACAACGTTCCTGGCAGAGTGCTCAGGGAATGTGCAAAACAGCTAGTGGATGTCTGCACCGACATCTTCAACATCGCCCTGAGCAGCCTCGTTGTTCCTAATTGTCTCAAGACGATGACCATCGTTCTCATGCAGAAGAAGTCTACTGTCTCTTGCCTCAATGTCTATCGTCCCGTCATGCTCACACCCATAGTGATGAAGTGCTTCAAAGGCTCGTCATGAGGCACATCAAGACCGAGCTTCCACCCTCACTGGAACATATGTAGTTCGCATATCGCCCAAACCGCTCCACAGACGATGCCATCTCCATGACCCTTTATCTGGCTCTCACCCACCTGGACAACAAGGACTCATATGTTCGAATGCTGTTCATAGACTTCAGCTCAACATTCAACACATTCATCCCTCAGCACCTGATTGAGAAGCTGAGCCTACTGGGCCTGAACACCTCCCTCTGTAACTGTATTCTGGACTTCCTGACTGGGAGAAATCAGTCAGACCAGATCAGAAACAGCATCTCCAGCACCACTACACTAAGCACTGGGGCCCCTCAGGGCTGTGTGCTCAGTCCACTTCTGTTCACTCTACTGACTTACGACTGTGTAGCAATGCACAGCTCGCATCACATCATCAAATTTGCCGATGACACGACTGTGGTGGGTCTTATCAGCAAGAACGATGAGTCAGCATACAGAGAGGACGTGCAACGGTTAACAGCCTGGTGTGGAGCGAACAACCTGTCTCTGAACATTGGCAAAATGAAAGAGATGGTTGTTGACTTCAGGAGAGCACAGAGCGACCATCAAGAAAGCGGTTCCGAAGCATTCGGGCCTCACATCCAGACTGTGTAACAGCTTCTTTCCTCAAGCCATCAGGCTTCTCAACACAGAACTGCACTAAAACTCAAGCGCACACAAACACACACTCAACTGTGTGACTGATTTGTACAACCCGGACTCAAACACACAATCGTACTCACGTCACACATCCATGCCCATATTATATCACCTCGTTACTACAAACTGTTTACATTCTGTTTTTGCACATCTTCTTTTGACTGCTGCTATTGTTTTTTTTTTGCACAAACCATTTTGTTTACATTCTGTTTAATTACAATGTTTACTCCGGTACTCAGTCCACTTTTACACACCGCATTGTGTAATATACAGCAGGTTTACTGGCGGAGCTATTTTGTGTTTTGTGTATTTATCCTACACTGTCTTGTGTTGTCTTTGCACTGTTTACACCAGGTTGCACACAATGCACTTTATGTGGCGAGGACACCTTACTAGTCCTTAGCCCTGTGTTTTCTGTTTTGTTGCTTTATGTTGTTTTATGTAGCACCAGGGTTCTGGAGAACCGTTGTTTCATTTCACTGTGTACTGCATCAGCTATATATGGTTAAAATGACAATAAAAGCTTCTGGACTTGACTTGACTTGACTTTGATTATAAACCATCACCCCGGTCTCCAGATATACATTGCTGCATTCATCTTTCTCCATGCTTTACTGTAGAGATGGTATTAGCCAGGTGATGAGCAATGCCTGGTTTCCTCTAGACATGACGCTTGGCATTCAGGTCAAAAAGTCCAATCTTTGTTCTATCAGGTGTCTGAGTGTTCATGGTCTGAGAGTGCTTCATGTGCCTTTTGGCAAACCCCAGGTGTGCTGTGATGTGCCTTTTACTGAAAAATTAACTTCTGTCTGGCCACTCTACCATACAGGCCTGATTGGTGGTGTGCTGAAGTGGTGTGCTGAAGAAGATTCTCCTTTCTCCACAGAGAAACACTGGAGCTCTTTCAGAGTGACCATTGGGTTCTTGGTCACCTCCCTGATTAAAACCCTTCTCTCCCGATTGCTCAGTTTAGCTAGGTGGCCGCTTTAGGAAGAGTCCTGGAGTCCTGGAACTTCTACTATTTATGGATGATGGAGGCCACTGTGCTCATTGGGCCCTTCAACAATACAATCCTGTCTCAGAGGTTTACAGACAGTTCCTTAGACTTCATGACTTGGTTTGTGCTCTGACATGCACTGTTTACTGAGGGACCTTATGTAGACAGGTGTGTGCCTTTCCAAATCATGTTCAATCAACTGAACTTACCACATGTGGACTCCAGTCAAGTTGTAGAAACATCTCAAGGATGATTTGTGGAAACAGGATGCACCTGTGCTCAATTTTAAGTGTCATGGCAAAGACTGTAAATACTTATGTTCATGTTATTTTTTATATATTTTTTTATTTTAATATATTTGCAAAAAATTCAAACAAACTTCTTTCATGTTGTCATTATGGTACATTGGCTTTAGAATTTTGAGGTAAATAATGGATTTAATCCATTTAGGAATAAGTTCGTAACATAACAAAATGAAAGCTGTGAACACTTTTCTGGACACACTGTAGACACAAACACACACACACACACACACACACACACACACACACACACATGCACACTATACAAAGAGAAGCATACATATACAAGAGAAGCATGCAATATATTTTTTATATATTTTTTTTTTTTTTTTTGACTGTATGGATTTGCTTGCATGGCTTAAGCTATGAACAAAAGCTTTGCAGAAACAACTGTTGACATAATAGCTCATAACTTGTTGGACAGCCTCTATAGACAAACCTGCAAAGTGGCTACTGAATATAACAGAAGGCCTCTTGTATTAAAGTGATTCTTCAATAATTACTTGATGCCACTTGAGGCCAAGGAAGAAACATTAAAGTACAGCGATGAGCCTTGGACACATTACAGAGCACTAAGAAGTGGGATTAAAAGGTTTTACAAAACAAATAACAAATATCTGCCTGTGAGATTAGTGCCAAGACAATAATTGTGGAGAAAGAAATTAAAATTCATTTAATAATTAAGAAAATACAAAGTACAAAATGTAAAACATTATATGTGTAGATTCAGAATGTTCTAGTGTGTAAAACAAGGGAGTGAGCACACACTCACATAGACACACCCACATACAGGCTACAAATCCAGAGATATAATGACATAAATGTGGTTCCAGCCCCACCCTGTTTGTGTGTATTTATGACATTGTTATTGGTGTTTGGTCTTTATTAATGTCAATCAAAAAAGACATCCTTGTCTTTTTAAACAATGCAGTATTTAATGACACATGCACACAAACATTTTGAAGGTGGTGCTTCCTCGCCTAAGCAACTGAAATACATATAACTATACAAATTATATATATATATATATATATATATATATATATATATATATATATATATATATATATGTATATATACACACACATATACATATATACATATATATTATTATTATTTGTTTTTTTACCAGTGTGCAATTATGAGTATTTTGGCAAAGTACACTGTTCTTGACCGCACCCCTTTCTTCTCAAAGCTAGTCAATCCTTGAGTTCATATAATCCCTTTGTGCAGTTGTATTGGTTCTCTGCTTTTGTGTAATTCTTTTAATTTTATTAGCATCTACAGTAAACAGGTTGCACCTTTGGTTGTAAACTCGTTTTACTATGAAGCATTGTACACTGTGTTACATCAAGAAAGTGTGGCAATAATGTGTTATATGACATATGAATCATATTGAATACTGCTGTTGTTGTTTTGTTTGCTGATTACAGTGTAGAAAAAATACAAGCTCTAAAAAAAAAAAACCCTTCCAACCTAGACAGGTCTTGTCAGGTAAGAAAAATGTAGGTGTGAATGTGCAGTTAAAATTCCCGTCAATGTGTCTATGCTATTATTGTAGGCGTTTTCTTCTCCTTCACCAGAGTAAAGCAATTTTACTGAAAGTTTTCAAATAGAGCACCATCTGAAAGTCTGAAACCTTAAATATTACTAAATATTACTTTTCTCTTTGCATTATTTTGATAGTAATCATATTTTTATGTATTTGGCTGTCAGAATGATTTTATAATAAAAGATTTTAAAAAATCTGCTAAATTAATATGTATTTCTATACATATACATGTGTTTATATACACACACACACACACACACACACACACACACACACACACACACACACACACACACACACACAAACACACACAGGTTATTTCTCTGTAGTTTTTGTGTTTTTGCTAATTGTCCTTGATGGAATTGAAATTTTCCTCATCAATGCAGATGTCTAGCTGACTGAAACATGTTCTCTTGAACAGTTGGCTTATATTTGGGTCAATCCATGTTGCCATCGTTTGTTGTGATTATAACAAGTGTTCCTGTTCATCCTGCTGAAAAGCAAATATAAAGCATGACGCTTGATGTTATGATGCTTGAAAGCTCTCAGGTTTCTCAGATGATCTTTCTAAGAAGTGGCTCATTTTTGTCTATTTTTTAAAGATCTAACAAAAAAAATCTGTGAATAGTAAAAGATCTTGCTAATGCATATATTCCAATTTCTGGACACCTCTATCTGACAACGTTGTCTCAAAGCTTCACAGTCAGATCCTTGGTCTTTGAGACAGCAGGACTGATACCATTTGCTGTTTTAGCTGCAAGACCTCTCAATTTTTTCTGCAAGCATACAGCCCATTTATAATTTAATATTAACCCAGGTCTACCCTATCTGACATACTGTATTTAGTGTCAGCTCTGAAAAAATTAAATAGTAGTGCTAAATTACATTTGCAGACACTATTTTTCTGTGAGGTGGGACACACACACAGTAGTAGCCTGAGCTCACAATCGAATCAGTGACCATGGAGCTGTAGGGCAGCAATGCTACCAGCTGTACCACTGTAATTTGATAGCATTGTAATTTGAATAAGCTTCCTGTGCTTCCAATTTCACAATTTTTAAATGTTAAGCTCACCTGGAACAAAATCTAAATAAATCATATTTTTGCCTACTCTTTCCTATACAAAAAAATATTTTGGCCCACATTCGGTAATTATTAGACATACAGTATTTTACTCTCAGTATCTGCACCCACAACCTCTGTACAACTTGGAAACTCAATCCAGCCTCCCTTGAGACACTTCCTCAGTTCAGAAACACACCTGTCTTGCTTATAGAACCAGACAGAAACTGTACAATGACTCAACTCTATATAATCTGAAGAAAAACAACCTATGCACATCACATGTACAAACATGTGCACATGATCCAATTTCTCAGGTGCTAAAAAGAGGCAAATGTAGGAGTTATAAGGCAGTGAAGCTCTCTGCCATGCCCGGTTTTATTTTTTATAATGCAGCCTTCTGTTTTACTTCCTGTTTGTATTGTTTTTCCTGAATTGCATCTGCCTTGATCAGTAATTTATACTGTCTGTCTGTTAAAAATTGTATATACAGTGTGTAGGGTCTGTAGATGTAAACGTAATTTGTTGAAAGTGTTCATAGTTTTGAATTCTTTTAAGTCTATGTTATTTTCTAGTTTTTTTTTCAGACCCCTGGTACTTCACAATCCTTATTGTAGATTTTTTTATTGACCCTGATAAATGTTGTGTTGTGACTTGTGTTATTTACCAAAGCTATCAATTCAGATGAAATTCAGAAAGATATAAACAAGAGAAAGAGCCAGCGAAAGATAAAATCCCATTTGGTTTGGGCTTGTTGTTTGTGTGTGAGTGTGTGTGTGTGTACTGTACGTGTGCGCGTGTGTGTGTGTGTGTGTGTGTGTGTGTTCTCTTGTTACCTGCCCAATACCTATGCCCTATAAAAAAGAACCTTGCTTAACAGGCTGATGTTTTTTGCTTTGTTTTGTCGTTTATATCCAGTTAATACAGGTTCCCTCTGCCATTGCATGCAGGGTGACTGTCTGGATACTGCATGGATACTGCATGAAAGTGTCAGTACTGCAAAACCTTACATTTTATTCTTACACTGTTTTTCATATGCTAGAAACATTTTGGAAGCTCAAAGGGGTTAAAAATAGTGAATTAGCTTGTAAGGAATCCCATGATTGCAAACAAGATAAACACTGTGTAATAAGAGCCTGGTATGACAAGGTATAGTAGAGTGGTGCAAACAACAAACCAGTGCATAAGAACAAAAACAAGGACTTATTATGCACAGGACGCATTCACAACCCAGTGCATTTACATCGATTTAAACTGTATTGTAAATACTATTATTTAGTAAAACCTGCAGTTACTAATAGATCAAACAATGTGTTTATTCTATGCAGAATGTAATTGAACCTAACATTTAAATTTGTCACATAAAAATTTTTTTCATTGTGCATAAATTGCTACATGGCACATGTATAGTACTGGCACAGTATTTTCAGTATGTTATTGTTCAGCAACAGATCTTCTGATAGCAAATGATGAAAGAAAATTGCTTCTCATATACTATTTCCTTGTTTTCTCCTCCCGTCTCTTCCAAATGTCTTGGCATCATCAACATTTTATTATGATCTTCATCTACTTCAATAGATTGCATAACCGGCGTCTTATGATAGGGTTGGCCTTAACTTTTCTCCTTACTTACTAAACATGTTATACCAGTCTGTACTAGTCCATCTGCTCCAGGGTGTGGCTACATCATAAATGCAGACAGTGCACCTGGTTTCTTCACAGGTAGACTCATCAAGCAACAGGTAGGACACAATACAACAATTATTTTAAGTGATTATTGTGCAGCATGGGAAGTTTAAAAAATTTTTTTATTAGTGATGGACATGTATATTTTTCTGTTAGACTGTGTACAAACTAAATAAATACTAAATTAAACACTTTGCTTGTTTCTCTTCATGCAGTTTTTGTGCTCTTATTCCTGAGAACAATGGCAGATAACCCAGGTAAGAGTTATATATATATATATATAGTATTAAGTATTAAATATTTTGTTTCTTTTATATTAATAAATTGCTCTTTTGTTTTTTTTCTTGTTTCTTTGCATGGAAAGATAAAGCACCACAGGTAACAGCTTTAATTCTTTTAAAAAATAAAATAATTTGCATACTGTATTATATACATTAGAAGAAATAGCATCATTGGTTTAGAGAAATATGAAGCTGATGTTTATTTCTGCTGCAGTGTGATAAGGGCAAGAAAGGATGCCACGAGGAGGGCAAAGGTAAAGGAAAGGAACACGGAGATAGCCATGGTCAAGGCAAGGGTCAAGGACATGGACATGGACACGGACACGGTCAAGGCCAAGGACAAGGACAAGAAAAAGGAAAGGAATGCAAAGGCAAAAAATAATGTTAAAAAGCTGATTGAATGTACTTCTGAAGTCTGTCTTTTCCTTGCATGATCATCAATAATGAAATAAAACATGTATTAGTAATCAACATATATTTGTTAATTGTCAATTAACTTATCATCAATAAAGTGTTGGTATTGAAGAATGGCTTAATGAATCAGATGTACAATAAAATGGTTGCAAGGTATTACATTTTACAGAGCAAGATGCTAAATGAATATCAAATCTTGAATTCTGGATTTAAGGATGAACCCACTTTGTTTATGAATCATCTCTGCAATACTGATCATGCCACTCGTGCAAGGTGTTGATTAAACCATTAAACACATCCAAACAAACAATAAAACTAGTGCACATAAAAAAATGTCGATTTATTTTAACTGGCTCTGAAAAGGTTATATTTCCACTATAAAACTCATTACTACTCACGAATTCAATAAAACAAAAAAATTCAATCAATCTCAAAGCACTCATAATACTGCTGGAACACTTATGATTATTATTATTATTATTCTCCTGGAAGACTAAGGCAGCTCCTAGAAATGTATGGTAAACATTTGCCACACTGAATGGGTAGAGTGCCAAAGGACATTTCACCAATTTTGGTTTCTGCACCTTAATGCCTTTAGCGCCACCACTGGGTCAAATTTCAGGTACATAAATGCTTAGAACTTTTGAACCCAAAAAAACCCCAAAACTATTTTCCACATTAATCCTTTGCTCATGCCAATTTTTAAGTTTGTTTGTTTGCAAAATGCAATATTGGTACAAATTTGGTTTAGATGATCTTTAAACTAATCTCCACATCTTTTGTCTAAGATCATCCTTTATCATTTATCTAAAAAAAGGTTCGCCTCTAACAAAGAAATTTTAACAGTGAAGTCACCAAACAGGAAATAAGAGCATATCTCAACAATGACTCGAGGCACCAGCAATATAGAATCTTCGGTGGAACAACAACAACCCCGAATCATCTCGCATCATTTGCCATTTGCTCCGTAAACTTTTTTTTTTTTTTTTGGCTAAACAGAATTTAGGCATAATGCCAACTCATGTCAACGCAAACATTTTCCATCCAACCTCTATGCACTTCTACGATTACGTTTCACCTCATTTGCCTGCTAGGTGGCATTGAGGAAAATGATTTCAATAACATGGCAATTAATTTTTTATTAGTGTCTGCTTGAGAATCTTTGATTGACTATTGCTTTCATGACAAACTCTTCAACTATTTCAGTCTTTAAAACCCTTTATTTAGTACTTTGAAACTCAAGTTTCAAGTTCATTGCCATTTACACAGGTATGTTGCAGTACATCAACGTTTTTCTCAGTCTGCTTTTGTCACAAAAGGTTCACAAAGTATAGACAGTATATGACAAAATACACAAATAGATTTTCTAAATAATGCATTAATGCTATCCAGCTCGATTTCTTAATAAACGTTGCAAAGTAACACATTTCTTTCATTTCATATGTGTTCCAGATGCCATGGCACTTAAATAATCATGTTCATTATATTTAAAGAATGAAAGACGTATAGACAAAACCAGTTATTGCATATAGCACAATGCAGTACAAAATGGTTTGTAATCTCACATTTAAAACACTTAAATTTACATTCTAATGCTGGTTCATAAGGACACGAAGTAGACAACGTAAATTAGGAATACAATCAGTAAAAAATGAAAATGAGACAAAGTTGAGACAAAAACATACCACAGCTCCTAGTTATAATGTTCATCTAGACCTTCTGGCATTTTGCTCTGGATGATATATGATATGTGATATGTTATGCTTCAATAGCAGAGTCTTAAATGTCACACTCTCTCATAATTAGTCTGGCTGGGTGCTGATCAGACTTTTTAATCTAACTTGGGCGAGCATAACATTATGGGTGAGTTTAGGCAGCATTCATTTTTTCAAAAACCAGTATTTTAAATTTTTTTGTATACATTTTGGATACACCTCTCTCAGACACACACTTTCATATTTTCATAGACGCATTTTTGCTGTGAGGAGAATGATTTAATAAGATAATTAATACTGTGCCTACATTTAACCCTACCCTCAATCTCAGTAAACAAAACCGATCACTTACGCACTTCACGGCTTAAGAACACCTGGATATGTCTTGTTTTTTATGAGATAAAACAATGTTCAGAATATTTTGGGCTTGGTATGGTTTTGATCGGTATTTTAAGATAAGGACTCGGATCAAAGTCGCAAGTCATGGAG
The DNA here is from genome assembly GCA_039877035.1 of Silurus lanzhouensis. Taxonomy (NCBI): domain Eukaryota; kingdom Metazoa; phylum Chordata; class Actinopteri; order Siluriformes; family Siluridae; genus Silurus; species Silurus lanzhouensis. Next base: position 5,903,282 of record JBCEWE010000214.1, on the reverse strand, counting down.
GATAAGTGATTAATGTGTGTTCCGCCTTTCTGTTTTTACAGTTTTGACTGTGGTTATTATTATCGGGTTAATAGCAAAGAAAAATTCAAACAGACATTCCAGGCTTACATTTCATTGCAAATTAGATAAAGTGGGTGTGATGAGCCTTCATCAAAACAGGTTTGATTAAACAGTGTCTCAGTCTCAACTATAAATCGAAGTCCTTCACCCCACCCCCCCCCCTCGACTACACTAAATGGACAAAAGTATTGGGAGAACTGTTTTTCCAGCCTTATGTGGTTCTTCCTCAAACTGCTACCACAATGTTTGAGGCACACAAAGAAAGTCTTTGGATTAGTAAAATTACATTTTCTCTTCACTTGAGCTACGAGATCCAAACCCGTTTTTTTTTCTATAATTGCAAATCCATCTCCATGCTGAACTCAGCTCAGTATCTTAGGGGATCTTTATGTGGAACCAGCCTCTGGCGTGAATTGTCCCAACTGGAAAAGAACTCCATTCAGAGGTAGGGCTTCAGGATGAATCAGAAAAGTCCAGAAATGAGAAAAAGACAGGATCACTGGTACCTTAAGAGCATGTTTCACTCAACGAAGGGGACAGCCATTATTAGGTAGACTTCTTGTTACATATAAGTTCAAAACACTGTACAATGTGATCAGGGTGTAAAAGTAAGTACTCTGGCAAGACTAGCTAGGACAGCCAAACTAAAATGAAGACAAAAGGTAACACAGACACAAGGGATCTCTGGGATATAAGACGACCACCTTTAACACACCTGAGTCAACACTATATCCATGATCTCTCCAGAGCTGTTCATTTACTAATAATATATTCACAAAATGCTTGATTAAACAAATATGTTTTCAGCCTAGACTTATAGCCAGAGACTGTGTCCCAAACACTAATTGGAAGGCTTTTCCAGAAAAGTGGGATTTTCTAAGAGAAAGCTCTGCCCCTCTGCTGTACTTTTCACTTTACAAAGAGCAAAATAAAATATATTAAAGACTGAGAAAATGCTGCTTAATAGTAACTGTTGTAGCTCATTGTTGCAATAGTGTCCTGTTGGCACTGTACCACACCAACTGTCCTGTAGGTTCAATGCTGTGTTCATTTATCCGTCTCACTTTGGTATTTGCACTTGCTCTAGTGTGCTGAAAAATTTAAGAATCACAATAACGCTATGAAAGGACGACTTTATTTCCAAAAAAAGATTGGGTTCCAGTTTTCGGTCGAAATGTTTCATGATGCAAAAAAGACGAACACTGATATACATGAAATATTCACCTACACAGTCAAATTGTGTTCAGAAAACAGTCAAGCTTAAGACATCAGAGAAACTTTTCACAGTTTATAATCTTTTTACATTTTGTAAGTTTTTCCTATTACAAAACTGCATGTTATAGTTTGTTTGAAACGGATATAAAGGAAACGGACATCAGAAATTATTACAGTGCTCAGATTTGTCTTTACACCAGCTTTCATACACCATATTTAGCTCTTCTGTACTTCTTAATTCTGTGTTTTCCTGAAAATGTTAGCTTTAATTAACATAGTGGCCCATTAATCATGTAGTGTACCATTAACGAAATGCTGTATGCATGAAAAGAATTTCCTGAACTTTCTTTATAAATGCAAAAATATTTCCATTGTGCAATTTCTAGCAGGTTTGCATAAACATTATTTGTGACTAATTTTAATTCTGTGTTTACGAAATAAAATAAAAAATAAAAAATAAACCAATTGGAATGGATTATTTTCAAATTTCTGCATTTTGTATTATATGTAATAAGCACACAATAACATGGCCAGTTGTCTGCTGACCGACTTTGCAATTTTTTCCATGATGTTTCACACCTTCATCATGAAAATCATGGTGTTATACAAAACATACTAATACATAATTGCTCAAATCATGCCCAATTAGAAGGTGAGTTTATGTTGGAGTAAATCCACCCACAACGTACAAATTTCACAGTCCAATCGGATGCTAGATTTGAGAGCCAAAAAATAAATTCTGACTTCATTGAAAAAATTATTTAGAGTTTTGATGGCTCTGGGAGCTTACAATTATAAGAACATCTCTGATGGGGAATACTCTGATAGCTGTAAAACTGACCACACAACTATGAATACTAACATCATATAGGAGTCAGGAAATGATTTTTACTCTATTCATATTTCTCCCTAAATAAACACTTACAAACATCTGGTGTAGAAGTGTACCTACGAAGGGTATTAGATCTGTTAGAAGAGTCCGATGACTTCGGCGGTCACTGGGTCCAGATCTATGTCGTAGAAACAGGGGCGTGTTGGGAGGCCTGGTATAGTTGGCATCTGTATCAGAAAAGCAGAAAAAGTGCAAATTATAATATATATATATAAAATATATATAAAATTTGTGTGTAATATATATATATATATATATATATATAAATAAATAAATAAAACCTAGTAGTGCTTGCTGGTTGGGGGGGAGGGATTAGATATTAATATATTTATCAAAACTGTTGATTTTTTATAATAGTTTTCAAACAACTTGTTTAGTTGATTTTTAAATTTTTGTTAAGCTGATTGATAGAGTGAAGCTTTTAACATAGATTTTATTATTTTTTTGGTCATTTAATGCCATGCCAGCATCATTGGCTATTTTTAATGCAGGATCAAAGTAAGTGAGGTGAGACATTTTAGTCGTTTTTATAACATTACAGCAACATAATCTTAGAGTATTTCAACTCTGTCAACAAACAGCAGCTATATGAGGTCTGTCACTATCCCTGAATTTCAGTATTCTCCTTCTTCAGACTTCCAAATGCCACTTTCCTAAGTAAAAGTGTTATTAATGGACTTTTTAAGCTCTTAACATGTGTATACTGGTCATTTACTGTTTTAAAGGAATGCTTTGGACAAAGAATGTTTTAATGGAAGTACTTCAACTGTACTTCATGTCTTCAGTAGACATAAAGGAAGAAAGGACTGTGGGGGAATTATAACATTATATATAAAAGTTTTAGTATACATTACAGCTAATATAATTAGAATGCATAATAACTAAGTGATATTAGAAACAAAGTTGTTTCACAATATTAACTCTAACTAAAACTGAGCATGTACATGAATGTTGTGTTGTTCTTAAAGAAAAAAAAAGGAAATATTAGAGTTGACAAACTGGTATAGAGTAAGAGGAATAAAACATTTAAGAAAATGTTGATACTCTATATTGACTGACAGGTGCAAGGGTAATTGAACAAGTATAGACTTGTTGGAATGATCATAATCATATAAGGAGTTTAATATCAGGTAAAAACAGAAATGAGAATTCTTGCTGAAATTATTACAGTCAGTTTTCCTGAATGTATTTCTCTCCATAATGCATGTGAAAATGACAAAGAAGTGCTCACCGTGCCAACGAGCGGGTAGAGGAAGCCAGCGCCGACGCTCGCACGAATATCACGAATAGGCAGGACAAAGCCAGTGGGCACACCCTTCTTTTCAGCATCGTGAGAAAGAGACAGATGCGTCTTTGCCATGCAGATGGGCAAATTGCCAAAACCCTACAAAGAAAAGGGGAGGGGTGAAAACGTTTAGAATCATAACATGTGTAACATGCATTCTATTGTACACGTGATCAAGTGCAACTATTTTACCCATCGTACGACTAATTGATCTAAATTAGAGTAGAATCATGACATGCTTCCTTTGGCATTTTTAGCCAAAGGGGCCTCCACCCTTTCTGCTCCTGTCTGTCACATGGGCATGAATAGCTTTTCTTTTGCAGAGACGTTGACAAAATGGAGATGATCAAATTAAAAACGTCTTCAGATTTCAGCAATTTCTGAGATAGGATTTATAGCGTTTACGGCTTGAGCAAGTTCAATCGACCAAACCATGTTGTGGTTGCCTGGATAGCAAGCAAGCAAAAATAATAGCAGCTAAACAAATTTTGTAATATCTGTTTTTACCTGATATTAAACATGTTTTGCTAATCCAATGCAGCAATACAGACTAAAGATCTGACAAAGCTTTTAAATGCAGCACACTGTGTTTCGAGGGGTGTCTTGTGTTCCAGATGCTTTGAGGTTGTCTACAGTCTTGTGATAATCAACTGGCATTAAGTTAGCTATGAATTAAACGCATAGTCATGCATGCATACTCTAAACATTCCTGCCCAAACCTAGACTTTGCAGATACAAGTTTGCTAGATTTTTAAAAAAAAACAAAAAAAAACAATGTGACCTTTATTTCCAGACACAAGTTTCAACACAAAGCTGTTCGATGTTTTTGGCTACACTGGTGGAATATAGTTTATGTTGCCGTGAGAGTGACCTCATATCACATCTTGATAGAACACACACACACACACACACACACACACACACACACACACACACACACACACACACACACACACACACACACACACCTTACCCACTCTCCCACACCTACACAAACATTCAAATAATACTTTAGTCAAAAACAGTATATGACACTCTATGGACAAATCTTTTAAGGACACCTGATCATGTGTTTAGTCCTTAAAACAGTTGCCATAAAATTGAGAAAATAAGAATTTTCTGTCAATTACTTCATATTTAAGTCTTCAAAGGGTTAAATTGTAAAAAAATAAATAAATAAATCTTACACCTGGTTATTACATCCCACTGAGTTTATAAATGACATTGTGCCATCATTTGGATTATGTTTATGTTTGAAGTATTCGGCAGAAGCCTATTATCCAGAGACACTTACAAAAGTGCTGTGGTGTCATACACTTAGAGTACTATCAATCAAAAAACCCTAGTGATGAGGTAATATAGTTTCTTTCTCGACAAGTTTTTCTGGACCTGACTTCCAAGTGCTTGCACAAGATTCAACCCTGATAAATGACACACACAAAAATAGCGAAGTGTCTTTTCAAATGATCCCACCATACAGACACTAATTTCTGTATGGTGGGATCATTTGAAAAGACACTTCGCTATTTGTGTGTGTCATTTATCACACACATTGATAAACTAGAATTGTACATGTGACTACACTTCTAAAAACCAGGGCCTCTAACCCTGGTGATGAGGTAATATAGTTTCTTTCTCAACAAGACTTTCTGGACCTGACCTTCAAGCGCTAGCACAAGATGCAACCCTGATAAATGTCTTACTTGTTTAGTGTACAACTCCACTTTATGCTGGGCTTCTGGCAGGAGCTCGACATCGTCAGCGCCGTAAATCTTTTGTGCGATTATTCTGATCTTATCGATGATGGGCAGCTGAGGAAATGCAATCCAGAAGCATTTTATACATATAAAAGCATTCAAAAGATCAACAAAGTTATGAAGTATATACAGTACAGCCAAAGTGCTGAAATTGTGAATGATATTACCTCAGTGTCATAAAGGAAGCTGAAGTTGCTGGGTGCCTCAGAAGCTTTCTGCACGGCTTTGCCCAACTCCGTGGCTCCAGCGCCCCCATCTGCCCAGTGAGTGCAGGGCACTGCGTCAAATGCTCCTGCCTGTTTAGCTAACTCGCAGATCAGCTTCAGTTCAGCATCAGTGTCTGTCCTGAACACAAGCATGCAGCAAAAACATTTACAAACTATCTCAGTTCCAATGTAAAGAATAACACACAGTAGGGCATTCAGTTATGGGAAAATAATCAACAAATCTGTCAATGCGGAGAGCTTTCAATCAAATATTCTTCAAAGTTAGACCACGACTACCGACTGCACAAAGCACTGACACTGAAGACTCATTCCAAGATTGTTGCATAAACATCTCACAGAAAGCATCAATAGCTTAAAATTGTCATTGCTGTATTTATATAAATGGATTAAAATTGTTATAATTAATTTATTACTAGCCTAGATGTACCTTATGTAGTAGGTCTCCTATACAAGTCCTTGTATAAAGTATTACTCTATTATACAACTTTGAATTAAGAAAAAAAAACAATCCAGCACCTGCTGACCAATCAGAATTGAAAACCTATTTATGAATAAGACAAGTCTTTCACTGTAATCGAATCTCACGCACCTCTTTTTAATATAATGTACAGTCTGTGTGAGAAATTAAATTGATTATATTTATTGCCATTACATCACATACTTGAAAGCATTGACTGCTACAACAACCGGCACACCAAAGTGCTTGGCGTTCTCGATCTGCTTCCTGAGGTTGCTGCAGCCTTTCTCCACCAGCTCCAAGTTCTAGATCACCACCATATGAATAGGTCATAGTTAAATTTCTATAAATGTAAGTAGAACACTGCACAGATTTGTTAGGGATAATCCACAGCTAGGTGTGCTACATCTCTACTAATAATCCTGATTCTGATAATAAAGCTTTGTGTTATTTCCTTTTGCCATTTTTATCATATTTCCAATTTAAATAGTAGCCAAATTTATCTTGTGCTTCAGCCCATTTTTCAAAATCACCATATAAAATCATTAATTTAGCTCAGTATGGTCATTAGTAAATACTTATACTGGAAAATACTAGCTGTCTTACATTGTATGTGACTGTCTGGTACTATAATTACAGCACAAAAAATTTAAACAGTGATTAAACTAGCTTGAATGAGTCAGTTTAACCACCTTTCAGCCAATCAAAAGTAAGTATTCATACAGACCATGACATCAATTTTTGTTTATACAGAATACCAATATAAAGGACATGCTGCTAATATTATATATGCACAAGCAGATTTGTCCCAGACAGAAAAACTAATCACCTCTTCAATGTATTCCTTAGGAAGAGGCATGCCAGCTGTGACCTGGAGAAAAAAAAAATATATATTTAAAATACTTCAATTACTATAATATTGCAGTATCACATGTTTAAATATGGGCAAAAGCGCATTCAAACAAAGACAATTTCAGTCACTTTTTTTATAATTCAACATATTTATCACCAACATGTTCAGCATGTCACTTACTATTGACACAGAGCCTTAATATTAAATAATTTTCAGGTTTCAACCAGTTTGTTGTTCCAAGGTCAGATTAAGCCCAAGAAAGGTCAAAAAAAAAAAAAAAGGAGAAGGGAGGGTCAAGAGCTGAACACAGATTTAGGATATTACTCTGCTTCCTTGTCGTTTGTTTAAGTATGTTTGCAATTAAGTACATTACAGATATAACACAATAGCATTATCTGTACGTGTGTCCTGTTAACGCTTGAGTACAAACTAACTAAACTGGACAGCTGATTTCCTTACCTCCTAATCGTCAACTGTCTAGTATCTGCTGAGATGCTTTTCCGCTCACCACTGTTATACATAATAATTTAAGGAGTTTAAATATTCATCCTCACAGATGAAAAATGCCATTTCAATCCTGCACAAAACTGTCCCACAATTTAGTTGTTCGTTGGTTTTTTGGCACCATTTTCTGCACAATTTAAAGACTGTTGTGTTTTAAAAAGTGCAAGAGAGCAGAAGTTTCTGAAATACTCAAACCAGCACTGGCACCAACAACCATGCCGCAATCAAAGTCAAAGAGATCAAACTTTCTCCCTATTCAGATGTTTGATGTGAACATTTACTTAAACTCTTGGCCTCCATCAACATAGTTTGATTTGTCAGATGATTGGCAAATTGGGAAACTTCATAAACCCAGGTGGTCCTAATAAAATGGGCATTGAGTATAGATCATTTACAGTATTAAAAAAAAATATCAGCACCTCTGGTCCTTCCCTAAAAATTCAGAGAATCTTATTTTTTATTAGCTATTAATTAGTGCTCCGACTCACCTTAGGTCCACCCCCGTGCATCTTCAGTGCTCTTACAGTGGCCACCAGCACCACCACGTGAGGCCGTAGCCCAGAGTAACGACACTTAATGTTAAAAAACTTCTCCATGCCGATGTCAGCACCGAAGCCTGCCTCGGTTACTGCCAGAAAGAAACGCCAAGCACAAAAGCAGATCAAAAATAAACACGAGTGGTGCAGTGATGTATATTTTTGTCTCCCACCAGGGAGACTTTATAAAGTCTGAACACTGCTAACGCTAAATTTGCTGTAATGTTTCTCAAACACTACCATTCAAACTTTTAATCATCTTTGCAAGAGCTTTTTCAAAAGCTTGATTTGTCATACCAACAAACCCTTCAGGCCCAACAAGCTTCAGAGCAATTTTATCAGCCAGGATGGAGGAGTTCCCATGAGCGATGTTGGCGAAAGGGCCCGCGTGAACAAACACAGGGTTACCCTGACAGATAGAACGACAAAAAGCTTCTTTTATGACAAAGAAAAGCACCCGAATGTACTGAATGTGTATTCTCAGATCTCTACTTTGCATTTAGAATAAAAAAAAAAAAGGAAGTTCCAAGCCCTAACATTTTTTTATAACGACTCGAAAATGCAGTTTTATATATATAAATATATCATACCTCTAGGGTCTGCATAAGGTTGGGCTTGATGGCATCTCTCATTAGCACAGTCAATGCACCACACACTCCCTGAAAACAGATTGAGAGAAGACTAAGGGCTGGACTAATCATAAATTGATTTTATAGCGAGTGGAAATTTATTTGCAGGTTCACTCAGCTATAAAGCACAACTAGACAACTTAAACATATTACAACCTCTTTGTGTGCATACTATATTCTCCTAGTAACATCTGTGGTGAAAAGGTCAAATGTGTGCTTTCAACAAAAAGACAGAAAGTCCTTGGTTAACTTTACAGTGAGCTATTGTGCTCTTTCGTTGTATATGAATGTGTTAATGGCTGATGTCTACAGTCTGACGAGTGTTTAAATGTGAGGTGGGCTGCTGTTAATTCAAGTCACCAATTCCACATCAATTTATATTCACCAATTTACATTCATTCAGTAGCTTTATTTGACAATTGCATTATGCTGGTATCCTGTTATTCATAGGGATAGAGCAGATTTTTTGCATAGTCAGTATAAAACAAAGAATTCACAAAAAAACCAAGGGCAGAAAAAAGAAAAAATGATTTGCACCAATGATGAACATGTGAACCAAATGGAGCATGTTGTGTTTATACAAAAAAAAAAAATGTTTTTAAGAACATTTATTTTGCTAGATGTTCCACAGCTTACCGTATTTTCCGGACTATAAGCCGCTACTTTTTCCCCACGCTTTAAACCCCGCAGCTTAAACAACGAAGTGGCTAATATATGGAATTTTTCTGGGTTTTTCCCGGTTTCACAAGCTTCAAGACAAAAAACGGAGCCCCATAACATTACCCCAATGAAATTGCTGAACGGGTTCAGGTGAACCAATGAAACTTTATATTAAATCAGATGCGCTCCCACTGAATCGGGCCGCACCACATCATAAATATGGATGAGGTTCCTCTGACGTTTGACCTGCCGCTTACTCGGACTGTCTACAGGAAATGCGAATCATTCGTCACGTTGAAAACAACCGGGCATAAAAACACACACTTCACCTGTGTTCTGAGCTGCACGGCATCGGGAGAAAAGCTTCACCGATGGTGATTTTTAAACGCTATTTGAAAAAAAAAGCTATTTGAAACTCTGCTCACACATGCAGCAGTTTAACATCTGTAATTCACCAGTCACTGTACTATAAAGGCAACAGTATTCATTCAAACTATTAGAATTGGGTAAGGTAACTAGCATTTGACAAATCAAGTATCAGATCTTATGTTCTCTACTGTCTCGACACCCATAGGTAGTCGGATCATGTGAACTCTAACATCTTCTATTGGCATGTGAATCAATTCCACTCTGTCTTGGTAGTCCAATCACATGCACTCTTCTGTCTTGCCTCACATTGGAATTCGACTCATGTGCACGCTAATATCTTCACTCCCATTTAAAACCAGATCAGGTGCACTTTATTATCTACATTCTCAATTGTAGATGCATAACATGCATTCTACCGCTTTCTTTTCTACTGGAAGGCAGCTCGCATGCTCGATAGTGTCTGGACTCTCACTGGTAGGCGAATCACACAAGTTCTACAGTCTTCACTCCCATAGGTGTTCGCTGGACCAAATCGCTCCAAAGTTATACTTTTCTCAACACTGTCCAATCTCTGAACACTTTAGTAGTCAGAATTTTGGTCCTGCCCTCCACTGCATGGGCTTTTTAATAATAGATTAGAATTTCTGGACATAACGTACACACTGGATGTCCTCCAACATACATACAAACTCGAGCAAAGACATTTAAAGAAAATCCAGCCACAACACAAGAGATTGCTGAATGTAGATTTGACATCATTCAAAAAAAAATCTGTATCACTGACCAGGTCTTCGGTGGTGATGGGATCGCCACTGCGACTGGTTGCCACCACCATTTTTGCCAGCCTCTGCCTCATGTCCTCAAGACTACTGGTGAGAGCCAAAACAGCCATGACCTCACTGGCCACTGTGATGTCAAATTGAGCCTAAAAAAAAAAGCACATATTTCCAGCTCATGAGCAGGCACTTGTAATAATTACATTCCAATACTATACACAATGGCGTTTACAATATTAGTGCATTCAGAATGCTTACTGTTCTGGTATGGCCCTTTTCAGTGGGGCTCTGGCCGATGGTAATCTGACGGAGGAATCGATCATTTGTGTCCAACACTACATTTTGTAGGGAAATAACACTTTTTATCAGGAAGCAAATCAGTGCATTTCAGCATGAGTGAAAAGGAATCACAGCAGTCAATTCACCTCTTTGCCAGGTGATCGATTCAGGGTCAATGTCCAACCTGGCGAAGCGAGTTATCTCCTCTTCAGTCAGTGCAGACGGATCGGTTTTCTCAATACCCAGTTTCTGCAGTAACAAAACATACACATTATTCACTGGCAAAACAATAAATGTTAAACAAATAACTCTAATGTTTTATCCAAAAAATTACACTGATTTACAGCACATTTTGAAAAAATGCATGGCAGTCTTTAAAACGTGTGATAAACAAATATTCATACCTTCAGCCGGTTGATCTGCACAGGAGAAAACGTTCTCTGGCCTCCACTTGGTGGCACCAGGCGGTTAAAAAGTGCCTGAAGGGATCATGAGCACAAAAGAGAGCTTGCAAGTTTATATATTCGCTAATGATATTATTACATCAGGGACGCACGATATGACAATTGAATTGACAGTTGAAATTGTACAACCCAGTGGTGTGTATCTATATACAGTAACCCCCTGTTTATCACGGTAATTCCGTTCCAAAACTGCGATAAATGAAAAACCCTGATAAACGGACGCCACCACAAAAATGCTTATTTATTTTTTACTGTTTAAGCCGTAAATCATCCTCCCACACACAGAAAACATTTGCAAGAACAGTGAGATGAATTTTGTGCAAATTCGTAGAAATTGTAACATTTAGTGAGTACATGCACTGTACAGTGTACAGTTCTGCAGTAGCCTGTGTGTAGTTTCTCTGCTTGTTTATTGGTTGAAGTGTCGTATGACGTCAAAAGAAGAAGCTGCGTTAAAGATACACGTCACTGAATTCTTTACTTTCTGTGCTGTATTAACATTTTACTTCATTTTATAATTAATAATTATATTTTTATTAATAAAAAAACAAAATTCCATAAAAACAATTCCCTATAAGTTTTTTGGTCTATCGTGCTGTCGGTTAGAGACCGGGGAAATCAGACAAACTCTTTAGTTATGTGGCAAATGCAATTCCGCGATAAACCGGGGGCGCGAGAATGGAACCACGGTAAAGCGGGGGATTACTGTACATAGCATGGGGATATTAAAGGAATTAAATACAAACTAGATATAAAAAGTTCGCTAGTAAACTGTAATTTAATAAAAACACGTGTCAAATATTTACCAGTGTAAAGCGTATTAAAATGACAAAAGAAAAATCAAACCTAATTGCAATAATGCTAATAATCTTAGTCTAAAACAACATCATAGTAAACTGTAGGTTGACATAGTTTATCAGGATATTAAGATGATGGTCATATTGCCCAGCTTTACACAACACTAATGCTTTTAAAAAGTGCCTGATGAATTCTTTACCTTTTCAGACTGAGTGGCTTCATGAAACATGCGAGCATCGATGGCAGCAGCCACCAGGTTATTTGCAGCAGTGATGGCATGGATATCACCAGTGAGATGAAGATTAAACTACAACCAAATACAAACAAAATACAGTAAATTAATCTGTAGGCATTCAGAATTCTCAAGTCCAATTGGTCAGGGTTTTATTATTTTTTTTAATCCGTAATGATGATATAGACAAATGTAATTCGAATGGAGGGTTTAGTATTAATTTACTACCATCACGTTACTATTTCTGGAACAACTATGGCTGATTAGTCACATAACCCGAGGCTAATAATAAAGAGATTTATCATATCAAATCAAATCTCAGATAAGAGTCAATAAATTGTCCACTGACGTGTCTCACAGATAATAAACTGTAAATATAAATGGTTAAAAAGTATCATTTGTGTATTTTAAACATTTCAATTGACACAAAATTTTTGTGGTATAAGAAAAATTAACTTTCAGGATTTGTTTTTATTTAAGAAACAGTTAAGAACAGCTTTTCATTCCACGTTTCGGAAACAACTTTTCAAATTAGCCAGATAGCTGCCAGATTACCTCTTCCATAGGAATAACCTGAGAATAGCCCCCTCCAGCTGCACCACCTAGTAAGATAACAAGTTTACATTCATGGTCAGTGAATGTGGTCAGAGACATGCTCACCAAATCATGCGAGTCGATCACGTGACTTACCTTTGATGCCGAACGTGGGGCCTTGAGATGGCTGGCGCACGCAGGCGAATACGTTGCACTTGAGGTGGGCACCGAGAGCCTGCACTAACCCTATTGTCGTGGTGCTTTTTCCCTCACCGAGTGGTGTAGGAGTGATACTTCAAAAACAAAAGGCCCGAAACATAGTCTATATAAGGTCACATTTTGACCTCTTATGCACAGCACTGGAATAGAGCTACAGCTCGAAATCTTTTTATTTATGCAAATACCCGGATCATTTTGACACAATCGTGTCAAAATGTTCCTTTTGGACATTGATCAAAAAAGACAAATGTTAGGTGAACTGTAAAAGATTTCTTACCCGGTAACAACCACGTATTTGCCATCAACCTGGGACTTCAATCGATCAATAATTTCCAGTTGAACTTTGGCTTTGGTCTTGCCATAGAGCTCGACTTCATCCGAGAGAAGCCCGATCTCTCTGGCCAGACGGTCAATAGGCTTTGGTGTCCCCGAGCGAGAGATAACAATATCACTGTGACAGAGAGCGGCAAAATAAAGAAAAACTCTGTGTTGAGATGCCAGATAGTTACAGTTGGTGTAAATAGTTATCTAGACCACACAGGAATACATTTATAACTTTTTTAAGAACAGTTGTATGTTTTTTGCCATTAGCAACTGATGCTATAAAATAAGTGGCCGAGAGGCACTACACAGATTCATAAAGTTTTTTTCCCTGTTATTCCCTCTGTACCAATGCATATTGCATGCATCATGATGTTTACCTCAAACTGTTATATGACTCATTCATTTTAACCGTCGCTTGAGGTATTGATATTCATCTCACCCTTTAACCTTTAACCACTAGGGAGCAGAAAACATGCCAACCTTCATAAAATGCACACGCATCAGACTCCTTCCATAAATGTTAAATGAATGTTAAAAGAATGACGTATCAATAATCAGTCTTTTTTTTTTTTCACTAGAAGATTTAATGTTGTGCCCGGGAAAAAAAAAACATTTGCGTTAATATGATTCTGCGTTCAGAAAACAAACTAATGCTGCTATCTGAGGCATGCTGTTAAAGGAAAGTAAATCAATACCTATCAACAAATTAGATTACAAAATTCGACATGAAACATACATTTAAAAAAAAAGAAAGAAAGAAAGAAAAAAATAATCTGACCTGGGAACGGGCCTCTGCAAGTTGAGCTTTGTGTAAGTGATGTTCCATTTGCCTGGTTCATGTGCTTGAAGGAAGCGCTTGGCACTTAGAACAGTATTCTAATGAAGGAGAAAAATAATAATAAATACAGCTCAGAAAAAGATAACATTCTTTTTGCTATAGAATACGCAAACAGAATGCATCACAAATACCTGCATGAGCATGGCGACAGTCATGGGTCCGACTCCACCTGGGACAGGCGTGATGAAGGCTGCTTGCTCCTTAGCAGTGGCAAAGTGGACGTCACCGACGACCCGCTTTCCGCTCGGCCTGGTGCCGTCTGTTAGAAGATAAAAAAAAACACATCTTTAGAGATAAAATTTTCAACAATTTTTGTCAAAGTAAATAAAACTAATTGCTCTAGTCTCTTTCCTAGCCTTGTGACCAAGTGCTGACTGAGTCACATGAGGTCAGCCACAATATTGTCAGAAAGTTTGCTGATAAAACAATGCAACAATAAATACTATTTTCCCCACTACCTCATACTGAAGATTACACATTTATGACATGATTGACAATGCTAAGAACTAATATTCCTCCTATTAAGAAAGACAGCTTTGGAAACAATCAGGGACTCCTGAGAATTGTGCCACTCAAGAAGCCAAATTTGCATGTATTCAAAGAAAGCAGGAAATGGCCCTCCCGGTACCAGATGGTTAAGATGCAATAAAGGACCTCATAACCACAAACAAAGGTATTGGGTCACCTGGTCGTAAGTACGGTATGTGATTTTTGAGCACTGCATTCCACATTTAGTCCCAATTTGCTCTTATAGTTCCCTTCACTCTTCTGGGAAGATGTTCCACTAGATTTTGGAGTGTGCTTACGGAAATTTGTGCTCATCAGCTACAAGGGTGTTACGAAAGGCAGGTACTGATGTAGGTGAGGTGAGGAGGCCTGGGGTGCAGTCAGCATTCCAATTCATCCCAAAGGTGTTTAATATGGATGAGATCAGAGCTCTATAGCAGACCACTCAAGATCTTCCTCTCCAAAGCATGTAAACCAGATCTTCAATGAGCTCACTTTGTGCACAGGGGCATTGCCATGCTGGAACAGGTGTTTCCAAGTTAAAGTGAATGATAACTTATTATATTTTATTATATATAAAGACTTCCTATATGATTGAATGCCTTCAGCTTTGTGGTAACAGTTTGGAGAAGAACCACATATAGCAGGAAAGGTCATTTGACCCAATACTTTTGGAAATATAGTGTATTTCTCCCTCCACACACCTGGAACATGGTTAATACCGCAGTCAATGACTACAGCACCCTTCTTTACCCACTCGCCCTTCACCATCTCTGGTTTCCCAATGCCGGTCACCAAGATGTCAGCCTTTCCCACCTGTGGGAAAAAATAGTGCATATTTTAGTAATCCATCATCTCTACATTTAGAACAATGCTAATTGTGGGATAGAACATATTATCGACACGATACTACACTGCCAGAGAGAGACACATCATATCGTAGTGCAGTTTTGTACACGTGTCATGTTTGGAAGTTTACCTCAGCTGCCAGGTCAGCAGTTTTTGAGTGGCAGGTTGTAACAGTGGCATGATTCCAGAGCAGGAGGTCATGCATTGGGGCTCCCACAATCTTACTGCGGCCAATCACAACAGCCCTTTTTCCTGCCACAGATACGCCTGTGGAAAAGCTTTGCATTAACTAACTATATCAAACTACCCTTTCCAATTAAACCACTGCAAACAAGACAAAGAATTTCTTTAAACAATAAGGCAGTGACATCTAGCCTTGATTATCAAACCGGATTCAAGTTACTTTATTGTAAACATTCACATGAGCATTTGCCCAATAAATGTGACAAAAATTAAGATAGATTTCGTTTGGGAGGGGAAAAAATACTTTTTATTTGTTTATGACTTTACTAATGAATTGTTTAAATTGCATATGTATTTCAATTGAACACAAAGATTTAAGGGTAAATTTTGTCAAATCCATTGTTTTCATGGTTTAAAAAAAAAAAAAAAAAAAAAGACAAATGACAACGAATAAAATTAGCTTTTAAATTAGGACAAATGAAATAGAATCCCACAGAAGGAGGCTAGAGATGGGGTCTCTGATAGGGATGCGCTGCAGTGGATGAGCTGCATTATAAGATTTAGCACTAAGCAGACGTTCATTTACTATTTAGCGGTCATGAGCAGTCATTAATAGAAAGGGCTATTAAAATTGTTTAAAGTACGCGTGTGTCTATGAAGAAAATCATTGTTATGTAAAAAAACTTTTTTTTTTCCATTCTTGGAATGGCACATGAAAATGAGAAGCACATGAGAAGCCCACACACCTACCTGTCTGTTTAATAAGCTCCATACAGCCATTGGGAGTGCAGGGAATGAAACAGTCCCCAAGGTCACCTCGAGCCAGTTTCCCTGCATTAATGCTGGTCAAACTATAAAACAAAAAACCCTCTGCTAATTAATACATACATTTTAAAAAATGTCAATAAAATAAATACAGATCTCTACACTCTCTGGACAAACATATTAGAACACATGCCTGTTCCACAAAAGAGGAGTGGAGGTTATTACAGCGAATTAGGAACTAAATGTGGAATGGGATGTTCAAAACAGCCTACATAAATCTTCAGATATCCACAAACATTTGTCTATATGGTTTTTGAAAGAATGTTTTAATCCTGTTATGAGGTAGACAGGAAAGCTAAAGGAAAGTCTCTTCACTTACCCATCTACATCCTTCTCTGGAGCCACAGCATTGGTGACCTTTTCAGTGTTAATGGGATGAACAGAGTCCAATGGCAGCTGCACTATGAGCCCATGCACACTGCAATTCTCATTGACCTCCGTGATGCTCTTCAGGACCTAGGCACACGTGGAATTGTTTAAAGAGAAAAGTTAACAATACTTTTATATGCATTCATTCAAAATAACTGGGTTTTAATTTATAAAAATACTAGTTATGTGAAGGGGGTTGCAACAACTAATCTAAAAAATCCATAATGAAATTTGTCGTCAACGAATGGCATTATAGATTATTCGGGCTGGTCAAGTTACGCTTTAGCATGACAGCAAGATTACACGGTCACTTGGAAATGGCGGAGAGTTCAGGATCAACCAACAGTAAGAAAAGAAAGCACACTGATGTCACGCACGAAGACGAAACATTAGAACCGTAAGCAAAAACTGTATAATCCTCATCGTGTGAAAATGGTGCAGTTTAATGAAGTGTTATTGTTTAAATTGTAACTTCGAGTCAGTCACTGGATCTGTTCTGTCATGACTCGCGAGCATCAGGTGGCGCAATCAGCTCGCTTGCGCCGTAGTGATGGACTAAATTAAAACAGCGCAAACAAACACTAAATATAAAACAGCAAATAACAGCAGCAGTAAATGATTACGATAAACGTATCGTTTCGTTCTCTTTCAATAGCATTTGTCTACAACAGTAATGTACCCGTTTTTAAACGTGATTTACTGCAGCTTTACTACGCTCAAATGCTTGTTTTCAATGTTTGTATATTAAATATTTGCATATATAATTTAATGATTATACACAATTAAAAAAATTATATTGCAGATGCTTATATCTTCACAACTAAACAAAATACCTTCTGTTTTTAAAAGCATGTCACCTGCAATCGCCATTGCAAACAATACAAATGTTGATTTACACAATTTACACCATGCATACTTAAATGCTTTTTCTTCTTCTTTTACAGAAAGAAACTACAAAGCATGAGTGAATTTGTTTGAAGGAGAAATGCGCTCCTCAACAAGCAGCCAATATAAGCTTTAAAATGGCACAATTTAAGATAGTTACACTCAATATCTGGTTATTGCAGTTAAACTTTTATACATAAATACCCTAAATTAGGGTTCTATATAGTTATAATAAGGAAAACAGCTTATTTAAATTATTAGTTTTTATCTGATTACTCGATAAACCGGAATAAATAAATAAACAAACAATAATAATCATCTGATTAATCGATTATCAAAATAATCATTAGTTACTAATAGGAAGGAGTTTTTAAGTTGCACCTCTTTTGTTTCTGTTTTTTTTTGTTTTACGCATAATAACCAAGATCGGACACAATATATGATTTTCTCACCTCTTCTTCAGTAGCAGTCTGTGGAAGCCTCAGGTGTGTAGCATTGATTCCGATCTAAAATTACATTCAAATGAAAAATAAACCTGAAAATGATTTTTTTTTTATTTGGTAAAAGACGAGTCTAATATCCTAAACAGCCTGTTAAACTATCTAATAGTCAGCAAGAAAAATGTATTTATGAGAGCCCAAGTTTGTTCTTTACCTCAGCGGCTGCTTTCAGCTTCATGCTGATGTACAGGTTGGAGTCGTCTCTATTTCCGACCTGCAAGATAGATATAATGTAACGATCTGTGTTTGTGAAGAGTATGGTTTGTTAAACCATACAAAATATAACCATTTCCTGCTATTTATTGCTTTTAATTATACATTTTGTAAGAAATGTATCTTGCATTCAGTATTTGGACTGAAGGCATGTCATAAAAATGCACCGGACATTTAATTATAGTCAAATGTAAGACAAATTGATCTACTACTATTAATTACAAATAAAAATTCATGTGAAATATTTGTAAATGAATATAAAAATCATTAGTGTTTACTTGAAGCAATCAACTAAAATACACTAAATAAAGGTCAACAACATTTTTCTATGCCATAACATAAGGACACCAAACAAACAAACTTATTCTCTCTCACCTGTAACACCACCAGGCCTGGTCTAAAGTTTGGGTCTTGAACCTTCATTTCTTCCACCTCCTTTTTCAGCCTCTCTCTCACCTGACTGTGACGGGGGGGGGGGGGGGGGGGGGGGGGGGAATCAACAATTTAGTTCAGTTTAGTTTCAGTTTAGAAAAATGTGAGCTTTTTGTAAATGAGGGCTGCCATTTCTGTCATGATTGTCGTTTGTGTCCGGTTTTAAAGTAACGATTCATGATGAACAGCGTTCAAATTATTCTTCATAATTAGAATGTCATCTACAATGACCGCCGATATTTATTTCGGTCAAGTTTTACTTTAATACATTCCTATATTACCCACAATGCCATATGGTTACCTGCTTATGTAAGAATTAGACCTTGCTTCATTTTTACCCAAAGAGATTTGTGTAATACTTGTATCTACTCTTCCCCTCATTATACAGACATCAATCACAGTAACCGTTTGAAAAAGTGCTGACCCGTGTGATCCGATCCAAAAGGCGAACTTCTGTAGCTCAAATTGCTGAAGAAGTTAATGCTATTTAAAGGCAACACAATATTAGGTGGGTGGGCATAATGTTTTGCCTGAGCGGTGTATGTCTGGGTTAAACATCTGCGGCACAGCTCTGGATGCTCTACTACATTGAGTTGTTCAGTAAACCTTGGGCCTTTTTATAAGACTGCAACTGAATTTGTATGCATGTTTAAATCTGAGAGAGAGACAGAAAGAGAGAGAGAGAGATGAGAAATTTTCTGTTGATTTATAGTTGTTACAGTTTAATTATGAGTGGGTTTGGCACATTTAAGAGACCATCAAAGACGGTGTAAAACCGTATACTAAACAATAGCTTCAATGAGCTCAATGTAGAGCTGTGCATCCAGAAGAAACTGGGATCCCACAGAACCCAGATATTCTGAATATGTTAATTGTTGTGTCTTTTGCTGCCTTCTTGACCAGGTCACTCTTATAAAAAGAGATCTCATTAAGTCCTGGTTAAGTGAAAACTACTAACTTTACCATTGCATACGTGAAACCAGGTGTCTAGAAATTGTGCAAAGAAGAAGAGACGTTTTGATAAACATATGACTGAATCAGACAAAGTCCGGTGCTCGTGATGTATTTACGATGAATGACCAGTAATTCATCTTCAGGAAATACTTTATCCTAACCAGACACAGTGTGGATAAAATTACTCTGATTTTATTATATAACAGGAAACAGAAGAAAAGAGAAAGACACAGAAGTCGGAAATTTCTTTGCAGGCAGGAACGCATTAGGATTCAAAAATCAATCCTGTAACACACATACACACACACACACACACACACACACATACTAGATTAGTGGACATTTTTCCTATTTTAATTCTATTTCTAACATAGCCTTGTATTATACAACAAATAGAACACTGGTTCTGTCTTTATCTCTCAGTGACAAAAAAAAATGCACAAAGGTCAGTGTGCAGGCCAAATGATTACATCATGCCTCCAAATTCCAGGACTGAGCTCATTAATGGTCATCAGATAGTCAATGATTTTTAAAAAAAGTAAAGAAGGTGAGAGCATTAGTGGTAGAAACTGTAGAAAATGTATCTGTGTAAAGCTGCTTTGAGACAGGATTCATGGTTAAAAGGTAGGTCAGTGGTAGCCATTGTAATTTCTAAATCAATCATGAAGTTTTGTCCCAGAAAGATTTCAGCCTTGTGATAAGTCTGAATGCTGAAAACAAGCTCCACAATCTTATCTCTTATTTCTTATCAATGCATCATCTCAGATTGATGGAAGTTATATGATATACATCAATAAAACCCCTATCATACAGGAATCGACTGCATTGCAGATTTTACTACAGTTACAATGCACAACTCAAATAAAGCTTTCATTCACTTCATTTGAAATCTCATGCACACCTGCAGCATTTCACTAAAAAATCATAGCGCATAGAAAATTAGATGTAACACAAGACTACATCAGATTGCACGTGCTTCATTATAAACAAAGCACTTCCTGGTTCCTAACGCCCCCCCATGTAAGTAAGTGCAGGTCTTCGAAAGGTCCATCGGCACCACGTCTACCCGAAAAAACGTGATCCCTCGAAAATAAATCACGTGCACGTCAAAAACGCTCTCTATTTACCGCTGCAGGTTTCATGTGCGTTGCGTAAAGAAAATGCATGAAAAACTCACGCTGAGACTTCTTTTCCGCTGATAATTTGGGCCGACATGGTGGATTTCTCTGCTGCAAAGGATGAAGTTGACTGCCCTGAAACTTTTCCTGAAGTTCACCGAGCTGAACGCGAACCCACGCGCTGAAAACGTGCACACGGAATTTCCGCTGATCGACCTGTGCGCAAACAGCCTTCGTGAATGGCCGTGAGTTCTGACGTAACTGGTGTAGGCGTAACTAATTGAACCAATCAGGCTGGCTTTTCTGAACGAACATATAATGTCCATGTTACAGTTATACACAACACAACTACACACAACACAACCACACACAACACTTGGGCAAAGTTAGAAAAATGAAAGCTATAACACAAATGGAAAATTTTATACATAATCAATCCTTATTAAATAAGATGTGAATTTGTCTTGTTGAAAATTAATAGGAGCGTTACTCAGTATCCACTGTTTATTATCCAAAATTTGCTGTTCATACAGTTGTTTCCTCAGCATAGCAATGGAAACCAACATGGTGTTTAATAAATAATTGTATCCAGTTTTAGCACATAAATTTAAGAGCAGTGGCTGTCATGACTTATTCACTTTATTTCAGCCGCAGGTCTTTTACCCCTTTGTAAATGTAGAATTTTAATTAATCACTGAGCAGGTACCAAGAAATGAACTCCAAAATTAATAAATATAAAAGGAAAGAAAGTAAGTGATGAAGCTCATGACAATGAAGGTACGCTACAGTATGAGTGATTCAGCTACAGCTACTACATCAGGTGTTTGAGGCATTTAGGGCTACACTGAGACTTTCAGATAGAATCTCTTTTCCAGTGAAAACACAGAAATAAACCCAGACATAATGTGTGTGTTAATGGAACCCACTAACTGCAGACTCAGCAGTGTGAGCACAGTATAATGACTATCAAAATCTGTCGTGCATCAGCCAAAATTTGAGAATAGGAGCATATAGTTTTTGGCCCCATATTGAGATTACTGGTGATGGTACATAATAGATTTTTTTTAAAAGATGGATACAATTGACAAATTGTAAATAAAATCAAAATGCAACAATTTGCAAATGTAATCAACATGTATTTATTTACATAGAAAACATATTTAATGTTTAAACTGTATACATTTTAAGGAAGAAAAGGGTCATTTTGAATTAAATGACCATAACATGTCTGAAAAAAAGCTGGGATGGGAGGAACAAAAGGCTGGAAATGAAAGTGTTACTAAGAAGAAGCAGCTGGAGGAACATTTTTCAACTAATTAGGTTATTTAAAAACAGGTCAGTAACATGACTGGGTATAAAAAGTGTATCATAGCAAGGAAGATACTCTTACTTTATTCCTTTGCTCTGTGTTCTGTTATGTAGCTCTATGTTGTTTAAAGTAGCGTCAGGTTTCTGGTGAAACTTTGTCTCATTTTACTGTGTGTACATTGTACTGTGCATCAGTTATATATAATTAGAATGACATTAAAAGCTTTCTGACTTGAATCGCCTTGAAAAGAGTCTCAGCTTCAACAATTTTCAAAAAAACAGTTATCACAGGTTACTTTATTTTTTTAATAGTGATGTACAGTACAGACCAAAAGTTTGGACACACCTTCTCATTCAAAGAGTCTTCTTTATTTTCATGACTATGAAAATTGTAGAGTCACACTGAAGGCATCAAGGGCTATTTGACCAAGAAGGAGAGTGATGGGGTGCTGTGCCAGATGACCTGGCCTCCACAGTCACCGGACCTGAACCCAATCGAGATGGTTTAGGGGTGAGCTGGACCGCAGAGTGAAGGCAAAAGGGCCAACAAGTGCCAAGCATCTCTCGGGGAACTCCTTCAAGACTGTTGGAAGACCATTTCAGGTGACTACCTCTTGAAGCTCATCAAGAGAATGCCAAGAGTGTGCAAAGCAGTAATCAAAGCAAAAGGTGGCTACTTTGAAGAACCTAGAATATGACATTTTTCAGTTGTTTCACACTTTTTTGTTATGTATATAATTCCATATATAATTCCACATGTGTTAATTCATAGTTTTGATGCCTTCAGTGTGAATCTACAATTTTCATAGTCATGAAAATAAAGAAAACTCTTTGAATGAGAGGGTGTGTCCAAACTTTTGGTCTGTACTGTATGTGCTTCATCATTATTTTATTTTGTTGGATGGAACTGGGCATTTGAAGATAATGGTGGCAGATGATAAAATAATTGGAAAATAATAATTATACAGATGGCAGAAGAAGGTACAGTATATAGAGAGTGTGTATTGATTGTGTTATTATGTACTTCTATGGAACTGCCTGAATAAACTCTTTGACACCACAACCCTAGATCCTAAACTTTTTGTTTTACTTATTGAATTTGCAACGACAGAACATATACATAAGAAGAGTTTAACAATTTTTGTTTTCAATACTGTGAGTCCATGGACAGTCATCTGACTGAAACTTGTACTGAAACTAAATTGTTATTCAAGAGTTGATTCTTCTTCTTGGGTTTATTGGAGCTTTATAGTAACACTGCCACCAGCTGGCCTGGAGTGTGTATTACAGGATTTGAGACTCTTGTTTTGGCAGTGTTTCGTGCTCCTGCGTTATGGAGAGGAGGTAAAATAAGAGATAGAGATAGAAATACAGTGAGAAAGAGAGAGAGAGGGGAGAGAGAAGGGGAGAGATCCTGAAGCTGACAGCCGGTGCACGGCGGCAGAGCTGACCTGCTCGATCCCCTTTCATCAAACAAAGGTCAGTTTCCGCATATACCATTTGTGTGTTTTTAGTTATAAAAATCAGGATCATGTTTCAGGGATGGAAGTTGGAATTGAAAGAAAGGAAAAGAAACTCGTGTTCTATTTATGTCGGCACATGACCTAATACTGACTCTCCAGCGATCAGTGCTGATCTCCTCATGAAAACCAATAGCGTGATATACTGTACAGAGATCGCTTATCTGGGGCATTACAGCTGTGTGTGTGTGTGTGTGTGTGTGTGTGTGTGTGTGTGTGTGTGTGTGAGTGTGAGAAGAGAGAGAGAAGGAGCAGAGAACACTCTGTTTCCTACATTACACAATGATTGGCTGGCGTGCTATTGTCTGCGTTTCCTTTGTTGCAGACAGTAAACACACACTCACACACACACACACAGTGGAAAACGTAACCACTAACAATGAAGACTTTTTTTTTTTATCGTGGTGGTTCTTGAGGTAGTTTGTTATACATAAATAAATAACAATAAATAAATGAAGCTTTTGCTGAGATTGTTGTCAGTATTGTGGAAGGTCAGCTGCGTTTCCGGTGTCTCTGACCGCAGCGGTCACACTTCCGGTGTAAGGAGAGACGCTGGGAAAGGTGATAGTGTCTGGACTGATGAACTATTCAGTCTATTCAGTCGTGTCGTCCAGGGACATCGTGCCACGTGAGGAAACGAAACGAGGAAGTTTTAGTTTTCTGAGCAGACATGTGTGGGCCAGAGATGTGCAGTCAGGAGAGGCAGTGATGAGGCAGTGCCTCATCTGTTATATTCCAATAAAAAATGGAGGTTACTTGTCACTTCACATCAGAGATGGCAAAAGTACGCACATCCTTCACTCCAGTAGAAGTACAGATTCTCATGCTTTAAAGATTCTGGTAAAAGTTGAACTACTGACTACACTTTTTACTCAAGTTAAAGTAAAGAAGTTTGGGCTCTGATATGTACTGAAGTAAAAAGTAGCTTTTACTTCTACCTGTTTTAGTGTCACGCTGATAACTGGACCTCATCATATTAAAACAACATAATTTCAAATTTTGTTACGTAATGATTGTGTCCAGAGTAAACAACCACCATATAGAACACAAGCAGAGAAAAGATGATGATCAGGAATGTCTCTGTTCTCAGTCATGTTTACATCACTGACTCCCTCTGTCTCATCCACGTATACCCCATACTACTTCTTCAAGTCAAGTCAAGAGGCTTTTATTGTCATTTCTACTATACACAGTGGTACACAGTAAAAACGAGACGTTCCTCCGGAACCCTGGTGCTACACTAAACAACAACATAGAGCTACAACATAACACAAGCTACATAAAGTGCATCGAGTGCAACCTAGTGCAAACAGCTGCAGACGAAAAACAGTACAGACAGACAGTGCAGACAGACAACACAAGACAAGACACAAAACCCAAGATAGCGCCGACCAGTAAACCTACTGTATACTCTGATTATACAGTACTGTGCGAGGAGAACTGTAAAAACTGTACCCGGGAGAGAATATAAACAGAACAATGTAGTGCAAAAAAACAGCAGCAGTCAAGAGGTGCAAAAAACAGCATGTAAACAGTATAATACAGTGAAAGGTGCAAAAAAACAGCAGTTAAAGAGTGTAGTACGGTTAAGTATAAATAATAAATAAATAAATGGTGGTGGAATGGATTGAGATGAGTAATGAGTGTGTGTTAAGTGTTAAGTCAAGGTTGTACAGTTTGTTAACGCACATTTGAGTGTGCGTGCGTGCGTGCGTGCGTGCGTGCGTGCGTGTGTGTGAGTTCCGTTTCAGTTCTGTGTATTGAGAAGCCTGATGGCTTGAGGAAAGAAACTTTCTTGTTGCCTTCTGCCCTGCTTGTTGTGAGTTTCATAAACTAGCTTACTTCTGTGATGTGTGAGAGCCAGGAAATGATTCACCAGTGGTAGATTGAAAAAGCCTTGCAAAGATTAAAACTAAAGTAACAGTAAAGTCTGGTTTGAAAATGTAAGAAGTAGAAAGTACAGATATTTATGTAAAAAAAAATTTAATGAGTGAAAGTAAAAATTAAAAATAAATAGTGAAGTACTGATTCTCTCTCTGATCTCTTTTACTTAAGTACAGTAACAAAGTGTTTGTGGTTCATTACTTCCCATCTCTGCTTCACATGTCCCAACAATGTTAGGAAGCTGCTGTCAGAGATGATACAGCACCCATGGAGCACAGATGGTGAAGGGCCTTGTTTAAGGACCCAAGAACCCCTGAGCCTCCGATCACTCACCCAGAACCTTAAACACTGAGCTGCTGCTTTCTTTTTTCACTACATTTCTCTTCATTTTGAGACCACTCTGTGCCACTGAGGATGGATCCACATAAACGGCCTAAAGATCTACAGTGGTGTAAAAAAGGGTTTTCCCCCTCCCTGATTTCTTATTTTTTTGCATGTTTGTCACATTTTAATGTTTCAGATCATTAAACTAATAAAAAAATTAGTAAAAGATGACACAAGTGAACTCAACATGCAGTTATTAAATGAAGGTTTTTATTATTGAGGGAAAACTAATTCCAAATCTACATGGCCCTGTGTGAAAAAGTGTTAAAAAGTGGGAAAATACTTTGGACTGACGAGACAAAAGTTGAACTTTTTGGAAGGTGTGTGTCCCATTACATCTGGCATAAAAGTAACACTTTCAGAAAATGAATCATACCAACAGTAAATTATGGTGGTGGTGGTGGTAGTGTGATGTTCTGGGGCTGTTTTGCTGCTTCAGGACCTGAAAGACTTGCTGTGATAAATGGAACCATAAATTCAGCTGTTTACCAAAAAATCCTGAAGAAGATGAGATGAAGGAGATGACATGCTGTGGCATGACCTTAAAAAGGCAGTTAATGCTTGAAAACCCTTCAATGTGGCTCTGGATAATACTGGATTATTTTGGATTGTAAATAACAGTGAACAGCTCTGCATTTAAGCATTAAAGAGTACACCTCAACAATGATGGAACTGTATTGAAGGACATTCGGTGCCAGATGAGGATTGTTCCCTTTTGAAGCTGACTCCTCTTTGGTTTGCTCCTCGTACCGTTTCAGAGAGTTCTTTCTTGCCTCAGTCACCACGCTCATTAGGCAATAAACTTCTAAATTCGTTATTTTTCGTTTATACATTATAAACCAGGGGTCACCAACCTTTTTGAAACTGAGAGCTACTTTTTGGGTACCTTTTAATGTGAAGGGCTACCAGTTTGATACACACAGTTTTCATTTTGATCTGAAATAACAAATTTGCTTAATGTACCTTTTATTATATGTTACTAATAATAATTAATGATATTCATCTATGTGAAGACACTGATCATGTTAATGATTTCTAATAATAATTATCAACAATGATTTAACAAAGAGAAAACAGCTATTTTTTAGAAAAGGCCCGTGGGCTAATCATGTGGTCCTTGTGGGTTACCTGGTGCACCATGTTGGTTAAAAACGATACCTGTGTCTCCAGTTCCTCTTCCCTTAATTTTTATTTTTTATTTTTTATTTTTTTTTTAATAACCATTTCTACGTTGTGCGTACGCAGGGCTGAGTTTACTTACAGGTGCGCAATTTCCACCCTAAAGTTTTTTATTCATTTTTTTAAATAAATGACAACATTTGCATGGAAAGTAACATATGCACGTTTTCAGCCTGGTTTTGTGCGAATGCCACGTTTATAAATGAGACCCCTGGACAGGTCAACTGGAGAGAAATGAGAGAAAACAGCGAGGGGGTGAGGAGAAGATTCAGACCAAAGAACACCACAGAAAGTTTTCAAAGTTTGGGATTATTTCAAACTAAAACATACAGAAAACACCATACAGTGCGTTTAAGCTTTTTTTAAAAACTGATTTGAAATTGATTTTTATATATTTTATTTATACATTTGTATTTGCATTTTGATGTACTTTGGCATTTAAATGCATTAAATTGGTTTTGTTTTCATAGATTGCAATTTCAGCAATAACATTTTTAGTTTTTTTTAAAAAGGAAACAAATGACTTGTTCATTTTAAGAGACCCGTCTTATCTTCTCTTGTATATTAAGTATTGCTCTTTAATGAAGAAAAACGTATTATTCAATTACTCGAATAATCGATGGACTAATCGGTGGAATACTCGAGAACTAATCGATAGCTGCAGCCCTAATCTCAACTGATGTTCACCACCGATCACATTATTTAGTTTTAATAATTAACTGGGTTAGAGCTTATAACCTGTTAGATTTATCTACAGTCCCTCTAACACTCCTGATCTTGTTAACAGGAACCTAAGCAAAAAAAAAAAAAACACTCAGTAACCCAGCAATTGCAACATCAACCGAGTCAAAACCATCTTCTGGTTTATGTTTTCTGCTGTAATAATGTATATGTTGCACACACATTATTTCTGGCTACGCCCTTCCTTCCTCCTCTATGAATGATCAGCCTGCACTATAGATTATTAATTATGTCTGTCTCTATAAAAATAAAAGAAGTTAATATCATCACAGACTCTTTATGTATTTACCAAACAGTGTAGAACCAGCTATCCTTCATGTATTGTTCATGTATTGTCCTGGCTTCTCTACAGGAGACAGTAGCCCTGCCGCCGAGCTGTAAGATGTCAGCAGGAATGACTGAAGGTTGTTCATCGGTCGGTGTCTCATTACCACTTTCTATCCTGTCTGGCTCTCTTTTGCTCTTTGTGAGTTTGCTCCCTACTACACAGGCATCAAGTAAGTTTCTTACAGTCAAATATGTTCACGTTTTTTCAATGAAGGTGAACTGTGGGCAAATCCGACAGTGTAGCATTAACTGATTAGCTATAAGAGTTAATGCAGTAAAAGTGATTGAGCTTAAATAGAACTAGGACCCCACTCTAACCACTTAACGACTAACTATTGATTAGTTCTGCCCTCAGTTTCTAATTCCTATTTCCTCTGTCCTTTAACGCTTCTAAATTTGGGAATATGTCCGCTGTTTTTTCCTTAACAGGTTGTGTGAGGCCGTTCTCCATCCAGCACGGTCAAGTGAACGTGACCGAGACAAACAGAGGCTCGTTCCCTGTGGGCACTGTGCTAAAGTACAGCTGTGATTCAGGCTATACGGTGGAGGGACCCAGCGTCATCGTGTGCACCAGAGAGGGGCTCTGGTCTTCAGGCCCACCACACTGCCTCCACAATAATTGTGAGCCTCTCTGGTGACTTGTCAGAAATTTGGAGAGTTATTCATGGGTTGTGTTTGTAAACCACGAACAACTAACTACTATACTACTTATATGCACTTGCATATAACCAGCTAAGGGACTTTCTGTAGAGTTAACCAAAGCTCGCTCTTTTTTTTTTTTTTTTTCTTTTTTTCAAATGTCATGCGCACATGGGTTTGACCCGGGTCAGTTGAGGATTCAGTGTCCATGTTGCAACTATCTAGGCAGTTCTGCTTGGATTGGTAGTCTAAGCTGATCTGACAAAAATGACCAGTGGGTGACGAATTTCCACATAAGACAAACAGAAGTCTGCAACTCAGAATGCTGTAGTGTAGTAGTTTGCATTGAGTCATAAAATATAAACATCCAATTTGCATTATGCTTACTTACTTGTAATGTATGTCTTTCTAGTTCCACCCTTGTATTCTGAAAATTTGTTTGTACATACCCCCCCCCCCCCCCCCCCCCAGACTGTTTCCCTCCACTCGAGCCGAAGAACGGGGGTTACACCTGCCACCCATCTCCATGTCATCGTCTGACTCATGGCACAGTGGTGGAGTACTTCTGTGATGAGGGCTACACACTCAAAGGAAATAACAAATACCTCACCTGCCAAAAGGGAGAATGGAACGGTCCTATGGAGATCAGCTGCGTGCTTAGTCAAGGTCAGTATAGCAATATTAGGAATTAGATTTGAAGCATAAACACACATTTGAAAGCCTCATTTCATTCTTTTGCATTCTTGGATGTGCTTTATTTCATATTACAAGTATTTTTTTAATAACAAGCAAGTAGATTTAAACCTTGGCTCAGAATCAAGTCTTCAAGTTTCTTATACTAAACAGTTCACAAATGCTGCGGGCCAAAAAAGCACATTGTCAAAATCAACAACCTAGATGCAGATATATTTACAGGTAAAACCACTGACTCAGCAGTTGAAGTTATACAACCCAATTTTTGGTGTGTATGAGTGTGTATCTATTTACAGTATTCCCCCGTTTATCATGGTTGTTATGTTCCAAAACCGCCTGGGATATATGGACACCACCCCAAAAATGTGTATATATGCGGCTAAGCAGTGGACTCTGGTCCCTGAGGCTGCTGGAGACAGGGGTGTACTGTTGAACTGGGTTTAATCTGTGAGAGAGACTGCTAAGCATTGGTCTAGATCTGAATTCAGGAGATACGGGACCCACTCACAGAGAATGACCTGTTACAGATGTTTGCAGGAAGGAGTTTTAAGAATTGGCCACTCTGGTTCAGCTTGAAGTAAGAATGGTGGGCCCTGACTCCATCTGTTTGGTTTAACAAGTTCTACCAAACTGCACCCCTTAGTGAGATCGTCGGCTGGGTTTCTGGTTAAAATCTGGTTGATTCAGCAGGTAAAATAAGAAGTGAACACGCCATCATATTTCTTCCTAATATATTTCTTAAAGTGATATTGACATGAAATTTTCACCAGATGTTTGTCAGAACCCATGCAGTCCATTTCACATTATTACACATGACTTGAGTATGGACATCTATGCTTGATTATTTTGCATTTGTAGATTGCATGGGTTCTTATCTGGTGAAAATCTCAGGTCAATAGAACCTTTAGAAATACAATACTTATTTTACCCAGTGTATATGTATTTTATTTAGATATGTGTGTATTTAATATTCTAAAAAACAAAAGAGACCTCTTTATACTTTTATGAGCAGCAATTCTTGTTGGGGGATTACAGAGGCCCATGTTGGTGGTGTGTGCATAGCTGTGTCTGGGATGTTTTCCCATATTTGCCATTTTACATTTACATGGCATTTGGCAGACGCCCTTATCCAGAGCGACTTACAACTGAGCAGGGGAGGGTTAAGGGCCTTGCTCAAGGGCCCAGCAGTGGCAGCTTGGTGGTGGTGAGGTTTGAATTTGTGACCTTCGAACCCAAAGTCCAATGCCTTAACCAGTGAGATAACACCACCTTTTCAACACTGGCCTGAGGAGAAGTCTGACTCGGTCTGGCTGACCTGCCAGCACATTAGTTTTTATGGCAAGCACTCAAAGTTTTTGTGTGTGTGTGTGTGTGTGTGTGTGTGTGTGTGTGTGTGTGTGTGTGTGTGTTTTTTTGCTTGATGTAATGCAACTCCGAACCTCAGTGACCCCGTTTTGCACAGCACCTGCTATGACAGTGTTTGCTACAGCAATGCAAGGATTTTTGTTGGTGACCTCACCAGATAACAGATAAATGCTAACCAAATGCTAAATGCACATACACTGACACAACCATCAATGCATTTGTTGATTTGTTGCAATCATTAGAACAGCCTTTCTGTGTTTATCCCTCTGTAAATGGTGGGACACCAGGACCAGGATATAGGAGTTTTTCAGTTGTCAAAAGGAACTCATTTGGTTTACAGTAATCTTAGGCAAGTATGCCATACTCTCAGACCTCCTGGCAGATATCTGAGGTCCCCTCTCTGTGGGCAGGAATAAAAAAACAATTAAACATCACTAGAGTCCCACAGAGCTTGAAGGCAATGGGTTGGGACTGGAAATAGAGCGGTCACTAATACTGCATTGTCAAGTATTTTTGTACTTGTAAGTTTGTTTCAGGTCTAATCTTTATCCTAATATTTTCTGTTCATTACTGTCTGTACAGGTTGTGTGCGGCCGTTCTCCATCCAGCACGGGCAAGTAAATGTGACTGAGACAAACAGAGGTTCGTTTCCAGTGGGCACTGTGCTGCAGTACAGCTGTGATTCAGGCTACACTGTAGACGGACCCAGTATAGTCGTTTGTACCAGAGAGGGGCTCTGGTCCTCGGGACCGCCACGTTGCCTACACAATAACTGTGAGTTCTTTTATAGCGTTGAAGAGTCCTGGTTACGTGCTATAGAATAAACTGATGCCATACATAAATATATGATTATTCAACTAAAAACAAACTAATGATATCTTTTCTATTAAGATGCAGTGAACTTAAAACATTTGAACAAATAATAAGGTGCGTATTCAGACTTTTTTAAATTCCGTGCGTTTCAGTATGCAGTCCTCCATTAGAGCCACAGAACGGGGGTTACACCTGCCATCCTTCAACCTGTCATCGTCTCACCGATGGCACAGTGGTGGAGTATTTCTGTGAAGAAGGCTACACGCTGAAGGGAGATTACAAGTATATTACCTGTCAAAACGGAGACTGGAACAGTCCCATGCAAATCAGCTGTGTGTTCAATCCAGGTGAGTTCTCCCCCAAACATCTGCTGAACCAATTCAAAGCTGGTCCCTGCTGCTTTTTTCCACTTCTTTTATCATCTGTAATTAATGCTTTAATGATTTGGCTTGGGTGAAGTATAGGAAACAGCTGTCAAAGCCAGATAGTAAAGGAGAACAACACGGTTTCACTGGGGGATGTCTGATCACTTCAGCCAGTTTGTTTTTGTAATTTAAAAAACTTAATATAAATTCTGCTCTTTGCAGAAACGCATGCAGCTCCTTCGTTGGGAATGAACACGCTGTCCATTGTAGCCACCACAGCCAGCTCTGTTGCACTCGTCCTTCTCTTAATGGTGGTGTGTGTTTTATTGCAGCCCAAACTAAAGGCTTTTCATCATGGACGGTGAGCTCTCTTTTACTTTCATGTTTTGTAATCCCCAATGTATTACGGTCTAAAACACAATCTATGAAGAGTTTTCTTAAAGTAAAACAGCAGTTTCTGGATCAAGTGGTTTTAAGATGTTCCTAGTTGCCCCAAAGCTGGTTGTGTTTCACTCCAAGTAAAAATTTTGGTCATATGTTTACTCTGTTATAACACTTTAAGGATAGCTTTGGTGTTGAGCCATCTACATTCATCTTAAAATACTTTTCAATGCTCAAAACATGCAAGTAATAGAATAAAACTGTGAAACATGGGCTCAGATTAACCCTTAATAAATTGCATTTTATGAATGTTTTTAAAAATGTAGGTAATGGAAGCTACTTTATTTATTTATTTATTTTTAAGAATGTTCTTTAATTAATTAATGTTTCCCCAAAAGCTTTTGTAAGTACGGTACTTTGTACTCGGATCCTGCTTTGCATGGATTTCTAATATGCAATTGACGTTCAATGAGGCCATTTATTTTGCAAAAAAACTTAAACTCATGTCAAACTCAAGGCCTTCAGCTCCATCATATGCGGGTCCTGAGGTAATATCAGATTTCTTTTATAACTGGCAAAGTTTGAGACTGTGGGCACTACACAGGTTCTATGCTTCATCCCTGAAACGCCACATCGCCACCTACAGGCTGCTTTTTTAGTAGTTCGTTTCTGTGTAAGCAACTTTTTTGAAGATCGTTTCACTGATGCAAACCTCCAATCTCTTATTTTTGCACCATATTACTTATCGTGTCTGTTTTGCTTATAAAATGTTGTGTTTGGCACTTTACTTAGAGAGCGTATTTAATTTTGGCCCCCTTTACGATTGAGAATGACACCACTGCTGTAGTTAGTATTCCACAGCATGACTTAGCCTTACATGCTACACTATTTAAATAAACAACATGAAACATGATTATGATGTTGCACCAGCCGGGCAAACTGTGAAGTCCACCAGGGGGAGCCATTTATCCAAATTCAAATCTTTGTCAGTCTCAGTGATTGCCTAGTTTATTCATCTTATTTATCATTCATTCACTGCACTATAAAGGCCACACAACAGCATTACTGTATTATCAGTAAAGTACCAAATACATATTGGTCAAAATATCTCAACATCATGATGATGGCTTAAATTTCATAGGTTAATAATTTAAGAATTTACTACATTTTACAACAACTTTGTGCAATATCATTCCTCCTTTTTTATTTATTTATTGATTTTTAACCTTGACATTAGGGTATTATTATAACTTGCTGGAAACCAACTGTGCACTATTTCAGTCACTGATCCAAAGTCTGGAATGTGAATTGATTTTTTTTTTTTTTTTACTACTTACTATTTACTCATTCTGCTTGTGTCCAGACTTGGGTTGGTTGATGGAGTCAGTAAAGAAGTACTAAACTCGTTCTTTAAATATCAGTAAATTAAGGCTTTACATGCAAAACTGGCGTGTATGCAACATTTAAAGGCACGGCAAAAAGTGCAAACTTTTCAACTCTTCTTGCTCTTATTACCATTTGCAAATGTTAAAAAGAATACATATTCTAAGATGAAATAATTACTTTGAGGTGTTTTATTGAATTTTATTTAAATCTGCAAAACACACGTGCTTATTTGCACTCTCCTGTGCTGTAGGCGTGAGCAGGGAGACTCCGGGCAGCCGGTGACCATCATGGTGGAGGGCGTGCAGGTGACTTTGCCATCTTACGAGGAGGCCGTGTCTGGAGCTGGAGGTGCAGTTTTACCTCGACTCCTCCCTCAAACACAACTTGAATCTATGGAGCAGGTGTTAACTCGGACATCAACAACGCACACTCAGCACACAGAGATCTCAGTGGTGCATCAGCCATCTTCCTCATCCCCTTTCTCATCCTCTTGGAGTTTGGATGGGGCACAGGGAGCGACAGCAGCGTCCTCAGCGTTTCAGTGCCAGAATCCAGACTCCAGTCAGCAAAACAGTTTACTTTCTCTACATGACTCCGAACAGAATCTAGCTGATGGTACGCACTCGCTTTGTTTTTCTCTTCTTTTTTTTTTCCGGTTTGAAAAATGGTGGAACATTTAGGACTTTTACATTCCAGTTTCTCAAAGACATGGCAAAAATTGGTGGTTGAATGTTGTTGAAAATGATTGAAAGATGGTAAA
Organism: Silurus lanzhouensis; assembly: GCA_039877035.1. NCBI lineage: Eukaryota > Metazoa > Chordata > Actinopteri > Siluriformes > Siluridae > Silurus > Silurus lanzhouensis. Next base: position 5,868,794 of record JBCEWE010000214.1, on the reverse strand, counting down.
GTCACAACAAGGTCAAGTGTCTGAAATAGTTGTATTCATTTGCTACTTTTTAAAAATGATTTTGAGGAGGCGATCGATAAAAGTATGAGATAAATGCAACTCAGGATTTCAGCATACCACTCCAGATGTTTATTTCCTACTGCGTTTAAGATATTAAGTAGTAACAACCCTTTTCCGTTTCTCTTTCCATTAGACATTCCCTTATTAAAGGAATCCTGAGAGTTTCTGTCTCCGCCTCTCTTGTTGAGGCCACAAATACTGCAGCCGCACACACGCCTGACTGCTGCGATCTGACTTTGAGCTGCATCTCTGCGACACAAAGCCCATCTCAGGTGATACTGTACTAGACCGACCTGATGCTCAGCGATGAGCCACCAGTCCTGTCCAGTCAAGAACTTGCGAATTATTTACACATGTATAACACACACTCTGTCCTGTCTCCCTCTATTTTTCTTTCTCTCTCTCTCTCTCTCTCTCTCTCTCTCTCTCTCTCTCTCTCTCTTTCTCTCTATCTCAAAACAAAAACAAAAATTCCTGCTTTCGATTCCTTTGTGTCCTTGGACATGTAGCAAAGACACGACACTGTACAGAGCGTAACATTTTATGAAAGACCTTTTAAAGGATTCAGAAAATATTTTGATAGTAAACACATTACTGTATTCTTAAGTAGAGAATCCCCCCCCTTCCCTTCCCCACACACAGACATGCACACACCCCACACAATGTTTTTAAAAAAAGAAAAGAATTGTAATCATTCACATTTATGGAAGCACCAAGGGGTTGGTTTAACTGCATTATTTGGCCATATATATATATATATATATATATATATATATATATATATATATATATATATATATATATATATACAGTACAGACCAATAGTTTGGACACACCTTCTCATTCAAAGAGTTTTCTTTATTTTCATGACTATGAAAATTGTAGATTCACACTGAAGGCATCAAAACTATGAATTAACACATGTGGAATTATATATGGAATTATATACATAACAAAAAAGTGTGAAACAACTGAAAAATGTCATATTCTAGGTTCTTCAAAGTAGCCACCTTTTGCTTTGATTACTGCTTTGCACACTCTTGGCATTCTCTTGATGAGCTTCAAGAGGTAGTCACCTGAAATGGTCTTCCAACAGTCTTGAAGGAGTTCCCCGAGAGATGCTTGGCACTTGTTGGCCCTTTTGCCTTCACTCTGCGGTCCAGCTCCCCCCTAAACCATCTCGATTGGGTTCAGGTCCGGTGACTGTGGAGGCCAGGTCATCTGGCGCAGCACCCCATCACTCTCCTTCTTGGTCAAATAGCCTTTGATGCCTTCAGTGTGACTCTACAATTTTCATAGTCATGAAAATATAGAAGACTCTTTGAATGAGAAGGTGTGTCCAAACTTTTGGTCTGTACTGTATATATATATATATATATATATATATATAAGTGCCATCACACCCATGGCTAGTAAGTGATATGTGGAAATAATTTGATTGTGAAAACCCTTTTACAGTATAACAAGGGCTATTCCTCCCCTCATGGTTAGCTGGTTTTATTCTCCATTTATTTGTCACTGCCAAGCATTATTTAAAATATCTTGTTGTCTAGCATGCTTTCATTTAAAAAAGAAGCTTAAGGTTGAGTAATATGGCATGTGACTTAGTGTTTTAAGAAGCTTAAGAGTAGGACTAAGATGACTGGTGACGTATGGAATTAAAAAAAAACTAAAAAAACACGGATGCTCTAAATGCATAAACACATTCGTAGGCCCTTCAACAGTATCTATCGGTTAGCTGTACACGCTGCAGGGCTCCGTTTCATAGAGTTTGGCCAAATGTTGCACTTTCTCATTGCATCTTGAGCGAATGTGCTTGCTTTGAGATTATCATAGGCATTTTTTTATTTTTTTGTTTGTATGTTAATGGACACTGATGTGCATTTAGTACATTTTAAAAGAAGAAAAAAAAAACTTTTCAATATGAAGTGCTATTGATTAGCAGTGTAAAATGGATTTTTAATTATACTAAGTCCTTAACCCTTTGCTTTAATTATGATAACCCTGTTATTGTTGCAGGAGCAAACTTTGTAATTTAATGTAAATTGATCTATTTAATACCAAACAAGTTATGTCCTGTACTGTATAACCTCTGTTTTTGATTTCTGAAACAGAATGAAGTTATTTACCAGGCATAGGAATTTTATGCATTTAATTTATCTCTATATTGTAAATAATTGTTTCTGATTAAATATCATTTCACCAATAAAAAAAGTTGCGTGTGTTTGTGTGTGTTTGCGTGTGTTTGTGTGTGTGTGTGTGTGTGTGTGTGTGTGTGTGTGTGTATATAGACTGTACATTTACACAGTTGTGGTAAAAATTATTGGAACACGTTTGTCACAAAAAAAAAAAACATTCATGCATTTTAATTATTTTATAAATTCATTACAGGTCTTCTGGAAATGACAGAATCTGCAGGGTCAAAATTTAAATAGAAATTTGTTCTAAATAGAAAATATAAATTAATTCATTATTTGGCTTCCTGAAAGGACTTTCTTCAGCACATTTCACATGTTTTTCAATAAGATTTAAATCTGGACCATCTAAAACCTTAATTCTGGCCTAATTTTAACTATTTGTTTACCACTTCCATTGTGATTTTAAGGGTTACTTTCCAGTTTGAACAACCAGCTGCTTATGGCTGTTTCTGGCTGATGGTTTTAGGTTTCCCTTATAAATTTGGAATGTTCCTTCTTTATCTTTCTAAAACATGGGACATTTTTAATAATTTGGATTAAGACTTAATTTATATGTTAATTAATTAATTATATTCTGTAATCTGTGTAACATTGACAAACCAAATTGATAGCTAGATGACTGGTTAGAACAATGGTGGATATTATCAACCAAAAATAGTCCAAAGAAAGACATCTGGAGGCATGTTCATTGGTGTCCAAGGTTCATTGCTACTCATAGGAATTGCAAATGTGCTGAAAAATTTTAAATCACGCTTTTTTTTGCATGTGTGCTGTTGCCTTTGGGAAGAAAAAGATGCACTGTGAGGAAAAATGAAGCCATTGGAGGTTTTGTGATGCAGTGTTTTGCCGGGATATTTTAGGTCTTGGCATTTATGTGGATGTTACTTTGAGATAAACCACCTACTTAAACATCGTTGCAGGCTGATAACATTCCTTAATGTCAACAAACGCTCCCTAAAACTCTACCAAAATTGAGGAATGGTTTAAGGAATATGGCAATGTTCAAGGTGTTGACTTGGCCTCCAAATTCCTTCTGATTAAACACACAATCTGATTGAACATCTGTGGGGCAAAGTAGTCTGTTCTATGGAATCCACATATCACAACCTAAAGAACGTATGGAATCTGTTGCTAACATCTTGTTGCCAGTACCATAGCACTCACCCCTTCAGACATCTTCAGTGTGGAGTCCATGCCTTGATTGGTCAGAGCTATTTTGAAAGCGAAATTCAGGCTTACACAGTATTAGGGAGGTGGTTTTAATCTTACAGCTGATATAAATAGGATATATAAAAACAAGAAACTTTCTATAAATGTACAAGACTTTAACAAAATGTGCAAATTAGTTGGAATTATTTTATACATGCAGAATGAGTCCTTTGCTCAAAAAAAAAAAAAACTTTAAACATCCAAGCAGGATTTTTAATACTGATTTAAATATAACAAAAATCTATAAATGCCCTATGTTTGGAGTGGATGTGTACGGAGAGCAACCAGCTCGACATTCGCACTATTAAAAAGATGCACAGACAATCATCCGGTCACTCGTCATATGGCTTGTTCAAAGATTTGCACTATATCCCTTGTATTGTACTGTAGTCCATATGAAGACTTCTTAAGAAACTTTCCCCACCTCCACTCCATTGTCCACTGCCATGTATTCAGCTTTCTTTACAGGATCGTCTACAAACACACCACAATAATATCATATAAATATAATATAAAAGTTCAATGTGAATAAGATATATAAAGACACATTCTGTCTACTATTTACTCAAATAGATTTCTATCAGCTTCATTCATTCAATGCCCATAGACTTGTGGAAATTCTCAAAGCTGAGTTGTGGTGGAAATCAATATAGATATTTTTCACTCGATTCCTTCCTAATGAAAGTGTAAATTATTGGTCATTTTAATCAAACAAATTAGTAACATGACTTCTTGTTGTCAGTGAGAAATAATGAAAGTAGTAACATGAACTTGTGACAATCCACAACATACTTTATTCGTAATAATGAAAACCAAAATGGCAAAATAGGAAGCTTTGAATGGTCTTAACTACACTGAACAAAATTATAAACGCAACACTTTTGTCTTTGCCCTTATTTTTTATAAAATGAACTCAAAGATCCAAGACTTTTTCTATGTACACAAAAGACCTACCGTATTTTTCGGACTATAAGCCGCTACATTTTCCCCACATTTTGAACCCCGTGGCTTAAACAATAAAGCGGCTTATTTATGAATTTTTCCTGGGGTTTTCCCAGTTTCACAAACTTCAAGCCAAAAAACTGAACCCCATAACATTAGACCAATGAAATTTCCGAACGGAAACGAAAAAACGCACATTACCTGTGTTCTGAGCTGCACTGCATCGGGAGAAAAAACTTTTTTTTAAATGCACGACGATGCCAAAAGATAAACTCTCGAAAGAAATAGTTGTGAAAGGAAGGAGGAAGACAGTGAACAATGACTTTCTTGATAGGCTACTGTTTAGATACAAGCCGTTGTAACGCGTTGAGTCTGGGTGAAGAGAGAGCTCACTAACTCCAGTTACAACAGAAATCATATAAGCACAGACGGGTTTCCGAAACTCGTGCTTTTTTATTTTTCTTGGCAACAGCGTTAGGGGTTAGTCAAAGAAACTTAGAAATGAGCATCAGAAAATAATAAGGACATATTCCTCGTCTTGCACACACGCAGTAATACCGTGAAAATGCAGTGCCAGGCTATTCCCAAAATACCACTATGCTCCTAAAGGAAGCGCAACATATTTCACCCGTTACACCGTGTGTAACGTGTCTTTCGTTAAAGCCTGTGGAAAGTACATTAGTTTCAGTGTAGACAGCGTCTTATAGACAGGTGCGGCTTATTTATGTTCAAAATAAAAATATTTGTAAAATATGTAACCACAACAGCCCAGGACCTCCACATCCAGAACCTTCACCTCCAAGATTGTCTGAGACCAGCTTATATATGGGTGCGCTTTATAGTCTGGAAATGACGGTATTTCTCTGAAATATTGTTCAAAAATCTGTGTAAATCTGTGTTAGTGAGCACTTCTCCTTTACCGAGATAATCCATCCACCTCACAGGTGTGGCATATCAAGATGTTGATTAGACAGCATGATTATTGCACAGGTGTGCAGTTTTATCACACAGCACAATATCACACACACAATGCCGCAAGTTTAAAGGGAGCATGCGATTGGCATGCTGACTGCAGGAATGTCCACCAGAGCTGTTGCCCGTGAATTGAATGTTCATTTCTCTACCATAAGCCATCTCCAAATGCGTTTCATAGAATTTGGCAGTTCATCCAACCAGCCTTACAACCGCAGACCACATGTAACCACAACAGCCCAGGACCTCCACATCCAGAACCTTCACCTCCAAGATTGTCTGAGACCAGCCATAACCAAAGAATTGTATAACCAAAGAATTTCTGCTTAAACTGTCAGAAACCATCTCAGGGAAGCTCATCTGCATGTCCTCATGGGGTCTCGACCTGACTCCAGTTCGTCATTGGAACCGATTTGAGTGGGCAAATGTTCACATTCAATGACGTCTGGCACTTTGGAGAGGTGTTCTCTTTAAGGATTAATCTCTTTTTTTACTGTACAGGGCAAAAATGCGTGAGGCAAATGGTGGTCACACCAGATACTGACTGGTTCCCGGAGCCCCCAATACAGTAAAACTGCACATTTTAGAGTGGACTTTTATTGTGGCCAGCCTAAAGCACACCTGTGCAATAATTATGCTGTCTAATCAGCTTCTTGTTGCACCCCTGTGAGGTGGATGGATTATCTCGGCAAAGGAGAAGTGCTCACTAACACAGATTTACACAAATTTATAAACAGTATTTGAGAGAAATAGGCCTTTTGTGTACATCTTTGAGTTCAGCTCATAAAAAATGGAGGCAAAAACAAGTGTTAATAATTTTGTTCAGTATACAATGACAAAGTCTCTAAAGCTCTAAGGCTCAAAGTACAAACCATTAGTTATGAAATGAGCAAGAATTTGACAAATAGTGTCCCTTCGATTTCTTTAAAAAAAAATTTTAGCTTTTTGGTTTAACTTTCCTACAGTTTTATAACAAAACAAAATGAATCATTGTTCTATTATGCTGATAAAAGAAATGAGGTGTACTAAGAGTTCATGGACTGTATTTTACAAAACGCTTGAGAACCCCTGATCTTGGCGAAGTACATTTACATGTAACAAACTGACAAGATAGCTTACCTTCAGTTGAGGGTTTAAACCGTTCGTACATTCGGAAAACAAAGATGAGGAATAGCGCTTCAGCACCCTGAAATACAATGTAAATCAGCGGAAAGAGAAACAGGGGTCCAATGACCTCTGGAGGAAAAGCCACTTTCAAAATTGCGGAGCACAGCTGGATGTTTTGACAGCCGGTCTCCATAGCGATTGTCCTTCTGCACCTGTGGCGAAAGCAGAAAAACAGGGCTGAAGTGTTTAGAATAAAGTTTACCAAACTGACCACATGCAAATCTTTTTTAATTCACAAAGACCATGTAAGACTTTTATTTGTGAAGTGTAACTCCATAGCTATCGATTCAAATCAATAATCTCACTTTATATCTACTAAGATGTAGTGCTGTCTGTAGTTGCATAGCACGATAACGCCTACTAATGATGGAATAAGGCACATTAGGATGCATGTGCTCTTTTTTACAGTCCTACTGTCTCATGATACAGTTTTATTAAACTTTATTGAATGTATGTTTGCAATTACATTTGGCCCAACTTTTATTCTTCTCATAGGCATTGATAGAAGTGCGGAACATACAGTACCTAGGAGATGACACTGCGTACTGTTCACCAAGTGACAACAGTTCTTTATATTTATTGGGTCATTATTTGATGTAAGGCAGTAGTTGGGTTACATTAAGTGTTGAATTTTGATTGTTTTATTACTTTGTCTTTTTTGCAGTCTTCTGCTTCACCTGTGTTAGTGATCCTGTGCCCACTGTAGTCTCAGGTTCCTGTTCCTGGCCTATATAAGTGGTCTTAAGGTTTATTCTGGGATGCTTTCCTGCTTTCTACATCCATAGAACTGCAACTTGCATCCGTTTTCTATTGTTTTACATAGTTCTGGTCGATATATTGTAGAGACTTTGAGTGTTTTTTAGGTATCTGTTTTAATGTCTGTGGGTTCCTTATATTGTTGTTCTTCGGATACTGGTTTATGACGAGGCTATTGTGTAAGATTTGATGCTACTTGGTACATTAAGTCATGTTTTTCACATGAAGAATTTCTTAATGCTTCAATCCTTTAAAGACATGTTTGGTACTCACGGGCCATTCTGCTTGAAGATGACGGACATGGTGTAGCCTAGCAGGTAGCCTATGAAAGGCATGAGAACCGCCACAGCCATGATTTGAGGAGAGAGCACAATCCACACTGTTGCTCCTAAAGAGATGCCACACATCACTCCAACTGCTACAGTGGCTATTAGCAAGATGCTGAGACCTACCTGTTGGAAAGAAATACAATTGTGGTTCATAGCAGTCCTCAGAATTATTAGCATCAATCCAGTACATAAATATTAGCACAGATTTGAGCCTATATCAATAATTTGTCTAAAAATGATTACTTAAAGAAATCTCTAGTAACGATATTTTGAGGTTGTAGCCTGAACGTGCTTTACTTAAGACAGGTGCAGCCTAGTATACAACCTTTACCAGCTTTTAGATGGAGATCGTTTCTGAATTACTGCTACAATTGCTATAAATTGTAGAAAGATTTATTTATTTATTTTTTTACAACACAATAGGAAGGTATTTAGAAATGCTTAAACATTTATTGCAGTATACCTTCGTTATGATTTGAGAATAACGTGGTGCCCAGTGGTTGATGGCGATTCCTACAGCACAGGGTACTAAGGTCATGATGAGAGCAATAAAGATCCCAGTGAAGGGAACTGCATGCTCCAGACCAGAGAACCCTTGACTGTACAGATACAGTAGAAGGGGCATTGCACCCAATGCCAAAACTGTGGAGCATGTGGTCATCACAATACTGTAGAAGAGAGTTTTCTGTTTTTATTAACATTATTCTTTACAGGCTTCAACAACAGCATTTTGCAAATGAGTAACAAGTTTTAAAGTAAAAAAAAAGTAAGCTTTTGCTATCTGGAATGGGTAAAAGATTTATTTTTTACAATTTACAATACAGTGGATGGCTTTTGTCACTTGTCTACATATTTATATATTAATGCAGAAAGATTTGCAAACAAATGCAGAAAAGCAAATTATATGTTTGGTGTAATTAAAGTACCTTCTGAGGTAAATGTATTTATTTTTGGCAGGCCAAAATGCTGTTTAATTAGCTATTTAACTGTTTCATGCCTTTGCCTTTACTTTATCTACATATTTACACTATCAGTGAACTCAAACAAGGAGCATCCATTTGGTACCTTCTGAAATCTTAATAAATGTAGTTCTGTGTGCTAAGGAAACCTCAAAACCGCAGCTGAATGTAGGCACAGTAAAAATTACCTCAAGTTCATGTCTCCTTTTAGAGCTAATGCAAAAATGTTGGAGAGATTTCCTCCTGGACAGCATCCACAGATAAGCACTGTGATGGCCTCAATAGCCCTAAGATGTAAAAGTTTGGCCAGACAGAAGGCAGTCAAAGGCATTATTCCAAACTGGGCCACCACCGCTATGCCCACGCCACTTGGCCTGATAATGTGGCGCTTGATTTTTTCTATCTCCATGGTGCAGCCCAGGGAAACCATAGTGATAAAGAGGATGATGATAGTGATCCCGTTGATGGCCTTGTCAATGACCGGAGAGAAGGGTGACTGGAAATCTCCAATGGTGCCATTTCCTGATGTGCCATTTTCCCAGTGCTCCATTGTACCAAGCAATAAAGTTGATTCTGTTCTCACTGCTGAAGATAAAAAAAATAATAATAATAAATTACTTGTTTTTCTTAGAATAGTTATTTAATTGTATAAAATCTGACAGCCCTTTCTGTCACATATTTTATATTATACTTTATATTAATATTATATTATTGTCTTGTTAATGTAGTCACGATCCAAATGTTAAATCATTTCATAATATCATATTTTGAAACATTTAGTAAGATCTTGCCCTCTTGGTTTTTATTTCTGTAATTGTGTAAAAAATATACATTTGACTTCTTTCTCTTAAATACACCAAATAAAATGTGTACTGTTATATTAAAACGCATGTATTAAACGGTGATGACATTGATAATAGAAGAAAATTTCAACGTACCTGAAAGCTTTTTTGTTTTAAAAATGTTAAATCCTAGAAGCAGAAATCATTACTGTGATCCTTAATGGGGTATCCCCTGCTTTCAGAAGGATTTCTGTATATAAGACAATTCTTAATCAGTTTCAATCTGCAAAATCTGTATTTTTTCCAAACAAAATTTCTGCTATCTGCTATCAATGAACTGGTTAAGACAATGTTTTGTTATAATTCTGCACCATCACAGCATCATGGTGGAATTAATCTCATTATCAGGCTTTGAACATTGTTGTCTGGATAATTGTTGCTATTGTTTTGAGTGTTCTGTGTTTGGATGTTGTTCATGTATAGTGGTGTATTCTTGTTGTATGCTTCTTGAAAAAAAAAGAGAGATTTATGTTTTGATGTGACTAAGACAAATAGGAAATTGACTTTGCTATAAATTTGAAGTTAGGACATCCTGGCCCAAACTTGGGACTCTCAAAGGATAAATCCCTCTCAAAGGGACTTGTGACTACTAGAGAAACTGAAAAGCCATCTCCAATAGCCAATCTCCATGCTGGAAGGAATGCGAGCCGAACAACAATAAAATAAATAAAACAACAATCATGCTGCTTATATGGAGAGGTAACAACATCCGTTTCACACGATCTGCCTTACAGATTACCACACACACACACACACACACACACACACACACACACACACACACAAAGACTAAGAGTGCTTTAATCTGTTTACTGTGCTACAAGGTTGCAGGTTATTTTTCAGTTTCACTTTCAAAATTTTTGAAAAGAGTTAAAAAGAAAGATTTTGTGGCTAAAAATACAGTCTGGCTCCCTTTGTGTGAAAAAGCACAGTCGTAGTAAACCAAGTGCTTCTAAGATTAAACAAAAAAAGTGCAGATTGAATACTAAGCAGGTTCAATTTCGTCTGGAAATCTTTCATGCAAGGCAAAAATCCAAACAAATAAAGTTGTGCACTTTTAGAACTTTGTAGTCATTCACTTACAATGTAACAAATACATTTTATGCATTGGATGTGCTAGAAATTTTTTTTTCTAATGAATAGAGACAAAATAATAATAATTAATAATAACAATAATAATAATAATTAATCATGCACATTACAAACACAGTAAAGTGATTCTCTTACCCCAATTGAGCGAGTGCATGAAGCCAATCTATACATTTGGTGCACCTCACAAATCTCTCAAAGTCACTCGCTCTTTTACTCCCTTTCTCTTTTTTTCTGTCGCACCCATTCAAGACACCCCCATTCTCTCCTGTTCAAAGCCTATGTAGTGAACTCTGTAATCACATGGTGTTCTGTAATCACTGTGCCGTCCCCCTAGCATGGTTCAAGTGGATTTTTAAATGGATCTCTTTTTTTCTCTTTTTTTTTTTTTACTCCTTTTCCTTTTTTGTTTTATGAAATATTTTAATAAGTGAAATTAAAAAAAATTACTGTTTGCTCTATGCAATTTCTTTTAATATAACAATATAACATGACAGAGTTTCACATGATTAAATCACATGCTCTTAACAAATAGTATGGTCATTCAGAAAGTCATCAAATAAATTTTGAGTATTGAATCACATTTATATACTGGACTTTAAACACAAAAATGAATGTAAAAAGTGTATTTTCTCATGTCACATGGTATCTACAGGGATATGACTTGATGCTAAAATACACAAATAAAGCCTCGGATTGCTAATTTTGTAGTGAATATGAATTGTCTGCAAATGTGCTCAACAAAGGGCTCTTTTATATGCAACCAGCAACGTGATAAAGTTTGTATCATGGCAATTCTCCCAATATGTCAGTATGTGTGGTTCTGTAGTCACACTCATTGATATGCACGAAAAAGGTCTGGGAAAATAGCCAAGCTCGGTCCTCTGCCAACTTCACTTCGTGTCTAGGAGGTCATTATCACTGATGATATTCTCTTGATGCTTCCAGGAGAAAAAAATAAATAAATAAATTATGCAACACTAAATCAATTCTCAATACTGTTGCATACCAAAATCTCAGGAGTGTCTGAACTACTGAAACTGTCCTGTCAGCAACAATGCTACAGAGATCACAGTTTTTATTAGAATTATTAATGCATTGATGCCACATGATATTGTTTGAAATGTTATGATACTATTGTTTATATTATTACAAACAGTACAGGTGTTCCTAATGAAGTGGACAGTGAGTGTAGTGTTATTTGTGTTTACACACTGACCAAATATTTAGTTTCATTGTAGTTAAGAATCACCGCCGAGTGCTTCAGTCAGGGTTCATTGATCTCCCATCTCCAACCTTCACCCCACTTTGTGTTGTGCATATCTAACACAGGGCAGGGACTTCGAGCTGCTGGTGAACATCTAACTTACACCTCTTTACTACATGATTATGGTCCAGAAGGTCCAAGCTGAGTCTGAACATCTTATCTTACACAAATGTATCATAAGCAAGTTTATCTATTGCTTATCCTTGAGTATGTTCGTTCTTACAAATTTTTTTCCTCTGTATCTCTCATTGATTATTAATTTTTAATCTCTTTGTGCTTATCTCCTTGTTCTTTTCCTTCAACAAGCAGCTGTGTACCTACGCAATACATTTACATGTCCTGTACATTCTCGGGTGTGTTTAACATCATTTTGCCAAATAACTTTTCAAAAACATTTCTTAAAAAAAGAACCTAAGTAGAAAAACCCAAATCATCAAGTCGACCCTGGCAAATCATCAAGTCGACCCTGACAGGAAGATACTATATCACAATAATTGTGACAAAGGTGTTGTACTAAGTGTTTCGCAAAACGTCAATTATCTAAGAGTGGACACCTCCTGAAACTGATCAACCCCCGATTACTCAAAGTGCTTACTCATGCTAATGTCCTGAGTGTGTGTGTGTGTGTGTGTGTCTCTGTTGTTTTGTCTTTTTTTCTGTTGTTATTTTTGTTTTTGTTTGTTCTTGTGTTGCTTATATTATTTGTTTTCTGTTGCTTCTGTTGTTGTTTTTTTGTTCTTTCTGTTGGTATTTGTTTTTGTTTTAGTTTCTTGCTTTTGTTGTTTGTTTTTGTTGTTTTTTTCCCCCCTGTTGTGTCGGTTGTTTGTTTTCATGTTGTATCTGTTGTTTATATTCTGTTCTTTTGCTGGTTGGTTGTTTCAGCTGTTTTTTTTTTTTTTTATGTTTCTCATTGTTTGTTTTCTGTTGTTTTTTTATTACTGGTTGTTTGTTTTGTGTTTTTGTTGTTCTGTGTCGTTTATGTTGTTTTTAGTGATTGCTTTTCGGTTGTTTGTTTGAGGCTTTTTAATGATTTGTTGTTTGTTTTGTGTGTTTTTTTTATTGCATGTTTCCTGTTTTTGTTTGTTTTGTGTTGTTTTACTTTGTGTCAGCGGGGCGTGGTCATGAGGCCATTTGTGAATGGAGGGCAGAGGGGGTCTAGTGCCACCATCCGGCATCCAGCCAGCAGGCTGAGGACCATTTGGCGAAATATGTGTAAGGGACAAACAAGAACATCTTATTCATTCTTTATCACCACATTATCTGTTTAAAACTGCTATAAGACAATGTTCATTGGTAAAAGCGCTATACAATGAAGTATAATACATATGAAGTCTCCCGTCACCTCCTCTTTCGTTAACCCCTGTGTCTGTGTTATGTTACTCACAGGTGGGTGATATTGGCATCACAGGAACAGAAGGTAAGCCTGGGCCGGCCTCATGGTACTACATGGAGCCTGGGCATTTCCTTTACCAATGCCCTGTGATGGAGTGGGTATCCAAAGGGGGCACATACCATGCTCAGACCTCAATGCATCAAAGCCCGGTTTAATGTGAGGCTTTGGGTGCTGCACATGTGGGGGAAGTCAACATCAGCTCCACATCAGGACGACATGAATGGGGAGGAGAGCTGCACTCCTGCTCCTTCTGGGGAATTTCTTTTCGCAATCTCTGGCATGCCTTTGACCCCGCAAAAGCAATTGATGGTCAATAAATACAGCTAGATGTTGAGCTATCCTACACATATGTTTCTATTATTAAACACCAGTATGTTCTAGACCTGCACAACTTCACACAATGAGTCACATAACACAAGAGAATTTACATCAGGCCCAAGAAAACAGGGTCACTGAAAAGTGAAATTTAATTGACTGTGGCAAGTTCAATCTGTCACTTGCCTTCCATTCTTCCTGCCTAAACCAGAAAACTATTTGCATTCTTGTTGTTTGTTTTCTGTAGTTTGTTTCTGATGTATTTTCATAATGTGTTTTGGTTTGTATTTTTGCTTCGTTCTTTAAACAACTTGTATTTTTATAAGTGTATCTATGTGTGTCCATGTGTGTCTGGATGTATTTGTGTGTGTGTGCGTGTGTGTGTGTGTGTGTGTGTGTGTGTGTGTGTGTGCCTGTGTTTGTGTGAATCTGTGTGGGTATGAGTGTATTTGCTTGTGTCTGTGTCTAGCTGTGTGTGTGTCTGAGTGTGTTTGAGTGTATATGTGATTTTGTGTGTCCATGTGTGGCAGTGGATCACCAGGTATCTGAGGTGCCAGGCACCATTCAATGGAGCAAGTTGAGCAGCATGTAATACAAAGAGACATACCTGCAGTGAAGAAGACCACAAAGGTGAACAATTCCTGACTTTATGCTTTGACACCCACCTGTGAGACAAGAAAGCATAAATAAGATGGCAGCGAACAAAACAATTCCAATAGGTATTAATGCCGATGAGACGGCAACAACTGCAAATGTGTAACAAGCATCCACCATCTCCAGCCCTGTCCTTCTGTACAGATTGACCATCCTGAGAAAGAGAAAATACACAGACAATGAAGATTTTCTAATAAAATAAAATACTGTTTATATTCTAAATACAGACATACACACACACACACACACACACACACACACACACTTTGTCCACTTGCAATCAAGGAGACATCTAGTGTGAGGAATCAACCACATAAGCCAAATTCATAATTGCTTTTCAAATTCATTATTGCTGCAATACAAGAAATATACACATACTGTAAAAATATTAGTACAGTCACTGACAAGAAAAATATACATACTGTATACATATTAGTACAGCTTCTGACATCGAACACCAACTTATTATAACTAACTATAAACTTTTGCTGTGTGTGTGTGTGTGTTCAAGAGAGAGCTCTGAGCCTTCTAGAAACCAGCATGTTTATAGTGGCATTAAACTGCACACAAGTGGATTCAAATAAAAAAAAATTATAATAAAAATGTGACTTCTAATGGCAACAATTGTAACTAATTTTATTGGTTTTACAGTGATGATGTGATTACTTATGGAAACTTTTTAACATGTAAAAAAATAGATGATTGCAGGGTTACACACTTTAACATGATGGACTTTTTTGTGTTGATTCATGACAAGGACTAGAAGATGTATGACTGGATAGGCAAAGCTGTTTTCCTTTAACCTGTTTAATTTTGTAAATATTTATAAAAAAAAAAAAGTTAAAGTAAAAAGCATGAAGATTATCATTGTGTTTTAAAAACTCAGTTTCCTTACGGATTCATCAGTGATGGAGGCAGCAATTCGCTTAACTTGAACTTGTATATAAGAAAAAAATAAATGATTTTTATTGGTACATTGATACTTTTGTGTTTCATTCACTTATTGCCCTTTTTAACTGTTTTCAATGAATTTATGCTTATGAATAAGAAAATTTATATTTTAGCAATAACTATAATTTATATTTATTTAACTACACATTTTTTTTAATAAAAAAGTCATATTTTAGTCAAAACATGGTTTTCGGTTTTTTGTTCACTCATTGCCCTTTTTAACAGTTATTCATGAAATTATGCTAATTTATATTCATATTAATATTTTCCTAAAAACTATCATATTTCTTTTTTTAAGTCATATTTTTGTCAAAAATGATTTGTCATGTCACCTTTTCGTTTTTCATTCACTTATTGCATTTTAATAGTATTCATGAAATTATGAAAATAAATATAAAAAGATTTATATTTTTATTATAACTATCCTATTTTCTTTTTTTAAAAAACATCACTTTTTTTCAACTTGATTTGCCATGCCACTTTTTTGTTTTTTATTCACTTATTTCCCTTTTTAATGGTTATGAATGATAATATGCTAATGAATATAACATTTATTTTCATAATTATCATATTTATGAAAAAAGTCATTTTTTTTTCAAAGCAGGATTTTTCCAAAATTCATCAGACACATGTTGGAGGAGGTTGACTGGAAATAATAATTTACAAATTTAGAAACTGTAGCTATTGCTTTTTTGCTCTGCTGTTGTCAAGTTTTTTCTTTTAAAAATTCATTAGTTTTAGTGACATACCAAGCATTATAATAAATATTGTGTTTTTCTGGATCATAAGAAGTAACTGTCTTTGTGGTGCCCAAGGGCAGACTGTGCTGGGTCCAGTGAATTCAGGGTGGCTAGGTTATTTGTCCTTCTATAAAGATCTGAATGACTGAAATCAGAGGTATAATGTAATATAGCATGCTGTAGCACGCAGTGTTCCAGGCAACTCTGTGGGAAAGACAGTTTTTCATCATACAGTTTTGATCAGTTGCTTCCAGTCAGCTGACTTCAGATTCACAGTTCATAAAGACTCAGGCCTAAGACATTATTTTTGGCTTGTGCTAATGGAATGTTAAACCAATTTTACAAATATCACAAATGCCATGTTTTTGCTGGCAAAGCAATATATATTCACTTGATTTTTTTATGTTTTTTTATAAGAACACCAGTATACTTGCTTGAATTGAGAGGTCAAGATGTTCTGCTAATGCTGACAACAACAGATGGCAGAAAAGTGTGCTTTTATCATGGCATTTATCATGGCATGGTTGTTGGTGCCAAATATTTCAGATACAGCTGATCTCGGATTTTCACAGACCACATTCACACAACATAGTTTAAACAGGGTGGTGCAAAATACAAAACCATTAGGTAATTAACTGTTTTTTTTGTTTTTGTTTTTCTTCAGTGGAAACACCATATTGTTGAGAGAGGAAAATAATCGAATTGTTTTGAGCTGTAACTAATATAATCACTCTTTACAAACAAGGGTGGACAAAAAGCATGGACAAAACATCAAGCCTTGAGGTATATGGACTACAACAGAACAAGACCACACTGGGTTCTACCTCTGTTAGCCACAGGCTTACCCAATCTGGGCACATTTGTCCAGGCTTCAGCTGTCCATTTTCATTGAAAATGTATCTATGACAGCCTAAAATTCTTGTTCTTGTCTGGTTTCATGAACATTACTATGATGTTTCGCTGCCTTCTCGGTCATCAGATCTGAAATCAATACTTTGAAACATCTGGAGAAATTGTGTGATCCATAGCATGTTTTGAGAGCAATCGGAGGACCTATGTTGAAAGATTTATGATCAAACTCTTGATGTCACCCAGATGAGGATGGGTTCCCCTTTTGAGTCTGGTTCCTCTCAAGGTTTCTTCCTCATAACATCTAAGGGAGTTTTTCCTTGCCACAGTCGCCACGGCTGCTCATCAGGGACAAATTCACACCATTCACCATCACTGTTGATTTGT
Source organism: Silurus lanzhouensis (assembly GCA_039877035.1). Taxonomy (NCBI): domain Eukaryota; kingdom Metazoa; phylum Chordata; class Actinopteri; order Siluriformes; family Siluridae; genus Silurus; species Silurus lanzhouensis. The sequence continues at coordinate 5,851,715 of JBCEWE010000214.1, read as the reverse complement.
GTAAAGCTGCTTTGAGACAATGTCTGTTGTGAAAAGCGCTATACAAATAAACCTGACTTGACTTGACTTGACTTACCCAGTATTAGTGTAGGGTCCCTACTATAGTTCCCAGTGAGTGTATATTGTAGTTTATGCATAATCGTATGAATTGCAGCAACATTCTGGTCTACACTAGCCTTTTATAATTTACTGATGTATGAAGATATAAGTAGAGGTGGCTTTCTGTGCACTGTTAGTTTGTATTAATTAACATGTACTAGTTAGCTACTAAACCACAAAACCCTATCGCAATCCTTGCTGCATTTCTATACAGGCTCTGTCAGAATTAATATTATGATTTGCTAATTGAATATCAATCTTAGAGGTTTATGAATGATCATCAATAATTACATCTGCTACAGAATGAGCCCTTGTGGAAATAAAGAGTCTTCAGGGCTTCTGCACCTAGGAGCATGGAGCTCCTGTTAGAATTAGATTAGATTCAAGAGCTTTCTTCTTGTTTTGGAATACAGTAGAACAATATAACAGACTCCAATGAAAAAGACACGTCTTAAAAAATGTAATTCCAACCTGGTAAACTCTGTCCTCTAGTGTGGAGACAGTTTGTATATTGAAGATGGTACCATGCTAATGGCAGTCAATTGAAACAACTTCCATTTCTCAAAACCTACATTAAGTATTTCTATTAACTAGCTACATTATAGGTTTTAATTATCCTACTCTTTTATTATTGCTGTATTTTGACTTATTTACTTACTAACTATCTCTTAGGTATCCTAAAGATTTTCTAATTAAATTATTTACTTTAAGGTTACTAACATGAACACTTTCTATAATACTAACAATAACAACATCAATAAATAATAATAATAATAAAAAAAAAATATATATATATATATATATATATATATATATATATATATATATATATATATATATATATATATATATATATATATATATATACAGTGCCCTCCACAATTATTGGCACATTTAAGATGTGGTCGTGGACTTCAAAAAATTCTCCTTTTTTTTTAAAACAACATAGAACCCAAATGCAAAAAAAGAGAAAAATCCAACCTTTCATTTAAGTACATTACTTTGGTGGTAAAAAAATCACACATTTAGAAAAAAAAAAAAAACTTGAAATCATGTGTGCCACAATTATTGGCACCCCTGATGTTAATACTTTGTACAACCTCCTTTTGCCAACAAGACAGCACTTAATCTCCTCCTATAACATTTCACAAGATTGGAGAACACAGAGAGAGGGATTTTTGACCATTCTTCTTTGCACAATCTTTCTAGATCATCCAGTGTCCTGGGTCCTCTCTTATGCACTCTTCTCTTTAGCTCGCCCCACAGGTTTTCGATTGGGTTGAGGTCTGGGGACTGAGATGGCCATGGGAGGACCTTGAGTTTGTGACTGCTGAACCACTTTTGTGTAGATTTTGCCACATGTTTTGGATCATTATCCTGCTGAAAGACCCAATGACGACCCATCTTCAGCTTTCTGGCAGAGGCCATCAGGTTTTTATTTAAAATATCCTGGTACTTCAAAGCGTTCATAATGCCATGCACCCTAACAAGGTTTCCAGGGCCTTTGGAAGAGAAACAGGCCCACAGCATCACAGATCCTCCACCATACTTCACGGTGGGCATGAGGTGCTTTTCGGCATACTCATCTTTTGTTTTACGCCAGACCCACTTAGAGTGTTTGTTGCCAAAAAGCTCAATCTTAGTCTCATCTGACCAAAGCACACGATCCCAGTTGAAGTCCCAGTACCGCTTAGCAAACTCCAGACGTTTACGTTTGTGAGTGTTAGTGAGAAAAGGCTTTTTCCTTGCATGCCTCCCAAACAGCTTGTTGGCATGTAGAGAGCGTCTGATGGTTGTTTTGGAGACTCTGTGACCCCAAGATGCCACTCTTTGATGCAATTCTGTGACGGTGAGCTTGGGAAATTTTTTTACTTCTCTTACCATCCTCCTCACTGTGCGTTGTGGCAAGATAAACTTGGGACCTCTTCCAGCCTTGTTTGTCACTGTTCCAGTTGTTTTAAACTTCTTAATGATTCCTCTGACTGTAGATACCGGCAAGTTAAGGCGAGTGGCTATTTTCTTGTAGCCATTGCCTGACTTATGAAGGTCGACACACATCTGCCTTACTTGAATGGTGTGTTCTCTTGTCTTTGCCATGTTGACAAATGGGTAAGAGAATTAGGCCTCTGTGTCACGTCATATTTATACCCCAGGGAAACAGGAAATCATGAATTACTAATTAAAAGTCCCTACAGAACTACAGAAAAATATATATAAAAAAAAAAAACAATTACATTTTTCAGAGGAATTGTTAGGGGTGCCAATAATTGTGGGACACATGATTTCAAGTTTTTTTTTTTTTCTAAATGTATGATTTTTTTTACCACCAAAGTTATGTACTTAAATGAAAGGTTGGATTTTTCTCTTTTTTTGCATTTGGGTTCTATGTTGTTTTAAAAAAAAGGAGAATTTTTAGAAGTCCACGACCACATCTTAAACAGGGGTGCCAATAATAGTGGAGGGCACTGTATATATATATATATATATATATATATATATATATATATATATATATATATATATATATATATATAAATATATATGCAACCAAATGCAACTCTCGGGAGCTGACTAAGCATGCTCCTAAGCTAAGCAAACATAACTTCAACTACAGGGAGTCTGAAATTTTTATAAAACTATGCTCACAGGTTTTCATCAAAGAAAGGAACAAATAATGGTGAAACATTTTAAGATTACATCATTGCCTTTTAGATTATTTCCAAAGCATGCTTGACCACAAATCAAAAAGTCCTGCCATAGCAATTCTAGTCCCTTTACCTGATTCCCATAAAAACCTATGGTTTAAACTGACAAGGAGATTCCCCATCATGGACTTGTTTAAAGGATTTCCAGATTTCCTGAGATCCTGTATGTAGAAATGATCTTAGATCCCTTGCCATGTATTCTCCAACTTCATGAGAAGATTTAGATCAATGATCAAGGAAGGTGACACACTCAAAGCAAAAAAGGAAAGTAACACAAACAAGTACTGACTAAATGGATACCAATAATAGTTACACATAAATTTAACAATAGTGCCAAATATATATTTAACAAAACGGTGTTGTGTTTGCAATTGTTTCATATTCATGAGAGCAAAGTATTTCTCTGATTAATTTTTTTTAAATAAAAGATTAAAGAGTTAAGCAGTAATGACCATATTCCACAGCCTTCTTTTCATTGTCATTGAAAAATTCACTTGCTGTGATAATCAACAGTAACATGCTGCATAGTTGCATGGGCCATTTTATTTTTTATTCATTTTAGTGTTACACATGCCATGCTTTCCAGCATTACTGGCACAGATTATACAAAATTAGTAAAAAGGTCCTTCTGTACATTATCAATTTTCTATTCAAACATCAGTGAAATATATTTTTTTATATGGCAACATTTTAATAAATAATATTTCATTTATTAATTTTAAATATGTGGCAAAAAAAAAACTCTGTCTTGGGTTGTTCATTAGACAACCATTCTGGAAAATAAACAGCATACCCTCCATGAACCATTACTGAAACAGTGAAGCAAAGCAGAGGACTCCTTCAAAATAATATCACTGACTTACAGATACCCACTGTATGTGTTTATTCTTTAGATATTGTACATCTTTTTATGTATTCATTAGTTATCTTTCATTTGTAATCTAACAAATTCTTACTCTCTGAGTTGCTGTAATACATTAATTTCTATTTGCGAAAAAAGTTATCTGTCTGTCTGTTTAACTATATCACTATATGAAAAGAAAATCATTTAGATCTCTTAAAAAACACGAGTGCCTATAGAGACTGCATGAGAGACTGGTGAAGATGATTTATCAACTGATCAGCCTCCTGTTAAGAGCGACATCTGGTGGCAAAACCTGGGATTGTACAGTACAGTATGAAGCTGGTTAATACTGCAGTAATGACATGAAATACATTAGGAAAGTAATTTGTAATATATAATATGTTGACTAATGTATCTATCCAAACATCTGCTGCAGCAAAAAGTGGACCTGGTTCACTTTGTTCAGAAAAACAGCCATGAGTGTATTGTTAAGTATAATGCAGCAACAAGTAGTGTGTGTTTTCAGTTATCATGGAGAAATCTGCATCCAAAGCATGAAGATGACTGACATTGCTCAGCTCCTCTTGTAGGGCTATGATGCTTAAAAGACTGAAGTATTAAGTCAAAAGTTTTGACATGCCTTGATTTTTATTGTTTCCAACATTATATATTAATAGTGAAGACAAATACTGAAGATAATTAGAATGCGGATACTGTAGACTTGGGCGTAAATTTCATTTAACAGTAGAGGGGGGACAATAAATATAGAATTTCTCATTAACAATTTTTGAAGGGGGACACAAATAATACAGTCAAATTGTACTTATAAAGACACAATGTCCCCACAGTGAAACACTTTGCTTTTATCATTATTATTGTAGCATGGAGACTGCGTCATTATGGTTATTTTCAAAGTTTTTCCTCAGGTTCAATGACAAAGCAAAACAAGGAATTAAAAAAAAGTTTACATTTTTATTTAAAATTTATTAAAGCACTTAAGAACAGAATAGAAATTGATTATAAAAATACAGTGGGTCAGTTCGGATGTAGCAGCGCTCATTTATTAAATGCACAGATAAACAATATGCTAATTGTATGTTAATGTTTTTTTTTGGGGGGACAACCCTCGGATGGGGGGGGACATGTCCCCTCCGTCCCCCCCCGGATTTACACCCATGACTGTAGACTTGCACTTCAGACTCTTTTCCACAGATTGAACATACTGAACTTTTATTATACTGCTGGACCTTATAGTGTACAATTAAAGAATAAATATAGTAAGAATCAAAACTAGGCAAAGACAAAAGAGAAAGATAGGTCTACCTAAGCAATCCAAAAGGGGATTAAAATACCATTTCAGCAGAGTATAATTTTATGATTAGATGTTAACAAAGAAAATTGTTTGCAAGGGTTCTGAGCTAGGAATAATATAAAATAAAAAACAGCAAATTATTAGAATCCATTTTGTACAAGTGAGTCTGTTTTCATTTAAGTTTCTGTTTACTTACAGAAATGATCAATTCATTCACTTAAGGATTTTAAAATTCAAGTGAAACTAATATCTAACAACAATAATTAATATTATATAGTATTGCAAAGTTTAGTCATATGACTGATATTGTAGAAATGCCTTCTATGGTTTTTGTCTTTTATGTAATAAAAATTATAATTTTTATTATATCACATTTATTAGTTTGACTTTGCCACCGCTGTGTCACTCATCTACTTCATCGTGGATCTAAATATACATCCATGTTCCTGTAAAGCTGCTTTGTGCGAATGTCTACAATCCAATTTCAGTTGTATTTATATAAAACTTTAACAAATGACATTGTCCCAAAGCAGCTTTCAGAGATAAAAGATTTTATAACATTTGAATTTATATTAGAGCCTATAAGTTTATACTCAACGAGAAATCCAGAAATGGCTGTGGCAAGTAAAAACTCCCTGAGATGTCAGGAGGAAGAAACCTTGAGAGGAACCAGACTAAGTAAGGGAACTCATCATGTCCATTCATTATAGTTTTATCATTGTTGAGGTGTACTGTTCAGTAATGGGTGCTTAAAACAGAACTAGGTAGTAATGAAGTACAAATACTTTGTTACTGTACTTAAGTAGAATATTTTATCTAGTATCAGTACTTTACTTATCTTACTTATATAGTACTTATTTTTTGTCCATTTTACTATACAATTTCATTTTTATTTGTATAGAAATGAACATTTTAACAATGAACATTGTCTCAAAGCAGCTTTACACAGATAACGTGGTGATAAAGAATAAATAAGATGTTCTTTATAAGTGTAAGTTTGTCCCTGATGAGCAAGCCAGTGGCGACTGTGGCAAGGAAAAACTCCCCGAGATGGCATAAGGAAGAAACCTTAAAAGGAACCAGACTCAAGAGGGAACCCATCCTCATCTGGGTGGCACCGAATGTCCATTTATTAAAGATGATTTTGCAGGGTGCAGTGATGGTGATCAGATACAAACTGTAGTCCTGAGTCAGTGTAGCAGACTGTTGACATTAACTACATTCCAAATCCAAATCCTCAGAGTTCCTGTTCTTACTGCATAATTTCATGGATCCCCAGGGTGTTGATGAGAAACCATCTCCAGCTGCACAGAGTGGCCTCTAATCGAAGAGACTGTGCAGAGGTAGGCCAGGCCAGCAGATCTGAGGAGGGGAGAGGTGCAGGAAGAGTGGTCACTGGAACCTCGGGAGCATGTTTAATCTCGACTGAGAGAGAGAGGGGGGGGGGGTGACAGGGAGAGAAGGATATGGATTATTAAGTATCCTTATTGTTGTATGAAAGTTAATGTCACTGTGCAGTTGCGACTCCAGCAAGACCCGCTATGGCAGCATAACTAAAAGGGAGAACCAGAACTTAACACAGACATGAGGGATCTCTGGGATAAGAGACGATCTTACACCACCGTCAACAAACCTGAGTGAACTTGTGAGAGTGAGGAGACGACAGCATACAAATATCCAAGTTCACCAAAAACTCCATATCCATCATCCCTCCAGATCTGCTCCTTTACCTAAAAAAACTACTGATAAAAGACTTGACTAAATAAATATTTATATGTAATATAAATATATATGTAATAAATATATATTTTTATCCTCGACTTGAACACTGAGACTGAACACTGTGTCTGAGTCCCGAACACTGATTGGAAGGCTGAACCATAACCATTCATTATTTGAGGTACCAACAAATAGCCTGCACCTTTTGATCTAAGTACGTGTGGGGATCATATTGGTACAGAAGTTCACTCAGATACTGTGGCGCGAGACCGCTAAGTGCTTTATACGTTAGTAGTAGTATTATTAGTATTTTATAATCAATGCGAGATTTAATTGGGAGCCAGTGTAGAGTTTTTACACAAATATCTGGATTTTCTATTTTATAAAAACTACTGTAATAAGACATTGTAGCAGACTGTTGATATTATTTACTGTCCAAATCCATCCTCATAGTTCTTGAGTTGCTAAAATGTCCTAAATGCATGGTCCCTCTAATAAACCTAATCCTTTCCATCCTTGTCACTCCCATTGAAAATCTTAGCATCTTCAGCTCTGCTACCTCCAACTCCACCTCCTGTATTTTAGTCAATACCACTGTCCCTAAACCATACAACATCGCAGGTTTCACCACTGTTCTATAAACTTTCCCTTTCACTCTTGCAGATACCCTTTTTATTACAAATCACTCCTGCCATTTTTCTCCACCCACTCCACCCTGCCTGCACTCTTTTCTTCACTTCTCTAACACACTCTCTATTACTTTGCACTGTTGACCCCAGGTACCTAAACTCATCCACATTCACAACCTCTTCTCCCTGCAACTGCACCACACCACTGCCCTCTCTCTCATTCATACACATGTACTTTGTCTTACTCCTACTGACTTTAAATTCCCCTTCTCTCCAGCACATACCTCCACCTCTCCAGGCTCTTCTCAACCTGCTCCCTACTTTTACCACAAATCACAATATCATCCGCAAACATCATAGACCATAGAGACTCCTGTCTGACCTTGTCCGTCAACCTGTCCATTACCACTGCAAACAGAAAAGGGCTCAAAGCTGATCCTTGATGCAATCCAACCTCCACCTTCAACCAGTCTGTCGTTCCTACTGCACACTTCACTGCTGTCACACTGTCCTCATACTTGTCCTGCACCACTCTCGCATACTTCTCTGACACACCAGACTTCCTTATACAATACCACAACTCCTCTCTCGGCATCCTGTCGTACGCTTTCTCTAAATCTGCAAACACACAATGCAACTCCTTCTGACCTTCTCTATACTTCTCCATCAACATTCTCAAAGCAAATATTGCTGGCTATCAATACCTGGCATGGTCATTGGTAATCTGGGCCTCCCTATAAAGCAAGAAACCCAGTTAACACAATTCAACAAGTCTCCTTTCACTGCAGTCACAGCTGCACCTTATACACCATCTCTAGCACAGTCATCAATATTAAACTTATTAAATGACCCCAGGTTTTCTGTGCATTTTTGTGTATTTTTTTTCATGCATTATGGTTTTCCTGGGAATTTTAAATAAATGTCAAGTTGTATGTTTTTGTTTTTGCTGTTTTAAACTGTTTCGGCTGAACTTTCCTAACAATATACAGCTTTTCGTGAAAAGTCTCTCTTGAAAATTTTATTGTAAGTATGTCTGCTATCAAATAAATTTCTCCTCCTTTGTCAGCCATTGTGGATTAAAACAAGCTATTAAATATATTTAATATATACAGATGTGGTTTGCAAGCTCCGACTAGTGCGCTCTCTGACAACTGAATCACAGGATGTGAAAATACTGACATTATTGTACACCTGCTTAATGGTGTAGTCCATGAATCTGATTGTTGATTCTGAGTGTTTAAGCCAGCAGAGAAGGCCTTGCTTGCCCTGATAGCCCAGCTAGTGATGAAGGTAAAGGATTAATAATTTCTATACAGTCAGACCCTTACGACATTTCAGAAATATGACGGTCACCTCAGACGGGAAACAAATTTAAATAATATTTTTTTATTTAGTTAATTTGTACTATCTAAAAAAAATGTAAATGTGTTTACAGTGCCTCTTTATGTCTGCGTCAGAATGCATCAAATAGTAGTCACTGTTCTCGATTTACGACCTGATGGACTTACTACCGGTTTTCGGTCCCTATCTACGTCGTAAGCTGGGGTCTACCTATACTGTCATTGTATCTAAAGGATCGATTTTTAAATGGAAGTATCGATCCTATCTGTTTTTTACACAAGTGAGTTCAGAACAATAATATGCCGTATAGTATATACATATTTATACAACTTAAATAGGAATGCCAGTGAGAACTACTGTATACCTTCTTCCACTGAACCACTGCTTCTCATGATAGTGTTCGCTCACTCAGTCGAAGCACACTCAGCGCAGAAGATGCAAGTGCATGGCTGCGATTATGACCGGAGTTATTTCACTCCACTTAACATTGATTAAGCTTCATGTGACATTTGTCAAAAAACAATACGCCACTGTGGCAATACCACAAATATGAAAAAGCATCTTAAATTAAAACACCCTATAGAGCAAGACAGAGTACAGCTGAGGCAAGCACAGGAGACAACACTGACACGGCCCTTGGCTTGAGGCAACGTTTTATAGCAAAATCATTTGTGAGAGACCTTCAGAGATATTATCCAGGTACAAAGTGGTGATCAGGTTATTTGAATACAAAAAGTCGAGTTACATTTATTTATATTTATACTTTATACTATACAGATTGTTTCACATATGATGCTTTAGTATTTCATGTGGAGCAGAATATTACACGTATATGAGTAAAAATATTTGGGAAAAAATATTTTATACATTTTATTATTTATTAAAACAGTGTATACATATTTCATATAAGTATCGGTATCTGTATTGATATCGACGATACTTGTCTTGAAAGCACAGTGGAACCTCGATACTTGTGGCTCGAAAGTTCGGAGTAACATTTCAAAACAGACTTTGTACTAATAAATTACATAAAAAAATGTCAAACTATTTTATTATTGTATAATTCATTTAAAGTAGTAAATAAAACATTCATGACAAGTAGATCACAATTTTTGTTGAGTTTACAGTAAAGTACATGTACAATTCCCCTTGAAAAAGGAACAAATAAAAACACCTCGCGATTTTTTGTTACTCGCGAGGGGTCATAAAAACATAACCCCCGCGAGTATCGAGGTTGCACTGTACATGGTATCGGATGGAAGATAAAATAAAACGTATCGCCCATCCCTAGGCCCAGCTAGTGAGCCTCGCTTCCTTTAAGAACCTTCATGCCCGGCATGCCTCGCGCCACCGCGCATGCGCGCACTTCGCGTCAGTCACGTGTACACGTCTGCTCGAGTGGCTGTAGTCTCGCCGTGGAGCTGTGCTGTGTGCAGTCTGCTCGGAATCGGGAGTGGGGTTTCAGTCCGGATCAGAGAATGAGTGATAACGATGACATCGAAGTTGACAGTGATGTATGTCACACTGCTCCTCTCTTGATTCGAGCTCGGGCGTGTGTTTGTGGAAGTGTTGTGAATGTGTAATGGATCGGACGCGTGCTTCAGTGCTTTATTTCCCAGTAGCTAGCTAGCCTACAGAGAGCTTACTGAGTTAGCCAGAAAGCTAGCGCTGCTTGTTTTTTTAGTGATTTCCTCATCCACTTTGAGTGTGTGACCGATCATGTGAAATGATTTAGATTCAGATTCGTGTCTCTTCGTTTCCAGTTAATTCGGTTTTCTTTCGGTTTGTTTTTTTTCCAGGAAGAGTCGTCGAGATTTCTCCCAGTGGTATGTAGCGGCTTTGCTAACTCATGAGCTCTTGTTGTTGTTGCTGCTGCTGCTGCTGCTGATGTCGTCTTCATGTGGCCTTCAGGTCCATTATCATCTTGATCTTCATTAACCTCAAGCATTACTTTGGAAAAACATGTCCACTTCAAACATTTCTTACTTATGCATGGTCATATGACTGCCTGATTGACCAATGAGCCAACTGCTAAACAACAATTATATTATAAAGCTCTTAATACAAGAAAAACAAATGCACAGGCATGTCTGATAAATCCAGATCAGATGCTCTTGTATAGTACATAAGCTGGTTACATGCAGTATCCTGTGTCAGACCTGCTATATTTCTCTTTATATTGTACCTCTGACATCAAGATAAGTGTTTCAAAGCGTCTTATGAACTTAGTGCTATAGACACCAATACAACAGTATAGAAAATAATTGAAGAGTATATTTTTTTTATAAGAAGTTTTATTTTTGATGATTCAACTTGTATTAGTCTTCTACTTAGGGTTCATCCAATCAAATCCTTTCTAGTATATCTATGTCCCGCCCCCTTTTCCAAGGGTGAGTCGTGCAAACATGGTAGTAAACTTGTAAATCTTCTGTTTGAGGATAAAACTCATCCATTTATCCTTTTAGAGAAGTGTGGAGGAAGTTTTCCGTTACACGATTTACAATTTTCAGTGTTTCGCTCTGGGGAAAGAGTGATTTCAGGAACGCCTTTTATACATCTGTATACGTTGTTGGAATGCGAGAGCAAGGAGTGTCATTTTATCCGCCGTTCAGGTGGTCACTGATAGTCGTTGAACCTCGGCTCAGACGTGTGCAGTTATCATTTCAAAAAGCACAACGTCTCAGAAAACCTTATTAAACCTCATTAGATGTGGACGAAGTTGTTCACAGTCGAAAAAAGCTCTTTCTAAACACCTTGCTGTTTCATCTTTTATTTATTTCGCTAAATTACCATTGTGTAATTATATTGTTTTGAGGGGGTGTAACGTGTTTTCAAACGCTGTTATTTGTTGTGTAAATCAGTGAAGCGCTCTTATACAATGTCAGTTCCTGATTCTGAGGGAAATAAAACATTGGTAATCGAACTGCTGACACACCTAACACGAGTTTATCACAGTGTCACGGGCAGCTATCGTTTTTCTTCGATCCAAAACATGTTTGAGGAAAGAAAAAAAAACCCTACGACACAGACACTTTTCACACGTCGTAAATTTAAAATAATAGGTTTCAGAACGTTCTAGTCTTAATGATTAACAATCGGCGATTTTTCATCCAGCCACCTCTCTCTCGCACTGGACGACTCGCGTTTCCTATCCCTTCAGCTGAGAGGGTTTGAACTGACAGGAAGTTTTAATAACCGCACAAATGAAATAGCTTGTTCAGATGTGGTAAGCAAAAAAAAAAAAAAAGCACCGCATGGGGCAGAAGCTTGAGTCAGATAGGCTTATGTCAATCAAGAACAGGAATTTAAGCCTACAGTCGATATGACCGAAAAATTCTATTCTATTCAGTTTAATTCTATTCAGTTTAATTTAGCATGATGGTGAGTTTGTAGAAAAAGGGGAAAGTGTACAAAGTTTTCATCTGCTGCTTTGCATCTGGTGCTTGTTTTTTTCAGCGTCTGTGTGTTACTGTCTCCTGTCATCAGAATTGAATGTTATTTTTAAACGTTTTGTGCCATAAAGACATTTTTAAAGGAGTGAAATTAGAATGTTGCAGTTTGTGAGGAACCGTATCACTCCATGACCTCAGGAGTAAACCTCTTGATGACTTTTACTCATAAATTCAAAAAAGATCAAATCATAGCGCTTTTCCTTGTTAGCAGAATTATAGTACGCTATTGTAATGATACTTATTTCGTGTCTGCATAAGAACCCGGCCTGTTTTATTTCACTGCAGGCAGACAAGCGAGCACACCACAACGCACTGGAGCGCAAACGGAGGGACCACATCAAAGACAGCTTTCACAGTTTACGTGACTCTGTGCCTTCTTTACAAGGAGAGAAGGTTGGAGGACATTTTTTAATTCTGACTTTTAATTGTGTTAAATATTTGGTGCATATAAATATAAGGTGTTTGTTTTTCTTTACCACTGTTTAGTTCTGAGTGAAATGGTGGTCTGGGACGATACAAATTAAAGATATTTATTTTAATGATCCATGGAATGTTTTAGAAAACATGGATATTTTGAAATCAATACTTAACACTCCAATTAAACCAAATCTGTTCAGAATCTACCAGAATGGCACTTTATATGGCTTCTTGGTACATTATCCCCATTCCTCTCTCTTTTTTTTCTTTCTTTTTTTTAAAAAAAAAAAACCTTTCAAATCCATCAAATTCTCCTGCCCATAACCTTCAGTTTGATTCCAGTTCAAAACCATTGAACTCGAGTAATTCGATTACAGAAATTAATCAATGCTTCGTTTAGACCATTTAACTAAACACTAAAAGCACCGTGTTTCCCACGGACTGTTATTACTGACGCACCACCTGCTAAACTCCGGCGCGCTCTGGACAGGGAACACAGAAGACGCTGCAGAATGAAAAACTGAGGAACGGGGAGAAAACAGCGAGAGGCAGAGGAGAAGATTCAGACCACAGAAAACGGCAGAAAGTTTTTAATGTTTGGGATCATTTCAAACTAAATCATAAAGAAAACACGGTGCAGTGCGTTTACCGTTTTTAAATAGATTTTACTATTTGTATTTATATACAGTGCGGTCGTGTAGAGCAGGTAGTGGAGGAGTTTTAGCGATAAATACACGGATACGGTTCGTGGAAAATTTCAAGCGGCTTTTCCGTATCTTGTGTTGTGATGCGCGGCCGCTGTGGAGGGACTTTTTGAACGTAACTGTATTTGTTTTTTGATGTAATATGGCTATTAAATGGGTTTCACTGAAGATCCTGTTTGCAATTTCAGCAAAAAAAATTAAATTTTTCCAGAACGAAAAAACAAATTACTTCACTCTCTAATAAAAAAAAAAGGGCTTCTTATTCGATTAATCGATGGAATAATCGTCAGAATACTCGAGTACTAAAATAATCAATAGCAGCAGCTCTATTTGGATGTATGCTTTGGATCATTGTTCTAATGAATGGTAAAATTCCTTTTCATCCTCACTTTACTACCAGACAACTGAAGCATGTGCACCAAAATTGACTGCTGTTTGTGGGGATTCATGATTTCCTCTGTCCTTTATATCAGTGGTCCGGGCACCGGTCCGTGGGTCAATTGGTACTGGGCCGCACAGAAAGAATACATAACTTACTTTATTTCCGTTTTATTAATCATCTGATTCTGAACGGAAAATTATCGGATTCTCTCCACCACATCTGTCCACGACTCACTCTTGATGCATGTCATGATGCCTCGGTCACATGTCTTACCAGCTTCTTAAAGTCGCTGCTCCGGCCGCTAACACATAATACATTACCGCTAAATTCAAACACCCAAGCAAACAAAATAAACAAGAAACAACACAGTGGATTCACGTTTATTATTATATTTAGAAAATACCATGCCGGTCGTTTCATTTTATTTTGTTGCATTTATCCACCACACCGGTCCGTGAAAATATTGTCTGACATTAAACTTTAACAAATAATTGTCCGTGGCGCAAAAAAGGTTGGGGAAAAGCAGTGTTCTACCAAACATACAGTACCTTATGGAATTGGTCTCATAGACTATAATACATTTTCAAGGTTTATTTTTTACATTACAGATGTCGGTGCAAGTTTGTACAATGAAATTCGTAAGTGAGGCTCCAGGCGAACTACAGCAATATTAAATATTAAACATTAAACAGAAAACAAAACAAAAGAAGAAAAAGGAGAGAGAAGTAGTAGAGGCAAGATAAAGTGTGTGTGTGTGTGTGTGCATGAGGTTTTCTTGGAAGAAAAAAAAATTTGGAAGACCGAGTATGACAAGGAGAATGAATGTTTGGTGTGCAGAAAATACACAAAGCTACGTAGTGTGTAAGGTGTAATAGTACTGAGTGCAGTGGTAACACACACAGTAACGACACACGGTTCGAGGTGATTTGGTTGATTGTGGATGTTTTTTGTGAGAGTTTTTTGTCCAACCAGACACGTAAAGAATGAGAGATTGTCGTCACATGAGGCGTAATCTGCACTTGTCAGACATTCCTGCATTTGTTTTAATGTTGCCGTAGGTCTCTTCTCGGCCTCCCAGCTACATTGTGTGTCTTGTCCGTTTATACGTACTGGAGACGCATCCTGTTTTGATTTTGCCGTGGTGCACAATCTTCTCTCTTTGCTGATGATTGGCTTTATGTTGTTCATTCCACGGAACAACATAATTCTTTTCAGCCCCTCTGCTGATCGATATCCTTTTAACAATAGAGACTATACTTGCTTTGTAGTCTGTGTGTGGACCATGGCTTCAGCTGTGAAGTGAAACCAAGATGATGTGAGATGATTGAGAACATCGAGACACAGTCACATCATCGATTATAAAAGGGTGTGCGAACTTATGCATTCAGATTATAGGAACTTTTTTCTCGTTGTTCTCGAAAAATGTGTCTGATTTCAATTCAATGTTTATATGTACTAACTTCACATTAAACCTGTAGGGGTGTGTAGACTTTTTCTCTCAATTGCAATAACCTCCTTCAATTATTCTCCATTCAAGTAGCATTCTTGTTATTCATAAACGTCCCTGCGGTACCAAGGTGCTATATAAAGTGACAGCAGGTTCCCTCTAAGTCAGGTTTTGTTCAAGTGGTTGGATGTCTACATGGTGCGGTAAACTTGATATGAGTCTGATTTTCTTCCTTTTTACTGATGAATACAGGATTTCAGAAAAGTGCAGTTTTTGGAATTTTTGGGACAAATTCTTCCCAGTTTGACCAGTTTTCCCAGACCGCCACACATTTTCCATACATGTATACTGTAAAAATGTGTATTCAAAGTCATTTGTTTATTGATTTAAAGTTTGTGATCGAGTATAGTTACAGTAAGTTAAGCATTTAGTAACTGCTCCATTTTGAAAAGTTTGCTCTTCATGTTTTAAACTGTTTGATGCAAGTTAAGAGCATGAACTTTCTAACTTCGAAAGAATCTTTTTAAGATTATTATTGTGTTGATAAATGAATGCCATGATCGAACCTCCCGTCATGATTCAGATGTGTGACAGCACTTTGTCAAACAGGCCTCCCGAGCTCAGATTTTAGACAAAGCCACAGAGTATATCCAGTACATGCGCCGCAAGAACCACACGCACCAACAGGACATCGATGACCTGAAGAAGCAGAATGCTTTGCTGGAGCAGCAGGGTAAGTGTGAGTTTTGTTTTTTTTATATATATATATATATTTATAGTAAAGCATGCGTTGAAATTAATAACCAGTGCCAGAGGAAGCATTTACTAGTGGCAGGTAATTCTTAATTAAACCTACTGTGCTGCTATTATCTACAGCATTGCCAAACTTAAGGGTTTAAGCATTTTCATTTATTATTTGCTACGATGGCACTGGAGACACCTGAAGACTTTTCCGCTTTCTCAACTAAAGCATCCAGCTGCAACATTCATTTATTTGTTCCTGATGTGAAATCCGACCTGTGAATTCACAAATGTGTCTGGTAAACCAGCAAAGACAACAGATTTAGTTTCAGCCCTGTTTATCAAACTGAACTTAACCAATCATGAGCATCTGAGAGTTCATGCATGCGGAAAAGGACAGCCAGCGCTTTACTCGAAGTCTTCCCTGAACCATAACATGAGCAAAATTGCTATTGCTTCAGGTGTCTCAGAGCAATCATATACAGGTGCATCTCAATAAATTAGTATATCATTAAAAAGTTGACTTATTTTAGTAATTTAATGTAATAGACTCATCACACACAGACTGGTTTATTTCTTTTAATTTTGATGATCTCAGAAAATTTTAATATTGTGAGAAAGTTCAATATTGGAGACTTTGGTTTCACACTCTAATCCAAACACCTGCAAAAGTTTCCTGAGCCTTAAAATGGTGTCTCAGTCTGGTTCAGGCTACACAATCATTGGGGAAGACTGCTGACTTGACAGTTGTCCAGAAGACGATCATTGAGGATGATCAAGAATGGACTGCAGCTGGAGTCAGTGCTTCAAGAGCCTCCACACACAGATGTATCCATGGGCTACAACTGATGCATTCCTTGTCAAGCCACTCCTGAACCAGGGACAACGACAGACGTGTCTTACCTGGGTAAAGGACAAAAAGGACTGGATTGTTGCTCAGTGGGCCAAAGTCATATTTTCACATAAAGGAAAATATAGCATTTCATTTGGAAATCAAGGTCCCAGAGTCTGGAAAAAGAGAGAAGAGGCACAGAATTAAAGTTTGCACAGTCAGTGGTGGTTTGAGGAGTCATCACATCTGTTGTTGTTGGTCCACTGTGTTTTATCAAGTCCAAGGTCGGCATAACCGTCTACCAGGAAGTTTTAGAGCACTTCATGCTTCCCTCTGCTGACTAGCTTCATGGAGATGCTGATTTCATTTTCCAGCAGGATTTGGCACCTGCCCACTGACAAAAGCAGCAAAAGTTTGTTATATGTCCATGGTGTTGGTGTATTTGACTGGCCAGCAAACTCACCAGACCTGAACCCCAAAAAGAGAATCTTTGGAGTATTGTCAAGAGGAAAATAAGAAACAAGAGACCATAAAATGCAGATAAGCTGAAGGCCACTGTCAAAGAAACCTGGGCGTCCATATCATCTCAGCAGTGCCACAGACTGATCACCTCCACTCCTCGCCGAATTGAGGCAGTAATTAAAGTAAAAGGAGCCCCTACCAAGTATTGAGTACATATACAGTAAATGAACATACTTTCCAGTAGGCCAACAATTCACTAAAATGTTTTTTATTGGTCTTATAAAGTATTCAAACATTTATTAATTTTTTAGGTTTTTGTTAATTATGAGCCCAAAGCATCAAAATTTAAAGAAACACTTGAAATATATCAGTCTGTGTGTAATAAATTTATGTATTATAATATACGAGTTTCCCTTTTTGTATTGAAATTTCTAAACTAAATCAACTTTTTTATTGATATTGTAATTTATTGAGATGCACCTGTAAAAGTCTTCACCCTTCCTATTTGGTAACTCTAATATGAAAAGGGAGAGCTCGCTATTGGGTAGAAATGAGCACATGATCAGAAATAGACGTTTTGTACAAGCTTTATTTGTTCAAGTAGTGTTGCTGAGTGCCACAGTGAAAATGCCAAATGCTTCATTATTTTGATTTTGTGTGCATTTGTGTTTTTTTGTGTGCCCATGCCAGTCCGTGCTCTAGAGAAGGCCAAGGGCAACACACAGCTGCAGGCCAGCTACTCATCAGACAGCAGCTTGTACACCAACCCTAAAGGCAGTGCTGTGTCTGCCTTCGATGGTGGTTCCGATTCCAGCTCCGAGTCCGAGCCTGAAGAGCCTCCCACCAGGAAGAAGCTGCGTGTGGAGCCCAGCTAGACGCATCCATCCTGCCCGTCAGACTCTCTCCTCCATCCTTGCCCTTCCCCCCTTTCTGTCTCACCCCTCCCGCAAACCTGTTCATTCCTCTCTTTTCTCCTGTGTGTTCAGAAACCTGGGGAGTGTCTTGAGAAAGGCCTGAAAGGTCTCAGCCTTTCTTCTCTCAACACTGATGCCACTTTGTGCGTGGATCAAGCAAAGCTTCATTTTCCTCCAAGGCGTGGCAGCTTGGCAGTTTTTTTAAGACTGCGAATATTTTTCAGCCTCTTCAAGTAGTCATGCAGCAATGTAAAGCAACAAAACCATTGTTTTCCCAAATGAGCTCTGAGATAGAAACAGGAAAAACAAAAAAAAACAAATAGGCATTTAATAATAAATAATTTACATTTGTAATATTTCTAATTTTCCATGAGATATACAATGGTGCTTTTTAGAAGAACACAAGAGTATGTTTGTGGTATGGAAGACTGGTGTTCTCCCCCTTTTTTTTTTTTTTTTTGGCAAATATCTGTTGCTGAATTTGTTTATTTAATGGAATGTTGAGGCTTTATTTTGTTTGTGTGATGTTTTTGCCTGAGATTATAAGTGGAAGTAGCTGGCCTCGACTTTTCCATCTCCTGACTTCACAGTTTTGGAACTTGGATTTTTAATCTGCTTCGCCAAAAGTGGACAACTTTTTTAAATACAGGTAAACTTCTTTCCAGAAGTTGAATGTTACCATGTAATTCAAAAAGCAGTTTTCTTTTTTTTTTTTTTTTTTTTTTTTTTTTTTTTTTTTTTTTTTTTTTATTTACATGCAAGTTTGTCCATTTCGGTATGTAGTATGTGGCACTGTATACTCTTAAATGTAATTATCTTGATGGAATAAGCCCCTCCCTCCGTGAAACTTGCCTGCATAGGGAATGTTTTGGTTTCATTTGAAAAAAGTGTGTATGAAATATTGTGCTTTTTATTCCATTCCATGGAAATTACAGGTATGTTGTACATACTGCCAACAGTTGTCTTGCAAGTTGAGGCATACCTTTACTATGAGACTCCAAATAAAACTATTTTATCTTCGAACCTTATCGGGTCTGCTTGTGATGGTGGGGTGAGAGTTCAAAGTGGTTTTTTTTCCCAGAGATTTTAAGCATTTACCTTTCAGTGCTGGGTAACGCATGACTGCTTGACATGTAGCTGGTTTCAGAACTATCAAGCTTTGAACAAAGCGCACAAATTCCCACCTGAGCTTGACTTTCGCACGACATTAAGGCATCAGCATCCCCTTTCCAAACATCAACTGTAAAACGCGCTGATATTACTGGCAGCCACACACTAATGTGAAATTGCAAAATCCATTGCACTTTTTTGGAATCTCATTGTGTGGTTGAAATGTTCTATTTGAAGCGTTGGCCTCCAGTGGTAAATTGTTAATACAATGACTTGTTGATTGTATATCGTTTTATGTAATGTATATTTGCTAAACTGCATTGTGTTTTTATTTATGTTCAACACCTACACATTTTTTTTTACATGTTGAGTTGAAGAACATTTCAGCACTAATTTGGGGTGTTTCAGGTGACTGCATTGATCAGCTTCATTTACCCTCCTTTTTTTTCAGTGTTAAAACCAAGTGATAGAATTGTTATATTATGAAAATTGATCTGGGGCAAAAATCTATTTAGTTATAGACAAATATATTTACACATTTAAAAAGATGTAAAAGGTTCTGATTGGATGCTGGCATGGCACTACTATGCTCACATGGGCACGGTGCCAGGTCAAGATTCCAACAACCAAATAGAATGTTGTATCCTGTGGCTTATAAATAATGCTCATGAAAGACTGAGGATGATTTGAGAAATGTTATAGTTTCTAACTGTATAACTCTAAGGCAGGCTAATAAATTGGATTTACTGTATTGTATTTTGAATTCATAGCGATATCGCTGTGCCTGGTGCACTTATTCCCACCTCACATTTTTATTGATCGATAAGGGAAAGCAGGAGGACAATGTGCTTTAGCAATACATTACATAAAGGGTGTTCATTTTGTTTACTCTGCTTTGACACAATTAACTGGCCAGGATCTCACCAGGGTCCGTCATGAGGAATCAACAGTTTTAGTTGTTGAAACCACTAATAGGTTCTTAAACTATTGTTGTTTCTAATTCAACTGTTCAGTAACTTTTGTATTTATGCACTACTTCATCATAAATCCAGAACGAGCAAAAGCATTTTTGCTATGGATTTTTTTATAACCCACTTTGGCATACTTGCAGCATTTTCTCCTGTCAGGTGGACTGCGTGGAATGATGGTTGACCAGAAGACTATAGGTATTTAAATCAGCAAAAAACAGCAAAGCGTTGTTACAAGTAGCCTAGAAGTACACTAAATTGTAAACCATTCCAGTGGGGTTTGGCCAAGGATCTTTTTTTTTTTTTTTTTTTTTCTTTTCAGGCATCTCGCCATCAACTACTTTGCGTTTGCCAAACCCTGATTCATCTACCAGAGCCATCTCTCCAAAGAGTCTTCACAGTTCCAGATTCCAGTGATGATGCCTCTCAAACTGACATGTGGTGTAGCATAGTGATTTTAAGACTGTTTGCAGCTGCTTGGCCATGAAAACCTATTTCATAAAGATCTTAGCAAAAAGGTTTTGGGATAAGGATAGGAATGTTTCAGAGCTCTGTATACTTTGTCTACTGAAGCTGAGTTGAATGTGGCACCTAAATGCCTCCGTTTCACAATGATAGCACAGTTTATGGGACAGATTTAACAGGACAGAAATTTGCCAACTCATTTGAGGCAAAAAGCTGGCACTCAACAATGTCATGTTTAAAATCGCTGTGCTTTTCAGGACATATGGCACATTCTACTGCCAGTGTTTGTCTATGGAGACTGCATAACAGTGTGCTTGATTTTATGCCACTTTTGGGGAGCGGGTGTGGATGAATTACCTCAACTCATTGCATTTTTAGAAATGAAACTGTTGTAATAGCATACAGACTAGTCAACAACTTCATCTGTATTTTTGCTTTGTACACTATAGTTGGGGCTTCTTTTTTGGCCTTGGAATTTAGTTGAGGCTAAAATTTATTTTCAGAAATTCATGGGGTTTTTTTTAAGCCTTTTGCCTTTTGGTTTTCAGTAATTTAAAGTTAATGTACTTGGGTTTAGCAATCTGAACAGGTTGTGAATTTTGAAAAATGTGGACAACAAGAGGCAAAAACATTGCTTTCACAAAGTGAGAAGTGAGTGCATAACCGACCTTAACTGAAGTTCTTATACAAAGTGTAAGCAGACCTACACCACACAAATTAAGAACCTACTCGGACCGTTCAGGAACATAAATGAATGTTTCACCCTGGTGACACTCATTTACGGTTACAAAGAGAAGCTCTAGAATGCTGAGTATTGTAAGAAAAAATTCTTACGGTAAAAGAGGATAGTGGTTTATTGAACTCAAGATTAGTACGCTTTTATGAGAACAACGGTTAGAACGAAATTAGAAACGTTAAAAAATGCAGGGACGATCTTGCACCGGCCAGATCAATTGATAAATTTCTACCTACCATGCATTTCGAACCCATCTGAAAAAGTTTGTTGCTAGCTGTCCTGGCTCATAATGCCACTAGCTGCTGTTGAGCATGAAATAATGCCGGAGGAACATATAAATGAACACCAGTGGCAGCAAATTGGTACAAAATATTGTATACTAGTTCATCTGCTAAAATAAAAAAAAGGCAGGGCTGGTTAAACTGGTAGACAGGAAGCTAATAAAATGTTGAAAATTTAACTACCAGCATGCAAATTTTGGAGTATTTTGACAGTTGATGAATCTAAGATTTCTTTATTGTTGGATTATGATGCTTGGATGCAGAATAATTAGTTGTTTCATTCGTGCAGGCCATTTTTCTTTATGGGGTCATATAAAATGCTCAGTTAACCACATTTATATTTATCTAAAGACGATCCTCAGAAACGGCACAAATTTACTAGAGGGGGGAAAAAAAACTAACCTTGTCCTAATCTATATATAAATATAGATAGATAGATATATCAGTAATGCATATTGAAGACTACAGATGTTTACTCAGGTTAGTTATCTTTTCCAAGGAAGCTCTTGGTTTACAAGGCTATGTGTCCAGGCTGACATTTGTATCTGGATGTAGCAAAAGCACGACATGAGTTTGGCCCTGAAAAATTCATGAATTAAAGCTTTAAGGTGTGAAATTGAGGAACGTTTAAACAGAAGGTCCTTGTATCTGCTTTAAGGTTGATATGAGAACACTGGTGGAGAAAGGAGAGGCTCCTTTCCTTCCTCTCGGCTATGTTCAGAGGAGTTTGAATTGATGGTGATGAGTGAGACTTCGCCTAATTACAGGAAATATGAAAGAATACAGCACTTGAACACACGCACACACATTCACGTCGACGAGCAGTTTGGAAGGCGTTTTGTTAGGAACTTGCTCCACGCCATGGCGAAGCAATACGACGTCCTGTTCAGGCTTCTGCTTTTAGGAGACTCGGGTGTGGGGAAAACATGTTTACTGTGTCGCCTTACGGACAATGAGTTTCTCTCGCCGCATATTTCCACTATTGGTAAGTGTTTGGATGATTAGTACACGAGATCAGCTGTGTTGAACTTTATTTTTTAATATTTCCCGACATTTTAGGTATGAACCTGGATGAAATTGAGGGAAAGAATTCCTGTTTGTAGACTGTTACACATTTAAACGCGCTGTTCGGGTTAAATAGATGCGGTTTGGATGAAAACTTCATTCATTCTGCTCTCCAGTGGCCCCTGCTGGCTGCGTTGAGGAAAAGCAAGTTGACATTTCAAGTATGAAATGGATGCTGGTGATTCATAAAATAAATCAAGCTGTTTGTAAAGTAGGGTTTGGCTCGTTTTCACTTATTTCCTTGTCAATTCTATGCCAAATGACCTGCATCATTTGAAAACCTGTAAAGTTGATATCGCTACCAATTCTTATATAAATATGTTTTCCCCAGGAGATTTTATAGTCTGTATAGTTTCTAACAGCCAGCATTGTTAATATTTAATATTCTGCAACACCCTGGCCTTATTTTCTTACATTTATGTTAATTATCATTAATCAAACAATGTAACAAAACAAACTATTTTCAATCTCTTGTATAATGTTTCCCTTCAACCAGTTTTTTTTTTCTTTGCCTTTCTACTCTATAAAAAAATCTCCCAGTAGGTACAGATGATGCATTGATTCCAAAATATGTGAATGGGTGAAAAAGCATTTTAATACAGTTAAAAATCCTCTAGATACAACACCAGTATTTACAGTATTGATAATTGGGATAATTGTGATTTTTGTCGTTGTTGTTGTAAGGACAATGACACAATAATAGGGGACCGGTGTAGCGTTTAAACTTTTCATGACCGGTTTCATTCATAGCTACAAAGTATAACCCTCTTTTGTTTTGGCAGCTGATAGTTGCTCAGATTAAGATGGATTTTTATTTCTGCAGTTTGTTTAATCTGCTCAGTTTGTTCCAGATTTTGAATCATCACCATGTAATCAGATTTTCAACTGATATGAAGATCTGGAAAATGGTTAAATGTTTACCTGTTACACAGAGAGAGAGAGAGAGAGAGAGAGAGAGAGAGAGAGAACGAACAATATAGCCAGGGTTAAAATTTTAATGAGGTTCCTGTTGCAGAAATTCGACCCACTTCAAGATATATACAACATATGACAAAACGTATGTAGACGCCTAAACATGACATCCATAAACGTCAGTTTGGACTTGTCTCATTCCAAATATGAGGGAAAAAAACTGGGTTATAAATGCATCCATATCTTTTTGCAAATGCTTTCCACTTTATTTTGGAACATGCCTGTGGGGATTTGCTCATTTAGTCACAAGCTTATTAGCGAGGTCAGGCACTAATGTTGGGCAAGGAGGCCTGGAGCTTTCTAGTTCATCCCAATGGCGTTCAATGGAGGCTGGGGATCAGGGTTTAAATTCTTCCATGTCAGCCATTATGCAAGATGAAGCTTTGTGGATGTTGCTTTGTGCAACTGGCCCTTTAGTTCTAGTAAATAGAAAATTGTACAGCGTTCAAAAACAGTCTACAGTCTTGCAGTATAGAGGAATGCCTGTAAATGCAGTGATAGTCCACATTCTTTCGGAATTTTAGTGTCAATATTGGTTTGCATGTCTTTTTTTTAATCGCTTCTTTCCAATAGAGGACCAATTAGAACCTCTGGTTATCCTGTAGTGTGCATTTTAGCGCATAGTCATATTCTGTTACTGCTTTATCAGGACATCATTGAAGGTAGGCTACTTCGATAGTAAAAGAAAAAAGCTTTAAAACTACCCATGTCTAGACTTATGCTCATAGATCAAGATAACCAGTCTACTTGATGAGCTGGAAAAGCAGAGACGGGTCTGAAATTCTTAACAAAGGTCAATGTTCCTGATAGAGGAATATCAAAAGTTTTAAAAGTGTAGAGTTTTAAATGTTTAGCTGTATTGTTGTAGTTGTATTGTTGTAGTTGTACTGACAATTTGTAATAATTGTGATTATAATTAGGTCTTTTCTTTGCTTCCTTCACATAAATAAAATACATTCTTCTTAGCTGTGTTTTATTGTTCCAACCCTGTCATGCACTTTATATTTTTATACCACACCATACCGCACACGGACACTTTACACCACACCATGCCGCACACGGACACTTTACACCACACCATACCGCACACGGACACTTTACACCACACCATACCGCACACGGACACTTTACACCACACCATGCCGCACACGGACACTTTACACCACACCATACCGCACACGGACACTTTACACCACACCATGCCGCACACGGACACTTTACACCACACCATGCCGCACACGGACACTTTACACCACACCATGCCGCACACGGACACTTTACACCACACCATGCCGCACACGGACACTTTACACCACACCATGCCGCACACGGACACTTTACACCACACCATACCGCACACGGACACTTTACACCACACCATACGGCACACGGACACTTTACACCACACCATACCGCACACGGACACTTTATGGACACTTTACACCACACCATACTGCACACGGACACTTTATGGACAATCAAAAACCACCTTAAATTGTTTACTATTGTTTACTGTTTTACTGCTTACTTGGTTCCCTGGTGGTCTAGTGGTTAGGATGCGGCGCTCTCACCGCTGCGGCCCGGGTTTGATCCCCGGTCAGGGAACCAACCCCAGCCATTAGGGTTGCACAAGCCTTAGTGCCGGTTCCAAGCACAGATAAATGGGGAGGGTTGCGTTAGGAAGGGCATCCAGCGTAAAAACGTGCCAAATCAAACATGCGGATGGTCCGCTGTGGCGACCCCTAACGGGAGAAACCGAAAGAAAGTTTTACTGTTTTACCGCTTACTGCCATAAGCATATTTTTGTATATACATCTTTTTCTCTCATATACATCTTCATATATTCTTATATTTTATATAGTTTTATAGTTTATTTATCTGCCTTCTTTTCTTTGTTTTATTTTTTTCTCCCCATTCTATTCCCTAATGCTGGACCATCAAAAAAAGCATTTCACTGCATGTCGTACCCTGTATGTATGTGTATGTGACATAAAATTTGATTTGATTTGATGTATATGTATCCATAATTTTTTTTCTTCAGGAGTGGATTTCAAAATGAAAACAATAGAAGTCAATGGCCTTAAAGTGAGAATACAGATATGGTGGGTGAGATGATAGATGTCACACATCTAGTCTATGATCATACAAGCCAAAGAACATGCTAATACATTTTAGATTATACAAAGTCTCAGTTTAGCTAATGAAGTCATTAAAGATTAGCTTTGCTAATGTACAGTATTTGTCTTTTACAGGGACACAGCTGGACAGGAGAGATACCAAACTATTACAAAGCAGTATTACAGACGAGCACAGGTATAGATCATGTTTAAGCCTCTGACTCTGAATATTTATATCATAATAACAATAACAAAAACTAGATTTCTGTGTCTTCAAAAATTAAACAATTTGGTTCATAGTGTTTCTGTATTTTTCCAGGGTATTTTCCTTGTATATGACATTACTAGCTACGTCTCCTTCCAACATATAATGAAGTGGATTAGTGATGTTGATGAGGTAAGGAGGCTTTCACTTTTCAAATCTGACAGTCAATGCCATCTTCACAGTTTTGTTTGTTTTGTAGTACGCACCACGTATAGTGCAAAAGTTTCTTGTTGGGAACAAACGTGATGAGGAGCTGCAAAGGCAAGTGACCACAGAGCAGGGGAACAAGGTACCTGTTGCATTTTTCTCTCCAAATATATGACCAAGAACAAGTTGGCTGGCAATATAGCAGGTTTCCTTCAAGTCAATATAAAGTTATATTGACAGTTCCTGGGTTCCTTGATTCGATCCTGAACTTAGGCTACTGTCAGTGCAGAGTTTTGAATGTGTCAGTGTGGATTTCTTTAAGGGTTCCTGCCAGTCTATTTATATTTACCAAATACATGTCAGTAAATGGCTGTGCCAATTTGACCCCAGATGTGTATGGCCTTTCCATTACACTGGGAAAGGCTCCTGATCCATGCCTATAAAGTGAGTTCCTTAAAATGAATGAATAATAGTAATATTAAACTATTACAATTTGCAAGCTCTGTGGAAAAAGTGCTTTTGCATTGTGGAATTGATTTAACAATGTTTTCTCTTCAACATAAACATGCAGCAGTTGCATTAGTTAATTTAGTACAATTTAGTTAATACCAGTGAACACTGGTAAAAAAGGCATTTGCTGAATGATGGCGTTCTGTTTGACTTGTAATCTTTAACACACTGGTTTGTTTCAATAAGCTTGCTCAATCTTATGGTATGGATTTCCTGGAGACGAGCGCGTTTACCAACTACAACATCAGTGAGGTGAATAACTTGGTTGTTTTGATGTCTAATCTTGTAAAATGTTTGTTGGAACAGACACGTGTCATTATTTTTATGGTTCCAGCGTAATTGGATCCACTTGGGGGTTAGTGTTACTCTTTGTGCTTCTTAGGCGTTCACTCGGATGACTGAGCTGGTCTTGGAGGCCAGCAGGAAGGAGCCGGATAGTGACCTGCCATCCAGCAACGATGAGCTCAACGATACTGAACCAGACCAGGAGCAGGAATATTCAACCTGCTCATGTTAGGGGAGTGTTAAAAACATAATTCTCAGCATTTTATATTAGTAGGGTACATCCATTTATGCAACACACAATAATATGTCTTATTAATACATCTGTATAAGATATGCTTTGTTTCAGTGCTTGAGATTGGATTCGATGCTAGAATGAAAGAGCTAGGAAAATGCACTTCTGGTTCTGTGTCCCTAGGGGGCATTGTCTACAAGTCATTTATTTGTTTGTTAGAACAAACAATTGTTGCGTACATTTTTTGTCAAATAGCTGTTCAGCTTGTGACATAAACATGTGCAAAGCTCTAAGGTAAACCAAGGACTTGATCGCTATTCCACTACATTGAAAATAGTCTTGGCAGGAGAACAGGCTCAAACCCACTCATACTAACCAGAGAATTGATACTGATTGTGTGCTGTGTTGCTTATTACTTAAACAGAGCAAGAAAAAGATATCCTGGGTTTTGGTCTTAAAATGATTAAATATCTAATGTAAGAACTTGATTCCAATATTATTGTTTATTGCAAAAATAAAATATATAAAAACATCCTTTCTGTCAGATCTGTATGTCTGCTAAAGATCCGTAAGTTGTGATTAGAAGCTAGGTATTAAATACTCTTAAAAAAAAAAAAAAAAAAGGTTACCTCAGTTCATCCTGACTTTTCATATATTTTAGGAAGCTTAGCTCTTTGTCAGATTAGAAGTGCTGCTATATTACAGATTCCATGTAACAGAATCAGAATTTGAGCCGAGTTCCACTGAAGGGAATTAGATTGAGCATTTATCCATTTTTAATGACGTGAGCGTGTGGTAGATGACTTGCTGAATGTTTAATAGCTCAGAAGTAAATTCTAGTCTCTAAAGTCACTGAGAGTTTATTCAATCCGCTACACAAACCTGTATAACTTTCTTTTTCACTTTAGGAAACAGATGGAGATTGCTTTACATGTCAACGTACCAACTAATAACCCCTGTCTAGAGTGTGTTGGTAATTGCTTGTTGAAATTCCTTGCATGTTTTATACCATCTTTTCCTGCCATTTATGGAAAATGCCTTGCAAGCCAGGTAACTTATTTTCTTTAACAAGAATATCTGAGGGTGAATAAAAATAGTTAGGTTTATAGAATAAAACCTAAGATGGCCCAATCTTTTCACCAGCTAGATGCATTATGTATCACTTGCATATCAACTTCCCTGAAAGTCATTTGACACCCAAGCTTAAGACCTGAAGCCAGGCAACCGGGATGACTTGCATGCCAGTTAGCAAGGAGACGCACATCAAGAGGACACCAAACACGGACCATGGCCTTCATAGCCAAGACGTTTTATGACCTGCGTGCTACCAAGCTGGAAGGGGACCCTGTCGATTTTAACATTTACCGAGGCCGAGTGGTACTCATCGAGAATGTGGCATCACTATGAGGCACCACCACCCGGGACTACAGCCAGCTCAACCAGCTCCAGAGCAGGTACCCGCACCGGCTGGTGGTCCTGGCCTTCCCCTGTAATCAGTTTGGTTACCAGGTTAGTGCCACAAACAATTCACTGTGTATTCAGAATTGTTTTTTATATGTTGGATTAGTGTTTAAGATAAAAAAAATTGCATTGTATTTGGCTTTAGAAATTTTATTTGCACTAAAGAGTACCTTGAGAATGAGCATCTAACTAAAGTTTTTGCCCAATTTCCATTAGCACTAATTAAGCAAGTAAACCTGTTTGATTGTGTAATCAGATTACTGTAATTGGGCATGAAAACCAAAAGTTTCAAGAATGAAAGAAGTTAGTGCCCTACTATTAATGCCAGTAAAAGACTATTAAAAAGACATTTTTACATAAACTACATAAAACATACTGTTGTTTTTTTTGTTGTCATTTGTGTTTTAAAACTTTAATGTGTATCCTAATGGTAATTCATGGTATATAATTGAACCCTGAAGACGGCTATACCTATAAACATTACCCTAAAAGCTTTTAACCTCTTAGCCTTTAGCGCCACATGCACTTTCTCAAGTAAAAGACAGACTACATTTGCTTTATCATTGGACACCGAGCACAAGCATCGCAGAATCGTGGTAGACTTATAAGGTGTGATAATGTTATCTTTCCTCAGGAAAACTGCAAAAATGGTGAGATACTGGCCTCCCTGAAGCATGTACGACCAGGTGGAGGGTTTGAGCCGTCGTTCACCATTTTTGAGAAGTGCGACGTGAACGGGTCTAACACGCATCCCGTCTTTGCATACCTCAAAGACAAACTTCCCTACCCTGATGATGACCCTGTCTCTCTTATTCAGGACCCCAAGTTCTTAGTGTGGAGTCCTATTAGCAGAACTGATATTTCTTGGAACTTTGAGAAGTTCCTGATTGGCCCAGAGGGCGAGCCCTTCAAAAGATACAGCAAAAACTTTGAGACGATTAACATAGAACCTGACATTCAAAGGCTATTGAGGCTTACCAAAAACTAATCGAAGTGCTTCAGCCTGCATTTAATTTTCTCACAGGTACCACTGTGCACTCTCTATCTTTTTATTTTACTTAATGAAGTTGATGCTCTAAATGAACATAAGGAGTATTAACCGAGGTGACGTAAATATAAAAAAAAAAAAAGAAATGTAGAGGATGTACAGTGATGAACCGAAAGAAAAGCTTTAATAAAATAAAAGAAACTTTTAATGTGTTTTCAAACATTATTACATACTCATACCTGAATTTAATTATGAAGGTATACTAGAATGCTGTATATTAGAAATCATGTACTGAGATTATGTACCACACAGTCTAACTCCTAGATGTTTTGGCATATTTATTCATCAACAAGTGGTACTTTCCATGTAGCAAAAATTACTGAGGTGTGTATTGGCTCATTCTGACCATTAGGTGGTAGTATTGTTAAACATTTCAAATGGGGAACTTCAATAACCTCTATTCTTTACTTAATCTTCACTAATAAAAATAGATTGAGTTGACTTTTATTTGATGTTGATCCCTTTCTTCATGGTGGCATCACTGACCAAACATAGTAAGTTATGTACTTTTAGTACACTGTCATTTACACATGGGAAAAAATATTGGAGTGAATTATATACAAGAAAGTAACACACACACACACACACACACACACACACACACACACACACACACAACACACACACACACACAATTCTTCGATTTAACAAAGCTTATCTGAAGGTGTAACCAGCACCAGGAATAATTAATTTTAATAATACATTTTACTCAAGTTAAGCACATAAACTGCAAGCCTGGGAAAAAAAAAACATTCATCTAAACATGATTATCTACATTATCTACAAGTAAATCCAGTCACATCACCTAAGATGATTAATAAACTAGTGTTCCAGTGAACACCATGCACCTGACAGAGAAACACAAGAAAACCTGAGGTAAACACTCGATCTTTCAGAATATTTTATAATACATTTACATTTATGGCATTTTGGCAGACGTCCTTATCCAGAGCAACCTATAACTGAGAGGTGGAGGGTTATGGGCCTTGCTCAAGGGCACAGCAGTAGCAGCTTGTTGGTGCTAGGATAGGATATGGATATGGACTAGGGCAAAAAATTTGTTTGATTTTGTCATATTTACTGAACCACTGAATTTTTCTTTCAGCACAGTAATACACACCCACGGCATTAATAATTACTATCCTTTTGTTTTCTAGTGTATACCATGTGATAACAGCATTTTCATATCTTTAGATGATTACCTGCTTTTTAAATTTCATTTCCAATATTAATATCACAAAAAATACATAACTCCTATTTTGTGTTGGTTGCTGAAATGTTAGGGGTGTACTCACTTTTGTGAGATATATGTGTATATAATTTTATATAGAAGGTTTTTTGGTTTATTTATTGTTTATAGATTCTTAATCTAGGGAAATATCTCTAATTCTCAAGGGAAAATACTATAGAAATAAAACTTAGATATATTTTAGAGTAGTCAATGTGCAGCTTGTGTAGCAGTACAGATTTACTGTCCTCTAATAATAACTCAAAATACAACCATCACTGTCTAAATAACTGGCAACAATAGTGAGTACATCCTAAGTAAACTTGTAAAAACTGTGTCTAAAGTGTCAGTATTTAGTGTGAGCACCATTGTTATGTAGTACTGTCTTAATCCTCCTCGCATGGAATTCACCAGAGCTGCACAGGTTGTTGCTGGGATCCTCTTCCACTACTCCATATTAAAATCACAGAGCTGCTAGATATTAGACACATGACGCTTCTCCACCTTACAGTTGAGAATCCCCCACAGGTGCTCAATAGGGTTCAGTTCTGGAGACATTCTTGGCCACTCCATCGCATTCACCTTCAGCTTCCTCAGCAAGGCAGTTGTCATCTTGGTGTTTGGAGTCGTTATTATGTTGGAAAACTGCCGTTCGGCCCAGTTTCTGAAGCTA
Organism: Silurus lanzhouensis; assembly: GCA_039877035.1. Taxonomy (NCBI): domain Eukaryota; kingdom Metazoa; phylum Chordata; class Actinopteri; order Siluriformes; family Siluridae; genus Silurus; species Silurus lanzhouensis. The sequence goes on along the minus strand of JBCEWE010000214.1, from coordinate 5,820,152 downwards.
GGGTTTTTCTGTTACAGAATGTCACAGTACATGTTGGAATCCATGTTTCCCTCAATGAACCGCAGCTCCCCAGTACCAGCAGCACTCATGCAGCCCCAAACCATGATGCTACCACCACCAAGCTTGACTGTAAGAAAAATACAATTTTCTTGGCACTCCTCACCAGGGCATCACCACACATGCTGGAAATCATCTGAGCTAAACAAGTTTTTTAACTTGGTCTCATCAGACGACAGCTTTTGGAATGACGTCCATGCAAAAAGACTTGTTGCAGTGTGCGACGTATGGTCTTAGCACTGACAAGCAGACCTTTCGCAACCTCTAAAGCGATGCTGGCAGTAGTATTTTTTTAAAGCAGCTCAACTTCTTCGATCGACCCTTGCGAGACCTGTTTCTTGTGGAACGATCTTCTTTGGCCTCTTTTTTCGTGAAGAGCAACAATTCTAATTCTCAAATCCTCAGAGAGTCTGTAAGAGGAGTCATGTTGAACATCCAGTGGTCAGTGTGAGAGAATTGTACTCAAATCGCCAAATTCTAACTGCTAATACAAGAATTTGTATGGTCCTGTCAAGCAGACAAAAACATGAACATGATGAATGAGACATGTGGCTTTGCATGGTTACACGACATACAGCTGTTTGCCAGCTATTTAGTATTCTGTATGTTGAGGTATTTTTAGAGGACAGCACATAGCACACTGCACATTGACTACTCTAAAATATATGGCAGTTTAATTTCTATCAGTGGCAGTGCATTTGGTACCTGTGCCTTCAGAGAGGATCTACCCAACTTAATCCACCTCTTAATACCACCACTATCACGTCGCAATTATATAAACAAGCAATACTATACAAAAACACAATATAACAACGCTTGGCATTACAGAGAGAGACATTTCCCATATGGAGGGTGAATACCATTTTTACTAAAGCAAGCTCCGAACCTCTACACTACAACTGCAACAGAATCAGTATTTGTCTTATGATTTTTTTTTATCAAATACAACCTACTCACCAGAAATGCATACACAATGCATACTCATATAGTTTGCACCGCTCCTCAGACGCTGTAAGCCAGTGGTACCACTCGTAGGCACTGGTCTGGAAGTGGTAAACAAACCCTTTCCTGGGCTGAGATAAGCTGGCTAGTTTCAGGGTTGGCTCTCCTCATGATGTCTAGCTTTTCTGGAAAAGTTTGCCTTTAAAATGGATTTTTAAGAATGTCTGAGACTAAATCAATTTCTCTTTCTCCGTCAGCCAAAAGTCTAACTCAGATGCATTAATGTGTGCAGAGCGCTACATACGTGTTTTGCTAGTCGAACTTGGCTGTATCAGTTTCCCTGTGAGCCAAATTTGAAATCTGTTTGTTTAAAGAAACCTTATTTGCTAGTATAGTCTAATGTACAATGGCCAGAACTACTGAGTGTGAAGGCCCTGGGCAGATTATATTGACATGGCAGCACATAGAGGCTGCAATCTGATTGGACAAAAAAATCTAACATCCACATGCACTTACTGGAAGCAGTGCAGCCAAGAGAAACACTACGAGGTTAAGATAATAAACTGTTGGAAATAAAGTAATACAATTTCATGAAACAAATATTAGAATTTAGGTTGTAAATGTAGGTCAGTGCTTCCGATAGTGTTTAGGCCAGCAGAGAAGCCTTGCTGGCCCTGACGGCCCACCACTGATTTCTATAGTATTGTCCCTTGAGAACATGTACTAAAATGATTGCTGAAATGTAAGGGGTGTACTCACTTTTGTGAGCCAATAATGCACAAAAAATACTGATTCATCTGCATGATTATTCCAGTAATTGTGGGAAAGACATTAAGTTATGTTGCAAAACCTGATCAACTTGATCAAAAGGATCGACCTACAATGAGAAAAATGCAGTGAACAACGGCATAAATGGTAAAATTATGACAGGACCCAAGTTCATATCTGTTGTGTATCAGTACTGATACACAACAACAACGACTTCAACAGCACAGAAAAAATCTGTTGTTCAGATCGAACAAAAGGTTGTAAGTATGGTTCTAAATATGCAACAATTGGGTCTAAACAAGATGTGATTTGCTGTCATGTAAGTTTTCTAATGCTAAGTGTTCTGATAAAAGGTTAAACCAGTGTAGGGAGGATATTGCCAATGAGTAATTTGATCTTCTGCACTATTGTGACTGGTGTGAGTACAAATGGTTGGAGCTGTCAGGATATTTTAAGTGATGGTAGCTCACAGCAGAATTATGATGTGGAAGGGGATTCCAGTGAATTTAGAGTATTCTGTGTAGTTGAAAATTACTAATCTGATTTTAGGTTGTATGATTGATTTCAAGCAACTGGTTTGTATGTTTATTTTTCTATCATTTCAGTTAGTCAGATTAAACATCCTATTTATTAATTAAACAAGAGTATATGGACTTAGGAACATCCACACAAAGAGCAAACAACAAATGAACAATGGTTAATATAATTTAGGCAGACAAACTGGCATGCTTGGTAACTATGGCTATAATAAACACAATTAATCATTTTGTACAACTAAGGAACGCAGAAAAGCGTCTCAAAATGATCTCAAGCTAAACACTAGATTTTGCAGTAGATGGGCTACAACAGCAGAAGACCATGTTCGTCTTTACAGGCAAAAACATTGAGGCTTTGGTGGATACAGGGTCACCAAAACTGGAAAACTAAAGATAGAGATAAAAAAATCATGTGCCACTATACCTTATCCACTTTACTGTTTGACGTGTGCATATTGAGATGCCTTTGCTGCTCACCGCTGCTTAAATAATTTCATGAACAATAAGAAGTTTGGTAAATACAGCATTAAATAAACAATGAAAAGAAAATTATAGGCGTTTTCTACTCATCATTTCTACTTCACATAAGTCACTACATCTTGGGCTAGGTTTAAAACACCACTAACACGCTAATAAAGACTATGCTGAAAATGAAAATGAAGAGTTGAAAACATCATAGAATAAACCCTTTAATTGTTAATTATTAAAGCTATTACAAAACGATTTCCATTTTGTACTGTGTTTGTGTACATCATGAAATTATTATTATCGTTATAATTATCACCACAGAACCTCCTGCAGAAACGTATTGAAATCTTGACACCTGGTTTCTAATGGTCCCTAATTATGTACAGTATATACCGGCATGTGATTGGGAAGTGGTAGCTCAGTGCCTAAAGTGTTGGACGTCTGATCGGAGTTCAAATCCCAGCTCACCAAGCTGCCACTGCTGGGCCCTTGGGCAAGGCCCTTAATCCCCAACTGCTCAAACTGTATTCTTCTTCATTCTTCTTCTTCTTTTCGCTGCTCCCATTAGGGGTCACCACAGCAGATCATCCGTTTCCATACCCCCCATCCTCTACATCTGCCTATTTCAAACCAACTGCCTGCATGTTTTCCCTCACCACATCCATAAACCTCCTCCTTGGCCTTCCTTTTTTCCTCCTACCTGGTCGATCCATTCTCAGCATTGTCCTACCGTTATACCCCATGTCCCTCCTCTGCACACGTCCAAACCATTTCAATCGCGCCTCCCTCACCTTGTCTCCAAAACGTCCTACATGCACTGTCCCTCTAATAAACTTGTTTCTAATCCTGTCCATCCTCGTCACTCCCAACGAAAACCTCATCATCTTCACCTATCTACCTGCTACCTGTCTGTTTTTTAGTCAATGCCACGGTCTCTATAACATACAACATCACAGGTCTCACCACAGTCCTATAAACTTTCCCTTTCACTCTTGCTGATACCCTTTTATCACAAATCACCCCGTCACTCTTCTCCACCCACTCCACCCTGCCTGCACTCTTTTCTTCACTACTCTAGCACACTCTACATTACTTTGCACTGTTGACCCCAGATTCACGAAACTCCTCCACTTTTACCCCTCCAACCGCACCACTCCACTGCTCTCCCTCTCATTCACACACATGTACTCTGTCTTACTCCTACTGACTTTCATTCCCCTTCTTTCCAGCACGTACCTCCACCTCTCCAGGCTCTTCTCAACCTGCTCCCTACTCTCCCCACAAATCACAATATCATTTGCAAACATCATAGTCCATGGAGACTCCTGTCTGACCTCGTCCATCAACCTGTCTATCACCACTGCAAACAGGAAAGGGCTTAGAGCCGATCCTTGATGCAATCCAACCTCCACCTTAAACCAGTCTGTGGTTCCTACGGCACACTTCACTGCTGTCACACTGTCTTCATACATGTCCTGCACAACCCTCACATACTTCTCTGACATACCAGACTTCCTCATACAATACCACAACCCCTCTCTCCACCCTGTAGTATGCTTTCTCTAAATCCACAACACAATGTGCAACTCCTTCTGACCTTCTCTATACTTCTCCATCAACATTTTTAAAGCAAATAATGAAATCTCTCCTAAACAGCTCAATGCCTCCATGGTCTATCTCTCTAATTTTCTTCATTCATCAGCTGCTCAAAATACTTCCTCCATCTTCTCAACACACTCTCCTCACTAGTCAACACATTTCCATCTTCATTCTTTATTGCTCTAATTTGCAGCACATCCTTCCCAGCTCGGTCTCTCTGCCTGGCCAATAGTTATAAATCATTTTCTCCTTTCTTAGTGTCCAACTTCTCATACAGCTCCTAATATGCCTTTTCCTTGGCTTTTGCCACAAACCTCTTTACCTGCTGCCGCATCTCCTTGTACTCCTGCTGACGTTTCTCATCACTCTGTCGATCCCAATTCTGTTTTGCCAACCCTTTTCTCCTTATGCTTTCCTGCTTTTCCTCATTCCACCACCACGTCTCTTTGTTTTTCTTTCTATTTCCAGATGTTCACATCAAGTACCTTTCTAGCAGTCTCCCTTATCACTTCTGCAGTAGTTGCCCAATCATCCAGCATCTCTTCACCACCACTGAGCCCCTGTCTGACCTCTTCCCTGAATCTCACACTACAGTCTTCTTTCTTTAGTTTCCACCATCTTATTCTTCTTTTGCTCCTTACTCTCCTCCTCTTCTTCTTCACAACCAAAACCATCCTACAGACCACCATCCGATGCTGTATAGCTACACTGTCCCCTGTCAACATCTTACAGTCTCCAATCTCCTTCAGGTTGCATCTCCTACATATAAAAAAGTCCACCTGTGTGCACCTTTCTTCACTCTTATACATCACCCCATTATCCTCCTTCTTCTTAAAATAAGCATTTATCAATGCTATTTCCATCCTTTTAGCTAAATCTACCACCATCTGCCCTTCCACATTCTTAAGGACATACCTACCCATCACCTCCTCATCACCTCTGTTCCCTTCACCTACATGCCCATTAAAGTCTGAATTGCTTAAACTGTATAAATGAGATAATTGTAAGTTGGTTTGTATAAGGGTGTCTGCTAAATGGCAAAAAATGTAAACAATCTCAAGTCACCAATAGCATTCTATTGGTCATTAATTGTATCCACTGGAACCAGACAAGGCAATGGAGACCCAATAGAGACCAGTACAATGAATTAATTCACTTTAATTCAATTCATTTTTATTTGTATAGCGATTTTAACAATGAACATTGTCTCAAATAGCTTTAAACAGATGTCTTAATAAAGAATGAACAAGATTGTTCTTAATAAGTGTACGTTTGTCCCTGATGAGCGAGTCGGTGGCGACTATGGCGAGGAAAAACTCCCCGAGATGGCATAAAGAAGAAACCTTGAAAGGAACCAGACTCAAGACGGAACCCCATCCTCATCTGGGTGGCACCGAATGTCCATTTATTACAGCTAATCGATGTTGAGGTGCAGCAATGGTGATGGAGTACCATTAAAACCATTAAAACCACTAAACCTGTTTAAAATTCTGTCAGGTTTTCCCTCATAGTGAAGGTTTTCTTGAAGGGCGCTGTTTAGATAAATGAATACATATAATAATAATAATAATAATAATAATAATAATAATAATAAAAAATAATAATAATAATAATTCGAAGTTAATATTTCTATCAGATCTCTTGATCAATTTTGATAAAGTGCTGCTTGTAGGAGATTTTAATATTCATGTAGATGATGTAAACGATGCTCTAGGATTATCATTTGTTGACTTATTAAACTCTTTTGGGGTTAAACAAAACGTCACCAGACCAACTCATCGCTTTAACCACACACTAGACTTAATAATATCCCACGGAGCAGACGTCACTGATATAGATATCTTACCTCAGAGTGATGACATCACAGACCATTATCTCATACTGTACACACTACCGGTAGAGCAGATTAGCCGTGTTGCACCACGTTATCGACTTGGTAGGACTATTGTTCCGACCACTAAGGACAGATTCATAAATAACCTGCCCGATTTATCTCAGGTTCTCACTAAACCCATAACTGATAATAATCTTGATGAAATAACTAACAACATAGACCTTATCCTCACTAGCACATTAGACACCGTTGCCCCTATCCGGTTAAAAAAGGTTAGAGAACAAGTACCCGCACCTTGGTATAATAGTCATACGCATGCCCTCAAGAGAACAGCACGTAATCTGGAGAGAAAATGAAGGAAAACTAAATTGGAGGTATTTAGAATTGCGTATAAAGACAGTATGCTCAGCTACAGACAGGCGCTAAAAGCTGCTAGAGCTGAACACCTGAGCAAACTCATAGAAAATAACAAACACAATCCCAGGTTCCTTTTCAGTACAGTAGCTAAACTAACTACAAATCAGGGTTTTGAAAATTGTGTTCCATCACAGTTTAGTAGTGTGGACTTTATGAATTTCTTCACTGAAAAAATAGATAACATTAGAAAAACAATTGTGGCGGTCCAACCTCTGACACCATCTCCTGAGACAGTGTTACCTTCAAGTCCACAACTTCACTGTTTTACATGTATAGGACAGGAAAAGCTGTATAATGTTATTGCCAAAGCTAAATCGACACCATGTCAGTTAGATCCAATTCCTACTAATTTACTGAAGGAAGTGTTATATACAACTGGTGAACCTCTTCTGAATATTATTAACTCTTCACTATCGTTAGGACACGTCCCTAAATCCCTCAAGTTAGCAGTTATTAAGCCCCTCATTAAAAAAAACCTAATCTGGACCCAAACACCCTATCGAATTACAGACCAATCTCAAATCTCCCATTTATGTCTAAAATTTTAGAAAAGATTGTCGCTGCCCAGTTATGTTCCTACCTGCAAGAGAACAGTATCTTTGAAGAGTTTCAGTCAGGTTTTAGGCCCCATCATAGCACAGAAACTGCTCTAGTTAAAATCACTAATGACCTGTTTTTAGCTTCAGACCAAGGCTTCATCTCGCTGTTGGTTCTATTAGATCTTAGTGCTGCATTCGACACTATAGACCATGATCTCCTCCTAGATCGGTTACAAAATTACATCGGCATTCAGGGACAGGCATTAAGCTGGTTTAAATCCTATCTGTCCGATCGTTACCATTTCGTAGATTTAAATGGAGAGCTATCCAGGCTAATGCAAGTAAATTATGGCGTGCCACAAGGTTCAGTTCTAGGACCCCTGCTCTTCACAATATACATGCTTCCGTTAGGAAATATTATTAGAAGGCATGGAATTAGCTTCCATTGTTATGCTGATGATACTCAGCTATATATCTCATCTAAACCAGGCGATATAGCTCAATTAACTCGGATAACTCAGTGTGTTAAGGAAATAAGGGATTGGATGACCCATAACTTTCTACTTTTAAATTCCGATAAGACTGAGATTTTGCTCATCGGCCCAAAAACTAGTATACAGAAGCTCCAGCATCTCAACCTGCATTTAGACAGATGTTCTGTAACCACTAGTTCAACGGTAAAAGACCTGGGAGTTATTTTAGACAGCAACTTGTCTTTCAAATATCATATCAACCAAGTTACAAAAACAGCCTTCTTTCACCTTAGAAATATTTCTAAGTTAAGAAACATGTTGTCTATATCCGATGCAGAGAAGCTCGTCCATGCGTTTATGACCTCCAGAATAGACTACTGTAATGCGTTACTAGGTGGATGTCCTGCATCATTAATAAACAAGCTTCAGTTAGTCCAGAATGCAGCAGCCAGAGTTCTTACAAGGTCAAGAAAATATGATCACATAACCCCGATCTTATCGTCCCTACATTGGCTTCCTGTTAAGTTTCGAATAGACTACAAACTACTACTACTCACCTATAAAGCACTAAATGGTTTGGCTCCCATGTATCTATCCAGTCTTTTAACTCGCTACAATCCGCCACGCTCCCTAAGATCTCAAAACTCTGGGCTTCTAGTAGTTCCTAGAATAGCAAAGTCCACTAAAGGTGGTAGATCATTCTCACATTTAGCTCCTAAACTCTGGAATAGTCTTCCTGACAGTGTTCGGGGCTCAGACACACTCACCCAGTTTAAGTGTAGATTAAAAACATATCTTTTTAGCAAAGCCTACACATAACACACATTTCATCATAACCTTGTGCTCCAGAACATCTGATCACATGCACATTATCAACTTGTGCTGTTAATATCATGAACAGCAGCTACGCTAATTCCTCTCCACTGCTTCTCTTTCTCTCCCCATCCCGAGACACCCTGAGGTTTGGCCAGCTCCAGTCACCTCCCACCATCTTGATGATTACGGACCTTTGAAGAAGTAGATGCCGAACTCACAAACATCCCGAACCATCTAGAGACGTACCAGTGCCATTTGGATCCCGCTACATGTGTGGAGTTTTGACATTGGACCTCCTGAAATGTGTTTAAAGGCTCTGGCATGGAGAAGCTGATGCTGGATCTGTGATGATCACAAATGTTGAGCTCATAAAACTAGGAGCTACTATCCATATAGACTGTATAAGACTGCAGAAAGAACATCACTTATAATCTTATACTCCAGTAATCATGTTAGTTCTCTCTCTTCAGTGTTCTGTATTGTTGAAAGATTTATGATCAAACTCTTGATGTCACCCAAAATGAGGATGGGTTCCCCTTTTGAGTCTGGTTCCTCTCAAGGTTTCTTCCTCATAACATCTAAGGGAGTTTTTCCTTGCCACAGTCGCCACGGCTGCTCATCAGGGTTAAATACACACCAATCACCTTAACTGTTGATTTGTGTAAAGCTGCTTTGAGACAATGTCTGTTGTGAAAAGCGCTATACAAATAAACCTGACTTGACTTGACTTGACTTAATATTCAACTAGATAGGAGTTGGGAATCGTTTGTTTATCCTGTGAGCTACGAGGTTACAGTCTTTTGTTTCACCGCAGGTGGCGCAGTGTGATGGGTCTTTACTGTCGCTACAGCCATTCTCATCCATCGATCCGTTCAGTTTCCGGTGTAGTCTCGTTCTCGGGACGCATTTCTCGCGATATTCCAGTAGGGGGAGGATACGCGGCAGGAGCGCGGCGGTGGCGGTGGTGGTGGTGATCTCATAGCTTCAGTAAACTGCATGGTGCAACTGGATCGAGTCGCAACTTTCGCAGCCAAACTTTTAACAAACAAACCCAAGCCGATCCCGGTGTGTCTGCGTGTGGATGTGGTGGAGCAGGAGGAGTAGATGGGTTTGGGTGAGGACGGCGGTGTGCGCCTGTGTTTAGGGAGCGGAGGGGAAACGCTGTTTAGTATTTCGCTCATGCAGGGCAGCTGTTGTTGGAACAGGGAGTGGGAAGGTGAGTATAGCAGTTTAAACCCGGAGAGGGGGATGCGCCTGGCTCTTCTTTCCTCTGTTTGCATTTATGATTCATAATCCTTATGATCATCATCATTATTATTTTTAAAATTTCTATCCCATTATACATTTTGCATCTTGTACATTTACATTCACGATGTCATTCTTTCTTTGCAATCAAGTCCTGTTGTTAGCTTCTCAACCATCAATGCGGTATAAGAGACTGCTTCAATTTTTTTTCTCCAAGATAAAAATCTCAAGACTTCTAGAAATAAAGCGACGAAACTTTGACACACAGGAAGAGCAGCACAACGGTGTCAGATTGTCCCTAAAATTTCAGATCTTTGTCCCCCCCCAAACTGGGGCCCCTGGAAACAAACAAACAAACAAACACATGTTTTAAACAGTTTATAATTTTCTGTAAATTATTTTTTGTAGAATTAATCGTACGATTTATTTATTTGTGCCCAAACCCTAATTTTATTTTAACCATAAAAACGTGCACATGTGTGTTATGTGGTTTCTGCTGTAGTGTTTCCTGTAGACCAACACTTCAGATCTGTTATCAGCTTGGAGAAAGATCATTGCTGTTTACTCTGTAAATGAGGCGTTTGAGCTGCTCTTTGTCAAAATATCCCCCAAACCTACTTAAATCTTCCCGATTCAATATTACATGAATATATATTTTGTTTCTTAATTTTTTTTGGATCTCCCGGAAGTTTGCTCTCAGTGTTTGCCAGGACTTTGTGCCCATGTTTGTTTGCTCAGACTTAGCTAGCTAACTCCACTTCTTTCCATTTTTTTGGACACTGTTGATTTTAAATTCATTACTTTTCCCTTTTCACCATTTGTTTCCCCCCCCATTTTCCTGGCCAGTCGTTCAAACGAACAAGAACACCCTTAAGGGTCTCTTTTTCTCATGCAAGGTCTTTTGAATCACCTCCATTTCCACCTCCCCCATTCTTTCCACCAGCCCTGATTCTGTATTCTTCCTGGACTTGTGAATTCATTGTTTAGTTTGATTGTTTTTCATGATATACACACCGAGGAGTGAAAAATATGCTTTTCTTACATCTTTTCTATCTTTTATTGTGTGCCATTTGTCTGGAAATGTGAAAACGGTGTACTGTTACATCTTGAAAGTGTGTAATTGGACTACATTAACAGGACGCAAGAGGGATTTTCTCAAGTATCCGATTCGTATTAAAGGTACAAAAGATGTACTATTTATGGTACAATGGCAGTGACTAAAAAAAGTACATTTACTTCCTATTGTTTTTTAGACTTTGTTTATTATTTGGCAGTGAGGCAGAATCCAGTTCAAGCATCTGCCGGAGGCATCTCAGTTTAGCTCGAATGTGTTTCATGGGATTTGATATCGCAACCTTCTGGTCACTCACCTTCAATAATAGTGAAGGGACTATACCTGAAACACAGTGTAATATGTTTATATTAAGATTTTTTGAGATGTAGATGGGTTGATTGTTTATCAGATTTGCAGGTTGATCACACTTTTCTTATCCACCATAAGCTGCTTTTTTCACTCAGCATTTATTTTTTTTTTACAATGTTTAGTGTTCTTTCAATCAACTCCAACCCAGACGTAACGCAGACAGCGTTTGCTGGATTCATGGTTGAAGAACGCAGTGGCGAATGAAAGTTGAGCAGGATGAAGAGAGTGGACAAATGAGATGATGAGTTCTAGAGAGGCTAAATGGTGAAGATGCTGCTTTGTCTTTTAAAAAATGAAGCAAGGGCTAATTCTGCTTTTTATGAAAGGTTTTACCATTTAACTCGGACTAGGATCAAACCAAGAAAACAATCCCTCGAATTAGAGTTCATATTAAGAAACTTAAGGATGGTCCTCACAGCATGAGTTCAGCAAGTGACAACATAAAGAGTCATAAACCAAGTGTTCAAATGAGTTATGCTGTAGATGCAAGTATTTGCATTATATCCATCAACTTATATAAATATATTCACTTGTAACATCATTCAAATTGACTACATTATAATCATTGTTCTCAGTTAGGGAGATTGTTGTTAGCAAAACATGAACTTGGCAGAAGACCACCAAGTAGAAACCATTCTGTGCTCCTACTTCCCACATTTGAGGTAAAAACAAGTGCAATCCTAAATCCCACTTCAACCACTAGAAGTTGATTGGTATTGTGGGTAATAATGTTTACCACGGTGAAGATAAACCAGCATGTCATTGAAACAAATCGAAACTAAAAAGATTCTTCTTACAGAATAAATATGCAAGATGTTCAGGGTATTATTATTTTTGGGTGTGTAATGAGCTAATAGTTCATTTATAAGTTTCGTTTCACGAGTTTATTTACTGACTTTTTGCCTCATCGGATTTCCGATTGAAAGTCTGTGATGTAGTGGAGGAACGTTTTGGTCTTTGGTATACGAGTTTCTGTTTATAACCCCATGTTAGGACATTAAATGCTATAGTCCTATAGCAATGGTCTTAGTTTTGGATTATTGTTTTTTTGGTGTAAATAATTAAGGATCGCTTATGGCCTTCAGTAGTTTATTATTATTTATTACCTGTTTTCTGAGATCTACCCCTGTACTAATACACAACTATTTTAGTCTTTCTTTATTACTCCATGCCATTATCTCATATCATTTCAGTGTAATAAAACTAAATATGGCAGAACACAGGCCTGTAATTGATGTTATTTATCTTTAGACTTATTTTGAGGACAAAACACAGTTAGCTTTATTTTCCAGCCTGAATGTAAATCCTGCTCCCTGTCATGTCAGAGAAGTGTGCTGAAGATGCAGATTTGAGCTTCATAGATCATAGACTGCATAGTAGCATGGGCCAAAAGTAGATACACAGCAAGGCAAGCTGTTTAACACCTTCCCCGTAGTCTTACACGGCGCTACAAAGCAAACGTTTAACTCGGAGCTCAGTGCTAAGTGGCGATCAGATCACAGCTGGATATTCTTCCTGTGTGAAGAGCATGACTTGCGTTTAGCACTCTCAGCTCAGCACCTGCTCTGCATGCTGATTGGTGTCTCCTCTCACTTTAGGACTAAACAAATCTGTCCTGTATATATGGATAGCAGTTGTTCCAGAGTCTCTTTGGACTACTTTGGGAAGTACTTTTTTTTTTTTTTTTGAGCTGCAGCCCTGTTACAGTCATCCAAAACACAAAGGTCTGGATAGTGTGGGGGATTTGTAAAAATATTTTTTCAAAAAAAATGTCCCTGCCAAAAGCTTGTTTACATTTTCCATTTCCCCACCTTCAGCTGTGCATGCCACTAAGCCAATGTTTTTTTTTTTTTCCCTTTTCTTTTTGGTTCATTTATTATTGTGCACTTTAAAATCAAACCAAAATGATCTATTTCACTCTGATTCAGACTCGTCAAACAGGTGCGAAAGCGACTTCAGTTGTTTGGTGTTACCTTCCAAACACGAGGGGTGTGTAAGGCTGCAGTCTCAATAGACTTTCAGCAGGTGAAATTTCTTCAGCAACCTGCTGCCAATAAAGGCAGCAACCGGATACGACTGTGTTTAAATATACAATCTGTTCCTGTAGGCAGCGACACTGCAGAACCAGGGATTTTATGTTGATTTAATATATTTTTTTAAAGCCGTGCTGTATCAGATGGCCCGCTGTGACGCTACTGTAATTGGTAATTTCATTATATTGTATTTTCAGAAGAGGCCACATTGATCATGTAGTTGTGATACAAATTTAATCCATGGGAAAACTCTTCGCACTCAGTTTGCATTTCTGGTCCCCCGTGGCATGAGTTGAAAGGTAGTCAATGGAACGAAAAGTGTATGTAGAGTGATTGCAGATTAAGTCATATGAGAGCATTTGTGAGAACCTTGACTACAACCAATAATTATACATTTTGTTTATATATATATATATATATATATATATATATATATATGTATGTGTATGTGTGTGTGTCTAAGTCTAATCAGATTTTCTTATTTAATATATAAATTATTCCAATTGGCAAAAGTTAAATTCATGTCCAAATTCACTATTTTTTTGCCAGTTGTCTCAGTACTTTTTTCCCGATCCGGTGTTTTTTGTGCTCGGATTGGCTCACAGAAGAATTTGTGATCACTCTGAAGTTTTTTGTAGTCTTTGGTAGTTGTCTAAATTGTAGCGAGGATGCCGGAGTTGTCCGAGATAATAAAAAAAATCACAATAAATGTGCACATTGTAAGTAAAGCAGTTGTATTGTATTTATGATTTTTATCTTTTTTTACTGTTAGTAAAGTTGCTGTTCTACACTGTTGTGCTTTGCATTCCGGTTGTAGAAGTATTCAGAGGTTTATAACACTAGTATGTATTAAAGTATTATATGTGATGAAGGTTTAGTTTGTATCGGGTTGTAAAATTGGGTTGGTCGATTATTTTATTCGAAGCACCTTTAGGAGCGAGAAATAATCCAATCTCGATGTATAGCAAGGCAATCGAGGGCCAATTTAAAACCCAGTATTGGTTCTCTGACTGCCGTGTGACGTTTAAACTCAACCTTCTTAAACTATCTCAGAACTTTATCTATTAAGATCTAAGCCCTGGTGTCCTGTTCTTTAAGTTTTATTATTCGTTTCTAATCTAGCCTTATATATTTTATTAGTTAAATATGATGGTGTTTTTGGAGGAAGAATGAAAATAACATTTAGAGGAAGAGAGAATGTGAGTAACCTTTAAGAACTCTATTGTTGGCGAGTCTTCAACCAGCTGTATTTCAGGCTACAGTTTAGTCACAGGGACCAACACCTACTAACAAATGCACTGATTGGAGAGGCTTGTGATGTTTAATAAATATTTAATTTAAGCAGTTCATCTTATGAATTATTAGATTTTGAGATGAAGAGGTGAAAAATGTAACTCGGCCAAAAGAAATCGTTGTATATCGGCCATTTCTAAATGATTCTGAAATTCTGAAGAAATTCTGAAGGAAAACCCAATGTAGAGTCCTTTTCTCAGAACAAATGATTGGTAAGTAGTATAGTAACAATTCCTTTTCATTGAATTCAGTTGTGTGTGACTCTATGATTAGGAATTTTTGTCACCAAGACAAAATGGTGACGGTTCAACATGTATCGAATAGGCAGCATGTTTACCACTACAGGTGAGTCTTCAGGACGTGTTTTTGCCAAGCTTTTTTTTGTATTGTTAACTATAAGAAAGAGAGAGAGCATTGTGGAGACTCTGGTGAAGGAATGCCTATGGCTTTTATAGCGTAAGTGATATCAGGAGCTCAGGCGTTTTTTTTTTACACCTGGTATTAACATGCATCCTGGGTGATTTTATTGTAAGAGGACAGCACTAAATCACTTAAACTAGATTCAGGGGGGGTCTGGGCTACATATAACCACAAAACATTTGTAAGGTAAAAACCAAGGCTTCTCCAGGGTCAAAGTAATCGTCTGCATCATTGACCTAGCTGAAAACTAACGATTCTGTTTAGAAATCTCAGCAGAGCAGCAAAACACTAACTCTAGACTAATGGATAAATGCAAGACACGAGGACAGATGCTTTTTCTAGATTCTTTCATCAGTCTCCTGTTCCTTTTTTCTGATCTTTCATTTGTAGGCCTCGTGATGGAACTGTTTTGAAACGTGTAAAAAAAAATAGGATTCATGTGAATTTTCTGTCTGAAAACAAATGCTGATGTAATAAATGCACATGACAGCCTTCCACCTGCAGAAAGATTATATGAAATGTAACCAGATCCAGAACCAATCAAACCATAAACACACAAAACCGTAAAACGCACAAAAAACCATAAACACACAAAAGGCAGGGGGGGTGTTAAGTAAAAGGAAATCAACACTGTAAGCATCGTCACATTGTTAAAAAGTGCTGAATTGAATTGTAATCCTTGGAGCAGTATTCATATTTTCTGGAACAGAATGCAGTGTCATGTTCTATTTTGTGTTTTATGTACACGCATAAATATTTATTATACAGAAATAATGTGAAATTATGTGGCATACTCGATGGTTAGTGCAGCGAGGAATGATGCTTCTGGAGTGCTTAGGAATAGAGCATAATTGCAGCCTTTTGATCGTAAGAAGGCGCTTCAGGGATAACGGCGAACTCGCCGGCGTAACGCGCAGCCGTCCGACACGATCGCGTAAATAATACCGACTCAGCATTTTTTGCCCTTCTAGAAAAGGCAGGAGTGTGGCGTGATGAATTTGCAAGTCAATGCGCTCTTCTGTAACGCGCCCTGGCATCGCTCGGTGGCCACTGATTAATTTGCCTGCGTTTTTCAATCGTGCCGACGAGTTCGCTTCCTATCGTACTGCCGCGAACGCTAAAGCTTTGTGTGAATACGGAGGCCAATTGAAACCGATGTAAGTGATGCACCATGCAAACAGTTTCCCTGAGCACATTTCATCCGCATTCATAAAACATTTCCGTAGATTCATGCGTCAGAATTTACTTAATTGTTCCCCACGTTAGCGTTCCATGTTTCGAGATTTTTGTCTGTACCCTGAGGGCTCGCTTAGCAAACACGAGGATGAGGAATCAACGGGAAAGGGCACGTTTCTCCATTGACTAGGAACAGGACATGCTGGAGTTCTGGAAGTATGACTTGCATCTCTGTGTGATCACACAGCAGCAGAGTTCAGCAAGGAGTTAAACAGGTGTTGTGAAGTGTTCGATTTCTCTTTGTACCCCCTTTCCAGGGGCAAACACAGAGGTTTCGCAAACAAATAACTTGCATACTTTTAATTCCTGTTGATCGAGAAAAGGGCCGTGCAGGTAATAAGATTGCTGGTGCTGGCTTTTGGGAAAGAAATGCACGATGTGGTCAGAGCCAGAACCACAGCCGAGCTAAATAGTGCATGCTTTCCCGTCTCGGTCCCATTCCTGAACCCAGCTGTGTCTGAAAATAGTTAGCATCTGGCAGGCTTCTCTGTAACCAGACAAATGTAATGGGTCTTAAGAGAAAGGAGAAATGAGAGACGCTTTTTTTTTTTCCACGAGGAAAACACGCCGGTACATGTTTGTGTTGTATCTTCTCACCAGCCATCTTGAGGAACCACACAGAGGTGCAAGTAGGGGCAGAATCACCTCGAACACTGATATGGTGATTCGTTTTTAGCCACGAATTGCTACAATAATGATAATCCTCAGAAAGTGAAGCAAACAATCAACAAGCATATTAAATATTTTTTCTGCGCTAATTTACTGATTAATGGCAGAGCGATGGTGTTCTTTCTTGTAAACCAGTGTGAGAGCAAGAAGCAATTCGTAAAAAAAGATTTTCTGCAAGTTCTGATTGTTTTCAGTTCCGATCAGATTTCCCATCTCACCTGCTGGGACTCCATAATCTCCAAAGTCCATTGTCTAATGTGGCATAATTGTGTCTGAAAGCCTTTCCAAACAAGACATTGTGTAAATGCATCAGTAGTAACTGGAGCCTCTGTGTAGGATGAAAGATCTGGACTGTCTGCTCCCTTATAGTTATTACGGGTTATTATATTAGACCAGTACTTTTGTATTGATATTATGGCTCCTACGTAGTGAAGCAGCTATGAATATCTGTTTCCACTTCTGTTTAAAGCAATTTATAACACAGAGCTGGTAAAAAGTCTATTCGGATTGGTCAGAACCAACATGGCAACCATTCCATAATTATACACCATGCAATTTTGTCAAGACTGTGGCTAATTAGAACCGACTTCACCATACAACAAGAGAAAGACCTGAAGCATACAGTCACCATGGAATTCCCAGTCACCAAACATATTTCGTTAATTTGGCAGAATATTTGCGAAACCTAACTGTCCAAATCAATGAATTTTTCATTTGTTAAAAACAGTGTTGTGTAAAACGCTATGGTGCGACATCTATAACCAGTGGTCCCACTGTCTTGGAATTTTTAAAGATTTGTGCCGTTATGCGCCGATCTTGTGTCGGTCACATGTTTTAACGGGATACGAATCCACTGGTCAGATTTACTGGAACGCAGTACAATTAGAAACTTTGCTTGTGTTTGCATTTTTGTCTCCAAAAAAAAATCGAATACGTGTGAAAAGAGGAGAACGGAGCAAAATGTGTAGCGTGACCGCCTCCTTTACAGACAAAGTGTCTTGCATACTTTGCAGGACGGAGAAGGAAACACTATCCGTCTGCTTAGTAAAATGACAAGCTGTGCCTTCGGAAAGCGCAAAAAAGGAAGTCTTTCAGATGTTGCACATAATTTACCGTAACTGTAAACGTTGAAACCGTTTTACAAATTCAACAATGCGCTAATTGGCAAATCGCCGTCGTACAAGTGAACAGACACCAGACCATGTGATTACACGAAAATGATACGCTACAAGTGATAGCGACGTGCCACTGTATGTTGTGCGGCATCACGCCACCCCCAGCATTTATTACTTGTGTATAACCGCATGGCCTGGAGTGTGTTATTAAATACGTGACGGCGGCCCTGACAGTAGTGTCTGCTGTAATTTAAAATACACGAGATTCACGGAAGGGGGTTGGAGTTTCTGGTTAATATGATGAAGTGCTTTTTTTTGTCTTGTAAGCTTCAAGTGAGAGAGAGAAAAAAATGACTGGATGATGAGAAAAGGCCTGTTTATAGCAGGAACGAATTTATGGCATGGATGTTTCACATTATCACTATATAAGTACTAACTATATCTAAAAAGTTTAAAAAGCACGATTCATCGTCCATAAAAAAAAAAAAAAAAAAAAAAAAAAGATTGTAGCTTGAGACAGATTGCTGTAGTTAGAGGAAGGAATCACTTCAGGGCACACTGTTATTGAATCACATCTCTGAGTTGGCAGCAGTCATCGGCCGCACCACACCATGTTGTTGTGCATGCCATATCATGTTCCTCTCCCTACTTATCAGACCAGGCTGTGTTGGTCTTCTGCATTTTTTTTTAGCTTTGCTTCTTTAAAATCTGATGGCAATGTTTCCTGCTGAAATTGTGGCTTTTGGAAACTGAAGGTTTGCTACCAATGTTAAAACTATTCTGTTCTGACATACCTTTTACACGACCTTGTGTCTCCCGAGGGTCAGCTTATCTCAAACCATCACCTGGCACCTATCGTTAAAACAAACTCATCGCTTACGTCTGTCCAGCCACTGTTTCAAAACAAGCCCTGGAAAAAAATGTCCCATTTAACACCATCGTTTATTATTAGGACTATTTTAGTCACACAGTAGTCATTGTGGTATTGTGTGTGTGTGTGTGTGGTGCGGTGTTTTCTTTTTTTTTTTTTGTGAGTGACAGGGCAAAGAAATAGGGAAGTTAGTCATTCTGACTAAGTGTCTGCTGGTTTACTCGGTGAAAATCGTCATATGGAATTGATGGCTGCCTCATGGGCAGGAATAGCAGTTAAACCACTGACATCTGCAGTCTCTCCAGATATTTTACGAGTTATACATCGGTAGGCACGAACACACACGCAGTCATTCATCTCACTCTTAATTACAACATCACACGTGTTTATGATTTTTTTGCACACCCTGCCCTATGCCGGAAAATGGGAAGTCTGAGAGTGAGGTATTGGGGGCAAGAGGTGATCTGGACAGGAAACAGTGTACATCTATTAAACTATTTGCAGCATTCTTATTAAGAGATTGCGAGTCGAGGGTCGGCTGGAGAGCATTGCGTTTTTGGCAAGGTTTCTCGCTCGTTATTAACACGCCATGCTCATAAATCTGTCATTGTGAGCGATACCAATTCATTTGTCTCTACATGTCTAAAATTTCCAGTGCCATGACTTATAAGAATTTAACTCTGATTGATCATATTACCAGGTAAACCCGGGATATTTGACGAGTTTACAGTAACTATTGCAAAGACCATAAAGTCTGAAAATCAGAAAATGTCCCACTGATGCTTCTTAACTTCACTTGTCCAAGCTAAATAAAAAAATATAAATAAATGTGTTTGTTACAAGAGTTTAAATGAAGAAGCCATTATTCTTCAACCAGGAATTAAACACTGTATTAAACACTGCTGTTTAGTAACGTGAATAGACTATATCTTTAGGGTTTTTTTTTTTTTTTGGTAAAGATACATGTTTAGTATATCAACTATGAGAATGTAAAAGCAGCCTCACCTGTGAAAAATATATATATAAATATCTGCGATTTTATATTTATATTTCTTTCGAAAATGATGTGGAATTGCTTCAAATATCCAGTCAGCTAAGTTTTTGCAATAGCTGCTGCCAGTCAGCAGTTCCTGACCGCACAGCTGGTAATATTATGTCCTTTCAATTGTGATATTTTACATTTTTTTTACATGGTTAAATGCAAGTAGGGAAACAGGTTTCTTAGTTTTCAGGTTTCCTAACCTTCTTGTTCATTGTACAGCTACGAATGAAAAGCTGTCCCAGGTGCTCTGGCTATTGAATTGTTTCCCCCCCCCCTCTAGAGACTGTAGTTAACCAGCTGAGCAGTTTAGACAGAATATCAGTGATACGAAGCCGGTATCGAGCCGGAGACCTTTTGTAAGGGGTACGAGCACCACAGGAACACCGTGTTTTATGATATTTTGCTCTACCGACTCAATAATGTGGCTACGCTCATTGTTTAAAAAAGAATGTAGTCTTAAATAAAGAATTTTACTGACTGTACAGTTTTCCTCAGTGGAACAGTCACAAAGGCAGCAGCAGCAAGTAATAAACAACATATTTATACAAGTTAACACTTCGAATCCTGTAATTTGCCTCGTCAACAAATATAAACTCAGAAAGAGTTTACTGTGAAGTGGTCCTCTGTGAGAGCTTTTAACTACTGGATTAAGCGAGTGTTTTAGTGCTTCAATTTATTCCAGCTGTGTGCCATGTAAAAATAAAAAGTGCGGAACAGCTCTTGAAACACATGAAAACTAATGGCATCAGCACAGCAGGAGAATAAAAATTGCCACCATGTAAAGCCCATGTTACTTGCTTTCTGTTCTGCTGATGGTGGTGGCCAAACCCCCCCTGTTTCTGAAGCATTGCCAGAAGTCACCATTCCCAAAATCCACATGGGTGTGTCTTGAGGAGGACATACCAGTCATACTCATTCAAATGAACGGGTATTATTTCACAATAGACGAACGAGTATGGCAGAGCTAGAGGAGGCTCAGTTATAGTAGCAATTATGGTTTTCAGTCAGAACACAAAGATTTGCGTCAGGAGTCTGACCCGTTTCACGCGAGATTACACAGTGGATGGTGATGTTTGGAAGGAGCAAATTGTGATGGTCAGCGGGCACAAACGATCCTTCTAGTATCCACTTTAATCTTTAGTTTGAGCCTGGCATTGGATAATTTTTTTTTTTTTTTTTTTTTATCTAATTAGACAGAAACTGCAGCATTAAAAATAATTAATCAGGAAGTGTTATTTTATTTTATTTATTTTTTCTACATTGAATGGCCATTTTTTTTCTTTACATATTGATATTAGGAGAGGATTTAAGGAATCTAAATGTTCTGTGAGCGAAGTCATATAACGATAAGAAAATGTGCATGCCAGTGTTAAGAGTTTTTTATGTTGTTATGCATTTCCTAGACCAAATTCTTTCCCCAAACGTCCCTCATTTTGCGTTTTGTCAATGTGTAACGACTTTCTACAAATTCTGCCACTTTTTTACTCCTATTTCATATCACAAAATCAGATCTTAAGGAATCATCATACTTTTAACACCAACATGTAAAAGGTACCTTGTGGTGCTGTAGACCACAGTGATCGCTACTTTTGGCTGCAATTGTTTTTGGTTGTAAGAAGACAGAAATTGCAGGGTAGCCATACATATCTCCACTCAACAAGGTCATTGAGATTGTTATGACCTGCAAACCCCTCCTTTTCTCACTCCTCCTCCTTACTTCCTGTGTCATTGGAATTTCACTCGGGTTTACCCTGGTTTCATTTGCTTACCTGGGGGAAGGTTTCTGGCCAAGAGGTGTTACATTTACAGTTTGTTGAGACTTTCAAGAAGTTTATTGTCATTTCAACTGTATATATGGGTGACGCAGTCGTTGTCTTCTTCTTTCGGCTTTTCCCATTAGGGGTCGCCACAGCGGATCATCCGTCTCCATTCCCCCTCTGTCCTTTACATCTGCCTCTTTCAAACCAACTACCTGCATGTCTTCCTTCACCACATCCATCTTCCTCCATCTTCCTCCTCTCCTAATTCCCAATTTCCACTGGTACCCTGTTGGCTAACGATACCTGTGGCGGTTGTTGTTATTTCTGTGTCAAATTCAGTGGGTGCGGCTTATATTTGGGCGCTTAATAGTCCGGACATTACGAACAGCACATTGCTGTTTTGATGTGTAAAGCAGGAACAAAGCCCTGATATCTAAGTGAGATCTCCACTGAAGGTGTGAGGTTTTTTTTTTGTGAATTTAAAATCTTTTGGTTATTCACTGTAGGGCCAGTGACAGCAGCAGCAGATGAGTCACCAAATACAGAATCCTCTAAGCAGGAGTAGAGCATCAGGATGAATCAAGCAGCGCTGGAGGGCAAGAGAAGTCGCAGCAGGACAAAAAAAAGTGTCAGACTTTGGCCCTTACATCACATCAGGCAGCAGGAGTGCATGTACAGCTTGACAGGGTGAGAGAGAGACTAGATTAAATGTGTTTCTATACTATGAAAGCTTGAGGGTGTATATTGTGAGACAGTGTAAGCAAGGACTCTTGTATCTATGGCTAAACGGCTCAAAGGGAGAGTTAGAATGCAACATTTATCTCAGCACGACAGGAAACTCATCGTGAAAAATCTCACTTTATGCTCGATTAAAATTTACATGTAAACTCCTTGTTCACGTGAGTAACGTTCCTGCGCCAAGTAACAGTGGTGGAACTCCAGTCATGACGTTCACATCCATATCCTGTGGTGAGATTTTACTAATCGATATCCTGTTTCGCCCTTCAACTGTTTTGTCAAGGCTGAGACTTTCAGGCTTTGAAATATTTTCTCACAGCAAGCTCTGGAACCGGGCCAAAAGGTTTCCGAGAGCTACACACTCATTCATGCCGTGGCGCTTTTTTTTTTTTTTTTAGCGGCCTTGTTATTCCAAAATGTGCTGTCAATAGTAAAAGAGGACAAGCGCACTAGGTGTAGTGGGGAATAGGAATCGATAATTGATTGAAAAACAAGTCCAGTTTGCGCTCTTAATTAAAGGTGTGTGTGTGTGCTTTAAATGTTCAAGGTATTCAGGCAACAGGAACCTCTTGATATGTATTTGATCATACATATAAAGCAGTTCATTCATTGTAATTAGATACTAAATTGCAGTCGATCTGAGACACGTCGTCTCACTCGCACCGTGAGAATGCAGCCTCAGCATTTTGGCATGCAGTGTGTTCGCAGTGTTGGGGTTTGTGATGATAAAATGCACTGTGCAGAGACAAGCAAGGCTTAATCCAGTGTCCGCATTGTACAACAATGCTGGTCTGGCGCGCACACACACACACACACACACACACACACACACACACACACACACACACTCTCCCTCCCTTCCCTTTTGCTGTCTGACTCATTAAGAATAATCTGCGCTTCAAATGAACAGGGTTAAAGGTCAGTACAGAACTAGTAGGTCATGACTCCATCTGTTAGTCATGTGGGAGACACTTTTGTTTCATTTAAATTATTTCACAAATTCAGATTAGAATAGTCTCTTTTTCTTTTCTTTTTTTTTCTTCTTTTTTTTGTTTGTTTGGTTAAAGAGGGTCCATGTTGTTTTATTCATTTCCTCACATCTCAGAGTTCTTCCCTCGTCACAGTTGCCCCTGGCTTGGTCATTAGGGATAAACTTAAAGTAATAAACCTAAGGGTAATATTGATTCATTTTTATTGTATGTTCTTAATTTATTCTGCATTTTGAATTTGAATGTAAGTCATTTTCCATTTCATACGCAGACCCCCGGCAGTGTTCATAACAGCTGAAATGCATCAGGCAATGGTCTCTTAGATCTTCCGGATGCACATGAGATACGCAGGCGAGCAGGAGAACGTTGGCACTGCCATCGCCTCTGCTTGCGCACTCGAATGCAAATGTATGCATGAAGTATGCGCCAGAATCTTCCGCTTTGCATCTGGCCATATCGCACCACCTCAGGGTGGGTTTTCTTCTAACACGGCACTGCCCACTAGACCGGTAAATCAATGAAGTGTAAGGAGTTCTTTTGGGTGGCAGAAAATTCATGTCTTCTCTGGGGTCCTTAGAATAATGTTATTTAGTAGACTATGGAATGATCTGGGCATGTTCTCCGCCTCAGCTGTTGCAGAGAACTGAAGGTGAGCTGAAGTTGCATACGTTCAAGGTAGCAAATGATGCTTGATGTTTGCCTTTTGTTGAAGTGACTGCTGATGTTTCTGGTTTTCACTGTCCAGCATTTCTTTTTTTTATGTTTATAGCTTGAATTTTCTCAACACACTCTCCTTGTATACAATCATAATGGTGACATTCATTCATTATTTATTAATAATTATATAGTGCTAATAATAATCATTTTATCAGAATAGAATTTAGGTAATTTGTTCGTCACACCATCTTTTTGTTGTTTGCTGACAATTTTGCGGAAACCTTGGTATAATAATGGATGCGTTTTAGCATTTAGACATTGATTGATAATTTACTTGCTCACGATCTGATCAGACCCAGCATATTTGTAGCGCTAAGTGCAGAGAATTTCTTTCTTTCTTTCTTTCTTTCTTTCTTTCTTTCTTTCTTTCTTTCTTTCTTTCTTTCTTTCTTTCTTTCTTTTTTTCTTTCTTTCTCTCTTTCTTTCTTTCTTTCTTTCTTTCTTTCTTTCTTTGTTTGTTTGTTTGTTTGTTTGTTTGTTTGTTTGTTTGTTTGTTTGTTTGTTTGTCTTTCTTTCTTTCTTTCTTTCTGTTTGTTTGTTTCTTTCTTTTTCTTTCTTTCTCTCTCTCTCTCTCTCTCTCTCTCTCTCTTTCTTACTTTCTTTTTTTTGTTTCTTTGTTTCTTTCTCTCTTGTTTGTTTATTTCTTTCTTTTAGTGTTTGTCTTTCTCTCTCTTTGTTTGTTTTTTTTCTCTGTTTGTCTTTCTTTTTCTTTCTTTCTCTCTCTCTCTTTTTGTTTGTTTCTTTCTTTCTTTCTTTCTTTCTTTCTTTCTCTGTTTGTTTGTTTGTTTCATTCTCTCTTTGTTGTTTGTTTGTTTATTTTTCATTCTCTCTCTCTCTCTCTCTCTCCCCCTCTCTCCTTTTTTTCTTTGTTTCTTTTTTGTTCTCCTTTCTTTCTCTCTCTCTCTCTCTCTCTCTCTCTTTCTTTCTTTCTTTCTTTCTTTTTTTCTTTTTTTCTTTTTCATTCTCCCCTCTTCCTTCCTTCTTCCTCCTTTCTTCTCTTCTGGATTAAGTTTTAGTTGACGATGGTAGCCACAGTGAGAATAAATATAAACCTTGCCCATGAATACAGCATAAGTTAATAACTTGTTACAACATTCCAGCAGTCCAAAATAGCAAACAGTAAACATCGCTCACCGTTCATCGCTCACTAATACAAAAAGACCGTTTATACTGAAGCAGTTCTTTTATAATAGTTTAACTCTGATAATGGAATATATTTCGCTGGCTTCAGATATTTGTGCCAGTCAGTACATGGTGCACAGAACGCCTTCTTACCGAATTTGGATCTCTCTGAAGGAACATCTAAATAAATATGTACTGTAAGAACTTTGACGTGTCGACACGAATGCTCCATATTATTTACAGTCAAACTACGAACACTACCTGAGAAGAGAGCAAAATAGATGGATTTCTCTGCATAGGTAATCAGCACCACTGAAAAATTACACATTGCCGATTTGATTTGATGTTCTTTGCAAGAAAGACACCATTGTGTTTGTTGCTTAGCAACTCCATGCACTTTCCCCTCATTATACCTTCAAGTTCACTTGGGAGCCCCCCACCCACTAGAATCACATGGTTTCTATAAAATACATATTCATATTTTTTCAGTATTAATTAGGCTATGATCTTTTTTACCGACACTAAAAAGAATGCAGTTATATCTGAAATTCGAATGTCTTTTATTTAGTTCAGCCACAAATATGCCTAGATGGTGTTATGCCTAAATTTTTGTATGCTAACCATGTAAAACTTGCTCCTGTCATCACCCAGGAATGCGTTTTTATTTATTCATATGGCTTGCTTCTGATTCAGGGTGTTCAGTGCGCTAGCCTTATCCTAACGGTGTAAAATAACCTTCCTATTGCACTATACTCCCTGTAAGATATTTATTATTCAGCAACAGAAAACATTACACCGATAAATATCACATTTATAGCAATTAAACAGGAGAAAATCTGAAAACATCATTGCCTGGCCTTTGTTTTGTCTTTTCAAAACTCCTTCATTCTATAGCTATTGGGTTTGAGTGAGTCTGTGCCTATGATGGCACCTGTTTCCTTTTCTGATATGTTCTTCTTGCTCATTCACCTCAAGTTCTGACATGTCGTGCCTTCCGACATACTTTTCTGCTCACCACAGTTGTAAAAAAAAAAAAGTCTGTGGTTGAGTTATTACAGGCTTCCGATCAGTTCAAAACAATCTGTTGATTCTCATGTGATCTCTCATTTGAACAAAGTGCTTCTTCTCTGAGAAACTTTTCATTCATTTTTTTCTGTGTAATCTTTTGAGGCTGTTAATGCAGTTTTTTTATATACTCATGCCATCCTTTCTGGCACCAACCACACCATGGTCAACGAAGCCACATTTTCCCCCATTCTGAGGTTTGATGTCACCTATATCTGCAGGATTTTATTCAATTCATGTTTATTTGTTCATAAAAAGCTCAAACCAGCTTTACACAGTTAATGCAGTAATAAAGAAGGAATCTTTTTCTTTCGACTGCTTTTGTTAAGGGTCACCACAGCAGATAATTTGTCTCCACACCACCCTGTCCTCTACATCTGCCTCCTTCAAACCAATTATTAAGAATGAATAAGATTGTTCTTAAGTGTAAGTTTGTCCCTGATGAGCGAGCCGGTGGCGACTGTGTCAAGGAAAAACTCCCTGAGATGGCATAAGGAAGAAACCTTGAGAGGAACCAGACTCGAGAGAAACCATCCTCATCTGGGTTGCACTGAATGTCCATTTATTACAGCTAAACAATGTTGAGGTGTGCAGTAATCAAATGCAACCTGTAGTCCTGAGTCATTGTGACAAACTGTTGACATGAAGTACAGTCCAAATCCATTTTGAAAAAGCCCTGTTAATTAATGAATCTCCAGGGTGTTGAGGTGAAACCATTCCCAGCTGCACAAAGTGGCGTCCAATTAAAGAGAACACCATCCAGAGGCGATGTCTTTGGATTGGGATGCCAGCTTGAATGAGCTGTGGTAGAGATATTCATATAGTATATTCTGAAGCTTGTTATCTTACTTTTAGTCTTTTAAACACTCCTATGAAATTTACTTGATGCCCGCGCATGGATATGGGTGATATTCCGTTTACAAGTCACTCATTGTTTATTGTTTCTGGCTTCGGTCGTTCCCGGTGTATATCTGTGCCAACGGTGATTGTGCTGACGGCATGGGAACGACGTGGCGGCTGCTTTGTTATTAATGCTGTTAGGTTCAGATCTGTGCTCCGCATTGTATGATTTATTCTCTTCTGGTTCTGATCGGGACTTCATTGGATACCACAAAACTGAAACGGCGTGTTTAAAGGAATGCCTTAGAATGGAGACTTGGGTTGGAAAGAAACCTGCTATTTCCAGACTACAGTTACATTACAGGGAAATGATTTTTGGATTAAAGCACACACGAATATCATAAATACGCATGGTAATTGAGAACCTTTGTTGTAAATTCAAATAAGATTGCTATACCCTACTCTCTTAAAGTGATCCAACGCTTTCTTACTTTTTCCAAAAATGTGGTATGACAACCTTATATGTAACGATAGTCGGTTAGTTTTGCCGTGGATGGAAATGCATTTGTAAAACTTCTTGCAGGATTGGTAGAATCTGTGTCCTTTCAGATTCTCGCCTTTTGAATCCGAGATATTCTTGCCCACCATAACATATTCACAACTTTAATTAACTAGGCTACATTTGAGGTTTGTGATTTTTTTTTTTTTTTTTTTTTTTTTTTTGCTGAATTTGCATACAAGTATATCTGTGAAAACTAAACCCATTTAGAACATTTAACTTCCATATTACATCAAAATACAAATATATAAATACATTTCAGATTTATTTAGGAAATTTCGACCTTTTTCTCGCAATTGCGACTTTATTTCTTATAAACATCCAACATTTCTGGTGCATCGACCTGTAACCATGCTCTCGGCCTGAAGTTTGAAGCTGTTGGTGTATGAACGAGGCTCCTCTGCTTCATCTTTCTTGTTCCTCCAGAGCTGATTGTTACACAGAGTTCTCTCCAGGGATCAGAGGCTTAGTTTAATACCATGCGATTCTATTGTCTGTAGTCCATTTCATTTTCAATGTGTCACGCTTTTTGCCAAGGGGGTGATGCTGCCCATTTGGACGAAAAAAAGTTGGAATTGGAGGAAAAAGTCAGAATAAGGCAAACTTTTTTTTCATTCTGCAGCATCTTCAGTGTTACCTGTTCAGACCGCTCCAGAGTTTAGCGGGTGGTGCGTCAGTAATAATGGTCCGTGGGAAAAAGCAGTGCTCTGTGTGTAGTTAAATAGACTAAACAATGCTTTGAGGCAAATTATTTGCCATGTGGATTTTTTTTGTATTTGAATTGCTCAAGTTACTCGAGGGTATAAATATTTTTATTAATTTTTGGGTTAATCAAATTTTGTATGCCATTGGGGGTGTAACATACCAGCATGATGCAATGCAGTTCCAAAATGTGAACGTGGTAACGTGTTATTTATATCCTGGAAATTTGTGCTTTATTTATTACGCATGTAATGCATTTGCAGTCTTGTTTACCAGGTCCCATTTTCATTCTTTTGTAGCTAACCATTGAGAACTGCGCTCTTACACTATCAGACACTGGATCATTTTAGCCAACTTTGGAGTTTAATTTCTGCTATGGAGCTAAATATTTTGTTTTATTGATCATTTTGTTGTCAAAATCGAATTTCTTTTTTTTCTTTTTTTTTTTTTTTTTGGACGAAATTAAACGTATTATACATTTACATACATTTTTTAAATGTGCATTGTTTTTTTATTCAGAAATTTTCTGATTTCAAAATGTTCTGAGAATTGGAGAATCTTTAAGTCAGTATTGTAAATTTTATTGAATATTATCGTATTTATTGTTACATTTCTATTAGCCATGAATTAGAGGAAGCTCATCTGTTGGCTCTTATAACTCTGGTCTGTTTTTCGCAGGTGTGTGAATGATCAGGCATGACCGTTCCACAAGATCACCATGCAGGCCTGAGAAATATTGCACTGATGCCCATAGTCTGTGGAAACCAAAGGATAAGGACATAGTCGGAGTGGAGCTAGCTGCCACATCCTCAAAAGATGCTGCAGACCTAAGATGTTTAGTTGGTGAGGCGTCACCATGACAAGCCTGAAACGCTCACCTTCTGAGAGGCCTGCTGCGGGGACGGTCCAGGCCCCTGAAGAATTATACACTCGTCCTTTACGCCAGACCAATGGAGGGGTAAACCTTCTGCGTCCAGAAAATGCTTACCAGTCAGGAGGCATGATTGGAGTACCAAAGATGGGAGTTCGAGCCCGGGTTGCTGACTGGCCACCTAGGAGAGATGTGGTAACGGTGCGACTACCCGGTACAAATGCCGAAGCAGTGAGTCACACAGGAGCAAGTTTAGGTAGTCAGCCCAAACTTGGTGCTCTTATTGGTCCTCAAGATTCTTTAATGCTCCAAAGCATACAAAAGACACTTCAGAGCAAGTTAAATCCAGCCAGTTGTGAAATCTTCCTGGAAGAGCAGTTGCTCACAGTTGATGACCATAGAAGCTCCTCTTGTGGTAATACCAGATGCATCCGGCAACGTAGCAACAGTGACATGACCCTAAGTGAAGTTGATGGTAGTGGGGATAGTGGGGAAGATTGGGGCACTGTAGGCACAAAGTGGTCTCCACTGCACCGGGAGTATGGTAGCACTTCCTCCATTGACCAGCATGCAGTTTCCTCCTCTGAAGTCTCAAGGAATAGCTTCTTTGAGATGTTAAAGGGCTATGAAGGGGAGAAGCAAGACCAACGTAGCCCAGCACCTGAAAGACTGGCAGAAATTCTCACAGTCTCAAGCAAAGAGCAGGATCGAATGGATACTGCTGTAGAGGACTTGAGAAATGAGTCTCCTTCTAGTCGGTTAAGAGAACGGGACAAACCTCCAAAAAGAAGATCCAAATCAGAGACAGGGGGTGAATCAATATTCAGGAAGCTCCGCAGTGCAAGGACAGATGTGGATTCTCCCAGGGTGGGTTCTGATTTAGAGGACAGCCGTCTTGAAGACTCCAAACCTCCTTTGAAGCCTTGGGTCTGCCAGAAAGGTTTTGCACACTATGATGTTCAGAGCATGCTGTTTAACATGAATGAGGTAATCCAGAACAGAGAGAACTCTGCAGCCAAATGCAAAAACACTACTTCTGGTGCCTCTGCTGCTTCTGCTTTTTCTGGATCCGCAACATCCACTTTATCATCAACACACAGCCTGCCGTACAGCTCTCCTGGTGGCAGCCAAGAGGAACTGAACCTGCGGGATAGTCCCACTTTGGACACAACTGATGATGACGATGGCAACGGACTAGTACGCAAATGTCCCTGTTTCTGTACTGAAATTGGGGGTGACTTTAGACATAAGGTAGGGGTTGCTGTACCCGCTGAGTTGGGGAGTGGGAGTTCCAGGGCTTTTGGTCAATCTGAAATTACACTAAGCCTCCATTGCACCAATGGAGGCATTGCTGTTGTAGAAGGTCCAAAAGATGCATCCGCCTTACTCAGTGATCGGGACAAGCAGTATGTCATTGAGCATGTGGACCATGGAGCGTATTACTACAGGAAACTTTTTTACTTGAGAGGTAAGGCATATACTTTGGCTTACAGGGCAAAACACTGTGTTGCACAAAGCTTACATTCTGTGTGTATTTGCAGAGCATTGGAACTACTTTGGTATAGATGAGATTTTGGGACCAGTGGCAATAAGCATAAGGAGAGAGAAGTTGGAGGACCACAAGGAGCATGGCCAGCAGTATAACTACAGAATTATATTCCGAACCAGCGAGGTTAGTACACCCCTACCCTCTCAAAATAAACAAGAGACCTTTGTTCGTAGTTTGTTCTCGCAATTTTGGACATTTTCGAAAAGAATTTCTAGAAAAGGCAACCAAGCGTCCCCATGTATTGACTTGGATACTAATAATGCATGGACTAAAGAAATGCACCAAAAGCTTCTGTGGCAAACTTTCTTTTTTTAAAAAAAATAACACTTAGAGGCATTTATCTCAGTGTACCATATTTTTCAGACTATAAGCCGCTACTTTTTTCCCACGTTTTGAACCCCGCGGCTTAAACAACGAAGCGGCTAATTTATGGATTTTTTTCCTGGTGTTTTCCCCGTTTCCCAAACTTCAAGCCAAAAAACTGAACCACATAACATTAGACCAATGAAATTTCCGAACGGAAACGGAAAAAACGCACCTCACTTGTGTTCTGAGCTGCACGGCATCGGGAGAAAAGATTCACTGATTGCGATTTTTAAACGCACGACGATGCAGAAAGAAAAACTCTCGAGAGAAATAGTTGTGAAAGGAAGGAGGAAGATAGTGAACAATGACTTTCTTGGTAGGCTACTGTTTAGATACAAGCCATTGTAACGCGTTAAGTCTGGGTGAAGGGAGAGCTCGCTAACTCCAGTTGCAACAGAAATCATAAAAGCACAGACAGGTTTCCAAAACTCGTGCTTTTTTATTTTTCTTGGCAACAGCGTTACGGTTTAGTCAAAGAAACTTAGAAATGAGCATCAGAAAATAATAAGGACATATTCCTCGGTCTTGCACACATGCAGTGAGACCGGAAAAAAAGGCGGCGGGATATTTCCAAAATGTCGCTCTGCTCTTAAAGGAGCCACAACATATTTCACTCGTTACATCGTGTAACAGACACTGTCTTTTGTTAAAGCCTGTGGAAAGTGTATTAGTTTCAGTGTAGACTGAAACTGTAGGCTTATACACAGGTGCAGCTTATTTATGTTCAAAATAAAAATATTTCTAAAATTCAGTGGGTGCGGCTTATATTTTGAGAGGCATCACTATTTGTGGTACCATAATGCATGCAAGTGGAGCATAGGCGTAGCCAGCACTGAATTTGTCAGATCCTGTTGTGCATTTTTAATAAACAGCAATAGTAAATGAGACGTCCATAAAATTATATATTTTTTTAGTGTTCTAAATGTATTTGTTTTTTATTGCTATTAGGACACCTGATTTTTATTTTTAAAGCTTGTTTACTTCTTGTTTACTTGCTTCTTAGTCTTTTAAACACCTATAAAATGTAACAAAAAATAAATAATCCTTGTGTGAAAATATTAATCACAGTAATAGTAAATGAGACATCCATAAAAAAAAAAAATACAAATAAAAATTCTCTGCTCTAAATGTATTTTTCTGCCCTGATTGTGTTTATCCACGCTTATCTTTGTCACGCATGTCAATAAATCTGGCACTGACCGTATCTCATATTGTTTAGCTCACCACTATGCGTGGCTCTATACTTGAAGATTCGGTACCTTCCACCGCCAAACATGGCACTGCTCGAGGGTTACCTCTGAAAGAAGTTCTGGAGTACCTGCTTCCAGAGATGGACATCTCCTGCCTGCGCCTTGCCCTCAATACACCAAAAGTCACAGAGCAGCTGATGAAATTGGATGAGCAGGGGGTATGAAGGCAAACTGCATTGGCTGTTAGCTCATTCTAACTGTCTCTTTGATCATGGAGCTCAGCGAGGCTAATTTGATGTAGTTTTTCTGCATTTATATTGCAGCCGCATCATTTATCTCTTCTTGTTTTTTTTGTTTTTTTTGCTTCCTCAGCTCAGTTTCCAGGTGAAGGTGGGGGTAATGTACTGTCGTGCAGGACAGAGCACAGAGGAGGAGATGTATAACAATGAAAATGCTGGTCCCGCTTTTGAAGAGTTTCTGCAGCTGCTGGGAGAAAAAGTGCGATTGAAAGGGTTCAACAAGTACAGAGCTCAGCTGGACACCAAGAGTAAGAAATGAAAATTGTTCAGAATCATCATCATAAATAAAATAAATGTTTTTTTAGTTTTTAACTGGAGTGGTTTCACAGGTTCTGATAGAATTTACAGTCAATTATTGTGTCAATGACAATTTTTAAATTATGAAACACATTTTTATTCAACGTGTTCTATACAAGTTGACTTATAAGACTACTTGTTCTTGAGTTGACCTTCATTCACTTAAACTGGCTAATAGCTTGTGGAGGTCTTCAGCTCTCCTAGAACTTGATTACTGCATGACACGATTCAATCAGGAAACCCCAATGAGCTATAGGCAGAATATGCAGAATCTATAGGCAGATTTATGTAGTTTCTTTAATTACACTTGCAATGTTAAAATGACTACTTAAACAATGTCTTTACTTCCACATCCTGTTTGTCAGATTTACAGCCATGCAGTCTATACGTATAAGGGGAGTGAAGCAAGACTTGTGTATTTTCTTTAGGTTTTAACTAAGATGCATTTGAAATAAAGCAGTCAAATGTAGACTTTCAGCTTAGATTGCATGGTTTTAGCAAAAATATTGTTTTAATTGTTGAGGAATTACAGAGTAGCCTCATGGTTTTCACAGGCCCGATAGTAATCGGCTGCCAAGCTTTTCCATGGCCAGGTATGGCCTGTTTCCTCTTTATTTCATGTCAAGTCAAGAAGCTTTTATTGTCATTTCAACCATTTATAGACAACGTTTCTCCAGAACCCTGGAGCTACATAAAACAACATAGAACAACACAGAGCTACAAGAAGGCAGAGCCTCTGCACATAAAGTGCATCGTGCGTGACCTGGTGCAAACAGTTTTAGACGGAGAAAACAGACAACACAAGACCGTTTAGGACAAATACACAAAATAACCAGTAACTGGCAGTAAACCTATTGTATGTTATACAGTACAGTGTGCAAAAGAGAACTGTATACAGGTGTGTACTTGTAAATATACACAAAACGTTAACACAAAAGGTTGTGCAAAACAGCATGTAAACAGTAATATAATTATAATAAAATAACAATATAATATGGGTGGTGCTGTAGACATGAAGGTGTGAAATGAGTATGAGTGTGTGTTTGAGTTCAGATTTGTAGCAGCTCAGTAACACACAATAGAGCAACACTGAGTTTAGTTCTGTGTGTTGAGGAACCTGATGGCTTGAGGGGGAAAAAAAATGTTGCACAGCCTGGATGTGAGGCCCGAATGCTCCCATGACATAAAGAGATAAAAGTTTAGAACTGAATCCAAT
Organism: Silurus lanzhouensis; assembly: GCA_039877035.1. NCBI lineage: Eukaryota > Metazoa > Chordata > Actinopteri > Siluriformes > Siluridae > Silurus > Silurus lanzhouensis. Next base: position 5,786,076 of record JBCEWE010000214.1, on the reverse strand, counting down.
TGCAGTTGTTCATGAAACTCTTCAAACTTAGTGGTACCACACAAGAAAAGAAATGCCAGATTAGACTTTGTGAGAGTCTCAAAAAGATACTGAAGCAATATTTTTGCACAGGTAAATCCAAGATTGACCAGAATTAAAGGAAGACTAAGGAGAATAAAAGGAAGGCTTTGTGATCCAGAGTGTATCTGTCACACAATGTGGTCTACGAGGTCCAACCCAAGAGCTTTTTAACACAAAGAAATGAATTAAATGGCCGGGTTTGTCACCCGACCTTAACCTAATTTGAGCGTGATTTCACAAACTGAAGACAGAAAGACCCACAAAAAGGCAAATCATTGAAGGAAACTCAGCATTTAGTGATGTCCCTGTGTTCCAGATTTCAGGCAGTCCTTATATTTACAATTATTTTGACCATGATTTTCTTGAGTAAATATCCACTTTTGTCCATCCTTACACAAATATTATTTCAGATTTTTTTTAATGTGATGTCCTCACCATGCTTAATTTCTTAAGCCTTTTATTCTTTTACCCTGTTTCTTATTCTGCAGCTGTACCTTCTTTCTTTAATTCCTTTTTTCCCCCCAAAAGACTTTAAATAAACCTGAGGGATACCACAGTCACATGTACTCATAGTCCAGTTGCCTGAATGAACCTTTTGTGCTTCTAATAAAAACATGATGGATAATTCCAACCATGCACTTAATTGCACATCCACCTTCATTCTTTGAAATGCAGCTCCATAATCGGAATTTCTTTCCTGTCAGAAGGCAGCTGAGAAACAGATTTCTTTTGGTTAAATGCTGTTATTTACTTTTCCTCAGGTATAAATTATAGGCATAAATTCTACATATTTCTGTCAAAATACTGCATTTTGTTAGTTTTTTTAACAGCTAATGTTTACTTTAACATTTAGGGGAAAAAATAACCACCACTTAAAGTAGCTAATAGGCATTGACACATTTTATTCCAATATTGTCGGCCTGTTACCCTACAATCACAGCAGCAAGTGACCGCTCTTTGTAAATGCATGATGCAGAATTGAAGAGAAAAGAGATTTTAATTGGGTTGTTCCTCAGTTTAATGCAAATTTGGTTTGAGATGGTAAAAACGACAGATTTAAACCAATGGACTTGAACGATTGCTCTGGCAAATCCAGTGGCATGTGTGTGGTCCAACATTTCTTCAGTTCCCCACTCACAATTGAAGTTCCTACCAGTGATTACTTCCCATTTACTATTTGATGTGCAAAAAAGGAAGAAAATTACAAAAGTTTTTGCCCTTATTCCTGTCATGTTATATACAACCTGTCTTTCGATATGTATTGAAACAATCTTGGAAAGTTGTCTTTCGTGGGTGTTTGTATCTGGATTATATTGCTTTGCTAATCTGCCAACAGTTTTAGAATAAAGCCTAGCATGTAACATATAAATCAAGCAACCAGTTTTCCTCCAGTTTATTGTGTTCTAACTTCTGTTGAATTACTTTGAAGCTGTAAAGTATAAGGCTTTAATGAGAACAAAAAAAACTGGAGTGTATACCCAACAACAGTGTGTGCACTCTTTACTTTACTGACAACAGTAAAGGTTTATTAAAGGACTTTTTCTTTGCATTGTTTTGAAGTTTCTCCTATAAAGTGATCTTAAGTGTGAGATAATTACTAAATAATAAAGAAATGTTATTAATGGTTGATTTACCTCTTCTCTTCTAGCGGATTCCACTGGGACCCACTCTCTGTACACTGCATACAAGGACTATGAGATCATGTTTCACGTGACAACCATGCTGCCATACACTCCAAACAATAGACAGCAGGTTGAGCAATGATTTATTTAATCCTTTTTTTTTTCTGTTTCATTATGCTACCTGCCCTGCCATGCTCCAGGGCTTATTTTACCAGTTCTTCCACACCTGTCGATCCCTGTATCTTTAGTTATAAATGTTTTTGTAATAGTGATTTTGATAGACTGAAAGAGATTCCTATTCTGATTCCTATTCTGTTTTTTTATTTAATTTATTTTTATTTCTTTTCAGTTGTTGAGGAAAAGACACATTGGGAATGATATCGTAACCATCGTTTTTCAAGAGCCAGGAGCTCATCCCTTCACCCCCAAAAACATCCGCTCGCATTTCCAACATGTCTTCATTATTGTCCGTGTGCACAACCCCTGCTCTGAGAACACCTGCTACAGGTAAAGAACCGAACCAACAATGAAGCACTGGTTTAATTATGTTGACAAGTACCCAAAAAAACAGACCGGTAAAATATTGTTGAGCAGCATTACAGTAAAATCCGGTATTATCTTAAGTTTGTTGATTTGTTTGTGATATTTAGATACCTAGGGCCTATTTTTTTACTTCGAGAGGCATCACTATTTGTGGTAAATGGCCAATTTAGCTGGTAGTCTACCAAAGTGTTTTCATGCAAGTGGAGCATTTGACTCCTCCAGTCCTCATACTGCATCTTGAAAATGATTACAGAATCAACGCAATTGTTGCAAAATCCCTCGTTGCCCCAAGGTCATCATACCCATGTTATGAGACCTGTATGACTACATTCAACACAATTATTTGGACCATTTGGATTATTGTGATTATATTTACTGGGATTGTTTCTCTCCCTGTTCATTTACTGGATCGTGTCTTGTCTCTCGTGTGTTCTGTTCCCTCATAATTTTTTTTTTTTACAAATTATGCACTGACAAACAAAAAAATCTGTCTTTATGTAAGGAAATAGTTTTAGATACACAACTGTTTAAGGAACCTTTGTGATTGTGTGTTGATTGTTTAGATGGTGGGCTGTGTATTTAAGTGTATTTAAGTCCTGTGCTATTCTTAAAAATCCATCTTTAATGTCATTAATCACTTTCTAGTCAATTGAGACCTTTATGTGTTCCTGACTTTTAGATTTAGATCCAGAGGGTGTTCTTTATTTTGTCAGTAGCAAAATATACAAAAATGAGGAACTGAAACATGCAGAAAGCACATCCACAGAGTGGAGACAGAGTTGAAACAACAAACTGGTTAAGAACTTGATTGTGGAGAGGTACCTTGTTAGGACTAATCATGTTCCACAAACACCTCCAGCTTTAGCACCATTGTGCCGACTGACGTTTTTTTCAGTGTAGACACGATGCCCCCACCCCCTTCCATTGTTCTTGCAGTCACCATGACAACCCCCTCAGAAACAGAGGACACCATTTCCACTGACTCCCATACTTCCTGAGAATATCTCGACTCCTCCTGCCTCCTGCTGTCTACTGTATACCTTTTTTTTTTTTTTTTGAGACGAGGCCATGATGGCCTGATGGAAACAGCCCCAGGGTGCTGAAGACCTGTGTCAGCTAGTTCTGTAGGCCACTAGAAAACCTGTTCACAGCGAAAAGTGCCTCAGGCCTGGAAGTCTTCCTGCTTTTAGCCCCAATACTAAAGACAACATTCCCCACTACCCAAAAAAAAAATGGAACTAGCGAAGCAGCTTCTTAAAGTATCTTCTATTTCTAATAATAGACCTACCAGACACTCATTTGTGGAGTATGCTCTGATCTATATTTTCCACAGAGCTTACTCACACTTGGATGCAATCACGTCTACTTGGAAGGATCGTGTTCCATTCTCCTCTTAGTCTCCTGGATTGACCAACAAGTCCGATTTTGAGGGGTTTTAAGCAATACTGGGAAACGTTTATGAAACCATCAACTCTTTTTTAAAATTTTTATTCCCCCCCCTTCATTCTCCATGTTGGCTTTTCAGTAATAAACTTATGCCGTCTGCAGAAGTTCTTGTCTTTATACCTATCGTTTAAGAATGCAGATTAGAGGAGGTGGAAAATGTAGATTAGAGGAGCCTGGATGAGGTGCATCAGAATCCATCTTGAGCTTAACATCAGTAAGACATTGGAAATGGCGATGGAAACAATGCGTGTTAGAGAGTCTGTCGAGCCTGGCACTGCATAGGGCAAGGATGTGGAAGTGGTGCAGTGCTGAAACTTCCCATGGTCTTACCGAACTGGTCTTAATACTGGGACGTGCTGTGAAGGAAAGGTTAGAGCAGGCTACTCTTTCTAAAGCAGGTAAAGTGTATAAACAGATGCAGCCAGCTACTGGGCTCTTCTGTCATTTTCTTGTTGCAAGTATTCTTTTCTCCATGGTATGCTGTGGGGAAGCATCTTATTGTGATGTCAATTTTTCTGTTTTGGTATTTAAATTCAATAAATGCCTGATAAGTATAGTATATGCTAAAGACGTGATCTGGATTGAAAATATTTGAGTTGACAAAACAAAAGGGTTCTCGATAACACCAGTGTGGACTACAGCCACAGATGATGATGGTACCCATTTTTCTGTTTTTATGCATAGTGTTTCATCCAGGTCCTTATAGCAAGGTGCTCTAAGAAAGTGCTTTTGTGGATCCTTTCTGCCCAGAGCTAGGAAGCTTCATAATGCTTTTCTTCCCAGCAAGCTATTGTGCCTGCTCTTCCCGAGGGACAGGAAGTCAATATAAAATTATTTGCTTTCAATTTAGCGCTCAAATGTTTTCTCCGTCTGGCTGATAAGAGTCCATAGTTTCTGATTGTGGCTTTAAAAAGCACCTTATTTAAAGGATGATCGATTTCAGTACCAAATTCCAGTGAAACGCTTCGCTCGTCACGTTTACGTCATAACGCGTTGAGATCGCTTCAGAAGAACTCTATATGGGTGTGTAGTACATTCGCTCTGATTAAGTTTGACTGCATGTCTGCTCCATGAATTGTTACCTAACGTGATCGAGGCACCAAAGCACTGATTTCAGACTGTATTTTTACGTTATCTCATTTTAACACGTGCAGGATTTTTTTGTGGGATCTTCATTTTGCCAAACTGTAACTGTTTTAATTAGTTTAACAGATTAAGAAAAATAGGTCTCGATTGCATTAAATCATCAACGCGGTTTGAACAAATGCGTATACGCGCACACTTCATTCTACTGCCGCAGGAGAGTCTGAAGAACTTAAGTGATGTGCAGGACTCTTGTGCTCAGACCTTCATCCCCCCACCCTCGTGCACGCTCTCACACACGCTCTCATGCATGCACAGGGTTATCGGCTGAATGACGAGACTCGCAGCTTACAGCATCGTGCTCTCGATACCGCACATGCACCTTCCTAGGTTTTGTCTTAATAGGATTTTCCTTTTCAATTCCACATGCTTGACCTATCAACGTTTAGTTGAGAATATATATATTTTTTACCTTTTTCCTCTTCAAAACTCTATTTGAACACTCTGGCAAAGAGAAACCAGGACTTCATAGCACCATACAGAAACAAATGGAAATAAAGTGAATTCTTAAAAAAGGCATGAGCTCCTTATGAATGATTGAATCCTTCGGGGTTTTTCTTTTTTTATTTCTCGACATTACCATCTCAGTTTCGGAAGAACGAACATCGATGAAGACCACCTTTCTCTTTTTAGACATTTAATACATTTTTCTTCAAATGATTGAGAGGAAAGTTGGAAATCGAAAAAGGGATGCCTCCTCTTGGAAATATCAGCAGGAAGAAATACCTTGTGATGTGCCGCTAACCACGCTTGTCCTTGGCGTGGCTTTAATTCTGAATCCACACACCGCTGCCTCTGAGGCATTGCTTGTTCGTCCGATTCATCCCTGGACTCTTGCAGAAGGTGGTGGTAATCTGAACATAATTGCATGTACACAGAAAATCGAAATGAAGGCTTTTCTTGAAATTGCGTGTTGGTAGCAGAGACTTAAAACCTTTCACAGATAATGGAAAATCCGTAATTTTTTTGTTCATCAGAAGTAAACATTAGGCAGTCGTCAAACGGCTCTTGGATGTAGATTGTTAAAGATTAAATGAAAGTATTCACAAGGGCATAGATTGTGTTTGGTGAACAGGGACTGCTCATAACCCATAGTAGGATTTTAGTAGGAATAAAGTTATTTAGTAAATATTTTAGATTTTCCATTTAGTGAAATTAAAAACTTAATTTCCTAAATTATATAGACATTTTAGTTGTTCCAGTGGGGGTGTATATAAGCTTTAAGCAGTTTATAATATACAATACATGGACGGAGGTTTGTGGACACCTTTTTTTTTTTTTTTTTTTTTGACATCCCATTCCACATTTATTGCACATTTTCTGGAATAATATTCTCCACTCTTTTTGGTGGGTGTTCCACTAGATCTTCGACTGTGGTTGTAAAGATTTGTGCTCAAAAGGGTGGAGTCAGTGTTATAGTTCAGTGGTCCCCAACCCCCGGTCTGCGGACCGGCACTGGTCCGTGGGTCAGTTGGTATCGGGCCGCACAAAATGAATACATAACTTAAATGATTTGTGTTATTTATTATCTGATTCTGAACTATATATTATTTTGGAAAATTACCGGATTTACCACTGTTTTAGTTATCCTAAGGGTGTTCAATAAGGTTGAGGTCAGAGCTCTATAGCAGGCCACTAAAGATCTTCCACTTCAACCCATGTTTTTATGGAGTCTTCCTGAAGAGTCTGGTGTCCTAGTTAAAGTAAAGGGAAAATCTTCTGCATTCACATATACATTCTATACAATTGTGTGGCTGCAACTTTGTTGTAACACTTTGAGGAAGAAAAAGGTATGGCTGGAAATGTCCCAATACTTATGCTTATATATTGTACATTCTCGCTTCCTTTAGAAGTATTAGTATTATTTCCAGTGAGAACTCAGTTTAAGTGTTATTTATAACTTGTAATCAGTTAATACATTAGTCTTAGTGCATCAGGATGAGGTAAATTACTGATCCACATGGAACACAGTTAAGCTACGAAAGATTCATTCCTTTTTGAATCGATTGCAGACAGCCGAGAATACATTTCAGTATTTGTTCTTTTGTTGCCATTGTGGTTTCCACGCTCATACCAATCTGCCCTTTATGTGTGCACCTTGGAAAAGTATTCAAAGTGCAAAAGACTCCTAAAAGTCCATTGTGTAGAGAACTATAAAAAATGGAAGAGCTTTTGAAATGCAATTTTGCTAAACAGTCCTCCTTAAATCTAGTTATTCATATTGCAAAGTCTCTGAATTGAGTGCTCTTCTCAAGCACAAGTTTTGAATGACTGACTTTGCTTCATTAATAGCAGTAAAAGTGAAGCAGGCAACACCTTTTGTATTGCATAATGTCAAATGAGATTTGTTTTTATTGTCTTTTGAGCGTTCAGTATTGAGGACACGGTTTGTTTTACCTCATAAAAATCAGTCAAATCTGATGATGTTCTTTTTTTACCTCATGGACTCGAGACATGCATGATTATGATGAATTTTATGCTCTAGATCAGGGGTCACCAACCTTTTTGAAACTGAGAGCTAATTCTTGGGTACTGATTAATGTGAAGGGCTACCAGTTTGATACACACTTCTGAAATAACAAATTTGCTCAATTTACCTTTAATTATTATAATTATTAATATTATATTATTATTAATGAATGATATTCATCTATGTGAAGACACTGATCATGTAAATTTTTTCTCACAATTATAATCAACAATGATTTAACAAGGTAGGAAACAGATAAATATCAATATGCAAAACTTTATTTTTTATATCTTATATAAACTTTATACCAAGGCAAGTGTGATTTAAAAAAGAATAGCAACAAAAAATGAGTTGCAGCTCACTGGTAAGTGGCGCTATGGTGAGCTATTTTTAGAAAAGGCCCACCGGTGACTCATGTGGTCCTTGCAGGAACCATGTTGGTGACCCCTGCTTTAGACTATATATATTTTGTTACTTTTGCCCAGTGACCCTCTTACTTTTATTTTTTCTTTATTTGTCATGTTATTTTTTTATTTTATTTGACTTATTTTTACTTATGGAATAGCTTGAATCACCATTTTGTGGTTTTCTAGCAAATTGGTATGTGTTTGTCCATGTTTTTACACTCGCTCTCTCACTTCCTATAGCAGTTGTGCTTCCAGAAAAAACAAGAGCCTGTTACTGGCTGTGTGTGTGTGGGAGTTATTTAGTGGTCAGCTACAGCATCATGAGGGAGTTTCAGAAGTTTGTAACCCCCCTGTCCATTGAACACTTCACACCCTTCTTTGTGCAAGAATGTATAAAGGCTTGGCATGAGCAATAGCCAAAGGAAAATTGTTTTCTTGACAATAATGGAAGGGTTTTTTTTTCTCTTTTCTTTTTTTTTTCCCCCTCTTTACCTCACTTTGACCTTACTAGTACTTTTATTTTCCAAACTCCCGAGGGAAAGTCCACTCGACCTACTTCTTTTGTCCATCTACAAAGCATGCCAAGCAAGAAACCTGACTAAATAGAGCTCTTGCTTATTCTTTTTTGTGTGTGGTTTTAGCAGTAGGTACTGCCAAAACCACTGTTCTTTTGCTAGTGGTTTCAGGATTTGCAGGCTTGTAGGATAAAGTAAGGAACAACTTCTTTTTTTTTTTTTTTGTATTTCATTAAATCAGTGTTTCGTGTGACTTTGTTTGGATGTGCTACATCAGAGCACCGAATAGTAAAGAAAATCATTTTGAATGAACTGGTATGAATCTGGGTGAACAAATTGTTGGACAAAATCACAGTCAGCGCATCACACATTTCAAGCTGGTCATTAGATGCTGTAGTGCCTTAATGTAATTAGTCTTTTATTAACCCTTTTAATATGCTATTTTCTGATGTCTACTATTCATATATTCAAAGCAACGCAGCAAGTGATTTTATATTGAATTCAGACAGCTCACATTTTTTTGATCGGTCAAAAACACAATACTGAGCAATGCATTTGTTTTTGTTGTTTTTTTTCTTGCAGTGTGGCAGTCAGTCGCTCGAGTGATGTGCCCTCATTCGGGCCTCCAATCCCAAAAGAAGTGACTCTACCCAAATCCACGGTGTTCAGAGAGTTCCTTCTGACGAAAGTCGTCAACGCCGAGAACGCCGCTCATAAATCGTCCAAGTTTGGCGCCATGGCTACACGCACGCGTCAGGAGTATCTGCGCGACCTGGCCGAGCGGCACGTCACCAGCACGCCAGTGGAATCATCCGGAAAATTTCCTTTCATCTCTCTGGCACATAAGCGAAAGGAGAAAGTCCGCCCTCATGCAGGGGCGGAGCTGCGCAGCCTCGGCGCAATCACATGGGCAGTACATTTGGAGGACCTCACGATGGGGGCGGAGCGTGAGGGTCTCCTGGCCATCTCTAATGAGTTTGTCCTTATACTCGACCAGGAGATCAAAGCCTTGGCGTTTAACTGCTCCACAAGAGATGTGATTGGCTGGTCGCTGGGAAGCCCCGCCTCTATGAAGATCTACTATGAGCGAGGTGAGAGTGTTTCGCTGCGATCTATCAACAACAACACGGAGGACTTCGGTGAGGTCGTCAAACGTCTGGAGGTCAGTGGGAGCCTTTGTAGTCATTAAGGCAATTTTGGTAATTAAGGTCATGTATAACTTACTGTGTGTGTGTGTGTGTGTGTGTATATTTGATATTTGATACCAATTTTCTGATATATTTGTCCGATTTTCTTTTTTTCCCCCCTTTATCTCAAAATCAAATAGTTAATAAATTATACATTTATTGAACAGCGTTGGAACATGCTTGTTGTCATTCTTGCTCTTGTTTTTGCAACTTAGCGGACATGATGGAAAAAACACGGATCCATTGTAAACACTGCTTGCTTTATATATGTACAGTTCTAGTCTTTTACCTGTTTGAATGCAGAATACGGACTACTGCTACGTGCTGGTATGGGAGAGTTGTGATCTCTCATGCAAAAGCAGAACATACACGCACGTTTCGGTGTGTTAGATGCGCCTGTTTAATAATCGGCCTGATTTGCAGCACAGTCGGCTGATCAGTTTTTTTTTACACAGGTTAAACATCTGTTAAGAAAAAAATCCTGACGCATGCAGTTGTTGCTGAGTATAGAGTATATAGAAAACTAACCATATGTCAAGATAAATAAACTGTACGTCAGTTTATACTCCTCCATCTCTCACATATGATTTTGTTGTTTTGGCCACTGCCTAGATTTGATTGCTGTGTGTGTGTGTGTGTGTGTGTGTGTGTGTGTGTGTGTGTGTGTGTGTGTGTGTGTGTGTGTGTGTGTGTGTGTGTGTGTGTGTGTGTGTGTGTGTGTGTGTGTGTCAGTGCAGTAATGGTATGGTAGATAATTATCTACACAGACAAAAAGCGTTGTCATCAGTCTCACACTGGTGGAGCTTTGTTGCTCTCTGGGGTTATTTAATTCCACACAGGCCTATTTAAAGGGATAGAACTCCTAGCCACATCTATACTTGTTTTTTATGTCTGAAGGTTACTGTTGCTTGTAAGTAGACTGTTCGGCTAAACGTTTGTGGACACCTGGTAATAACACCATTGCGCTTCTTGAGCATCCTTTTTTTTTTTTTTTTGTAGTCCTGCCTTTGGTTTTGTAGCAAGCTTCCTTCAACCCGATTTTATATTGTGGCTATAGTGATTTTTTTTTTTTTTTTTTTTTTTTGGTTTTCCCTTTGAGGGAACAGATTGGGGAAGACCAACATACGGTGTCCGCATACTTTTGACCATAGAGTCATTTGTTGTGGGTCTTTTTGGACACTCTTGCTAATTAGATTGTAGGTGTGGGTATACCCTATTTCAGTATTATGTTTATATCATAATAACCGCATCAGTTTAATTAATTTTATTAGTTAAAATTTGCCTTTTTAATAGTTTTATTCAAAAGTTAATAGTTTAACAGTTCAACAGGAAATCGACTGCCACGGAGATGAGAAAGTGATTGGGCCTCCAATTTTCATGTTCATTTTCATTTTTTGCATGTTCAAAAACACAAGTAGAAAATCCTGATATGCTAAAAGTCTTGTTGCGGTTGGTTTATTTGTAAAGAGAATTGATATGCTTTCCATAACTATGTTCGAATGATATATATAATATGCAACACAATGAATGAAAGCTCATGCTATTTGAATGAAAATGTGCTCGTTTTGAATGGTTGGCGTGTTGTTTGTTTATTCCTCAGCTAGTGACAAAGGGCAGTCAGACGAAGGAGATGACTCTGAGAAGGAACGCTCTGGGTCAGCTCGGATTCCACGTGAATTTCGAGGGCATCGTAGCTGACGTCGAGCCCTACGGCTACGCGTGGCAGGCAGGGTTGAGACAGGGCAGCCGATTGGTGGAGATTTGCAAGGTCTCCGTGGCCTCACTGTCACACGAGCAAATCATTGACCTGCTGCGCACCTCAGTGACGGTCCGAGTGGTGATCATCCCTCCACATGAGGACTCCACTCCACGCAGGTGATCTTACGCAGGTCAATTCGAAATGTTGTGAGGAAATTTCATTCTGAGGTTCTATTAGAGGTTTAGGTTTAGAAGATGCCTTATATTTCATTCCAGAAAATAGTCTGTCTGTCTGTCTGTCTGTCTGTCTGTCTGTCTGTCTCTATCTATCTGTCTCTATCTATCTGTCTCTATCTATCTGTCTCTATCTATCTGTCTCTATCTATCTGTCTCTATCTATCTATCTATCTATCTATCTATCTATCTATCTATCTATCTATCTATCTATCTATCTATCTATCTATCTATCTATCTATCTATCTACATGCTTGTGTGAGAAACAGTCTTGAATATACTTAGAAAATAGTTTGGGGTTGACTATATAGTAATAGTTAAAAAGGTTGACTTTTGACCTTTAGCATTTGTGTTGCTCTAACAATGGTGCATGCTATATTTGATGCTATTTACTCAGATTTCTTTTAGGTTGTTGCAGGTTCTCCATTTCCTTACAGCTGTTTTGTGGTTGGTCGAACCACATTTATCTGCACAATGTGGCAGGTGGTTAAATTACTGAGTGAGTGTTTGCTTTTTTTTTTGTTTCCCCCTGAAGAGGTTGCTCAGAGATATACCACATGCCACTAGTGGACTACAAAAACCACAAGGAGGGGATGCCGTATGAATACAAGTTCCCGTTTCGCAACAGCAATGAGAAGTGGCCTCGACCCAGCGCTCCTCCGCAGACTGTGGTTTGCACTTCCCAGAATCGAAATCTCAACCAAGGCCAAGGGGCAACACTAAGCAAGACGGCGAATTCCGACTATGCCAGACGTGGTTCACTCATCCCTCGGAGTGTGTCCAGTGAAGGTCGTGCACTGAACGCAAAAAGGTAGCTCATGAATTGGTAATGAGCATCAGTAAGATTCTCCTGAGTAAATATAAGAATTCTGTGTAAAAAAAAAAAAAAAAAGTTTTGCTGTTGTTTGGATATTTAGATTCTGTGTTTATGATAAAATCTCACTTTATAGTAAAATCATCAATTTTTTTTTTTTATTATTATTATTATAATTTTTTTTAATCATCACAATCATGTATCATGTTGCAAATAATGGAACTAAGATGGTGATAGTCAACCCTAAGTGGCATAAATCAATCAAATCAATAACATTTTGTTTTCTCTTTTTTCTCTGGCTTTTTTTGTATCTTACTATTTTCTCATCGAAATTTACATGACCGTTCACTTCGTCTCAGCAGCAACCCAAATATTGATATGAAAATGTGTATTGTTGAAAGCACTCTATAAAAAAAATGCTATTGATCTAGTTCTCAGAGGAGGCATTCACTAGTCACTTAGACCCTATTTAAACATTGCTGGACACATGAACATGGGCTTAAGTTGGACAGAATTGCTGTTGATGCTGCTTTTAACTCTGGTAATGCACTCTGGTGGCTTCCCGCTTTATTGCCGTATCTAACGCATTAGTTATCTTGTAAAGACTGCTGATTATTGATTATTACTTCGTCCTGTAATATAGGCTGTAGTGAAGCTAACATTAACCTCATCCCTCTCAGGTACTCTCCAGGCTCCGATAACTACGCCCTGGCATGTTCCATTGTGATGGGCCGGTCTCCGCACACACGCAGCTCCCCCAACAACCAATCATTCTCCAGTGACACCAGCACCAGCTCCACCCACTGGCGTCAAAAGTCCAATCCGGATGGGTAGGTGATGGACAATCCAATAAACACCCACAACAACAGCGCGTTCTACATCATGCAGTTCCAGGCGTTCATGCGGCATTGTGGCACGGTTCCAGTTCAACCAGACCACCACTTTCAGATAGTCTCAAGTTTGGTAACGCAACGCGCTTTTTAGTCCACATGACTATATGACAATTTTCTTGCAAACTGTGTTCTGTTTCAGACCAAACTGCCAGTGTGAAAATCCCTTTAGAAAAGGTGATTTTAGGTTAGGAAGCAAAATGGCTCTCAACCTAATTATCCTGCACCAGTCAGATTTGGATGAGTCTCACATAGTCACGGCTGGCAATAGTTATATTAACTCCGTAGCCTAATGAAGCTGGGAATGTAATCATTAATGTCACAACCTGCATTTCATGTTTCAGAGCAAACATTCAGTTTAGGGATTGGCAAACTGCACAAAAGTTTTAATTACTCTGTCACTCGGGCGTTCTTTTGTCATGCATTTATTAATTCCTGCTACCAGATGATAGACACAAGAAACACTGGTACTTTTCCTGATGAATCCCTTGTGTTGAAGCAGTAGAGGAATCAAATGGCCAAGATCCTGGTTCTTGTGAATATCATCGTCATTTAGTTGGGATTTACGACAACATGTTCACAATTTCTTTTTGTGCATTGCATTGTGATTACATTTTGATTGAATGGTAAAAATGAGATCATTTTTCTATTTATCGATTGCTTTTGTAACTGATTTTGTTGTAAAATAGTAAAAGAAAAATATTTTAACCTGGAATTTCTCTTAAGTAATGGTTACACCAAATAAAGCATGTTGTAATCCAGTGTCAGGTCAGGAAAACAATATGTATATCTTTTATTTAAAAAGAAATAAATGATTGTATATAGAAGTACAATTACACAGTCATTTAGAATAGAGCTTCATTTGAGAGTGAATACAAAGTCCTCTGATGAATTGCAATGTAAATTTGAAGGCCTTGCTTCTTCTAATCATTCAAAAGTTTGCTTAGCGTCTGTTTTATGTGTGCTTCTCCTGGCCTTATCCTCTTCAGGTTTAACGCGAACCGCAGCTCACCATTAGCTCCTGATCGCCAAATTGTGAGGGAGTGCGTGTGGGTTTCACCCAGCTGGGCCAGAATGGGGGAGGGAGAAGCAGCCAATCGGACACCATCAGGTAATCAAGTACCGTTTGATTTCTTCTCAGAATAACTGTTTTATTGCAGGTGGTTGAAGATGTGTTATCAAGACATGTTTCAGCTTTAACTGGCGTATTTTATATGAGGTTATGACTTTATGGGTAAAGAAGACTTTGTTTCGAATAATGAGATGAGCGCTATAAAACTTTTAGCTGTTCTCTGAGATTGAGATGTACTTTGTCCTTCCCTTTGAGCAAGACACTAACTGATAAAACCAAGTTACTACATTTCCTCAGGCTAGCAGATGATAAAAGCTGCGTACACACACACACACACACACACACACACACACACACACACACACACACACACACACACCGTGAGAGCAGTGTCTTTGGCAAGGCAAAAAAAAAGTGTAAATGCGCTTGACAATGATTACTTGCTAATTCTCTGTCACCCAACACACCCTTTGCTTTTCTGCATATATTTATGTTCTGGATTAACTCTATCCTTTGTTATTTAGACCTGACCAAAGTAAAGCCAGCCCTCATGAGCACTGACCAACATCCCAAAGATCCTCACACACACCTCTATCCAAACAAGGTGAGTCGAAAGTCTGGCCTCACGTATTATTTAAGTGTATACGTGATTGCACACCGATCAATCCAATATCTCCCACTACAGAGCGACACCGCATCCGTCGGCCAATCCAGCACCACCACGCTCTCCAGCCATGCCTCAAGCTGCACAGATACTGAGGAGAAGTGGTTCGATTTGGATGGAAGGCTAGACTCGGATCTGAACGGCTTTACAACCGATTATCCCCAGGGAGCTTCTGCTAATGGTGCTGGTGAAGCTTCGCCTAGGAACTTTGACTCCGTTCCAGTTAGCATCAACTCGAAGCTGAAAGAGAAAGCCTCAGCTCACTGGGGGGAGATCACCTCCGCCTGCCAGGCTCTGCAGGTCTCCCCAGCTGGCTCAGAGACTCCGCTTCACACAGATCTCTCTGAGAATCAGGCCAAAAGCCCTCTGCCTCCAGACACAACTTCCCATAATATCAGTGACGCAGCCTCTCATTCAAGGTACACCCTCAAACGGTTTACATTTAGTGCACTGCGCATTCATTCGGACCTCAGGTTTCTATAATTGTTTGTCTTTATAAAGCCATGATGATGTTTTAAGTCTTAAACCTGATTGGTCGGAAGATGTTGGTACATTTTCTTTAACAACATGACTGACAGCTCTGATTTCATTTTATATTAATGACCGTCTTCTATGTTATTGATTCTTTAGTAACCTCCCAAGCATTGGGAATATAAGGCAGATGAGCCACAAAAGCCAGTTTAATAAAAAAAATTGAAAAGAAAAATGACCATTAAGCCGTTTCACATGAGCAAGTGTGCAATACCGAATGCTCTCACATTATTCCGTATAACCACACAACCAGTGTGATATTAAACTTAAACTTCATTGCAAGCATAATTTGTGCGTTTTCGTTAAAGGCTCTTCCGGTAAAGATTTTAAATGGCAAACGCAGTCCAGCGGAGTGTTTCACACAACGTCTCATCGCTGATATAGGACTATGGCACACAAGGAACTCCATTCGAATATTCTGACTAGTGGACCACAACTAAATGCTGCAGAATAATTGTTGGAGACATTTATTAAAGACCAGGGGGTGTTTCCAGGACAAAAGAGTTTCAAGTTTCTCTGTAACATGACCGTATTCGAGCAGGTTTGGGTTTATGCTGTCATAGCAAAATAATCCATATTTCGCATAGTAGCATTTCCCTTCAGGTTTTATTCTGTACTTTGCATTACATCATATACAGGCACAATATGAGAAAGAGAGCTCGAGAAAATGTTTTTATTTTATTTATATTTTTTTTTCTGGTTTAATTCAAATTTTTCAAGCATCATTGATGAAGCTCAGAGAGCGCTAAAGCTGTAGTTTAATATTCTCTATGAAGACCTCTTGAAACATCTCAAACACCTGCACAATGTGTTATGGCTTAATATTTGTTTATTTAAGAGCAGGCATATGCTTTTTGCTGGCTTTAATTCACACGTAGTGATTTTGTGTTTTATTGTCTTTATATTAAGTGGGGATTTTTCTGCTTGGAGTAGGAGTTGCTGTCTTTCTAACACATCACTCAACATAAAGTGTGCAGTTCTTCATTGGTTGAGCTGTTTTTATGTTTAACAAGCACTAGCTTGTTTTTTAGCAAAACGTGCATGCTTGCTCCATCTCCCGAGAGAAGCGAGACTACACAACTCACTCAGGAATGTGGAACTCAAGAATCTTGTCTTATGAAAAATCCTGACCTGTTTTCACCTCTAGCTGTTGTGCCCCACAAATCTTTTTATTTCCCCCCTCTGAACAAATGACGAAGCTCTTTTACTGAACACGGTTTCCACTTTCGGGCAGTACAGTATTTTACTAATCATCGCTTCAGTTCTATTTTTGGCATTAAGCTACATTTATATCTGGCAACCTGCTTCACTGATACATTGGCGTTTTACTACTGTGCTCGCTGTGTGCATGGTTTAAGGAAGGAGAGAAAGGGAAAGTATTGATTCTTTATACTCTCTTTGTGTCTGAAAGCACTCTGAGTTCAGTGCACTCGGGCAGTCCACCGAGCTCCACTCAGGAGGAATCAACCCCCTCTACCTCTTCCCCCACCCACCCATCCCTCTCTCCTGGAGCCAAGAGCTTCTACCCCCGCCAGGGAGCCACCAGCAAGTACCTGATTGGCTGGAAGAAACCAGGGGGCACCATCAACTCTGTGGAATTTGGTAGCAGTCGCAAGTAAGTCTTGTGTCCAAAAAAAAAAAAAAATACTTTAGGAGAAACAGGGTAGTGTACATGGCTGTTTCCCCTGCACGTGACTCCTGATGATTCATAAAGGGTTTGACCTTATAAGGTGAATCAGTTGCGTTTGTCAAAGATGTGCAATACACAGTTAACTTCTCCAGCAATCATGTGACGCAGACTCACAGAACTTAACGGCTTAAACTAGCAGTATAGGTGTTAGACTTGGAGTCCCATGAGTCACAGCCTGAGAAAACCGATCTCCTCAGCTGCCTTTTTCTAATGAGCTAAAGCTTTGACATTTCCATCTTGTGGCTAGATGTTTCGTTGTATTATTACTTTCTTTAGTTGCTTGCTCCAAAAGAACGAGGAGCCATAACGCAAAAGGGTGTAATGTATATTAAATGCACTTAATTACAGTGTAGAAAATGGTTTTACTTCTGTTTGTTTTTTAAATATATATACATATACAAGGAATACAAAATTATCAAAAGACGAAACCGATAAAATGACATAAAATAGACCCCCCCAAAGGAATTCTGACCAATCCAACCACCTTCTTACCAAAAGTTTGACCCATCCTCTGCTCCTCCCTTCCCACAATACCTGAGGAGCCTTGATGGCCTGAGGAGGCTTTTTGTTTGTTTGTTTTTTAATTCAGTCAAGGGTTGAGATTAGCAAGTAAGGACTTCTAGACGCACGCAATGCTACTGCAAACACTCCACATACACACTGCAAGAGCTTAGAGATATTTTATTGTGACTATTGTTTTGTTTTGTTTCGAATCGCCAGGATGATTTCTTGTACATATAAGCACATGCCAAAAAGCGAATGTATGATTTTATTCGATATCGTTCTTGTCGTCACATGCCCATTGGTTTCCTTTCTCTTTCTTGTGTCATACACCCCCTCATGAACACTCAGACCTACAGGTAACCTTGCAATAGACTCCTATTATCTCTCCATCTCTTTATGTCTGGAATATTTGTACTGTTTGTCTTATTTGCGTACCATGTTATCTATGTATTAAATCCATTGCTCTCCATGATTTCAATCGAAACTACTCTGTTGCTAAGAATGGCTCTTAATGCTTGGAGTTTTCCTACATGTGCATATGCGCTGCTAGCGTAGCTGATTGAACCCCACCCCCAACAGTGAGAGGGTACCCAGAGTCGTAGCTTTCCTACATGGACTTCTCAACAATAGAGTCCCCTTCTGCATTATCTGTGTTTGTGGTGTGCACCTTTCCAGAGATATATAAAATGTCTTGTTAAGAGCTCATAATCTTACCACAAGCTTTCTGAAGGAAGTTTAATGTCTTCATCAGCTAAGCTCGATAAAAAGCCGATTATCGGATCGTGCCCATGTCTTGGAGTGCCTTTAAAACCTCTAGTCATCATTTCAACAAAAAGACTAAGAACTTGCATGTGTACCTTGTGACTGAATGTTTCTGTCAATCAAAACTCGTGTTACAATCCGGCCGGTATGTCAGCTGCTTGTCTGCATTGGAAGAAAGACCCCGAAGAGCTCCCCTGCCTGAATAGAGACTGGCCTGCTGGGTGGTGCGTCATCACCTTAATTGGATTTATTTGCAAAAATATTAACTTCTAAGTGATGAAATAAAAGCAACCTAATCAGGATAAAGCAGCTAGTGAACATGAATGTGCCAGAGCACCCCGCTGTTTCAAATACATTTCCATGTTAATGAACATGGCCTTTTTTGTTTCAAGAATGCGATGTGTGACCACCCGCTGTCGAGGTGTTTTGTTGGGTTTTGTGGGATCCCCAGTCCTAATGCACAGCACCAAGTTACATCAGGGTGTTTTTTAAGCTTCTGGAAGTTGCCTTGGAAATTCTGTATTTGAAAGTCAGAGCTGGTTCATCTGGGCTTCATCACGCCCACAGAGGCCCACTCTTAAACTTCTAGTACAGTACAGTAGCATGGACAGCATTTACTCTATTTTGAGAAACCTTCAACTCCATAATACTACGATTTTAAACCTGTCACTACATGTAATCGAGTCTAAACGTGTACATACATGTACATATCTTGTCATTACTATTTACTCATCCTGTTTAGTGAGTGGAATGTGGTTCCGGCATTTGTGCAGTGGGGAACGCTTCAGCTCAACCCATGTGATGAGATAACGGAGGACACCGAGTTGCTTTATTAAGCGCTGTACATATCTGTGGCAACATTCAGTGCATTCTTGCTTATTCTTTAGCTGTTTTCATTAGGATGGTAAAAATCATTATCACTCTAGGATGATGCAGTCAGGTTTATTTGTATAGCGCTTTTCACAACAGACATTGTGTCAAAGCAGCTTTACAGAAATCAACAGTTAATGTGAATGGTGTGTATTTATCCCTGATGAGCAGCCGTGGCGACTGTGGCAAGGAAAAACTCCCTTAGATGTTATGAGGAAGAAACCTTGAGAGGAACCAGACTCAAAAGGGGAACCCATCCTCATTTGTGTGACATCAAGAGTGTGATCATAAATCTTTAAACAATACAGAACACTGAAGAGTGAGAAATATCATGAGCACTGGAATGTAAGATTATGAGTAATGTTCTTTCTACAGTCTTATACAGTGATTGTGGTTATAAAACTAGGAGCTACTGAGCAACTCATAAAATAGCTCAACATTTGAGATCATCACAGATCCAACACCAGCTTCAACATCAGCATCAGTCGAGGAATTGTCATAACTTATCACATTTTACAGATTGGCCTGCATTTATGAATATGAATAAAATACACAGCTTGCTCATTGGGCGTGGCCCAATTAACCGTTGAGGTTTCTGCCCGCATAAGTCATATTGTAAAGCAATGGGCCTTCAGTCGTCTCTGCAGAAATCTACTAAAAGCTACTAGTTCAGTTGAGGAGCTCTGTGACATGGTCAAAATTGTAAAGCTTATTAATATTAAGTAATACAATGTAGTAATATCTGGTGTTGGCTGAAAGAGTTTCCCTATTGACTCTCTCTCTCTATTGTTTCTTCCTTGTATCTTATCAGGGAATTTATTTTCTCGCCAGGTTTGCTCATTAGGGATACATTTAAATCAATATCCAGAGGTCTATAATGCTGCTAAAATGTTCACTGTTCAGTCAATTAAATTTCTGTACCATTATCGAGCATGTGGTCAAGCGGCTTTTGGCTTTTTCTGTCTTCTCTGATTCAGGCGGCATCAGAGCGATGGCTATTTGGGTGGGCAGCCTCAGCTACGGGCCACTATGAAGATGAGCCAATCCCCTCAGCCCACTCCAAAATCCACTGTAGAGGAGGATCTAAAGAAGCTAATCACTCTGGACAGCCCTCCGCCTAGCTGTAGCAAAACTAAGGTACTATGAATTTGATAACACACTAGTCCATAAATGCAGTTTAAATTTCTGAATGGATGCAGCAGCAGCGTGTGCACCGATTGGCCTGCGCTTACTGTGCTTTCTCTGGTTTTCAGCCCTTATTCTCGCTCTCCACGACAAGTCCCCGTTCTTTACAGCGGACCTTCTCCGACGAGAGCATCTTTAGCGGCCAGAGGGTGCTCACAGCAGCCCGTCAGAGTGCCAACCTGTTCGGTCGCTCCACAATGCCGCGCTCACCCAGTGCCCGTAGCTCAACGCTGCACCATTCGTCCTACACACACGGAGCCAAATCTCTGGGTGAGCTGCAAACTTGAGAGACTTGTTGGAAATTAGAAAAAAAGAGTTTTGGAAGTTAGTACAGAGCATCTTTTCTGTGTTAGTGCCGCAATAATTACTTTTACCTTCTTGCAATGTAAAAAACAAGATTTTAGTTTGTGAAATAATATCCAATGATGTTTCCATGTCTACAAAAATGAGGTTTTACTACGTCTACCTCTAGCCAGAGTTTCTGAATCATGCTGGGTGTTTTTTTTTTTTTTTATTCTCCCCCCTCAGACAGAGATAATGGAGTAAGAGAGAGTAATAAATTGATCTATTGGTCACAGCGAAAATAAACATTGTGCCATCTTTCCCCAGTACCTAATGGCTTGCAGGTTTGCAGTGACAAACATCTATCCATCCATCTTTTGCTCTTTCACTAGGTGACCTCACATTTACAGAGGGCAGTGTTTTTGAGGCTGCACCATCCAGGAAACAGCAGCAGGACCCCGGCCTCATTCCCCTTCCTGATGCCAGCGCAGACAGCGGACTTGACTGGTCCGACCTAGTGGATGCAGCCAAAGCGTTCGAAGGTATTCATGTTATCTTAGACCACTTTGTTCACAAATCTAAGCTGCAAAACTGCAGTTTGTAGTTCTTAATTGTATATAGACCTATAACGATGCTTGGAACTGATTTGAAAGATTCCTGTATAATAGAGACTCATTAGTATCTTTATTTACATTTTTTTTTTTTTTTTTCCTAGGCCTGTTATCAGCTTCTGCTTTAGCCAGAGTCAAGCTGCTAAACTCTTTCTCTCTCTACCAATTACACTGCTTGCAGTTCACATATTAGACAGCAGAGGGCTCTAGAGATCATAACTTATTTTAATTGCAGCTATGTAAATGTGTTTCAAGAAGAATTCTAGAAACATTTGACTACTAAAGTACACAATTAGGGTCAATTATCTGAGTTAAAACTTGTTGATTTATTAGAAATGAAGCGTTTTTATAAATGTCCTGTTTCAAGGTGCCATTTCTATATGTAAGATTATTCAGCGTAGGAATAACATTGCTTCTTTTTTCTTTTACTTTTGCTTTTACAGAAACTTTGTTCCTTTGGTTCATCTTTTAAACCTTTTAGCTGCCATTTTTTTCCAGCACTTATGTAATTGTCTCTCTTAAGTAGCTGTGTCTCTTCAGTTAGTTGGCTTGCTGACAAGAGAATAACTTTAGCATTAAACACTCCAGAGAGGAGGATGAGTGTTCCCTTCAAAAGCGGCGATTCTCAGAGGCATCGTAAAGCAATTCTCTCCGATGACGTTTCTTCTTTCTCTTTCCGTTCGTATCTGTAGTTCAAAGAGCAACATTCTTGGCAGCAAAAGACGCCACTTCTAGGTCAGAGACGCATTCTCCCGGCTCCCAGACGATGGAAACTCAGCCCTCTTTACAGCAGCACATCTCATTCAGGTGCATGGCTTGTCTTAGAATTGATACTGAAAAGTACTACTTGGTATTAAGCAAATGCTGCAGTGGTTTGGTGCATTTCACATGTAATGGCAGTCAAAGCAAAGTCATAAACCTGATCATAATAATTTATGGTGTATAAATTGTATAACTTGTAAGTACTGAGACCCGCATTCTTCAGGTGTCCACTTTGCTTAGGGGGGGTCAAGGTGCAATTCATTCTGTTTTTAAATACAGTCTCTGCTACGTGTCTGCACGGTCGGCTTGATCGCCGTCAAAGATACTGAGTAAATAACATTGCAAACACAAGCAACTATTACATTTTACATGTATGGCATTTGGTGGATGCCCCCTAACCAGAGTGCTTTACAACAGAGCAGTTAAGGGGTTAAGGGCCTTGCTCAGGGGCCCAGCAGTAACCTACCGATCCAAAGTCCAATGCCTTAACCACTAAACAGACGTACATCAGTGTTGCTGCGTTCCAAAAAAATGGGGTCATAATCATATTCCATATTCTATACAGCATTATTGAGGCATCCCTCGATATCTACAGCATAATAAATCTCATAATATGTGTTTGACAGTTGAATGACAATGTTTTGACAAGTATATTGAAAACAAGATAAACATGTTTAACCATATTCCTGTGGTGGTGGTGGTGTTCTGTGTGTTTCTGCTCAGTGAGAGTCCTGCCAGTCTGATTGGGAAGGTCAGTCAGCTGGAGTCTATGGTGAAACTGCTGCAGGAGGATCTGAAGAAGGTGGGCGAAAGACACCAGATTATAGGATGTAAAACAGAACGATTTGGTTTATTAGCCTGCACCACATGAGTCATGAATTACTTCGGAGAGTTTTGAAATAAAATCTTAGCAAAACCCTCCATTTCCCATCTATACGTTCACTTTGAAGCTAAATTTGAGGATTCAGATTAACCTTTTTTTTTGTGTATTCTTTTGATGTGCGAGAGCTTGATTTTGCGATCTCTTTTTGACCTAGGAGAAGGACGCGAAAGCCTCTTTGCAGGCCCAGATTCAGAGTCTGAGGGTCGACAATCAGCGGCTGCAGGAGGAATCTCAGAACGCCTTGGCCAAACTGAAGAAATTCACAGAATGGGTTTTTAACACCATCGACATGAACTGACTCGGTGACCCTCCAGTGCCATATTGCCACACTCAAAATACAATATGATTAATCACACGATGATTCAACAACATGACTCCCTACAGTCATACATATACTGTGAGGAGTCACGATCATATTTATATATATGAATGGTTATGGTTCTAAAGTGGTCATGGGGATCGAACTGAAAGTCATAATAAAAGCCCCTGCATGTGTTTCCTTCGTCCTGAATTCTGGGCGGGTATGTGTGCATACCCCCCCCCCCCCCCCACCACCACCACCACCACCACTCCCACCCCACAGTACACCAGGCCCCACTCAACCGTTTCATTTGGTTTATATAAGGAGTACTACTGTAGTGTAGGACAATTTCCTGTGCCTCGTTAATTTGCTTTACTGCTCACTTCCTCGCTGTTCTTTGGCTCTCTATAATGTGATGTTCTTAAACAAATTCTGTGGGTTCAGGGCTATAAAATGGTCATTTGCTCAGTCTATATAAAATGTTTTTATTTACATTTTTTTTAAATGGCAAAGAAACGCTACGACCAAGTCCACTATGCTATGCAGTTCAAACCTGTGTGAGAATAACGGATATTAATAAACACTTGGAGACGGGTGGATTATGTGGTGGCTGTTTGAGGGTCATGCTTGTTGACGACACTGTGGAAACCATTTCTAAGCCTTATTTTATCAGTTAGCAGAATTTCAAACTCACATAACCACTTTTGCGTTGTTGGTGCTTGTGAGACGGGTGTGCTCTCTTCTTTTTTAATTTTTTTTAAATAATCCCTAAAACAAATATGATTGAGATGTTCAGCTTGATGTATTTATGTGCAAAGGGACTACAGTCGCCTCGATTATACTTTGTCCGAGAGCCGAACTCGCGTTGAATTCTGACAGCGTTCAGATATGTTGCTTTCTCCTGTTTAACTGTTAAGATGAAAGTAATATACTCATCTTAGAGGTACCTGGTCATTGATACTCAATCACTCTTTAAGGTCCTTATTCAAAGTGACCACTATGAAAGATCAATGCGAATGTGATCTACAGCCTTATGAGTAACTTGACCTACTGTATAGCTACAGTACTTGTTTTACAGCAGGATGATGGAGTACTGAGAGACGGTTGGTGCCATCGGGTAAATATTTATATCTTATTGTGTATACAAATAAATTAACGGCCTCTCTTGTACAATTGCCCCATAAAAAGAAAACTTATTTTGAAAAAAATATTTATTTGTTAGTCATTTTAAGATGTATTAAACCATTTTAAGATGTAGAAGCAGGGGGGGGGGGGTTGGCAGAGTGCTATGTAGCTGTTGTAAATAATTAGCTTTTTTTTTTTTTTTACATTACAATTTTTTTCCAACATTTTTTTTTTTTTATAAATGAGTGAAATGCTGCCATCTATTGGAGTAAATGCCACATGACCTTCATTAAAAGGAGTCCTTAATCTCTCAAACTGATTTATAAAACGTGTTTTACTTTTCTTTAATCATTTTTATCTTTATTATAAAAACAAAAATGACACCTGAAAAGACAGCAACATGTTTTTTTTTCTTTTTTTTTTTTTCAAAGTCTTTAATCATTTTCTTGTTGTTTTTTTTATTGTGCTTGTTGAATTGACGTCACATTTCCCCCCTCGGTGTGTTTTTTCCCTCCCTTATTTGTATTGCTCTCCTAAAAGAGCTTATTTTCCGTTGTCTGAAATCTGACATTCTCTCTGCAGACATTACTGGATCCTCTTTCCTTTTGGAAACGTATCTCTGACGTGCAGTAGCATGTTGTAATATTTCCCTTATCCTTTGACATGTAAAGACATTTATTCCATTAAAAAATATTTTGTGCATTTTAAATGCTGTTGTCTGATTTATTCTGTATGTTGCCTAATGTACAATTTTGCAATTAAAAAAAAGCTGAAAGAGTAACAACTTGAAAAAACAAATAAAAAAAACCAAAAAGAATGCTTTTTACCATGGATTTGGATGGAACAGCTGATGCATGAACTTGCCAGAATGATAGAGCGTATGAAGTCTGTTAAGTATGTGGGAACAAACGAGAGTGAGGTCATGTTGAGTGCTTGACAAGTGTGTGTAATCCAAAAAGACATGCTTTTCCTCAGAGGTAACTGTAAGAGATGAAGCTATAGACACTGCACGCTGTAATAGTAATAGTGTGCGGGTGCTAATCCTAATGGATTCATACTTTTTACTTCAATTCTTGTCTAACAATTTTATTTGGCGTGCAGGAAATTCACTTACTACGGTTTGCTTGCTTCCTAATTGACCACAGAACAACAGAGGGACCTTTTCTACTGTTCTGGATAATTGTGAAGGAAGTGCCTGCGCCTGTGCTTTGATTCTCTACATAATTTCACATGGGTGAGAGAATGTCATGATCTAGAAACCTCTAGTAACAATTCCTTGATTCATTAATATATAAAGAACTGGACTAGTGCAAAAAGGTAGTCTCACTGAAATAATATTCCCTTAGGAATTGGGCAATTCACTGGATCCAACCAATGAAGCCCATGTTATTCAGGAAGTAGTCTCCATTGGAGGACATACCAGGCCTAAATGCACTTAGTGTTCTCTGGATGGCTAAGTCTTCATTTCATTTCGAGAGGACAAACCTATAGGCACAAATGACCTGGATGAAAAATGTCCCTGACTATTTAACATAGCATTTTGCTTGGTGAGAAAAAGGTGTCCGAGCGTCCTGACCACAGCAAAGGCCGCAGTGGAGCCAAGACCTCAGCCAACGCTGTGACCTCGATGCAGAATTCTCTACTGTCTGCTTGTGCTGTTCAACATCCTTTATTATGATCCTTTTTCATCCTTTAAAGACTTAATAATTGTAAGTGTTTGGGAATACTAAAGAATTGTATGTATTTGGGAATAGTAGAGAACTAAGTGTTTGGGAATACTTGATACTTGCAAATGTTTGGGAATACTGGAGAATTGCGAGTGTTTGGGAATACTGGAGAATTGCATGTGTTTCGGAAGACATGAGAGCCGTATGTATTTGGGAATTCTGGAGAATTTTAACTGTTTGGAAATACTGGGGAACTGTAAGTGTTTGTTCTAATACTGGAGAATTGCAAATCTTTGGGAATTCCGAAAAATTGCGTGTGTTTGGGAATACTGGAGAACTAAGTATTTGGGAATACTGGAGAATTGCATGTTTGGGAAAATGATAGAAATGCTGTTATTTGTATTACACCAATTTGAATGAGGAATTTCAGTTGGATATTTCATCTTTGACAGGTATATTTCTGAAACTGACTTGTAGTTGAAGAGGTTAAACGCGGTCATGTCTGTCCTGAAGAGGGCTTTGTGGAGATGAAGCGCATTTCAGGGGCTCTTCATTAAACTTGCCACTATTGGCCTGTTTTCACTGCACAAAGGAAATCCCTTTAAAATACCTTTCAAACATGGGCGTTCTCAGGCTGACAGCTCAGACACGAAGACCACGCCTCGTCCACCAAAGATAAAGGCGTATTGGTCGGAATTCTCACGCTGCTTCCTGATTGGTCGTTTGTTCTCGGGCTTCTCCCTCAGATCTGCGCTGCCTCCGCTGCTATTCCGTTACAGTGGGGCAAAATGGCGGCTGTCATTCAGAATCCTCTAAACGCGTAAGTAAGCAATAATTTCGGAAAAAAGCTTCGCGTTTAGAGTTTGTTTGAGACGCAGAAGAATGCGGATGCAAAAATGGCCAACGCTTCTTTTTGTTCCAGTCCGGATTTGTGTGTGTGCTCGTGCTTATTGTCTTGTGCTCGTGATGAGTCGGTGGCTTTTACATTAGAACTAAGCTTTATTACAAAAGGCTTTTGGGTTGCTGTGTGTTTTTTTTTTCCTCTCGATATAAACAGTTGCAGAAATCGTGATCACACCCACCGCGATTGGTAAACAGAATCGTGGCTCGCTAGCATTAAACAGCACCGTCTTTATTGCAGGAATGTAATTTTCATGGCAAAATGAATGCAAGTGTGTGGAATCGGAGTATTAAAGTGAAACCGGTGTCAGGTTGGGTTTACACTGAGCTCGATTTATGGGCTCACTGCAATCATGTGTGTTTGCAGTCTCCATCTCTTTATTTCTATTTTTATGAAGTTTCTAGCATGCTATCTATCTGGCTAGTTTTGTCTCGACACTGTCTTAGGTTTAATTCTTTCCCCACATGTTTGTTTGTTTGTAATGGCGTTGTTCTAATGTTTGTGTGTAGTGTTTACATTCCGATTAAGGGCCAAGCTAAGTACAGGGAAGAGTCAGGAGTTCCCAGTTCATACTACACTATTACATTACAGTACAGTACATTATATTACAGTATAGTATGCTGCAGTGCAGTGGTGTTTACTACACTGCAGAGTAGTATACAAGTATTGTAGTATTCTACACTACACTATACTACAGTACTATAGTGTAGTATTCTACACTACACTGCAGAATATTATACTACAGTACTATAGTGTAGTATTCTACACTACACTGCATAATGTTATACTACAGTACTATAGTGTAGTATTCTACACTACACTGCATAATATTATACTAAAGTACTATAGTGTAGCATTCTACACTACACTATATTATACTACACTATAGTGTAGTATTCTACACTACACTGCAGTATAATATACTACAACACTATAGTGTAGTATTCTACACTACACCACAGTATAATATACTACAACACTATAGTGTAGTATTCTACACTACACTGCATATTTTACTACAGTACTATAGTGGAGTATTCTACACTACACTACAGTATAATATACTACAACACTATAGTGTAGTATTCTACACTACACCACAGTATATTATACTATATTCCACTCCACTGCTGAATACTGTCTATAATCACTACATATCTATAATCAAATTATATAATATATACATACACAGTAATTTGTCAGTATAGGGCTTTTGGTTCGGTACACATGTATCAAATGCAATCCTTTTTTTTGTCTTTTTTTTTTTGTGTGGAATATAGTTAATAATAATAAACTGCGTTTAAAAAAAAAAAAAAAAAAAAAAAAAAGCTAAGCATTTTAATGTTTTGCTTTTCATCCCCCAACCATGAATTTTGTGTATCGTTGTGTGTGTGTGTGTGTATGTATATATATTGTGTATATGTGTGGTAGTCAATGTGCAGCTTGTATAGCAGTATAGATTTAATGTTCTGAAAATAACATCATAATGACAAAATTGAGTACACCCTAAGTGATAACAGCTGTATGTCACGTAACCATGCAAAGCCACATGTCCTATTTATCATGTTCCTGTTTTTGTCTGCTTGACAGGACCATAAACATTTGTGTTTGTTGTTTTAGAGCAGTTAAAATGTGGTGCTTTGAGTACAATTCTCTCACACTGACCACTGGATGTTCAACATGACACCTCATGGTGAAGAGAATTAGAATTGTTGCTCTCCACAAAGACGGCAGAGGCTATAAGAAGATTGGTAACACCCTGAAACTGAGTTACAGTACAGTGGTCAGGGTCATACAGAGATTTTCCAATACGGGTTGCAATCTGAACAGATCTCACAAGCGTCATTAAAGAAGTTGAGTCCTCGGGCTGTGCATCAGGTGCAGAAGCTGCTTTAGAAAACAGAAGCATGAGTGCTGCCAGCATTGCTTTAGAGGTTGCAGAAGAGGAAGTTCTGCTTGTCAGTGCTCAGACCATACGCCACACACTGCAACAAGTCGGTTTGCATGGCCGGCCGTTGTCCCAGAAGGAAGCCTCTTCTGAAGATAGTTCAAAGGAAAGCCTGCAAACAGTTTGCTGAAGGCAACCTGTCAAGAGCATAAATTACTGGAACCAGGTCCTGTGGTCTAATGAGACTTATATAAACGTGTTTGGCTCAGATGGTGTCCAGCATGTGTGGCGACACCATGGTAAGGAAGAACCAAGAAAATGATGTCTTGCCTTAACTTAAGCATGGTGGTGGTAGCATCATGGTCTGGAGCTGCCTGAGTGCTGCTGGTACTGGAGAGCTGCGGTTCTTTTGAGGAAAACATGTACAATGACATTCTGAATCAGAACAACCTTCCCTTCAGAAACTGGGCTGAACGGCAGTTTTCCAACATAACGACTCCTAACACCAAGATGACGTGCTGAGGAAGGTGAATACGATGGAGTGGCCAAGAATGTCTCCAGAACTGAACCCTATTGAGCACCTGTGGGGGATTCTCAACTGTAAGGTGGAGTAGCGCCATGTGTGTAACATCCAGCAGCTCTGTGAAGTCATTATAGAGAAGTGGAAGAGGATCCCAACAACAACCTGTGCAGCTCTGGTGAATTCCATGCCCAGGAGGATTAAGACAGTGCTACATAACAATGGTGCTCACACTAAATACTGACAATTTAGACATAGTTTTGACACGTTCCCTTAGGATATACTCAATTTTGTTGGCAGTTATTTAGACAATAATGGCTGCATGTTGAGTTATTTTTTAGAAGACACTGAATCTGTATTGCTACACAAGCTGCACATTGACTACTCTAAAATATATTCAAGTTTCATTTCTATAGTATTGTCCCTTGAGAACATATAATCAAATGGTTGCTGAAATCTGAGGGGTGCACTCACTTTTGTGAGATACTGTTCGGGGTGTAACGGTACACAAAATTCACGGTTTGTTTTTAAGTCACTGGTCGGTACAATTTCGGTACAGTTAAGGGGAAGAAATGCAAAACATCAAATAGTTTATTCTTAACATCAAATTTATTACTCTTAACATTTGTGATCATCAACAGTTTACATTTTCAAAGCAATTTTAAATAAAATGCCCGCTTGGTTAAATAATATAAAATAATATTTTATAACCTAAAAAAAAAATAAGCGACAATAAATCAAATTAATGCAATACACTGTTTTTATCATATTGAGGAAATTGAGAAGTAAATTGAATTGACACAAATTAAATAGATTAAATAAATTGAAAAATTAAAATAGTTTTGTTAGACCCCATTTGGATAATACACCTACTTGAGAGCGCGTGTGTGGCATTAAATATAAATTTTCCAAAGATATAATGTACTTAACAGTTTTTTTCAGTATACTTTAACAAATGCCTTCATTCCTTCCATCCTTTAGTCATTCACTCCTTCGGTATGTGGAATTGTCAGGATTTCTTGAAAGAAAAAAAAAAAAGAGCTTAAAGAATCCATAGCGCTAACGTTAGCCGCTAGTCATGCCCTGGTTAACGCTAGTGCTACGTTTTTTTCTTTTGCGTTTTCATGCATGCGCAAAACAAATCGTATTTCCAGTACGGAGTAAGTACAGTGACACTGCGCTCACTCTGTTCTTTTAATTTAAATTTTTATTTTTTATACCCCTGGCATTGTTGTGCATGTTTTTTAAGTTATATAATAATACAAATATGCATTTTAAGCACGAGGCGGAGACTAAACAAACTTGCGGTCCGCCACTTAATACGTTCCTGAGGGAACTGAGATTAGAACTATTATGCGAATGTTAAAAGGGATTGCATTCGATACACGTCTACTGAACCGAATGAATTTTAAACTTTATGTGTACTGTTACACCCCTATTTTATATATATATATATGTTTCTTATACGCTCATCAAACCCCATTTCAGAATCCTGGATCAGTGCCATCAAATAAACGATTGACTAATAAGAAGGATCTCAGGCTCTGTAAGCTTAAGCCACTTAAGCATTAAAATCAGAGCCGTAGACGAGAAAACGTCTAATCGTGTATATAAATTATTCATCGCACTCGTCATATTACACTTCTTGTTCTACCCCATCCCTCAAAAAAAGCCCCTGCACACACAAAATGGTAATGGTTTGATATTTTAGGAGTGTGACGATAACCGGAAACTATCACTGTTTCACTGCCAGTTGAACGAGCACTCTCAAAAGCCGGTGATGAAAATAAAAGGAGAAATTCATGACAAAACCTATGTACAAATCTGTGTTCATGAGAATGATATTTCTAGGTTGTTCGTGTTGGTTTCGTAATAAGTAAATAAGAAAATGTAGCTAGCCTCGCAGTGCTAAAGAAAGAGAGTAAGATCCTTTGACAGATAAAGAGTTTGGTCTACCATGATACAATTGTGAACCTATTTCCTTTTCTTTTACAACCGATGTAGAAGGTATGTAGAACATGGGGAGAAACGACAACAATGCATGATATCGTGGCCATGGGTCACTGTCAAACCGGTCTGGATAAATTTCTGGATTGGAGTGAATTTTAGTGTTCTGATTTGTTTTCTTTCCTCTTTGGGCCGTTGATGATACGAGGGATGGAGTTTGTGGTCAGGAATCATTTAGATGTCAAAACAAGGGTTCTGAATCTGTGTGCATATTCTAGAAATGCAACCAGAGGTAGCAATATACCGTGTTTACCCAATGATGGTCTCATGTATAGTCACGTCCCTCTGTGCTGAAATACAGCTCGATTTGAGGTAAATCCAGAGCGATGCGATTGAGAAATGAGGGTCGGTCAGACACCGGGGGGGGGTGAGGACCTCTGAAGAAAAAGAACTTGTGTGAGTAACAAAAATAAATCGGTAGCTGATAATAGAAAAAGTCTACGTTGAGGTAATTATCTATAACACAGGGACAACTTGATAACCCAAATATTATTATATATCTGCCACCATTTGCTCAGTTTAAACTGCTCTACTAGAACCATGTCCTGTGGTCTGATGAGACTTATATAAACGTGTTTGGCTCAGATGGTGTCCAGCATGTGTGGTGATGCCGTGGTGAGGAGAACCAAGAAAATGATGTCTTGCCTTAACTCAAGCATGGTGGTGGTAGCATCATGGTCTGGGGCTGCATGAGTGCTGCTGGTACTGGAGAGCTGCGTTTCTTTTGAGAGAAACATGGATTCCAACATGTACTGTGACAAAAATCCAAACAAACGCATGTATTACGATTTCTGCATGGATGCAGAATTTACCAAGCGAAAATCGCGATGAATTTTTCCCTGAGCACCATTTAGACAGAAGTTGTGTATTTCTTAATATGCTTTATTTAAATATTTGGAGAGCCCACCAACCTTTGCTTGGTAATGTCAATATTTCATCCGGCAAGTTTTCTATTATGGCTGCTGGTCATGATGGTCAAAGTGCAGGCAAATGTGGTGCTGTGGTGTAATTCAGCTATTTATGAAAGGGCATCGTACCAGTTACAGATAAACGGACGACTTCTGTTGACCCCGGCTTTCTGCTGTTTGCCCAGAGATTACTCATTCTTTCATCACAAATATTATAGTAGTTAGTATAGTAGTTGCTAATTATCTTCAGGTGCTTGTATGTTCACGTTGTCGTTTGAGAAAGTAGATCTTGGGTGTTACCACATCTTAAATGGTTTAATCAGTTAGTTTGCCAGAATGAGGCTCAGTAACATTCCAGTGAGTGTTTTCCTTCTCCGTGTCGTTCCGCGCCGCAGCATGCGTGCGTACGCGTGTGCGCGTCTTTCTTCCTTACAGAGAAGATTTTGGGGTGAAGGAGAAAAGTGGGCATGGGGGGTAATAAGATGAGTTGGGTTTTAAGTTGGTCTGTCGCTGGTATCAGCTTTGATTTTGAAGGAGATCTACTGTTAACGCTACATCATCCATTAGCCTAACTTTTTATTTTGGTTTATTTTTTTTTGTTTGCTTGCTTGCTTGCTTGTTTGTTACTTTGAGCCCTCCACAGAGGGGGGTGCAGTGCAGTTGTTGAGCACGCAATGCAGAGGAGTAAGAAACAGTGAGACGTGAAATGGAGTTCTGTGTGGGAGCATTCTGCAAAGACAACAGTGCGCTATGCCCCTGCTGCAACGCCGTTCTAAACGAAGAGCAAAAATGTACTCGGTACACATTTATGCATGCACAAGTCTGTTGAAATGGAAAAAACAAACAAAAAAGTCAGAGAATGAATTGTGAATGTGTGTGTGTGTGTGTGTGTGTGTGTGTGTGCGAGACTTACGAATTTTCTGAGATATGAACACAGCCAAAGAAAATCTAAATATATGAAAGAAAAGTTTTTAAACCATTTGCACGCTATTCAGAGGGCGCAGAATAAGAACGCCCACCAGGCATGCATTGTGGGACCGTTTTTCTTTTGCGCAAAGTTGTGAGAAGACGTATACCGTACGTATACCATACGGTATTCCTACAGTGTTTTGTTTTTGTTTTTTTCCGTTGTGATTTTAGTGTTTGCTAGTTTTGTTTCCACGGCAGAAAAACGGAAAAAAACCCAACTGCATTTATCTTCAAAAATACGTAGAATTTATCGCTTGGTTATATATCTCGGGGGTTCCTCGGAACGCATCGTAGAGTCTCACTCTTCTCGACTCACGAACACTTTTCCGGTCCCCATGTATTTCGTAGGTCAGGGGCTACCTGTATATTTGCAGAACAAAGCATTATATCTATTGTTTAAGCTTTTGATATAGAAATTTACAAAGATGCTCTGATGGACGTCAAAAAACTGGAAATGCAGTTTTATCTATTCATAACAATAGGATATTATTATGAAGTCTATTTCCATTGATGATATATAATTTTTTTTTTTTTTTATCATTACTGTTTCATAGGGCTATAAATATTAGGTAACTCGCAGGCCGAATTATTTAAGACCAAGGAATATCACTGTGACGTTCAGCACAAGGCTGTTGAGCTTCACAGAATGAGAAGTTACTATGAGGAAATAGCAAATGCATTGAAAAATCTCATTTTTACCTTCAAGGCGTTCATTGAGAAACTCCAGTCGACTGAAAACTTCGAATCAACCTGCATTTCCACACGGTGGTGAAGTTTCATGGACGTGGGCGAGAAGCATTGAAATGTCGACCCTGACCATTTTACCTAATGCATTTAACTAAAGCTACAGAGTCCAAATTAGCCTACGCATAGTCATTTTCTAACAATTTATTTAGATTTTAGTAAAACACCTATTTTTTTTTTTTACAAGGTCAATGGGGAAATTCAGAAGTTTTTGTTAACAGACCTTGTTTTTTGTTTGTCAGTAATGAATTAGCAACTGCTCAACATTAGCAATAACCAATAAAGGAAATTTATTTCGCAACACATTTTAGGAGGCACTTGAAACTCCAATTTTCGCTCAAATCCGACCTCAAATAATTTACAATCGAGTGCCTCTAATGGACGCATCCACTCCGAGTCAATGAAACGCCGTAATTCCGTGAATTACAGCTGACATGCATATGCAGTTGGACCCAAGTCGTGGAGCAGAGATCAGGTGACCTCAGGAGTAAACATCTCTCTTAATAAAAGATAAAGAGGAACCACGAGGGTCAGGAAAGACGTGTGGTTAGAGGCCTGCTCCACCTAAATATAGAACATACTACTGCATAAAAACGGCATCCGATGCGTGCGCTGAAGGTTTTCACGTAGGAACGGGTTTTCCCGAGTGAGCGATCCGACGAACCAAATCGTCATCGAAGGTGTATGAGGTTTCAAGTGTACCGTGATATCGATGAATAAAC
The DNA here is from genome assembly GCA_039877035.1 of Silurus lanzhouensis. Classification (NCBI taxonomy): domain Eukaryota; kingdom Metazoa; phylum Chordata; class Actinopteri; order Siluriformes; family Siluridae; genus Silurus; species Silurus lanzhouensis. Next base: position 5,751,479 of record JBCEWE010000214.1, on the reverse strand, counting down.
CGCACGCGAGCCAGAAATAAGGCATGTAAAACACAAAGCTTTAATAGCGATTTATCTCATTATATCGTCGCTGATAAACACCGGAAAAACATCTGCAGGTTATTATTTGAAAAGATTAAACACCGTAGAAAGATTTTACAGTAAACGTGGGCACTTGAGGGGGAGGGGTTCAATATTTCAGAGCAGTGTATAAAGATCTTTTAATGCTCTCAGTATTCACAATGAGTTCTCCGTTAGTTGCCAGCTCTTCACGATTCTTCCCAGTAAGCTAACCGCTTTATACGCTCGTAATGTGCTTTGCAGCAGGTTTTACAGAAGCGCTGTTCGCATTCCAGTTACTCCGTCTCGTTTGAAAAACGTTTCGAGGAAAACCTGCCCGGTTCAGCTAGGCACCCTGAGAGCAACGACCTAGCACAAGATATCAGGCTTCACTCTTTTTGTTTCGTGAACAGTGCAGTGTCCAGATTAGCAGATTGGATGTAAGCGCAATCCTGCAGCGAGTTCTCTTACATGTCGCGGTAGCAACGAGAAAAGGCTAATGGAAAAAAAACAGACAAGCAAAACATCGATTCGTGCACAGACTTTTTTTTTTTCTTTTTTGTCTCTGTAAAGAGCTTTGGCTTCATGGAACCACAAACATCACTTTCTAACCCTGTGCAACTTAACCGTCCTTTCTCTTCACACCAGCCTGAGGTAGACAGAGCCCCAGTATGTGGCCTGTACCTTTCTGAGCTGTGTGTGTGTGTGTGTGTACCTTCTGGTTAATTTTCCAGTCTCAACTGACAACACTTTGTCGTAGAGACGTGCCCCCGATCCTTCACATAAACTTTTACACCAGCACTTGTGGTGCATACTGTACATCCACATTTAAGAGAGAGGGAAAAAAAATCCCACTTTCTAACATATATATTAGAAGCATTTCTCTTCGTTAGGAGTAGATGCAACAAAGTGCTGTCAGATTGAAACCAGGGACTTTGCCTCAACACTCAACACCCTGACATGCTGAGTCATAGCACAATTACTGGGTGCAGTTCCAGCTCCATTGCACAGTGGTCTTTTGCATGACATCTGAGCTCCGTCCTTAACTCGGCAAGATTCTTTTCCAGATTTATGTCGGCGAATAGTTTTTTAGCAGCTGATTTTGTAGACGTTTTTTTTTTTTTGTGTGTGTGTGTGAAACTTTTAATGTGAGCTTGCAATGCTGCAGATAAAGTGGCTTCCTGTTCAAACGCTAAAGTGCACCTGCATGGTCTCAAGAGACACGTTTCACAGCCCGGGCTCGATTCGCTGGTGGGAAAGATGCCAGCGTTTCGAAGTAGAACGTGTCAGTTTCCTGATCAGATTAAGGCGACTCCAGATCAGCAGGCGGAATTCAAACTCTTTTTCTATATTAAAAGAAATGCGAATGATCGGTATCAGTGTTCAGTGAGTGTTTAAAGGAAGTTGTTTGTTTTTTTGTGGTCTTGTGGTTGGAAAAGAGCAGACTGAAGGTTGTGTGTGTGTGTGTGTGTGTTGTGTGTGTGTGTAGAGGTGGGGAAGCACACATCTTCAGCATGCAATCGAAGTTTTTTGTAATTCCAGCTTGGAGAGCGTGGACTCTGACATGTGACACTGTAAATGGTTGACACGGACACACTCCCAGCAAACGTCCCAATCAGCCACTGCGTTCGTTCACGCTGCTACTGCCGCTCGTGTAACCCGTCTATCACGGCAGATCTCTGCGTGACTTCGGCACGTGAAGTCCCTGGTAACCGCCACCGTTCTTATCACCATTGAACTCTTTTCAGGCAGCGAGAGCCCATTGTGAGAAACAGTTACCGAAAGATTCTTTTAGAGAAAATACATATTAGTATATGGTTTTTTTTTGTATCTGTCACTACTAATACATGAATGAGTAACTTCTTTTATATTAAGCAGTCGGAGCATCATGGGACATTTCAGCGAGCTATGTTGGTAAGCTGAGTGTAATAAACTCCTCAGGTGTCTTTTCCAGCTATTTGTGGTTCTTTGCCAAACTGTTACCACAAAGTTGGAGGCACACGATTATGGTTTTTAATTTCCCTTTACTTGAACTAGCATGGCAATGCTCCTGTGCACATAGCAAGCTCCATGAAGAGATGAAGTGGAAGATCTCGAGATGCCTTCTATAGAGCATCTCGAGCACCTGAACACCTTTGGGATGAATTAAAAAGCTGCCTGCATCCCAGACACTACTGACTTTATTGACGCCATTGTGGCTGAATCTCCACAAATCTCCACAAGCACATTCCAATATCTAGTAGAACATCTTCCCAGAAGAGTGGAGGTTGCTATAACAGCAAACTAAATGTGGACTGGGATGTTTAGAAAGCACGTCCAAATGTTACGGCTAGATGTCTACAAACATTTGTCCATATAACATTGGATAAATGTGATATTCGAATAGACACCAAACAGGAAAATGTGAACTGGAAGTGTGAAGCTCCTTCCTTCTTTTCCTCGCTCTTAATAGTCAGAAGGGAAGTGATGTGCGTTATTAAAATATTTCAGACAAGTGCCATGTGATGCTCCTTGACTCAAAGTAGCCTGGTTTTTACACACTTGCCTGCAAATTTTATGTACATCCAGGAGATTTAAAAGCGATGCATTTGCCTTTGCATGTTCATTATTGATGCATTAAGAGGGATAAATCGGATTAGATAGAAAACTAAATGTAGACACCCGTTGTTAAAAGCGCTATACAAATAAACCTGAATTTTGAACATCCATTAGTTGGCAAGTCAGACCCAAAACTTCCGTTCACAACATTTCCAAGGCGAAATGTTTACATTTATTGATTTGAAAGGTTTGAATGCTGCATTGGAGGGTGTTTTTTACAATACAAACACTACTGGTGGGGAAAACTGGTTAATGTTCGCACAAGCCTGTTTACACGGAGCGTTGTAATTGGTTTGAAAGTCCATCCCTAAATTAAAATGCTTCAATTTAAACGGCCAAAAATCTTTTCCAGAAGGGTGGGAATAACCCTCCTATAAACCGAACAACAATAAAAATTCTGCCATGTAAACACTTTGAACCGATTTCTTGCGGAAGATGTGCGCACGTTTTTCTTTTTACTGTGCTCTTGTGAACACCGAATTGATTCGCCACAGCACTATTTATGAGACGTTCCCTAACCCTGGATACGGTGTTTTACCCGTGCTGGTGCTTTCAATTATGCGCGTCGTGGATGTTTTATACAAACTCGGAAGTTTGTATAAAACATCCACGACGCGCATAATTGAAAGCACCACGGGAATCCGCAGTGGGAACGCATGTTCAGGAACGTTAGGAATAACATTCAAAACGAGGCATTTGGTCGAATACTATACACTATTGCGTTTATAAAGAGACATAATGTCTAGATGGATTTACTAAGGTACCATAGAGGGGCTTTTGGATTTTTGGAACTCGCAGGTGGTCTTAAAACGTAACCCCCGCGAGTTCCGGGGGACCACTGTACAAGTAAACGTGGCTAATAATTGTATAGAATAGTAAAGCAGTATGTGGCCTGAGATATATTGGTAATTGCTAGCTGAGCGAGATTAATGTGGAATTTTTCTCCATTACTTCCAAATGGGAAACATTTCAAATTGTAAATTTCAGATATAATCTGTAATAATTTCATTGGGAGATGATCATTTGACCCCATTTGTGAAGGAACCAAGTTTGTGGAATCCTGCAATAAAGGGTATTAGAAGTGAAATGCTTGAACACATGACATTCAGATACTAGTATTTAGTTTGAGCCTAATTCACATCATCTTGCACTTAACATAGATGCTACTTTAAAGGTTGGCGGTTCAAATATCCTTCAGCATCTAAACGCTATTTAGATCAAGTTACTTGTACTACAAAGCTGTAGTACTTCCTCTTAATATTTTCACAGGTCACAGTTTTGCATTTGTTTTGCTGTTTATTATAGTTTGAATCTGAACACAAATTGCATCCCATATTATTGGTATTTGTGCATTTTGTGCGTAAACTGTAGGAAGAACTCGGTATACCAAAGGACTGCCGATTTAGACCTTGATCCTGATTAACTACGATCTTGAATAATGTGTTCGGTTTTTTTCTGATTGCAATCATCTAAATTGTGCTAAAGAGTTCCAGCAACGATGTCGTGCAATGCAGACTGGGGATGCAAGAATGAAATGAGGGATTTTGCATATGCTGTTTGTTCTTGGTAACTGCGGTGGGTTTGGATCTCGTGAAAACGCCGTAACAGGCAACCTAAACTCAAATCTGACACAGAAGCTAACGCAAAATCGGTGCAGGTGATGTTGTAAATATGGCTTAGGAAAGCACATTGCTAAGTGCCAAAAAACATAAAGGAACCTTTTTATACATATAGTTTTTGTTTTGGTTGGATTGTAACAGCTGAAACCATATAAGACCAGGACAGTGTCTATTATGTGGGTATGAGCACCAAAAGTGTTCCTTGGGGACTGAGAAAAGTCAGATAGCTCCATGTTCCTTTTCCACCATGCTGATGGAAGAGATTTGAATTGATTTCTGTTTTCCTGGTACGTTTTATTACCCTAATGTCCTTTAAAGAAGCGCTGAACTTTTTGTTTTGGTTTAGAACTGCAGCCTTTAAAGCGCGTGTATGTATGTGTTTATATACGTATGTATGCATTAGGGCCGTCTAATCGCAATTACATATTTAAATTGATTATTGCATGATTGTCATGAGTTAACTCTTGATTAATCGCACATTTTTATCTGTTCTAAATGTACCTTACATTTATATTTTTTAATACTCTAATCAACATGGTCATGGACAAATATAGATGCTTTAGGCAAATGTATGTTTATTATTAGTGAAAACAAACTCAACATGTAACCAAACATTTTAAAGTAATTCTGGTGTTTTAAATGAATTAAATCAGGTCACCAAACAGAACTTTTGCTGTTTCCACACGGACGGTTTTAATTGCCGGATGTGTGCATCATGGCAGATTTTGGTGTCTGATTTAAGATTTCACTCATTGGTAAAACAAATGTTCAGGAGGAATGGAGAAGGATTGTGCTGGTCCCAGTCTCCAGAAGGGAGATGTGCAGACCTGCAGTAACTACAGGGGAATAAATTTGATCAGTCACACCATGAAGTTATGGGAAAGAGTAGTGAAAGCCAGGCTGAGAGACTAGGTGACCATCTGTGAGCAACGGTATGGTTTCATGCCGAGGAAGATCACCACAGACGCATTATTTGCTTTAAGAATGTTGATTGAGAAGTATAGAGAAGTGAGGGTGGTGCAGGACAATTATCAGGACAGTGTGATAGCAGTGAAGTGTGCAGTAGGAATGACAGACTGGTTCAAGGTGGAGGTAGGACTGCATCAAGGTTCGACTCTGAGCCCTTTTCTGTTTACCATGGTGATGGACAGGTTGAAGGACGAGGTCAGACAAGAGTCTAGATGGACGATGATGTTTGCAGATGATATTGTGATTTGTGGTGAGAGTAGTGAGCAGGTTGAGGAGAGGTGGAGGTACGCGCTGGAGAAAAGGGGAATGAAAGTCAGTAGGAGTAAGACAGAGTAAATGTGTGTGAATGAGAGGGAGGGCAGTGGAGTGGTGCAGTTGCAGGGAGAAGAGGTGGAGAAGCTGGAGGAGTTCAGGTACCTGGGGTCAACAGTGCAAAGTAATGGAGAGTGTGTTAGAGAAGTGAAGAAAAGAGTGCAGGCAGGGTGGAGTGGGTGGAGAAGAGTGAGATCAGGAGTGATTTGTGATAGAATGAAAGAAGAAGAATGAAAGGAAAAGTTTATAAGACTGTGGTGAAACAAGTATATTAGAGGGACAGTGCATGTAGAATGTTTAGGAGACAAGGTAAGGGAGGTGAGATTGAGATGGTTTGGACAGAGGAGGACATGGGGTATATCGGTAGGAGAATGCTGAGGATGGAGCCGCGAGGACGGAGGAAAAGAGGAAGAATGAATGATATATGTGTATATGTGCGTGTATGCATGTATGTATGTGTGTATGTATATGTGTGTGTGTGTGTGTGTGTGTGTGGTGTGTGTGTGTGTGTGTGTGTGTGTGTGTGTATGTATGTATGTGTATGTATATGTGTATGTATGTATATGTATGTCTGTGTATATATGTATATACTATTGGACTAACTGGACTTGCAAAACAGTTTTGGTTGTATTGTGGATTTTTTGGTTTGGGAGTACTATCTCTAACAACCTGCTGTCTGCTTTCTGGGGTAAAGCAACAACTCATCTTCTTTGATGCATCTTATCCATGGTGCCAAACAAAAACAGGAACAGCTACTTAAAATAGGAAAACTCCTGACCTTGGCAATAGAGAAAAGCGCTAACGCTAGTTATTGCAGCTGCAGCTGACCCGTAAAAAGCTTCCCGTATTTCACGCTGTAACAATGTAATGTGTACAGATCAAGTCTGACCAGGCCTCCTCTTTGCTTTTAGTGATCATAAGGGGGCTTACAGCTCCCCCTTTTTCACCCAGATCTATTGGTAAAAATATCTAAGTGATTGATTGTAAGTGGATTAGTCACAGATTCAAATTATTTCCATTGTTTAAATTTTTATATTGCTGACAATGTTTTATTTTTAAACACTAAAGACGAAGAAAACCTTCGGGGTTGCATGCAAAATGTAACAGTTTGAACACCATTAGAACATCCTCACATGTGAACTAACATTAAAGCCTTTTTATATTCTTTCTGTCTGTGACCAAATTGCAGCCCTTTTCTTCTCATCTCATTTGATCGTTACCAGTTCACACCTAGAAACATGCCAGGTAGGGTGAGGATTAACACATGCTTCTTGTGACACTTCGTTCTGCTCTTGTAACCTTACAGTAGATGAGAGGAGGCTATAAATGCCCTCTTACAAAAACTGTTGTATGGTTTAGAGACCGGGGCATTGAGTAAAAGACAGGAGGTGGAGCTGGAGGTAGCAGAGCTGAAGATGTTGAGGTTTTTCGTTGGGAGCGACGACGATGGACAGGATTAGAAACGAGTTTATAAGAGGGACAGAGCATGTAGGATGTTTTGGAGACAAGGTGAGGGAGGCGAGATTGAGATGGTTTGGACATGTGCAGAGGAGGGGCATGGGGTATATCGGTAGGAGAATGCTGAGGATGGAGGAAAAGAGCAAGGCCAATTAGAAGGTTTATGGATGTGGTGAGGGAAGACATGCAGGTAGTTGGGTTAAAAGAGGCAGATGTAGAGGACAGATGGGTATGGAACCGGATGATCCGCTGTGGCACCCCCTAATGGGAGAAGCTGAAAGAAGAAGACAGGATAAACTCAGTTGGCCAAAATGCAGTCAAATGGTCACGGAATAATTCATTGTGATCTTTCACAAAAAGCAAGAATTTTCATTACAATGAACCATTTTCTTATAAACAGTTTTCTGAAGAATTTTTCAGTAAGTTTTGATTATTCTTATTTAAATGTTAGATTTTTTTTTTTTTTTGCACTATTCTGACATTTTTGTAGATAAAGATCAGTAGGATATGATTACATTTTCCATACTGATCTGATACTGACATCCGCTTAGGCTGCGTCCACGTTAACCTGCATAAATGTAAAACGCTTCTTTATATAAATATTTGGGGTCGTGTGTGTAAACCGAGTAAACTGGGACGTTCAAAACTGATGACATTTGTTGTCATGTGCTGGAGACATGTGACTCTTTCAACTCAAAACAACTCAAAACAACCACTATATAGTCTTGGGTTACCTGCAGCAACAACTTCTACTCTGCATCAGTCCATTAAAGGAAAAAGCAGGGCATTTAGCTTGACCTTGTGCATCAATTTAAAGAGGCAGGGAATATATAAACGTCTGACGGACATGACGTAGGTTTTTTTCTTTGTGTATGTGCAATACAGGGATGTGAGCATTTCTCGAATTTTCTAGGGTACACAAGCAATTTTTGGAATCGGGTAAAAAAAAAAAAAAAAAACACGACAGATTTAAAATGGATAAACTCCGTCTTTAGCTCTCTTTATATCAATGTGGATGTAGCCTTAGCAATAATAAGCTTCTCTATGCATTTCAAGAGAAAGCTCAGAACTGTTATGGCTTGAATGAGACGTTTTGTCTCATTCTGACATAATATATCTGTGTCGTAGGTCAATATCATACATGTTTATATAAACCGGGCAGCAACCTTACAGCTCCATTTTCACTGATTTGTCCTGAGCTTGAGTCTGCAGTTTTCCATGTTCTCCCCATGTCCATATGGGTTTCCTCCGCAGTCTCCTGACACCTCCCAAAAACATGGCAGTAGGTGTATTGGCAAGTCTAAATTGCCCCTAGATGTGACTGAGGGATGTTACATGTTAATGGATTTCCATCCGAACTACTAGTATTTGTGTCCGCTGTAGTATTCAGATTAATACACCAACGATAACAGTAATTGTTGTTAGAGGTCATAGTGCTTCAGTCTTTTGTAATTATATACATTGTGATTCTCTTTCCCTTTCGCAGGGACGGAGTTTTAATGAAAAGTGTTCAACATCACCAAGAACACACTGACTCCTATTATATCCTTTTAAAGAGGTCATTATTCAAGAGGTTTCCATTCATTTGCAGTAATGACTTTTACCATTGAAACCATTAGCTCACTAAGCAGAGAGAAAGCAAAATGTTTAACATGACGGCCTTTATTATCTCATTCCACAGAATTTTTTTTTCATTCTCCCCGGTTTTCTTAATCGTCTTATTGCGCCTTTCACCAATGGACTTGTACTTGTCTTTTCATACATTGTGTGTGTGCTACGTTTTGCATTGCGAACTCCTGAAGTATCTAATTTCACTGGCTTAAAAGCCAATTGGTACTGCTGTGAAACTGTTTTGGATTCAAATAAATGAGCATAACGGGTGGCTTCTGGCTTTGGATCGTATTGAGTCGTTTAATAAAACCTTATTCTGATGACTGGTTAACCTGTAGGCTACATTTGACCACAGAGATGTACTTTTGTTTTTTTTGTATTCCTTTAGGCTGGGCGACCAGTTTTACCGAGAAGCCATCGAGCACTGTCGCAGTTACAACGCCCGCCTGTGTGCCGAGCGCAGCGTCCGCCTGCCCTTCCTCGACTCGCAAACCGGCGTCGCCCAGAACAACTGCTACATCTGGATGGAGCGCCATCACCGTGGACCAGGTGAGATTTAACACGATGAGGAACAACATCTGGTCATTGTCATGGTCAGTTTGTGTTTTCAGGACATAGTCCAAACTTTTCACTTCGAATGTTTTCTATGCGTATGTCTTCGACAAGGTCATTACAATCATTAGCGCTGTTTCAATGTCTATGATTTTCGCAGATTTTTGCTTCACTGAACGAAGAGTCAGTTTATTGAGCAACAGTAAAACCTTTTGAACAGTTCACCATCTTACTTCCAGTCACTGACTCTTACTCTTCTCAAAAAATGGCAGTTGAGCATCAATATATTATAAAGCAACATATGCAAAAAAAGCAACATATGCAATAGGATTTTGAGACAAAAAAAAAAAAAAAAAAAAGCTTAATGAAGGCTGATTAGTTTAAAAGCATTATGAAGTATACAGACTACGAGCCATACATACACACTAAATACACACTGTTTAGTTAATGGTTAATACACATTAAAGTTTTTTTTGTAATCTAGAAACATTTAGTTGCATTTATTTCTAATTGGCGTAATTGCTGTCCAGTGTTCATTTGGGCCTACAACCTTTCCCCTTTTCGTAATTAAAATGATTGTATTTGCAAGTCATTGACACAAATTGAGGCTGTGCTGAGTGTGAAGCATGGTGGAGGGAGCATCATGATGTGCGGCTGCTGTGCTGAGTCAGGATTTAAGTAGCTTGCAGTCATTGATTAAACAGTCTTTCTTGATAAACTGCTTTTTCTTGGTCAGGGCTACAAGTAGAGCATTTACTGGGAACACTGGGGTAAAATGGGACACTTTAGTAGATTGGATGGAAGCTCATAGCAGTGCAGTGCGTACGCACACACACACACACACACACACACACACACACACACACACACACACACACACATTCACAGCCACAGGCAATGTAGAATAGAAAAATCTACATACAGAAAGGAGAAAACATGAGAACCAGTAGGAAATCCACAGGGAAACACATGCACATCTCTCAGACTGTAACAACATGCACCACAGTGCTGCCTTATGTGGGAACAAGAAGTATCAGAGGTCAAAAGGTCAACATTTAAATAAGACATCAGAATTACAGGATAAAGTCGAAGAGAAGCAGTACATCAGCTGAAGCTAATTAGAAGTTTGAAGATGCACCAAAATAGTTCACAAATCAACCGATAATAAATCAATTGGTAAATCTTCAGATAGGCGTTACAGTTCGACCAGGGTTTGGAATGTCCAAGGAAGGGATCAGATATTGATGGGGTAAAACATGATGAAACAGCTTAACGACTTTTTCCTCATCGTTGTGCACGTCTATTCAGCAGATCTGTAACTTTTTTGTTGGAGATTATTGCTTAGTTTTTTAGACTTTGAATGTTTGTTGGGGGGGGGGGTTATAAATATTTTAAAGACTTGGATGACGACCAGCATTTTATGAGTTATTAACCCAACAATTCCAAAGGGTTCGCAATTTATTTTCCTTTCTTTTGCTTACTGTTTGTTAACTCTTTTGCCTTTTTCACATGGTTTATTGGAAAGCAGCCTGGTCTCCAAATAGGTTACTGACCTGCAATTCAAAATCAGTAGGCTGGAATTATTTAATTATTGCCTGCTTATGTGTTTTTGCATGGTTGTGTGTTCAGGTTTGGCAGCTGGCCAGATGTATACATACCCTGCCCGCTGCTGGAGAAAGAAGAGGAGGTTACACACTTCGATGGATTCAAGTCTTCACCTCTACGGTCTAAATATAGGTATATAGGGCATCCTGACATAAGTTATCCCATATGACGTGCACTGATTTATTGAACAGTGTTTTAAATCAAGCTTTGTCTCTCTCTCTCTCTCTCTCTCTCTCTCTCTCTCTCTCTCTCTCTCTCTCTCTCTATCTCTCTCTTTCTCTCCCTCTCTATCTCTCTGTTTCTTTTTTTAAATGTTTTTTTGTTTTTTATGGAAAAAGATCCACCAGCTGGATGCTTGAAAAATCTCACTAACTGTGTGACTAATGACTAATTTTGTAAACGATTCTTAAATGACCTCTATGTAAACGGGTGGATCGCGCTAATGTTCTCCGCCTGGTTGCGAATTTGACCCTGTGGCTGGCAGTACATGTGTGGAAAAGTATGAGCGAGTGTCTGTTGTTCAGCATCTGGTAAAAATTGCAGCAGAATTGTGCATCAGTTAATGAAAACCAGAAGAAAACAAAAAAAGGAAACGTTTCCTTTTGGTATTAAGAAAAAAAGTTCAGTGCTATTTGTGGTGGCTTGAGGGACAGATATTGCTTCGAAATAATCGGCAGCAGTTTTGCACGCTACTGTGGGCTCCGTTATAGAGAGCACGGCGATGATTTCACATTTTACAAACAGCTGACAGACTATTGCACTTTGTATGTGTGTGTATGCATTTTTACAGATAATGGCCTGACAGCTAAAGATACTTTGCCTACCCCAAGCACCACGCTGGAGGCTTTGCTGAGAGGCGACGGCTTGGACAAGAGGAACGGCACCAGAGAAGAGGACCTGCTGGAGATTCAAGTGAGCGGCTGCTTTTCAGAGTAGCATCTAACAATCTTTGAAAGAGAAGAATGAGCCTGGATTTTTACTTCTTTATGCTGTGCTGGGGAAGAAGTGTTTTAGTAGACTCTTTCTATAAACGCCTCCCTGCTGATTTAATCACCTGACTGTTTAAATGTAAACGGTGAAAATCACTCAACCACAATCTTTTTGTTTTCTTGCTTTTTTTAAATTTTTTTTATATAAACACCACTGCTGACCTCAACCATCTCCAGCGTATTCAAAAAGACACTTAAATTGTTAGCAGATGAATAACATCTGGTACCATCAGGGGAAAAATAAGAGAACAAAAAATATATAATAGCTCAGATGGTCCATGGTGACTAATTTTCGATTTGTAGCAAATCATTTCCATATAAATTTAAACTATATAAAATATTAGTTCACACTGTATAGCCCACATTTCTTACTCCCTATCCTGCATTTTTTTTCCCTCTCCCTATTCTGACTGTTTTTCCTTCCTTCATTTTCGGTTTGCAGAGAGTTTTGGAGGCTGACGCCAATGAAGATGGTTACCATGACGACGAAGACTTTGATGTGGACATACCAAAAAGGAAACACCGGGGAAAAGGCAGAGTGAGTGATTTATTTATGAAGTCATATGGCTTAAACACTGCTGTATGCTGTACACTGATGCCCTCACTATTGACCTGTTTTGTTTATTATTAATTTCCTTTTTTTTTGTCTTTTTTCTTTCTTTAAATTGCACAGTTTAAAGTCTCAGTCTAGCTGAATGGGAAAAATGCATTGTGGATGATTTGGACATGTATGGGAATATTTATAGCTGGAATTATCTTTGTTTATATAATAGAAGAATGTTTTATTTTAATTTAACACGCATCATGTACATTCTGATGAGATAATTTTATTCTTCACAGTCCCACGACTAAAAATCGGCCGAAATGCGAATCTGCTAAATATTTTAAAGATAATAAAATAAGATATTTGAATTGTGACAGTAAAATATATATAGATTTTCTATTTGAACTGATTTTCTATTGTTTTTAGTTGTGTGTGTATATATAAAAGTGCAGTAACAGTGACAATTGTATGATTTTAAAGTCTTCTTATGTGTACATTTACACACACTCTGGAGCATGAGTAGGATATAAACTTTTTTCATCCAAATGTACAGAACGTTTATGAATACCAAATATATTTGGAACCCAGCCATTAGGATTGCACAAGCCAGTGCACTCTTAGTGCCGGTCCCAAGCCCGGATAAATGGGGAGGGTTGCGTTAGGAAGATCATCCACGGTAAAACGTGCCAAATCAAATATGCAGATCACCAAATATATCATATATACAGTACATTATATGGCCATTTGGTTATAAAAAAAATGACCATTGTCTATTTGTGGTTCTTCCCCAAAACTTATGCCACAAAGTTGATAGCACACAGTTGTTACAACTTCACTGGAATTAAGAGCCCTCAAGCTTGTTTCAGCAGGCCGATGCTCGAGTTTACATGGCTACATAAAGATATGGTCGAAGAAATCAAGGTTTATCCCAAGTCCTGAACAATGAACACCTTTGGGATGGACTGGAGTGCCAACTGGACACCAGTGCTTCTTGACTGATATAAGTGCTTGATTTTAAGCTCTTGTGGCTGAATGGGCAGAAATTCCCCCAACTCTAATGGAAATCCTTCCCAAAAATAGAGTTTATTATAACAGCAACTTTCAACTGAGATCATTTATTTAGAGTATGGTATTAATCCCAAAGGAAAATGGGTCAGAGCGCAGGGTCGGCCATGATACAGGAGTGGATAGGATTGAGTACATTGCTCAAGGGCCCAGCAGTGGCAGCTCGGCAGTGCTGGGGCTTGAACCCCTGACCTTATGGTCACTAACCCAAAGTTTTAAACACTGGACCACAACTGCCCTGGCACATATGGTTCATATGGGTGTGATGATCCAGTGTACACATACATTTGGGCTTATAGTGTGTGTGTTTGTGCATGTTGGGTATGCTGATTAGATTATAATAAGCAGTTTTGTAGTGAATTACAATAAGGTTCTTGCGTATAGCTTCAGGCTTTACAGAAAAACCATCAACAACCTTATTGCATGTGACCTTGTTACCCAACATCAACTGTGCTGCAGCTGCTTAAATGGGCAGAACTGATAAATAAAATTCTGTATTATCAGTGTAGATGTGAACACAAGTATTATGTTTTTTTGTGGCAATTGCATTGCAGTTGTGATATCAGACAACCTCAAACGGGAACCTTGCGGGTCACATTTTTGCCTCTCGGAAATCTTACTTTATACAAATTGGTAATGACCTGCCAAAATAAAAATATGATCAGTTGTGCCAAATGATGCATTTGTACACAATTAAACCAAGACAGAATCATAAATATAATTTGCTAGCTTGAGTATTAATAAGTTTAAATGCGCCGCACAATCGAGTTTTTACGAGCACCAAGATAAGATTATTTGTCATGTCTTCTTGCAGGGCCGAGGCTCAGGACGCCGGAGGACGGACCACGATGACCATGATAAGCCATATATCTGTGAAAGTAAGTAGCTTGTACTGATTTAGTGTTTGTTAAGACACATTCTGTGATTGAAAAGCCTAGTGGAGCCCTGCAGTGCCCTTTTCAAGTTGGACTTGCTTGGTTTTGCTCAAGCGTGTAGTTAACCTGTGGAATATGCCGGAAAGCAGATAAGGTTCTCAGGCTTTACTGTGCCTCCTTTCTGAGTAACCCTTGCTCATGTGTGTTTATTCTTTTTTGTCTCTTTTTGCTTTGTGTCTTCTCTGTTTCAGACAGATACAAACAAAAGCATAACTCAAAAACTGCAGCTTCAGGTATATGGATTTTTGTCTGCTTTGGACAGGATTAGGAAGTGAACACTTTGCTTTTCTGTTTTCTTTGTTACCATTAATAACGATTATAGTCATATTTCCTTTTGCATATTTTGCAAACAGCTTGTATGTTAGAACATGACTTGGTTCACATACAGGAGAATCAATGTCTCAGCTTTCTAAAAGTCATCCACAGGTTTTTGCATGCCGTGATCGTGCCTCCTAGTTCATCAGTTCTTCTTATTTTTTCAGTCTGTGGGAAACGCTACAGGAATCGCACTGGCTTAAGCTATCACTACAGCCATAGCCACATTGCCGATAAGGAGGGACCTCAAGCCAGAGACCAAGAGCCTTCACAGTCTCCAGCCATGAACCATCGTCCTTACAGTCGCAAGCGTAAGAAATCTACTTTGCTTTCGAAATGAAGAAATCTTTTTATGTGAAAGGAAGTGTGTCTTAAACTGATAAACGAATTGTTAATTGTAATGGTTTTATATGGTCAATGCCTGTTTTTCTTACTATGTATATTCTGGCTTCTACTCTCAGACCAGAAGAGTCCAGATGAAGCTCATACACTGAACAATTTCTGCAAAGTCTGTCAAGTGCATGCGGACTTCAAATTGAAAGATGGCAAATGCTCCAAGTGTTCCCGCTTAAGTATGTAACAGTTTAATTACTTCTGTTTCAGTCCCAAACCTCCTAAATTCCTGCATTGACTGTGTACTTTTGTGCTCTTGATTTGAGTAATTGATTGATAAATTTTTTTTTTAAAGCTGCCCAAAACCTGGTCATATCTGTTCATACTGCATTGTAGGAAAAAGGTGGAATTTTACAGTTAAATAAACATAAAAAAAAAAAAGCTACTAATTTCCTTTGTTTTAATATATATTTTTTTAATCAGATGAGAAGAAACTTATCGCCAACACCTCGATAAACAAGCTAAAAAAAAAAAAGATTCATGATCGAGTACTGAGATCATTTTAAACCAGCAAACTCTGGTCTTATCCACAAAAAGCTGGTTTGGCTGCAGGTTTTCATTCCAACCAAACAGGAGCCACACCCGATTCCTACCTGTGCAATCTTGACTCCTTGTGACCACACCTGAGGACTTTTTGCTGCAGAACTAAAAGTCTAGGGGTGGAGACAACTTGGCGTGTCTCAGGCTGGATAATTGTATCGTCATTAAATGTTGTAGAGCCGCCTGTAGGTTGCTCATAAACCACTTTCATTTATCAGTTGGAAATAGAGCAACAGCTAAAGGTAAACACACCACTGGCAGCTGTGTCTGAAATCACAAACGTCTAGGTTGTGTGTACACAGTGTTTATTTCTATGTTCTTGCTACTGCTGAGGACGGTTTCACACGAACAGCATAAAGATACATGATATTACTTACAGTAATGCGTTGCACAGTAATGTTCATGTGGAAACATACTTTAAGGTTCAACTCAAGAATCGTGAAGACGGATTTGGACTGAAATGAATAATAAACAGTTTGGATTACAATCATAATGAAAAGGTTCACACTCTGATCGCCGTCAATAAACCAGCAATAATGGATTTCGAATAAAGAAATATTCGGTGTCTTTGGTGTCATACTATGAGTTTGGTTCCTCTTAGGGTTTCTTCTTAAAATCATCTCAGGTAGTTTATCCCTACCACTGTTGCCACTGAATTGATCATTATGGAATTAATGAATAGGGATTAATTGGGACTAATTACTGTAATTTCCGGACTATTAAGCGCACAAATATAAGCCGCACCCACTGAATTTTTCAAAGATTTTTATTTTGAACATAAATACGCCGCACCTGTCTATAAGCCGCAGGTGTCTACACTGAAACTAATGAACTTTACACAGGCTTTAACAAAAGACAGTGTCTGTTACACGGCTTGTATCTAAACAGCAGCCTACCAAGAAAGTCATTGTTTAATGTTTTCCTCCTTCCTTTCACAACAATTTCTCTCGGGAGTTTCTTTTGGCATCGTCGTGCGTTTAAAAATCACCATCGGTGAATCTTTTCTCCCGATGCCGTGCAGCTCAGAACACAGGTGAAGCGTGTTTTTTCATGCCCGGTTGTTTTCAGCGTGACGAATGATTCGCATTTCCTGCTGCCAGTCCGAGTGAGCGGCAGGTCAAACGTCAGAGGAACATCATCCATATTTATGACGCGGTGCGTCAGTGGGAGCGCATCTGATTTAATATAAAGAGTTTCATTGGTTCACCTGAACCCGTTCAGCAATTTCATTGGTGTAATGTTATGGGGCTCATTGTTTTGTCTTGAAGCTTGTGAAACCGAGAAAAAACTCAGGAAAAATCCATAAATTAGCCGCTTCGTTGTTTAAGCCACGGGGTTCAAAGCGTGGGGGAAAAAGTAGCGGCTTATAGTCCGGAAAATACGGTAATTAATTTTTTATTTCAGTTCAGTTTTATTTGTATAGCGCTTTTAACAATAGACATTGCCCTAAAACATTGTTACAGAGATAAATAGGTAATGAGGTTGAAATGTATCATTTTTAGTGCCTATAAGTTTATCCCTAATCAGCGAGCCAGTAGCGACTATGGCCTCAAACCTTGAGAGGAACCGGATTCAAAAGGCAACCGATCATCATCAACTGTTTAGTAACTGGTGCTTCAGAAATGTTAATGCAAACTGAGGTCCTAAGCCATTGTAGCAGACTGTTGATATTAATTACAGTCCAAATCCATCCTCATAGATCTTGAGTTGCTCAGTAACTTCATGGATCTTTAGGCTGTTGACGACAGTGTTCTTTGTTTAAAGCACCATACAGATAGAATTGAACTGAATATCACTTCTTTTGGGTATGTTATACCTCCTTCTGATGTAGCATGAGCGGCAGGTGAAAAGGTTATGCTTGGCTGGTGTGTTTGACTTCACTCTCTCTGGTTGGTAGCTGTTGTTTCTTGCCGAAATGCTGGCTTAAACATTCCGTGCCACCAAGATCAGGACGAGTTTCCTTTTGAATTTGGTTCTTCTCAAGGTTTCTTTCTCATACCATCTCAGGGAGATTTTCTTTCTCCACTGTCGCCACTGGCTCGCTCATTAGGGATAAACTCATAAGGACAACTTATAGGCACTAAATGTAAACTCCGTTGTTAAAAGTGCTGTCCAAGTAAAACTGAATTGGAATTTAGAGAAAGTATTAAAAGATTACAAAATGAAATAGATTCCTAGTTCTTATGATTTATTTAGTGTCTTATGTTCCCCTGGTCTAAATCAAAAGTCCTTTCGGTCTTCTGATGGATGTGGTTTATTCGTCCTTTCTATTTGGAACATGTAATCTTTCAATCATCCTGTTCTGCCGTGTTCAACATCTGATTGTGTTGGTTATTTTGTCATTCTTCCGCGTCACCATATTGCATCAATCGGTTTAATCAGACGAGCGTGTTCGAGCTGGTTCATTGTATTAATGTCTCGTAAAGATGTCATCGCTGTTGTGCAGTTAGGATTATTTTTGAAAAAGTGTTGAAAACCCGAGTTGTATACAGTGGCATGCGAAAGTTTAGGCACCCCTGGTCAAACTTTCTGTTAATGTGAACAGTTAAGCAAGTGGCAGATGAAATGATATCCGAAAGGCATAAAGTTACAAATGACACATTCTCTTTATATTTTAAACAAAACCTTTTTTTTTTTATCCTTTACATTTTTTCAAAATAACAGAAACAGAAAAGGGCCTGCAGCAAAAGTTTGGGCACCCTGCATAGTTAGTACGTAGTAGCACCCCCGAGTGTCACAGCTTGTAAACGCCAGCCAAAGGTCTTTCAATTCTTGTTTGAGGCACTTTCGCCCATTCTTTCTTACAACAGTCTTTCAATTCTGTGAGATTCCTGGGCCATCTTGCACGCACTGCTCTTTTGAGGTCAATGATGTTTAGGTCAGGAGACTGTGAGGGCCATGGCAAAACTTTCAGCTTGCACCCCTGAGGTAGTCTCCTGCGGTTCCAGTGACCACTTTTCCTGCACCCTTCCCCTTCTCGGATCTGCACACTTCGTCCTGACCTGCCTCTGGATAGTGTTCTAATCGATTGGAGGCGACTCTGTGCAGCTGGAGATGGTTTCTCATCAACGCCCTGGGGATCCATGAAATTACGGAGTAAAAACAGGAACTCTGAGGATTTGGATTTGGACTGTAGTTAATGGCAACAGTCTGCTACACTGACTCAGGACTACAGTTTGTACCTGATCACCATCACTGCACCCCACAACATCATTTAGCTGTAATAAATGGACATTCGGTGCCACCCAGATGAGGATGGGTTCCCTCTTGAGTCTGGTTCCTCTCAAGGTTTCTTCCTTATACCATCTTGAGGAGTTTTTCCTTGCCACAGTCGCCACCAGCTCGCTCATCAGGGACAAACTTACCTATAAAGAACATATTCACTTTTAATCACCACATTATCTGTGTAAAGCTGCTTTGAGACAATTTTCATTGTTAAAAGCGCTATACAAATAAAAATAAATTGAATTGAATGGTCCATTGTGGATTTTGAGGTGTGTTTCGGATCATTATCCATTTGTAAAAACCATCCTCTTTTCAACTTGACAGATGGTGTTTGCTTCAAGAATTTGTTGGAATTAAATTAAATCCATTCTTCCCGTGAAATGTTCCACGTCTTATTGGCTGCAATACAACCCCAAATCATGATCGATCCACCCCAATGCTTAACAGTTGGACTGGTGCCCTTTGTTCTCCAAACATACCTTTGCTCATTGCGGCCAATTTCAACTGCATCAGGCTTGTGTGTGTTCTTTTGCAAATTTCAGACGCTGAATTTTGTGGTGAGGACACAGTAGAGGTTTTCTTCCGATTTCTCTTCCACGAAGGCCATATTTGGTGTCGCTGGACAGTTAAACAGTGTACCACCAGAGTCTGCCAAATCTTCCTGGAGGTCTTTTGCAGTCAAATGATGGTTCTGACTTGCTCTTCTAACAATCCTACGAGCAGTTCTCTCTGATATATTTCTTGGTCTTCCAGACCTTATTTTGACCTCCACTGTTCCTGTTAACTGCTGTTTCTAAATTACATTCCGAACTGAGGAAATCGGTACATGAAAACACTTTGCTATCTTCTTATAGCCGCCTCCCGCTTTGTGGGCATCAATCATTTTCATTTTCAGAGTGCTAGGCAACTGCTTAGAGGAACCCATGGCTGCTGATTGTTAGGACAAGGTTAGAGGAGTCTGGGTATTTATAAAGCTTTGAAATTTGCATTATCTGGCCTTTTCCTAATGATTCCTGTGAACAAACTTTGACCCTAAACAAGGCTAATTAAGGTCTGATACCGTGGTCAAGGTAATATGAAAGCTCAAGTCTCCTGGGGGTTCTAAAATTGTAGAAAACAAAAAACAATACACTGATATTGCTTTAAATATTGCAAAAGAGTGTTTTATGTTTAACTTTATGCCTTTTGGAGATCATCATTTCATCTTCCACTTGATTTACTGTTCACATTAACAGACATTTCGACCAGGGGTGCCCAAACTACTGTAAGTATTTGAATGCAACATTTCTGATCTCTTTTGTCAGGTGGACACTGTAAAGCAAAAGAGGAAAAGCCTTTCGCGGGAGCGGAGGAGCTGTTCGGTGCCAGCTCTGAGAGCGACACTTCTACATTTCATGGCTTTGAGGAGGATGAGCTGGAAGAGGCCGTGTCTAACAGCGGAGAGGCCTCTCCGAAGGGAAGATAGAAAACAGTTTCAGAGACGTGTCGTTCCTTTCTAATACAGCGCACCCCCTGCAAAAATTCTGCTGCTTCTTTTAAAAGGGTTTTGCTTGTTTGTTTGTTTGGTTGGTTGTTTTTGTTTTTTTCACCTTTCCCAATTTATTGGAAGCACAATTCATTTTATTAGATTAGGTGATGTATGAAAGATGTATCTTCCTTTAAATGAGTTGTGGATCATTATTATTATTATTATTATTATTATTTATACGTTAAGAGCAAATTTTGGAAGGGACTATTTTTATTTTTGTTTGCTTAGAATTTTTATTTTAAGGAACCTTTCTATTTTTTTTTTCCCTTAAAGGGAAATGATGGTATATTATTAAGGCCACAATGGACAGAGATTATTAGAAATGTATTTCTTGAATCATTTTCCAAGACTGAAGACAAAAATAATAACTTTAAGAAGACCTTGCCTCTGTTAAGGAGTACAAGTCAGTAAAGAGAAGACGTGAACTTCGAAACGAACTGGTAGTTTTTTTTTTCCATGTCACTGGAATGGGGATACACCCCGAGATCTCCTCAATAAGTCAACTGGGTACTTTTCTGTACTGTGACTACGCCAAAATGGAGTTGGGACAGCTTTTAAAGAGAGGAGTTGCAGATGTATCATCTCTCATCCTGCTTTGGAGATGGAGGAGCTCTTGTGAAGAAGAAGTTATCTGAATCAACTGCATACATGTGGAAGACTTTGGCTATGGAAAGGTAAAGACAACTGTGAGAACTAAATATACAGTGCCCTCCACAATTATTGGCACCCCTGTTTAAGATGTGGTCGTGGACTTCAAAAAATTCTCCTTTTTTTTTTTTAAACAACATAGAACCCAAATGCAAAAAAAGAGAAAAATCCAACCTTTTATTTAAGTACATTACTTTGGTGGTAAAAAAATCACACATTTAGAAAGAAAAATAAAACTTGAAATCATGTGTGCCACAATTATTGGCACCCCCTGATGTTAATACTTTGTACAACCTCCTTTTGCCAACAAGACAGCACTTAATCTCCTCCTATAACATTTCACAAGATTGGAGAACACAGAGAGAGGGATTTTTGACCATTCTTCTTTGCACAATCTTTCTAGATCATCCAGTGTCCTGGGTCCTCTCTTATGCACTCTTCTCTTTAGCTTGCCCCACAGGTTTTCGATTGGGTTGAGGTCTGGGGACTGAGATGGCCATGGGAGGACCTTGAGTTTGTGACTGCTGAACCACTTTTGTGTAGATTTTGCCACGTTTTGGATCATTATCCTGCTGAAAGACCCAATGACGACCCATCTTCAGCTTTCTGGCAGAGGCCATCAGGTTTTTATTTAAAATATCCTGGTACTTCAAAGCGTTCATAATGCCATGCACCCTAACAAGGTTCCCAGGGCCTTTGGAAGAGAAACAGGCCCACAGCATCACAGATCCTCCACCATACTTCACGGTGGGCATGAGGTGCTTTTCGGCATACTCATCTTTTGTTTTACGCCAGACCCACTTAGAGTGTTTGTTGCCAAAAAGCTCAATCTTAGTCTCATCTGACCAAAGCACACGATCCCAGTTGAAGTCCCAGTACCGCTTAGCAAACTCCAGACGTTTACGTTTGTGAGTGTTAGTGAGAAAAGGCTTTTCTTGCATGCCTCCCAAACAGCTTGTTGGCATGTAGAGAGCGTCTGATGGTGGTTTTGGAGACTCTGTGACCCCAAGATGCCACTCTTTGATGCAATTCTGTGACGGTGAGCTTGGGAAATTTTTTTACTTCTCTTACCATCCTCCTTACTGTGCGTTGTGGCAAGATAAACTTGGGACCTCTTCCAGCCTTGTTTGTCACTGTTCCAGTTGTTTTAAACTTCTTAATGAGTCCTCTGACTGTAGATACCGGCAAGTTAAGGCGAGTGGCTATTTTCTTGTAGCCATTGCCTGACTTATGAAGGTCGACACACATCTGCCTTACTTGAATGGTGTGTTCTCTTGTCTTTGCCATGTTGACAAATGGGTAAGAGAATTAGGCCTCTGTGTCACGTCATATTTATACCCCAGGGAAACAGGAAATCATGAATTACTAATTAAAAGTCCCTAGATACCCTGACCAACCTTAGCAACTACAGAAAAATATATAAAAAAAAAAAAAAACAATTAAATTTTTCAGAGGAATTGTTAGGGGTGCCAATAATTGTGGGACACATGATTTCAAGTTTTTTTTTTTTTCTAAATGTATGATTTTTTTTTTACCACCAAAGTAATGTACTTAAATGAAAGGTTGGATTTTTCTCTTTTTTTGCATTTGGGTTCTATGTTGTTTTAAAAAAAAAAGGAGAATTTTTAGAAGTCCACGACCACATCTTAAACAGGGGTGCCAATAATTGTGGAGGGCACTGTATGTGTATATCTGACATTTGTTGAGCCTTTTGTACCTAAAATGTTCAAGGTACAACACATCTTTTGGTGTCCGTGTTAGCGTCTTTACAGTCTCTTCAGGGTAGAGACCTTCTTAACATTCTCTCTGATCAGGAAAAAACAGAATGTTAGGATTTTGCAAGGGCATCTGGTACATTCCATCAGTTAATATTGGCCCAAGAACTTGTCTTCCTGTTGTATGTTTATGGAAGCAATTTGACTGGTCATTACCTGTAGCCTGTAGTACTGCTTAAAAAAAAGAATACCCTTTAACACTTTTTAACTTCTTCCTTCAGTTTAGTGAGAATAATCAACACACCGACAGCTGAATCGAATCTTACACACACACAAACACAAAATTATTGGGACACCTGACCTTTCCAGCCATATGTGGTTCTTCCCCTAACTGTTTCCCAAATTTGAAGGGGCTTACAATTGTATTAAACGTCTTTGGATGAAGTAGCATTACATTTTCTCTTGAACTAGGAGAAACGAAAGCTCCATGAAGATGGTTTACATGGGATGTAGTGGAAGATGTAGAGTGGCCTGCTTTAGAGCTTTGACCTCAACCCTAGTGAACACCTCTAATGAATTGGAATGCAGACTTACTCCCCACAGGCCCCTTACATCACTACCTGATTTACTCACGCTCTTGTGGCTGAATGAGCACGTTCCTAAATCTAGTGGAACACCTTCCTAGAAGAGTGGAGCTGATTATAACAGTGAACAGAGCGTAGATGTGGAATGGGACGTTAAAAAAAAAAAAAGCACATTCCCATTTTATGGTGAGGTGTCCACAAACATTAGAAAGAGTGTGTGTGTGTGTGTGTGTGTGTGTGTGTGTGTGTACAAGTCAATTAGTCATATGAAAGGTGCATAAAGGAAACTACATTCTTTCTCTTGTTGTATTAATGTGATTAATGGGTAATGCTTTTGATATCTGTGCTTATCTGTTCTCTCCACAGCAGAGAGAGGAGCTGTAATAAAAGAGGAAGGAGAGATGAGCTACACTTGGAAATGAAATGTATTTCCAGTCTTAATCTGCCTCTCAAGTTTTTTTTTTTCCCTTTCTTTCTGAATGTCTGAGCCAGTAAAGCTGAGGAAGCTTTTGCACAGCCAGACAAACACCAGACTCACACTCACGGACAAGTATTGAATTTTTTTGGCCTATTTTTTTTTTTCCTGCTGCTGCTCCCCTCATGTTGATCTTCAGCCTGAATCCGAGACTGTGATCAGAGCCATGTGAAACTCTTCCTTCACTCTCTGTACTGCAAGTGTCTCAGACTGTCTTAGGAGCGATTCCTGTTCTAGCTTTACCGTGTCACTTGGGAAGGTTACAAAACTCAAGGACTGTACTTTTAATATGAATTCTACAGTTTTATTCAGGTTCTTTAAAGGTCATTGTGTTTTTTTTTTTCTTTTGTTGAAGCATAACCATACAGTACAGTGTGGTCTGAGTTGTCGTGTTCACACATTCGAAGAAACACGAGACGTTCTTGTTATATGTGAAAGCACAAAGCCGTCCTGCGAGCTTTACAACGTTGCTCTAAATTTGACTTGATTGGTTGGGTAACCTTGGTTGCTCTAACTGCTGTGTTTTCGTTTCCACCACTATTGTGCACGCTTATAGCAT
The DNA here is from genome assembly GCA_039877035.1 of Silurus lanzhouensis. Taxonomy (NCBI): domain Eukaryota; kingdom Metazoa; phylum Chordata; class Actinopteri; order Siluriformes; family Siluridae; genus Silurus; species Silurus lanzhouensis. Next base: position 5,727,201 of record JBCEWE010000214.1, on the reverse strand, counting down.
CAGGTCACGCAGCGGAATTTTTTCTTCTTCTCGCAAATGTGTGAACATGATGGAGAAGCAGAATGAGAACATGTCACTTTCTTTCTACGGCCCTGGTGCACAAAATTTCTATTTCTAAGTGAATCGTGTTGTTGTGTGTAACCCAGTCTCTCAGGGGAAGATGATCCTGACAGCCATATATATATATAAATAAATAGATATAAAACACACCACTATAGAATCATCCAAATGTGGATCTTTTGCAAGTGCAGTTTCGAAACCTACTCGAGAAATGTTTTGTTTCTACTGATTTCACTTTTCTTGCTGGAAATATTCTTTACAGGTTTTTTTTACACGTCAATATCTGCTCAGGCCTTTTGTTTTAGTTTTTTTTTCTCCTCGTAATGTAGGTCCTCTAATTCCATGCCGGTGCTGTATACTGTATAAGGCTTCATTATGCATTAGACTGAACCCGAGCAATATCAAGCTAATTTGTGGGGATTGACACTGAGGATTCAGCTGGAGACTATGACCCAGCAGTAACACCTTCCACTTTATGGAACCAGCACTGAGGAAAACCAGTTACAGGACTGTTAATCTCTCAGCTATGGGTTACTGAGGGTTAAAGATCGTTCATGTATTTCCTATTCGAATATTGTTCCAGGCATCAAAATCGGAAAAGAGGCCGCATCTAAAACATAATAAAACTAGGATTATTTTCTTATAACTGCACACACTATAGCGTGATATTCCTGTCATACCACAATTGCCAAGGATTACAATTTACAAAGTACATGCTACAAATCATTCATAAAACAAGTTCCTGTTTTCACTTAGCAACCATACTTGCTCCCTCATCATTCATTTTTTTTTTTTTTTGTATCGAAGCCAATAAGACAAAAAGAATTGTCTGACATAATGACTGTCCTGTGGCAGAAAACATGCTGACCACTAGAAAAAAAAATACGCTATCAAGCAATATTAACCCTTTACGTGTTATTTGAAAACCTTGTAATGAAAACGTCCCTGAACCAAAAATGTTTGTTAAATAGTAACCCATATTTTTTATTATTTGAAATGTCCCCTAAATTCTTTTCCGAGAATTCAACGTCAACGTGGTATAAAAAAAAAAAAAAAAGAAACTAACAAAACGTTAACGCGCGTATGTGACGCAACGCAACCCTGCGAACATTCCGGCTGCCATCACATGGCCATGCATCGATTACTTTTCATAGGATCGAGTCTTCCTTAATGACTATCGGAGGGAAAGAATGAAAAGTTTTATTATGGTTCATTTGTTATTTTGGATAATGTCTTACTTTTCTTTCCCTGTATATATGTTTATGAATGATATAATTGGGTAGTGCACTCAAGGAGCTCTATGAAAAGCTGTGTGGATTGCAAGAGTGTGTATGAATTATTATGTAATTTATTTTTTCTCTCTCTCTCTCTCTCTCTCCGTTGTTTTACTCATCCTCACTAATACTTACCATCGCCCAGATTTCCTGTTTTGTCCAAAAACGGCCCATATTTAATCAGGTATCGCTGCGATTGTCTTTTTCGGGTCGCGCAACTCATAAAGATGAAAATGCACCTTTTCGTATTCGGAAAATATTCCCCCTTAGAATGAAGTGTAAAAGGTGCTGAGCTAAACCATGGTGAAAATGTTGGCACTCCAGGGTACGTGTTTATTTACGAATACGACGTTATGGCACATAGGATTTTTACACTCGATGTGAAGAACGCTCCGCCTACATGTAGGCCAGAAGACTGTGAGTGCCATTTCTCATTTATTTCTCACATATCTATACCCTTCGAATATGATTTTAAATAGAGTCCACTTCTATATGCGGTCGGCGTATTGGGCGTAATGCTGTGATGTAAACTTCTTTTTAATGCTTTTGTTTTTTTTTCCTTTTGAGATTTTATTTATGTTCATGCAAATATATTGTTGGCTTTGTCTACTGCACATCTGACTATTACAGGCCCGCAATGTTATTTGTGGTCCGAGCTTTTACACCTGCAGTTATGAAGGTTACCACGTGATACACAGAACGAGAGAAGCGTGTATGTGGCCGCTTACGCGACAACACGGACTGGCGTGCAAACGAGCACACGTAATAGCAGACACACTCAACAAATCCCCTCAGGGACTATACCCGCACACTCAACAAGAGCATGAGGACGGTTCTCTGGAATACGAAACCTTATTTTTTTTTTGTCCGTCTGATTTCTTCACTCATATCTCCAGATTTTGAGGACTGGTATAAGCATTTGCTGATCTTCCAGGCAGTAGATCTTGTGCACTATGTTTTTATTTTTTTTTTATTTGAATTTTTTTTTGTTTGTTTGTTTGTTTTTGGAACAACTATTGCGCCTCCTAAGGGGTATAAGATTGCTTACAATGAACATGATGAATTTAAGCAACTGCTCTGTCTTACATTTTCTGCTAATAAGTTTGTAGACACTTCTGTACCTCAGAAAAAAAAAAAAAAAGTCAATGAGCAATAGGTGTGAGTTGTTTTTTCTGCATTCCTGGGGTTGGAAAAAGAGCCAATTTGAGGTGAAGGAGTTGAACTGATTATTTTGTCTGCATCTGTACATAATATAATCCAAATGAAGTCTTTGTTAGTTGTTATTTTTATTGTGACAAAAGGAATTAAAGAACAAATTAGAGGTGTGTGGATGTAATAATGTTTGTTTTATAACAACGTACAGTATATGAGTATATGGGATGTAAATAGTTTGAGATGCTCTTGTAGCATTTATAGGTGAGTACAAATTCCTATATATTTATTTAATAAAAAATAATAAGCATATGCGAAGTAGTACCAATCAAGCAAAGACTTATATATAGACTTCACTGTTTAGAACAAAACAAGATCCAAGTCTTCAAAATAGCATTATATATATTGCTATAAATATGGAAACAAACATCATAAATTCACTTCAAATCATAACTAATCATGAACAAACCAAATCCATCGGAAGGCAGATGAACTTCACCTCATCACAATGACCCGAGTGGTATTTAATAATGTCAGTGAGATAATGTTCTCTCTCACACTTGGCCTCCACATCCCCCAAATCTTAATCTGGTTAAGCAACTGTAGGATGTGCAACAAAAAAAAAGTCTGATTTACGGAAGCTGCTCCTCACATCTTACATACTGTGAATGTCTAAGTGCCAGACACCGCAGCACAACTCCCGAGGTCTGGTGGAGTCCTTGCCTTGATGGATACTCGATACTGCTATGATTTTATGTGTTTAGATATAAATGTCTTTTTTTTTATAGCAAGGTCTCTAATTTAAAACTTCAGCTCTATCACTTTTTTCATTATCATTTATCAAATGATCAATAATCATATGATTGGTCTGGACCCATCTCTTCCAACTCAGCAGAGTAAGCCCACAATGTAGCGTGGTGTGATTTTGACTCCTGTGAGTAAGCAGCTGCCGACAAAATAACACTACAAAGGCGCTACATGAGTGAGTAAATGAAACACAATACAAGCAGTGCTGTTCAGCTGATTGAGTCAGAGGAATTACTAATGCTTATTTGATTGCTGGCCTGTTTGCTAATGACTCAGTGCAAGCAGTGGATATGTACCATCTTTTGTGTTGTTGAACTGACGTGCAGGCCTCGCATCAAAATCTGTCAGATGGTTCCCAGTTAAAGGTTAAACTTGTATTAAAAAATACCAGCCTTTTGCTTAAACATAACATTGTCATGCTTTTCTTTTAGCACAGAACTCCAGCCACAGAGTATCCTAACATTAATTTTTTAACCATTAAAAAAATCGGATTTAATATCAGAGTGCTATATAAAATAATAATAAATCCACCTGCCTAATATTGTCAGTCCCATTAAAGCAAGGACTCCAAAAGACCTCTGAAGGTGTTCTGTGGTATCTGGCACCAAGATGTTAACAGCAAATCTTTTTGTTATGTCGTGTAAATTTCTTTATCCAGCACATCCAACAGATGCTCTATCAAATTGAAGATCTGGGGAATTTGGAGGTTAAATCCTGAAGCATTTTTTTTGTGCAGCAGGAAGCAAACAGTACCAAAAAAAAGCCTCACCACTAGGTAATACTTTTGCCATGAAAAGGTGCACTGGGTCTCTAACAATTTTTAAGTAGGTGCCACATGTCACAGTAACAGTTGCCCAAAGCATCACACTAGCTTGCCTTCTTCTCATAGTGCATCCTGGTCCCATCTCTTCCCCAAGTAAGCAACACACTTGGCCATCCACAGTATTGTGATTCATCAGACCAGGCCACATTCTGCTGCTTCAGGGTCTAGTTCTGATTCGCATGTGCGCCTTTGTTGGCATATTCAGAGATGGACATGGGTCAGCATGGGTACTCTGACCTTGTTGCTGCTGTGCAGCCCAATACATAGCAAGCTATGATGCAGTATGTGTTCTGACACCTTTCAGCAGTTTATTTTACAGCAGCTCTTCTGTTGGCTTAAAGCAGACAAGCAAGCCTTCTTTCCCCATGTGTGTCAGTGGGGCTGTCACTGGATCACCACTCATTCTTTCTTAGACCACTTTTGATAACTACTGCCATAAACACCCGACAATGATATTTTGCCTCAGTCATCTTGCCATCAATCTGGCCCTTGTCAGAGTCACTCAGATCCTTACCCATGCCCATTTTTCCTGTTTCAAAAATTACCTTTTGTGAAACTGATGACTGTTCACTTCCTGTCTTTTATAGATCCCCCTTTCTGATGCCAACGTAACAAGATAATTAATGGTATTCAAGCCACATGTTGGTAATTGTAATTTCATGCATAAATAATGTATATATAGTAGTTAATTATTTCCTTTTCACAAATGCTTTTGTTTAATAAAATTGGTCACACACACATGAAAAGATATTTTACAACCTGCAACTGACATAAAGTCAATTTCAGTACGAATATAAATACACACATTAAAATCTGTTGTTCATCAAAAATCTGGTGGAGATTAATTAGTGAAAAAAACCTGATAGCTATGAAGGAGCTAGAAAGTTCTCAGCTCATTTTGGGGGAAATGTTCAAAAGACAACAATATATCCACATTTTCCAGAAGGGTGAACAATTATGCAAGACATTAAGCTGCTTTGAGACAATATCCATTGTAAAAAGCACTACAGAATTAAACTTGGAACTTGAACTTGATATTTGATATATTTTTTATTATCTAAAGTGTAGCTACTGAGTCTGTTTTTAAAGTGAAATATCATTTTAATAGTTTTTGATGCTCTAAAATGTTCAGACTGCTAGCACCAGAAACATTACTGTTAAATTCATATAGTATTGTCTATAAAACAAATATGATCTCTAAGTAGGTGAGACAGAACTGTACATTCTGTAATTGCTCATACTATGATGTGCTACTAACCTGCCAGCTGTTCTTGTACAGATCAGCTAATTATAAGAAAACTAAGTACAGCAGTGCCTTCTTTTCACAGATATGAAAGTCATATGTCACGGAAGCAGAACTGCATGTACTGGTGTGTAGTCTGAAACTCACAAGCTGCTCAAACATTCAAAAAAGGAAATGCCCCAGATCACTTACCTTACTTATAATACATAATAGCATTGTTATAGTAGCTTGAAAGTACTGACTCAAAGGAAATTGCTTATAAACTTTGAATGTCTTCTTCTTTTTCTTCTTCTATCGGCTTCTCCCTTCTCGTCAAAGCGAATCATTCGTCTCCATGTCCTCGTGTGAACTGAAATTTGTGACCCTGAGTTCAAAGGAATTATAAACATCATAAATACAGTAGGGAAAAGTGGATAACCAGTCCATGAGTCCAGGGATGTCCTGCATTTTGAGTTCCAACAAACAAGAAGTTTACAAGATCACGAGGATGAAGAGGAATCCTGTTCAACTGGACGAATTGTGTGCCGTTTCAAGAGCGTTTTTAGGATCTCTACTTCACGTTCGGCTTCTTTTAGCTTTCTCTGGAGCCTCTCGTTGCTCTTCTGGAGAGACCGATTCTCCTAAACACACACAACACGTAACCAAGATTAGAGGGGTTACACTTATAAAAGGAAACTCATGCAGAGCCTTTAGGATTTTTCTAGATGACAGAAAGCTCACAGCAGACTTGATCCTGAGTTTGGGTTACTGTTTATGTTTTCTGTCTAATCTAAATTAAACCTAAGATGTGAACCCATGTGTAAATGAGTATGTAAATGTTTGAGCATTTTACTCAGCAATAAATTGGTGTCCCATACAGGATGTAGATATTTCATCCTCCCATGCAGCTGTCTTTCATCTTTTTAATATTAGTTTTAGGTCACTCCTTCAATTTCAGTAAACACTATTCAAACCATATTTAAAGACAAGACTGGATGGGAAACGAGTTCATCACAGAGGATATTTATATTTGACAATCCACCAAATTGACATTTTTTGGAAGGAAAAACAAAGAAATCAGGATTAATCCCTGAACACTGCAAATGGCCTAAAATAATGAAATTTTTTGCATTTTGATTTGCTAAGTAACCAACAGAACAAAAGTTAGAATTAAAAAATCCTGCCAAAACACCAATAACCTTCTCCAACGCTTCATAGCTGGGCTTGTTTTCTTCAGCAGGGTTGAGTGTGTTGGGAGTCTTGTTGGCACAGACCCGTTTGCGCTGAGGAATGGGGCTTGGACATGGTGTAAGAGGTGGACCGCTTGGACACAGCAGAGATAACTGCACATTGCTGGATGATGGAGTTTCCTCTGTCTGAGTACTTTTGTGCACCATCATGGTCCTTGGCACTGTGCTCAAGCTGAACTGTTTATTGCGATCAGAGTTGTCTATTTGAGTATCTGGTGGATATATGAACCGAGTTTCATCTGACCCTGCAAAAAGAGAGAATTACGAGTATTCAGTTTGACTGGGACTACTGTAATTCAACAAAACACTTCCTGTTTGCGGTTCTGACAGCCGTAAACAATTCTTTAAAATACAGGATATGTTATTGATTCGAATAGTTTTATTCTCATGTTTCATTGCGTTACACTTTGTTATCTTACCATCATGACTGCGTGTTGGTGTATTAGAATGTGGACTCCAGTCTGCACTGTTGCTTGGTTTGGCATTCTTTTTACACTCAAACGCTACCTGATCCTTGCAGGATTTATGGCAGTTCATTCCACAGTCTGCAGAATCATAAGACAAGTAGTATAGTAGTATAGTAGTATATTCCCACCTTACACAGTATGGCCAAACAGTTATGGAAACCTGACCTTCACACCCATATCAGCTTTTTGAACATAAAGTAACAAATGAATTGACTCTTGATCAATCTCATTTTACTGAATCACAAATGGTGCATTGAAATTTCATATTGTTCAGTATTTTTATTTTAAAACACTAGAACTCAAGATCAATGCAGTAACAGCTTTAAGTCTTCTAGAGTGAATATTTTTGCCAGGTATGATACTGGTTGATCGTGTCGGTTGGGTGAAACTTGTGTATTGCAGTTTTTAAATATTGGCACAGATTTAAAATAGGATTGAGATCAGGGCTTTGACCTATGTAGGATATTTATCTTTTTGTTCTTGAACCAGTCCAACCCAGCCATTAGGGAGGCACAAGCCAGTGCATTCTTAGTGCCGGTCCCAAGCCCGGGTAAATGGGGAGGGTTGCGTTAGGAAGGGCATCCAGCGTAAAACGTGCCAAATCAAATATGCGGATCACAAATGAGAATTTCATACCGGATCGGTCGAGGCCCGGGTTAACAACGACCGCCACAGGTATCGTTAGCCGACAGGGTACCGGTGGAAATTGGGCTACTGTTGGCCGAAGGAGGAAAAGGAGAGGAGGAAGATGTCTACAGAGACGGCAGGGAAAGGAGCAGTGTAGGAGAGTGGAGGTTAGGGTTGGTACTTTAAATGTTGGTACTATGACGGGTAAAGGGAGAGAAGTAGCTGATATGATGGAGAGGAGAAAGGTAGATATGCTGTGTGTTCAGGAGACCAAGTGGAAAGGGAGTAAGGCCAGGAACATTGGAGGTGGATTTAAACTGTTTTATCATGGTGTGGATGGAAAGAGAAATGGTTTAGGGGTGATTCTGAAGGAAGAGTACAGTAAGAGTGTAGTGGAGGTGAAGAGAGTTTCTGATAGGGTGATGATCTTGAAGGTGGAAGTTGAAGGGATGATGATAAATGTCATCAGTGCCTATGCTCCACAAGTTGGCTGTGAGATGGAGGAGAAGGAAAGATTCTGGAGTGAATTAGATGAAGTGGTAGATGGTGTACCTAGGAAAGAACGGTTGGTGATTGGGGCAGACTTTAATGGGCATGTAGGTGAAGGGAACAGAGGTGACGAGGAGGTGATGGGTAGGTATGGTTTTAAGGAGAGGAATGTGGAAGGGCAGATGGTGGTAGATTTTGCTAAAAGGATGGAAATGGCAGTGGTGAACACTTATTTTAAGAAGAAGGAGGATCATAGGGTGACGTATAAGAGTGGAGGAAGGTGCACACAGGTGGACTATGTGCTATGCAGGAGATGCAACCTGAAGGAGATTGGCGACTGTAAGGTGTTGGCAGGGGACAGTGTAGCTAGACAGCATAGGATGGTGGTCTGTAGGATGGTTTTGGAGGCGAAGAAGAAGAGGAGGAGAGTGAGGACTGAAAGAAGAATAAGATGGTGGAAACTCAAGGAGGAAGAGTGTAGTGTGAGGTTCAGGGAAGAGGTCAGAGAGAGGCTCAGTGGTGTTAAGGAGGTGTTGGATGATTGGGCAACTACTGCAGGAGTGATGAGGGAGGCAGCTAGAAAAGTACTTGGTGTGACATCTGGAAATAGAAAGGAAGACAAGGAGACGTGGTGGTGGAATGAGGAAGTGCAGGAGAGCATAAGGAGAAAGAGGTTGGCAAAACAGAAGTGGGATAGACAGAGTGATAAAAAAAGTAGGCAGGAGTACAAGGAGATGCGGCAGCAGGTTAAGAGGGATGTGGCGAAAGCCAAGGAAAAGGCATATGAGGAGCTGTATGAGAGGTTGGACACTAAGGAAGGAGAAAAGGATTTGTACCGATTGGCCAGGCAGAGGGACCGAGCTGGAAAGGATGTACTGCAAGTTAGAGCAGTAAAGGATGGAGAGGGAAATGTGTTGACTAGTGAGGAGAGTGTGTTGAGAAGGTGGAGGGAGTATTTTGAGCTGCTGATGAATGAGGAAAATCAGAGAGAGAGAGAAGGTTGGATGATGTGGAGTTGGTGAAACAGGATGTAGATAGGATTAGTAAGGAGGAAGTGAGAGCAGTGATTAAGAGGATGAAGAGTGGAAAGTCGGTTGGACCAGATGACATACCGGTAGAAGCGTGGAGATGTTTAGGAGAGATGGCAGTGGAGTTTTTGACCAGATTGTTTAACAGGATTTTGGAAGGTGAGAAGATGCCTGAGGAATGGAGAAGAAGTGTGCTGGTACCGATCTTTAAGCATAAAGGAGATGTGCAGACTTGCAGTAACTACAGGGGTATTAAGTTGATCAGTCACACCATGAAGTTATGGGAAAGAGTAGTGGAAGCCAGGCTGAGAGAAGAGGTGACCATCTGTGAGCAACAGTATGGTTTCATGCCGAGGAAGAGCACCACAGATGCTTTATTTGCTTTGAGAATGTTGATGGAGAAGTATAGAGAAGGACAGAAGGAATTGCATTGTGTATTTGTGGATTTAGAGAAGGCGTACGACAGGGTGCCAAGAGAGGAGTTGTGGTATTGTATGAGGAAGTCAGGTGTGTCAGAGAAGTATGTGAGGGTGGTGCAGGACATGTATGAGGACAGTGTGACGGCAGTGAAGTGTGCAGTAGGTACAACAGACTGGTTTAGAGTGAAGGTTGGACTGCATCAAGGATCGGCCCTGAGCCCTTTCCTGTTTGCAGTGGTGATGGACAGGTTGACGGACGAGGTCAGACAGGAGTCTCCCTGGACTATGATGTTTGCGGATGATATTGTGATTTGTTGTGAGAGTAGGGAGCAGGTTGAGAAGAGCCTGGAGAGGTGGAGATATGCGCTGGAGAGAAGGGGAATGAAACTCAGTAGGAGTAAGACAGAATACATGTGTGTGAATGAGAGGGAGGGCAGTGGAGTGGTGCGGTTGCAGGGAGAAGAGCTTCAGAAGGTGGAGGAATTCAAGTACCTGGGGTCAACAGTGCAAAGTAATGGAGAGTGTGTTAGAGAAGTGAAGAAAAAAATGCAGGCAGGGTGGAGTGGGTGGAGAAGAGTGACAGGAGTGATTTGTGATAGTAGGGTATCTGCAAAATTGAAAGGGAAAGTTTATAGGACTGTGGTGAGACCTGCGATGTTGTATGGTTTAGAGACAGTGGCATTGAGTAAAAGACAGGAGGTGGAGCTGGAGGTAGCAGAGCTGAAGATGTTGAGGTTTTCGTTGGGAGTGACGAGGATGGATAAGATTAGAAATGAGTTTATTAGAGGGACAGCGCATGTAGGATGTTTTGGTGACAAGGTGAGGGAGGCGAGATTGAGATGGTTTGGACATGTGCAGAGGAGGGACATGAATTATATTGGTAGAAGAATGCTGAGGATGGAGCCACCAGGTAGGAGGAAAAGAGGAAGGCCAAGAAGGAGGTTCATGGATGTGGTGAGGGAAGACATGCAGGTAGTTGGTGTAAAAGAGACAGATGTGGAGGACAGGGTGGTATGGAGACGGATGATCCGCTGTGGCGACCCCTAGTGGGAGCAGCCGAAAGAAGAAGAAGAAGAAGAAGTTCTTGAACCAGTCCAATGTTGTTTGGCCTTGTGCTTCGGATCATTGTTTTGTTCCAAGCCACATTATATTGCCAAGTTTGCAGGCACCTGATCATAAGTATGGTATGTGCTATATGTGTAAACATTGTATTCAACATTTAGTCCCAATTTACTGTTATATGTCCCTCCACTCTCCTGGCAAAATGTTTCACCAGATTTTGGAGTGTTTGTAGACATTTGTGCTTATCAACCACAAGGGTCTTAGTTAAGTCAGGTACTGACGTAGGTGAGGTGAGGAGGCCTGGGGTGGAGTCAGTTCCAATTCATCCCAAAGAAGTTCAGCAAGGAAGAGATCAGAGCTTTACAGAAGACTTCTTCTACTCCAAACCATGCCAACTATATCTTCATGGAGCTCGCTTTGCGCAGCGGGGAAAGGGTTTGGGATTCTAAGTTCAAGTGACTGCAAGATTTTGCCAATTGTGTGCTTCCAGCTTTGAGGTAACAGTTTAGAGAAGAACCACATTTGGCAGGAAAGGTCATGTGTCTCAATACATTTCTCCATCAAGTGTCTAACTCCATTTCTTCTTTTTTCAATTGTAACAAAAAGCCCAGTTCCTGCTGATGAGAAACTTTGAGAAGATATTGTCCATGTTGATGGTCTTGAGGCATGGGAAGTTTTTGTTCCACATATACCACTTTAAGTTGTTGCCAAAAAGCTCTATTTTGGTCTTATTTGACCAAAAAAAAAAAAAACCTTCTTTATCCAGTGCTGTCATATAGCATACTTTTAGCAATAGTTTCTTTCTCGCAAACCTCCCACAAAGGCAGGCACTTTGACATGACACTCCCCCACCAGAGATGGCAAAAGTGCACACCACACATCCTTCACTCAAGTAGAAGTACAGATACTCATGTTCTAAGACATGCTGGTAAAAGTTGAACTACTAACTACACTTTTTCACTCAAGTTAAAACTTGGGCTCTGACTTGTACTTACGTAAAAAGTAGCCACATTCTTTTGTAAATGTGTCCTCTTTAAGGACACATAAGGACACTTTTTTTTTAAGTTCTATACCACACAAAGCGTGACAGGTGCCAGACTTTAACTGCAGTTTAAATATGGCTGCTATGGCCTTCAACTCCCGACACACACTTGCATGCCCATAATTGTCCTCGTACTGATTAAACACATCTGTTTCCAATTACTCACTCACTCACTCACTCACTCACACCCACAGTTTTAAAGACCATTTGATCAGTCAGCTCACTGTGAAGTGATATACTCAGTTGCTTTGTCTCTGTCTAGTGTCATGCTTTTGTTTCCTGGTTGATCCTGTTTTGTAGTTTGTATTGGATTCTAGCCCATCCTGCAATATTCTGTTTGTTGATTCCTTGACTATTTGTTGGTTCACTGATTCTGCACCTGCCTGTCTTCCAGCTCTGTACTTCTGACTGTGTTCATTATATCTTCCTGACCCTGCATTTGTATCTCCTCAGCATTCATTACGTGACAAAAACATTATGAACAAACGTGTGCTTTCATTTTTATGAACTACATAATGGTCAGGTGTCCACATGCATTGTATACAAATTATGCTTAACTGTTTCTAACATGAAATCTTTAAATAAGAACACATTGACTGTTCACTATCATCAAATAGTAACATAATGAACAATTACCTCTGCATCTGTAGCCTTGTTTAATGACACCCCACAACTGTAACAGAATGAATTAAATACATTTCAGTTGGATGCAACAGAGCCACTTACTATTCAGCAGCATGATTATGTTTGTCACTGTGACTTACAAATCCTGAGCAGTTGTCGCAAAAGGTAGGCCTCATGTACGTGGTTTCTTGGAAGTTGTGAGAGAAGCCTAGGCCGAGTTTGGAACAAATGACACTGGCCCGCATGAAATACGCTGTGATCTCCTCTCTGCTAATGAGTCCGTCTCTGTATTGAGCAGCAAGAACAATCACTGCTGAGCAAATGATTAGATAGTAAAAAAACCTTTGTAAAGGTAAAAGTCACAGTTGGAAGTGTTTGATTTCACAATGAGCTGCAAATAGCATGAAAAAAGCCACAAATTAAAAAAAAAAGTGTCTTGTATTTAGGAAAACGTATATGTAGCAAGGTGTCCATACATTCCTGGGCAAAAGCTGAGCCATAAAAATGTAAAACATGAAGGTTTTACTGATCTTTACAACAATCACTTTGCCACTTTTTTCTGTTTTGAATTTTATATCATACATTTTTATCATGATCATGATTTTACCTTTGTGCACACGAAGACTACACAAGTAACCTGCCCAGAATCTTTTCCCTAAACTGAACAGATCTGGTCAGAACCGTTAAAACCGTATTGTGCACAGACAAACAAGGTTTGTTTATGCCTGCAGTCAGTATTCATATTTGATACTTACTTGTCCTTGTCTGCAACACAAAATGAGAAAGGAAAACTGGCAGCAATTTTCTCAAAATCTTCCTGGGAGATGAAGCCCCGTTCATCATGGTCATAATTCATAAATACAGACTGCCAAAAACAAACCAGACAAACCAATAATATGTATGGTTCAGCATATTAATATAAAAATTTCTTTTGAATAATAAAATAAAAACTGTGAATTACAGTATATACTTAAAAAAAGAAACAGTCATTGTTAAATATAAAAAAAACTAAGTATGCAAATATTTTGTAATTAATTTTTTTTTTTAAACTTTTCAAAAGCAGAGGAACAACAAATAAACAGTTTTTATGGCAACACTCACATCAACCATTCTCTGAACATGTTTGCTAATGGTTTTGGGATCTGGCTTGGGAGCAACACCTGAAGCCCAGTTCACCACCACGGGGGGTTTGTAAGGAGTCGCTGGCTGATAGAGAACAAGAAAATATACAAACAATCGATATAAGAAACCATAAACTTGAATATTTTGATTGTTGTTTGAAACTGTTTTTAGTTACTACTTTTACCTATGAAGGAAATTCCAGGAAATGCAAAGCAACCAAACCAGTGAAAAAAAAAAGAAATAAATGACCAAAAAAAGGATTGCTTTTCATTAATGACAAAAACTTTCATGTCTCTTGCATTGCACTTGATATAATCAGTAAAAAATAATCAGCAGGGATTGCTTTTTATTTTTCCAAAGAAACAAATGTTGACTTGTTTCTTGTTTTGTAAATGTGAATGTAATTACCCCTACTGCATTGCATATCAATGTCATCCATGCATGTTAATCAAGAAATGCAAACATTGTCTGAAAACATATTTGGTTGCATTTGTGTAAAAACAGTGTGATTTTCATCTATTTGAAGGAACATCCTTTCATTTTATCTCAAAGTTTATTTCCAGTGCACTAATTGTTGAAATCTAAAATCTACTACTAAAAATGAAGTGTTAATATGAATACAAGTCAATTCAGTGGACAATTGAGACTTCAATGCAGAGGTGTTTGTGATAATTGCAGTCATACAACAATCTTTATGGTTTCTAAATAGTTACATCCACAGTAATCTTGTATATCTTTATGAATATTTAATATTATTTACAGCTTACACTTGGCATTATGTCACTCTTTGTGGATTGTATTTCAATATTCATCATTATCATTATAGCTTTTTGCTAGTGCTCTGGCATAGGATCTTCTCCATAGTGTGAGACCTTCTTTAGAATGTCCAAAAACCACTAAGACTTTTTTTATAATAGAATTTATAATGTCTAAAACATACAGAGTATGTAAGTTTGCAGCTGCACTCACAGGTGCTCTGTGGTTCCTCGGCTCTCTTGCATAGGACAGCTCATAGATTTCATCCTCGGTGTAGTACAGGTCAAGAGACAGCTGTGTGGGAGAAGCAGCAAAACATTTCTTAGTCATATTTCATGAGGAACACTGTAAGCTAACCCCCACTCCCCCATCACCCACACCTAGTCTGAATAAAGTAAAATTAAATACTAAAGGTGTTAGCGCTTTTTGTCTGTAACCAAGTAAAACACCCACACGTCTCACTGCCTCAAGTGATAAGACAGAGGTCAGAGGGAAAAAATCACTTCAGAAATCAGTTTGTACAATATAAAATTGAAATGTATTAAAGCAAAAATAGCCCAGTTTCATTCTAGAGTAAAAGTGAATACAATGATAAAATGCTCTTTAAAAAAAAAAATGCCAGTCAGGAACAGGTGATTTTGAGCTTGTATACAGTATAAGGTGTTTTTCTAGATTATTAAGTACATATACATTTGTGAAGTTAAAGATATTTAAAAATTATGCAAACTACTATGTTTCTTGGGTTCAAATCCAAAACTATGTTTTTTTTTATTTAGGAATTATATGCATGGCTTAGTTTGTCTTATTACACACATGCACATACACTAAACACTGCAGATTGCATTACTGATATCAACCTGAAAATAAATTGGGGGAAGAAAACTTAACAAAAAATGCTTATGGTTAGTAATTGAGCTCACACCAGCACACACACATACACACACACACACACACACACCCTCAAGAATATAAATTGGTTTAGTCTGTTTTCATCATTAATATTTATACTGCTAATTAAACAAACATACATACATAAATATATTACGTCTTTTTGATTTGTATTCCTATAAAGAGATGAACTGGGTAAATTAGACTTTCATTCCCAAGCATGCATTAATCAGAAGAAACTGTACTGACTGTCAGTAAGTGCACGAGGTCTTTATTTGCATCTAGAAGTGGTAGATTCTGCTGCAGTTGGATGAGTTCATTTATGTGGTTGTAAAGGGCCTGAAGTTTCTGTACATTGATCTTGCCATTGTCCATGTAATCAGTCATGGCCTCATTCACAGCAATCAAGTCTTTCAGATGGACGCCCAAGATAGGAATCTTGAAGCCTGTGGATTTGCTGTATGCTTGTCTGTAATTCTCATAGTTTCGAGATGACGAAAGCAGATCTGTCATTTCGTTCAGGACCTGCGAAGGAATAAAAGGAAAACAACTCAATCGCTGGACCTGTCTGATTCATCTCGATACTCAACTTCTGCTTGGTGCTTCTGCACTTTTTGCCTTCGATTTCCAAGTTTCAGAACATAATCTCACTTGAATACAGTAAACACTATCTAAGAACTGCTGTGTACTATTTAAAGATTGATGCTCATACATCTATTTATTAAGCTAAAGAATTTTTCATCATGCCATGTTGTTCATCGCCACTGTCACTTAATTAGGGGTATAAATCTACATCTAGATTATACAGTTGCTTTGCGCCATTTTCTATAATGAACGTGAAATGTAAATACATTTTATTCCATGTCATGTACTTCTAAAGATATATGACCAAGACAAACAGACAAATTTGAGGCATAAATAAAGAAATAATTAGATTTATGACACTTTTAGACCAGTATTCTCACTTTAATGCTTAAGTTAATTGGTAGCTTTATTAGCAATTAAAGTTCAGGTTCTAGGTGACATTTATCAGTTTCATATGATTAAACAGGGATTTAAAGTCAATATCAGATATTTTAATAGTTGACCACAAAATTCTGATAAAATAATCAATTAGACAGATAATTTTTTGGATATCATACCTTGGTAGTTTCAGTTGGCACGTGAGTACACGTGTCTTTCAGGCGGGAAATAGAAGTGTGACAGATGCCCCCCACTACAGCCATAAGAGAGTTAAAGTTCTGCATCTGCTGGAGGTTCTGCAGCAGTGGAATACAAAACATTAACACATGGCACCAAAATATTAATAATCATGTATGGATTTGCCTGTTTGTGATTTTTGCTGTTGGATGGATATTAACAGCATCATGTGACATGGAATATACATAAATTAGCTCATAACAATAAAACCACATGTCTGATATTGTGTAGGTTTCACTTGTATTGGCATGGATTCCACAAGACCTCTGAAGGTATGCTGTGGT
This sequence comes from Silurus lanzhouensis, assembly GCA_039877035.1. Taxonomy (NCBI): domain Eukaryota; kingdom Metazoa; phylum Chordata; class Actinopteri; order Siluriformes; family Siluridae; genus Silurus; species Silurus lanzhouensis. Next base: position 5,710,605 of record JBCEWE010000214.1, on the reverse strand, counting down.
ATCTGGCACTAAGACGTTAGCAGTAGATTCCTGTAAGTTGCCTCCATTGATTAAACTTGTTTGTTTCAGAACATCTCACTAATTGATTAAGATCTAAGAATTTTGCTGGATATCATGACACATTGGACTATTTGTTATGTTCCTCAAATGATTTCTGAACAATTTTTAAGGAAACCAGACAAGATAGCCTTTTCTCCCCACGTGCATCAGTAAATCTTTGGTGTCCATGACTCTGTTGTTGGTTCACTGTTTGTTTTTCTTTGAACCACTTTTGTTAAGTTACAACCACTGGGAACTCCCCTCAAGACCTCTTAAGACACTCAATCATTTAGCCAACACAATTCAGCCATTTCTTTTATTCTAACACATCAAATTCAAGAAATGACTGAATTCTTGCTGCGTAATAATATCATGCTACTTGACAGGTGTCTGTCATGAGATAACTAATGGTATTCTTTTTAGATGTTTTATTTTTATGGCTGATCAGTGCATAGGCTGATCATGCCATTGCTCAGCACACTGGGACATTCCTGTGTGGGTTTTGCTGACAATCCAATTAAGATACTCATTACGTGTACTATATTACCGGCAGAGTTGGGGTCTAAATCATATTCATTTCTCACATGGCTTTGTTTTGAGTCTGAGTGTACAGAGACATTTGAAATCTTAGTTTTAGCTGGTAGTCACAACTTCTTACCAGCATACTGAAGGCGATAATTATCTCTTTCTACATGTAATATCTTCACTAACACAGGAAATTCCTCATACTATCTCAAGTATGAGCATTTTTCAAATGACAGAAGACAGTACCATTATACTAATTGCTGCATAACAACACCAACTGCATATATTTATGTGTTTAACATGGACTAAGAACGTACTGATGTGGTTATAACACTTTTATGATTTGCTTTTGTTATAAATTTGAAATGTAGTTACTTTTAAAGCCCTGCTACAATCTTAGTAGTAATATTAGTAATGTAGGACATATCTACTGGATTTACTCTTTGCTGATTATTTATTTATTAAATTTTGTTGAATGAATTAGGTAAATTAAAAGTTGTTGAGGCTGCTGAAACATGTTACCTGTGCTACATAGATGAACTTGGTGAAAACCTCGGCTCTGAGCTGAGGGGTCGGCCGACTGAGCACCATGAGCTGTACCCATTGGGAGATACCATTGCACAATGCAATGGAACGTTCCATCGTGGGGTTCTCTGACAAACACTCATTTCGGACATATTTCTGGTAATCTGCAAACTGAAATAAATACAAATTTCTTACATATGTATGAACTTATTAATACTGATAATGTCAAATATATTACAAAATTACTTTTTGTTTGCATTAACTAATTTGAGAGGACGTATTGACCCGTGGCCAACATCGAAAAATGCTTAACAGAATAAGGGGCAAATTATGCATTTTGTATTATCTTTATTTTCAATTTCACTACTTTGCACTATAAACTCTGAACCATTTCTGTGGAAAATGAGTGCTATCCTTGCAGCTGCACTTTTTGTTTTTTTGAAAAAAAAAAAATCTGACAAAGTTTGTGTTATCAAGTCTTTGTTACTTTTCTCACCTAGGGTGAGAATATAATTTGCACAACAAAATAGCACCCAACATGAGGCTAGACTTATGAACCAGACATCACCGGAGGAGCAGATTCTGATTTAGATAAAGAATCCCTTACAAAACTAAAGATAAACATGGTGGGAATTAAAATGTACACAAGAGCTTACAGAGTAAAATAGTGTTATATCCTTAATGAAGCGTAAATTGCAATTAATTCTCCCTAGAAGGTGCTAGGTGGCAGACATGTCTTGATCCGATCTAAATCTGTAGTGTTTATGGATATATTTTGTATCCACCTTAGGCGTAGATCTGTTTGTCTGCTGAAGCACAAGAAGACGGAATATATAATGGGGAAAGTCAGATTAAACAAGAGTTTGACTCTAGGTCACAGCCCAAGAGTCTCACACTAATTGTTATGCTTGAAAACGTTAATAAACCAGTTTTAAAAATAAAAACATAAACATTTTATTAAACAAATATTACACACATTTTTTATTCTTAGATGTTAATTTATACGCTACCCATTCAATGCCATTGTGGTTTACACACATTAATAAAGATTGATGCAGCTATACAGTATGTCTTTACAATACTCACAGATATCCTGCAGAAAGATTTGAACTCCAAGTAGGTGAGATGTTCAGCTAACTCCACTGGCTCCAAATGATCAAACAGCAATGAAACCTTCCGCTTCCTGCTGCTTCTGACTTTGATTTTCTGACTGGCTTTTTGAGACCACGCTCTGTCTCCCCTAACCAGATTGGAATAGAGATCAGACACAAGCATCAATTAAGTATTAAAAAATGTAGTATTTTCTCTGAATATTAAAAGTCCAATCAATATTCAGAGAAAATGTTTTTCTTTTTTTTTTTTGTCTGGTATTGTCTGAATATTGCTTAAACAGTTTATTATCTATTAACATCTATTATAACATCACTTACATCCATTTGGTTTGCAGTAAAGAGCAGAGATTTTCCTGTCCATGTTCCTTCATGAGCTCCTTAAACTGCTCCAAAGTTTCAGCTAGACAGCTGTGCAACTGGAACATAGTCCAGAACTCACTTATCCAATACCTATAAAGAAAATGTACATGGTAAACAAACTGAAGTCAATTTTATTTTCGTGCAGCTTTACTCCTTCACATTTATGGTCAGCTCTGCTGAATATGCTGAATATGGACGTATGAAATACATTTTGCTATCATAGCAATGCAAATGCAATGCTAACATTGAATAATATTCATAACATGAATTCTAATTGTGCTTTATGTTAACAAGGATTCATCTAAGAAAGACAAAAATTATTTGAGTAAATTTTATTTTTTGAGGTCTTAAATTTTGAATGAATACAAGTACAAGTTTTATTTTTTAGATAAGGAGAGACAAGAGGAGAGACAAAGAGACAAGAGGAGAACTTACCGCATGAAATAACACATTTTCAGGCACATTGTAGACTTTTCAACCTCCAGTGTATTTTTGAAGGTACAAAAATACAATTTAAGGAGCACAAGCAAAAGGAAATGGACAACAAGTGACATAAGCCGAAACTGAAGAACTACTGTTTTCTTTCTTTACGTGTTTGTTAAAGGTATATATATAGGCAACTACCTGACTATTACTGGTATTTATTGCATTATTTCCTAATATAAGTACATCTTATATGACAGTAAACAGCTAAATGAAAAAGAATGACATCATGTTATACTTAATATGTTATGCTACAGTTATCAGCACTTGAGCAGCACTCTCTTACTATAAAATTAATGTATGAAACCATACAAACTTGGCTGTCCAATGAGACTTATATTTCCTATAGATTTTCCTTCGCTAGTCTAAAAGACAGCTTTATTAACTATAAGATTATTTATTAAGTTATGCTTCATTAACCAGTTAATAACTTCATGTTGACACAATAGACTCAAAAGATGTTTAAACTTAAGTTCCTTTTACAGTTTTCTAAGTTGCTTCTGAGCTTTTTATTTTCTTTTTTTAGATCAGAAATGAAATTCTCAAAACTACTTGTTCAACCTTCACATCATTAAGTCACCTGTGTACATCATAAAAGCATTTCATTCATTTTTTCCTGCATACATTTAATCGATTGTGTACAATTGTCTTCTGTTTCAATTATACATTATCAGTTGTTTGTCATGTTGATCAAAATATATTATACTTGTTTCACCTGCATCGTCTTAAACCCCCAAAACTTCTCGACATCAGTTCATGCATAAGTCATTGAATGCAAAATGTTTAAACCAGTTGTCCTCATCTGGTATTTAAAATTTATATTCAACTTTTGCGTGTGAATGTTTCTTGAGTTGATAAATTGTAATTGTATTGAGAGTGTATGGCATCATATCAACCAATAATTAACTAGTTTTCTAAAACAGGTCAAAGTTGATTCTCGTGAATCTTCATTTGGCGACAGAACAAAACACAGAATTACAATTTCTGAAAATGGATGAATTACCAAGAAACGATTGAACACTAGTACAGTACAGTAAAAGTGTGAATCCTGTCTGATCTCTTGCAATCAATATAAATCAAATATGCAATCAAATTAAAAAAAATTGTGCTGTTGAAATTCTTAGATATCAAACAGAAGAAATTGAAATTTTGTGCATTTTTAATGACTGTAATCCAAACCGTAGTTTATATCAAAAAATACTGAAATTGTGCAATGTCATACTGACAACATGACTAAACATTTTGACGATCTTGTTTGTAAACAACGACAAAAGTACTTGGCATTCTGATGGCAATGAGATGTTCATTGACACAAATACTTTTAAAAGATTAACGAAGGATTTGAAGAAAAGTACAGGCTTTTGCTAGAAATCCAATGAGTTGTGCTGTGTGTACAACTCTTTTTCGAGAATGGACTTACTGCTTTGCAAATATTAAGGATGATTTGATAAATGCTCCAAAGCAGCTGAAAAAACTGTAACGCACTTAGCCATGTTTGACTCCATAATATACAGTTATAAAAGAGAAGTGATTTATAATCCCACTATCCGGTGTCACCCAGATGAGGATAGGATCCCTTTTTTGAGTCTGGTTCCGCTCAAAGTTTCCTCCTCTTGTCACCTCAGTGAATTTCACCATGCCACTATTGTCTCTGGCTTACATTTAATACAATTAAACACAATACTATATCCGGATTTCTGTAAAGCTGCTTTGAGCCACAGTCCCATTCTGTAAATGCCTTATACAAAATATAATTTACTTGAATGAAATTCAACAAAAAAAAATTGAATTGAATTAAAAGGATATAGGATGATCATCTTTTCCAGCAGATCTTTAGAGGACAGTAATAACCTGTGCATGGTGAGGGTGATGTTCAAAAGATGGCTGCTATGGCAAACATTACCGTCATCATCTGTCGAGAAAAAAATTAAAAACAAGACTTTTTTTTATTTTAATGGACGTCTGACATCTGTCAGTCCTGCGTCCTCCTGCATGTTTGACCAAACTCACATGCACCTGAATATTCGTTTTTACCCCCACAAAGTTTTTTCTAATTAGCATAGCATTCTTTCTATATGCTAGTAACTTCTAGCATAAACCTGACCAGCAGAAAGCATTAAGTAAAAATGAATTAATGAGCATGAGGAATTGATGAGTCCATTCCACTGTGTCCAAAACAATAAAGTCCGTCTTTCTTTGTCCTGCAAGGTTCGTAGGTGAACATAATCTTGTGAGCCAACTTGTAAATGTAGAACTCTAACAATCTGGCACATTTAACACATTTGGAAAAGCAAACACATAGGCTTTGAATAAACCAAAGATGACACATTAATCAAGTCATTTTCATCAGTTAGGAAATAAATGACAGATGATTATATATTCAAGCCAGTGAATGATTTTACTTGCTACTAGCTTTCTATGTCTTTGTTCACAATGACATGTTTATGCATTGCCATTGCACCAGTCTGTATTGTTCACTTGCTGTGTTTTATTTAAATGTTTTACTTTGCTTTTGCCTGTGTGAAAGGTAGATGTGCTGGAGGGTGTATGAAGTCATGCTATTGATTCAGCCCTCGGAGAGCTTCAAAGACTGACCATTATCTGAGAGGCCTCATTCAGAGATTGACCTTTCTGAAAAACGCAATGACTTGCAGGTAATCATATCAGTTCTGTTGCATTCTCTCACCGTTCAAAAGGCTACAGAACCACAGGAAGCTTTCTGATGTGAGAATTGAGCAGCAAGACCTGCCATAATACATTTTTAACTTGCACTACGTTAGTCTTTCAAAGGCAAAGATAATTAAACCTGATGTTTAATGCAAAATAGATAGATAGATAGATAGATAGATAGATAGATAGATAGATAGATAGATAGATAGATAGATAGACAGACAGACAGACAGACAGACAGACAGACAGACAGACAGACAGACCAGGGTTATGCAGCTTATTACTAAATGAAATTAATAGATCATGCTCCTGTGTTACACTGCAGGATTGTAAACACAGTCAGCAGAAGGAAATAGATCACATACCGAATGACTGGATGCTTGCCTGGATGAGTTCCTCCCAGGAAGCTCCTTTAGTAAACTGTCCCAGAGTGCAGCTCATGATGGTCGGTGTCCTGACTATAATTTACTTAAATTGAGTTGTTGAGCAGTTGATCCAGCATGTGGATGTAAACAGCACAGAGATATCTATGTCCATTCCAGTGGAATGAACATAGGAGTGGGTGAATGAAGGCACATGCTGGCTCTGTGTTTGTGTGCATGTGTGTGTGTGTGTGCGTGTGCGTGTGCGTGTGCGTGTGTGTGTGTGTGTGTGCGCGCGTGTGAGTGAGTGAGCACACAAGTGACTGATGTTTTCTGTCAATAAAATGCTGGCAAAATAGATCGAATAGAATAAACACAAAAGAGGAAACACATAAAAAGCAAAAATACAAATAAAAGAAATCTGTCAGACTTCCTTTTTTGATTGACACTTCTTAGCAAAATGTCTTCCAAATTTCTTTTTTAATCAGATAGACTTTAAGAGTGTCTTTTACTGGAAAATGCTACATAATATAAAACAAAACAAGCAATATTTAGTTTGTGTAACAGGCCACATGTTCAGAGCTGATGCGGTTGCTGAAGGCAGAAGATGACGTGTTGAAGCAGATGACTGCAGATGGGCTGCAACTGAACAGGTTTGCATTCAAATGCTCATCAGTAAACAGTTAACAACCTCAATAATGATGAAACTATAATAAATGGACATTCGGTGTCCACGAGATGTGGATGGTTCCCTTCTGAGCCTGGTTCCTAACAAGGTTTCTTCCTTATATAATCTCAGAATGTTTTCCATTGCTGTTGTGACCACTGGCTCACTCATTAAGGATAAACATATAAAGACTAATTTATAAATCGGTATTTGTAAAATATTTTTTTCTATAAAGATGCTTCAGGAAAATGTCCACTGTTAAAAGCATTACAAAATGCAGTGAATTGAAAGCAATATCCCCAATAAAAATCTGGAAAATGCTATAAATATTATTTGAAGAAGAGCATACAGTGTAGTACCAGATGTGTTGAGATGAGTCCATCATGAGTGGGAGAGACGGCTCTGTGTGTACAACAGATTTCTGTAAATAGTTACATAATAGTTAATCACATTCACCACATTTTGTATGAAATGTATGAAGCTACCAATGAATTGTATAGACTTCATTATGTGCCCTTTTTTTTATACTTCCCAGGAACAGGGCTAGTCACTTTTATAATCACTGCAGTACATTAAGTAAAAGTCTACTTTTGAAAAGCAGAGATAACTGTGATACGCCTATTGATTGGTTTCTTTCGAGCTCACAGCTCCAGGGTCGCTGGTTTAATTTTGAGCTCAAGTTAGTGTCTGTGAAATGTTGCATGCTCTTCCCTTCACACAGGTTTTCACTTGGTTTTTTCCTATCGCTGTCCAAAAATATGCAGGTAAGTAGAAATGATGTCCTGCAATAGACTAAGTGTTAGATGAATGCTAAAAGGTGGGACCAAAAAACAGAGAAGAAGAAAAAACCGTGAGGACATGGGACTGTGGAAAATAACAACAAACATAAGAGAGTGAGTGAGATGAACAGTGAGTCTATACGACAGGGTGGAGAGAGGAGTTGTGTTATTGTATGAGAAAGTCAGGTGTAGCAGCAGTAAAGTGTGCAGAGGAACGACAGACTGGTTCAAGGTGGAGGTTAGACTGCATTAAGGATCGGCCCTGAGCCCTTTCCTGTTTGCAGTGGTGATGGACAGGTTGACGGACGAGGTCAACAGTGCAAAGTAATGGAGAGTGTGTTAGAGAAGTAAAGAAAAGTGTGCAGGCAGGGTGGAGTGGGTGGAGAAGAGTGGCAGGAGTGATTTGTGATAGAAGAGTGTCTGTGAGAGTAAAAGGGAAAGTGGCATTAAGTAAAAGACAGGAGGTGGCGGTGGAGGTAGCAGAGCTGAAGATGTTGAGGGTTTTTTTGGGAGTGACGACGATGGACAGGATTAGAAATTAGTTTATTAGAGGAACAGTGCATGTAGGACGTTTTGGAGACACGGTGAGGGAGGTGAGGTTGAGATGTTTTGGACATGTGCAGAGGAGGGACATGGAGTATATCAGTAGGAGAATGCTGAGGATGGAACCACCTGGAAGATGGATATAAAGAAGGCCAAGAAGGAGGTTTATGGATGTGGTGAAGGAAGACATGCAGGTAGTTGGTTTGAAAGAGGCAGATGTAGAGGACAGGGGGTGGTATGGAGACGGATGCTCGCTGTGGTGACCCCTAATGGGAGCAGCTGAAAGAAGTAGTAGTCAATAAAATTAAACAATAGAAGTCATTAATTAACAGAGGTGGGAAGTAACGGAGTACAAATACTTTGTTACTGTACTTAAGTAGATTTTTTTGGTATCAGTACTTTACTCCACTATTTATTTGTCACTTTTTTTTTACTTTTACTCATTAAATTTTTACACAAATATCTCTACTTTTTACTTCTTACATTTTTAAAACCGGCTTGTTACTTTAGTTTTAATCCATTGATTTGGTGAAATATTTTTTTTATTTTCACTGTGCGCCGATTTCAGCCGAACAACCGATTTCCTGTCATTGCGTGTCTTTTTCAATCCACTGGTGTATAAAGTCCGAAATCTCACTCACCACAGATGTAGACTAGTTTACGGAGCTCAGAATCAGCAGGCAGAAGGCAGTAAGAAGTTTGGGGTTAATGTGGATGAGACAGAGGGAGTCAGTGATGTAAACATGACTGAGAACAGACACATTCCTGATCATCATCATCTTTTCTCTGCTTGTGTTCTATATGTGGATCTTCAGCCTGGATACATTCATTAGATAACAACATTTTTAATTCGTTTTGTATTAATATATATATATATATATATATATATATATATATATATATATATTATATATATATATTATATATATATATATATATATATATATATATATGTATGTATGTACAGTGAGGAAAATAAGTATTTGAACACCCTGCTATTTTGCAAGTTCTCCCACTTAGAAATCATGGAGGGGTCTGAAATTGTCATCGTAGGTGCATGTCCACTGTGAGAGACATAATCTAAAAAAAAAAAATCCAGAAATCACAATTTATGATTTTTTTAACTATTTATTTGTATGATACAGCTGCAAATAAGTATTTGAACACCTGAGAAAGTCAATGTTAATATTTGGTACAGTAGACTTTGTTTGCAATTACAGAGGTCAAACGTTTCCTGTAGTTTTTCACCAGGTTTGCACACACTGCAGGAGGGATTTTGGCCCACTCCTCCACACAGATCTTCTCTAGATCAGTCAGGTTTCTGGCCTGTCGCTGAGAAACACGGAGTTTGAGCTCCCTCCAAAGATTCTCTATTGGGTTTAGGTCTGGAGACTGGCTAGGCAACGCCAGAACCTTGATATGCTTCTTACAGAGTAACTCCTTGGTTATCCTGGCTGTGTGCTTCGGGTCATTGTCATGTTGGAAGACCCAGCCTCGACCTATCTTCAATGCTCTAACTGAGGGAAGGAGGTTGTTCCCCAAAATCTTGCAATACATGGCCCCGGTCATCCTCTCCTTAATACAGTGCAGTCACCCTGCCCCATGTGAATTATGACCCAAAAGTTCTATTTTGGTCATATCTGACCACATGACTTTCTCCCATGACTCCTCTGGATCATCCAAATGGTCATTGGCAACATTAAGACATGCCTGGACATGTGCTGGTTTAAGCAGGGGAGCCTTCCGTGCCATGCATGATTTCAAACCATGACGTCTTCGTGTATTACCAACAGTAACCTTGGAAACGGTGGTTCCAGCTCTTTTCAGGTCATTGACCAGCTCCTCCAGTGTAATTCTGGGCTGATTTCTCACCTTTCTTAGGGTCATTGAGACCCCACGTGGTGAGATCTTGCATGGAGCCCCAGTCCGAGGGAGATTGACAGTCATGTTTAGCTTCTTCCATTTTCTAATGATTGCTCCAACAGTGGACCTTTTTTCACCAAGCTGCTTGGCAAGTTCCCCGTAGCCCTTTCCAGCCTTGTGGAGGTGTACAATTTTGTCTCTAGTGTCTTTGGACAGCTCTTTGGTCTTGGCCATGTTAGTAGTTGGATTCTTACTGATTGTATGGGGTGGACAGGTGTCTTTATGCAGCTAACGACCTCAAACATGTGCATCTAATTTAGGATAATAAATGTAGTGGAGGTGGACATTTTAAAGGCAGACTAACAGGTCTTTGAGGGTCAGAATTCTAGCTGATAGACAGGTGTTCAAATACTTATTTGCATCTGTATCATACAAATAAATAGTTAAAAAATCATATATTGTGATTTCTGGATTTTTTTTTTAGATTATGTCTCTCACAGTGGACATGCACCTACGATGACAATTTCAGACCCCTCCATGATTTCTAAGTGGGAGAACTTGCAAAATAGCAGGGTGTTCAAATACTTATTTTCCTCACTGTATGTATATATATATATATATATTTGGCTGTCAAAATTAAAATGATTGTAAATGGCTCTAAATTTTATTAACGCGCTATCAATTCAGCGCGCATTTCTGTTTCATCATTTTTATAGAAAATGTAAATACATAAATAAATAAATAAATAAAAAACAGGCGCAATTAAAACCTCCGGCAAAAAATACGTTTATCCACGACATCCTTTCTTAGATATAAAATAAATAAATAAACTCCAGATAAAAATATTTTTAATCAGTAAACTTTTGTTTTATTTCTGCGCCAAGTCTCAAATCAAACACCAAATCCGCCATGTTTTACACAATTAACCCTCTGGGTGGCGTTTTGTGGGTTTTTCCCTCATAATGGCGACACAAACTTAAATTACTGTCTTTATTGATCGTACAGATAAAAACAATACATCATTCAAATTTGTAAAATGTCTATAATTTTCTATATATAAGCTTCCTGACTTGACTTGAAGAGGTGCAGTTTCTCCGGTATCACCTCATTAACTGTCCGTGTGGAAACATAGCAAAGGCTCTTAATGATGTCCACACATCTCTGCACTGATATAGCCTTTATATTTAATCACTGTACATATGCTTACATACATATCACATGCTGTTAATATGACACATGTTTAACACCTACAAGCTGCCAGTTTTGGGCACCTGAGCAAGCACTTAACTCACTACTGCTCATTTAGTAAATGTGATCATTAAGAGTCGCTCGGGATAAACACTTCCAACAGGAAGTGGCTATATCTCGCTATCTTTGTCTCTCTATTTTCTCTATCTAATTGTCTCTGTGTCTCTTTTAGTAAATGTCTCTGTCTCACTGTATATGTCTCTCTCTTGCTGTCTCTCTATTTGTTTCTCACTCTTTCTAAAGCTGTGTCTGTGTCTCTTTGTCTTTGTCTCTGTCTTTCCTGCTTATTTACATGTCTAACAAAGTTTTGAGTTTTGAAAGTAATGCCATTAGCGATCTATGATGAAAGACTTTCCTGGTTCGATTCTTACCTCTAGTTTCATATTGAACATTATAAGACGTTTATAAAACAGAACAATAAAAGGTCCAATTAAAATTGGTTGCTGGTAAATCATGGTGTATCAGTGGTGCAGGTGTTGGAGATGTGGTTCTTGTACCTGAGTCACTTCTCATAGACTTCGAGTAACTGAGAGAATGAACAGGAAGGAGAAGTTTTGAGCCTCTACCATCATGATCTAAGAGAAAACAGTGGTCTCTTAACTATAGAAAAACCAAGAGTCGAATAAGCAAATCCTTGTTTGCCACCCCTCTGGTAGTGTAGTGGTTAGTAATGTGGCCTTTGCTCTCTGACTCACCTGGTTCAATTCCTACCCCTTAGCTATCCTTTAAATTGTTTTAAAAAGTTTTCTAAATATATAATATATTAGAACCAAAAAAGGTCCTAAAAATCAGGCTCTTGTAGGAGATCCTGTGGCTCAATTGGAAGAGCTTTGCCTCTGGGTTGAGAGGTTGCCGGTTCAAACCCCGGCCAGGGCTCCAAGTTAAGAGTGTGGAAGGTTCCGGTGACCATTGTGAGGAAGGTGTCAGAAATGGCTGCGTGGAAGGTCGGATGTGGACGGTTTCAGAGGGCGTATCCTGAACCAGGGGGGCAATATTCAGGTTTGTGCCCCCCTTGCGTCTGAGAAGCTGAAAACAGGGGGTTATGAAGCAAAAACATCCAAAAAAGTTTGGACATAGGCTCCGGAGAAAAAAAAAATTCTTTAATAACCTTTTCCTCCTCCCCCAAAATGCAAAAACCTTTTTTATTTCTGAGGCTGTAACCCAACAGATCTTCACAGCCTTTGTTCACAGTCACCCACTCCATTGCTCACCACACACTAATTTCCCAGTGTAGGGACAAGCCAGATTTGAACCAGCAACCTCTGAGCTCAGAGGCAAGGCTTTTACCACAAAGCCATTAAGTCCCACAACTCACCTTCTTTTTTTGGGGGGTTTATCCTTCGTTTCATGCTTCAAAGCAAGAAATTCAGACCAGAAAGAAACACAGAAAGCAGGATTCGAACCCTGAACCACACCAACAGCAAAATACCAGGCTTAACCCACTGAACCATCAGGAAAGACAGGCTGTGCCAATTGTTAGAGCAGGTCTATCTACCTTTAAACCATCAATACAAGAATATAATGCTAGAGACAGCCTTAGGAAGCAAACCCATATCGTGACTAGCAGGGACAATGCAGGATTTGAACCCTGATTCACGCTATTAGCGAGGCACCAGCATTAACCGATTGAACCATCAGGAAGGACAAGTTGGGAAGCTTGTTTAGAGCAGGTCTATCTTTCTTTTTTACCCATCAAAACAAGAATATGAAGATGTAGGAATCAGGAATTTAACCTACCTCATGACTAGCAGATAGAAAGCCAGGTTTGAACCCTGACCACCAACATTAGCAAAATACCAGCCTTAACCCACTAAGCCATCAGGAAAAAACAGGATGGGAAGCTTGATTAAAGCAGGTCTATCTTTCTTTTCAAACCATCACCACAAGAATTTAACGGGAAGTGAATACAGATGTAAGTAGCACAAGATGAACCCACATTGTAAATAGCAGGAAAATAGCAGGATTCAAACCAAGATCCCCACCACCAGCGAGACACTGTTAACCCATTGAACCATCGGTGAGGACAGGTTAGGAAGCTTGTTTAGAGCAGGTCTATCTTTCATTTCAACCCATTAAAAACAAAAATATATTGCTAAAGAAAAATGTAGGAAGTGAATCCTGATCGTGACTGGCAGGCAGAAAGCAGGATTCGAACCCTGAACCCCACCAAAAGCACGACACCTGATTTAACCCACTGGACCATCAGAGAAGACAGGCCAGGAAGTTTGTTTAGAGCAGGTCTATCTACCTTTAAACCATCACACAAACCTATAAAGCTAAAAAAAGATTTAGGAAGCAGGAACTTAACCGACATCACAACTAGCAGGATTCAAAGCCTGATCCTTACTCTCAGTGAGGTACCAGCCTTAATCCGATGAACCATGGAAGAGATCAGACTGGGATGCATGTTTAGATGAGGCCTAAAAAAGCCTTAAACCACTGAGTGACCACTGCTGAAAAGCATGTGTGCTTTTTGGAGGGTTCATACTTTGTTTCATGCCAGCGCAGTAAGAAAGAAGGTATGTAGGACTGGCTTTGAAAACTTATCACCAGTGTGGACTATATTAAGGACCATGTTCAGGCACAAGCCCTAACCCACTGAGCTACCACAGAAGTGCTTTTTTTTTTTTTTTTTTTTTTTTTTGGTGGGGTTATCTTTCATTAAAGACCAGGAAATCAAAAGAATTAATCCAACACAGAAAGGACAGAATTGAAATGTTTTCAGAGTGGACAAGGTCCAGAAGATTTATTTACCAACACAGCAACCAGCTCGACCAGGAATCAAACTCTCAAACTCATCCTCGTGGGGACCCTGACATTAACCCACTAGGCTATCACATCCATCCATCCATCTATCTATCTATCTATCTATCTATCTATCTATCTATCTATCTATCATGATTTCATTTCCAGTTAACAGCTAAAACAGACTTCAATCAGTTTTGTTCTTCATTCTAGTAAATTTAATGGTAAGATGTTAATTCCTCCAAACAACCAGTTGAAATACTTTCTTCATGCCTCTTGTAAAACTTGACGATGGTATTCTTTGCTAGTTGGACATTTCTTTCTGACCTTGTGATCCAGTTCATCACAGACGAGCTGTCTGTTTTTAAAATAACACTCGGCTTCAGGTCGTTGTCATGTTGTATGGTGAAGCAGGTCCAATTAGCCATAGTCCCGACGGAATTGCATGCCGTTAAATTATAAAATGGTGGCCATGTTGGATAAGCCAATAAGACTCCTACAGTCCCTGCTTCAAAACCATTAAGATTCTACCTCCATGATTGTATGTGGGTTTGAGGCAGTCTGCTAACATCATCTCTCCTGTTCTAAATCTTATTGAAGGTCTCCTTTTATAGCTTAAAATATCAAGATTTGGAATCATCTGTCCACAGATCTTTCCTTCAGTCATAAACAATAAACGACTAGGTGTTTCCGAACTTTTGACAGGCACAATATGCTCATAGTGTGACTGTTTAATAAAAAATTATATATAAAAAAATAATAAAAAATCTCCTTGTGTGCTGTACGGTTGCTCTGCTTCTCTCGTATTATTCCAGATGCCTGGAATAACAATAAATATGTAATAATAAAAAATAATAACATCGCCACCTACTTGATATTTATCACATTTGAGATTAATTCGACGAATACGAATATTCCTCGGTGACATTCTTGCTGTGTTAAAGCACGACCTCGTGCTCTAATTAAGTTGGAAACTGATGTTGGTATTACTGATGTAACGCAATATATTGATTTATTTGTCTGTTTTTATAGTGTAGAACTTTCTGCATGTCACTAGTCATAGGAGGCAATCTTTATGTATTGTACTGCACATTTTACCACAGTGTGAAGTTTCTGTTCTGGCACATAGCACATCTGTTCATGCAGTTTTAGATATATTTCTTAGCTGCTAAAAGATGTTTTCAGTAACAGGCAGTTTTGAACTGAAAACAGGGGGTTATGAAGCAAAAACGTCCAAAAAAGTATCAACTTAGGCTCCTGACAAAATCTTTTTTGCCCCATCTCTCCTCCCCCTAAATGCAAAACTGTCACCCTCACTTTTTCTCTGAGGCTGTAACCCAGCAGGTCTTCACAGCCTCCCACTCCATTGCTCACCACACACCATACCCAGTGTGGGGACAAGCCAGATTTGAATCAGCAATCTCTGAGCTCAGAGGCAAGGCTTTTACCACAAAGCCATCAAGTCCCACAACTCACCTTCTTTTTTGGGGGGAGTTTATCCTTCGTTTCATGCTTCAAAGCAAGAAATTTAGAACAGAAAGAAACACAGAAAGCAGGATTCGAACCCTGAACCCCACCAACAGCAAAATACCTGTCTTAACCCACTGAACCATCAGGAAAGACAGGCTGTCCCAATTGTTAGAGCAGGTCTATCTTTTCTTTCAAACTATCAACACAAGAATATAATGCTAAAGACAGACTTAGGGAGCAAACCCATCTCGTGAATAGCAGGGGCAATGCAGGATTTGAACCCTGATTCACGCCATTAGCAAAGGCACCAGCATTAACCTACTGAACCATCAGGAAGGACAAGCTGAGAAGCTTGTTTAGAGCAGGTCTATCTTTCTTTTCAAACCATCAACACAAGAATTTAATGCTAAAGAAAGATGTAGGAAGCGAATACAGATGTAAGTAGCACAAATTGAACCCACATTGTAAATAGCAGGAAAATAGCAGGATTTGAACCAAGATCCCCACCACCAGCGAGACACCAACGTTAACCCATTGAACCATCGGTGAGGACAGGCTAGGAAGCTTGTTTAGAGCAGGTCTATCTTTTTTTTCAACCCATTAAAAACAAAAATATATCGCTAAAGAAAAATGCACAAGCCTTAACCCACTGAGCTACCACAGAAGTGCTTTTTTTTTTTTTTTGGTGGGGTTATCTTTCATTAAAGACCCAGAAATCAATCCAACACAGAAAGGACAGAATTGAAATGTTTTCAGAGTGGACAAGGTCCAGAAGTTTTATTTACCAACACAGCAACCAGCTCGACCAGGAATCAAACTCTCAAACTCATCCTCGTGGGGACCCTGACATTAACCCACTAGGCTATCACATCCATCCATCCATCTATCTATCTATCTATCTATCTATCTATCTATGAGGTGAGGTCCAGTTAACAGCTAAAACAGGTAGCAGTAACTACTTTTTACTTAAGTACATGTCTGAGCCAAAACCTCTTTACTTTCACTTAAGTAAAAAAGTATAATCAGTACTTCAACTTTTACCCGAGTATTTTAAAACATTCAATTCATATAAATTCATTTTTATTTGTATAGCGCTTTTAACAATGAACATTGTCTCAAAGCAGCTTTACACAGATAATGTGGTGATTAAAAGTAAATATGTTCTTTGTAAGTAAGTTTGTCCCTGATGAGCAACTGTGGCAAGGAAAAACTCCCCGAGATGGCATAAGGAAAAAACCTTGAGAGGAACCAGACTCAAGAGGGAACCCATCCTCATCTGGGATGCACCGAATGTCCTTTTGAAGCAGATATACAATGTTGCGGGGTGCAGTGATGATGATCAGAAGCGAACTGTATTCCTGAGTCAGTGTAGGAGACTGTTGACATTAACTACAGTCCAATCCATCCTCAAAGCTCCTGTTCTTACTCCGGAATTTCATGGAACCACCCAAGGCGTTGATGAGAAACCGTAAAACATGAGGATCTGTACTTCTACTTAAGTAAAGGATGTGTGTACTTTTGCCACCTCTGTTAATTAACCACATAAAACCTTGATTACATTTATAAAAATACATTTATTACATTGATATAAAACTACAACTTGAATATAGATTTCAGCAAATCATGACAATTGTATTTTTCTGCTATAATCTTCATGCTCTCAGATGCCTTGATGGTCCAAAGAAGAATCAGGATATCAGATAGAACAGATCTGTTTCTAAAAAGAAAAAGAAAAAGAAAAGACATGAAGCATATCATTATTTATACTTGGTGCTAACTGCTGACATTTCAAAACACGATTCTGAAATTTGGACAGCAGAAGCTTCATTTCTCAATCACCATTTTGTTTAAACGTTTGAGCAAACATCTGTTTCGTTTTACCTGCAGCTGTTGGGATCCTTTCTGTCTTTACAGCAGAGATCTGCTGTTTGGAGAAGATGCTTGCTGAAGTGTTGCAGTTGTGATAGTGATGATTCAGTGCTGAGATGCACAAACCAGGACTTTGGAAAACACTCAGCAACCTATCAGGGCAAAACAAACAGCAAGAAAGTACGCTTTCTGATAAGGACTGACACACCCAATAGCTTTTCTCTGATTCAGGCTCTGCAGGACATCATTACCTTCTTGCTTTTCTGGATAATGTGCTTTGGATCAGACTCATTGAGAAGAGTCATCATTAGGTAACGGTTGAGAAGTTTGTCCAGCATCAGCTCCTTTAGAACATCCTGAGCAACCAAGCCATCCCATAATGCCATGTTTCCAAGCAACTGCAAAAGCAGGAAAGGGTCGACATGAATTAATAACTATCTATAAAATTCTGGAAGTAACTGATATTGTTATATAATTTGTAAATATTTGATTCAGCCCAAACATGACCAGCAACATCTTTCTGGACCATGTTCAAAACTATTAACCAAAACACTAAATCAGTATGTCAAATGCAATTCAATGTAATTATTATGGAAGAAAGTTTTTGAAGCTTTCCCCAGATCTGTGCCCTGACACCTTCCTGTCTCTGAGCTCTACTGTGTGGCTTGGCAGTTATATATTGTATACGTGTGGTCAGGTGTGTGCTTTTCAAAACCCTTTAATTCACTTGCCGATCTGAATGTAGAAACGTTCAACATCAAAAGGTTGAAAACTACTTTTATCTAGACTTCAATCATTTTTGTTCTTCATTCTAGTGAATTTAATGGTAAGATGTTAGTTCCTCCAAACAACCAGTTGAAATACTTTCTCCATGCCTCTTGTAAAACTTGACGATGGTATAACACTCGGGCTTTAGGTCATTGTCATGTTGTATGGTGAAGCAGGTCCAATTAGCCATAGTCCCGGTGGAATTGCATGCCGTTAAATTATAAAATGGTGGCCATGTTGGATAAGCCAATAAGACTCCTACAGTCCTTGCTTCAAAACCATTAAGATTCTACCTCCATGATTGTATGTGGGTTTGAGGCAGTCTGCTAACATCAACATAACCTTGGACAATGGCTGTGGGCAATGTGTACAAATGTACTTTTCTCTAATAAGTACATTTGTCACTGTCTTTCCCACATCTGGGAGAGTCCAGAAAAAAGCATACTGTTTTGCGCCAAGAGTGTCCTGTGAAGGATCTACACTATAAATAAATGATTGTGGTCTAAAACCTGGTGTTTCAGTTTCATTCTCAATCCCCTGTGCATCCCTAATGAAGAAGTGAGAGGTGTCTGTGGGAAGAAACTAGAATGAGAAAGAAAACTGCGCTGTGATTTAGACATAAACTGTTCTTCTGAAATGTAATCTTCAGGGTGTCTATGTGGGACACTGCACACATTAAATGCATTCAGAAATCAAGAGTTAGTTCTACTCGGTTTAGGACGGCTCTTTTTGCTGCGAGTCTCAGTGGAGAACTGAAAAATACTGTACCTTAACAGCCCTCCAAAACTGCTCATTCTGAAACTGGAACTGTGGGGAGGTCTTGTCATCCAAATAACTAAAAGATACAAAACAAATACATAATGTAACAAAGCATTCATTTGTCAAGGGGGAGTGAAAGAAAACCAGTAAGAGCATTCATGCTCTCCTTTGCCTTCAGTGCTGCTGTTTAATTACAGCCGTGGTCAAAGTTTTGAGAATGAAACACCTACTCATTTTCACAAAGTTCCTCAGTTTTATGATGGCAAGTTGTATTTACTCCTGGATGCTAGGAAGAGCGATCAGACAAATTGTAATTAATTGTAAAGTCATCCTTTGCCAGGAAAATTTAATGCCCCCCCCAAAAAAACATTTCCACTGCATTTCAGCCCTGCCACAAAAGGACCAGCTGACATCATGTCAGTGATTCTCTTGTTAGACTGGCGATCACTTTTTTCATGCCGAGAATAACAGACAGAAAGCTATAAAAGGAGTGTGGAGCTTGAAATTATTGTTTTTCCTCTGTTAAACAAAGTTACCTGCAATTTAACATGTGCATTCAGCATTGCTTTGCACAAAAAGGATTCACACGAAGGATATTGTTGCTAGTAAGATTGCACCCAAATCAACCATTTATTAAATAATCAAGAACTTCAAGGAGAGAGGTTTAATTGTTGTGACTTGATGGCATGCAAGAAGGTACAGCAAATGCCAGGAGCATCTCCTAAATTTGATTTAGCTGCGGGATCAGGGCACCACAAGTGCGGAGCTTGCTCAGAAACGGCAGCAGGCAGGAATGAGTGTACAGTGAGGTGAAGACTTTTGGAAATACTTCAGGGAAAGACTGATATTCTGCAAAAGGTACTGCTGAGGACCGCGGTAAAATAATTTTCTCTGATGAATCCCACTTCCGATTGTTTGGGGCATCCGTAAAAAAAGCTTGTATGTAGAATGTGAGCACTACTATCAGTCCTGTATCATGCCAACAGTAAAGCATCCTGGGACCACTCATGCATGGGGTCGTTTCTCAGTCAAGGGAGTGGACTTAATTGAAAGTGTCAACTAAGTGGCTCAGGGAACAAAACATCAAAATTAGGGGTCTATTGAGAACTTGTGGTCAATCCCTTAAGGAGCAGGTGGACAAACAAAAACCCAAGCATTGATTATGCAAGTATGGGCAGCCATCAGTCAGGATGTGGCCTAGAAGGTGTAAATGTAATCGAATTGCGAGTGTCTTTAAAAAGAAGGGCCAACACTGCAAATATTCACTGTTTGAAAATGCTTAATAATTGTCAGTAAAATCCTTTGACACTTATGGAATGCTTATAATTATACTTCAGTAAACCATAGTAACAGCTGACAAAAAAGATCCAAAAATCTTGAAGCAGCAGACTTTAAATTTAATATTTGTGTCATTCTCAAAACGTTTGGCCACGATAGTACAAGGCTGATACACAGCACACACATACAATACACAGCATGAGTGTGCGCGAAATGGAAAGCGCAACATAATTTAGACAGACAAATTAGATACTTTTCTGATACCTATTGTACAATGAAATTTTACTTCACTTGAAGATTCTTTTTTAGGGGTAAATACAAGTGCATTTTATAAATACTAATAAAAATACCTATTTACAAAAGTACACTTTTTTACAGTTTGTTGAACAGCAAAACTACATCCCAATGATTTTCCCAATTATATTAAAGTAGAAAACATGATTCTTTATGAACATGTCAACTGCGTTATTATCCATATAAATATATATTTCTATAATGTCAAAGTGTTGATCAGCCTGGCTACTGATCCCTGCTTAGAACACTATTATAAAACTTTATTCATTTCATTGAAACAATACTAATACATTATGTCTACACAAATTATAATACAATACTATGTCTAATAGAAGACAAGTTGTCCAGTATTGAGAAAGGAATAGCGAATTACATTCATACCTTTTAGGATAAAGAGGGATAAATACATCATTGTCCACAGCAGTCCTGAGTCTCTGAATAATAGCTTCGAGAAAAGCCTGCGAGGGATCATATATAGACCTCTTTAGTTATTATAGTGGAGGCCATTTACTTCACAAGAGCTGTAAAATACTGCAGAACTATACCTTCACGGGCTTGCTCTGTTCACCATCAAAAACACAGTAATCCTCCTGTATCCTCTTGCATAGTGATGTGAGACATTGAGACTGATGCAGAGACGATGGGTCCCAAACAAGCTCCACAAAACCTTTGGGGTTAAACAAGCAAACGAGATTAACTACGAATTTTCTAGATGAGATTTGATGTATAAGAGCAGTGTGTCATGACATGATACTTTAAGATTGAAAAGCCCATTTAAAGACAATTCTCTGTAACTTTATGGTTTAGACCCTCCTGAAAGCTTGAATGATGAGTAATGAATTACACCATTTACTGTAGATTTTTGTTTATAATTATCCTTAATATTGTAGAACACTAAACAAAACAAGAGAACAAATAGAACAAAACAAAGTCAGTTCATTTACATTATAACAGCTACAAAAAAAAATAAAAATACTGTTGCTTGAACTTAGCCAATAAAATGTATCCTATGAAAATACATCTTGTATCTTGTGAAGATCGACCTATAAAGCTCTGTACCTGAACACCATGGCCAATTGGGACAACATTTTGGGATACGATAGAAACAATGACATGATATGTGCTTCTAATATCACATCACATCACATCACATCACATCACCTCTTATCATGAGAAACTTATCAACCAGCTACTTCAGATTCAAGCATTTGGTGTTTCTATTGTAAGTAAAACATTATTAATAATCATCATCATCATCAAAAGATGATGCGGCTCTCTTTGGGGTAAAAAGAGTGTTTTGATACATCACCTATTTTCATTGCTCTTTTTAGATAAACTTAGAATGAAGTATAAATAGGAAAACATTTTAATTACAATTAGAATTTCTTTGAGTGCTACTATTTATGGTTGTATTTTCTAAGGATGTTTTTTTTTTAATTAATAAAATGTAGATCATAAAATTTAGAAATTGTGCTCATGTTAAATTATATATATATTTTTTTTAAATCAAGGGTGCTGATTATTTGTGACTCCAAATAACTACAATAACTGCAATATAAACATAAAACAATACAATGCTACCACTGCTAACTAAAGGTAACATTATCTGTATATAACTGGCGTTTACCTCGGATTTTGGGCAGGATGGCTTTTTCTATTATAGCAGGCAGTGTTTTCTCATCAATATTCTCAGATGTTTCGTAGCCTAGTCCATGACAGAACTGCTCGACAGCAGAGTACCATGGCAGTGCTTCAAAATCGTCACCTTCAGCCTAAAAAATGCATAACAATCACTAACTGTTGTTTTTCCATAAAAACACACACACAAAAAAAAACAAGTAGAACTTTGGCTATCACAAACAAGTTTGGATTTTCTTGGTAAAAAAAAATTATATATGCTTAATACTCTTATAATTTGCTTCAAAACATAAGTGAAGAAAAAAAAAAATATTTGGGCATTTGACCTTGCTCAGATTCAAGATGTATAAATGGATCATTAGATGGACACAGGGATTAACAACCCCCAAAACATGCTAAATATATAAAAATTGCAGTAAGATCGAAATATACAAAATCATTATACTGCAAAAAAAAAATATATTCTATTAAATTGCAAAACAAGCTCTTTGCACAGCCCCCCTTAAGTGGTTCAAAAAGATTTACAGCTAATGGAGATGTTTCAAAATTAAGCCATTCCTTCTGACTTGAATCTGTGCTTTGGGTCATAGTGCTGAAGGTGATCACCCTTCCCTTGCTTCACTATAGTGATGGTGTTCTTTAGGTTATGAGATCAGAATTAGAATACTTTATTGACCCCATAGCGACATTTTTTAAATACAGTGGAACCTCGAAACCCGTCACCTGTCATGACTTGCGAAAAATCGAACAAGTCGCGAGAAGCCGCAAGTCGCTCTACAGTCCGGAGTAACATTTCAAATCAGAGTTTGTACTAATAAATTATATAGAAATGTTTAAAAAACAATTTTATTATTGTATTATTCATTTAAAGTAATTCACAATTTTTTGTTGAGTTTACAGTACATGTACAATTCCGCTTGAAAAAGGAACCATCAAAAGGATGGCTGTGGAACGTTCTCATGTCACATGAGGCGTGTGATGATCACAAGCCCCATCAAAAAAGGTTCTGGCACATTAATGGTTAATAACAAATTTTTTACATTTTATCTTTTTGTTTTTTGAGCTTCTTTGACATTTCTGGTTTCTTTTTTTACTTGACATTTGTTGATTACTGTACAACATTAAAGGTGGAATAAGATCCGAAATAATTTGAGTTTCATATTGGATTCGTTAAAAAAAACCCAGAGAGGCAGGACATAACATTGTGCAGCAATCGTTTGCTTACTTTTAAGGTGGCTAGACATGATTTTGGGAAATACATTACAATAATAAATAAGAAAATGATCAAGAAAACGTTAAAAGTATAAAGAGAAGTGCAGATAAGATCAGTTTAACAAGTGGACATGGTTAGATTTCCTGTGAGGAGGCTGGATGTGTAATAAAATCAGAACGCCCACACATATTTACAATTGAACAATATTGTCTTTCAATAAATGTTACTGCTTACAGAATTGTACAGTATTTGGGAGCAAAGACGGTGTTATAGCATATATGTGTTAGCATTGTTTAAATCACCCTGTATATTCAAATAGGAATCTTTGTTTCAAAGGTCAACTGCTATAAAAATTATTTTATATATATATATATATATATATATATATATACACACACACACACACACACACACAAACAAATAGGAGCAAAAACCTTTATAAAACCTGGAATAAAGTGAGAAACTGTATGTGAAGTATGATACCTTGAGAGGGTTCCAGCCAATGAGCTGGCATCGTATCAAAGGGGCAAGGAGTTTAGGGAGACACAAACTGATGTAGGCGTTGGTATAAGTCTCCGGAAACGATACACGCCACTCATTAAACCTGGAGAGTATTTTCTTTACATCCGAGAAGTCGTCCTGAACATCAGAAAAAATCTCCTGTCCTTGCTTCACTATGTCCTCTGTGGAACAGAAACAGAGATTTTCTATGATCTATAATATCTATAGATGTATGAATGTAACTGTTTTGTCAAGGGAAATATAAGGTGCTGTGAAGACGCACTTCTTTTACTCTGCAGTTCTGCCTCCTGCTCTGCTGTTGGCTCCAAATCAGCTGGGATGCTCCCGCAATCTTCCTCCAAAAACTCACTGGAATATGAGAAGAGATCTTTAAGTCAAATATGTCTTAGTAATTGGCTGAGCACAAACAGCCTCCAGAACAGCTTTAAAGAGCTTTAGGGCAGAATTTACACAGTCTCTAAAACTGTACTAGTGTGAAAAATTCTTCTAAAACTCACTTACAAATATATTCCCTGGACTAGTGTTTTGATATTGGTAGAGGAGAGTGTTTGATGAGCAAAAAATCCCTGTAGGTATTCAATTGAGTTATGGTTTAGTAACTGTGAAAGATAAAGCATCAGATTTACATTAATTTCACTCTCATTAAACCATTCAGTGAGATCTTGTGACCTGTGTAGTGGGACGTTTTCTATCCATAAAGACACCACCGTGCTTATCAATATAGAAATGTGTCATGGAGAAAAGTGCCAGAATAACTTTGTATTAAACTGCAGTGACTCTTTTCTCTAAGGTGACAACTAGTACCAGCAAATAGTGCCCACAACATTTAAGCTTTTCCTTTATCCTTTCTATTATACACACTAAAGCTGTGTATTTTCTGAATACATCATTTTCCTCAATACACGTACCTGCTGCATTTACATTTCTTAAGCAAATAATTGCTGTATCATGCTGAATTGTCTCTCACCTGTCTTTAGCTTTATTGTTTTTCTCCCGTGCTTCTTCGCTGCTGGGTGGATTCGTGCTGTCTGCAGAAAGAAAAAAAAACTATATGATAAATAATTTACTAATAGAGGATGAGAAAGCTACAGTGGTAGATGATCAAGGAAACAATAATAGATGCAATAATTAATCCAGAGTTGAAAGTAAATCAAGTGATGCTCATGAATTTGTCCATTATTTGCATAGTTGCAGCCAATTAAAGCTAAATGAAAAATCGGCGTTTAACATATAACACAATTTGATAGATTTAAAAAAATAAAAAAAATAAAAAATCTTTGTCTTGATGCTATGGTTGACTTCATTGCTTTTTAACACATACTGTACAAAGGGGTCCAAATTTTAAGTTTTACAATTATGAAGAAAAAATTTTTTTTCGAAGTAAACAATAAGTTAGTAAATGATCATGGGATACGCAGCACATGAACTGCTTTGCACAAAAGCAGTTCTGTTTTATCTCCTATTAAAGCATACATTCCGACGACATATTTGATCTACAGTGGATATAATTGGTCATGAAAAGTTTTGTGTTAAATAAAAACAAAAAGAATGCAATTTTCACAAGTGAACCCCACTACAGTTTGTGTACTCCAACAGCAGATTTAACAGTGAATAAATCTTACCGTTTAAAAATGGGTGACATCAAACACATTTTAACAACAAACCAATCAAGGTACAGCTAGAGTAAGTGTTATTTTTGTAAATGCATAGAAAATATAAATCCTCTCAGACTTTGCTTTTGTGATCAGGACAATGAAATTTTAAAACTGACCAATAAAAAAAAGGAGTGATAAAAATAAAATGTGTGAAATAAATATATTAATAAATGTATATAATAATTTATATAATAAATGTCAAAAGACCAATATCCCCATAACAAAAGCAATTATTAATAGCCATTTTGTATTTTATGCCTTTTAAGGCTTAAGAAAACAAAAAAAAATGGGTTCATCTGCTCTTTTATAAAATTACTCCTAATGTGAACATGTGCAATGTGCAAACCTTCCACTTACAGGTTAACTGCTGAAGGTATCTGGACTGTTCCTGCACAGTGTTCCTTCTCTGAGACCACAGCGCCTCCGCCTGGCTTATATACAGATTGTGCATGTCCAGCTCCACTGAATTTATCAGCTGCATCTGTAATAATTATTACATTCTACATTTTAGCTGAATGAAAATGCAACGCTGTAGCCTTCTACCTCATACCTAAAGATTAGATTTCAAATAAAGATGTTTTTGAAGTATGACACCTGTCCTGACCTTCTCAGACAGGCACTCCACCAGGTTCTGCGTGAAGGCGTTCATGTTGCGGTAGAAGAGGAGCTGGCTGTCAGCAGGATGGTTCTCTAGGTTCTCTACAGAACTCCTTGCACTTTCTATATCCTGCTGCATCCTCCTAAGCTCAGCTTCATGTGCCCTCTGCACCTCCTTCAGAGATTCCAGCCTATAGAGATACAAATACATGCACAAGTATGTAGTCAAAGCTGTGCGTGTTTAGTCAATTTATGTTTATCTGTGCGGCACCTTTAACAATAAAAACTGCCTGAAAGCAAAAAAAAGATCACGTTTGATTAAACATAATTGAGGGAACAGTTACGACCGGGAATCAGCTCTGTTACAGCAGACCAGTGTTTAAAACTGATCACATACACATACATTGCTTCAGTGTACATTAATAACAGCAGGTTTGTAGTTTTTTGTTTTAAAAACCTCGTTCTAGTATTAAAACTACACAGGCATCCATTCAGTACAATTATTACTGTTAATGTAGGTTAATGCCAACCATTCATACTTTTAATCATTACTATGAGGAGAATAAAAACTTACTTTCCAGTGATTCGCTTCTTTATGATATCAATGCTGATTGGTGAAAGAGTCTTAGGAATGTCAACCATTTTCTTCTGCTGGAAAGGATTGAAATCCTTTCTTCCTTTCTTCTGAAAAATTATAGAGAATAGATGCCAAAAACTGAAAACAGTTCCCCCCCCCCCCCCCCCCCCCCCAAGAAAAAACCCCAAAACAGTGACATTCACCTGGTATCTTTTAACACCTTTTCCTATCTGCTGCTCTTCCCAGAGGTGATGGTCCTCTTCCTGGCTATCGGAGCAAATCTCCTCACTTTCACTCCCACCTATCGAAAGACATATTTTGACAGGCTCCTGAGACTATGATGGCATAGATGATGACGTATATACTGAAATACATGTCTATCATTCACCTAATCATCTCCTAGGAATGACAGAAGAATTTCTTTAAAACAACATATTTAACTATGCATAAAGAGAATATTAAACATTTTCTACATAGGATCAAAAGCCTCAATGTGACATGGCATTTTAATGTTTAGTTTGAATAATAAAGGTGCCTGCACGTGCACTGCTGTATATCGACTTTCTAATCCTTACCCATTTTCTCAGTCATTCGTTCTCTAAGTGTTTTGGATTTGGGAGCAAACTGGATCCTGCGCTCATGATCGTCCGGGTCATCGTCACTGTCATGTTGTCTATCGCTCTCATCCTGAGCGCTGTCTCCGTCCTCGCCTTCACTTTCTTGATCTGCATCCAGAGGGATATATTCTCGGTGGGCCCTCTCTCTTCTCCTCTGCTCCTTAGCTGCACGAATCTTCTCAGCATTAGGGATCTTAACTGCAGTGGAGGATACCAGATCATACACTGTATTAAACAGCAAGGTTCTTCATATCTAATCATGTGACCGGTTTCAGTTTACCAGTTTGTGTTTTGAAAGAGCCAGTAGAGCTTGAGCTGGAGGAACTGGAAGCTGTGGAGAGTGTATCATCATTGCTGGCTGGAGACATGTCCTCAGCAGAACTGCTCTCTGACTGCTCCTTAAGCTCAATGTCTTTCACATCTAAGCAGAGTAATCATTTTCGAGGTATAAGATTTTCAACATTTGTAATGAATTCAATATTCTGAAACATAATGTGTTGTACCTTGTTGTGATGATGTCACCCTAACGGGCGAGTCTTCCTTTTTGCGAGCCTGGAAGAGCACAGCTTTGTTCACGGTCTTCTTCAGCTTGAATTCACTCTCGCTTGCACCTGTATAACAATGGTTTGGAGTAGTCAGACACTGGTGTGAACCTAAATTCAAGGTCTGTGAATATTAAGAATTTCCAACATCTCCATCAAACTATTTTGAGTTTTATCATATTCATATTGTCCAGTTCTATGGCTTATGTAAGATTTAACAAATATTTTAGCCAATCACAATGCATCTGTTGCAAGATATAATCGTTCTAGTGTTTCAAATAACCCAGTCAACCATGAATGAACTGAAGTGCTTTAATAACTGGGTAATTAACTCACCCATATGCAGGAATAAACGCCTGTCAAACGTTTACTAACTAGTCAGAGCCAGGAATTTTTTTAGAGATATATTTTAGAAACATGCATATCATATTAAATAAGTGGGATATAATTATCTTAAAATGACAACAAAACACTTAATTAAAATATTTGTAAGATATACATAAAAGTATTAAAAGTAGCCCTCCATTTGCTCTATGTCTGCTTACTGTCTGTCTGTCTACTTTTACCATGGCCCACCCTGTATTTATAAATATATAAGGGGGCAACATATCATCTAACAAAGATGGCTATCATGACAGGGCTATCATGACACTAGCACAGAAAGTGAAGACTGGCTCGTTAAAGTGACTGTAATATTAGAATTTCCTTCGTTACAGGGGCAATAACCTGAGACCAGTCCAGGCTTCTTTAAAACCAGTGACAGATTCCAACTCCTCTTTGAAGATCCCAACGTGTTCTCATGCCATCTGTGAAATATAATCTCACTGGCAGGTCTTGGGTCTGCCCCAGGATGTCTATCCAGATAGACTTCAATCTTTAAAAGACCCCTAATATGAGCCTAGGGGGAATCCTTGTAAAAAAAAAAAAAAAAAAAACCCAAACTGCCTCTTTTGGCTCTTCCTTTTGAACCAGCTGCGTTTCTACTCTGAAGTTCTTCTGGATCGTCATATGTCTGGACCTCTTTTCCACCAGATATTATGGATATGACTGAAAACTCGAACATTTTGGAAGATTAACTCTCTGGCAAAAAATATTGATTGTGCATTGGTTGATGCACATGCTTGCATCGAAACATCTCTTCTCAGTGGGGAGATCTACTAGAGCAGGGGTCTTCAACGTTTATCAGGTCAAGGCCCCTTTAGGATATAGAAACATGGGGCAGGGACCCCCTGATAAAAAAGATTTGAAAAAAAAAAGTCAAACATAGCCACTGATATTAATAGAAACCAATCATATTACACTAGTTATATTATGTTAAGAAAATTTGAACCATGTTGTTTTTGTACATGCATCACTGCCTGTATTTATTCAAATATTTTCAAATCGTGCACAATGATTAATGCCTCATAAACATATTTTGCAATTAAAATTCTCAAAGATGTTGACGGTTGTGTTTTAATTTTAATGGATTTGAAGTTTCATACATTTTCCTTTCACTATCAGGTGGACTATTATACATTTATAATAACAACTATATATTATGAATGAATTTATTACATTATAATTTTTTGTTTTTACCAATGTTTATATATATATATATATATATATATATATATATATATATATATATATAAGGTTCTTCTCAGCTTGTTTGTATTGACACACTGACAGTCTTCACTCTACAGTCATTAGTGATATCCAGCCTCAGAGCTGTCACCAAGGAATAATATCTCGACAGATAGAAAGAGACTTACCTTCTTTTTCACCTAAAAAGCTCAGGGTTTGACTCTTGTTTGTCTTTTTGTCCTCTCTAGTTTGAGGTTTGGACGGTTCAGGATCCTGTGTGTGTTCTGGGCTGGACCCAGTGCAGTGTGGTGGAGTTGAGTTGGATTTTGAGCTGCATGAAATCCCTCTTCGCGCATTCACCTGCTTTACACCGTGCACAGGAGCGACCGCTTCCTTCACACAATCACTCGCTTTTTCACCTTCATCTTCTTCACTAGAGTCGTGTCTTCTTTGCCTAAAATTTCTCCTTGTTTTCCTGTTAAACATTCTCCAGCAAAATTTAAAATCGACTTTAACGCATTAGGAAGCGAACCATTTCAACTTCCGGGTTACGACGCGTAAAAATTAAAAGTCTCTCTTTCTCTCATTTTGTTATCATGTGACATTAAACGGTTGCATATCAGATAAATATATATATAGTTAGTAAAATTAAATAAATATATATTAGTTAGTAAAATTAAGACTGAATAACAGTATCAGTATGTATGGAAATGTGACTTCATGGACCAGGATGTAATTTTAATTTTAGGGGTGCATAAATGTTCTTTTAGAGGTACAAACAAGAAGGTAGAAAAATATACCAATGTTCAGAGGTACATTGCTGTACCTTGCTTGGGAAAAGCTGGAGCAACAAAGCATGAAGCTAAATGAGCACAAATCTCCACTCCAACATTTAGTGGAACATCTTCCCAGAAGAGTGGAAGTTATTGTAACAGCAAATGGAAACTAAATGTGGATTTGGATCTTCAAAAAGAACATACAAAACTTTTGTGCCATAGATTCCTACAACATTTATAATTTAGTGCAGAAAAGTGCAGAACTTGAAATAAATTTGGAGGACAACTTTTTAAACTCTTGTCATGATGCCCAAACCTTTCATGAATTTCATTTTAGTGGGTTATAGCACATGATCCCTCTGAAAGACGTCACTATAATTAGGTAATACTGTTACAGTATACAGTATTTGATATTTAGGTAGATGGTATGTGTCAAGGTAACATCCACATGAATGCCAGGACCCATGGTTTTTCAGTAGAGCATTGCCCAAAGCACCACACTGGCTTGTCTTCTCCCCATAGTACACACTAGAGCAGTCTCTTCCCCAAGAATTGACACAAGAACTGTGGTGTTTCATGCTGTCCCAGGCAAGGGAAGATATTTTCCATCCAACACTAGAGCTCTGTCTACCAGGCCTCTTTATGAATATTAGTGGGTTACATTTGAGTGTGTGCAGTTGAACACTTGAAAGACATTCAATTGTAATTGATAGATATGCTATAATTTTTGCAACATAAACATTCAAACATAAGAGTGTGTCTGGCTGCTATTTTGGCATGTAAAATAATATTGTCTCTTTTAGTCTGTTTTGTCTTGTATAATCTGAGCTAAATGTATAGTGTTATTTATGCCTGTACTTTTAAGTCACCAACAGCTGGAACCAAATTCCTTGTGTGTGTCAACTTGGGCTGCTGCTGTAGGTTATTTTAGAAATCGAGTATTCTAACGATTATTTCAACGATTAAACGGTGGAGTGGTAACTCAGTGGTTAAGGTGCTGGGTTACTGATCAGAAGGTTGGGGGTTTAAGCCCTGGTATCGCCAAGCTGCCACTCTTGGGCCCTTGAGCAAGGCCCTTAACCCTCTGTGCTCCAGGGGTGCCGTATCATGTCTGACCCCAGCTTCTAAACAAGCTGGGATATGCAAAGGAAAAATTTTGCCTAATATACTGTAATGTATATTTGTGATGAATAAAGGCTATTATAATCAAGTAATTGGATAAGAAGTACTTTTTCATTATTTAAGAGCAAAACTAAATATACAAGAAAAAATAAGACGGGTCTCTTAAAATGAACAAAAATTTGTTTCCTGTTTTAGAAAAATGAAAATTTTTATTCCTGAATCTATGAAAACTAAACCCATTTAGTCAATTTAATTGACAAATAACATCAAAATGCAAATACAAACTTGGTAATGAATCCTAAGGAAGCCGGCACAATTCCGACATTTTTTCCTTGCAATTCCAAGTTTTTTCCTCACAATTAAGAGTTTATTTTGCGTAATTTAGACTTTTTTTCTCACAATTCTGACTTCATTTTTACGTAAATATCCAACATTTCTGGTGCATCCACCGGTAACCATGTTGTCGGCCTGAAGTTTGAAGCTGTTAGTGTATGAACGAGGCTCCTCTGCTTCATCTGTCTGGTTCCGTCTGCTCCAGAGCTGATTTTTGCTAATTTAGTTTGATACAATGTGATTCTATTGATTGTAGCCTATTTCATTTTTCTGGCACTACAGAGGGGGTGACACTGCCCGATTGGCTAAAAGAAAAAAGTCGGAAATGCAAGAAATAAAGTCAGAATTTGCAAGAAATAAAGTCAGAATTTTTTTTTTATGTGGCGGAAACAGGCTTCTATATGATTTATTTTTTCTCATCCCTCACTGTTTTCTCCCATCCCTGATTCAGGTAAAACAGTTGGAAAACACTATGTAGCTTGCTGCTTTATGAAGAACACACAAAGTTCTCTGTGTGCTTTTGCCTTTTACCTAATGTTGTTAATTTTAAAGATTTGATTAATGGTTTTAAATCAAGTCTATGCAGAGTTTCTGATTACTGTTTGAACAGTGTAAGGTCAAAGGCAGAATATGTCCTGTTATCCAAAAACATTGCTGGATACCAAGTATCATGTATAAGTTGCAATTTCAAATAAGGTTGAAAAAGGTTATGATTTAAAGATATGCTTTATCTTCGTTTCACAAAAAACAGCCATTTTAAACCTGCAATGTATAGACATTTTATATCCACTGGAGCAATCAGCAACCCAGATCATCTGACATCCATTTGACAACATATATCTTTGGATGTGTACCTTTTCCCTGAAAATTAATCATATTCTTTACCAGAGGAGAATCAGTACACCTTTGTGTACCTTGGTTTTGCATAGCCATGGTCTCACAGGAACCTAGGAATCTAAAATGGTTTCATATTACTCCTGTACTTTTTTTTTTAAGTTCAAATTTGATCAAAATATCTTATCAAATTATCTTCAATCTCTAATGTGATTGCTATTAAACCTAAAGAATTTATCCAGAGAACAATCTGAACACCAAAATTCATGCTAACTAGAATTAGCCACAATTTCAGGTGTCATTAAAATGTCTTGAATATGTGTTTTTTTCTGTAGAGAAAGAAGTGTGAGAGTACAATTAATGTATTAATCTAAAGATGACTTTGCATGTTAGAGTTCATGAATCATGACAAGTTATATATAACTGACATACAGCTGAACAAACCAGAACACATTATTCAGCTGAACCTGGCGCCAGAGACAATAATTCTTTGACACGAGTGATGTCATTCCAGTTTGATGAATTTGGAGTCGGAACACAGATTATCTTGTGCACCTCCAGCTCAAAATGGAACACAAATTTTAACAAATTATCAATACACTTTTTAAAATGATAAAAAATAATTTTTATTGTTCTTATCAGTCAACACCTGTATCATGTGAGGTTTAACCCCAATAAAAAGAGGCATGATCTGTGATGTCTGGAATTCTACCTCTTTTATTTGACAGACATTTCCATTTTCAGACTCCTAGCATGCAGTGTTTTTATCAATTTTGCAAACTACATAGTTTTTACACAATATGTTTTGCACAAAATGTATTTTGATTGCTTCAGAATCAGTGTTTACTTCGGAATACCTCTTACATCTGTGGTAGTCGGAAATAATCCTATTCAATTTATTTGTATATTTCAGTGTCATTTATTTCAGTGGTTAGTTAATTGATTGATTATTTCATTATTTATTTTACAAGGATTGTGTGTAAATAAAGCAGGAACAGATAGAGCAGTGAATTCAATTTTATTTTTATTATTATTATTTTAAATAATTTTAATGAAAGATTTTTTTTGCACAGACCTTAACTGAATCATGTAAATTCTGGTTCCTTTTATTATATTTTTAGTCAGCCACAGTTATAAGTGCAAACATCTGCCACAGCATGACCTCAAGCTTCAGTAGTGGTGCACCGAAGCCTTGTGCTGATGACAGAGATACGTTGTGCATAGGGATGTCCAGCGATGCAAGGTATTGTTGGATGTTTTGTTTGAAATGCTTTAAGATTTGTAGATTTTTCAGGACTTTAGATTTTTAGCTTTCTATTGGATATTTTTAATAATTTTTTTATGTGTCTAGATTTACTTTTGTATTATAGGCATAAAATTATGACCACTGCCGGGTGAAGTTAATCACACAGATTGTCTCTTAATCATGGCACCTGTCAGTAGGTGGGATATATTAGGCAGCAAGTAAATATTTTGTCTTTAATGTTAATGTGCTATAAGTGGGAAAAATGGCCACGCATTAGGATTTGAGCGAGTTCAAAGTCAAGGGTCACATTGTGATGGCTAGAGGACTGGGTCAGAGATCTCCAAAACTGCAGCAACATGTTCCTGGTCGACAGGGTCATAGGTGGCCAAGGCTCATTGATGCACATATAGAGCAAAGGCTCGCCTCTGTGGTCTGATCCAGCAAAGGACCTATTGGCATAAAAATTGCTGAAGAAGTTAATGCTGGTTCTGATCGAAAGGTGTCAGAATACACAGCGCATCGCAGTTGCATACTGGGCTACGTAGCCACAGAACAGTCAAGGGGCCCATGCTGACCTATGTCCACCCCTGAAAGTGACAACCAGAGCAATGGAAAAAGATGACCTGGTCTGATGAAACACGTTTGCTTTGACATCACTTAGATGACCGAGTTCATTTGCATCGCTTGCCTGGGGAACACATGGCACCAGGATGCACTATGAGAAAAAGGCAAGCCAGCAGAGGCAGTGTGATGCTTTGGGCAATGTTCTGCTGGGAAAACTTGGGTCCGATTATCCATGTGGATGTTACTTTAACACGTACTACCTGCCTAAGCATCGTTGCAGACCATGTACACCCTTTCATGGAAACAGTATTCCATAATGGCTATGGCCTTTTTCAGCAGAATAATGTGCCCTGCCACAAAGCAAAAATGGTTCAGGAATGGTTTGAGGAGCACAACAACGAGTTTAAGGTGTTAAATTGTCCTCCAGATTCCCCATATCTCAATCCAAAGAGCATCTGTAGAATGTGCTAGACAAATAAGTCTGATCCATAGAGGCCACACTTTGCCACTTACAGGACTTTAAGGATCTTCTGCTAACATATTGGTGCCAGATACCACAGAACAGCTTCAGGGGTCTGTTGGAGTCTGAGCCTCAACAAGTCAGGGCTGTTTTGTCAGCAAAAGGGGGACCAACACTATATTAGGCAGGTGGTCATAATGTTGTGGCTGACCGGTGTACGTTAATCGTTTAATTACTGTAATTTCCGGACTATTAAGACCCAAATATAAGCCGCAATGAATACTGAATTTTCCAAAGATTTTTATTTTTAACATAAATATGCCGCACCTTTCTATAAAACACTAAAACTAATGAACTTTACACAGGCTTTAACGAAAGACAGTGTCTGTTACACGGCTTGTATCTAAACAGTAGCCTACCAAGAAAGTCATTGTTTACTGTCTTCCTCCTTCCTTTCACAACAATTTCTCTCGAGAGTTTATCTTTTGGCATCATCGTGCGTTTAAAAATCACCATCGGTGAAGCTTTTCTCCCGATGCCGTGCAGCTCAGAACACAGATGAAGTGTGTTTTTTCATGCCCGGTTGTTTTCAGCGTGACGAATGATTCACATTTCCCGTTGACAGTCCGAGTGAGCGGCAGGTCAAACGTCAGAGGAACCTCATCCATATTTATGATGTGGTGCGGCCCGATTCAGTGGGAGCGCATCTGATTTAATATAAAGAATTTAATTGGTTCACCTGAACCCGTTCAGCAATTTCATTGGTCTAATGTTATGGGGCTCAGTTTTTTGGCTTGAAGCTTGTGAAACTGGGAAAAACCCAGGAAAAATCCATATTTTAGCCGCTTCGTTGTTTAAGCCACGGGGTTCAAAACGTGGGAAAAAAGTAGCGGCTTATAGTCCGAAAAATATGGTAGATAACTATTTACGATATCGAATAACAAATCGAATAACAATTTCGTTTTTTTTTTTTATATGATTACAACAGTTTGTTTTAGTAATTTTTTTTTTTAAATGCTTTTAATTTTTCTTATTTGTGATGGAACCAGAATGTAGTTAACAGAAGTGTTCTGAAAAATAATAAACATAAATAAAAAAAATTTGCAATTAGCAGTCAGTGTTTCCTCATTTAACAAATACCTAGAGTGGTTAAGGTGCTGGGTTACTGATCGGAAGGTCAGGGGTTTAAGCCCTGGTATCGCCAAGCTGCCACTCTCACCTCAACAGTGTCCAGAAACCATTCGTGATCCTGGATGTTCTTAAAAGTTGGCCGATGTCTAGCATCTTTCTCCAAGCAGCACGTTATCAGATCACGGCACTCTGTGTAAGCAGTGATGAGGTTAAGATAAAAATTTGAATACTTTAAAGAGAGATTAAAACAGATAACAGAAATCATAAAAAATGATACTTGTGCATTTACTCACTATCAGACAGATCAGGAAGGAGTTGAAGATACCCCTCAACAATCTCATCATTGTTGTTAAAAGGAAAATTTCCACAAACCAAGAAACACAGGAGGAGACCTAGACTCCAGACAGTTGCAGGAATACCATAATACTGTTTGTAGAGAACCCACTCAGGAGGCCAGTAACCTGGAGTGCCTGTGGGGAAACAGACCAGAAACCCTCACAAAACTGCTTCTCCACAAGCTAAATGGATCCACATATGTACTGTAACCTGACCTGAATAGGACGTGTAAATCTCATTCTTCAGCAAATCTCCACAGCCAAAATCAATAAGCTTCACCACCAATGTCTCTGGATTGATCAGAATGTTCTCTGGTTTGATGTCACGGTGAAGAACCCCTCTTTCACAGCAGTGACACGCGGCCTGAACCACCTGCCAAAAGATCTCTCGAGCTACTAGTTCAGGCAAACAAAAGTTGTTATGTTTGCAGAATTGATATAGGTTCATGCAGGGAATGGGGCGCTCCAGTATCATGATGAAGTAATCAGGCACATCAAACCATTCGAGAAGCTCTACAACATTCTTGCAATGAGGAGCCTTGGATACCATTTCCAATAGTGCCACCTCTACAGGAAGGCTGTGTGTTTCTCCAGGCTAAAATAAAACACACACACACATGGATGCATTACTCTGGAGAATTCATGTGACAAACTGTTAAAATGTTGTAAGCAGAGAAAAATTGAATTGGCACTGATTCTAGATCAGCAGTCTTCCTCTGTTGGTGCTTAATAATGTAAGGTTATAAAATGTAAATCTGAGTCATCATTTTTTTTTTTTGGTGATAATAGCAGGAATTAGTAAATGGAAGAATTGTTTATGTCCAGATCTGCTCTATAACATGACTAATTTGCATTTTAGGTTTTCTGCAGCATCCAGAAAGTAGAGTGGGTTTACTTACAATGGTGATGTACTGATCATCAATGTCTTTGAGGAGAACTTTAATGGCAACCTGTTCACATGGGGAAAATAGATTTCAATAGATAAGTTGAACAAGCCAAACTAACGAGTATATTTAGCACATTTACACATACAAGCACTGCATTTCAGAGCTATATATATATATATATATATATATATATATATATATATATATATATATATATATATATATATGAATATATAGATATGATATATAAGAATATATATATTCATTGATTAAAACGGTCATGTGGAACTGAACTGTTACTGGCTGTAAAAAGTTTTAGAAAAGGTGTTGCAATGTTTTCTCATTTCCAAACAAACAAAACAAGCTACAGCTAAAATGTTCAGATAGAACTAAAGGCTTCATATATCAGAAAATGATTTAATCATGTGAATTCTGCATTTCTGGTATTTGTTGTTGTTAAAAGTACAAAATCATGAAATTGCATTAAAATCATGTAAAGTGATAGTTTGTGTTTGTGTGTAATTTTTTATTTATTTATGTATTATTATTATTATTATTTCAAAAATAACAGCAATATTACTTCTCTTCCATCTGCATTACGTACTCCAGCGTAGACTTGGCCAAAGCCTCCTTTCCCTAGCATCTCACCCACAGTGTACTCTAAATCAAACTCAGCTGTTTCTCGCACGCACACACACACACACACACACACACACACACACACACACACACACACACACACACACACACACACACAATACAAATTCTGTTATGCTTCAGTCCTGTCTCTAAATATGAGTCTTCTGATTATGATCATTTAAAGTACATATTTCAGTTTAAATGTAAAAGTATAGGAGCAATAAATCAGGATTTAAGTTAAATGTATTTTCACCTATTTTCCTATTTTCTTCTTTTTATTTCTCTAATTCTTTCGTCCCCTTTCACAACTAGTTTTTAGTAAATTGTGTACACACCTTGCTAGGTGATAATTATAAAGATAAAATTAATTTGTGTATATTTTAACATACTGTGTTCTGAAGGGTCAAATTGCAGGTAAGCAGTTCCTTTGAAATTGCTAGACTGCTCATCAGAAAAGCTAGAATTTAATTCCCTGTATTCCAGCTGCTGGCGAAGTTTTTTGAGCCATTCTGGTTCTTCCCTTCCTCCAAGCAAATTCTCTGAGAGCTACAAGACATATCGATAAAGTAAACTGATAATGGAAGCTCTTTCACAAATACAAATAAAATGGCTTACTTACAGCTATAACCATTTCCAACGCATCGCTTCGGACGCAAGAAATGATTCTGAGGATTTCTTTAGCAATAACTGTGCAGTAATCCAATGCCTGATCATCAAATCCTGCCTTAGCCAGCTCACATGCATGAATGTACTTGAACTCCTAAGAAACACAGAGAACCTGTCATTTTCAGTACAATGGTTACTCATTCACTTTGACAAGAAATAGAGAAAATTTCCAACCTGGAAATCTGCCTGGCCGAACCCTGAGTTTAGAGACAGAGCATATTCATAGACCTCAGTTCTTTCAATCGCCTCCCTCATATCTGATTTCCTGTCTGGCAATCTGCTGAAAAAAACAAAACAAAACAAAAAACAATGCTAAATAAAGAAAAATGCACACACTCACATACACACAAGTACACATACACAAACAAAGTACCCGTCACATCCAATCAGTTTAAATATCGGGCGTGATCCAAGCTCCATGTGCGCCACCACGTAGCAAATGTGTGCTGCATATGTCCATCCTCTGGCGGCTGAAAATAAGAAAATGAAATCAACAACATCAATAAACCAGTGATAATACAGAGTGCATAATATACACCTACTGTTATAAACTTTATAAAAACTTGCACATTTGTGCAATTATCTGATTAGTCAATGCTGTTTCTGAAATTTACTGAAACTGACACCAACAACCATCGGCACAGTCAGTCCATGCAAACCTTCTGATGTTAACATTATTAGTTGTTTTCAATAAAAAAGACACTGAGTATAGTGTGATTGCTCTTAGTGTAAAGTGCATCCATACCGAACCGATTTCCCATGCTAATAATAGCTTTCCTGTGCTCATTTCTGGGAGCATTAGTGCATAAGAGATTTGCTAGAGGAATGCACCAGTCCTCCTGTCGCTCCACACGTCGCAGCTGTAGCAGGAAATCGAGTTAGAACATTTGATACTGACTAATGCAATACACAGAGTAAAGCGGAAGGTAATACGGATACACACACCTTGTTCCTCAAGAACTTGTAACCCTTGAAGAGAATCAGGGCAATTTCAACAATCATAACTTTCTGTAAAAGAAAAATATCGTCAACTAAATGTTACACTGTACACACATTTATTTACTCGTGCACTTTAGAAGGTTTTGATTGCCGTAATGTTTAAACTGGGACACACTGCACTCGGCATCAACATTTCTTAAGTATCTGATTACAGTGTTTTTAGAGCTGAGAGAATAGAAATATATTTGACTTCGTTTTAGCTACATCAGCATTTATTTCTTATTGATGTTAATGATTTAGTGTGATTCAGATGTTATTTGACTTTATTAGTCAGCACAACAGTGCAGTGTCTTTGGCAAATAAAGATTTAGTCACTAGCAGATTGAAGTAGAAAAACAGGTTGCATGCTTTTGTAATCAAATACTTTTTTGTTTTTGTTTTTTAGCAATTTTTCTATTATTTTTACAGTGTAATGAGCACTTACTCCATTGCATTTACATATGTGATTTATAATTGACCAGAAGAAATAGGATTTCTGTGTCTGAGGATTATCCAGGTCTTGCAAACACTCCAGACACTTGTTTTCGATAAACCTCATCAGCTCGTCTTTCTGCATCTTGGCACTGTAACAGATGGTTTATATGGATTATTGTACACACAATCTTTAACCAACTGATGACCAACTTCAGAAATAATTGAATGGAGGACGGTAAAAGAGAAAATTACCTCAACAGAGGACCAGGAAATGCTGGAATCTCCTCTGACATGTATATGTCATCATACTGCGAGACACCAGACTCTACTGAAGTCAAACCTTGGAAGAACACAGTAAGAAATGTTCCTCATGGCTGGAACTACAGTAGATAAAATGAGGTGTGAAGCTAAGGAGTTTTAGCATTTTCTACCTGTACTGCATGAATGAAAATCACGTGCTTTGGCATCTTCTTCAAAATGAGAAATAAAATTCTTAACACGGGTTTTCATCTCAAGCATGGTCATTGCCTTCAAGTCTGCAGATCTAGAACACAGCAGCAGTTATTCAATAATGTTAATAAGGGAAAATACAAATGATTGACAGTTTAATTTGGCAAAAGCACACCAATATTTTTGATACTGTTTTTATTTATACTACTAAGGTTTAAAATATGCTTTTACTGCTTTACTGATTTATACTGCTTTATACATTTCGAGTACCAAAAATTATTTTCTGTTGTAAAATTCGATCCCAGTAATTTAGAATGTGATCCATCATCGATCATTTAGTACCGGGCCACACAGAAGGATTAACATTTTAGATTTTTTTACTATTCAATTTTAAAAACTTTCGCGGTTTGCATGGAGTTTAGATTAATAAAAAATAAAAAATAATAAAAACAGCAAACAAAAACACTTCCGGCGGTGGCAATTTCCTGTGCTTTCAGGGGCAGATTTTTATTTTTTTATTTTTTTATTTTTTTGGGCTCGGGGTCGTTAAATGAAGCTCGAAACGAATCTGCATCATGGTGAGTTTCATTTACATTATAGACATTAAATCCGGTCCGGAACCGGAAACCTGAACTTGAAAATTCGCGGGTTTTAATTTGGAACCCAAATAACATCAATTATTTTTTTTTTTAATTCGCGGGAATCCGCAGCGGGACCGAATTTTCAATAACTTTAGGAATAACATTTCAAACGATGTATTTGGTCGAATATTGTACACTATTACATTTATAAAGTGGCATAATGTCTAGATGAATTCACTAAGGTACCATATGGGCTGCGTCCAAAATTCGCGGATTAATAAATAAATAAACAAAAAACTAAACAAACAAATTACCTGTAAGTTTTAAAACAAACAAACAAACAAACACACACACACACACACACACACACACACACACACACACGATATCTCTCTTACCTGAGTCTCGAAGTTTATGCTGTCGAGTGCCAAAGATGTACTGAGTCAATTTTAACACAGTACTAGTTTAATAGATATAACCGTGTTACGTCACTGTGACGATATACAATACTACCCTAGCAACCATAACGCGAGAGGAAATAACGGCATGCCTGCATTTCCATCTATTATATCTTATGCAACACAAAAATAATTTTATAGAGATACATACCAAATATAAGGATTATTGACAATACATTTTTTTATCTGCAGCTGCACCTTAATGCATATGTCAGGTGTACATGCACATGCACTTCCCCTGGTTGTTTTTGGTTTCTACAGTCCCTGGGCTCTGTTCTTCATACGTGGATTCATTTATAAGCTGGATTGTATTACTGATGCTCATCCTGGAGATGTTGCCATGGCAACAGGTCCGTTAGCTTAAATTTGTAAAGACCATGGGTTTATTCCAGAAGACTGTCATAACCATGTCCTGTACATTTTTCAAGATTAACATGCTGCAGATGGGGAGCTAGCATAATGTGGAGAGCTTTTCCAGTTTAACATGTAAGGTATCATTTACCTAATTTGTTGGACCCTCATAATTAATGACAATAAGTAGTAAAAATGATCCATTCTGTAAAATGTTCTTGTATTTATTTCTTTAAACCTGCTTTGTGTCCATTGGTTAAATTATGGTTAAAGATGTCATGCTTAAAGTAATATGCAAAAAAAAAAAAAGAAAAAAATAATAATAATTTGTATATATATGTAATTTTTTTTATTTATTTTTTCCCTCCTTCCTGGCGGCTGCATCCTCAGCATTCTCCTACCAATATAACCTATGTTCCTCCTCTCCCTCTTTTTCGATTTGTCTCTAAAACCACCTGCACGCATTGTCCCTTTAATAAACTCATTTTTAATCCTGTCCATCTTTGTCACTCCTGAAAATCTCAGCATCTTCAGCTCTGATGCCTCCAGCTTCACCTCCTGTCCTTCACCTTTTGGTCAGTGCCACTGTCTCTAAACCATATAACATAAAAAGTCTCACCACAGTCTTGAAAAACCTTCCCTTTCACTCTTGCAGATACTCTTCTATCACAAATCACTCCTGCCACACTTCTCACTCCACCCTGTCTGCACTCTTTTCTTCAATTCTCTAAAACACTCTCCATTACTTTGCACTGCTGACCCTAGGTACTTAAACTACTCCACCTTCTCCAGCTCTTCTCCCTGCAACCGCACCACTCCACTGCCCTCCCTCTAATTCACACACATGTACTCTGTCTTACTCCTACTGACTTTCATTTCCCTTCTCTCCAGCACATACCTCCACCTCTCCAGGATCTTCTCAACCTGTTCTCTATTCTCACCACAAATCACAAAATTATCAGAAAACGTCATAGTCCAGGGAGACTCCTGTCTGACCGCATCCATCAACCTGTCCATCACCACTGCAAACAGGAAAGGTCGCACAGCCGATCCTAGACACAATCCAACCTCCACTTTGAACCAGTCTATTACTTTTACTGCACACTTCACTGCTGTCACACTGTCCTCATTATAATAATAATAATAATTATTATTATTATTGTTATTATTATTATATATAAAAAAAACACCAGATGGTGCATTATTATAATGAGACCTAAATTCTGACTGAACATTTTGAAAATGTTATTCCTATGTAGTTGTGAGCATAACTGCTGTGCTACATCCTTTTCTAGAATCTTGGCGGCAAAGGCGAGTTTTGATATTGACCTAGTTGGACAGCTGACAAGGGTCAAGGTAAGGTTTCTTAATTAGGGGGTTGATAACTTCCAGTTTGAAAGATTTAGATATATATATAACCAGTGCTAAGTTTATTATTTTTAGAACAGGTTCAAATATCTCTGGAATCTGTTTAAAAAACTTGT
This sequence comes from Silurus lanzhouensis, assembly GCA_039877035.1. Lineage (NCBI taxonomy): Eukaryota > Metazoa > Chordata > Actinopteri > Siluriformes > Siluridae > Silurus > Silurus lanzhouensis. The sequence continues at coordinate 5,667,589 of JBCEWE010000214.1, read as the reverse complement.
ACGCAATAGATTAGGAGTAAAACTTTGTAATTGATTGTCTTATAATTATATAGGGTTATATATAAAATAATTTGGATTTATATTATTCGTCTGGATTTTTTGCCTGATGTTTTTTAGTTTTATTATTGAAAACCTTCAGGAAATCATTACTACCTATTCATGGTTTGCATGTGTTGCAGTGCTTTTATTCCCTGTTAATTTTGCTACCGTACTGAATAAAATTCTAGGATTATGCTTATTATTTTCTATGAGGGTGAAGAAATATGCTGATCTAGCAGCACTAAGAGCTTTTCTGTAACTCAGAAGGCTCTCCTTTCATGCTATTTGAAATACTGTCCATTTGGTTTGCTGCCATTTACGTACTAAATTCCTAGTGGTCTGGTTTGAGGTACGCATATGATCATTATACCACAGTGCTCATTTTCTCTCTCTGATCATTTTAGTTTTGAGGGAAGCACCTCGAGTGACCATCATCTAGAGTGTAGAGGAAAGAGGATTCTAGGCATTCAGTGGCCCAGTTGAGCTCTGCGGGGTCAGACAGAGGTCTAATTAATGTTGAGATCTCCTGAAGATTATTGATAAATCTCGCTGCTGTAGTTGACGTGATTGTACGCTTAACATGGTAACGTGGCTAGGTACCAATACTATGACTGAGGCCGATTTTAAACGAGATAAGGTAATGATCTGAAATAGCTTCAGTGAAATTATGTCTATTTTTTACATCGAATCCAAATGTTAATAATAAATCAAGAGTGTGTCCACCACTATTAGTGGGTCCTATAACATTCTGATTCTAGAATGGATACAACTGCTGTTATAGCTGTTATATGCTGTTTAGCTCAATTTGTTATGAAATCTGCAAATTCTACGTGAAAGTCAGAGTAGGGCCTCTGAGGGGTCTGTGGAGTAGGGGTCTATAAATAATAATGAATGGAATTGACTGACTAGACTTGCTTTCAGATGCTAAATATTTTATGTTGGTGTAAAGAACTTCGAATGTGTTACATTTGTGTATATTTTTTTGTGTGATGCTTAGATTATTATTATACTGTAAATAGCTGCGACTTTGGCTCCCCTGCCATTGGTGTATGTAACTATACCCAGGGGGATTAGCTTTATTTAATGCAAGATATTCGTTCGGTTTAATCTAAGTTTCGGTAAAACCCATTACAATCTCCTGGTCGGTAATAATTTTGTTTATAGTCAGCGCTTTTGACATGAGAGATCTAATATTGAACAATCCTATCTTTAAATCAGAGGTGCTGGCTGTGCATTCAGTTTAATTTAATTTACATTACATTTATATAGCGCTTTTCTGCAGCACTCAAAGCGCTTTACATATGAAAGGGGGATTCTCCTCAACCACCACCAATGTGCAGCATCCACCTGGATGATGCGACGGCAGCCATATTGCGCCAGAACGCCCACCACACACCTGCATATTAGTGGAGAGGAGATAGAGTGATATAGCCAATTAATATGAGGGGATGATTAGTAGGCCAGCGGGCAAGTTTATTTTTTTGGCCAGGATGCCGGGGCACACCCCTACTCGTTTTTCGAAAGACATCCTGGGATTTTTTATGACCACAGAGAGTCAGGACCTCGGTTTAACGTCTCATCCGAAGGACGGTGCTTTTTTTGACAGTATAGTGTCCCCGTCACTATACTGGGGTGTTAGGACCCACACAGAACCCCTGCTGGTCTCACTAACACCTCTACCAGCAGCAACCTGGTTTTTCCCAGGTGGTCTCCCATCCAAGTACTGGCCAGGCTCAGCCCTGCTTAGCTTCATTGGGCAAGCTGTCTTGGGCTACAGGGTGATATGGCTGCTGGCAATGTTTAATGTTTAATGTTTAATGTTAATCAAGCTACTTAAACAAACTTTCTACATCTTGGTTTTACTGGGGAGAAAAACACAGTCTCTCTCTCCCTTGCCTTGGCTCTGGATAGTACTGGTTAACTAATGCTGTAATGGGGCCAGAGCATATTATTGCATAGGACATTGCAATCGCAAATTAACACACCTCTATAATGTTACTCTTAGTAACCTTTGACTGTCGAAGGCTTATGTCATTAGCTCCTGTCCGACAAACTATCTTAGAGAACTTATGTTTTCCTAGAAACCTAAGCTGACCTGCTATGTCCGGAGCCCTGGCTTCCGGTATACACCTAACCTGTGCTGCTGGTGCCCCTTAAAAGGCCTAGCTAATTTCATGTGCCTCTTAATAGAGTCTCCTATAACCAGAGTTTTGGATTGCTCTCGCACTCACTAATTCTCTCTAGACTCTGGATGTGCACCTGTAATGCTGGGATCTTCTCTTTCATAGAGCTAACTAACTTACATTTCTCACAGATAAAGTTATTGCTAGCGATGGAGAAAGACTGACTATACAGTCCACACTCCACGTATTAAATGACCTGGATGCTTGCCATATAAGAGACCTTAATGTGGGTACTAAAGTGTGTGTTTAAAATAGGGGAAAAAAGTGCTTTTACAAAAAGAAAAAAAACAAACGCAACCGAAGGAAAGTTGAGAATACAGGAAATCAAAACGATAATTTAAGATTATTTGAGGGATGAAAGATGTACAATTTGTAAAAACTGTACAAATTTAAACATAGACACAAACACGAAATTCACAAAAAACTAATCAACAACAGGAAGTCACGTCACACCATATGTATTTGTGTATATTATATATGTATTTTCATCCACAGCATAGTGTAGCTAACATGTCTGGGCAGCTACAAACCGAGGTCTGTAGTGATGGTAATTTTGTTTTGAAATACATTTTGAATATCATATCATGTTTCCAGTTCAGTTTTGTCAGTTTAATCTGGCATAACAGGAAAAAAAGCATGAACAGACAAGAAGGCAATTATGACTGTATCTTTTGATTGGCAAAATATGTGTTCAAAACTCAAATTTTTCAAACCGGCTATGAAAAATATTCAGGACATGTGTGTGGTAGCATACTTTATTAAACGTCCATTCCTTTTGTTGCTTAAATACCAATGCAAAATGTAAGGCACAAGCGAAACTGTAGAATTGTAAAAGGTTTATAAATTCATGTTCAGTGCTCTAGGACTGCAGATATAATGCAGAATTAATAGCTGTGCACATATAATAGGTCCATTTAAATTGATTTAAACAATGTGTTATTCAATTCTGTTGAACATTCCAGCACTTAGATAAGGAATAAATGAATCTACATTTTCATCTGTTCTTGATTATTCCAATATTCTAATTGCTGTTTTTCTTGGTTCTGTGCACATCACTTCACTCTGCCCACATTCAATCTTAATGCTAAGATAATAATGTTTTTTTTATTAGGCAAAATGACAGACTCACATGTTTTGATTGATGGATTACTGTTTTAAGTGCCATATAATTATGGTTATCTCCGCTTGAAAAACACAGGTTTCCACAAGAAATTTCATTAACAAAATGTCAGCTGTTAGTCATTAAAATCATTACTATGATTTCTATTAAACATTTTGGATGTCTAATGACATTCTGATAGTCCCTGTTGGTGTCTAGAAAATACCAAAATGCGATGTTTGGCAAAGGTTTTCTATTGGTCATTAATGCTTTCCACTAGACATAACATGTCACCGATAGTAGGCAACAAATTACTTGTAGAGCTCCACATTACAGTTGTAAAATCTTTTGTCATTTTTTTAAATTGTAGAAAATCTCGAAGCCTTATTTCCTCAGATTTATTTGAAATCTATTTATTTATATTCAGATGTTTGAATAGGTGTTGTTTTCATGTTGGTTTTGTGTTACTGTATGTATGTGATAAAACAGTTAGTAGTTGCATCAGTACAAAAGATATGTTTATTCCCTATATGCTAAAGATAAAAAAAATCTGAATTTTAATTCCCTATTAAGAAATGATAACAGCAAAGGTCATTATGGAAATGCAAATTCCATTATAAAAATTACCATATTAAACTACAGTACATGCACATGTAACCTGTAGGCAAAACGAATTTCTCTCTATCTACTAGTTTAAATGTGCAATAATAATTTTTCCCAACATGAGAATCTTAAGCTTTCTTTTTTTGCTTCTGCATTAGAACTTTGACTAACAATGGTATAACTCATAGTTTGAATAAGCAACACAGGTGAAAAATGTGTAAAATGATGGCAAAGATTATTAGGTTTTTTGTCCCCCTGACATCTAATCTGAAAGCATGGAAGTTTCAGCTCTGCTGTACTTAAGTTTACTCTTGGTTGTCAGCTGTCCATAACTATAAAAGAATGAAAGAAAAAGGGTTAGTACATGTGAATGGTTAGTACATGTCAAAATAATTTACAGTAGCATAAAACTTGTTTGACGTTAACCAATGTTTAACATTTGCATAGAGTTTCAAAAATTAATCACTGTACTCACTGAGAGGTTGTCTCTTAGCAGCTCTATGATGATGGTGCTGTCTTTAAAAGACTCTTCGTTAAGTGAATCTACCTCTGCTGTGGCTTTTTCAAGTACCTGCAAGTAACCACACTCAGTTAAATGGTGGTTTAAAAAATGTTATTCGTCTCATGGCAATGTGGAGTGTACCTCTTTAGCGAGTTTGCAAGCCTCCCCTGGAGAGCGGAGAATCTCGTAGTAGAAGACAGAGAAGTTCAGGGCGAGGCCCAGGTGGATGGGGTGTGTTGGCTTCATCTCTTTACTGCTCAAGTCAAATGCCTCTTGGTAGGCTTTTTGAGAGTCACTTTTTGCTGCTGAGAAGCATACAAAAAAATGATCACTGAACTGAACTACTGACAATAAATTCAAGAATAATAGAATGATATAATACATATATACAGTCATTCATTTTCAGTATGTTGTTTAATGTAGTCAGGATCGTAGCGGATCCATAAAACACCGGGTGTGAGGCATGGACTCACCCCAAATAGAACACCAAGTCAACAAGGTGCATCGTGCACCTATGTATTCACACCTATGGTGTGAATGGTAATTTAGCATAGCCAATAAAAATACTGGCATGTTTTTTAGAGGTAGGAGAAAAACACAGAAGCTGTGGAAAAAACTAAAGAACTCTGGGAGAACAGGCAAAAGAGTAACACAAGGTCACAATCGAACAAGGGACATTCGAGATGTGAGGCAGGAGCACAGTACACCAGGAAAGCCTACTGCCTTCATATAAAAACACAAGTCTAATTATTCCATGTTCATTAATAATACTTCCAGTGAGCACAGACTCAGTAGATGTAGCCCATACTGTGTTTCGGGCTCACGTACAATATTGAAATTAGTTTGTGATAGTTGTGAATAATATTGATGCCCCCAAAAAAAGTTTAATGTTAGGTTTAAGATCACAATAGTCATCTTTTCATACAGATGTATGTATTAATAATCTAGAACTCTAGGTATCCAATTAGCATGGTCAAAAAATATTTTTCTCACATATTTTTTCTCACCCAACAAGATACTCTTTTACGTGAAAGTAACCTTCCTATAGTCTGGTTTTATAAAAGCAAATCAAAGCAACAGCATAGCACCACAACCAACACAAGGTGTTCAACAATCCTCAAACTGAGATCTGGCAGTATGCATGCCAGTTTATTAAAATCGGTTTCATGTTCTTACATTGATCATCTTTAGGGGCCACTTCAGCAAGGTATCGGTAATAGTCTCCCTTCATCTTCAGGTAAAAGACCGTGTTTTCGTCATTTGAGGAATTTTTTATTAGATATTTACTCAACAGCTCCTGTACAAGAGAAACAGAATAATTAGATTAAAATGAGAAAAATATTTCAGACAAAATTCACACAAACTCCATTAGGATTTAAAAGGCTTAAGAAGCTGACTTTATGAGTAGGGTGCAAGTTTAATGTGCTACATCTTTAACTAGTCACTTCTTCTCTTATTTCATATCTACTGTATGTAACTTGCTTTACTATTGAACTATTGCTTTTCTCTATACTGTTTGGTGCCTTGTAAGTGTCTTCATAAAATGTGCCTTTCAATTACTCTGTTAAACCATGTAAAGTTCATAAATAGGTATTTACCTGCACTTTTACACGCCTCAAAGGCTACACTTCTGTTATAGTGAGTATATTATAGTAGGTTTTGGTGTTCACTATAGAGAAATATTAATACATTTTTCAACCATCTTACTAACAATATTAGTTATATTAGTGATAATTGTATGAGTGGTATAATGTTGATATTCATATTGAAACAGCAATGAGTATGGTCAGTGCTGTGTCTACATTTGATTTAAAGCCAATACTCAATAAACTAATTAAAAAAGGGGAGATTGTTTTAATGTCACACCATAAATTTGGAAGGAACAATTTTTGAGGCATTTGCTGTTTGATGGAGAGAAATTACACATTCACTAATACTTAGGAACTAAACAGCTGGATATTGCCTTCTTTACTATTAACCTTTGTTTATGCTTTTAAAGCTGAAAGTGGTCAAGGGCTAACTGTTTAGAACTGTTTATATACACAGCTATATGTTCAGTTGTTTGTGTGAATATTTAGTCCAGAGGACTATATATGGATTATGACTTCATAGACATATCTGAATTATTTAAAAAACTATCTGAAGAGCCACACACCATGCCAAACTGTATTACTTACCAGTACATCGTTGCAAATATTGCGAAGTTCATGTTCCACTTTCTCCCGGTATTCTTTGACCACCTCAGGTTTCTTGTCATCAGGATTGCTCTCAATATTGGATATGACTCGCCAGGCCATCCGGCGTGTGCCCACCACATTCTTGTAGGCGACAGAAAGCAAGTTCCTTTCCTCATTAGAGAGTTCGCTACCTTCCTTGGTCACCTCCGTCATAAAAAACACCATGTCTTCATAACGCTCGGCTTGCTCAGCCAATTTAGCCTTGTGGACAGAGTCTGCTCTTGTCATTCTTTTGTCTGTTTTGATGCCGTTTGCAACAAAAAAAAGGAAGCTCTCCTCAGAGCAACAAAATATGGGGGAATTTCGCTTTAAGACTAATTAAGTGGCTAAAGTGGAGACTTCTTTCGGAATCTTTAAAGAAGCTGTGGGATAAGAAAAGAAGTTTCATTAGTATGTTAAACACTGGTTTGAACCTGTTGAACCTGTTGAAAATAAATGCAGGTTTCATTTTACTTACATTATAAACATTTAATGAAATAATAAGCTTTGTTGCATCCAAATCTTTATTACATCATTACGTTTTGTGCTTTGAATTTCAGCATTACATACAGTGCTGTTCTACTGTTTACTGTTAGTGCTGACAAAAGGAATTAGACTTTGGGGTTTGGCAGGTAAAAATAAATGAAAAAAGTAACGCTCTTCCTTTTTTTATGAGCTACCATTGTAGCCTGAGCTTTAAGTTTGAGAAGGTTAAAATGTTTTCTCCTTTAAAAGATAATTGTATATCAGTGTAACTGTGTAAATGTATGACATCATAGCAGCACCCAACTATAACATCTAATAGGAATAACAGGATTACATCAGCATTTAGGAATTAATACCCAAATTGCTAAATGCATCAGAAATATTTAATTACAAGCATAAATTATGTTTAAGGACAGAGATCATTAAGTAGCTTGTTAAAACAGAACATCAAGTAATAAACTGAATGCCAGAAAATGAAACCGGACAGTCATGTTTTATTACTAACATAATTACGAATAGACAGTTGGAATAAACAGAGAAAAAACAATACATACATGGGGGGGGGAAGGGATCAGCCCAAAAACATTAAGCTTTTAATGGGTGTAACAAATCATTGATCAGAAATTGAGCAAGAGTTTAACTGATGCACTCATGAAAACTCCTGTCCCAGTTGGCTCATTTATTTTTCTGCAGCTGTTTGTGGAAAAGCTGGGTGTTTACACAGTGTCTACGTCTGCTTTCACAGTCCTTTGACTATTTATAAGCTGTTTCTAGTCATAATCAAAGAATGACAACATTGACTTTATGTGACTTTAGTTGTCTACAAGTTTACCCATAAGGCTTAAACATTTAAAACAGCTAATTAAAAAGTGATCCCATACTAAGTTACTTTATTTATTTGTTCAATTCTTAAATATATTGTTATTAAGAACATCAAAAGCTTAATATTTTTACTAGTTTGGGCTTGGCTCATTTCCGTTCTTCCCAGGAGTGTATGTACAACCAATTTAGAAATTGATTTAAACATTATCTATTAACAAGCAATTTTCATCTCGTCTTTATAAAAGTCTGATTAATTGTACACACTCATTCATATGGTCTTGTACATCAATTTCTGCTTTGACGTCTGAACGAAATAGGTGAAAAGACACCATTTCCACTGTCACTGCAACCTGAACAGCTGAATCTACACTGAATAATAGCAGCTTCTATATGGTCCTGCAGACACATTAAGCCTGAAAGTCTGAGAAAGAAAAGAAAAGAAAAGAAAAGAAAAATAATGAAAGAAGAAAGAAAATGAAAAGGAAAGTCAGAAAGAAACTTTCTGTTGCCACACCTGTTAGTCGAATTCCCAAAAACTTCCCTGCCACACCTAATATAGCTGCTGGCAAAAAGTGACTACAAATGTGCAAAAGTGCAACATGTCGAGAAAGAACAAGCGTCTCTGTCTCTTTTTCTACACTATATTTTAAAACATTTACATCTTTATAAAAGCAGAAAGTAAAAAAAAAAAAGTAATGATATTTAATTAGGGCTTGTTTAGAAACAGTCACCTTCAGTTACACCTTCTTATATCTTCCTCACAACAAACAGCTTGTTAGAAAACAACTACACATTTTATGCATGGCTGATAAATAGTTCTCACCTTTGATGTGAATGCTCCTCTTTAGACTTGAACAGATGAGAGAATGAAGCATGCATTTCTTATCAGAAAGAATTTCTTTAGGATGTGGCCACACCTCCACACAGTCCACCTCCAATCAAAGAGCAGGACCCGGTTATGATGTAGACTAAACAAGGAATCGCTTGTAGTTGACATACTTGTTCATTTATCCATTGAATTTTTAAAAGGATATATTTTTTTATTTAATGTGTTTTTTCACTTTGCTATGGTTTTCTACAATTGGAGCATTCTTTGAGCCTTTTGACTTCTGTTACTATATACTGTGGTATTACTTTTGTGCTAATTGAGTGGCTAGTATATTATAGTATAGTTCAGTATAGTATAGAATAGTATAGTATAGTATAGTATAGTATAGTATAGTATAGTATAGTATATTACTAATAAAACATTTATTAATGCAAAATAAAATAAAAAAATTGTAAAAGTGTAATCAATATATAAAAATGGTGTTCTATTTATATAACTCAAGCAAATTATATTATTCAAAGTCCAGCAATCAAGATTTATTAGAATAATTTATGTGACATGAATAACATTGGTTATTTCATTACAGAGTCACCGGTCAAATTAAAGGATATATTAGGCAGCAAGTGAACAGTCAGTTCTTGAAGTTGATGTGTTGGGAGCAAAAAATGGGCAAGCATGGGAATCAGAGTTACTACCGTACATAGTTACAGTTTACTGAAACGGTTCATGCTGGCCATGTGCTGACTATGTGCATTGCGGCTTGCTTTGTAAAGGGGTGGTGTAGCTGCAGACTGCAGTCAGAGTGCCCATATTAGTCTCCACCACCAAAAACAATTACTGTGCGATGAACCTGTGAACATCAAAAATGGACCATGGAGCAACTGAAGAAGGTGCTTTGTCTAATAAGTTATGTTTTGTTTACGCCATGTGGACAGCCAGATCTGTGTGTGCCAAATAACCCTGGGAAAGAGATGGCACCAGCATGCACTATGGGAAGAAGGCAAGTGTGCAAATCTAGTGTGATGATATGAACACACCATCTTTTCTGCTTTGAATCCTATTCATATGAATGTTACTTTGACAGGTAACACCTACTTAAACATGTGTTTGGACCAAGTATATTCCTTGATGGCAACAGTAATAATGGCAGCAGGGTCTTTTAGTGGGATAATGCTCCATTCCAAACTGCAAAAATTATTTAGGAATGGTTTAAAGACATGGCAAAGAGTTCAAGATTGGGTTCAAGTTGATTTATCCAACACATTCCCAAGAAATTTATTTTAACAGGTATCTGTGGGATGGGTGGGGATGATCAACTGTGGCGACCCGTAATAGGAGAAGCCGAAAGAAGAAGATCTGAGGGATGGGTGGAACTAATAAGTTCGATTAATGGTGTTCCCAACTCACAACTTACAGGACTTAAAGGTGCTATTGTCTTGTTACCAGTAACCACAGCACAATATCAGAGGTCTTGTGTAGTCTGTGCCTTGACTGTTATGTTGGCACAAGGGAGACCTACACAAGTATGTAGGTCTCCCTTGTGCCATCATAACAGTCAAGCACACAGGTGGTGCTAATTTAGGCTGATAATGTAGGTGTATGTAAAATTATTTCAACTGAATAGCTCTCAAATACAAATGCATTTCTGAACTGACTGTATGGAATAGGAATGCAAATACACATTTCTTGTGTAATTGCTCCTATAATACTTAAAGATCTGATCAATTAAATCTGAAAACATGAAGTACTGACTAGTGGTGACACGATCATGGAAAATCTAGGGGCAGTATTAACGAAAAGTGGCAAATCCAGTTTGTCTAGGCTTTCTGTTGTCAGATTCACTAAATCATTGTTGAAGCAAGTTCAAAAAAGGGGTGTGGAAAGCCACAGCTGGTTGAAAAGAGGACAGTGGTGATGTAGATTTGACCATCCTGTAAAGCAAAGTGATGTACGTATTATAAAAGTACACAAATCTTTTTTTTTTTGTTTAAAACTCTTTTGCTCTGTTTGAATTTAGCAGATGTACTTTCTTTGGGGGAATGAAAAATGTTTTAATGTTGGGTGTGACAGGATGTGTAGTAGGCTTTATGTAATTTCTAAGTGTTCAATAGCCCGATCTTGTCCGAACATGTAGTTGTTCATGTCGTTCTAGAGTAACACTGAATAGTTGTATATGAGACACTGTAGTCTCATCCAGTTACACACACCCTTAATGTTGTGTGGAAAAGCAGATTTATGTGTGTAACCCCAATTTATAAGTGCTTTGTGTATAAAACAGTGTGACCAATTTATCCACATTATTTTGAACATTATTTTGAATTCAAATATATGCTTTGGTATAAATAACCAGAAGGTGAACTGGCTATGTTAAGTTGCCACTAGGTGTGAATTCCCTCGTCTTGTTGCATGTTGTTTTGAAATAGGCTTTACCAAGATCATGACAATGAATACATTTGGAATATAAGGGGTCAAGTCATCTTAAATACCTATGTAATATCTTAAAGACATAAGGAAGAGGTAGTGATTGTGGCTCTCGGTGCACTGCTTGGCCATATTAAATTGTTAACAACTGGCAGTTTGTTGGTAATTGTGAAGTGGTACAAGAATATTAAAGTGTACTTCCAGAAACTATAAGCTACACCAGCATATTATCACAGATAACTTTTAAGCTTTTATGTATGTGGCTGCAAAAGCTCAGTCATTAAACCACAAATGTGTGTTACAAAGAAGATACGACCGTAGATACGACTGTGGCTCTGGATAGATTTCAACTACTGCACACTCCCCCCTCTGCTGACGGTGAATTGGCATGCGATGTCCTGCATTCTGTTGTGTAACGGACTGTTAACACAGAGTCCAAATGCTCTTCTCATTATCTCTGGAGATTTTAATCATGCCCCTCTATCCTCCACTCTGCCCACATTCACTCAGTATGTTTCATGCCACACCAGAGACATTAAAACACTGGATTATTTTATGCCAACTCAAAGAGGCTTATACTTCAGCACCCCTCCCCTCCTTTGGGAAGATCGTATCACAACCTGGTTCATCTCCTAACTGCGTACAAACCCCTTGTATGCAGGCAACCAGCTGCCTCTCGCACAGTGAGGACATGGTCTGATGAGACCCCTTCTCTGCTCCCACAGCAAGCTGTTCAAACCCCACCTCTCTCTGTACTGCTATCAGCTCACAGCCTACACACAACACACCTAACCCCCTACCAATTCCCTACAGCCCCCACTACACACTGACCCTTAGAGAAGCCCAGGTGAGAATGGAGCTCAGGAGGATCAAAGCGAGAAAGGCCGAGGGCCCTAACGGCATCAGCTCCAGAATTCTGGGATTTTCTGCTTTTGCATATATATTTTTAGCATGGGAACAGACAGTCTCAGTAAGGTGTAACCTGAGTGATGCCTCAAGGTGGATAGCATATGATCAGTTTAACATTTTTGTCTGCTGCCTTTCTGTTTGTAATAAAGTTTTGAGTTATGTTACAAAAAACGAGAACAATGCCATTCTGCCCCAAAGGCAACTTTGCAAGTTTCCTATATTATAGAAGAGTCTCCTGTAACCAGAGCACTTTCAATGGGCTTCAGTTTTAACCCCAAAAATCTGAGCAAAATCCTGTTCTTGTAGATCTTAGCATCAACTATGCGACTATGCCACTTAATTGTCACTTACTTCCTGCCATTCGTCTCTGACAACTGGAAGTATACCATTATTGGCATTATTTTGTATGCCAGAATGTCTAATATATACATTTAAAAAATCTAAACTATGACTAGTAATTAAGGCAACTAGAGAATCTTTCAAAATTAGTCACACACAACCATATACCATATACACAATATGGCATCCAGTGATTTTTATTGATTATTATAAAACTGGTATGTAGCATAAAATGGATTAATGAGTTAAAGAGTAGAGTAAAATGTTAACTTTTAGTTATAATAACATAACTGAAAATAATTTTAGTTTTAATATTATAACATTTAATTGCAAATAAAACTAAATAAAATAGAATTTACATTAAAAACAGAACATTACGGAAGGCAGAAGTTTGATTTATCCTTCATCTAATACAATGAATAGGGCCAAGTATAGCCATAATAAAAATACCTCCTGATGAGGAATGTGGAAACATCTAACCTCTGAAACAGCTAGAATCTTAAAATCATTAAATGCAAAGTGATTTAAAAACAGAAAATGCATTTGTATAATGTAGTAAAAATGTTTCCTAATTTTCTTAACTCATAGTTCACTGCCTCTTTTGGCAATATTTAGATCTGTGACATTACCACTGATCTCTGATTTGAAAAGATGAATGTATGGACATTTAAATTTTAACACAAGCCTCCATTTCCTTGACGTAGATACATGCACCGACGTGTTGTAACAGCTTGCCTGTGAAAATGGCTGCAGGGGTGTATTCACATCATACTGGACTGAATTCTATGATCTAAGAAGCCCAACAGTTAGTAAATGGCAATGGATATAAAAGAAAATCAGATAGCACTGCATATGGAAATCTCTTCTTCGTCAATGTCTGCTAGCTCTGTGCTTACCAGGAAAGGCCAGAGAAGATAAGAGATTGATTGCATGGAAAGCTAAACAAATGGCATAGATAATACAAATGTGTCAGACAGTATATCAACACCAGACACATAATTGTCTTGCTAATGACTCATGGCTTTTTGTATGATAGAAGTGTGTTTTAGAGACTGTGATTTTATCATATATAATATAATTATTCTATGGTAAAACTATATGAAACTTTAATTTAAAGAGTTTGTAGTTAAATGTTATGCTAGTGGGATTTAAAGGATTTTAAAAGGCATTTAATTGTGGGAATGTATCAAATGAACACCAGATTATTATGTTGGATAAATATTGCAATATTACACATGGTCAATGCAAATAGGAAATGATCAAACACAGGTTACATAATAAATGTTTAAATATAGTGATACAAATTTTCGATGTCTATGATGATACATTGCACTGTGAGGTAAAGATACCGCACTAAATCTGAAGCAGCTTTACTGCTCTGAAATGCTTAAGGGATATTATATGCTTAAGAGAACATGAGAAGAACTAATATAGATCATGTACCTTCAGTTTGGAGTATGGATGTAACCTAATATTAATACTATGATAATCTATTCTAAATATATGTAGTACACAAACTGTGTGCTTTTTTTTACATGGGCTGAAATGACTGAGCCAGAATTAATACAACATGTGATGTCACTTGGTCAGTTTTGTCTAGTGTTTACTGCCACACACAGTTTTACACTTGTACACTTCAGATTTAATTCAGTGTACAGATGTGGGTATTTTGAGGGAAAAGATTAGCAGGTACAGGTTATACTAAATGGACAAAACTATTGAGATACCTGACTTTTCCAGGCATATGTGGTTCTTTATCAAGCTGTTACCACAAAATTGGAGGTAAGCAATTGTATAGGATGTCTTTTGATGTAGTTGCATTTAATGTTCAGTTCACCTCAACTATAATCCCCAAACCTGTTTCAACCAAACAGTGCCCCTGTGCACAAATAAAGCTCCATTCATGTATGGTTATATGAGTTGTGGTAAAAGATCTTGAGTGCCCTGCTATAAAATTGTGACTACAACCCTACTGAACTCCTTTGGAATGAATTGGAATGCTGACTGCACCCCAGGGCTCATCATGATACATCAGTACTTGACTTTACTAACACTCTTGAAGGTGAATAAGCACAAATCTCCACAACCACATTCCAGAATATAGTGGATAATCTTATCAGGAGAGTGGATGTTATTATAAAAGCAAATGGGGACTAAATGTAAAATGAGATGTTCAAAAAGCACCTACAAATCAGATGATCAAGTGCCCACAAAGATTTTTGTCCATAGTGTAGATAATGCAACAACCCTATCCAGGGGTTCACTCTCACCCGCGCTCTTTCTATTTAACCAGATTTGCATAACCCACACTCCCAAACACTCTCAATTGTAAATATCTAGAGTTTCTAACTTATATAATGTGAACTATCCCCAAAGCTTTGTCATGATATAAGCCATAATCTTTGTGAATTCTTATATATATTATAATATAATTAATATATAATTGTATTGCTAATTTTATTGCTAAACTTTGCCACTTGGTTTGCAGGATGTGATGCACATTTTGAGCATGTTTAATCAACAGCTGTTTGGGTGTAGTCTAAAGGGAGTGAGTCAATGGGGTTCTGGGCAAGCCCAGTCTGACTTTTATAAATGCCATTCTTCATCACAACAAGCACCGACTTCACTGCGGCTTACACACATTTTAGGGTGTGACTGAGAACTGTAGGGCAATTCCACTTAAACGTAAACCTTAGTTATAACACCAACAAAACTACTTTACTTGTGTCTTTCACCCATTTCACTATATCTTATATCTATCTTCTCTAGTCAAATAAGGGAAAAGAACAAAAAAACCTCTTCAAAAATACCTTCTTTTAGGGGTTTTTATAACATTGTACATTAATACTCAAGTCATCCAAACTATGTAGGAACATGCATTTATGTAGTATACAAAAATGTGTTAAATAACCCAGAATATGTTTTATATTTTAAATTCATCAAACCTGCCACCTTTTGCTTCGATGACAGCTTTGTTCACTCTTGACATTCTCTTAGTCAGTCTCATGGGATAGTCATCTTGAATGGTTTTCCAATAATACTGAGTAGTTCAAAGAGGTGTTAAGTGCTTGTTGGCTGCTTTTCCTTCACTCTCCGGTCCAACTCATTCCAAATCATCACTGGAATTAGATTGGGTAATTGTGGAGTCATTGATGCAGCACTCCATCACTCTCCTTTTTGAACAAATAGATCCTACATAACCTAAATATGTGTTTGGGGTCACACTCCTTTACATTTACATTTACATTTGCGGCATTTAGCAGACGCCCTTATCCAGAGCAACGAACAAAAGTGCTTTGGAAAACCTTTGGAAAACAAAGGAGTCCAATAGTTATGGTAAACAAGATGGGATAGCATGTCATTACAAAATGCTGTGGTAGCCATTCTGGGTAAGTAAGTTCTCAATTTTGACAAAATCATCAACAGTGTCAACCAGCAAAGCACCCCACACCATCACACCTCCACCTCCATGCTTCACAGTGGGAGCCACATATCCAGGAACCAATCCAAGGAAATTTCTTGATTTTTGGTTTGACTGATGATAATTTCTTGAATAATGATGGACTGTCTTTTCTCTTTACTTTAATGAATGTTTCTTGCCAAAATATAGATTTGTATACAGTTGTTGTAGCATTAATAGGGCTATTGACTTTTTCCTCAGCCTTTACTCTGCTGATGGTCTAAAGCACATTTAAAAGTAAAGAAATTGTAAAAAATAATAATAATAAAAATTCTTGAAAAGGCACACCTGTGAATTGAAAACCATTTAAGGTGATTTTCTTGTGAAACTAATGGGACAGTGTCATGAGTGTGCCAAGTTGTAATTAAAGCTAAACGTTTAATAATTTTTGTTAACTACAAAATTACTCTTTGTCTTACATATTTTTTTATGGATATGTATATATGCATATATCCAACATATGTTTCTGTTTGATCACATTCTAACACTGATAGGTTTGTATATAGTTGACACATCAGTCCATGCATTATTCCTTTCTTACATTTATCTTCATTTTTGACAACCAGGTAGAATAATAATATTTGCAAATTGACTTATTAGTCCTAAGCTTGTGTATGCTGGGAGACATTTTGTTAGCCACTGTGAGTGCTTTGTAATGCTGTCTTCCCTTTCAATACCATTTAGATTCTGTACATGTACAGTCCTGTGTTGCTATACTAATTATCAGACAAAGAATTCTGATCTGACTTGACTTTTAATCAGTGGATTTTTAAGTGGAGCCTAGAGATCTCAGGGGTCAGTGAAGTGTAACCAGGATATAAGCAGAATTGCCTGGTATTCACACTAATTTAATTATTAATCTAAATCCCATGAACTAAAAAAACACAGATGAGTAGAAGTAACACAAATTTAACTAGAATTTTGATCAACTAGGAAAACGTCTGTTCTTTTTAATGGGTAAAAGATTAAATATAAAAGCCTCTGTTCTGTCTTTCATTGACTCTATTAAAACACTTTTGTATTAATAGTACACATAGTATATACTCATATACCGATTTACATCAGAAAAGGGAACTAAATTCCAGTTAGGACTAATGATCTGTCAAATTCAGTATATTTTCCGAACATTAACAAAATAAATATATTTGGGTTGCTGGTCAGGATGCTAATGGACTGCCAACTTCTTATTACTTCACATGCATTTCTTTAAAATGTCTTTAACATTACTTTGCATACCCTCAATATCTCTGTTTGGTTTTTTCTAGGTGTTTACTCTTCTGTTTAGTTGGTAATTTAGTTATTGTTATTGTGCATCCGCCAACATTTGATTGTTTGTTTGTTTGACTTTTTCATGTTAAGCCAGCAAATAATGTGAATCTTTACAGAGTCTTTATAATGTCTTTCTATTTACAATTTCATTAATTTATAGACAGTATTATTATTGTGCATAACAGTGGAAGACTGTGAGGGCCAGCAAGGCTTTCCTTGAATCAAAATTACTGACTTATGTTAGCATGGCACTTCTCTCTGTTCCTAGGAGCACCTGATTTAAAATTCAAGTTGGAGTTTCCATCCAATCAGATTTCAGCCATTATATCACGGAGTGCTGTAAGGCCAGTAGAAATGAACAGCATGGGCTCATTGTAGGTTCAAATCTATGTTGCTTGAAGCTGTTGCTTTAACTAATTAGACTGCAATTTGTTCACTCCAAGGCTAGCAGGTGTCCAGGCACGTCAGCATTTTTACATCCTTTGATTGAATGGTCAGAGAGCATGCTAGTGGGACTCACATCTGTGTCAAACTGCACAAACTCAAACATATTTGTGTGGATTTTTATAGCTGTTTTTATTTTTATTTTTTCATTCCACAATAGCTGACAGAGGAAAATGAATGGATTTTGGTTGACATTATGGGGTATTGTGCGTTTTCATACCCTTAGAATTTGCACAAAAACACACAGTTTGCCTAATTTCTGAATAAACCAAAACTTTGTTTATTTTTATTTGAACATTATTAAGTAGGGGTACAGTTTTAATGTATTTTAAGGTGAATTTAGTTTGTTTATTTTCTATTCACAACACAGTATAACATTATTATTCTACTATAGTGGTACACTGAACTGATTGACATAGATATGTCAACTGTAAGGTTTACCCACAAAACACCGAGGTCTAGTTAGCAGAAAGAGAGACTATATTAAGTTTAAACAAGCTTTATTGGTATGACTATGGTACAGTATTGACAAAGCATTAGCCACGAAAAAAGATTTACATATAACAAACAAATCAACAACATACAAATATCAAATATACACAGACACACAGACAGACAGACAGACAGACAGACAGACAGACAGACAGACAGACAGACAGACAGACAGATAGATAGATAGATAGATAGATAGATAGATAGATAGATAGATAGATAGATAGATAGATAGATAGATAGATAGGAGAGGAGTTTATTCATTGAGAGTGTGGAGAATGTTATTTAAATGTTATTGTGGGTGCATGTCTTTTAAATATCTCAGAAGCTGTCTTGTTGAAAATAAAGCTTCTTAAAGAAGACACTAATGACAATGTTTATAACAGGAGGTTGAAGCTTATCTAATTCTTAAGTAAAGTTTCGGCTAATGAGATTGTAGCTGACATAATATTGTTTTTGGTCTGTTTCAATTTAAAGGGAGGAGCCTCACTTATAAATGGTCTAACTGTTTGGCTAAGAGGAGAAAGAAAAAAGAGGTTGTTGGACTAGTAGACAACGCTTTGTTTGTCATGATAGAAAGTGCTAATCATTTGTGTAATCATAAGTTTCCCCTTATTTTGTTTCGTTTTTCGTTCTGGAACCATGTTGGATGATTCTTGTTCCACTGTTTGGTGCATGCCCTGACAAGAAAAAATTAAGAAACCTCAAGAGTTTTTGTGCTCATTTCACTTCCTACTTTGCATCCATCAAGACCGCCACACCACAGTATCTTTATTTATTTATTTTTGGTTAGATTAGCACTATAAAACACTATTTAAAAAAATCTATTTAGTAGACCAGTCTAATGTTTTGGTAATGATGCACAGGGAGCATAGTCTCTAATTTTTTAAAACTCTTTCAATGGATGATTACTAAGTCTGTATTCTGTCAATATCTTCCTTAACTTATGATCTCAGATATTCTGCTGGTGTGCAGTCTATGTTTAGTAAATTGGTTTGGTCTGGTCTGGGTAACTAGCAGCTTAAAGTACTTGAAATGTTATATGGTAGATGTAATTGATGTCTATGCTTCCACCTAGCGGTCAATTATCAGCATCACAGATTATCCAAGTTAAGCCAGTTTTGTCTGCTTAAAGGTATTCTACTTTTGTCATACTACTAAGCGTTCACTTGTAAATTATTTTGTAAAATAATTTTATAAATATATTGGTTTGTTTATCTTGTTAATTATTGGCTAACTAAAAGCGGTATTGTCTAGTGAATTATCCAATAATTCTTTAGAAATAGTTTGCTTTAGTAGTTACAGAAAAATTTACATTGAAAATATAAAAATGCACAAGGATATATAAAGTGTGAAGCATCATGATTATACAATTTTCAGTATAGTAAAGTGAAAGCTCAGTGGTTAAGATGATGTTCAGGAGATTGTAAGTTCAAAGTCCCAGCACCACCAAGCTTCCACTCCTGGGCCCATGAGCCTGGCCCAACTTTCCAAATGTTACCCAAATGGTTTCAGTAAACAGCATGAATAAACATTAAATAAAATTAAACAAAATAAATATACAGACACACATTACTTCTTGGAGTACACTCTTCCGATTCCGAGCATTACAATTTCTTTTTTCACATTAATGGCCTATTTCCTTACTATTCACAATCCACTGTTAAGAAGATTATACTTTAAAATCCTGCAGGATTATTAGGAGACTGTTTCATTTTTAAAAAACCTCTACTTATTAGCTACAGACAGCATAAACACTCAAGTTATTTAGCAGAAATTAAATTTGCATGCAAATGTTTTGGTGCAAAATTTTTAACACAACCACTAAAATCACAGGCACTAAAAACCTGTGAAGTGAAACCTGTGTATTATGCAGATTCATCACACACAGACTGATATATTCCAAGTGTTTATTTCTTTTAGTTTTGATGATTATTGCTTGCAGAAAAACCCAAAATTCAGTATCTCAGAAAATTAGAATATTGTGAGAAAGATTAATATTGGAGACTCGTGGTGTCACACTCTAATTAACTAATTAAATCCAAACACCTGCAAAAGTTTCCTGAGCCTTTAAATAGTGTCTCAGTCTGGTTCAGGCTACACAATCATGGGGGAAGACTGCTGACTTGGCAGTTGGCCAGAAGACGATCTTTGACACCCTGCACGTGGAGGGTAAGAGACAAAAGGTCATCGCTAAAGAAGCTACTGTTTACAGACTGCTGTATCCAAGCACATTAATGAAAAGTTGAATGAAAGTAGAAAATGTGGTAGTAAAGGTGAAACGAAGCCTATTCAAGAATTTGGGGAGATTCACAAAGAGTGGACTGCAGCTGGAGTCAGTGCTTCAAGAGCCTCCACACACAGATGTATCCATGGGCTACAACTGATGCATTCCTTGTGTCAAGCCACTCCTGAAACAGAGACAACGTCCGACCTGTCTTACCTGGGAAAAGGACAAAAAGGACTGGACTGTTGCTCAGTTGGCCATATTTTCAGATAAAGGGAAATTTTTGCATTTCAGTTGGAAATCAAGGTCCCAGAATCTAAAAGAAGAGAGGAGAGGCACAGAATTAAATTTGCTTGAGGTCCAGTGTAAAGTTTACACAGTCAGTGGTGGTTTGGGGAGTCATGTCATCTGCTAGTGTTGGTCCCCTGTGTTTTATCAAGTCCAAGGTCAGAGCAGCCGTCTACCAGGAAGTTTTAGAGCACTACATGCTCCCCTCTGCTGACCAGCTTTATAGAGTTGCTGATTTCAATTTTCAACAGGAATTGGCACCAGCCCAACAACGTAGAAGAGGTGAAGGCCGCTATCAGAGCAACCTGGGCTTTAATAACACGCCAGCAGTGTCACAGACTGATCTTCTCCAAGCCACGCTGCATTGCTGAAGTAATTAATGCAAAGGGAGCCCTGACTAAGTATTGAGTACTGTTCATGTTCATACTTTACAGTAGTCTAACATTTCTGTGTTAAATGTTTTTTTATTATCATTATTATTGGTCTTAAGTAATTTAAACATTTTCTGAGATACTGAATTTTGGGTTTTCATTAGCTGTAAGCCATAATCATCAAAATTAAAGGAAATAATCACTTGCAATATCAGTCTGTGCATGATGAATCTATATAATATACAATTTTACTTTTTGTATTGAATTACTAAAATAAATCAGATTTTTTATTATATTCTAATTTACTGAGATGCACCTGTAGAACACAATCTTGAATATTAAATATTATAAAGATATATAACATTTATTGCCTTTGTTTTTCCCACTGTATCTATTATAAGAGAAGTAATTAGCTGTACATTAAGAAACCAGCAGGAAGCTGTTTAATCATTTTGTCAAGACCATGAGAATGATGTATTTCTCTTTTTCATTTGTAGGACACTTTAACAGCACCTTCATTGCTTGTTGTTGTTATCAGAGTAATGCTGTAAGGAGAAAAAGCTTGTCAACTGTATGCTATTTTTAACATCCACCATTATACCAATACTTTAGTAGCCTTTGCTTGATAAAAAAAATCATAGATCATATATCTTTAGTTTCTTTGCACTGCACTAATGTTTTACTACATCCACTATATGTTATTGGAGACCTCTGTTGCCTGCTTAGAGAATTGCAATTGTAATAAAAAAAAAAGTTTGTTTGTTTGTTTATTTAAACATAATACAAATGTGAAGCATAAATCTAGTCAAATGCAAATCAAATCAAATCAAATTTTATTTGTCACATACACATACATACAGGGTACGACATGCAGTGAAATGCTTATTACGACGGTCCGGCATGAGGGAATAGGATGGGGAGAAAAATAATACAAAATAAAGTAGAAAAACTATATAAAATAAAATATAAGAATATATCAGATAAGATATAAAGATAGCTATAGCTATATATATATATATATATATATATATATATATATATATATATATATATATATATATATATATATATAAGAGAAAAAGATGTATATACAAAAAAATGCTTATGGCAGTAAACAGTGAACAGTAAACAACAGTAAAACAATAAACAATTTAAGGTGGTTTAGATTGTCCATAAAGTGTCCGTGTGCGGTATGGTGTGGTGTAAAATGTCCATGAAGTGTCCGTGTGCGGCATGGTGTGGTATAAAGTGACTGTGTGCGGTATGGTGTGGTGTAAAGTGATTGTGTGTGGTATGGTGTGGTATAAAATATACCACACCAATAATGCATGGCAGTATTTTATAGTTTTTTTTAAAGGTGCCTGATCATTCAGTATATACAACAACATTTCTCCATTTATCACATGAACAAAATAAATATATATGTTTTTTTAAGCCAACAAATTTGTTTTGAAATTATTAACAGTCCTAAAATGAACACTTGAAAAACTTCATTGTAGAGTAAATATCACAAAAACCTTTTAAAGTGCATTAATTGGACTTGTGTGCTTTTGAAAGAAAGTTAACTTTTGTTTTTATGAAATTGACAAATTCAAGTTTTATTGTTTTGTTTTTTTTGTAAGTATTTATTAAAATATTCTGCAGTGGACTCTGCAAAACTATATACATTCTGTTCTTATGATTTTCAGAAACAATCAAAACAATTGTAAGTTACAGTATGTCAGCATAACCAGATAGTTAATATTATTAATTTACCCATCTAATGCTGTTTATTCTAGATTTCTTGTGTAAAAATAACGTGTGTGTGTGTGTGTGTGTGTGTGTGTGTGTGTGTGTGTGTGTGTGTGTGTGTGTGTAATATCATTAGCAGTACATCAGCATGGGGCTCATGTTCATTTCCAAAGAGAGAAGCACAACCCTGTAGCGTATTTTTAACCCACTCATACAGTATATTCACTTTATTTCACCTGCTTTTTTCTCAGGATCACAAATGTAGAAAGTCTTTTGTGCTCTTTTGATATTATCTTGGACAGGGCTTTGTCTTAAGAGTAGCGTGAGGATTGTATATGACAAGTTAGACCAGTTCATTCTCAGTGATAATAGACTGCTGTGACTGCTTCAGTAATGATCTTGTTCTTGTCCTGTCACCCACACACGTCTAATGGGTATTATCATTTCAATTTAGATTTAGATCCATAGATTTGTCCGTATCAGCCTACTGAATGTTTTTGCATTTTTATGCGATTGGTGAGAACTGGAATAAAATTAAGTAAATAAATAGCAATGGCTTTTTGATGGAAGGAACCTAGTGATTCACCACAGTTTTGTAAATAGACTCCTGGGGAAAAAAATGGGCCAAGCCTAAAATGGCAGCTTATAAAGCTTTCATTGTCTTAAAAGCAAATCATCAAGTAATGAGTAAGAATAAAACAAATGCACTCATTAGACTTTCTTCTTATTTACTTTTGCTGCAGTTAACTGTTTAATGCAAAGCAGGAAAATTGAATGAAACAACATTGATTATTTCTGTAATAAGCTGTGCACCATTAAGGGTAAAAGCAATCCTATATTAATTGACTTTATCTGTTTAGCTTCCTAGAGTCCTAATCTGCCAAATATTTGCTTGCATCATACCAAATTAGTTGAGTCTATAATAGCTAGCTGTTACAATACAAACTGAGTTGATAACTACAACGTGCACACAACTGATTCAATTGATTGTTTTTTTGTCACATCTGTTAATGATTTGGAATGTTAAAAGAATGTTAAATGTTACTCTATGACATAAAATATATTCTTATAAAATATAATTTGTTAATCTTCAAAAAATTCTCACTTCTTGCTGCTAGAAGTAATAGAAATGCAACATCTTTCTTCTGTGGGAATAGAAAACTGTCCTTTCAATTGTTACCTCAACATTTAATCATGTGGATTTACAAAGATTTACAGTGAACTGTTATGAATTTGCAAGCATGTGCAATGCTGTATGTGAAGCCTGTAAATGTATATAACCGTATGATTGAATGTCTATAAATATCTCTGACTCTAACATGCTCCAGGACACAAGAGTAAAACACACCTAAACATTTAAATGACACAGGAAGCTAAGGTTCATGTTGTCACCAACTACCTGAGTTCTCAGTGTTGCGAAATTAGAAAATAATTCTAAAGGATAGGAACTTTATCTTTCCTTGAAGATTCCATTTATATCTTTCTTTTGTTCTGTTACACACACATGGGCAATTCAGGCATTGGAGGTGAGCCAAAGACATGATTTGTTGTTTTGGCCCAGGAGAGTTCACACAAAATTATGATGACAAATGTAAAAAGTGCATTAGTAAGTATATCCCTTACCATAGCATCTTCGAATAGTCATAGAATGACCTTTTTACATTAGAATGTAAAGATATGTAATGTGATTCCCTTGCTAATAGTGGTCATATGGAATAAAATGAGACATACTAAAATAGGAAAATAAAAGAAATACTAACATTTCATTATAAGCACAATACTGTTTCCACCAGCAAGTTAATTGTTGTCAAATAACAGTCCCAAGCTATATCAATCCTATCCTACCAGACAATTTTCCAATGACTACCATTTTCAATAAGTAAAGAACATTATAGTTATGTTTCAGTTGAAATGTCTTCTTAACATGTTAGCTCCTGTTATCTCTTAACTTACATAAAAGGTTCTCTCTGTTTTTCTTTCTCCTAAAGTTATAAAGAGAAAAATGCAGCTTGTCATGTTACAGAAACACACAAAGCCTTTCCTCCTTAAGACTTTTCCGTTATGTTGAAGCTTCACCAGGTTTAAAAAGCTCTGACACCTCAGACTCCTTTTTAAATTTTTGAATGCAGTTATTTGCATATGCTGTTATAGAACATAACTGCTATAGTCAATCAGCTAACTGTGAATTCAGCAGTGCTGTGATGAAAAGGAGGACATTTAAATAATACATTAAAAACATGTTCATGTCAGATTTAGAAACCATTGTAACACAAATCTGAAACTAGAAATTGCACAAACTATAAATAAAATTTTAACAGAGACATTTTAATGCCTGATCACTTGATTTTAATGGCATAAAAGCTGAGACCTTGTGCAGGTGAATCATAACATGTTCACTAATGCCTGCAGATCTTCTAATACCTCCTGTCACCTCTGTGTTCTTTGCCTCAGGTGAAATAAGCTGGATCAGGTTCAACTGAAACTTGGTTTTTTTTTTTAATGCTTTCCTTTTAAAATCAAAACAAGAAACAACAGTATAAACTTTTTTTTTATTATTATTAGATTTATTTTGATTTTTTTTGTTTTAATTAATCAAATTCAACTATAGCATTTAATTCAAAATTAATTGATACAAACGAATTAACAAATGCTTAATCAATATAATTCAACTCAGTGCATTTTGATTTAATTTGTGTAGCACATTTAACAATGAACATTGTCTCAAAGCAGCTTTACACAGATAATGTGGTGATTAAAAGTAAATATGTTCTTTGTAAGTAAGTTTGTCCCTGATGAGCAACTGTGGCAAGGAAAAACTCCCCGAGATGGCATAAGGAAGAAACCTTGAGAGGAACCAGACTCAAGAGGGAACCCATCCTCATCTGGGATGCACCGAATGTCCATTTGAAGCAAATATACAATTTTGCGGGGTGCAGTGTTGATGATCAGAAGCGAAATGTAGTCCTGAGTCAGTGTAGGAGACTGTTGACATTAACTACAGTCCAATCCATCCTCAAAACGGAGGGGAGAGTGGCAGGGACAGTGGTCACTGGAGCCTCAGGAGCATGTTTACTCGACCGAGAGAGAGAGAGAAAGAGAGAGAGAGAGAGAGAGAGAGAGAGAGAGAGAGAGAGAGAGAGAGAGAGAGAGAAGAGGGTGACAGGAAGAGAAGGATATGGATTATTAAGTGTCCTTATTGTTGTTAATGTCACTGTGCAGTTTGGACTCCGGCAAGACTTGCTATGGCAGCATAGCTAAAACGGAGAACCAGAAGTTAACACAGACATGAGGGATCTCTGGGATAAGAGACGACCCACCACACCACCGTCAACAAACAAAGTGGCTTTGCAAAAATAATATCTAATTAGTATATACATTTTGCATATGTTTATGCCTATAAATGCACTGTATCTCTAATAAGGAAACCAATGGAGATGATGGGTTGAGAGGAATGATGAAATGGTAACTCATCCTCATTTGTGTAACACTCTGTACAGTTATAAATAATTCCCTTCTAAATCTGTGCACTATGGTCAAAACATGCAATTGTGTAACCAGGAAATTCATTACCGTTTTAACATGGTCTATATTGATTGAAGTTTTCAATTGTTCAACGAGGGGAAACTTAAGTGAAAAACTGTTTGTGGCAGTTGTAATGCTAAAGCTCTCAAACTACAGCAGTAGTCCCAAACCATCTTTATGTCTTCTAAGTGTTTACACAGTATGTTGTGTTTTTAGGCTGTTCATGTGGAGTCACCCTGAGTGATTTATCTAAGTAATGAGAACTCCAACCAGAAAGAGGGCATGGATGGAACAGGTCCGGAGAGCCGTAGTGGTCAGAATGTCTCAAGAGCAGCATGTATAACTTGACAAAGAGAGGTAGAGAGAGAAGCAGAGGGGGAAACAGACTGAAGCTGTTTTTTGAATAAAATTTACAAAGAATTAAATGTTTGTGCTTTCAATTTATGAACAGTGAAAGGTGTTGTACGTTTGTGCAAAATACACGTGATGCACTAAACTATTGAAAGTGGTCAAATAGCAAAATCTTTAGTCTGAGTGCTTTCATGATTTATGTCTTGTCTGACGGACGGTAAAGGAACTGAAGTTCCATGTAAAGCGCAGTTGTATAAACACATATATTAAAACAACATGATGAAATTTGATAAAACACTAAACTCAATGCACAAGAATATTTCACAGAAAAAAAAACATTGCTCCTAAATCTTTGTGTGGATGGAAAATTAATGTTTTACCAAATAACCAAGGACAGTGAAAATATTAGTTAGAATAAAAAAAAAATAAAACAAACAGAAACACACACAAAAGAAATGCTTCCTAAAATCCCTACTCTGCCAAATGTTTATAACAGATAACAGAGAAAAGATTACACTGATAGGGTTTTTTATTCTTCCAGCACAGAGTGACAGTCAAAAAGTCTCCTGTTGAAGATTTAGATCTAGTAAAAGTGACTTTATACAAATATATGATCATATAAAAATCTACTGATATTTGAAAATATTGCTAGCAGAAAGTAGAGAATTTGCCTTCTGAAATTTAGAAAATAAAATTATGATAATATATTAGAGAAAAGAGGCTTAATATAAATTCTTCTTTCTTTCGTCTTCTCCCATTAGGGGTCGCCAAAGCGAATCATCCGTCTTCATACCCCTCTGTTCTCTACATCAAACTAAGGCTTAATATAAAGTACAGTTACTTAAAACAAAAGGTAAAAACAGCAGCAGACAGATTTAACAATCTTATACAAATTCTCACTACTTCTTGCTGCAAGTAATAGAAAAGCAGCAGCTATCTTCTGTGAGTAAAGTAAACTGTAATTACATTTGTTACCTTAACACTTAATCATGTGGCTTTACAACTCAACATTTTATACAAACTGGCTTGGAACTGTTATGAATTTGCAAGTATGAGCATTGTTGTACGTGGAGTTTTTAAAAGTCTATAACTATGTAATTGTCTGCCTGTAAATGTCTGTAACTGTAACATGCTTTAGGAAACCAGAGTAAAACACACCCAAACTTTTAAATGACACAAATATCTAAGGTTCATTTTACCACCTTCTACCTGAGTTTTCAGTGATGAGAAGTTGGAAAACATTTATAAAGTTTCTATGTAAAACTTTGCCTTTCTTTCTTTGGTGCTGTTACACCCACTTGGGCGATTCAGTTCTCTGAAGTGAGATAAAGACAGGTGTGTGTGTGTGTGTGTGTGTGTGTGTGTGTGTGTGTGTGTGTGTGTGTGTGTAGAGCTGTTACTAGTCTACTGTGTCTCTACTTGAGATGATCAGCTCAGTGCAATATCTTTGGCTTGAGTACAACTGAAACTTCTTCCTGCATGTTTCTACCTGTCGTGATCCGGCACATAACACACCGGGTTTCTTCCTCTCCCCCATTCACTTGTTCTATGACTGTCTTGAATTGTTCACACCGATATTATACTTGTATTTGATAGTCAGTTTGCCTTTGGGTTGTTTTGGAGGCTATATTTTGTCTAGCTCTTCTTTCTCAATGGGTCAAAAGGTTGTGTTGTAGAAGTCGACTTTATTAATTTCACTCTTTATTGTTCTTCTATTAAAAAATAGAAATGGACACATGTAAACACACATATGCACACACATACTATAAACACCCCACCTCTAATTTCATGGACAAATTTCTTACGAAGTGTCACGTTATGGTGAACTGTGTATGGCACAGTCTTTTCAATGCTTACCATCAACAGTTTTTTAAAAGCATGCATGAATGCTTGAAAGCCAGAATTATTAAATATATATTTGCATAGGTTAATTTATCACAATATTCACATGATGTGGATAGTTTGAATCCCCCCGGTGTTATGTATATAAATTTAATTCAAATAAAGTTCTAACTGCTCCTGAGGGATTTGCATTTGCATGCTCCTTCAACTGCTGCTTAAATTATTTTGTCTCTGGACTCCAGCAACACAGCAGAAAACAAATGTGCTTCTTGTATAACATTCATAATGGCCTAGTTTCAATTAAATACTTTTTCCAATTTCCCAATTATGGTCGGTGTATACGATTAGGGGAAAGTCTCTGTCAAAAGATTATACTGCTGGACAGTAATAGACAGAGAAAAGAAAAAGGAGGAGCTTTAAATAATAATTAAAAAAGATTACAAACATCTAATATGAATAATGAACATCAGCAGGTCAGAATAAGGGCAATGATGCACAGTGACACAAAAAATGCAATGTTTAGGACCTCAAACCAGTATGGCCACTTAATACATTATCTTTTGTCTGTGTGTGTGTGTGTGTGTGTGTGTGTGTGTGTGTGTGTGTGTGTGTGTGTGTGTGTGTGTGTGTGTGTGTTTTATAAATCACTGGTGGCTGAGAACTTGATTGGGCTGTAAAAGAGGCTTAACCGGGCAAGGCAGAGGAACACGTTCCCTCCGATGCACAAGGCTGCTGCTTGTTCTTGTTCTTCTGGCCCCAATCTCAGTCACCCAGTCCCTTCAACCTGTCTGGATAAGGTTTTGCCAGGTTACAGTTGGCCATTGAGATGTTTTAAGACAAGTGCTGAGGTGTGTCTTAAGCATGTAATAACTTGCTCTTGTGCTTCTTCCGTGCGTGTCAATAGATAGTGGCAGATATTTGAGTGCCATGTGTCACTTGGCGAATGTTGGGAGTGAGACAGAAAACAAAAGAGTTAACAGTTGACCTGTTGTCCTGAGAAGAAAATTCACACCCTCTCAGCTTTATTGGCTGGTGTGTGTGCGTGTGTGTGTGTATGTGTGTGTGTGTGTGTGTGTGTGTGTTTGTTTGTGTATATGTGTTTGTGTGTGCATGCATGTGCGTGTTTGTGTGTGTGGTATGTACATATTTACATATGGATATGTGTGTGTGTGTGTGTGTGTGTGTGTGTGTGTGTGTGTGTGTGTGTGTGTGTGTGTGTCTACACACGTATGATTCAAGCTTAAACAGGGAAATACGAATCGTTAACAGGAAGACATAGGCATCTTTTTCCTAGGATCAGATCACATGATGCATGTCCTTATTTGCTGGTTTCATTTTTTTTCATGTAAGCTTCAAATTATGCATTGAAGCAAAAATGATCTTGAATATAGCTGATGCTTCTTGTTATTTATTATTTATTATTATATATTGTCCATGCTGCTTCAGATGTTTTTAATCATTTCAAGGTTTAGAATTCAGTAATTTTGGCTCTTTCTAGTGTATGTTTTTCAAAAAGATGATTTCAAACTCAGTAAAACATCTACAAATTAGTTTAGTTGACTTGTATTTAGTTTATTATAATACTATAATAGGAAAATAGTAGATAAATGTGACTAATTTCAAGATGTTTTCACTTGCAGTGTAATATACTGAACTTATATTGAATAAATTTTGAACTTCCTTCAAAATATAAAATATAGTAATCCCCCGCTTTACCGTGGTTCGGATCTTGAGCCAGTACAGTACTGTATACATAAAATAGCATTTTTGGGGTGGTGTATGTTTATCGTGTTTTCACGAGGGATTACTGTATATAATAAGATATAAAAATCAAATTATATAATAATATCGAATTCAAATGTTTTTCAACCAACCGTATACACATTTTTTTATATACATATCTGAGTTTCAGTTTACCCCAACATGCTAGAGAGATCAACTGCATATAAAGCTCAATGTCTGAGAGTATCTTGTACTTTTTGGTTTACTGACGTCATGTTGTTGGTTTACGGTAAGGACTTATCGCAGGGGATGTATGAGGAATGTTGTGTGTTCTGTTCCTCAGCATTCCAGAAACCGACTTCATGAGACATCTGCTTTCAAATTAAGATTGAAAAGCAGAGTTGACACATTTTAAAATGCACACGTGTCCACAATTTGTTTCCGTGCTCTTCTTGTGCACTGATGTACTAATGGTAATTTAGCATCTGTCAATTGCATCAAATATTTGGTGGTTTTTGAAGTAGACCACATTTTTTATATATTTGAATAATGGGAGGCATACAAAGTAGTGTGTGTGTGTGTGTGTGTGTGTGTGTGTGTGTGTTTGTGTGTGTGTGTGTGTGTGTGAGAGAGAGAGAGAGAGAGAGAGAGAGAGAGAGAGAGAGAGAGAGAGAGAGAGAGAGACGACAAAAAGAGGCAAAGATAAGTGAGTTACCTCATTTGGATATGCTGTGTTTTTTTGCAGTTCAGCGTTTGTGCATGGAAATATGGGCTTGTAGCATTTTCAGCTTATGTAGTATTATTACATGCACTCTCAAATGAACAGAGTACCGAACATGTTTAATTTATGCTGGTGAATTGGTGGTGAATGTAGCATGTCTGCAAATACCCTTCAATTCTGAGTAGTTGATACAGATACAGAGCAAAAGACCTTTGTTTAATGTATGTATCTATGTCAATTAATGATGATAATAGACACATTTTACAATGTTTTTGTAATAGATTTTTGAAAAGATTATCAAATGACCCAGTGGCCTGTTTTTACACATAAGCTCGAGGGAGTATTGCCATGTGCTAAAAACATGTTTCAACTTGTAAGGTTTTGGCAAACAAAAATTGGCTTTGGATTTGCTCAGCAGCTTGTAGAGAGAAAAAAAGAGCAAAAGAGCCAATGATCTGAATTAACAGCGTCAATATTTGCCAGTTTCAATTGGCAAGAGCTGCTGTCACCTCGCACTGAACATAACACAGTCTCATAGCATGTTCATCCTTTTTTTTTTACAGCTGACTCTCAACCAGGCTATATACTTTCTATATTTCTATCATTCATTATCCTTCTTTCTCTTTTTCTACATAATGTTTTTTCTATTTATCTGTCTCTTACTCCTCAGTTTTAATGAATCCCCTTACTTTCCCCACTATCTTTGTCCTTTCCTTTTTAATGCCTATGTCACTCTCAAGCTGTGTGTTCATTCACAACAAACCATGTGTCATGGCTCTCAGTATCCCAGAACGCCTTGGTGCAGAGTGGAGCATATGGTTAAAGGCAGGAGGAGGAAAGGGCATGTGATCATACGGGTCTGTCGCGCTGTTTGCAGTGTAAGCATGCTGCATGAAGTGATAACATCTTCCCAGGAAAGCTTCTCCAAAAACAATGCTCTTCAACACAATTTTTTCTGGGGCTAGCCTATAGGCTGGATCATACACCCACATACACACTCAAACAAACACACATTTAGAGGGAAAAGAAAAGAAGCAGCATACACAACAAAGTGGAAAACGGTTACTCTATTGACATTAGCAAGGACTCAGCTGTGTTTCTGTGTTTAGCCCATATATTGGCACGCTGTCTTGAGGGCATAACTGGTCAAATAGTGTGCATGAGCCACACCACCTTTACATAGTGCAAATAGGATGCGGTGTGCTTGATGAGCTATTGCTGAAGAGAGACTGTTGGCTGAAGTTTGTTGATATACATGGGGCTTAATGTGAAGGTGAGGCCCACCCTCACCTAGGCAAGCCTTAAAAGAAGTTTGCATTTGCATCTTATTTCCCTGACATCCTGGTGGGTGTTAAGTGGGTAACTACCTATATCTCTCAGGGGAGGAAGAGAGAGAGGGAGAGAGAGAGAGAGAGAGAGAGAGAGAGAGAGAGAGAGAGAGAGACTTTCCCCACTATTAAGTAAATAGACAGAACAAACAGATCGGAATCTCATATCCTAGGAGAACTGTTAACTGCTAAGAAGTTAATCGTAAAAAGTTGGGTATGAAATAAATTAATTTAATTCCACATTCCTCGCTTCTTCCAATTACTTACCATCAAAACTTATTTTTTCTAACTGTGTTTTTTGTCTAATAAAAATGTTTGACAAAAAGAAAACCTTTGGATAACTTGATTATATATTACCTAAAATAACAACTAACGGTCACAATACCTGTTCCCAATAAAGTTTTAGTCTGATTCCTTGTTGTGAAATCTTTTGTGACTAGTGTCTATGTCCGGAGAGGATTAGCCGTGGTTCCATGAATTTCCATCGGCATGTTATTGAAACAATTATACTGGCAAGGATGTTTATGGATGTTTAAGGGTTCTATGGCTCTGTAGCATTTTCCATTCAAGTGTTGTTGATAAATGTTGGCCCAATAGAAATCTAAGAAGTTCCTTCACCTTTGAATCTTCCAAACCAGTAGCAAAGTCTTTTATGATGACACCAGGAAATTGCATGAGAATATTGTTATGCTGTATTTTTATATGGACCACAAAGTTAGCATCAGGATGAACTAGAACTCCAACTGCAAACCAGAACTTCTGTGCCTGACCTCACATGCTCTTGTGGCTGAATTCAAACAAATCCTCACAGCAACACAGTGGAAAACCTTCCCAGAAGAGTGGTGGTTATTGTGGTGGTAACACCAAAAATGAAAATGAATACAATAGTCAAATTGCAAATATGAGTGTTCTGGTCAGGTGTCCACAAATATTTGATTATACAGTTTAAATGTAATTTAAATACATTTTTGTACCTAACATTTTAACCTATAGCATATCTCACAAAAGTGAGTACACCCCTCACACTTTAGCAACCATTTTAGTACATCTTCTCTAGGGACAATTCTATAGAAATGATATATTTTAGAGTAGTCAATGTGCAGTTTGTATAGCATTACAGATTAACTGTCCTCTGAAAATAACTTAACATACAACCATTATTGTCAAAATAGCTGCAAACAAAAGTGAGTACACCCAAAGCGATAACAGCTGTACATCGTGTAACCATGCAAAGCTGCATGTTCTATTCATCATGATCATGTTTTTGTGTGCTTGACAGGACCATACACATTTGTGTATCTTTATTAGAGCGGTT
This sequence comes from Silurus lanzhouensis, assembly GCA_039877035.1. Classification (NCBI taxonomy): domain Eukaryota; kingdom Metazoa; phylum Chordata; class Actinopteri; order Siluriformes; family Siluridae; genus Silurus; species Silurus lanzhouensis. Next base: position 5,634,058 of record JBCEWE010000214.1, on the reverse strand, counting down.
AAAATGTGGTGCTTTTAGGACAATTCTCTCATACTGACCACTAGATGTTCAACATGGCACCTCAAGGCGAAGAACTTTCTGAGGATATGAGAATAAGAATTGTTGCTCTCCACAAAGACGGCTGAAGCTATAAGAAGATCAGTAACACCCTGAAACTGAGGTACAGTACAGTCGCCACGGTCATACAGAGGTTTTCCAAGACGGGTTCCACTCAGAACAGACCTCTCAAGGGTCATGAAAGAAGCTGAGTCCTCATTCTGTGCATCATAATACAGAAGCATGAGTAGTGCCAGCATTGCTTTAGAGGTTGCAGAAGTGGAAGGTCCGCTTGTCAGTGCTCAGACCATACGCCACACACTGCAACAAGTTGGTATGCATGGCCGGCCGTTGTCCCAGAAGGAAGCCTCTTCTGAAGCTGGCTCACAAGAAAGCCTGCAAACAGTTTGCTAAAGACAAGCTTTCCAAGAGCATGTATTACTGGAATCATGTCCTAATGTCTGATGAGAGTGAGATAAACTTATTTGGCTCAGATGATGTCCAGCATGTGTGGCAACGCCGTGGTGAGGAGTACCAAGAAAATTGTGTATTGCCTACAGTCAAGCATGGTGGTGGTATCATGGTCTGGGGCTGCATGAGTGCTGCTGGTACTGGAGAGCTGCGAATTGTTGAGGGAAACATGGATTCCAAAATGTACTGTTACATTTTGAAGCAGAAAATGATACCAATCTGTTCAGAAACTGGGCCTAAGGGCAGTTTTCCAACATAATAACGACCACAAACACAGTTTAGACACAGTTTTGACATGTTCACCTATGGTGTACTGCTATACAAGCTGCACATTGAATACTCTAAAATATAGGCAAGCTTCATTTCTGTAGTATTGTTGTTAATAGTAGGCTAGTAAAAGATATACTAAAAGAGTTGATGAAATGTGAGGGTTGTACTCACTTTTGTAAGATATTGTATTTTTATATTTTCGGTTGGATTGTAATATATTCTGTGCTATTTTAAAAATGTTTGAATCAATTACAAAACAGTAGGGATGTCATTAGGGCTGCAGCTATTAATTATGTTAGAAATCAAGTATTCTACAGATTACATCCATTGATTAATTGAATAATCGGATAAGAAGTACTTTTTCTTCATTAAAGAGCAATACTAAATATACAAGAGAATATAAAACGTCTCTTTAAATTAACAAATAATTTGGTTATTTTTTAGGAATATTAAAATTTTTATTGCTGAAATTGCAATCTATAAAAACTAAGCCCATTTATTGCATTTAACTGCCATATAACATCAAAATGCAAATACAAATATATCAATAAAAATCATAAATAAAAATATTAAAATCAATTTCAAATTACTTTCGATAAGATAAACGCACTGTATGGTGTTTTATTTATGTTTTATTTTGAAATTATCCCAAACTTTGAAAATTTCTTTTGTGTTCTTTGGCCTGAATTTTCTCCTTTTTCCTTGCTGTTTCTCTCATTTACTAAATTTTTTATTCTGCAGTGTCTTCTGTGTTTATCTGTCCAGGGGTCTCATTTCTAAAGATGGCATATGCCAAAACAAGGCTAAAACTTGTGCACATCACTTTCCACTCAAAGTTTGTGATTTATAAAAGAGACAGTGTGCACCTGTAAGTTAACTCTGAGCCCTGCATACACACTATGTGGAAACACAGAAGGTGACTTTTCAAGCACCATTTTGTGAGTACGCCACGTTTATAAATGATTTGCCTTGATGCTTTTTTGTATTTGAATTACACAAGTTACTCGAGGAATCATTTTAGCTCTACTCCTATCCCTTAGCCCTAGCCATACATTATGGTGGCCAAATTCACCATTTTATTGTACAGGTATGTGAATAACAGTCCAAATACATACATTATACATACAACCTCTATTTAAAAAAAAGTTGTGACACTGTGTACAATGTAAATAAAAATAGAATGCAATGATTTGCAAATCTAGAAAACATATCAAATGTTTTAACTGAGGAAATGCAACGTTTAAAGGAAAAAATAAGATAATTTGAAGAAAAAAACGGGGCAAAAAAAATTCTTGAAAATGTAAGTACTAATAAAATTAAGCAGTTGAAGAAACATTTTGCAACAAATAAGGTTAATTGACAACAGGTCAGTAAGATGATTTGGTATATATAGTGTATCTTTTAGAGTCTCTCAGAATTAAAGATGGGCAGAGATTCACCTGTAAAAGACTTACAAATTGTGGAACAATTTCAGAATAATGTTTCTCAACATAAAATTGGAAAAAAGTTAAATATCTCATCATATATAGTATGATGAATATATTATGATGAAAAGTTTCAAAGGATCTGGAGAAATATTTTTGAAATATTAGATGCATGTGATCTTCAAGCCGTCAGTCAGCACTTTTCACTGAAACATTCATGATTCTTTAATGGAAATCACTGCACGGGCTCCTCCAGAAATCATTGCCTGTGAACAACATTTGCTATGTCATCCACAAGTGCAGGTTCTCCCTATCATGCAAAGAAGAAGGCATGTGTGAACATGACACAGAAATGTCGCTAAGCTCAGAGAGGACTGAGTCAAATTATTCTGTGGTCAGAAAAAATCTGAATTTTTTTGTTTTTTGGAAACTATGAATACCACATTCTCCGGACTAAAGAAGAGAGGGACCATTTGGTTTGTTATCAATGCTCAGTTTAAAAAGCCGCTTCTCTGATGGTATGTGAGTGCATTAGTGCCTGTAGAATGGGCAGCTTGTATATTTGGTAAGAAACCATCAGTGCTGAATGGTATATACAGGTTTTTTGATTATACTGTAAAATGACTGTCTTGCTTTCTGAAGTCCATAACTTGTGCTCTAAATACAAGTGTAGTGATTGTCACATATTTTGTTTATAGCTAATGTAATGTGAATATTTAGGTTGTACAGTAGTCTACAGCATCTCAACTATGCAGAAATTCGGAAGCAGGCTGTTTGTAATAAATTAACCCATCCATTAAAAATTACAACATAAAATCATTCCACTCCTGCCTAATGATTAGTATAGTAAATAAAAAGTTCGAAGGCAAAGCTGCTTCTACCTTGACACCACAAAAAATTGGGGGGATTACAGTTTTTTTTATTTTTTTTATTTTACTTCGACTTAATGTTATAAAAGTACTACTAGAAAACTTGCAAAAACTAGAGGCAAGCATAATGATTTTGTTGAATAATAAGTATAATGATAGACTTTTAGACTTTTTTGCCCAAATGTTTTTTTGTGTGACTGCACGAAAAAAACTTTGTTTGAATATGTTTTAGAAATAGTACAAGTGTATTCGATTCAGTTTTACCATCAATGAGCCTCAGGCATTGTAAAGGGTGTGTGTTCATGTTTCTGCACATGTGTGTGTGTGTGTGTGTGTGTGTGTGTGTGTGTGTGTGTGTGTGTGTGTGTGTGTGTGTGTGTAACAGCATAATTTTGCAGGGTGTACTTCATGGGTGTTGGTTGGTTTGTGTTTCTAAAAAACAAGTGTATAATAGCTAATATATCTTTTTTTTACACATTGTTTTATGTACATTGTAATGTATGGTGTTTTATAAGGGCTGGCTTGAAATGAACTTGGAGTTGCCCGTTGTCATTTTCTCTTAGTTAAGAAATATATGTTGTGGAGGTTTTATTAAGCAGTGGGAAGTGAAAATACTTTTCTCAGTCACTGTCTTATGCAATATCCTTTAGAAAATCATCTTGTCACTGTACTGTGTCAGTGTTCACATTGGTCTATATTGCCATACACTAGTAAATATATTCACAGTTCAATTTTTATTGTGAACACAATGGAAAGGCATCGCTTCTCCTTCCAGGAGGGTAAAGAAATGATGTCATTGTATCTTATGATTTTCTGTGGCTAGAACTCATCCAACAACTTGAGTGCAAATGTAAACACTGAACTAGCTCAAGCAAGTGTTCCTTTGGTGATGTACACGTCTGAGAGCGTGTGTCAGTGGTGGTTGTTGGGGGGGTTCTTCTGTGTAGTTTATGTCACTATGTTTGTCATTTGAAAGCTGTAACTAAATTTTATACTTTTAAAAGAGCTGCATTTGCTTATTGCCCTAAAAGTTGTGAAGGCTTAAATGTCCTGCGTGTTGTTAACTGTCAAGAATTTACACATCTGCCCCTTTCGAACTTTTAGTATTTTTCAAGGCAAAGCATATGCAAATTAACCCAGGAGGTGCAACTTGATAGCAGCTGCATGAAGACATTTCTGCTTTTCAGTCGTGGCTTGCAAATGCATGTTTAAGATAAAAAATAAATCACATGCTGCTGCAAATCAATGCATAGACAGTTCTGCATTCAAGCACCCATTACTGAACACTACTCCTCAACAATCAGGTACCACCCAAATAAGGATGGGTTCCTTTTTTTGCTCTGGTTCCTCTTAAGGTTTCATCCTCACACTAACTCAAGGAATTTTCCCTTGACACTTTCACCACTGGACCCCTCATTAAGGATAAATTTACAAGGAATAAACTTATAGGCACTAAACTAATACATTCCAACTTCATAGCCTCTTTATCTCTAAACAGCTGCTTTGAGACAATATCCATTGTTAAAATCACTGTACAAATAAAATTGAATTGCTACATTTATTTGAATACATTTTAATTGTAAGAAATGTATTCACATAGAGAAATCTAAGAAATTATACTCAATCATTCATCCAAGTTGAGAATTTTCTTTGCTTCATTTTTATTTTATTTTATTATAATTTTTTTATTGTTTTACAGGGTTTTAATGTTTTACCTATCAGGAATCGTGCTTTAGTATAGTTCCACATGTCAGGCACACTGCTTGCCATGATTCGAACTTTTTGTGAAGAGTAACAAATTGCATATCTTTAGAGTACAGGCATTTAATGTCTATCTGAATGTTACTTAAGTTTTTTAATCTGTCAGATTTTATTTTGATTATATCATTGAATAAGCACCGACATACAAAAAAATTGTATTCAATTATAATAAAATAAATATTTATTTCCTTAATTAATACACTTACTATTCCCTCTTGATTGTACATTTATAGGGTGCAACCACATTTTACTTTTCAATGTTAGATTACCAATATTTTTATTTTTACATATTTTGTGATCTTAAGCATGAATGATGCATGTTTGTGCACTCTATAATGTGATCCTTGCCTCTTACAATTGATCATTTTAGAAGCAGATTGTGGATTAAGCCTACTGGAATTACACTTGATCCTGGTATTTTGAGAAACCCCCTTAACACCACTGGGTATCATTAAGAATGGGTTCCCCTCCCTTTTCGCAATGCATAATAGCTTCTCTTTAGAGTTTGGTTTCAACAGAAAGTGGTTCCCCATTTCATTTACAGTGCAAGTGAGAGTGAGATGGTAAACCTGCTTCTAGGCTTTAGGCTGGAAATAGTTTCTGATCTGTCATAAATAATTAAAGAGCAACGATTCACTAAAACAAGTAAAAGGAAAACAGGTTACTAGACTGTATCAATTCTTCTCTGTGGGGTGGTCTTTACCACTTCAAATGCATGACCTGTACTAAAAGTTCAATACAGCTGCAGCAGTGGTCTTTAGGGTACAGCAATGTTCTTCATTTCTTTTTTGCAGAAATCACCATCTTAATATCACCATCTCAAAATAAAGTCGCCTAATGTGCAGGAATAAGGGGTCTGGGACACTTTTTTAGATCTGAATGAGAAAGCAGGAATGCATCAAAAGCAAAAATAATCGCCGTGTAAGCCAGAAGGATGGTAATACATAAAATATATTACTGAAATGTCGTTTTAGCCTCTGCCAGATGATCAGAGACTCACAGGCACCACCAGGGTCCCGCTAATTCCACCTGCTCGCTGATTGGCCATCTTTGTTTACCGCGCTGATGGGCCAATTAGAAGTTGAAACCCTATTAGTCCCCGCCCCTCAGGTGTAACCCAATCCGATGCCCTGTCACAGGTAAAACCGGCCCTAAATTTTGAGTATATCCAAAAAAGCAAGAAAAGCTAACAAAACCCGTTCTCTCGCCGACAGCCGCAACGGTAACCCTCATTCTCTCGTTCCTCTGCTTGGAAGAAGACGGGTCGGATATACAGTACCAACTAGAAAGTCCAGTCCGACCAAAACGAGATGTCACAGGAGCATGACAAGTAAGTGTGTGTACAGATGAGGTCCGTTACAGGACTCGAAACATTTGGAGCAGCTGTCACGAGAAACGCTTCGTACGGACTGAAATGTAGAAAACCTTTATTATTATGTTTTTGAGTTTTTAATTTTTTAATTTTATTTTTTACACCCAGACGCCTTTTAGGGAATATTTGGAAACTTTTAACATGTTGCTTTTTTAAAGAAAGAAAAAGAAAGTCTCATTAAATGGAAAGAGTTGAGAAGTTCGCTATGGACTGCGGAGTTTCGGCTTCGCTCCACCTGTCGTGTTCAGACCCGCGCTGCTCGTGTACTACGCGCGCGCACGCACGCGCGCACAGGTGTACTGCACCTGCCGCGCGAGCTCCTCCGTGCGCTTTACCTCTTTTCCGTCCTTGCTTTTTTTTTTCACATAACATTACAGTTGTCATCGCTTTTTTTTTTTTTTTTTACCTTAAAACTTACACAGCAGTTACCAAAAACGTTCTTATTTCTATGTTGTAGTTATTACTGTTTTAAAGCACATTGATCCAGGTTTGAAACTATTTCCCATCACTTTAAGCCTTTTGACAGACTTGTGATCGCTTGATGACAATTTATGGAGTTTATAACTCATTCACCCGGCTGTTTGTTTTTATGTGGTTTCATCGGTGGGGTTTTTTTTCTCAATTTTTCAGTGCGGAGTCTGTTGACTAATGAAATCGTACACCTTTTAGGCGTTGGCTGTTTTTTTTCCAGACAACAAATTGTGTCTAAGCCCTTTGTAAATTCGAGAAAATGTCGAAAATCTAAACCAATTTGTAGAGCAAATGGTCAGAATGACGTTTTGTTTGTTGGGGTTTGTCGCTTTGTTGGCCTTAAAACACAGCCAAGCAAGAAACAATTACTCAGGGCAGGATTTGAGGTCATGTGACATTTTAGTTGCAAACAGTATGTCTTACGTAAAGATTCAGGATCCATTCTGGCAAAACATGAATTTTAAACAAGTTTTATATAATTAATCGATACTCTCAAGAACAACATTGCCAGGCCAATGTGTGTTTGAAAGAATTTGTCACTAAAATTTGTTTACTTCTGGTTCCAATTCCTCGCAGGCTTGTGTATGATTTAAATGTGTCCTCCTGCATGTCTCCTACCACATTCAAAGCAATTTCATATCTAAATAGTTGTTTACAATAACACTAACAGACCTACATGCCATTTGATTGTGTACTTACTTTGAAATATCATATATAAAGTACAGTAAAGTGGTTAAAAAAAAAGCTGTTTCCTTGGAATCCTGGCAGAAACTTTTCTTATTTTTTATTTCTCCACCGGGATATAGTCAGGATACGGTTTAAAGCCTATCATTACCCATTTCACACATGATCAGCCCTGTTGTTTTTAGTAGCGGGATTTCGTTCCCACTCAGGTTTTTATTGTCCCAGGATAACGGATCTATCAGGTTGCAGTGTTAAAATCAAACAACTGGAGCTGGAGTGGGGGTTAAAGAATCACACAATTAGTTATCAGATTACTGCTAATCCGCGTTGCGTCAACAATTATCCTATAAGGACGCGCCAGTGTTTCCATGACTATGTATTATAATATTGGCTTTGTGAATCAAAACCTCTTCACTTTAGAATGGCACCAATGAAGTCTTTCAAGGACCTATTCATTTACTGCTTTCAAACTTGGAGTAATTATTACTAAACTTTTAAACTTCCTGTCAAGAACGTAATCTTTCCAAGTTTCCAAAGAAACAGAAACAAAGCTGCAGTGTGGGGAATGTCTGTTTGAAGGTGTCATTTGTAATCTCCTCCCTTCACCGCGTAGATATAATTACTCCCAGTTTAAAACACACACTGTTTCATTCTAGTTAATTAAAACGCTTTCTAAAAAAATAGGTGAGTCAACTGCAGAAAACGTCTCCTGGTAAATAATAGCTACAAGTGTAGTAAAAGGAAGTCAAAGAGTAAAAAGAACAATATGCCTTTGCATTGGGTGATGGAAAAAGGCTTTGTAATGTCAAGGAAGATCATTCTGTCAAGATTGTCAACAGCCACCCAATGAGGAACTACGATCTTTGTCGATCATACTGGAAGAGCCAGGAGAGCATCTAGTCAGACAGGAAGTGACCGAGATTTATTCCACATTCAGATGGGTTTACCTTAGCTCACTATTATAAAGAAAACCTTTAACTGCTTTATGTACAAGATATATCATCATTTGTCACTGTCACTTCACTGTTGCCCAACCAAGCTGGTATAACTTTAGTTTACTTTTTTTTGTTTGTTTTTTGTTTGTTTTTTTTTCACGTTCAGTCACTTGAGGTTTTTCTTTAGCCCATTCTTTACACAAGTGTTTTCTTGTGTAAAAAGAATTAGACCTCGACAGATGACTAATAGTGTTGTTTCCCTCATATCCATCTCTGTATCACTCACAGCAAGCGGGCAGTGCTGGTGCTACAGAATGATCCAGCCTACAACCAACGTCGTGCCTTCACTAGTGAAGATGAAGCATGGAAGTCCTTCCTGGAAAACCCTCTTACAGCTGCCACCAAGGCCATGATGAGCATTAATGGAGATGAGGACAGTGCTGCTGCACTAGGCCTTCTTTATGATTATTACAAGGTAGGAGGCCTGGGCTTATATGTATTAACACTTGTCACTGATTTATTGATTGAGTTATCAGCTTTGTCTCATTTATGTAAAGGAATTTACCAGAGCCCATAAGCAAAATTTAATATATAAAACTTAGATACATTTAATACACTGGCAAATAGCTGATCGTGACAGTGTTAAAACATGTATCAAGTCAGTGGTTGGTCAGATACTGAAATCCATAAAATGTAGAAATCTGTTCTCAGTACATTCAACATGAAAGACACAACTGTATATATTTACAATGTTCTGAAATACCAAAATGAAAAGATAAAGATAAATTATTTAAATAAATGTATTGTAATAAAATGTGTATGTATTTAGTACATTGTTAGTCTATAGACTCTCTTAAACATTCAGAATTAGTCTGATTAGAATTGTGAAATGTAATCTGACATCCCATACTGATATTATAGACGTAGCTCACTGATAAAGATAGGGCAGTGAATATACTGTATGTCCACTGGATTAAACAACAGGTCATCTATAAAGATAAAGCTGTGTGTAGTTCAGCTTTATAGAGGCTGTGTTTGCCTTCCACAGGTGCCACGGGAAAAGAGGACAATATCCCAGCCAAAGACCGACATCCTAGGCTCTGATGTGGATCCCAACAAAAGGTGACGTATTTTTGTTCAAAGCAGTGGTTATGGACGACCCTTTTGTTATCTTTGCTGTTGCGTGATGTCTGCGTTCCTCTTCAACAGGAACCTCATGGCACCTATCCCAGAGGCCTCAATGACATCGGCTGAGAGCAGGATCCAGGTTCTCAAAGGGGTCCCACTGAACATTGTGCTCCCTGGGAACCAGCTGGTGCAGGACAAGAGAGCGCTTTTCCCCTCACCCGACACCACAGTCACAGTGTCAATTGCTGCTATGCCCAATTACCCTGTAAAGACTGAGGAGCCATCGCATGCTTTCTCTGTCACCGTGCCGAACCCACACTGCTCTGAGCCCGAGGGTCATTCAGTGGTGTTCGAGCGTCAGCTCGCCCACAATCAGTTCAGTCCCAACACACAGCCTCGAACACCCGATTCGACTTTCCCTGAGACCTTCAAGGATGGGGGTCAGGAGGTAGGTTGACGTTCCCATTATTTTTTCAATCACTTATTGTTTCCTTCCCTCACTACCTTGATTTTGGTTCGTCTGTTCTCACACAAAGCCCCCTACTTCAATCCACATATAATGTCACCTTTACGGCAAAACTCTAGAGCCTGGCAGTGTACTGCTTGTAATGTTATTTGAACATAGCCAGAAAAGCGGCTAACATGTCATTATGCCATTGTCTCGCTGGCACAATAAAGTGCTGTGTTTTCCTGCTGCACAAAAGCCAGGGCCTTCTCTCAGTGACTCTTTTTTCTCTCTCTCTCTTTTAAACTCTCTCCTAGTCTGTATTAAAACCTAGGTTATGGAGGGGCGGGGGATTATTAGAATGCCCAACAAAACCCTGCACACATAGATAGCATAGGGGGAAGCTCTCTTTTTGTTTGCCCTGTGGTTGCAGGCTTTGCCTGGCTGCAAGCAAGGCCACGGTGTGGCTGTTTGCGCTGAAGCCGGGCCCTCTCGGACACTCTTTTGTGCTCCACAGGTGTTCTCATTCCCAGGGGATCTCCAGTTACGGATGGCCTCCATTGCACAAGAGGACTATCCCGCCTTCGACACCGTGTCAGGGTAAGCCATACTCCCTGCCTCACTCCAGAGAAACCCCCTTGGGAGTACACAGATTATGTCAGACAACTTTGTAAAGATATTTCCTAAATGATGCTCTGTTGTGATAAAAGCCTACAAGCAAATAATGAGAATAGTCCTCTTGTGACCGTAAACCTTTAGCAAAAATGTATATACATTCATTTCATATCCAAATAATGTAGTGTTCTGGGTGTCACTGTGGTTACACGTGGAACTTCAATGTAGCTGAATTTGACTGGTTTTGTCTATCTTTTCCAGTAATAATTTTGAGTATACACTGGAAGCCTCAAAGTCCCTCCGTCAGAAGTCAGGTGATGGCACAATGACATACCTCAACAAGGGACAGTTCTACCCTATCACTCTAAAGGAAACAGACAACAGCAAAGTTCTTCACCACCCCATATGCAAAGTCAGGGTAAGTGTTTGTCTATTTGTTTGTTAAGCAACTTAGAATTGAAACTTGAATTCTGTCATGAAAATATGTAAACCTTTTACCATTTTTTTTACAGAGTGTTGTAATGGTAGTGTTCGGTGAGGAGAAGTGCAGAGATGACCAGCTCAAGCATTGGAAGTATTGGCACTCCAGACAGCACACAGCCAAACAGAGATGCATTGACATCGGTAATTATATTCCCAGAGCCCATGTTTCCTTCATGACTCACCTGTGCTGGGAAAATCAATGACACTAGTTTATACCATTATTTTCTATTCAGGACAAGATAAAAACAAATAGAGTTTCGAAAGGGTGTTTGCAAATGTTTCCAAACATGCACACTTGTGCCTGATTCATGATAAAAGTCCATTAACACATAGCAAAAGTATCATATATATAAGACTAAAAGTTATGCATTTGAGGTCACTATGGAATAATAACATACTTAAATGTTCAAAGCTCATTTGACCAAATATTAACTAAGGCCTTTAGGTGATGCTGCGTAATAGCCTCGGAGAATGCTCTATAGATCAAAGATGAGAGCCATATTACAGTGGAAGTGGGTGGGGGAAAAGGGGGTGGAGGTAGAAAGAGCTTAATGATCCTGTTTGTTTACCATCTACAAACTGTGCTCCAGTGAATGGGGGTAGCAGGTAAACAATGCAACATGACAAACTGTCTGAATCGACCTCGAAAAGGAGAGCTTGACGTTAGCTCACTCAATTCAAAACACAACAAAGAAGACAGTGTCTTACAGACTCTTACTGAGTCTGTTGATATCGAAACAAAACAAGGATTTTTGTCCTTAGAGGGCTGGGTAAAGTTTGGTAATTTAGTAATTACTTGTCATAAAGTAGCTGCAGTAATCGGATATAATAGAGATTTCATGGTCTTATTGGTGTACAATAAAATTCTTAAGATTAATAAAAAAAACAAAAAAAAACAAGAACACATGAAGTATATGGAGCTGGTCCTGTATTACCTGCCTAATATTAGCGGCTTACAAAACCAGTGGTGGCTGTTTTTCTTCTTTTCTTCCTTATTGTACTATATAAACTCTTAGCACCTTTTCATGTCTGTTTTGTCTTTTCTTTCACAACTTCAACCTTTCCTCTCTTCTCCTGATCCTTTAGTGCTAACCTCAGCATTTTCTTCTGTTCACAGCTGACTACAAAGAAAGCTTTAATACCATCAGCAATATTGAGGAGATCTCTTACAACGCTATCTCCTTCACATGGGACATCAATGAGGAGGCAAAGGTAAGCTTTAGAAAGCATTTTCAATTATCTTTTGGTTTCAGTTGAAAGTTAAAAGTCCGATGCAAAATCAATAGCTGTTAATAAGCATTTCAATTCCACCAAATGTTGCTTAAGAATCTCCCTATTGTTATTTTAATATCAAGCACTTAACTTCATGGTGTTTTTTTTTTTCCCCCAAGTGTGAATCGAAGGTTAGTAATAAGAATAGAGTGACAATGCAGATACTTGTTCTTATGCATGTTCTGTCCTTTTGCTATGTGGCATCACATCAGTTTGAGATTTGTAGAGAGATTAGACTTTATTTTGTTAGTTCAGGTTACAGTCTAGTAGTCGGTCAAATGTTTACGGTGCAGTAAAATATTTAGCTTTTATTGAACCATTCTGTTGCCATATTAGTGTGTTTAACAGACCTTACTTGGCTCTTAAAATAAACCTGACCTTTAGAAAAGCAGGCCTATGTAAGAGATTTATACTCAAAATAGACAGTACAATGTCAGGCACATTGTGATTACTCAAACAATGGCTGTCGTTCAGGCAAAACAAACCAAGTGCCTAGTTTCTTCTGGTTTGAAGGGTGTAATTAGGAGTGAATATGAGCAAGCGAGTGCTAATCAGGGAGTTTCCATGGCTTATATTGTGTTTTGGTTTTATGTGTGTTTTTATTAAATAATACTTTACCTAGGTTTTTTTTTTTATTATAGTCAAATAAGCATTATTAAAAAAAAGAGAGAAAATACAAATTCTTCTTTTCTTTGGTCAGTGAAGGGTAAAAGCTTGTGTGAGACAGTAAAGTTGTGCTTGTGGGTGTGTTAGAGTGTTAGTTATTAAGAATTAGTTTGCAACCCATTTGACCTGTCAGCACTATTGTATGCTAAGGTGATGCGCCAAGAGGATATGTTTGGGTGAGACGCAGCACTGCCCAAAAAAGAATGAGGAAACGTAAAGAAAAGTAGAGAATCCAAGACCTTAAACCTACCACTGACAGTTTATGGAATCCAGCTCAACAAGTATATCAAGACAAGTCTTGTACAACCTGTCACTCATCAAGTAGCTTTTTGACTTTTTTAATCCACACTACTGGCTGGTCGAACTTCTTTTCAGCCTTAAATAGTCAGTGACAGAGTTTTCTTTATAGTCTGAAATCACCATCACCATCTCTTGTAGGTTTATAAGTGATAGTGTTAATGAATCGTCTAAAATGCATTTTATGTGGCGTGTCGTGCTGAAAACCAGGATGTAGATCACAAGGTATGCATGTGGTCATACGATACTCATCCGTGTGCTCTAGAGTGCTCTCTGTTTGCTCTGTGTATATCTGTGTTTGTGTGCGTGCATGTGTTTGTGTGTATGTGCGCGTGTGTGTGTGTGTGTGTACAAGACACAAGAGAGAAAGATGAAGTGATAGGTGAATATATTCACAATGCAGTTCTTTTTTGTTTGAATTCATTGAAAGAAGTACAGAAAACGTGAATTATGGCATTAATTATGAAATCTTACTCTTTGCTCTGTCAACTGAAATATTGACTCGCCTGTGTACAGACACAAAGTAATTATAAAACAGGCTCGATGATGGAGAAAAAACACACATCTAAGTCAGTTGTGCCCCCTAGTGGACATTTATAAAATAGCCTATAATCAAATAACGCTCTGATTTCAAGTCACCGTTTTAAAAATTCTATTTTATCTTGCTTAGACTTTTTAATCCTTAATTGTATTATTACTTGTTTAACTAGAAAATATAACTTTTACAATCCCCCCCCCATTAATATTATGATGTATGTCTGTCTAAGAAGAACATTTAAGAATTGTTTGCGACTATTAATATATCACACATTTAAGCATATTGAATCAAGAGTTATTGCGCCTTAGCCAAAAGGGGGCGACATATACCAACTTTTGCTTCTGTATCTGCGCTCTGTGTTACTCTTAAAACAGCTATAAATAACTACAGCAAGTCTTTATAGCATTTTGTATACAAATTTTAGAATAAAAAAACAATATAATTTCAAATACTTTATTGAATAAATTATATGTTGAATAACATTTGGATGTTTAGAAGTGTGCTCTCTGTTAACAATATACCCAATATGACCCAAAAGCTTAATGATCACCACAGTCATATTGTACTGTATCATAAGCTGCAGATGTCTTTTCATGGATAATTTCTTCTCCACCGTCTTTAGATCTTCATCTCGGTCAACTGCCTGAGCACCGACTTTTCCTCTCAGAAGGGTGTAAAGGGTCTCCCGCTGAACCTGCAGATCGACACATACAGCTACAACAACCGCAGCAACAAGCCTATACACCGTGCCTACTGCCAGATCAAGGTATTCTGCGACAAGGGTGCAGAGAGGAAGATCCGCGATGAGGAGCGCAAGCAGTCACGCAGGAAGGGCAAATGTGCTGAAGTGAACCCAAACATGGCTGCCTGTGAGTGTGGACATCTTTACGTCATTTTTCCATTCTTGATAATGAGATAATCAATAATAACATATATTATAACGCACAAAATAGTTGGGGCAGATTATTTGTCATGGACAATGGTTTTGTGGGTTTTGTTTGCCTTTTCAACTAAAGACAAAGACTCTAATGTTTATATGTATATGTGATTACTTTCTAGATGTGGATGCCAAAATGCCTCTGATGCACAAGCGTAGTGATATCACCGTATTTAAGATGATGACAGATCTGGAAACTCAGCCCGTCCTCTTCATTCCTGACATCCACTTTGTGAATTTCCAGCGCCATGTGAGTAACTTCGTGTGTCATCACGTGTCCTCTTCCTCCTAAAATCTTGTTTCTAAGTAACTGTTCATCATCAGTGCATTAGATATATGATCATGTACACTAAAGAATTTACACACAAACCATCATCAAACAATCCAAGAACATCATTGAATATGGTGCATGTATACAGTTTGTAATACATTTTTTGAACTGAGCAATTTCTGTGACAGCAGACTTAAATGAGAATAAGACTTTTTCCATGATCATAGATTCTGTTTCTCTGTACTTAATACACCAAAGGAAAACCCCTCTGATTCGTTTCACACGTTAGCAGTAGAGTTTCCCGCAACTTATCCGAGAGATTACAAACCTAAAGTCAGGTCAGGATGACCTCAGCTGCACTTGGCTAACACGTGAAAACAGCATGCTCCCTCTATGAAACAAGCTCTTTATGGCACAATTTTGTGTTATCAAGTTGGACTCTGATAGATAGCAAGGAATCCTACAGCCTGCCCAGATCCTACAAACGTGCCTACTTTTATTTATAGGTATATTAAAAAAATCAAACATAACTCTATTGATGAAATGTTTTTAAGCTTTCAATTGGATCACTGGTGAGAAGGGTACATAAAAAATACCTTTGATCTCATTACTTGCTGTACACCAGCAGGTCTAGTGCTGACCCCTAGAGCAGTACAAATCCAAAAATAAACCTTCTGACTGTTTACTGTCCTGAATAACACAGAAAAAAACGTTTGTTTAAGCACACAGTGTTGGTGCAGCTCCAGTGCAACCCATGTAACCTATATTGGATTTAGTCTCATTGAACACACACACACACACACACACACACACACACACACACACACACAAGGCTTCTGGGCTATGTTATTTATGAAAATTTTGAAAAAACTTTCCATTTAAAAATGAAAAATAAAACTTGCCACTTCTATCTCAAATATAAACTTATAAATAATTTAAATAACAGTGTCATATACACTGATCAGGCTTAACATTATGACATTATAACATTATGAACAGTGAACACTGAGTATCTTTTTATCATAGCACCTGTTAGTGGGTGGGATATGTAAGACAGCTAGTGAACATTTTGTCCTCAATGTTGATGTGTTAGAAGCAGGAAAAATGGACAAGCGTAAGGATTTGAGTGAATTTGACAAGTATCTATCAAAAGTGGTCCAAGGAAGGAACAGTAGTGAACCAGAGACAGTGTCATAAAAAGGCTCACAGAGGCACGTGGTGAGCAAAGGCTGGCCCGTGTGGTCCGATCCAACAGACGAGTTACTGTAGATCAAATTGCTGAAGAAGTTAATGCTGTTAATGCTCAATGGGTCAAGACTGTTTTGGCAGCAAAAGGGAGACCAACACAATATTAGACAAGTGGCCATACTGTTATGCCTGATCAGTTTATGTCAAATATAGTTTATTATCAAAGCACTATGGAAATCACAGCACAGCTTATGCTCTGTTACACTACTCATGCATCCTCTGAATATGTCAGGTGTGTAGTAAGTTTGTCTGTAAATATCTAGTGCATAGATATCTAGTGCCTGGAAATATGCAATAAACAAAATCATTATTTTACAAATAGCATACTCCAAGCTCTATACATATTTTAATGTATTTTAAGTATTGTTCTTGGGTTAAAAAATAATGCAATGGAAAGGTGCATGATCATCAGCTATCGATATCATTTGCATATCATTTCTGTACAATTGAACAGTTTTAGTAATTAAATATTCCCTTTGTTTTTTTATCCTTTCAGCCTTTCACTCCTGAGGATGCAGAAGATGGGTAGGTTTGCAAGTGATATATTGCTAATTTATATGTTATGCCTCCTATCTTCCAAAACATACCAGCAGGTGAATTAGGTATGCTAAATTTCCCAGGGTGTGAATGAGTGTGTGCATGTTGGACTACGATGGACTGGCATTTAACTTGTTTTCCTGCTACATGCCCAGTTTTCCTGGTATAGGCTTATGATCCATCACAATTCGGCCCAGGATTAAGCAGTTACTTAAAAAGAATGAATGAATGATGCAACTCTCTATTTCTTTGTGGTGCACTGGTTTATAGGGCAAAAGTCAAATTTAAGCCAAGTCCAGAAATACCAGGAAAGTCAGGAACACAGTTTTGGATTATTTTGGGTCAATGTCTAATACACTTTTCTAAGAACCGCACACATCCCCTTAACGTGTCTCTTTTTTTCAGCTCAGGAATGAAAAGATTACCCTACTCAGAAGATGAGTTCGGCTCTCCTCCTAATAAGTTGGCCAGGGTGGATGAACCAAAGAGAGGTGTGTAATGCTATTTTGCTATTTTGTCTACATTTTACACAGCAATTTTCGATACTACATTTTGCTTGTATTTCTATGCATGAGAGAGGGGTGTGTTTGTTTGGTAATACACTATAGGCTGCTTTTGTCACCATGGTACTGACTCAGTGCACCATCCCTTTAAGGTGCTTCATTGTTTAAAACCAATCTCTTCCTCCAATCATGCTCTTTCTGTATATCTTGGTCCCTTGTGTATTTGTTTTTTTCCGTTTGCACTCAGTGGAGAAAACATTGGTGAGATGTTAAGTACATATTAGCAAACACATGACTTTGTTTCCTACAACCTATGACCTAGATTGTATGGGTCAGTAAGCTGTGGAGTGGGGTGCAGGTGAATATGCTTGTTTGGACTGGTTTTGTGCCAAAATCAACATTGCTTTGTGTACTTCTCTGCTCTAATACTTATCACTGGGCTCCACACTGAATATTTTACTCCATTTACTCAAACCTGCCTCCCACTCCAGAAGTCTGCCCACTCCTTACACAGACTGTGGGAAGTTGGTGTGGGTCTTGCGGTTTAGGCAGCATCTTTGACTGCAGGGAACATTATGTGAGGTGCAAAGGCACTAGAGCCAGGGACACACAGAGCAGATCAAATGCTCTTCCTAAGACACTGCTATGCTTTGGCAAAAGCAAACTAGATGAGGTTGCATTTTTATTGCTGGTAAATGAGTTTGTTGTTTTTTCCCCTTTTGAAATTCTGATCGCAGTGCTGAAAAGTCCAGAGAAATTGTGCATGTGCATATTTCTATATGTATGTAAGATTATAATTGACCACATTTCTCTTGCTCTTCCAGTTTTGCTGTACGTGCGAAAAGAGAGTGAGGAGGTCTTCGATGCTCTCATGCTGAAGACTCCTACACTTAAAGGACTGGTTGAAGCGGTGAGTAAAGTGTAGTGCTTCCTGAACTTGTCCCTGAGCCTCCCAGGCTTTAACATTTTTGTTCCCAAACACACCTGCTCCCAAGAACGAAAAAAGACAAATGTGGTACCTGTTTTTTTCTTTTTCTTTGTTACTGTCATGGTTTGCTTCATAAAGCAATTCCTCCCACCATCCATCAGATGAATCATGAGGAATAAACTGAAAATTGCATGCATGGACTATGTTTTCCTTTCGATTTCTCAGTTATTATGTAATCCTTTTAAAGCCACAGTATAGACCATAATCTATCTAGTAATCCCCAAACCAATTTCCAAGAATCCAGACAGTCAGATGGTCGATATAACCCAAATGTATTCATTAATGCCTCACCAATCAACTTGTTGGGCACAATGGTAAGGTCCAAGCTTGGCACCGCTCTCATAGATATCAGCGCGAACAATCAAATGAAAGGTGCTACGTTAGTACATCTCCCCAACCACTATATCCTGACACAACAGGCCACATGCATATTATAAGAAGTTTGGCATGGCTTATTTGAAGTCCAGTGGACAGGAATGTTTGTATGATGTTTACCACTGTTAGAACAAGAAATCTAGGTAATAGGGCACACAGATGGCAGTAGGTATCACAGGCAAAGGCTTGCAAGGGTCAGCAAAGCATGCAGACAGGCCAGCACCATGAGGAATGGAATGATTCCATTTGTTTGTGCATATATATAGCGTGTGTGTGTTTGCATAGATGTGTGTGGTTATGTGAATGATGACATTGTAGACGCACATTACATTGGTATGGGCTATGGGGAAATGTGGAGTGTAGAATGACAGGTGGGCAGTGGCGGGGAGGAGGGGTGGTCAATTCGCTAGACTAAGCCTCCTTTAAGATAAGTCAAACTATGATGCGACTTGGCAATGCACCCACTTGCTTTTGCTTACAAATGTTCCATTAAATCATTGCAGAGGGATCACATACTTCCCCCAAAACGTATCTGAATTGCTTATTGTGGTAATATTTATTAAAAAAAATAATTTAACCTTGTTTCCTTTCTTTCAGATTTCAGACAAGTATGAAGTTCCACTTGAGAAACTGGGGAAGGTCTACAAGAAGTGCAAAAAAGGGTAAGCTTTTTTTTTTGGCTTGGTAAGGGTAAGAGTAAGCATACTCTAAACCATGACCTTTTGTGTATTGCACAATTTGAGTTACTAAAAAAAGACTATTTGTGTCATTTCGACAGGATTCTGGTCAACATGGATGATAATATTATCAAGCATTACTCCAACGAGGACACCTTTCAGATCCAAATGGAGGAGATGGGTGGAATGGTGAAGCTCACTCTCACTGAGATTTGAATGGCCTGCTCACCAATAAGGACTTGTTTACATGCCTCTATGTCTGTGTCCATGGCCTTGGAGGTACTTCAGGCCTTCCATGCACTTCTTATCTGTGGTTTCCTACATGTAGCTGAGACTAAGATTTTTTCCCCCCTAATCTGCCCGAAACCTATTTTCTGTGTGTTGTTAATATGACATGTGAAGTGTATGCCACACTATGCAATGTGTAAAATGAGAAGAGCAAGGAAAATGTATCTGCCTTGATATATAAATCCTGAGGTTTTGAGCCATATGTTCTGTTTTTAAAGTGAAAAATATCTGTGGTTTTTAATAGTCTGAGAATCTAAGAAAGAGCTGAGTTAATCCAAAGGCAGATTCCCTCTAAATATTTAATTGGTGTTATAGAGCTTTAAAACCAACAGCACTGGAGATCCTCATCTTTAAAGGCGAGCATGCAAGTAAATGGGGTATTGTTGCTGTTAGAGGGATTTTAGGGCATTCTTACTGGTTTCTGTATTTATACATAAACACTGAGCAGTATTTAGTGTGTACAGCATAACCCCATGCTGAGCAGCTTTATGAGGTACTCTGTCACCAGTGTTGCTTGTATATATATATATATATATATATATATGTGTGTGTGTATATAAGTACATGTTATGTTTCTACGTATAAACAAAAGCATTGGGACAATTTACAATTTCACTCAAAAACTTGTAATACTTCCTTAAAGTGAATTCTGTATTTTTTGCATGTCACAGCGGAAAGTAATTGTTCTGGATACAAGCAAGGAATTCTTTTGTTTGTTGTAAAGTCCCTGGTGGAAAAACAAATAGTGCAACGTAAGTTCCATGGAGAGTCCATGCAGATTTTTTTGCTGCCGGTTCCGGTGCTGTTAACTAGCAAATCTATTATGAAGGGTCATAAATAAAAAAACAGTAAATAAAATAAATAACAGAGAAACTATTCATTGCTTATGATTCTGATCTGAAAGGTTTTTCCTGATTACAAACAAAAAATTCTAAAACGCCCCCACAAATGTAAACTTTTCCAGCAGCACCATATCAATTATTTATACGGAACCAGAACTTCCCTGCGAAACAAGACATGCAAGAGTATTACGTTTAGACTATCGATAGTTTGTTAAGTGTCCGTGAATCAATGCTTTATCTTCATTTTTTTCTATATTTTTGTCTTTTTCATCATCCTATTTGGAGGCTTTTTTAAAGCTACAGACTGTATAGCATCAGGGTTTTTTTAAAACAGTTTTCTAATTCAGTTATCTGCTGATTTTTATATCAAAGTACTTATCTATATATTTATTACTATATTTGGCTGGGGTATTTTTTTATATTGTTCTGCAAACAAAATGTGCATTGCTGTTAAATACTGTTACTTGTTAAAACACTTTTTTTTAATTAAATCAACTCCATAAAAGTATGGTGTATTTATACAAAGGGTAGATTTGTAATTCTGTGAGATTAATGTTAAGGTCATCTGGCAGCATTTATCAGAATGGGAAATGCTCAAATATTATTTGCTTTATGGCTTTAGATGTTATGTGCACACAATTTCTTTTTGTCGCAATAAAAGCCAGCTTGGCTTAGCTGTGGTGATTGGTCATGTGTTTTTCATGGGGTTTTCTATTGGTTGCAGCCAAAGCAGTTGTCCTGGAGACAGAGTCTGTTATCCAATGGCCCATCTGCCCGAAGAACAGGAAGTGGGTGTGGAAATGAGGTGCCTTGGAGTGACTGTGTCCTCAAATACCCCTGTGTTCCACAACGCTATACGGAGATTTATCATAGACATGTGACTTTAATACACTCCATCTATAGACAACTTCTCTGACAGGGTTTAAAAACAAAGAGGACAGGATGTTCAAAGCTTGCACAATTACTGTTTTATCTTCTACGTAATTCTTTTTAGGAATTTAATGAGAATTGTCTAGAACAAGTCTTAGAGCTTTAAGATATACATTACAAGACTATTACATCAAAGCAAATTTATTATACAATATTAATAAAACCAATAGTTAATAATGCAACTCAAACAGGAATGTATGCTTAAGATTGAATGTATAATGAGATGAGAATACTCTTAAGAAGGCTGTGTGCTGAGGTGTGTGTGGGAGGGGAGTTTTGTATGTTTACAAACGTACTAGGAGCAGTGGGTTGGAGATAAGAGGAGGAGAGCTCCGGTTAGTCTTTAACCAGGCAACCAACGCCTGGACACCATGGCTCTCTGTGGTTAGCCATCTGCTTTCTGTTTACTACCCCCCTTCTTTCTCTTACCCTTTTTCTTTAGTGTTTTACTATCCATTTTTTTTCTGTACTTTTTTACAGCTTGCACCTTCATGTTTTAGCATATCACTTAAATCTAAATAAGAACAGCTAAAAATTGCTTTTAGCTTTTAATAGCAGGAAAAATAACAGTGGACATGTTCAGAATCTACGTTACTTTAACATTTCTGCTGTTTTTTTTTTTTTTTTTTTTTTTCATTTCTATAACATATCAATGTTATTGATGGGTAAAATGCTTTTAAGTGACATAAAAATACGTTTAGAAATTGTATTACAGAGTAAAGGGATTTGAACAAGGAGGGCCATTTGAGGACACAGCTGCTCCAAGCCTATTCTAGTACACTCCCACATCCTGTCCTTTTAATTCATTAAACATCTAAAAAAACAAAAAAAAAACAAATGCATTTGACCACCACAACTACTTTCTGAACAAATAATGGGCCAAAGAAAGGGTATTTCCCATCATGACTTTGTTTTCAACATATCACAAGGGTGACACATACCTAACACTATTTGTCATCGCTATTTCTGTTCTTCAAAAAAGAACAATATAATCACCAGAAAAACAAGTTTACTATAATACTTGATGTCTACACAGATGTTCGTGCTGGAATTAGTTGGATCATTTTGGAAATGCACTGATAATGTTTCATGGATATTCTTGCTAAATGATTGGAACACCTCCACATAGTTCCTGCACTTTTCTATTAAAGCTTCGATCAGTAATTCTAAAGAATTACATGTAAATGTAATGTTTCCAATAGAAGAAAAAAATACAAAAATCTACATCAATCCGTGCATGTAGAGTTCTTTATTACCCATACACTGTAAAGCATAAGTAAACAAATTATGTTTTATGATACTATATATTTTATATCGATAGATTATCTCAGTCCTGACTCTGTCTAAGGTGGCCTTGAACCCAACAATAAGCAACTATCATCACCCCTTCCAATGTATTAATATTTGACGAATGCTACCTTAAAGAAATAATAGCACTGATTTAATACATGTCAAACAAGGTTATGGGACAGATATAGCTCTTCTGTCAAGCAGGATAATTCATAATTGGTCAAATATATAACAATAATAATACATTTTTGAAGAATGGAAATTTGGCTGTTATTGGCAATCATATTTAATGGTGTCATTTGGCATGTTTTTAAGTAAATTCTATTTCAAACAACATTAATTTGTGCAAATTGTGTATATCAATCATTCATGCCCATTCGCTCAAACCCTAGCTTGTCAAGCTCTAAGCTGGAACTCAGCGTGCCAACATTTAAGAAGGCAAATTATATTTATTTCCAGTTACAAGAACTGTTAGCTAAACACTAGCACAAGAGGCAATTTGTACCACAAAAGTGAATTTGTCTTTTATACTCCACTTCTCTTAGTTTGTGTAAAGATTGCTTGTCTATGTTTTAGGCATGTCCTGCTATTCGTGCTTAGATGTCCTGATTATGTGACATGCACATTTCAACAAAGGGGATCAGTCAGTTAGTCATGCAGCATGTTATGGCCTGCATCATGTTAATCAGTTCTTAGCTTTTAAAGGCACTTTTATACTCAATAGGCTGTTTTGCTTAAAAAACACTTCATAAATAAAATGATATATTATTAAAGGAGCCAAAGAGACGATTGTAAACTGAAAACAAATTTAAAAACATAGAACATGAGAACATGTTCCTAAGCATAAACACAGTCATATTCGCTGAATCATTTTAAAATCTGAATGTGCAGCAAATGTTTTACTTTCAAAAAGATATTCTACCTCAATTATTGAATGTGTTCCGTGCTAACACATGTGCAGTTTTACAGAGATGATGATTATATTCATAAACTTGCCTTGACATGCCCATTACTGATGCGTCATCGTAGGTGAGCATTAAATGCTGACTTGCGATTATAACAATTTTTCCGTGTAGATTTTATCTACATATTAAGAATCTTAGAATATATTTAGAATATTAGAACATATTTAATGCCAATAGTCTTGCTGTGTTATTTAATCAAAAGGTTTCAATGGAAACCTAATTTCAACACCTGTTTATTAGAGCAGATTTTTATATATTTTATATTATACAGTATGCACACTTTAATTCTTTAAATAAAAATGGTTTTAAATAAGCTTTCAATTTAACATTAATAAAAACTGTGAATAAAAGTATTAAGTAAGATATTGTAAGGCAAACAATCAAGGAACAAAATAGCACCAATACTAAAAACTTTTTTAAAAAGCCACATTTTGCATTTTAATGAGTCACTTTTGGAGTTCTGTGAGCCAAATGATCTGATTCACTAAAAAGTTGGATTTCCAATACACATACTGTATGCATCTCTGTTTATGAGAAAAAAAAAGTATGCTCTAATAAGTTTTCCTTATAAAAACCGTCCATTTCGTCCATTCGCATTTGCTCAAAGCCAGGCATGAACGTATTTTCTACTCCAGTCACCCAGTGATTGGTGAATGTCCTGATCTAAATAGCAGCTTGCAGAGATATAACATTTACATATTATATACCCTCATAAAAACAGTAGGTGAATTTTATGACTCACAAACAGTATAGACAAGGTTGAGTATGTGACTACCCGTTGTGCAAAAAACTATATTATAACATTAAGTACTAGACCACTACTAACTTCATAGGCCCCAAAGAAACATACAGTAAAAAAACAGTGTTTCCGGCCTCTCTGCAACACAAGCATACGTACTGAAATCTAAATATAGCCGTGCTGAACTTTCCCTACTAATAAGGTAAACAGTGCCCCACCTCAAAACCTGATTGTTGAGATTTCACACGGTTTAAGAGTCATAATTAGTTTAGTTCTAAATGAAATTTATTTGAAAGTTGGAATCCAAATATACAGCAACAAATAATTAAGTATAGTTCACATATCAGCTATTTTTCTGATACGTGAAATGTTTTTTTATAGTTTTAAACCAGGCAGGTTGCAGTGTTTTGTCTACGTGTGCTTCACACAGTAGGAACAGACTTGCTGACATTCAGCCTTCAACAAAACAAATCACCTTGCCCTTTCACCCATATACACACCCACTAGAGAAGGCTCTAGAGTGGGCATATCGGTATATCAACGTGTCATCAGGACTACTGCTGTGACTAACACCAATTGACACTTTCCACTGAGTTTAGCTGCCACTGAGCCACAAGCAGCATGCGAGTCTATACTTAACCCTACCAGGAATAGTGCTGCTCACATTTCCACAGTCCCCTCTGAAGTTTCACAGGGCAGAAGTACACTACTCGGTTGGGATTTGATTTGAGCTACATAACCTCTCCTCCAGTTTCTGTGCCACTCTTGTCCCACTTATATGCCCACACATCACATGCAACTCATATATTTTCGTTGGTATTTCTGTGTTGTTGGCAATGTGCCAGCTTTGGATCCGTATGGTTACGTGACTCAGGAAGAACCCTGTCCTCCTATCGACCTCCACACCTCCTCAGTGGGCTGACTCAGGCACATCCAGGAAATAGATGCCCAAAAACAGGATGATTGGGAAAAAAGATTTTGGGTATTTTTTTTTTTTTTTACCTAAGTTACCAGACACTATCCTATATTATTGTATAATAAAATAATGTAATGTAGTGTAGTAGTTGATGCAACACTGCTAACAACAAAATCCCAGCAGCCAGAGAGCAAAACCAGATTTTTATTTTGCTCCACAAAAACTGTATGATGGTAGAGTAGATAGCCACATGCTAACAGCATAAATAATAAACAGTACAAAAGATTATCCTGCACTTTGTTGACCACAGATCATGGCTACACCATCTTGTTTTCAAAGGTATACAAAACTGAGGCTCTTTTCACAATTCAAAGTATGATTTTTGCAAGTCTATACAAAGCAACCATAACTGTGATCACACACAAATGCATGTCTTTCACAGCTCACATCCTTCCGCCTTCAGTAAACTGCTTGTACTGACAGGTGAATTTTATTCATTTTTCTTTGGATTTCTGCTGCTTTTATGAAGAAAGCTGGAAAAAAAAAATTAGCTTTCAGTGATCTCTCATTTTGCTTTAAAGCTCAAAAAATCCAGAAAGCTGTAGCTGTTGACACCTTTGAGAATAGAATAGGGTTCATTTCAAAATAGTTATATAATATATCATTATTATAAAAACTGATAACACCATAATATCTACACATATACATGTATAATTTAATAGTAGCACCATGATCCAGGAAGTGCAAGAACAGGTGTTATGTTTTGCAAAATAATTTTAGAAATATAGTGCTATACTTATTTTATTTATATTTATTTTATAATAAATACTTATTTAGGTTCCCTGGTGGTCTAGTGGTTAGGATGCGGTGCTCTCACCGCTGTGGCCCGGGTTCGATCCCTGGTCAGGGAACCAACCCCAGCCACTTTCAGTGCCGGTCCCAAGCCCGGATAAATGGGGAGGGTTGGGTTAGGAAGGGCATCCAGCGTAAAAACATGTGCCAAATCAAACATGCGGATGATCCGCTGTGGCGACCCCTAATGGGAGAAGCCGAAAGAAAGTTTTTTTTTTTAATAATAAATACTTATTTATTGAATTTGCTCAGTGTGTAATTAGAAATAGCTTCCAACTTCCAAGCATCTATCCAAGCAAACTATACTAGCAGATAAACCATTAAAGTGTAATAATTCATAAAACGTTCATAATCCTTGGTTTACCTCAAACTACATAAATCAAATGATTTTAAACCATAATGCCAAAGTTGTGTGATGAGCAGGAACTTGTCGTATAGAAACTTTTGGTCAGATGTATGCCTTTTATATATAAGACCAATCCTTTCAACCTTAACCATTTTTATTAATAATACTAGCCTATTTATCAGAAATAATCTATAAAAGCAAAGCAATAGGTGTTGATTTTTCTTAGTAATGTTTGGTGAAGGAGTGTATTTTGCACATGCCTTGCATAGATTTTCATGCTCTTGCCTACCTGGGTAATGAAATAACTACTCATCAAATCAGAGTCTGGCAGCTCCTCGTATACCTTTGCTGTTATTGAGATTGTCAGCTCTAAACATAACCATATAAAATGCAGTAGGTTTTGTTAGTGGTTCCAGCAGTTGTTAAGAATAGTGCTAGTTGTTTAAAATGGAGGTTAGGGTCATGGTTAGATAGTTGAGGTGATTATTAGTTCATAGTTAAAGATTAAACTTCTACGATGGAGCATACACCTAGCGTATGTTACAAGTAACCTAAAACTACTGCTGGAAATCTTTGGTATATATATATATAAAAAGAAAAATTTAAACAGTCGTAAAATGATAAACTTATCAAACTTATCAAACTTCTTGCTGGTATTAGCTCACACAACTTAATGTAGGTAACTATCATTTTGCCAAGAAGGAAATAATCTTTGTTATATAACTCTTTATTTATTTATTGTTTGTTTGTTTGATTGCTTGTTTTACTTACATCGGGTCTTTTGAAGCAGTAAATGGCATAAAGCAACCTCAAGCATTTTCAGTGCACTCTTAAATTCTCAAATCTGATTAGTAATGTGATTATCTAAAAGTTTATTTATTTTTTGTTTTTTGTCCTTAAACAGGGAGAGAGAGAGAGAGAGAGAGAGAGAGAGAGAGAGAGAGAGAGAGAGAGAGAGAGAGAGAGAATAGAGAAGCTGGTAAGGAAACTATTTATAGCTTTAATAACAGGGATGATAGGAACTAACTTGCTATTTACATGTGACTTAAGAAATACAAAAAAGGATTTTGGATCGAGGATTTTTTAAACAATACATTCATTTAATTTTAGAATTAGTTGTCAAACTGCTATGGTATAAGTAGTATAAACAAAATGTCAAAATGCTAAATGCTAAATAGAGTTGATAAAAAATTAATTAACTCCAAGAGGGTGGGAACGACTCCAGTACAACTTTCCACTTTTAAAATATATATTTATTATACTTATACTTAATTATACTATATATATTTATATTATCATGACTTTTTATTCTGACAGTTAATGACACATTGCAATAATTACTGTAGTCATTTTAGTCCTTATTAAATTATGACAAAAGTAGGATTTTGGGTCGTCATTAGGTAATATTTTAAGTAATTAAGAAAACACTGCTCAATTTAATTCCACAATATGCATTGCTGATAGAAACTCAGTGTCATTTCTCTTAGTGTTATTATATTTAATTCAAGTAAAGAAGTCCTATATTCATAGATAAACTGTCATACCAGCTCTTGATTTATGCTGAACATATACATGTTTGTGTGGGAGAGGGTTGAGATTTAGATATGAGGAAAAAGGAGTCCAACTTGTCAATAAGTGTCTCCATTTATGCTTATATAAGCATGTTAAGATGTGGTTTGTTCATGAGTAATCTGCAACTCAGGGCTGTTTTATGGCAAACATGTGCATGTTTAATAATTTGCTTATGGATCTGTGTTCCTCATTCCTGTGCTTTAGATTGCTAAAGCATTTATCAGATCATCCCTAGGGTGGCACAGTGGGCAGCATTGGTCAACCACTACAGCCACAGAGGTCCGAACTCTTGAACTCTTCATAAAAGTTTGTTTTGCTCCCAAAGGACTTAATGGAAAAAAAAAAAGATAGAGGTGCCATGTATGAGCGGTGCTTCTCCTGTTACAGCTGACCCACCCGGCCAAGCCTAGCGCTGTTACTCACTGTTTCAATGCTTTACTCAAGGCTCTTGTGACCTTTCGCACAGTTTCCCGGCACGCGGTTCACCGGGTTTGTTCTGACACCGCTGACTCCCCCGACACGCCCACCCGCGGCCGCGCACCCCACTTCGTCCAATCGCGTCGCTGACATGCGCTGATCACGCGTCCTTTCGCACGCTATTGGACGAGAAGCCACGCATGCTCGTTTCTCATTGGCAGCATGTTGCCACCCGCCAGTCTGTTGTGAATTTTGTTTTTCTATTTTTTTCCCCCCATGACTTGTTTTACTCAGCTGGGGCCAGGACTGAGTTGTGAAAGCGAATTGAATTCCGGTCTCAATCGGCACTACACGGGCGTTCAGTAGCACGGACTCCTTTGTTCTGTTCTGTGATAAGAGGCATTTTTGAATACATGTCCACGCGGCTTTTCCCGAATATAGACGAATCATCTCAGGTAAGAACAAATATACACACTTATTTACTCACTACTAACGTTAGAACTGCAAGTAGACTCATGGTTATTGTTGATTCACACAAAGTTTTCATATTACATGTATATTACTCACTATAAACAGGCATTTACTACTTAATCCTATTGTTATTTTGTTGGCTACTTTTTGGCTGGTGAGTTTGAATTTGCTTTATTATTTTACACCCATAGAAAACAAAGGTTCCTCAAGGGTTCATTAAATGGTTCAGCTTTCTAAATTGGTTCTACTTAGGGCAACCTTCTGATATATGTTTTAAAGAATCTTCATGAACTGTATTAGAGAGACAAAGGGGAAGGTGATGGATGGGTCCTAGAAGTGGCTTTGCACAGCTGCAGTTTGTTTTGTGTAAATTGTAACAATTTGATGTAAAGACTAAACTGAAGTCTCAGAATGAGCTGAAAACTCTTATAATTGCAGTTCTGTCTATCCAGTAGGTCTGTAAACAACTCCTCACTTTGTTGTGTGTGTGTGTGTGTACGTGCATGTGTGAGAGAGATTGGGAGGGGCATAGTGTGAATCATAACTGTTTTACACATTGGGAATTGTTGGCTTCCTGAAGCACAAAGGGCATTTTTTTTTCTTTTCAAGCTGCATTTTTTTTTTTTACACGAGCACCCGGAAAGTCCTCCTAAAGCGTATATTATGTATTCGTGTCCTTCTCAGGGAGCTCAGATGGACGTTCACAGACCGTATATGGAGAGGCGAAGGCATGACAGTGAGCACTCTTTGTGCAGCGTGCCAGAGTCCAACGATCTGGAGGCGGCTGAAGCCCTTGTCTGCATGAGCTCCTGGTTTCAGTCATCCCAAAGATCCGGCAGCTTGAAACCTCGTCCTCTGACCCCAGCCTCTGATTCGTGCGATTCCCTCTTGCATCCTGAACCCCCAGAGACCCCTGGAGACTTTGTTTCTCTCTCCTCCTTGGTAAGAAAGCCTAACAGACAAAGGCAATCTTAAGGAAAAGCGCAATATACATTTATAAGCTGTTTCTTAAAAATCTAAACTTTCCCACAAATAACACGCAGCCTTGTGATATGTGAATTCGGGATCCTCACAGTGTTTAATTGTTTGCCTGAGATGACTTTATGGTTGATCAGATATTTGTAGTTGTATAGATAAGACTCCTCTGCTGGATGAACTTCAGCATGAGTGTCCGTGTGCACTATAAACATATATATTTTTGCATGGTTTTCATGTGTTCGCATTGTAGACCTTAACGCAATGTCTAACATTTTTTTATCTTCCTCTTTCCTCAGTGTATGACGCCACCTCACAGCCCCAGTTTTGCTGAGACCACTGCTCACATCCCAGTTCCCTCTTCACCCTGCCCTGTAAAAAAGACTTGCACCAGTATAATCAGTGCCAGGCTCCAGCAACCTGTCGTGACCTCCTGTTCTGAGATGTCAGCTCCTGGGAGGTTTCCCACTTCTGAGAAACCTTCCTTTCAACCTTGCAGATCCATGGCTACCAGCGTCATCCGGCACACAGCTGACAGTTCAGTTTACCAGAACATTCCACACACTGTCCAACATCAACAATCGACCCCCATACACATTCAGCCGCCAAAACAGCCACAAGTTCCTTTACCAGCCTTTTCACCTTGCCAATCCCACACATCCAGCACCACATCAGCAACATGTGTAAACAGCGGTAGCCAGTCCTCCAGTGACAAAATCATTTTCAAATCTACTTCTAATTCACCACTTTCCACAGCCAGTCCACCTATCATATGCCAGATGTTCCCAGTGGCTCAACCAGGACTTATTTCCGCAGCATTTATCCAGAGTTCCGCTTCAAAGTCAATTTTGCCACAACCAATTTTTGTTGGTTCTTCAGTTCCACAAGGTACTGTGATGCTGGTAATGCCCCGGGCTTCTGTATCTCAGACATCGCCGTGCTCACAGCAGGCAGTTGTGACTGTAGGCAACACCAAACTATTGCCTCTGGCACCAGCACCTATCTATCTACCCTCAGGGCAGAGTGGCACCACACAATCAGAGTTCTCTCGTAGGCGCAACTATGTTTGCAGCTTCCCTGGCTGCAGGAAGACTTATTTTAAAAGCTCTCACCTCAAGGCACACCTTAGAACACACACAGGTAAGGACAAAATCAGATTCGCTGGATTACTTGAGTATGCATACTGTTTACATAGCAGTCCAAAAATGTGTAGTGTTTCTCTAAGTGTCTTTTTGTTCGTTCCTGCAGGCGAGAAGCCATTCAGCTGTAACTGGGAGGGCTGCGACAAAAAATTTGCACGCTCTGATGAGCTTTCCCGTCACCGGAGAACACACACCGGCGAGAAAAAGTTCATCTGCCCTGTTTGCGACAGGCGCTTCATGCGCAGTGACCACCTTACTAAACATGCTCGCCGTCACATGACCACCAAGAAGGTACCCTCCTGGCAAACAGAGGTTCGAAATCTCAACAAAATCACAACAGCCAAGGCTCTGCCAATCAGCATGCTGTTACCGGCCTCAAACTAAATCTGATTGGAGCAAATCTTTTATTTCAGTTACACATAGACTCTTTATTGGAATGACGAGGCTGCTAATTCTCATGGACAAATATGGACATGCACTGGACTCTCTCTTGTTTTCCATTCGTTTTGTACACTTTGCAATGAACGCAATGTTTTGTTTACTCACTTTATAATCATTCATGCACTCTTTTTTTTTTTTTTTTTTTTTTGCCAAAGTCTTTGTACTATGTTTGTCTTAATTATGTTTGTTTTTATATATATATATATATATATATATATATATATATATATATATATATATATATATATAATTTTTTTCTTTTTCAATTGTGTTGGAAATAAATGGCCTGTTTCTTACTGCCTAAATACAGGAAAATTTTCAACATTTATGGATCTTTGTATAAATAATTATCTGAACTCTGCTAATCATATAATTTAATACTCATTTTCAGTAAACGGTGATGAATCAATAGTCTTTTTTTAGTGGTTTATTTTTAATTTTTTTAATTTTGAGTGTTGTGCTGGGACATGTGAAACTCACACCTAAAGAAAGTGAAAAATTCAGTTTACATTGAAACAGGAAGTATAGACTTAAAAGGGGAAAAAAAAGACATTTATAGTGATGATGAGGTGTTGAGTATTTAATCTGTGACACACACCCTTTTCTTAGGTCATGTTTTTTCCTCTGACATTTTGCTGACTCAGATGGAGAGCATTTCCTGTGCGCTTCATTGAAGTATGGGAATGAAGATCTTTTGTGTCACATTTAGTACAGTTTTTATGACTTGCTCACAGATGGCAGGAGAGACAAAATACTTCACGTCGGATTACTATTTTGAGGTTGACCACAACTTGGATGGATGCACAACACTTTATGGATGGTTAAAACAAGACATTTAGCTAGAAATGGCAGTTTATTATCAATGTCTTCTCTCAAACTAGCGAAAAAAAAAAACCTGACCAGAATATTAATTTCACTTAATGCAATTAGAAAGTTGAAATTTTGGTGTGAAAAAGAACGGTTTCTGAAAAGCATTTTTTCTCATACATAATCCACACTTACAGTGCTGACCCAGTCAAACATATAGTATTTTCTTAACAACAAAAACTATGAATTTTGAACCAAAAATCTGTTTGGAGATGATCTGCCTTTATGCAATTCTACATATTCATTCCAATCACTAATTATTAGACACTACTCAGGTTACTGTGCTTGACAGCAGCATTATTATCAGCAAACATTTGTGAAAAAGTTGTTTAAGTACATCTTTAAAGTAAAATATTGCAAATAATAATAATAAAAAATGATATATATATATATAACGATGTTTGGTTTGATAGTATGCAAAACATTTTGCATAAATAAAGTGTTTAATCTGCTTACTTGAAATGCTCACTTGTAAGATCAGCTGGAAAGTTGTACAGTGATATTTGAAAAGTTCCTTTAAAAAAGATCTAATTAATAAAAAACAAACTAAAAATATTAGTAATTAGTTGATCACTTACATACTTACTTAATTCAACCCCATTAGCATGTACCTTAAAAACAACCCTAAATAGCCATTGTATTTTATATAAGCTTCATAATACACACACTTCCTCAGAGTGAAAAAAATTATTTTGTTTCTCTTTAGTGAAAGAAAGCGGGCAAGTCCCTTACACACCCAGTAACGCCGTTACTTACGGGCCAATAGAATGGCGTGGCTGACTGTAGCGCTGAGAGGCGCGACCAATCAGATTTCAGAAGTGACACCCGCCCCCCGCTGTACCTTTTTACGCGTGTAACGTTCACAGCATCAGTTCAAACAGCGACACACTGTGAGCAGTTACAGTATTACAAATTACTGCTGAAAAACGTTTTTATTTATTGCAGGCAAAAAATAAATAAATAATAAAATTATATATATATATATATATATATATATATATATATATATATATATATATATATATATATATAAACAATTATAAACAATTCAGTGCAGTAAAAGTAAACACATATTGTGCCACCGGAAGTCTTGTGTGCATTCTTTTAATTCTTGCTTATTTCCTGACTGATTGTTTGTAGATGAGACCATTAAAAGCTCATGTTGCATCTCGACCTGAGTGCATGTGTGTGAATCATTTGTCATATTAATTTCATATGATGCAAAACTAAATATTAATACTTACAATAATTTGTTTTGTGTAATTGGCAGCTGTAGCGCCATTAAATTACACACATATTTGGTAGAAAAATATCAAGCATATCATTTATCATTTCATGTGCGCTTTTATTTTTAACCAGTATAAAAAGGTGCAATACAACAGCAAAAAAGCTACAGCATATGACAAATGTCCATATTTAAAAAAAAAAAAAAAAAGAAGAAAAGATGTTTGCAATTAATAATGCAAATTCTGGTGTGCTTTACATCAGAACATCAAAGAAAAAGAAAGAAAGAAATACAATGAACATAATTTTGTATTTAAGTTTTTTGTGTTAGTGTGATTCCCCTACTACAGCATGAAGTAAGGGCAACTTTAATCTTTTTATTTGCTCTGTATGCCATAGATATGGAGAAAAAAGAGGCTACATCCAAAACTACATCCAAAACTGTGGTAATGTTCATTTCATTAATGATGGGTGGAGTACACCACGGAAACTAATAGGAAATGGAACTTAAACACAAATTCCAGATGTAGGTGACAGAGAAATCAGTTGTATTTCTTGTTTATTTTATTATTTTTTTAATTGTTTTGTTAAGGACCTTTAATTTAAAACTGCTTAGTAAAGCGATGGTTTGAGGTGAGACTTTTATTATGAAAAAGCGCATAGTAACTCAGGGATAAAGACGTCGGCACAGCATGGTAAGTTAAAGTGTGTTTTAGTGTTTATTCTACTCATCTCTAGTATAAAAGCACATCCGATGCAGGTTCTTTCTTTGGAAACAAGCAGCCAATGAACTAAGTTTCCTTTTTGTATTATATCGATTGTCGTAAATTGTGTTGCTGCGTGGAAGAAAAAAATATTTGCACAAATAAGAGAGTTAAGCCGTTAAAGTGAACTTATTTCTGTATTAAATGTATTTGGTTTTTATATTTTTAGTTTTACTTTATTTTTGTGTATTTAGTTCTCATGGCATCTTGAGTTGGTTGTTTATGAACCAGTCAAAAAAATCATTTACTACTTGGATCCAAGAGAAACTATCCAAATTATTCATCTATCGCCGTCATCAAGTCTGAAGAGTTATATGACACAGCAAACCTTGCAAAATGTCATCACAAATGCCAGGAAGACTATAAAGGAGGGGGGAGGGGGGAATCAGATGGACTTTTAGTGAACTTTATAAAAAATCTTAAATTATATCAGTGAAAGCAGATAGCATGTACAAAATTTACATTTACATTTATTTGTATTATGTATATTTATTACAAAGTATATCTTTTTTACTCCGCATTACATCTGCACTATTTTATCTATATGTATCTTTATATCCTTACTGTACATTCTGCCCAACATTTCACATTCATGTATATATGTGTATATAATGTGTGCATATATATATAGTTTATGCAGCTTGCATATTTCTTAAATGCCATAATCTTATACCTGTACTATGCAATGCCAATAAAGTTGTATCTACCTATTTAAAGATCTTAGATGTAGTGCTGGAACATTGCCCAGTTTAACTGCTATAATAATGATGCTAATAAAAAGCGTTTATTAAAACATCCTGAATTGTTCAGGTATATCAGAGCCAGGAACCTATAACTAGATCCCTTGGGGCAGTGGTCCCCAACCTTTTTTGCGCCACGGACCGGTTTAATTTTGGACAATATTTTCACGGACCGGTTTAATTTTGGACAATATTTTCACGGACCGGCCTTGAAGGTGTTACGGATAAATGCAACAAAATAAAATGATACGACCGGCATAAAACTTTTTTTTTAAATTTTTTTTTTATATAATAATAAACGTGAATCCACTGTGTTGTTTTTTTGTTCATTTTGCTCTCTAATTTAGCGGTAATGTATTATGTGTTAGCGGCCGGAGCTCCCTTAGGAAGGTAGCGGATGTTGGTAAGACATGTGACCGAGGCATCATGACATGTATCAAGAGTGAGTCGTAGACAGATGTGGTGGAGAGAATCCGCTAATTTTCCAAAATAAAACATCGTTCAGAATCAGATAATTAATAAAAACGGAAATAATGTAAGTTATGTATTCTTTCTGTGCGGCCCAGTGCCGGTCCGCGGCCCGGGGGTTGGGGTCCACTCCCTTAGGGTCCATAACCCTGAGCAATGCCTCAGTGAGTGAGGGTGTGTGAGACATAGTGTGTCCTTACTATGTTATCTTCATGCACACTGGATCTGCTCTCAGTGCTGCAGTCTGTGTAGACAAACATCATAGATGATCATTTTAAACATTAATTTAGTTTAAAAACTTTTTTTTACTTTTTTTTAAACACAAAATGCTTGTGTTCAGCATTGGTTTTATTTGACCGATTGTCACTGTGAATCACTATATATATTTTATATAGTTTATACTTTTTTTAAAATCTACCTTCTTTTTTTTCTTGGTTTATTTTCCCTCATTCTATTCCCTCATGCCAGACCGTCGTAAAAAGCATGTCACTGCATGTCGTACTCTGTATGTATGTATATGTGAGAAATAAAATTTGATTTGAATATAGGAGTGAATGTAGCTTTTTTGACATAACCACTGGACATGGCAAATTATATTTTGTATTATAAAACTTTTGATGTCAATTTAAAAAATTTAAGATGAAAAGAGGGAAGCAAATTGGAAAACATAATTTTACCATAATAACCAATTTTAGAAATCGATTCTGACTAGCAAAAATAAACAGAAAATTTTGCCATACTATGTTTCGATGGTCAAAAGGAGTATTGCATTTGCATATTAACTGTGTGGTTGTTCTCACCATCATCATGGCTATTATTCAGTGCTGTGCTGTAGCAAATCACAAACATGACGATATATATATATATATATATCCCTGTGTATTCAAAATAACCGCACTCTGACTTGTACAATTTTGTTTATAATTATAAATAGTTATAATTATGATTCTCTTATGATTTTAATATCTTGTCCAAAAGCACTGACACTGGGGACCCGTTACAAAAATGCAAAATAAACACATCAGAATTGAAAACTCAAAAGCACTGTGGTATAAACTGGTTTATTATTATAGTGCAATCAATTCCAAAATGCATTACCAGACCAGATGAATACATAACCACAGTGGTAGACAAATCATATGACAAACATAAAAACTAAACCTGCAATTTTACAGTGCTAGTGACAAAACCCCCTGTATTTAATGCTAATTGTAGTCTGTATTCAAAAAGAGCAGTCGAATTTACAGTCTTTGAGGGCAACTCATGACAACTCAGTCACTAGACATTAAAAAAACAGCATAACTGCTTCAGTTACTGCACAGCAGTATTTACATACATGTTCCTCATGGACTTTTTAATCACACAATAGTACAGTGCTGGTTCTAGAGGTTCATATTACATATTACCCCTGTAGTAAAGCTGTATACTGTTCTGCATCACTATACAAGTGATTAAACTCTGTTCTTATCTTTTACCCTGTTGTTGAGGCTATTGTTGATATACCATGCCATGTTTACTGTATGATACAGCGTTCTCCTCCTGCGCTGTTGCTGTGGGTTTGCGCTTTGCTCTTACTCTGTGCTGCTGTGCCATGACTTTTAATATACTGCAGTATGTCCTTACTCTCACTAGAGGGCAGGTTGTAGAAGAAATACTGAGGAGTCATCTGGATGAACCTGGTCATGATACAAGAACAGAACACAAAAGTGAGAAACATCTCAATAGATCAAAAATTAATTATATTATGAAAATAGAGAAAGAGAGAGAGAGAGAGAGAGAGAGAGAGAGAGAGAGAGAGAGAGAGGAAAAAACACATAAAACACAAAAATATCATATAGTATATAATGCAATACATGTACAGTAGACATTAGTAAAAATAATAATGTTTATAAACTGTTTATAAAACAGTTGGTAGGAAATGATATATATTTGTGACTTTAAAAAAAAAAATGTAATTACCGCCATACTTAATCAAATCACAAACATGTGGCAGGCACATGGGTTTGTAGGACGTATCCGGTTAGCTAACATGCACAATCAAAACATTGGCAGGAGACACGATTATACATAGCGATATTGCGACAGTGTATTTATTTATGTGATTAAAAATGTCAAAATTAAAACCATGTTGTTCATGCAAGTGGAACTTAAACACACTTGGCCATGCAATGCGCACTAATAACCTCCCTGGTTACCACAGCAATGATTCAAACAGATTCAACAGTGTGTGATGCGCCAACCCTCACCAAATAAATCATCCACATTGTATGGCCAAATGTTTCTGACTTTTCTCCCAGGTAAGTAACTGTAGGCATCCAGACTCCAGATAAGTCATTATCCTGTCTCTCGTTTAGACACACTCGGTCTCAACCAGGTAATGATAAACGACATTATACGGTACTTCAGGTACACGTTTAATGTTCTGAGGGAAAAGTTGTCGCCTCAATGTCTCATTTGAGGGCTCCAGTAATTCCACGTTATCTATTTTTAACTTTTGTAAATATTTTAACTGTTCTGTTTTAGCTAAACTCAGTTGTCACAAAGATCATGCGAAGAGTAAATCAAGCAAAGGCCCTATATACACACACACACACACACACACACACACACACACACACACACACACACACACACACACACACACACACACACACACTGCTGGTACATGCATTCGTACACTGTAAAAAAAATGCTTGTAGTTTTAACCATGAAAGAATCCTGTAAATTATAAAACATGAAATTACTGTTTATTTAACAGTTAAATACTGTTAATGTAAATACAAGTAAACCTAATACTATATACTTAAACATAATACTATTTTTTTGCATTATTGCTTCGTAGAACTATTCCCTACATTAGTTTACTGGTATAGTCCACTTGAAAGAGTGAATAAAACAGATGTGTGAATTGAGACACTGATGAACACTGCTTTTTTAACAAGCAGAATCACTAAAGAACAAGAAACAAAACTACATACAGTTACAGCATTAGATGAAATCAACTGAATTAAAACAAGATGATTAAACAACTCAAACAGAATTAACAGCTTCACTAATTATAGTTTGACTTTATTTCTGTCAAATTTCAGCAAAACATTCTTTGAGACTTAACAGGGGTTTATATTTTATTGAAAATGTTTCGTTTGACCTCACCATTCTTGAGATTTAGATTGGCTGTTGTAACTGTTTTTAAAGCACATTTGTCACGACAGGAAAAATCAAGAAAAACTTTGGTTTTAACTATTGATGGTGATATGTTCATCACCTAATGCACTTATTTTTATCTTCAACACTCTGTTGTGTGGACACAAATAAGTGCTCTTTTAAAACCGAGGATTTTGCTGTGAGATTAAAGAGTTTAAATATGTGAAATGAAAAAGCACACTATGAAATACATTTTAAAAGTAACATACTGTAAGTTTAATTTACAGTTAGCAGCTGCTAGTAGTTTACCATAAAATCAAGAAATAAACAGCAACATACTGTAAAACACTCAAATTCCCATTGTGTGATTTGTGGGTTATTATTGTGTAGAAGAGAGAGGGAAAGACAGAGAGAGACTGTGCTTACATCGAGGACGGACAAAGAAATATTGATGTTATGCTGTATGTTGCTTTATATAAAGACAATAACTGTGTAGGATTGATGTAGTGAGAATCTCTTCACTAATTTCAATTGCACATAAATGTGTGCTGCTATTATCTACAAGAGATTTGATGCAAATTGATACTTTTAATGATTGCGTTTACGTTTTTTGTCATAGACTTAAATAAAATATTAGTTTATAAAAAATGGTTATTAACCAATTCAAGTGCAGACAGTTTCTGCAAACAAAATGAGTTAACTCGAGTTGACAGTATTTCACTGTTAAATCACAGGACAATTTTTTTACAATGTAAAGTACCAGTTTATCCTTATTTTTTTATGGTAAGTTTTTGACAACCACTGCTGCCAGTGTTTTGTGTAAATTTTACAGGATTTGTTTTTTTACAGTGTACCAAACATTTTACGGTACAGGGCTTTCGGTTCGGTGGAAATGAATTAAGGATGGAAGGAATGAAGGCATTTGGTAAAGTATGCTGAAATAAATAGAATAATTATTTTTAATAAATATTAACTGTAACACACACACACACACACACACACACACACACACACACACACACACACACACACACTTCTAACAAATGTAAACTATTTCATTACATTTTTCCATTTATTTAATTTTATTTAATCAATTTAATTTGTAAAAATTTAATAGATAACTCCATTTAATCAATATAAAAAAAATGATTGCATAAATTAGATTTATTCCATTTATTTAATTTTTTATCAAATATAACATTTTATATATTTAACCAAGCAAGCATTTTATTTAAAATTGTTTTAAAAATGTAAACTGTTTAATGTTCACAAAAGTTAATAATAATAATAACTTGCATTACATTATTATTCATAGCTGCTCCATTAAATGCAAACACGAATAAAAAAGATGCACTTACTCATGTGCTGAAATCTCGGTAACGGTTCTGATGCAGTTATTCTCAGCCAGTGTGTGCTCATGATATAAAACCCAATTAGGAAGGCTCTGCTTTGGGGATTCAGTTCCATAAACAGAGGCAGGATGGATCTGAGCAACATGCTTGTGAGTAAGAATGAAGTAATTCCCTGTTCCATCGATGTCTCTGGCAACCTGAGATATTAGACAGTAAAGAGGGTAAGTCCAAAAACATAATTATTCAGCTGTGGGAGATATTTGAGAACCTTTTGATCAGAAAATCTTGGAATTAAAAAACGTTACTGGCTTATTTAAAAAGAACAGCTCAGCAGAAAACTTAGGCAAGTGTTAGGTCAAACTGTTTTGTACCTGGTTAAATTCTTTTAGAAAAACACAAATGATCAATTATTTTTGAAACAACAATGATCTATAATAAAAAAAAAAACCCACAAATATATAAAAATAAGAATTATTGAAAGACATTTAATGAAATAAAAAGCAGATGTGAATTAATTTGTTTTCAGTGTCTAACATTTGTGAGTTAAAAAACAAAGATAAAACAAATAAATCTAATTAAAATACTTAGGGAAAAAGAAATCATTACACTAAGTACTTTTGAAATTGATTACATTTGAACATCACTGTGCTTGTTAACAATTCTAGCTTTGTCCTATTTTTTTTTTTAAATCTTTGTCATTTAGTAAAATAAAAAAATTCTTTAGAATAAACTAGACAATTCTTAACAGCTTCCTATCAAATGCTATTTGAAACTATTATCTTTATGCTCAGTGGCGTACAAAAATGTCACACATTGGTAAAAGTTGTGTTATATGTTCAAACAGCATTAAGGGTAAACGTTAGGGAAGCTGGAACTAAATCTAATCAGGGCCAGGTTGATGTTGAGGCTGTACCTGCATGAAGAAGCCAGCCAGCAGAGCCAGTTTGATGTTCAGAGTGTTTGTCTTGGAGCCAAAGGCTGGACACGAAACTGGCAGCTCTAAGCGTGTCAGGATCTCAGTGAGCTCTGCTCGAACTGCATCAGCCATCTGAAGGGCACTTAAACTCAGGAAATGTTCGTCACACCAGCGCTTGATGCTGTAGTCTGAGAAAAGCATCAAATAAGTTCGAAATAACTCTCAAATAAATCATGAGGATACTTCTCTGTATTAGCTCAAGACAATATATCTTAGTTTTTATATAATATGTTTGTTAAATATATATATATATATTTACAAGTCTATATCTATTAGCAGCAGGTGCATGGACATTCATGAACGGAGGGCGGAGCCAGAGGAACCAATCGGTGAGAACCTGTCGCTGATGTGACTGATCAGTGTCTCTTTTTCAGTGACCGATGAGGAGGATAAAAAGAAGAGGGAAAAGAGCATTGGGGGAGAGAGAGACGCAAAGCTAAGCGTATGCATGTGTGTGTATGGGTAGCAGTTAAGTCCAATGAACAGTAGGAGTAAATGTGGGGTGTGCCCATATGTATATCTTCATCTCACTCAACAACAACAAAAAGACCTAGATAAATAAATAAATAAATCACAAATTGGGCTCTGTATTTTCCTACCAAACGATATGGCCATAAGGGTACTCCACTACCCTTAACTCACTGCTGTGCTAATCCTGAAACATTCTACTCTACCATGTACTAAACATTTATGATCCGGAATCATGGATAACTTCACACTGTTCAACCTCCGTTCATTAGTCAGACTACCCGGCATTGAAAATACAAAAACAGATTCTATTTAGGTTTTATGTGTAAGGCAGTTATACATTTTGTATTTATACATATAGCTTTCTATTGTGGTATGGAGACGGATGATCCGCTGTGGCGACCCCTAATGGGAGCAGCCGAAAGAAGAAGAAGAAGAAGAAGAAGAAGAAGACATATAGCTTTCTATTACTTTGGAAACTCACATTTTGGTTTTATTTCAAATAACAAAACATTTTTTGCTGTTAGTTGTATTTTTTTGTGGTAGTTTTTATTAACAATAGCGATCTTGAACAGGAACTAACTTTTCTCAAATATTTTGTTGCCAAACAATTAAAAAGTGTACTGGAAATAACACTTTAGACAATGCTGTACTAGCTAGTGGAGGCTCTTCTCCGTTTTGATTTTTTTCTACAACGAACAAGATTCACTTTGAAGACAGGTTTGTTTGTATCCGTAAAGTGAATGTTGGTGAAGTGGTTGAGCGTCTGTAGTATGGCAACATGATCAGACCTTTGTTTTATTATATTTTTTGGCACTGAAGGTCATGATCAAGGTCATGACAGAGAAAACAATGCTATTTGTGTCTCTACCACATGATTTGATCTGTAGGCTTAAACAGTTTATAAATATTCAATGCTTGGATCCATTGCTTACATGACATGAGGTTGTGTTTGTAGGCATTATACACATTGATGAGGGTGAAGTGGTCTCCTTCAGTGTGATGGAAACTCTGATGGCACTTCAAAGCCTGATGTTTGAACTCCACAGAAGGGACCAGGAAACAACTTGGTGCTGAGACAGTCACACAAAGGAACTCACATTACGTTAAAAAGATACTCTTTATCACAACAATCTTTTGGACATAAAAACAACTGCAATATTAGTCAAAACCTTTACTGAGACACAGCTGTAATCTACAAAAGTGTCAGATCACACGCAAATCAACACTTGTGCCATGTAGTAGTTTTTCAGGAACAGATTTAGTCATAATAATTGTAACCTGCAGATTGTTTCTTTTTGTTAAGTAACCTTTTTTGACTCTTTTTTAATTTTTTAATTTTGGTTTTATTTTACAGACACTCCTTTTTATGTAAAGAGAAACAATCAATACACTGTTAATCAGAATAAACCAAACCCAAAAAGTATTGGTTGGTCTCGTGTATTATTTCAATGGCCACATAAGCAACAATTTAACATGTTGTTTACAGGGTTCTTAAAAACGTTATTAATAAAGTATTTACATACAACAGAGCACTAGACAATCGATAGGTCCTGCCCTGATTTGCTGCTTTATTAAAAATGACGTCAACAGCTAATAACACTGCACTTCACTGGGACTTATGGCTCAAAAGCAGAGGTGGCAAAAGTACACCCATCGTTTACTTAAGTAGAAGTACAGATCCTCATGTTTTAAAATACTCTGGTACAAGTTGAAGTACTGATTATACTTTTTTACTCAAGTGAAAGTAAAGAAGTTTTGGCTCAGACATGTACTTAAGTAAAAAGTAGTTATTACTTCTACCTGTTTTAGCTGTTAACTGGACCTCACATCATATTAGACAGACAGACAGACAGACAGACAGACAGACAGACAGACAGACAGACAGACAGACAGACAGACAGACAGACAGACAGACAGACAGACAGACAGACAGACAGACAGACAGACAGACAGACAGACAGACAGACAGACAGACAGACAGATAGATAGATAGATGGATGGATGGATGGGTGGGATAGCCTAGTGGGTTAATGTCAGGGTCCCCATGAGGATGAGTTTGAGAGTTTGATTCCTGGTCGAGCTGGTTGCTGTTTTGGTAAATAAAACTTCTGGACCGTGTCCACTCTGAAAACATTTCAATTCTGTCCTTTCTGTGTTTGATTAATTTCTTGATTTCCTGGTCTTTAATGAAAGATAAAAGATTGTGATAACGAAAGATTGTGCCTGAACATGGTCCTTAATATAGTCCACGCTGGTGATAAGGTTTCAAAGCCAGTCCTACATGCCTGCTTTCTTACTGCGCTGGCA
The DNA here is from genome assembly GCA_039877035.1 of Silurus lanzhouensis. Lineage (NCBI taxonomy): Eukaryota > Metazoa > Chordata > Actinopteri > Siluriformes > Siluridae > Silurus > Silurus lanzhouensis. Next base: position 5,590,286 of record JBCEWE010000214.1, on the reverse strand, counting down.
TGAAACAAAGTATGAACCCTCCAAAAAGCACATATGCTTTTCAGCAGTGGTCGCTCAGTGGTTTAAGGCTTGTGCCTCATCTACACATGCATCCCAGTCTGAGCTCTTCCATGGTTCATCGGATTAAGGCTGGTGATTCGCTTATGGTACGGATCAGGGTTTGAATCCAGCTAGTTGTGATGTCGGTTATGTTCCTGCTTCCTAAATCTTTCTTTAGCTTTATATTTTTGTGTTGATGGTTTAAAGGTAGATGGACCTGCTCTAATCAAAGTTCCTGGCCTGTCTTCTCTGATGTACCAGTGGGTTAAATCAGGTGTCGTGCTTTTGGTGGGGTTCAGGGTTTGAATCCTGCTTTCTGCCTGCCAGTCACGATCAGGATTCACTTCCTACATTTTTCTTTAGCAATATATTTTTGTTTTTAATGGGTTGAAAAGAACGATAGACTTGCTCTAAACAAGCTTCCTAGCCTGTCCTCACCGATGGTTAAATGGGTTAATGTTGGGGTCTTGCTGGTGGTGTGGATCTTGGTTCAAATCCTGCTATTTTCCTATTTACAATGTGGGTTCAACTTGTGCTACTTACATCTGTATTCGCTTCCTACATCTTTCTTTAGCGTTAAATTCTTGTGTTGATGGTTTGAAAAGAAAGATAGACCTGCTCTAATCAAGCTTCCCATCCTGTTTTTTCTTGATGGCTTAGTGGGTTAAGGCTGGTACTTTGCTAATGTTGGTGGTCAGGGTTCAAACCTGGCTTTCTGTCTGCTAGTCATGAGGTAGGTTAAATTCCTGATTCCTACATCTTAATATTCTTGTTTTGATGGGTTAAAAAGATAGATAGACCTGCTCTAAACAAGCTTCCCAGCTTGTCATTCCTGATGGTTCAGTCGGTTAATGCTGGTGCCTCGCTAATGGTGTGAATCAGGCTTCAAATCCTGCATTGTCCCTGCTAGTCACGATATGGGTTTGCTTCCTAAGTCTGTCTTTAGCAATATATTCTTGTGTTGATGGTTTGAAAGAAAAGATAGACCTGCTCTAACAATTGGCACAGCCTGTCCTTCCTGATGGTTCAGTGGGTTAAGCCTGGCATTTTGCTGTTGGTGGGGTTCAGGGTTCGAATCCTGCTTTCTGTGTTTCTTTCTGGTCTGAATTTCTTGTGTTGAAGCATGAAACGAAGGATAAACCCCCCAAAAAAAGAAGGTGAGTTGTGGGACTTGATGGCTTTGTGGTAAAAGCCTTGCCTCTGAGCTCAGAGGTTGCTGGTTCAAATCTGGCTTGTCCCCACACTGGGTAAGTTGTGTGGAAGTTAGTGTATGGTGAGCACTGGAGTGGGTGATTGTGAATAAAGGCTGTGAAGACCTGCTGGTGTTATAGCCTCAGAAAAGAATAAAAATGAAGGTGATAGTTTTGCATAGGGAAAAATGGTTATAAAATAAATTTTTCTCCGGAGCGTATGTTGAAACTTTTTTGGATGTTTTTGATTCATAACCCCCTGTTTTCAGCTTCTCAGATGCCAGGGGGGCAGACGCCTGAATATTACCCCCCTGGTTCAGGATACGCCCTCTGAAACCGTCCACATCCGACCTTCCACGCAGCCATTTCTGACACCTTCCTCACTATGGTCACCGGAACCTTCCTTAACTTTGAGCCCTGGCCGGGGTTTGAACCAGCAACCTCTCAACCCAGAGGCAAAGCTCTTCCAATTGAACCACAGGATCTCATGCAATAACCTGATTTTTAGGACCTTTTTTGGTTCTTTTATAAAACTTTTTCAACAATTTAAAGGATAGCTAAGGGGTAGGAATTGAACCGGGTGAGTCAGATAGCAGAAGCCACACTACTAACCACTACACTACCAGAGGGGTGGCAAACAAGTCTTTGCTTATTGGACTCTTGGTATTTCTATAGTTAAGCGACCACTGTTTTCTCTTAGATCATGATGGTAGAGGGTCAAAACTTCTCCTTCCTGTTCATCCTCTCAGTTACTCGAAGTCTACGAGAAGTGACTCAGGTACAAGAACCACATCTCCAACACCTGCAGCACTGATATACCATGATTTACCAGCAACCAATTTTAATGACCTTTTATTGTTCTGTTTTTAAAAACTTCTTATAATGTTCAATATGAAACTAGAGGTAAGAATCGAACCAGGAAAGTCTTTCATCATAGATCGCTAATGGCATTACTTTCAAAACTCAAAACTATAATAAGCAGGAAAGACAGAGACAAAGACAAAGAGACACAGACACAGCTTTAGAAAGAGTGAGAAACAAATAGAGAGACAGCAAGAGAGAGACATTTACTAAAAGAGACACAGAGACAATTAGATAGAGAAAATAGAAAGACAAAGATAGCGAGATATAGCCACTTCCTGTTGGAAGTGTTTATCCCGAGCGACTCTTAATGATCACATTTACTAAATGAGCAGTAGTGAGTTAAGTGCTTGCTCAGGTGCCCAAAACTGGCAGCTTGGAGGTGTTAAACATGTACCATATTTACAGCATGTGATATGTATGTAAGCATATGTACAGTGATTAAATATAAAGGCTATATCAGTGCAGAGACGTGTGGACATCATTAAGAGCCTTTGCTATGTTTCCACACGGACAGTTAATGAGGTGATACCGGAGAAACTGCACCTCTTCAAGTCAAGTCCGGAAGCTTATATATAGAAAATTATAGACATTTTACAGATTTGAATGATGTATTGTTTTTATCTGTACGATCAATAAAGACAGTCATTTGAGTTTGTGTCGCTATTATGAGGGAAAAACCCACAAAACGCCACCCAGAGGGTTAATTGTGTAAAACATGGAGGATTTGAGTTTGATTTAAAACTTGGCGCAGAAATAAAACAAAAGTTTACTGATTAAAAATATTTTTATCTGGAGTTTATTTATTTATTTTATATCTAAGAAAGGACGTCGTGGATAAATGTATTTTTTGCCGAAGGTTTTAATTGCGCCTCTTTTTTATTTATTTATTTATTTATTTATTTATTTATTTATTTATTTATTTATTTATTTATGTATTTACATTTTCTATAAAAATGGTGAAACAGAAATGCGCGCTGAATTGATAGTGTTAATAAAATTAGTGCCGTTTAAAATAATTTTAATTTTGACAGCCAAATATACATACATACATACATACATACATACATACATACTGTACATACATACATATATATATATATATATATATATATATATATATATATATATATATAATATATATATATATATATATATATAAATACAAAGCGAATTAAAAATGTTGCTACCTAATGAATGTATCCAGGCTGAAGATCCACATATAGAACACAAGCAGAGAAAAGATGATGATGATCAGGAATGTGTCTGTTCTCAGTCATGTTTAATCACTGACTCCCTCTGTCTCATCCACATTAACCCTAAACTTCTTACTGCCTTCTGCCTGCTGATTCTTAGCTTCGTAAACTAGTCTACATCTGTGGTGAGTGAGAGTCAGGACTTTATACACCAGTGGATTGAAAAAGACACGCAATGACAGGAAATTGGTTGTTCGGCTGAAATCGGCGCACAGTGAAAATAAAAAATAATATTTCACCAAATCAGTGGATTATAACTAAAGTAATGAGCCGGTTTTGAAAATGTAAGAAGTAAAAAGTACAGATATTTGTGTAAAAATGTAATGAGTAAAAGTAAAAAGTTGTCTGAAAAATAAATAGTGGAGTAAAGTACTGATACAAAAAAAATCTACTTAAGTACAGTAACGAAGTATTTGTACTCCGTTACTTCCCACCTCTGAAAGGAATATCGATTATTCTGTCTAAAGTACTCTCTTAGCATTGTTTGTTGTACCCAGAGTTTATTGTGTGCTACATTATAACAAGAACTAATTACTTCAGAAAGTTCCATAAAGAGTAAGTAAATGAAAATGCATGAAATATATCTTCCTCTTTAATAAATAAAAGACTGTAAGCATTGTTACATTACTTTGGTTTTGCAGAAATAAGATATTTGATAGGTCATGTTTCATTTCTTACTTTAGCAAAATGTTTTTTATTTTATTTAAAAATAATATCAGATGAGCACATCCAGCAGCTGAACTATTAACTTCTATTTGTACGTAATCTGTAGAATCAGCTTTCCTCAGCCATTGTGAAGTATTGCCAACCCCTGTGAACCTTAATCGTAATCGCTAGTTGATCTTTGCTTTGTTCCATGACTACTGTTTGGATTTGCTCTTTGTCTAAACTGTTCTTGAATTTGTACACCCATCTCAATGCTCATTTTGGATTGTGTTTACACAAATATAGCGTCTGCACATTCTTACACATCTCCCATACCCTTTTCTTTAGCAAGATAAGCTGAGATATGACAAGTTTGAATCTTATTTATGCTCACATGCCAGCATTTTTTAAGCTCTATTTTTTTTTTGGTAAATTGCTTAAAGAGGCAGCAAGGATTAACAGCAGCTAGTAGTATTACAGAATTCCCACACTTTCATGAACACCTGATTCACATTGTACACCCCAGTTGAATATATAGCATTATTTTGAGCAGTCGTTTTTAAAGAAATATAATGAAATACAATAAGGTCAAAGAGTTCATACTGATAATATTCAATTAACGATTGCAAAATGCTGTTCAGGAAAGTTTGAGATTCTGAAAGTAATAAATATATAATGATACACGTGGATACACACGTTTTCTCTCCTGTAGGAACAGTTATAAAGAAAATGCTTAGTGTGACTTTAATGCATTAAAGACAGTCAAATTCTAACAGATTCAGTACACATTATATACAGGCAAGCAGAATATAAACTCAAAACCTGCATTGCGTTCATATTTTGGGCTCTTCTACTTGACTGTAAATAATATTATGGTGTTATTCTTATTGTTATTAATATGAATGTTCTTTTTCGGCATCAGCAAGCCTCACAGCTCAAATGTCTGACCCCCATCCAGCACAAAATCAAGGGGAAGTACTGCAATGGAAAACATTCGAACACCTCTAGTAATGTAATGCTTAAAAATCCCAAAACAAATATTCTAGAAAAAAGGGACATGATCATTTTCTCTATTTTGCTATAAATTTAGCTATCTGGTTAGCATTTCATTTTATAAAGACAGACTCAAAACAATAATTTACTGATGAGATTAAAGCACCATTCTACTGAACAAAATGTATATAAAATTTTAATCAAACACTGTCAAGAACCTATATTTGTTAGCGAGTACTTTCCAGGCATTGAATTACTTCAAGTAATTTCAAGAAGTGTGGAGACCCGGTATTAGGTGTGGTCATGGCCAGAGAATGTATATAGAAAACAATCTTAGTGGGATCTTTGTGCACAGTACATAGATTATTTAAAATTTAATTACCTGTTAGCATGGCAGCAATAGTAATCACCTCACTCACACAGTCAAATTCACAGGCAGCCAGAAGTGTCTTGGCCATCTGGGGCTCCAAAGGAAACTCCGACATTATTATTCCAATCTCTGACAGATTACCGTCGTTATCCAGAGCCGCTAGGTAGTCCAGCTCTTCTAAAGCCTGCATAAGGCCCTCAGGATCTGCAAAGAGAAAAAAAAATATATAAGAAACTGTATAATCCTGCCAAAAACAGTAAAGCTCCTTGTTTATAGAAAATAATTTTCACTGTGTATGAGAATAAACATTAATCAGACCTCACATTACATGTTTTGAAATGACTGCAGCTTTCATACAATGTGTTCATGTTAACTAAACCAACTCTTATGATTCCAGTCCACAATTGCAGCTTACTTTTTTAAACAGACTTTCTCTTTTTTTTTTTTTTTTTGCTAATGAAGTTCCTAGAGCTCCAGGCAATCAGAAACATCTCATGTCTGGAACAAAGAGGCCAGTCAGAATGCTCTAAGTTCTTACACCCCTACAAAACATTTTATTGCGTATGGCAGATGTTATTCTGAAGAGAATGTAGAAGTAACATTTTTCTAGGGCTGCAACAACTAATCGATAAAATTGATAATAATCGCTAATGAAATTTGTTGTCAAGGAATGCCATTATCGATTAGTTGGCCTGCTCAAGTTACGGGTTGGCATGACTGCAAGATAACATAGCTGCTTGCAAAATGGCAGACAGTACCGGTCAACCAGCAGCAGGAAAAAGTGCGAGTCCAAAGACATCCAAGGCATGGGAGCATTTTATAATAAACACAAAAAAAGAACAATGTAACCTACAAGTTATGCAAAGCAGAGCTTGTGTTGTGTGGACATACCACAGTGATGCACGAGCACATGGAATGAAAACACTCTGCTGTCATGGATGAAGGTGAAACATCAGCACGGTAATCAAAAAAATGTATATTCTCATCATCTGAAAATGGTATAGTTTAATAAAGTGCTATTGTGTAAACTGTTTCCTAACTTCGGGACAGTCGCACTGGATCTGTTCTGGTGATGTGTAATCAGCTTGCTCACAACAAATGATGGATTCAATTAAGACTGTGCGAACAAACACTGAATCTAAATGAAGCAAATAACAGCAGCAGTAAACAATAATATTTTTGAGTTGAGGTTTTCAGCGAATGTTTATGCATTTGTATACCAATTCAGATTTTTTTCCCTTCTTTTTCAAATGCTTATATTTAATGTTTGTATATTTAATTCATGCATATATCATTTAATTATGAATTGTCCGATTAGTTGATTATCAAAATAATCCTTAGTTGCAGCCCTACATTTTTCCCCACAGATGTGTACTACCAAATCTGCCAGTCAGTTCAAAGTTCACCTATAAATGCTAACTAATAACTAATGCCCCTGCTGTTTCAGTACATCTTCAGTGTTTATAAGTATGTGTGGTTGAGAATGTACCTCACCTGGTCTATCGATGAAATCACACTGACCCAACCCAGCGATTTCCATCCTTTTAAGGAAAAGAACAGTGGACGTGATGTCAGACTCCTGGATGTGAGGAACATTCTCAACAGGAAAAGGTGTCTTCTCCGAGTACAAGCAGAAACACTTCCCTAAAGAGCAACCCAATTCATATTACACAAAAGAAAGAAATATTCCAATATTCACAACCTTGTTCATTTTACTTACCTGTTGGACCAGTCAGCTGTTTACGGCATTCTGCTTGGCTTTTGCTGATTTGCTGAATAACAACAGAGCTGGCTCTGATGCGAGGGTTATACACCTGTGAAATATATATTATTCTATCTTAACACATCAAGAATCTTTAAAATATCAACTGAATAAATGTACAATCTTTACATTACAAAATTCTAAAAGTTGATTGTGAATTTAACACGTACATATCTTTTTTGCACTCCAGCATCAATGACGAAATGAATGCTATGTGTGGCCCAGAATAAGTCTTCGGATGGACCGCAAGTGAGAAAGACTCTTCTGCACCTGCCGTCCACTTCTGTAAGCACAGACACACTGTCCTTCTGCTCTAGACAGACCGACACAGGCATGAGCTCACCTAGCGATGAAGCGACACCTGTCCCTTCCCCCCTCAAGATGGCAAGAGCACATTCAACCTCCTTGGAGCAAGAGAAATGATGGCGTGAGTCGACTTTGACATGAAAGCATGATAATATTTGTAATAAAGGCTCCACTACATACCATTTTTATACATTCTAGGTTCATAATAAACTTACAAGCTTTTTAATGAGTACTGGGGCTTCTAAATAAATGTGACAACATCATCTTACTTGTTCAGTAGCCAGAAACACCACAATATCTCCATGCTCTTGAGACTGATGGATTTGCATAACCAGTTGAAGCGAGGCGTACAAATAATCTTTCACACCTCCTCTCCCAGGACCATAAACCATTTGAGAGGGTTGTTCTCCTTCAAGTTGGATTAGGGGCACATTTCCATAGTGGCACAGCAGCTTGTCAAAAGAATGAGGTGCAGTGAGGATGACCACACGCAGCTCATGTCGTGCCAACAGCACATCTTTGAGCAGGCCGAGTAGGAGGTCTGTGCTGACAGTGCGCTCCTGAGCCTGATCGATCAGCACCACCCCGTACCTCTCCAACAGAGGGTCTGACATCATCTCACAAAGCAGCATGTCATCAGTGCAGTACCTGAGAAGAGTTATTTAATAATATTAACATACATTAAATATCCTAATTATTATTGATATTGATGTATCCACGCTGCATTACAGTTCTTCATTTTGTTATTTTCAGAAATTGTAATCAGACAAAGCAACAAATGCAAAGCATCTAGCCCTTCCAAGAATTTGACATTAAATTAAGCCTAATGGAAGCAGACAGAGAATATTTTCTGGTTGTAACTTATTTCAGTTATTTACAGAGGTCAGTGTTTTCATTAAGTCTGTTCCTCTCGGCCGTTCTAGTCATAGTATTTGTTTGCACACTGACTAATGGCCGATATAAGGGCAACACAAGAGCATATGGATTGTGTGGGGGCATGGCAGCTGTTGAAGGGAACCCCAAAATCAAGCCTGTGGGTCTTTTGTTTTCTTTTGTAAGCAAGGCAGACGTCTATGAAAGGACGTGTGTAGGGGGGAAGGGGATGCTGCAGAATGTATGCAGGGGAAAGTGTATAGATGGTCACATAAGTAAGCAAATGCATGTTTGGGCTGGAAGCAATTTGAATTAAAACAATGTAAACTACCTAAGCACAGTGTCAGCAGAGCAGCAGTTCTGGAAAGGGATGACGTATCCAATCTCATGGCCAATATTCACGTCCATTTCATCGGCCACACGCAGGGCAAGATCCACTGTGCACTGCCGATGGATCTGAGTGCACACCACCATGCCATGCCTGTACTGCACAGACAAGCAGAACTCTGCACACCACTGAGGGACCTGCAACAGAGATTATGGGTACACTTAGTCACAATCTCAGGTTACTGCTGAACATTCTTAAATTCACATAAAGTACTTAGTACCGGTTTACTAAATAGAGATTTCATAGTGTAGTTTAGTTTCAAGAGATTTCAGAAAATGTTTTTTAGAGTACACATAGATCTATGTGAGCCTGAACTTTTTGATAGCAGATCATTAGTTGTAAAATTATTTTATAAATGTAGGCTACTGGTTAAGTTATTAAATAACCTAAAACATAAGGGGAAAAACTTACCTGAGTACTTTGTCCAGTTTTCACTGTACCACTAATAATAACAAGCTGATGGTTGGTGATGTAGGACATGAACTCACTCTTTGCTTTCCAAACTGGAAGAGTTTTTCTCTCCGTTAGCAGTTTATAATAGCGTGAAGAAAAGGGAAGACCGTCGAACTGGTTGAATTCAAGAATATCATCACACCCTAAGTCTTGATTTACAGCCATGTCCGCAATATTCTCCATATCTAAAGATTTAGTTTTCTTCATGCGCCTTTATGGTTAAACGCAGGCAAAACAGGCGAAACAATAACAAGTTGGACAGTAAAAACCGACTATAACCTACCACGACTTACACTGATAACTATTTATATATATATTCGACCCGAAGCTCCTCACCTCAACAGATGTTCACACTTCGCACAGAGAAGCGCTCGGTTTTAGTCACGTGACCTCGTCATCCTTTCCTAGCTCGGCCGCATGGTGGCGCTAGAAAGAGTTGTGTTCATTTGCATTTCACCTTTCTGCACACAATATGAAACAAATGTAACAAATATAAAACACGTATTAATATAGATTTGATCTATCTATCTATCTATCTATCTATCTATCTATCTATCTATCTATCTATCTGTCTGTCTGTCTGTCTGTCTGTCTGTCTGTCTGTCTGTCTGTCCGTCCGTCCGTCCGTCCGTGTACACTGTTCAGCAATAAAACTTAACTTAAAACTATTGACAGCTGACTTGATTGGCTAAAAGACAGGAGGTGGAGCTAGAAGTGGCAGAGTTGAAGATGCTGAGATTTCCATTGGGAGTGAAGAGTACGGAAGCGCATTGAATTCACAAAGAGAAAAAAAAATCACAGAAGGGATCTCATAATTATGACTTAATATCTCATAATTATGACTTATTATCTCAAAATTATGACTTGTCTTATTTCAGTTTGTAGATCGATGGCATTAACTATTATTATTATTATTATTTTAACACTGACTGTCCACACATTCGGACTGTCCACTGTCCACTTAATAAGAGTTCGTTTTATCAAGTGGATAGTCAGAATGTGTAACATATATTAGTAGTCAATGTTAAATATAATAATAATAATAATAATAATAATAATAATAATAATAAAATCCTCAGATGTTAAAATATAATAATAATAATAATAATAATAATAATAATAATAACAATAATAATAATAATAAAATTAATAATAATAGTTAACCCTAACCCTGTGTCTATTAACTGAAGCAAGACTTACCGTGACTAAATTAATAAGCAGCAGGGGCAGTCAGTGAGGAAATGTCCAGTAGCTAATTTAACTTATATACAGTCATCAAGCTAACCATATGACAGCTGCTACATCTCTATGGTCGCGCAATAAGGCGCTAACAAGCGAAAAATGCAGTAACGTCAGATCCGGTGTTATGCGCTAAAATGCTCCCCTGCCACAGACTGCCCCCACTTATAATTATGAGTTAGTGAGTCATAATTATGAGATCAGGATCTCATAATTATGAGATACTAAGTCATAATTAAGAGATCAGGATCTCATAATTATGAGATACTAAGTCATAATTATGACTTAGTATCTCATAATTATGAGATACTAAGTCATAATTATGACTTAGTATCTCATAATTATGAGATACTAATCTCATAATTAGTATCTCATAATACTAATTATGAGATACTAAGTCATAATTATGACTTAGTATCTCATAATTATGAGATACTAATCTCATGAGATCCTGATCTCATGAGATCCTGATCTCATAATTATGACTTAGTATCTCATAATTATGAAATCCTGATCTCTTAATTATGACTTAGTATCTCATAATTATGAGATCAGGATCTCATAACTATGAGATAATAAGTCATAATTATGAGATAATAAGTCGTAATTATGAGAAAATAACTCATAATTATGAGATATAAAGTCATATGAAATAATAAGTCATAATTATGAGATATTAAGTCATAATTCTGAGAACCTTTCTGTTATTTTTTCCCCCTTTGTGAATGCAATGCATTTCCATAGAAGAGGATGGATAGGATTAGAAACGAGTTTATTAGAGGGTTTATCTAAAATTTGTAATGTATCCTCTCTTCAGGCTGATAATCAAAGCATTGACTGGACCAGTCAAACTTTGAGTAATTCTTGGTCATAATGATGCTAGGAAGCTGATCCTTTCTGAAAGGTTGGCAAGTTCTACTGAAGACCTCACACAATTGATCAGTGAAATGTTGCAGCTTTATGGTGATATCCAGTTGCAGTATCAAGATGAAGATTTTGGTGGTGAGTTTATTAATTTGACATCAGCAACTGATGTTCAGGACAAAGAAACCTTAAAGTTGATCTTTAAAAAGACAGGGAAAAAACGAAAAAATAGGCAAGGTAGGCTTGGGTACTTGTCCGGCTGTGGCATCAACTCCTACTCACTGCACAAGTCAAATGATTCTGCATCTGTTTCCTTATTTAAAGCAAATGACACTGTTCTTTTGTCTTCTCCTGATCCTTCTCATGTATTCCCAATTCCACACTTCTCCACACTTCTCTCTCTGAAATAATTCCAGAACAAGCCAATGCTAAATAACTGTCAGCAATCCACCTGCCACCCCCGCTCCGCTTTCTCTGAAGCTCCCGGCTTCAATTGTACACACCTGGGACTCATTTATAACTTATCCCCAGCACCATACATATACCCCTCACTCACACTCACTCTCCGTCCGTTATTGTTTGTATGTGTTGTTGATATGCGTATCCCTATATGTTCTCTTCCTCTCGGACTCCACACTCTCTCCACGGCTGCGCTTTCTCCCCAAAGCGCACCCCGGATTACCCCTATCCTTCTGTGCGTTCGTCCCTGGACTATGTGTTACCGCTCTGCTCCAGATTTTCCCAGAGAGCTCCGCTCCGCTCCAGAGTTTCCTCAGAGAGGGCGGAGTCATGCCACCAAGTGCCTCAAAGGACGGCGTCTCACCCCTCAGTTCCTCACAGGGCGGCGGCTCGCCTCCAAGTTCCCCGGAAGACAACGTTTCATCCCTGAGCTCTTCCGATGGCGATGTCTCGCCCCTGAGCTCATCTGAACCTATAAACCCCGCAGAAGGCATCGCTGGGTCTCTGGTCTCCACCAAGGACGTCTTCTTGCTCTCGGTCTCCACCAAAAGTATCGCTCAGTCTCTGAGCTCCACCAAGGGCATCGTTCTGCTTCCGATCACCATAGAGGGCGTCACTCAACCTCCGATCCCTGCTGAGGACGTTGTTTGGCCTCAGGACTCAGCTGAAGGCATGGCTCATCCTCGGGACTCCGTCGAAGGCCTGGCTCGGGCTCTGTTCTCCGTCATGGGCATCACTCCATCTCTGGTCTCTGTCCAGGGGGTCATCCAGCCCGTAAGCCCCGTTAAGAGCTCCACCCAGCCTCCGGTTGTCATCAAGGTCGTCGTGCCGGTTCGGGTTTCCGTGGTGGACGTCGATCTGCTCCCTTCGATCCTGGACGAAAGGCGAGGTCCTCCTCCGAGTGCCCTGGCCCACCGGGCTTGGTGGATCTGGGGCATCCCAAAGGGGCGACTCTGCTGCCCCTTTGGGGGGTGGGGGTTAGTGTCAGGAATCCTACTGCGACGCCCCAGCTTCGGCAGCTGTAATGCTTTGTCTGAAGCTCGCAGCTTCAATTGTACACACCTGGGACTCATTTATCACTTATCCCCGGCACCATACATATACCCCTCACTCACACTCACTCTCCGTCTGTTATTGTTTGTATGTGTTGTTGATATGCGTATCCCTATACATTCTCTTCGTCTCAGACTTTACACTTGTTCCTGGACTATGTGGACCTTACCCCTCCAGGGTGTACCATGGATATCCCTCTTTGGATTTATACTGGATTGCCGTGTATGTATTTGTGTTTTTCTCTTTATTCATTAAACCAAAGCAAACTGTGCTCCGGCTTCTGCCTCCGTTCGATCGCAGCATGACAATAACATGCTAATGGATCTCATCATAGTCCCTCTCCAAAGATGAAATCACACATTGTAGAAAGTCTAGCTGGAGAAATTATAAAATACAAAGCATATCCAACAGATGTATACCTTAAGTGGCAGAAGCATTAATCAATAATCATTTTTGCTTACCAGATCAAGGCTCCTACATTGGTTACTATTAGTGGAAAATAAGCCGCAAGTATAAGATGGCAAGTTTTGTATTAAACTCAGAAATCTTGGGTGTTCTTAAGAAAGCATAAATGAATTAAAGAACAAATGGCAAGATCAGTGCCACACTGCTTCAAACATTAAGCCTAGAATATCGGAAGTGAATTACCGCTCTCATCATCCAAAGGGAGAAACTTCTGACAATCTGGAGAGATTAGTTTTTGAGATTTAGAGCATCGTCCGTGGAGCGGTTTGGACGATACGCGAACTGCATGGGGTCCAGTGAGGGTGGAAGCTGGGTCTTGATGTGCCTCATGACGAGCCTCTCAAAGCACTTCATCACAATGGGTTTGAGCGCGATGGGACGATAGTCATTGAGGCAGGAGACAATAGACTTCTTCTATCAAGTAGGAACAATGCCGCTGCTCAGGGAGATATTGAAGATGTTGGTGAAGACATCCGCTAGCTGTTGTGCACATTCCCTGCCAGGAATGTTGTCTGGTCCAGCAGACTTTCGTGGGTTAACTCTGCATAGAGTTTTCCTTACTTTAGCTGTGGTTAGACAGAACACCTGGTCATTGGGAGGAGGGATGGTCTTCCTCACCGCCAAGTTGTTCTGCACCTCGAACCGGGCTTAGAAGTCGTTCAGCGCATTTGGGAGGGACGCGTCATGGTTACAAGCAGGTGATATCGTCTTGTAGTTTGTGATTGCTTCGATGCCCTGCCACATGCGCCGGGTGTCTCTGCTGTCCTGGAAGTGGCCGTGAATTGTCTTGGCATGTGCGCGCTTCGCCTCTCTGATGGCACGGGACAGTTTGGCCATTGCTGTGTTTAAGGCCGTCTTGTCCCCTGCTCTGAAGGCGGAGGCTCTTGATTTTAGCAGCAGGTGGGGTTCAGGGTTCGAATCCTGCTTTCTGCCTGCCAGTCACGATCAGGATTCACTTCCTACATTTTTCTTTAGCGATATATTTTTGTTTTTAATGCGTTGAAAAGAAAGATAGACCTGCTCTAAACAAGCTTAAAAAGAAAGATAAGCCTGCTCTAAACAAGCTTCCAGCTTGTCCTTCCTGATGGTCTGAATTTCTTGCGTTGAAGCATGAAACGAAGGATAAACCCCCCCAAAAAAGAAAGAGCGCTGTGGGACTTGATGGCTTTGTGGTAAAAGCCTTGCCTCTAAGCTCAGAGGTTGCTGGTTCAAATCTGGCTTGTCCCCACACTGGGTAAGTTGTGTGGAAATTAGTGTGTGGTGAGCAATGGAGTGGGTGACTGTGAACAAAGGCTGGGAAGACCTACTGGATTACAGCCTCAGAAAAAAGTGGTGTGATAGTTTTGCATTTAGGGGGGGGAAGAGATAAGGTGGGAAAAAAAAAATTGTATTAAATAAATTTCTGCCAGGAGCCTAAGTTGATTCTTTTTTTGGACGTTTTTGCTTCATAAACCCCTGTTTTCACCATCTCAGACGCCAGGGGGGCAGATGCCTGGATATTGCCCCCTTGGTCCAGGATACGCCCTCTGAAACCTTCCACATCCGACCTTCCACTCAGCCATTTCTAAAACCTTCCTCACTACAGTCACCGGAACCTTCCACACTCTAAACTTTGAGCCCTGGCTGGGGTTTAAACCAGCAACCTCTCAACCCAGAGGCAAAGCTCTTCCAATTGAGCCACAGGATCTCCTGCAAGAACCTGATTTTTAGGACCTTTTTTGGTTCTTTTATAAAACTTTTCAAACAATTTAAAGGATAGCTAAGGGGTAGGAATTAAACCGGGTGAGTCAGATAGCAGAGGCTGCATTACTAACCACTACGCTACCAGAGGGGTGGCAAACAAGTCTTTGCTTATTGGACTCTTGGTTTTTCTATAGTTAAGAGACCACTGTTTTCTCTTAGATCATGATGGTAGAGGGTCAAAACTTCTCCTTGCTGTTCATTCTCTCAGTTACTCGAAGTCTATGAGAAGTGACTCAGGTACAAGAACCACATCTCCAACACCTGCACCACTGATGTACCATGATTTACCAGCAACCAATTTTAATGACCTTTTATTATTTTGTTTTTAAAAACTTCTTCTAATGTTCAATATGAAACTAGAGGTAAGAATTGAACCAGGAAAGTCTTTCATCATAGATCGCTAATGGCATTACTTTCAAAACTCAAAACTTTGTTAGACGTAAATAAGCAGGAAAGACAAAGACAAAGAGACACAGACACAGCTTTAGAAAGAGTGAGAAACAAATAGAGAGACAGCAAGAGAGAGACATACAGTGAGACAGAGACATTTACTAAAAGAGACACCGAGACAATTAGATAGAGAAAATAGAAAGACAAAGATAGCGAGATATAGCCACTTCCTGTTGGAAGTGTTTATCTCGAGTGACTCTTAATGATCTCATTTACTTAATGAGCAGTAGTGAGTTAAGTGCTTGCTCAGGTGCCCAAAACTGGCAGCTTGTAGGTGTTAAACATGTGTCATATTTACAGCATGTGATATGTATGTAAGCATATGTACAGTGATTAAATATAAAGGCTATATCAGTGCAGAGATGTGTGGACATCATTAAGAGCCTTTGCTATGTTTCCACACGGACAGTTAATGAGGTGATACCGGAGAAACTGCACCTCTTCAAGTCAAGTCAGGAAGCTTATATATAGAAAATTATAGACATTTTACAGATTTGAATGATGTATTGTTTTTATCTGTACGATCAATAAAGACAGTAATTTAAGTTTGTGTCACCATTATGAGGGAAAAACTCACAAAACGCCACCCAGAGGGTTAATTGTGTAAAATTGGCAGATTTAGTGTTTGATTTGAGACTTGGCGCAGAAATAAAACAAAAGTTTACTGATTAAAAATATTTTTATCTGGAGTTTATTTATTTATTTTATATCTAAGAAAGGACGTTGTGGATAAACGTATTTTTTGCCGAAGGTTTTAATTGCGCTTCTTTTTTATTTAGTTATTTATTTATGAATTTACATTTTCTATAAAAATGGTGAAACAGACATGCGCGCTGAATTGATAGCGCGTTAATAAAATTTAGTGCTGTTTACAATCATTTTAATTTTGACAGCCAAATATACATATATATATATATATATATATATATACAGTGGAACCCGGTTATGTCGATGTCGTAGGGGGTCGCCAAAAAGCATCGAGGTAACCGATGATCGAGATAAACGAAAATCAAAATGGCGGCAGTATATTAACGTGCTTGAAATTTCTTTATGTACATGATGTGCGTTAATAAATAAGAATGTGCATGCACGTGTTTTTGAATGTTTTTTTTTACACAACAGCGTTGCAGCGATTTGTTTGATGAAGGCATGCTATAAAAATGTACATACGTTTGTTAACAACAAAAGGCATAAGTGCACCTACTAACAGCAGAGATTTACCAGTATACAATACAAACCACCGTCCATTCTCCATACAAACCTTTATTATATTCTCCAACATTATAAACACACAGATCGCTCAAAAAAACAAAAAAAAACAGCGGCTGCACAGTGCCGTCTCACATTTAGTCCACATGTGGAAAAAAAAGAAAAATAAACAGTAACTAAGTTTCTGAAAACTTATGACCATCAGGCTGAAGTAATCCGCACAAACACACAAAGCAAAGTGTCCGAAAAAACTTACGTCCGCGATGCCGAGGGGGAGATAAGCCGAGCGAGAGAGCGAGAGAGCGAGAGAGAGAGAAAGAGAGAGAGAGAAAGAGAGAGTTTGTGAATGGAAAAAGGGAAATTCAAAAATACCACGACCGGCGGCACGGCGCAAAGCCGGAAAAAACCCCCGGAGGATCCAAAACCGAACCCGAAACCAAAAACGAGGGACAGAAAAGTCTCAAACGTGAACGGCCGAAGGGGGCGTGGCAGGTGCTTTCTCGGCCGCTTTCTCTGAAGCTCCCGGCTTCAACTCCTTACCGAGAGAGCCGTGCTCCTTACCGAGCGCGCTTGGTAAGGAGTTGAAGCCGGGAGCGCCGCGCTCCGGTTCATCGCATAACATTTAACAAAAAAATGCATATGTGCACTTACTAACAGCAGAGATTCACCAGTATACAATACAAACACCTGTAGTATCTGTAAGGTTTGATTTTTCCGCCACTTTCGCAAGTTCTTCTGCGGCTGCACAGTGCCGATCGACATAACTGACGTTAAAATTTCAAATTTTTCCCCCCTTGTGCTCGAGATATTAGGGTTCCGCGACATAAAAAAAGTCGAAATTACCGATAAAAAATGCTAAGAAAAAGCGAGAATTTGGCGGTTCCACTTCAATAACGTCGACTTAATAGGGTTGTTGAGTTAACCGAGGGCGAGATAACCGGGTTCCACTTATATATATATATATATATATATATATATATATATATATATATATATATATATATATATACAGTTTATTAATATAAAACGAATTAAAAATGTTGTTACCTAATGAATGTATCCAGGCTGAAGATCCACATATAGAACACAAGCAGAGAAAAGATGATGATGATCAGGAATGTGTCTGTTCTCAGTCATGTTTACATCACTGACTCCCTCTGTCTCATCCACATTAACCCTAAACTTCTTACTGCCTTCTGCCTGCTGATTCTTAGCTCCGTAAACTAGTCGACATCTGTGGTGAGTGAGAGTCAGGACTTTATACGCCATTGGATTGAAAAATACACGCAATGACAGGAAATCGGTTGTTTGGCTGAAATCGGCACACAGTGAAAAGAAAAAAAATATTTCACCAAATCAATGGATTAAAACTAAAGTAACGAGCCAGTTTTGAAACTGTAAGAAGTAAAAAAGTACAGATATTTGTGTAAAAATTTCATGAGTAAAAGTAAAATGTCTGAAAAATAAATGGTGAGTAAAGTACTGATACAAAAAAAATCTACTTAAGTACAGTAACAAAGTATTTGTACTCCGTTACTTCCCTCCTCTGGTATGCGCCCTGGATGTTTGTGTAAACAACATCCAGCGTGTTTTCTCCTCTGGTTGCAAAGTCCACATTCTAATGAAATGTAGGGAGCACAGTCCTGAGATTTGCATGGTTGAAATCTCCGGCGATAATAAATAATCCATCAGGGTGTGTGTTTTGTAGTTCGCTAATGGTAACGTAGAGTATGCTGAGTGCTTCCTTAGCATTAGCGCTAGGTGGTATGTACACTCCGAGCACAATAGCAGTGGTGAATTCCTGGGGTAAATAAAAAGGTCGACATCTAACAACCATAAACTCCAACAGCGATGAGCAGTAGTCGAAAACAAGAACAGAGTTCTTACACCATTCTGTGTTGATGTAAACACACAGACCGCCGCCATGATGAATAATTTTTCACCTGTGCATTATCAACAGTTTTCCTGCCACAGGCCAATTTACCCTTAGCAAGCTTTCTAGCCCACCAATAGACTTTCAAAGGCCTAGCAACACCCAAAGTATAGCTCAAGTTTCTCATCATTCAAGAATAAATCTTTCGCCTTTTACTAAAGATTTCCATGGAGAGGAACATTGATGAGTTCAAATTATTTTTGCAGGCTTTGCTATTGCAAAGTTAGTTGTGTAATTTGGTTAAAAAAAAAAGAGATAACTTGGAGAGACTTCTTTCTAAATCTTGTTGCTAGCTTCTTCAAACTTTTCACCACCGCTCTGTGCATGGTCCTGGAGAGTGGCTTAATAACTACCGTCCAGTAGTCAATCAGGTTATCGCTTTTCTGCCTTTTGGCTAAGATCAAGTGTAGAATCTAAGCTTGATGCCGCAAGAAGGCAAAAAAAATGCCAGCCCGTGTTACGGCTTTGACATACCGTGAGAGTGGAGCTGCAGAAGGATGTGACAGCGTAAGTGAAGAAATGCTTCAGATGGTATTGGGTGGTCCTCCGAATTTTGCGGGATCTCTGCAGGATGGCTGCCTCAAAGATCTTCTGCTTACAGAACTTTACATTGTCTGGTTTCTTGGATGTGACTTTTGCATCCTTTTTGGACTGCTCTTCCTATTTTGACCAGTGCCAGACAGCTCAGAGAGGAAGTTCTCTGTGGATTTTTGTCTTGTTGTGTCTGTTTTGTTATGTATAGGTTTTTATTTATGTCTGTACTTTTGAGAGTAACGAACAGCTGGAACCAAATTCCTTGTGTGTGTCAACACACTTGGCCAATAAACCTGATTCTGATTCTGATTCTGATTCTGACTAGTGCCTCACATGGTCCCACAGATGGTCCACCTATATAACCCCTTTATCGCAGTTGATGACATCAGGGCCCATTTGGGGAGGTACTGCTCCTCTGTGTCAGTGGGAGAGAAAATCTGTGGCCGTTTTGGCATCTGGAATTCAATGTAAATATTGAGGCAGAAGGAGGAAGAGAGCTGGCCCAGGTTATGGCAGGGGCAGACCTACTGGACATGTTTAGGGTGGTTGAGTGGCAGGCTTCAGGCCATACCTGGAGTAATTCCAGAGGTAACTCCTCATGGCATGACCTCCTATTTGTGGCGGACATCGCCAAATCCTGTTCTCTGAGGCCCTTTTGAGGCTAAGATCAATCACTGCCTGGTGGTCAGAGGTATCCAAGAAGAGGTGGGGAATAGTGCACGTGGTTCGTGGTGGTTAAACAGGATCATATTGGAGGACACTGCTTTTTGTAGTCTTTTTCGTCACCTCTACGAAGTTAGCAACGTATGAAAGTACTATATGCCACTTAGGAAGAATAGTGGGAAGACCTGAAGAAGAGGGTAGCTATTCTGTGCCAGTGGTGGGGACAGGATAGGGCAAAAAGAATGAAAGAGAAAGTAATTAAGTGGTCTAAGGAGCTGGTTAGAGCCTGGCAAAACAGAGAGCAAGGGTGGCTCAGGGATGCAAGTGAGGCACTCCGAGCTCACTGCAAAGCTGAGGCCAGAAGCTACATGGTTCAGGCTGGGAAACAGTTTTTGGAGCAAGATGTGCGCTCAACACAATATTTCTTCAGCAGCGTGAGACACCACCTCTCTGAAGGACATGGAGATCGCCATGCTTTCTATGAAAAGTAGAGTGGTGCCCGGTGTAGACGGTTTACCAGTGGAGTGGTACCATACATTCTGGTCACTGGTGGGCCCAGACCTGCTGGCAGTTTAAGAGGAGGCATTAGAGTGCAGAGCTCTGACTGCATCGGCCTTTGTTATGCCTGGACCAGGAGAAGACTTTTGACCAGGTCTCTCATGTGTTTATTTTCAGCATCCTACAGCGAATGGGCTTTGGCCCCAGCTTTATTACCTTGGTCCGTCTTTTGTACGCAGAGGATTTAACCTGCGAGCAGTGATTCCCTTTACAGGGACATCTCCATGGTCAACAGATCACCCATGGCACTACCAGAAGGCAGCAGATTTTGTCCGTGAGCAGCCCTGGTGCTTAAAAAACAATCGTTTGCTAGATCAACAGAGGCTGTATAAGAGTTGGAGGGATTGCAGTACAGCACAATTAGGGGAAACAATTCCACGAATGTCAGAAGTTAAATGGACAGATATGCAGCCCACATGGTTGGACGGGCCAAGTAAGGACTTGCATTGGCTGGGAGCTCTGGGTCCTCTTCCAGTTAAAGAGCGACCCTATCTGCATGGATTTACTGCACTCCTCTGTGCCCGATTGGATGCGGGGGCGAGGAGACGGTCAAG
Organism: Silurus lanzhouensis; assembly: GCA_039877035.1. Lineage (NCBI taxonomy): Eukaryota > Metazoa > Chordata > Actinopteri > Siluriformes > Siluridae > Silurus > Silurus lanzhouensis. The sequence goes on along the minus strand of JBCEWE010000214.1, from coordinate 5,569,426 downwards.
CATACTTTGTTGTCATGTCCCGTGGCGGCACGACTTTGGGTATGCATTGCCATTGGATGCAGGGCAGAGGGGGGGGGTAAATATACATATATACATTGTGACCTGGTGTTGTACGGTAGTGGCTTGAGGCACTTGGAGCCAGAGATGGCAAAGCAAACGTGGCAAGCAATCTCAGTGGCAAAGTGTGTGCTGTGGGGTGTGAGATGCGAGTGCATTCAGAGCATGTCCCCACAAGTTCTCCAGGACAATGTGTACAATGTGTACAGTGTCAGGTTCAGGAAGCTAATTAGGGGGGAAGGAAGTACATTATAATTTTGTGAGAGTGGGTGTAGGAGGGGCACAAGGTGGGGGATTCATAGGGACTACAGTGGTGAGGAAATATGTAGGCAGATGTAGATATATGTATGTATGCGTATATGTATATAGGTGTGTATATGTATGTGTGTGTGTGTGTATGTTTACATATGCGTATGTGTGTGTATGGGTGCATGTGTGTAAAAAGTAACTCAATTACTTTGTTGATTACTTACACCAAAAAGTAATGCGTTACTGTTAAAAGTAACTTTTTAACTTTTTTTAAGGACGTTCTTTAATGTTCCCATTAATGCCCTTTTATGCGTTATGGGCTATACAAACACAAAACTTACTTAAACACAAAGTAATTTTTAAACACTATTTTATTTAAGTCAGACCAGCACAAACTGAATATATCACAAGGATTTCTGAAAAAAAAACAACAAAAAAACAAGCTGAATAATATATTCAGAATCAAAAACTAAAGTGTTTCTGCATCATAAAAGCTGTTGTGTTGAGCCCTTAAAAATGTTGCTTAAACAGCTTAAATATAAGAACTATCAGCAATGTACAACATAACATATGGTAACGGTAACGGAGTTACTTTATTTAAAGCATTGCGTTACAGTATTAGTTACTGTCAAAAGTAACTGCGTTACAGTGTGTGTGTATATATACAATGGTGTAAAGAAGTGTTTGCCCCCTTCTTGTTTTTTTACTTTTTTGCATGTTTGTCACACTTTAATGTTTTATATCATCAAACTAATTTGAATATTAGTAAAAGATAACACAATTGAACACAACATGCAGTTTTTAAATGAAGGTTTTTATTTTTGAGGTAAAACAAAATCTAAAAGTACATGGCCCTGTGTGAAAAGGTGTTTTCCCCCTGTTAAAACTGTGGTTTATCACACCTGAGTTCAATTTCTCTAGCCACACCCAGGCCTGATTACTGCCACACCTGTTTGAAATTAAGAAATCTCTTAAATAGGACCGGCCTGACAATGTGAAGTAGACCGAAAAGATCCTCAAAAGCTAGACAGCATGCCAAGATCCAAAGAAATTCCGAAACAAATGAGAAAGAAAGTAATTGAGATCTATAAGTCTGGAAAAGGTTATAAAGCCATTTCTAAAGCTTTGGGACTCCAGCAAACCACAGTAAAAGCCATTATTTTACAAATGGCAAAAACATGGAACAGTGGAGAACCTTCCCAGGAGTGGCCGGCCAACCAAAATTATCCCAAGAGCACAGGATTATTAAAATGTATGTCAAAAGAAATGTTTGGAAATTTAAACAGATTTTTCCTTCTGATGCACTACAGCAAAATACAAATAACTGGCTCATACCCATTTTTTTAAAGGTTAAAATAGTAAGGTGCCTAAGACTTTTGCACACAGCATACATAAGCATTTTAGTATAATTTTTTTCACCACTGTGCCCAAAATCTTTTAATTACGACAGCACACTGTGTTTCAGTGGAATGACTTGGTGTCTATTAACAATGTATGATTATAACGGATAAAAATCCACCAAGTCATTACTGCCAAGACAATGCACCCTGGTACTTTGTTTTGTCACATAGTACAGGTGGTATTCAGAATAATAGTCAGCTTTATGCATGTCCATCACAAAATACACAGCTGCATCATTTTGAATTAAAATGACAAGTCACTGTAAATGTTGCAGCTGCACGGTAAATAGACATGCACAATCTGATTATATCCTGGCCCAGCTGGAAGATATTTTTGAAACATCTGATGTCTTTCAGATAGTTTTAGACAGATGTTTTTGATGGTTTTTAACCTGTTAGCCTTCACCACAGCTTTTGAGACTCACAGCTGAAAATGCCCTACCTAACTTTAAATGTTAACAGTTCCTGACAGAAATGTGCTACATGCACCCCACAGCACAGACTTGTGCAGAAAAGAGGAGATGGCAGTCACATGCAAGGAGTGACCAGTACCTGCCAGAAATTCCTGTAGTTTCTTCAGTGTGGCTGCTGACCTCTTGGAATTCTCTTTTATAAGTTTTCTTCTTGTCCTTTCATTAACTTTGGAGTGCGGTCCTGATCTTTGCAATGTCTCTGACGTGCCACATTTTCTCTAATTATTCATGGTTTTTACAGTGTTCTGTGGTACAATCAGTGCCTTTGATATTCTTTATCCATCTCCCAATTGGTAACTTTCAACAATTAATTTTCACAGTTTCTTTGGCAACTCTTTGTGGCTCATGGCTTTTAGTAGAACAACCCCAAGCATTTAAGCAAATACAACAGCAAGAGCTGAATTTATCTGGTTCTAATCAGAATCACTTTAATTGATGCCATTTTAATACCATTTACCTATAGGCCTAATTGTGAATGCGGCTGGTTAACTCTGAAAACAGTTCGATTTATGAAAGGGTGTGCAGATTTATACAATCGGGAAGTTGTACAGATTCGGCCATTAAGAAGATGCATCACCAGAAAAGGGATCCCACGATCTTCCACGGCTAGACACGGCCCTCAAACTACATTACCTCACATGAAGTACATTTAAAGTTGTTGGGAAACTATACAAACCCCATAGTATTATGTTTAATTTTACATTAAAAAACCACATGTACTGTAATCACATTAAAGCTATATTTAGGCTTGAACAAATACGACGAATAGTTGAGCCAAAATCACTGTGAAGAAAACATGATGTATATTTCATAACTCCTTACTCACTTTTTGGCTACAGTATAGCGTGTACTGAACCAAGAGGTGGGTAGTAACGAAGTACAAATACTATTTTTTTGGTATCAGTACTTTACTCCACTATTTATTTTTTTAGACAACTTTTTACTTTTACTCATTACATTTTTACACAAATATCTGTACTTTTTACTTCTTACATTTTCAAAACTGGCTCGTTACTTTTAATCCATTAATTTGGTGAAATGTTAATATTTTTATTTTCACTGTGCCGATTTTAGCCAATCAACCGATTTCCTGTCATTGTGCATCTTTTTCAATCCACTGGTGTATAAAGTCCTGACTCTCACTCACCACAGCTGTAGACTAGTTTACAAAACTAAGAATCAGCAGGCAGAAAGCAACAAGAAATAAAGTTAACGTGAATGAGACAGAGGGAGTCAGTGATGTAAACATGACTGAGCACAGAGACATTCCTGATCATCATCATCATAATCTTTTCTCTGCTTGTGTTCTATATGTGGATCTTTAGCCTGGACACATTCATTCGGTAACAACATTTTTAATTCATTTAGCAAAATTCTTTTAAACAGCACTAAATTGTATTAACGCGCTATTAGTTCAGCGTGCATTTCTGTTTTTACCATTTTTATAAAAAAATGTAAATACTTAAATGACTGAATATAAAAGAGGCGAAATTAAAACCTCCAGCAAAACATACACTAATTTACGACGTCCCTTCTTTACTAAGATATAAAACAAATAAATAAACTCCACCGAAAAATATTTTTAATCAGTAAACTTCAATCAACTTTAATCAGTAAAATCCGCCATGATTTACACAATTAACCCTCTGGGTGGCGTTTTGTGGGTTTTTCCCTCATTTTGGCGAAACGAATGTCTCTAGGTTACGAACGTAACCCTAGTTCCCCGAAGGAACAAGACGCTGCGTCGAAACGCTATGGGAACGCCCCTGCGTGACCACGCTCTGAACCACGTGTGAAATCTAGCCAATAGGCAAGCCGTGACGTCATAGACAGGCGACGTCGCGTAAACCAGGAAGCTACAAGATGGCTGTGTGGTGGTAGCGACATTAGCTTCTGCAAAGAGAGAAGGTAAGCGCGGCAGGGATGCAGGGAGTGTGGCACGGAGACATAGTCCTTCGGGGAACTAGGGTTACGTTCGTAACCAAGAGACGTTCCCCTTCAGGAACTCGAGCTGCGTCGAAACGCTATGGGAACATGTGTCCAATCATGCCACACTGACCAGACCCTGCCGAAAGAGTAAGGTCCTCGGCACCAGCACGCAGAACAGAGGAGCCCGGGGTGGCTCTGAGGTCAAGGCCATAAAACCTGACAAAGATCAGCGGGGTGGACCAACCCGCAGCGTCACAGACGTCCCGGAGTGACACTCCAGTGGATCCGGCGGAGCGAGCCCTGCCCGCGATCGGAGCGGGGACCAGGACTCGCAGCCAAACAACTGCACCCACCACCTCCAAGGACTCGTCCTGTGGAGATAAGCACCCAGTGCTCGCACTGGACACAGCCGGGTCTCGTAACCCCTGGTCGGGGGCTATAAACAGAGGAGGGCAGAATGCCTGTAACACGACACATCGTGTGGGAGCACCCAGCCTCGTGTAAAGAAACACCCTGGCCATGCCAGGGGGCAACTCCAGGCGGGACGAGGCAACTGGCAAAACCGAGACAGGCACTCTGAGTCGCGTCCCGGGCCACAGCCCCCGGGCGCTGCGGAGGAAACGTGTCACCAATGGGACCTACCCAGCGAACACGGAAACCCTCAGGGTCGAAGGGGTTAACCCTGTGGCAAACTGTACCTGCAAAAACACCAGAACTGAACCGACCGGGCAGTTAACTGGGTCCAAGTCATGGTGCTCACACCGTGACGCGAACAGTCGCCATCGTGCGGTGTACAACCTCCTCGTGGAGGGAGCTCTTAGGGGCCACAGCCTCCACAACCCCGGGCGGGGGTGAACCAGGGTTCCGCCCGCCATCGAGGTGCTACTTTGAGGAGACAGACTCCCTACCGGCGAACTCATTCCAGAACTCCCGAGAGCAGCGCGACTGGGGGAAAGGCGTACAGGCGTAGCCTCGGCCAAGACCGTCCCATGGCAGCCACTGTCTCGACAGGGCGTCTGCTCAGACATCCAACCATCCCGGGATGTAAACGGCTCTAAATGAGAGGAGTTCGACCCGGGACCACAAGAGGACCTCCCGTGCCAGTTGTTTGCAAGGGCAAGACCGGAGGCCCCCCTGGTGGTTGATGTACGAGACCACCGCAGTATTGTCCGTGCGGACCAACACATAGCGACCTCTAAGGACTGGGAGGAAGTGTTGTAACCCCAACAACACTGCCAGCATCTCCCGGCAACCTATGTGCCACAAGAGACGTGGGCCGCTCCACAGACCCTGGGCGGAGTGGCCACTCATGACCGCTCCCCACCCCGTGAGGGAAGCGTCCGTCGTTAGCGTTACGCGACGGCAAGGAGTCCCTAAAACGGGGCCTCGGGACAGAACGTAGGGTCCTACCATGCAACCAAGGCTCAAAGGGCACACCACGAGACCTTGATGGTACGATACAGACTCCCTTTAGAGGGAAAACCCTCCTGCCATCACTGGAGGGGCCACATGCAGAGAAGGCCGAGTGGAAATACACTGGAAGCTGCCGACATGAGACCCAGCAGCCTCTGGAACTGCCTCACAGTGACTGGCTGGCCTGCTCCTACCCTCCTGACTGCAGTGAGGATGACTACAAACCGGGGGGGAGACAACCGTGCCCGCAACCCGGCCGAGTCCCACACCACGCCGAGAAAGTGGTTCTCCGCGCTGGGGAAATGTACACTCTATCCGGCGTTTCAGTCTGAACCCCAGTACTTTCATGCAGGCGAGAACAGCATCTTAATGCTGAACTGCCTGGTGCTCTAATGAGCCAACATCAACAAATCGTCGATATAATACAAAATGCGGATGCCCTGAAGCCGCAGCAGGGTCAGTGCCGCGTTCACGCACTTTGTGAAGGCACGGGGTGAGAGCGCTAGGCCGAACGGAAGGACCGATATTGGTAGGCTTCGCCCCGAAAGCAACCTCAGGAACCTCTCGTGTGCGGTAAAGGGCGGCTGCATGGGAGCATGCAACCTCCAGATCTAGCGTATGACAAATCAGTCCTCGGACTTGACCTGAGACACGACCTCTCTAAACGAGAAACCTGAACCCAAACCTCAAAAGTGAGTGGTTCAAGGAGTGGAGATCCAGAATGGGATGCAACCCACCGTCCTTCTTCGGAACAACGAAGCACGGGCTGTAGCAGCCTGACTCTCTGAACAAGGAGGAGGGAACCACCTAGATGGCCCGTTTCCTCAGGAGAGCACGCACCTCCTGTCCCAGGACCAGAGCCTGCACGGGTCCCACCAGGGTGGGACACACCCCGTTGAACCGGGGAGGAGAAGACACGAACTGAATCACGCAGCCCTTCTCCACAGTACGCAGGACCCCCGAGAGACTCCAGGCAGCCCTCCAGACTGACAGAAAGTCGCCACAGGGAGAACCAACCCCTCGGGGCTGGCCCCTGACCCACTCAGAGCGGCTGGAGCGGTGCTCTGCAGCCGACTAAACCTCCTGAGAGGCGGCGGATCCCCCCCATCCGCAGCGATCATACGGGCGGAATACGGGGAGCAAACCGCTGGAGAAAGCTGCACCCTGAACACGACCCGTGGCAGGGCTAGCAGACAGTCCTCCTGAACCCGAACGGCAGGAGCAGCGTACTGCGGCCGTTGAAGCCCCCTGAGAGGCAGCGGATGACCCCCATCCGCAACGAACTTTCAGGCGGAAATAAGGGAGTTAACCGCTAGAGGGAGGCAGCGTCCTGAACACCCTGTGGCAGGGCCGACAGACCGGCCTCCCGGTGGTGCCGGGGAGGGACGAGCACCGTAGCATGAGGTGCGCACTGCCCTTCAAGATACAAGCCATCAGGCCTACGCACCACAGCCCGTTCACTAGAGGCGAGGACGATCCTCAGGCCGTCCAGCCCCTCCTCGGGCTTAGTGTCGCCAGGGGCCCCTAGGACCTCCCCGCGGGAATCGGGTGGCAACACTCTCTCACCGGGCTATTTCGCTGTGCCTGGACGTACCATCGGAGCAGCGAGGAACTACCACTAAAACGCCACCGCGGTCTCCTGAACCCGCCAGCAATCACCCTTACCTACAGCGTTACCAGGTCAGGCCAGGAGGGGACACCATCGCGCTCAGAAGGAAGCTCGCATCATCCCCCATATAAGGCCAGCCTGGTATGCCTGCAACACACTCATCTTGTGGAAGCAACCTGTAGCCTGACCTGCCGCGTAGCCCTACCCACCAGAGCCAAGCGGCTCTTCGTAGGCAAACCGATAGCCGTCACAGACGCAACACTCGGGGAGAGACAGCTAGCTAGCGTCTCAACCACAAGCGGCATCGTCCCGTAGCTGCGCCACTTAGCTCCAATAACATTCGCGCCCAACGAGAAACATCGGAGCAGACACCTTGGTGCGCAAATCAGGGAAGGCGCTGAGGCTATGACACATGGCGCAGAAAACGCTCATCCAGCTCACTGGGTGCGCGCTGCTTCTGCTACACGACCGGCTAGAACCAGCTCAGACCAGCCCGTGCCACGACCTCAAGGAGCTTCACGTACAGCACAGGCTGTGAGGAGTCCGCAGGCTAGCCAGCATCCATCAGCTCATCCATCAGCTCATCATTTCAGCCACACGGCTAAAATGCTAACAGCCGATACCATCGAGAGCCGAAGCCACGAGGGAGAGCGCTCACCTCGGAGAGCGCTCCCCGAAAAATCTCCCACCTCGGAGGAAGAATACGGAGCACCGCGTCACACGCACCTGGAGAAGGAACCGCCAAACGAGCACAATCCCCGGGGAACGGGAGCTCGCCTCGCAGCCGGGAGCGCAAACAACACATCGGCTGCGTGTCACCCCCCCCGAAATGAATTGGGGCAAGCAGGAAACACGCAGACGGAATTCTGCCTGCATATAAGCTCATGACTGCACAGATAACACACTCAAAGCGCTTACCTGAACGAGCAGAAGCTAATGTCGCTACCACCGCACAGCCATCTTGTAGCTTCCTGGTTTACGCGACGTCGCCTGTCTATGACGTCACGGCTTGCCTATTGGCTAGATTTCACACGTGGTTCAGAGCGTGGTCACGCAGGGGCGTTCCCATAGCGTTTCGACGCAGCTCGAGTTCCTGAAGGGGAACTTAAATTACTGTCTTAATTGATAGTACAGATAAAAACAATACATCATTCAAATCTGTAAAATGTCTATGATTATATATAAAGCTTCTTGATTTGACTTGAAGAGGTGCAGTTTCTCCGGTATCACCTCATTAACTGTCCGTGTGGAAACATAGCAAAGGTTCAGTTTGGTGTTACATGATTTACATAATTTAAACACCATTATTACTTTAAAATATTTACAAGAATTCATGCTTTATGTTGCATCCATATTTCTCCATGTCCATGTTGCTTAAAGTATTAAAAACAGGAAGTATTAATATATGGTACATTTAGAACAGATAGAAATGTGCAATTTAGTTGCGATTAAAAATTGAATTTGATTGATAACCTCTGTACAATTATACATACAATGTACATATTACATAGTATATCTTTATTACTACTCATTACATCTGCACTATTTTTATCTATATGTATCTTTATATATTTATATCCTTACTGTAAATTCTGCCCAACCTTTCACATTCATGTATATATGTGTATATAATGTGTGCATGCATGCATATATATGATTCGTCCAGAGATCCATCAGCTACGCAACAATTTTCTCAAACTCTTTTTCTTTAAGCAACATCATATATATCTGAATTTACTAAAGCGGATTTCAGGGAAGAAAATAGTAATTTAATGTTTTCTGTGACGAATAGAGATTAGACATTGTTGGCTTTTAAAATCTTTATTTTTTTAATGAAAAATTAAACTGTAAACTGTCACTGTCCATCTAAAGTTTGTTCAACATATCCTCGAGACCGTCTATGTCAAACACTGCTACAGAATCCAGGATCTCTGTGCTGTTGTGGGAGTTTTCACTGTAAGTCTGAGCTCCAAACTGTTTAAAAAAGCCAAATTCCTCGTTTAAAATAGAAAAGATTTCATTGTTTAGCAAAGTGATTTCATCCTCCTCCACAAGTTGAGCTTCACTGCTTGTACAGTCAGACACATGGCAGGTGCTGTAAAAAGAATTGCACAATTTTAGCTGCATATCAAAGTAAATGATTGGCGATTATGTTAACTGTTTGTTTTTTCTGTATTTAAGATGCAGTGTAAAACCTAATTTGCATGTCATTCTTCTAAAACTGTTCTCATGTAGTTTACCAACTCACTTAGTTTGGCAGAAAGTCAGTTTAGGCATGCAGAATGGTAGAACAGAAGGGTTAAGAGGTGGATCAAAGTAGGTGCCCTCAGGAGACAGCAGTTCTTGTGAGATTTGGTGGCTAAGGCCAGGGAACTGATCACTAAATTCAGGCATGGACTGGTCATGTACTGGTACTTCTTCTGGCATGTCCATGACTATATGGAGGTTTGGCTCTAGATCAGTTATCCTATGTGAGGGGCTACTCTGCAAACTGCCTACAAAGATATAAAGATATAGATATGTTCTGGCTCACTCCCTATGTGAAGAGACATCATATGAGTGTAAAAGGACAGGCAAGATTGTGTTAATTGCATGCAGATTGTGTTAATTGCATGCTGTAATATAAAATAAAAAGGATAGATGTATTAAATCTATTATAATTTTTTAAATGATTAATTAAACTTCCTGTGGTGGACACTGACTAGAACAAAGTGGTTACTGAAAATGAACGTATTAAAATGTTAAACGCAGACAATTGGAAGAAAAATTGTAAGCGCCATAATTAAGCAATATCACATGAGCATGAGTGCTGTTATAGAGGATCTGTGTTGCCATGGCAAAACATAGACTATCCTACAGCCCATAGAAAGTGTAGTAACAATTTTAGTATATTTAACTATTGCTAGAATGGAAGTGTTATTTAGCAAATATTCAAAAATAATTTGTAATAATACAAACAATGAAATGTACCAGTGCTGTCCTGAGGTACCACTTTTTGGCTGCGTCTCCTTCCTTTCTTTGGATATGGTTTATAAACCCAATCTACATGATGGAAAAAAAAAGATTTAAAGAGTGAGTATCAGGGACAAAAAGTATCAGGGTTGATGTATTTGTCTTGATATTTTCCTAATTGTCTAGAAACCCTGTTCTCTTTACCGGGAAACATCTGTTCGTGTTCCTGTTTAAGCCTCAATGATTTTTTGTAGTAGGGTTTCTTCTCTTCTTCGCTCAGTTTGTTCCATTTGATCCCAAGCTGCATGCTGATCTCTGCAGAGCTGGTATTTGGTTTGGCCTTGGAGAAGATGGGCCGCTGTATCCTCGCCCAAACCCTGTAGGCATTCATTGGCCTTCTGATGTTGCCTTTTTTATCTCTGCACTTGGCTGTGTTAAATTTATCTAAAAAATTAGAAACGCTTAATTTAAACTTAAATAGAAATCATTATAAACTTTAGATTCTAGTTAAAACAGTAAACAAAAAATAGTGTGACAGTCTTAAGCACTCAGGTTTGTTGGGACAAATATTTTGTAAGTACTGCATTACTGAAACATTACAAAAATATATATTTCCTGCATGACAGCTTCATATTTAATGCAATTTCAAGAATCGCATGATGTTACGCATTAATTAATGTAGTGAAGAATTTGTCTCCAAAATAAAAGTACTCAGGTAAAGTACATAAACTTAAAGCAAAAATATGTTGATTAATGATTTAATTAGTTGCTTAAATCACTAAGAATATCCATCATATATACTGACATGAAAACAACAGTTATTAATAAGTATTTATTAGCATCACCTCATACAGAGTGACAAGTAAAACATTGAAAAAAATTCTAACCCTGTTTTCAACAGTCAAACACTGACCTCATACACCCGCATCACATTAGCACTCTAATAAGTTAACAAACATACATTTGGAAATTTTATGAATGTACTTAATACTACTGAATAGGCTTGGTTATATATATATATATATATATATATAATATTAGTATATATTTTTTCACAGTGTCATGAAGCGGCCATACGAGATTTACATGCTACTTTTTAGTAAAAATTTAGTTTTTTTAAATTTTTTATTATTTAGTAATTACACATATGGCTGAAGACGGTTTACCAAGACTGTGTGTGGATTGTGTTATTGGGAACTTCCATGTAACTGCCTGGTTTTATTTCTGCTGAATAAATCTTATACTACCATCCTGGATCCTGAAGTTTATTTCTTTATTTGGTATTTTAACTTTGTTATTGGATTTGTTGCTATTGATAACTGGCCATAACAAGATCATGCTAATCCCATTACATGTTTGTGATATAACTGTATCATGCAGTAAAAATTAGCTTGTACTGTCTTACACATTAAAAGCATAAATATCAAAACTTTACACACCTGTAAGTGCGAGAATCTGGTTTTCAAGACTGTGATTTCTGTGGAAAAGACAAAAAAGAAATTCAGATAGAAAACTATTTATTAATGTGCAGTTTATCGGCTGTAAAAAATAATACATTGGTATAGATATTCCATTATACAATTCTCTGTGTACGTTGTTACTCTAAAAATTATGGATTAAAAAAAGTGCTTAGAGCCAATCAGAATAGAGAATTCAACTGAGCTTTGGGGTAAAACAAACAGAGGAAGCCTTACTCGTTTGTGTCAGTGTTCTGCATCTTCAAACTTTTTTTTCTTCAGTGAAATTCTCTTATTTTATCGCAAATTAACCTCAAAAAGACTTTTTTGTCCTCTCAGCAACGATCGTTTGCGTTTAAGTTTCCATGACAACGGGTGCGTGGTGCACGCGACTTCGTTTAGCTAGTCACGTGACTAGCACGTGGCCGGCGCGTGCTTTCCGAGACAAATCCGCGATCATTAATAATGCTAATGAATGAAAATAAAGATCAGGTTCGTTAGTTACACTTGATCTTGTATCGTGTTGAAACAGATAAAAAAAAAGTAAAAGGAAAAAAACTTGATCGTGTTCATTTTCTGTATTTTCCACTTTCCGTCAGATTTCTCTTGTTCTTTATGGAAATATTGCTCGAATTCTCAGGATGGTAGTGTAATGTTTTTTACTTCATTAAAGAAAACGAACATTTATTTTACTCAATCGAAGGTCTGCACAATTAACCACCGAACTGTACCTTCATCACTTCTACTTGAGTTCTTCTACACAGCTTACCGGTAAGTGTGCCATTACTGACACCTAGTGGCAAGTTTACAAATACACTACTCCAATACATTTCTTCTTTGACAGTATTTAAGTTTAAGTATTTAAGTATTTAAGCTGTAGTGCACAAAACCTGGGCTGATATCCTACCTGCCAGAAACAACATGCATCCTCCAATACACAGACATCATTCTCGTTACAGTACTCACTGAGCTAATGCCACAGAGCTTCATTGGTTTTCTGACTCAGGCTGCATTTAAACCTTCACAACATAAACTACAGTGGATGAAGTGAAGGTTTCATATGTGGGCCATGTGATCTCAAAAGGGCAACATAAGATATCAAAGGACCACAAACAGCTTGTGACTCGGTTCTCAAGACCTCAGACTGTGAAACAGATGCAGAGCTTCTTGAGACTGATCAACTACTGCAGAGCATGGATCCCTGACTGCACACTCCATGACAAAGATTTGCATAGTGCTATTGATCACAAAGCTCCTCCAACACACCTAGTTCTTTGGACTGGTGAAATGAACAAAGGTTTTACTGCTCTCAAGAAAGATTTACAGTCTTTCAGATTTTTGACCTCTGTGTGAACAGTCTATAAACACGGTAGTATATTTGTAGGGATTCTAACCCAGGAATGTGGTGACAGCTATCACCCTGTTGCACATATTTCCAAATCCTTAGACAATGTACAAAGGATGCTCTCATGCCAGCGTGCGGTGGCTGCTGGGGCTCTGATGGTACGGGATTCTGATGGTCCTGTAAAGCTGCACACCGCATATCAGGTAACAGCTATTTTACACAACCTCAACACACAACATATGATACCACAACAGAGATCTGTTCAGCAACAGAAAATGTATCTATTAAGCCTCAGCCGCACTCAGCTACAGTAGTGCTGTATGATCTCCTATATTTTATGGATCTAGATGGTTCTGATGATGCACATGATTGCATTAAGCACATTGAACAGAAGATAGGGGAATTCCTCTGTGTCTGTATCTACCAATTCCAGGAAGCATATGATCATGGAGTTGACTTTGTTCACATTCTACCATCATTATTCTACCACATCCAAATACGTCCTATACAATTGTGTGCCTCTAACTTTGTGCTAACAGTTTAAATAAGTACCAATCACATCTGGAAAAGTCAGGTGACCAAAATACTTTAGATCATATAGGGCAGGGGTGTCAAACTCAAATTCACAGTGGGCCAAAATTAAAAACTGGGACGAAGTCACGGGCCAAACTCTATTTATTGAAAAATTGACTGCAATTGTGCATGTTTTCCGTCTCTCCAGATCTGAAATGTTGAACCTTTTTCATATGGAAACAAACTTTAGTTTTGCATAAACATTGAATCTGGAACAACCAAAGTTTAATATTATAAACACATGAGAAAATTAATTTGAAATAAAACACACATCAGTGGTATTTGTTTCTTATTATGTCTCTCTCTCTGTCTGTCTGTCTGTCTGTCTCTCTCTCTAGACTTTCTAATTCATTTTTAATGTAAACCTTTTTTCACAGAGCAACAACAAAACAACCAAAAATAATAATAATTTCCTACAATAACCTTCAATCAGCTCCATTTGGAGGTTGGTTGGTGCACTTTCCACGTCAACCACAAACGGATTACTGAGCAGTTCAAATCTGCATTTCTGGGCTTCAAAGTCGGTAAATCACCGGGTAAATTCAGCGCAAGTTTTTCAGCGCACTAACAAAGCATTCTGGGATTTGTAGTATTAGCGGTGTATGCGCTATATACTGGCGGGCCTGCTCTAATACACACTTGATATGATCTCGCGGGCCAAAATTAATTACTCCGCGGGCCAGATTTAAAAAAAAAAATTGTGCTTTCTCTTACAATAATTACTTTCAGAGATTTGTTTAGATGAGCAGTTTAATGTTTAGGTTAAAATATACAAATTAGGTTGAGAATTTTATATTTTTATAGAAGCTTTCATGTAAATGTTTATATCTGCTTATTTGAAATGTTCAGTGCAGTCTGTAGAAGACAACATAAAAACTATTTTAATACTCTTATTACACCAATGAACTGTTCATGATTTCCTACTGGTGTTGCGATAAAAATAAAATGCATACTGATTTATTTTTTACGAGCCGAATGTTCCCTGTTATTTTAGTGTTTGGTCACGGCTTGCTCTATTTTCCAGAAGGCTATAAAGAAATTATAAAGTTTAACACAAGTACTGAATGTAAAATGAGGTCAATAGAAAACAAAAGGGTATCTTTTGTTTGATATATTCTATATCTTAGATCCCTTCCTTTATAAAATAGTGTGAATGTTTTTGTATTGACTGGATGTAGACAGAAAATTACCAGTTGAATAAACCACCTGATAACTACCACTATTCTCAGAATGATTAAATAACTGACTCTAAAGGTCTTTCAAAAAAAAAAAGATTTTAAGATAATGTAATGGTGAGGACTCAATGTCGCTAATTTATGTTATTTGTGTAGAAGCAATTCCAAAAGCAACAGTCACAATTTGTCAGCACAATCTGCTGTACAAATCTTATCATTTAATTGGATGTTTTAACAAATTTATTACACGATATATGTAAAACAAATGTTTGAGGAATATGTAAAAATAAAAAGAAACAACTGTGAGAACTTTGTCCCTTAAAAGTATGGTAACAATGTAATTGTAACAGAAGGTGTAATTATATAGACTATTTCTTGTTAAAGAAGAGTTTAGTGCTTGTTTGATGTGAAACGATCTTTTCTCATTTTTCATTCACAAGGCATTCAGTGTATTTTAGGATGAAGCAGTTTTGCTAGTTTTTCCACCCATGTTTTTGAGGGTTTGTGCCAAATGTCTGTAACTGTAAGTTTAGGCTGTAACATCAACATATAGAATCAACATATAGAAATACAACAAATAAAAAGCATTTAAGATATGAATTACAATGAACAAAGGGTTTAAGATAAAGCAGAAGTCTCTGCCTACTGTAATATTTCAGCTTGATCTCTAGGCAGTTATTGCCATAGTCAGGAAATGTATAGTTTATTAATTCGTGTTTATTTATAAATATTGAAAATAGTTACAAATGGAATTTAAAGGCTAATCATTAAGAGATATTCCGGTCACCCCTTTTGAAAATTAACTATGTGTGTTTTTTTATATATATATATATATATATATATATATATATATATATATATATATATATATATATATATATATATATATAGTAAAAGTGTAGTAATAACGTTGTTGTTTTTTTAACGTATTGATTACTGGATTTTACTACAGTAATCATGGTTGAACCAGGATTTTTTTTTTTATCAAAACCATGGCTAATTTTCATAGTCCTATTCAGCTACAGAAATATAGAAAAAAATGTGAAAATGTCATCTTTATTTCCCTTTGAGATCGATGAGATATTTCTAAAACAATGCTAGGTACTTTTTTTACGCATAGCAGCAATATTAAAGGGCTATACAACATTTAACAACTCTACACATATAACACTTTTTATTATAAAAAAATTTTTTTAAGCACAATTTATGCACATAACTTTTAAGTGCATTTATCAAAATTCCTTATCAACAATTTAATGTAAAATACATGATTGATGTTTGCTTCAGCATTGGATACTGATATATTTTTAACTTTCATTGACTGCATTTGACAGACGCCCTTATTCAGAGCAACTTACAACAGAGCATGGGAGGGTTTTCTAAGCCAAAGTCCAAAGTCCACCTACATCCTTTATTATATAATTAATTCTCTGTTGCACGTCATCTTTTTGCACACATGCACAGTTATCATAAATTTAAACAACAAAGACAAATTATGAGCTGGTAGGCAGGTTATGTTCAAATAACTTTACCAGCTGAATAAACTTAAATATACACAATAAATTAATAGTTGTAAAACTTACTGTACACATGAATACCAAGTCAAGTCAAGAGGCTTTAATTGTCATTTCTACTATACACAGTGGTACACAGTACACAGTAAAAACGAGACAACGTTCCTCCGGAACCCTGGTGCTACACTAAACAACAACATAGAGCTACAACACAACCTTTTTTTTCAAACAGGCAGTGCTATCACAATAAATTGTTTACAATGCACATCAATTTATAATCGACTTTACACTCGTGTAAATACAGTGTGTAGTGTCCATATTATCATATCAAATATTTGAGTGTAGTACTATTTTATTTATATTTCATTGTGGATGTTTTATCACAATAACCACATTACATGCAGATAATCATTTATCATATACTGATAATTATGTACATTTTACTTTTGATATGTAATGTACTGTAATAATCTATAATCATATTTAACAATCGGCTGGAAACTAGAAAAACATGGAAAACAAAAGAGTAACAAAAGGTCCAAAAAATAGTGTGAATGTTTTTGTATTGACTGCATGTAGACAGAAAATGCCCCAAATTAGCCGTTGAATAGACTGTAAAATGTGAAGGAACAATTTGATAACTACTGCTATTCCCAGAATGATTGAGTAACTGACTCTAAAGGTCTTAAAAAAAAAACTAACAAAAAAAAAACTATATATATATATATATATATATATATATATATATATATTCTGCAAAAATTCTGCAACATTTTTTCCTAACCATCACATTATCTTAAAAAAAAAATAAAAATAAAATATATATATATATATATTTTTTTTTTTTTAAGATAATGTGATGGTTAGGAAAAAATGTTGCAGAATTTTTGCATATTTGACCCACATATTGATCACTACCATAGCAAATTTTCAGGGTGTTGTATTAAATAAAAGTAATTTTTACAAATTATTTTTGAAATTATATAATTAGACTCATAAATACCACACACTCCTGCTTTCTGTAACTGAAACAAACTAGTGCAAAGAACTTCATGAAGCCAGAATCGCTGACACTTGGATTCAGTAAAACAGCATGTACGTGAATGTGCTGATAAAAAACAGTAAAGCTGCTCGCAATCTTTTTTTGGCTTCACCCATTGTTAGAAGGATTCAGACACCCTGACTGTGCTGTGTGTTCTCTTGCTGTGCTGCATGCTCCCTCAGAGAGTTTCTCCTGCAAAAAAAAACAACAACGAAGCAATCCTTAGTAATATTGATTTGAACATAAACCCAATGTCATTATCCAGATCAGTAGCAGTATAAACAGTTGTAACTGTCAAAACGTACAGTCTGCATGTGAATGTGAAATAACGGGGTTACCACTTTGATCCTGTGCTCAAGTTACTGTTTGAGTTTTAGTGTCTTTCTGCTGTAATCAATTACTGAGATTCTGGATTTTACCCCTGTTCACTGCATAACTTTGGAAATTGTGGAAAGAGATGCAAGGAGCTAAAGAGTGCAGGAATATTTTTACTTCCTGATGCACCCAATACAAGGAGAGAACAAATGTTAATGATCAACAATAGATTAAATGAAAAGGGACAAGCGTAACCATAACAAATTCATAATTTTAAAGGTCTAAGCCTCAAACATCGATCTTAGATCACTGTTTTTCAATGGAAAGTAAAAAAAAGGTAATGTCTGAAATTGTGCAAGCAGTACACACCAAAACACAAGCAATGAAAAAGGAAGTGCATACCTTTATGATTGTAATAAAGGGTCACAAAAGCATCCACTGCTATGAATTGTGGTGTGTTTCGAATGGTAAGTGTGGACAGAATAACATGCCAGCATTTAATTCAACCAAGCAATAATGTTATAAGTTAGATGGTTATTCCTTTGTTTACATCCCATCGCTTCGGGGAGCATTTTGTATTATTTACGGAATGGACAAAAACTGCACGACTTTATAGCAAACCTCTCACAAACAAAATGAGACCATCCACAAAGTGGATGAAAAGAAAGCCGAAAGCTTTTCCCTAAACAACCCAAAGTTGCTGTTGCTTTGTGATGACGCACTGCTATGCACAGCCTTTAATTTATCCTAAATATTTCCAGCCAATAGCATTAGGTACAGGACATGATTGACAGAATATATAGCCAATAAACGCATGATTCCAACGATATATGGGACGTATATAGCAAGTTATTTTCTATTATGTACATTCGGCACTCCTATTGGTCAAAGTTGTACCTTGCTCGTGATGTGCATTAGGTCACACCTACCACCAGTCAAGGGCTTGCAGGATATAAAATCTGCTCTTTACACCAACTCAAACTCAAGGAGGAAAGACGACAAAGAAAATTAAGAACCCATGGATCAAGAATTTTTGTTGAAGCTTGCTAGCAGCAGTGAAGAGGACAACACTGTTGAGGAGAGTAGTAACAGCGACAACAGTGATCTGCTTGTGGCTGGAAAATCTGAGCCTAATTTACCCAGGTGAGTTGCAATATATTTTCTTTTACAGTGATATACGATTTGTTTGTTTGTGTTCTAAGTAATTTGCTTGGGGAAATGTTGAATAGAAGAAACAGAGTGGAAAAGAACAAAAAACATTTATAGAAACTAATATATATTTTGTGTATACAGACAGTGTAACTATTGACAACATGACCTGGACGTCAGTGTTGCTGTATGTAAGAGCAACCATATGAGAGTAACAATTGAGCTGCTGGCTGGTCATGTGCATAATTACCATTTGTATGACCGGCCATCAGTGTGCATGCTGTATGTATGAACGACCATAAGAGAGTAACTACTAAGCTGCTGGCTAGCCATGTGCATAATTACAATTTGTATGACCGGCCATCAGTGTGCATGCTTCATGTCTGCCCACCTGAGTGAATGTTGACTGCATGGCCAACCCCCCAAAAAACTTCAACAATATGTACTTGACATATGATGCTAGTTTTTTTTTGGTCTTTCAACAGCGGTTTGAAAGACCAAAAAGCAAATCAGCACCAATGTCTACAACAACAAATGAAGAAAGGTGGAAAGACATGACAGACGAGGATGTCACACCCCAGCCAGCAGTATTCAGACCTTTCCAGACACCAGGCCCACAGCTGATTGCTACAGCGCCATACACTGTGCTGCAGTTATTCCAGTTGTTCTTTTCGACAACGGTGATGCAGACACTGTTGAAGAACACAAATGCATATGGAGCCAAGCAGCACAACGGCCAACAACCATGGAAGGACTTCACTATGAAAGACTTGAATTCATATCTGCTGCTGGTGATCTTCATGGGACTTGTGAAGTTTCATTCACTGAAGGACTACTGGAGGAAATCCAATATCTTCGGGATTCCCTTTCCCGCCCATGTGATGTCAGCAAGGAAGTTCAATGCCATCTCTTCCGCGCTGCATCTAAGTGACCCTGAAGTGGAAGAGGAAAACAGCAAGAGAAAAGGAACACCTGCCTATGACTGCCTTTGTAAGATAAAGCCCATGTATCAGCAGCTGAGAGACGCATGTAAGAGCAATTTTCATCCCCACCAGAACATTGCCATCAACGAGAGGATGGTGGCACCAAAACGCAGAAATAGCCTGAAGCAATCGACAAAGTTTGGATACAAGCTGTTTGTGCTGGCGGACTCGTACTGTGCGTACACATGGGACTTCTTAGTGTACGAGGGCAAGTCACCAGATGCACAAACACAAAGCAATGGACCGAGCTACGACTCTTGCATGGAACTTGTTGATGTGAAGATGTTGGGAACAGGCTACAAACTGTTCGTGGACAATTTCTACACAAGTCCAGCACTGTTCAGAGATCTACTAAAAAACAGCATCTGGGCTTGTGGGACTGTCCAAGCAAACATTCTTGGCTACCCTAGAAGCACAATCAACAAACTTCCAAATAAAGCTCCCCGTGGTACTCATCGCTGGCTGAGAGATGGAGACCTGGTGTTTGTTGAATGGAAGGATATAAGGAAGGTCCAGATGTGCTCAACCATTCACAGAGGCACTCAAGCAAGCATGGTGCACATGAAGGTCAAAGGCCATGGTGGACAGTGGACAACCGTCAATGAACATGTTCCAGATTGTGTTGTGGATTACAACAGGTTAGCAGAAAGTATTCAGCAATGTAACTTTAGCTAGTTCATAGTTCGCATTTAAACAAGCTTACCCATAATTATGCCTTTTTTATTTTAACATCCGATCACTTTTATTTCTTTTCAGGTCCATGGGTGGAGTGAACGTATCGGATGCACTGGTGGGCTATTACACAGTGTCACACAAGACAAGAAAGTGGTACCGAAGCTTTTTCTACCACTTTGTGGACATAGCCATATCAAACGCCTACATACTACAACTTTCAAATTCTGTAAAGCTGCTTTGAAACGAGGTCTGTTGTGAAAAGCGCTATAGAAATAAACTTGACTTAAATTCAGAATTGATTTCAGCTTCATGTTATGTTGGAAGTTAAATCAGTGTTTCTGTAACTTTAAAGGAGGAAACAGAATTAGAATAAACAGCTGCTGGGGGTGTTTATCGGCTCCTTAACACAATAAAGTTTCGATACTATGATGTTTGTTGCTGGTTTCAGTAAAATATACATTTACATTTTGTCTTTCATGTATGTGTATAACAATTACTTGACAAATTCCTCTTTAAGTTCTTATAAAATGTCAAAAATAACGAGTCAGACCACTCAAAAGCATTTAAATTGTTGAAGTCTTTATTTTTATATTATTAATAATAATAAAATAATAGTAATACCAAACAAACTGAATGTATAAAAATAAATAATACAAGGAAATATATATATATATATATATATATATATATATATATATATATATATATATATATATATATATATATATTTTACAAATAACCCTGTAGACAGCAGTGTAATTATAACGGACAATCAACTACAAAGCTTCACTCCTATTCATGAGAAGGACTTAATTTCATTAATCTCCTCATCAAAATCATCAACCTGCATTCTCGATACCCTGCCTACTAGTTTCTTTAAACAGATAACTCCAGAGGTAATCAAACCAGTTTTAAAAATAATTAACTCTTCCATTAGCACTGGTTATGTACCTAAATCCTTCAAACTGGCAGTTATCCACCCCCTTATTAAGAAACCTGACCTTGACCCATGTCAGTTGTCCAACTACAGACCGATATCAAATCTCCCCTTTATATCCAAAATTTTAGAAAAGGTTGTAGCACAGCAGTTATGCTCACACCTACTTATGAATAACATTTTTGAAGTGTATCAGTCAGGATTTCGGCCTCATCATAGCACAGAGACGGCGCTAGTTAAGGTGGTAAATGACCTGTTATTGGCCTCTGATCAGGGTTTTGTCTCCTTACTTGTTTTGCTCGACCTTAGTGCAGCTTTTGACACCATTGATCACACTATACTGCTTGCTAGACTTGAGAACGTTGTAGGAATAAAGGGAACAGCTCTCTCTTGGCTCAGGTCTATTTGACTGATCGCTATCAGTTTGTGGATGTAAATGGTGAGTTCTCCATACTCTATGAGGTAAAGTTTGGTGTTCCTCAAGGATCTGTCTTAGGCCCACTGCTTTTCTCTTTATATATGCTGCCTCTTGGTGAAATCATTCATAAACATGGGATTCGCTTCCATTGCTATGCTGATGACACACAGTTCTATATTTCAGCAAAGCCAGATGAGAGAGATCAGCTAAACAGTGTTGAGGAGTGTGTAAAGGACATTAGACAGTGGATGCTTAATAACTTTCTTCTGCTCAACTCAGATAAGACGGAAGTACTTTTACTAGGACCACATGCAACTAGAAGCAAACTTTCTGATTATGTAGCATCTCTGGATGGTGTTTCTGTTTCAGCATGTACGGTTGTCAAAGACCTTGGTGTGATTATTGACCCGAGTCTTTCCTTTGAGTCTCACGTGAATAATATCACCAGGATCGCCTTCTTTCACCTAAGAAATATTGCTAAAATTAGAAATATGATGTCGTTACAGGATGCAGAAAAACTAGTTCATGCTTTTGTTACTTCTAGATTGGACTACTGTAACGCTTTACTGTCTGGGTGTGCGAGTAAGTGCATAAATAAGCTTCAGTTAGTCCAGAATGCAGCAGCAAGGGTCCTCACCAGATCTAGGAAATACGACCACATCACCCCTGTTTTAATCAGTCTACACTGGCTCCCAATCAAATCTCGCATTGATTATAAAATATTACTACTGACGTATAAAGCACTTAACGGTCTCGCACCGCAGTATCTGAGTGAACTTCTGTACCAGTATGATCCTCCACGCCTACTTAGATCAAAAGGTGCTGGCTATCTGTTGGTTCCTCAAATAATGAAGACTACCGCAGGGGGCAGATCTTTCTCTTATAAAGCCCCACAGTTATGGAACAGCCTTCCAATCAGTGTTCGGGACTCAGACACGGTCTCAGTGTTCAAGTCGAGGTTGAAAACTTATTTATTTAGTCAAGCCTTTTATCAGATTTTTTTTCTTAGGTAAAGGCTCAGATCTGGAGGGAGCATGGATATAGAGTGTTTGGTGAAC
This sequence comes from Silurus lanzhouensis, assembly GCA_039877035.1. NCBI lineage: Eukaryota > Metazoa > Chordata > Actinopteri > Siluriformes > Siluridae > Silurus > Silurus lanzhouensis. Next base: position 5,546,703 of record JBCEWE010000214.1, on the reverse strand, counting down.
TGGTATATTTGTATGCTGTTGTCCCCTTACATTCACACGGTCACTCAGGTTTGTTGACGGTGGTGTGGTGGGTCGTCTCTTATCCCAGAGATCCCTCATGTCTGTGTTACCTTCTGGTTCTCCCTTTTAGTTATGCTGCCATAGCGAGTCTTGCCGGAGTCCAAACTGCACAGTGACATTAACTTTCATACACCAATAGTTACACTTAATAATCCATATCCTTCTCTTCCCGTCACCCTCTCTCTCTCTCTCTCTCTCTCTCTCTCTCTCTCTCTCTCTCTCTCTCTCTCTCTCGATCGAGTTAAACATGCTCCTGAGGCTCCAGTGACCACTGTTCCTGCCCCTCTACCCTCCGTGGATCTTCACACTTCTGTGCAGCTTGAGACGGTATCTCATCAACACCTTGGGTGGTTCCATGAAATTCCGGAGTAGAACGGGTGCTTTGAGGATGGATTGGACTGTAGTTGGTGTTGGCGGTCTGCTGCACTGACTCGGGAGTGCAGTTTGCTTCTGATCATCATCACTGTACCCCAAAACTTTGTATATATGCTTCAAATGGACATTTGGTGCAACCCAGATGAGGATGGGTTCCCTCTTGAGTCTGGTTCCTCTCAAGGTTTCTTCCTTATGCCATCTCGGGGAGTTTTTCCTTGCCACAGTTGCTCATCAGGGACAAACATACTTATAAAGAACATATTTACATTTAATCACCACATTATCTGTGTAAAGCTGCTTTGAGACAATGTTCATTGTTAAAAGCACTATACAAATAAAAATGAATTGAATTGAATATATATATATATATATATATATATATATATATATATATATATATATATATATATATATATATATATATATATACACACACAATAAGTATATTTTTTATATGGTTATTTACCATAAAAAAAAGATTAATAATTATTTATTTTTCTTCTTATTTCTCTTTTTCTTTGTACCAAAGAGCATCTTTAGAGTTTCCTGAAAAAGAAATTAAAAGGGGTTAAACCTTTGGTTTAGTTTTACACTGTGCATGTGTGTGTGTGTGTGTGTGTGTGTGTGTGAGAAAATAATGTTGAGTATCACATTTTTTTATCACAGTTTTAAGGAAAGATACTCACCGGCTTGACTCCTGCTTCTCCTGCCTTTAGGAACATATCCATTTTATCCACCTGCACACAAACACACACATACGCTTCTATCACACGTGTGTCACATGCATATAAAGAGTGAACAGAGGAGTGATATATGTGATTATGAATAGATGTAAATAAGGAATTGGTGGGTGGGGTTTTGTTTCCACATGGCCAAAGCAAAATCATAATTTTTATATCGAAAGTTCATCAGAAATAAAACACTTGATATATTTTTAGAATAGACACTCGTTACTACACCCACTTATTACAAATCATTCCTAAGTATAATATTAATAACTGTGTGTGTATATGTGTGTGTGTGTGTGTGTGTGTGCTCACTTTGGCATGCAGGACATCAGGATCTGCAATCATGTTAATGATATTAAAGTTATTTTCACTCTGCACCAGCAACCATGAAATTTTATTTGCATCATTTGGGTGTATTTTCTCAACCAGAGGTAACAGGTGATCATCTGCAGAGAGAGAGAGAGAGAGAGAGAGAGAGAGAGAGAGAGAGAGAGAGAGAGAGAGAAAGAGAGAGAGTTACAAAAGTGTACATTAGCCATTATTTTGTGTTTGTGTTGGTAAGTGTGTGTGATACTCACGAGCCATCTCTATCTGCATTTCAAAATCGGCAGACTCCAACATATAGATGGTCAAGCGCTTTTGAGGTGGAGGAGCCATCGGTACATCCTGCACACATACAACATAATTATTATTATTATAATTATACATTTAGTTTTTGTTTCTTTATTTTTTTTTTCAAAAGAAGGACAATATAACTAATAAATATAGTCATTGTTTTGTGTGTGTGTGTGTGTGTGTGTGTGTGTGTGTCTCTACCACATCTGGAGTTTGAGCTGGAGCTGGTTGCAGGTGGAACTGAGTGTGGCGGTTCCCTTCAGCCTTGCGCTCCTTACGGGACTTAAAGTGTTCGATGGAGCTGTTACACAACAGAGACACTGCTCTTAGACACTGCTGTTAGTTTTTATGCCTACGCCACCAAGATTACCCCTGATGGTGACTGCAATATCCTCATATGACCAAACCCACCCTTTATATCAATAGCTTACACTTTATATTCGTTGAAGAGTTTGCCGTCAAGTCTCTCCTTCGCCACATTCGCTGCCTCTGGAGACTCAAACTGGACGTAGCCGTACCCTTTTGTTCCTGTCTTGTAAGCCACAACCTTCAGGAGAGACACGTCATGCCAACACACAATTTATATCAAACAGAACTAATACAGGACTTTAGTATAATAGCTGCTCATTATGCTATACAGATGCTATTCAGATCCAAAGGACAAACCTTGCATGACAGGACATTTCCAAAAACCGAAAAGAGGTCAAAAAGGGCCATGCTGTCAATCGTCGTCATGTCCAAGTTTCTGATGAACAAGTTCCTGACGGCGCTCTTCCTCAAGGTGGAATCCCTCTGAGACCACATGACTCTCATGGGCCACCCTATAAGGAGCTTCCAATTAAGAGTTGCCAATGCTCGCTCAGCTGAGGGAACAAAATTTATTCCAGGTCATTCATTTAAGAGAAAAAGACTGTGTAAAGACGTATTATTGGCACCCTTGGTACAGATGGGTAACTGGAAACTCACACAAAATGTATTTAAGACACAAATCCTCACCATATCCATGTAAGAAATCAGTAAATAATACAGAAATGACTGATGGAGTGTTAGGTAGGCTATAAACTGGTATAAAATGCAAAAATAGTGTTTGGGTTCGGGTGTGGTTTGAATTACCATCGGCTTGTTTGTAAAAGTTGACGAATGCATGGTTAATTGTAACGCCGTTATTCCATTTCCTGCAGACCCGGACAGAGTGAACATGGCCTGCAGAGCTGAACTCCTCCACCAGCATGGACTCTGTCACTTCTGGGTGCAGATCACCTACATACAGTGCTGAAAGACTGTAATTCATTTTACCTAAAAATATAAAAATCAAACACTCAGTGGTAAAGAAAATCAAGAACACTAAACTTACAGTCTTAAACAGACAAATATCAGTATAAGTGCAATACAATCACTTTTCTACTCTGAAATGTGGAAGGATAATAAAGGCCTAAAGGGTCTATTATATTCTACTATCACTAATTACACTACTTACCAGCTATCTAATGTGCAATAGTAAAAAAATAATAATTTTATAGAGCGGACTGTACGACCCCTGGAACAGTGAGTTTCCAGACTTTATGGGTTTTATTCTCTTTGAAACAGAGTTTATCATTTATCTTTGTTGTTATTATTATTATTGAGAAACAAATCACTCATAATAGCCCCAAACAGGTGGAAAGGTGATTATCGGTACAGGAGAAAAGTAATCTGTTCCTAATTTTTTTGTCTAATCCTTCCTGATATTAGCAAAAAGATCATGGGCTTGCAGGAGAGAATGGATAAATGTGACTGAAGAAATTAAGTATGAAAGACTGATATTATGTGAGCAGAAATGGACATTTAGACTAATGGTGTAGGACACATCATTTTAGCCTCATGCTAGCTGGGTTTGCTAGTGCTGCTTCTGTGTTAGCTAGTTTGTTAGATATATCAAATATTAGTTATCAACTAAAAGTTAACCAAAAGACAAATAAAAGTCTAATTTTATTTATTAAGATACATATAACCATTAGCTCGCTAAGAGTGAAATATTTAGACAAAGAATGAAAACTATCAAAGCTAAAATTATCTAGCCGCCTAGTTACCCATGCTAATGTCGCTAAATAATTACTTTTTATTTTTCGAGTCTTATACTATAAATAGATAGTCTACTATATTCCACTACTACTATTTAGACTACTCACCTGTATAAAGAAATGTTTAATAAAAGAGAAGTTTATAAATTTTGTTAGTCGCTGCTAATTGCTGCTGCTGCTGCTGCTGCTCCTTGCTGCTGTTTGTTTGTTTGGTGGTTGTCAAGGTGATACCTAGATATTTTATGATGACGTCATAGGATCGATTCTGTACGCGTCGCTGCTAATTGCTGCTGCTGCTCCTTGCTGCTGTTTGTTTGTTTGGTGGTTGTCAAGGTGATACCTAGATATTTTATGATGACGCAATAGGATCGATTCTGTACACATCACTCTGGTCACCTGACCAGCTGGACACGAGTCCTGTGTGTACACAAAACATGTTAATGAATCCAATTTAAAATGCTTTCAGTGATTAGACATTCTGTTAATATGAAGTGCTTCCACAGCTTGCATGTTAATTGGCTGTATGGAGCATTTATTCATTAGTTATTTATAGCATCTGTTAACCTGTTATTTCAACAAAACCAGAGTTTCTCCTGCTAACCAAGTTCAAGAAAATGCTAGAAGGAATTCACTCGCATGTCGTGTTTGCTGGACTTCAGAATGTAAATCTTTATTGCACTGGGGTGCTTTAGTACCTAAGGTCTACGTTAGTTTATTATTATTAATTGTTATTATTATATTAATTTCCCCCTTATGCTATATCCTAATTCCTTTTATGGTTTGTGCATATAGAATGTGTGTGGTTTTGTAAACATAAAATATTATATTCAATAAGCATATAAAACAATGCGTTAATAATAGGTTAGATTATTACATGAAATATTAATCACTATAAAGTAAATGGAAACATACACAGCAATATTGTTAATTATTTGTACAATGCGCACTATCACGAATTTGTTTTTTTTTTGCTTAATTCTGTACAAATATTATTAATCCTGTTTTGTTGTCTAGTTACATGTAATGATCTGTTATAAAGCAAGATTTTTTTCTTAATAATAACCTTGAGTACAGTTACACATCTGGGTGAGAACCTGCTTGGAAACAAGATAAACTTGATCTAACCTCAAATCAGTCTCTAAACTGTAGGTTCACAAACTCAGACATGTGTATAAATATAAGATCCTTGGATTTGAGTTTACAGCCAGACTTTCTTCTACTTCTTTCAGTGACTGATTAATAAAAGGAGTAATGCTTCTAATGCTACTGCACTTGCATCTTGCTTTGAGGTTGGGAAAGTTTCTACCCATTTAGAGAAGATATCTACCATTACCAAGCAGCATTTCTTTTCTTCTCTAGGTGTTAATTCAATAAAATCCATCTATCCATTTTTATGTTTGAGGATGTAAACTCTGAAGAACTTTAATATCTCTGCCTTCACTGTTAGTGGCACAAATCTTTTCACAAACCTTTTGGGAGTAATTAGTAAAACCTTTGGTAAACCAATGTTGTACAATGTTGTCCGATGTACAATGTAATACTATTGTACATCGCTCCTTTGGAGTCGTGGTCTTGACAGGCAGGGTTCACCATTAGAGTCGTACCGTGCTCCAGCTTTTACTGTACATCCGGCTTTTCTCCATGTGTGTTTCTCTTCTACTGTAACTTGTGATTATAGTTCTGCAATATCTGTTGTGGGAATGATTTATAGACACTTAAATGTTCATTAATCTGACATGATTGTTCTGCCACTTGTTTCACTGCTGCATATGTTTTGGTTTTCCCTGTGAAACAGGATCTGTTTTTTCTGTGTGAGCATCACATTTACATACTGCAATAGATTTATCCATCTTGCTGCTGACACTTGTGCTGACATTTTTGACTTAAAAACTTTTGACTTAATTCTTCTTCTTCTTCTTTTACTTCTTCTTTCAGCTTCTCCCATTAGGGGCCGCCACAGCGTTTCCATATCCCCCTCTAATCTACATCTGCCTCTTTTGAACCAACTTCCTGCATGTTTTCCCTCACCACATCCATAAACCACCTCTTTGGCCTTCCTTCTTTCCTCATTCCTGGTGGCTCCATCCTTAGCATTCTTCTACCGATTTCTCTCAGTGATTTGGACAAGTTCAAGGCAGAGAGAGAGTTTATGGCACATGATCTCCTGCTGTTTCTCTGTAGGGTTTATGTATCACATGCCCCCTCCTACAGACTCCTTAAAGGAGGTGAGATTAGATTGACATTTCATTACTTATCTACTAAAAATGGTCTGGACAATGATACAGAGAAGACAGTTGTGTATTGTTGTTGGTGATGTATTTTTTCTATACAGTGTATTTTTTTAGTTTGTGGTAATGTTTTGTTTACTTTGCATTATTTCCTGATGCCCCCAAAATGGTGATGGTGACAGCATGCCAAGTGTTTTGTCCCATCGCAGCTCTTTATTCCAAACCATGATTGTTAGAATTAAGATGGGCCTCACACTAGTTCTTAAAACACACATTCCAATGTTGTCTGTTCAGTGTATATAGGATAAGTATGTAAGGTATACAGAATGTCTTTGTCTGGGCTCACACATCTCTGGTTACTATGTCTTTGTAACCAATCAGGAACAGTTTTAGCTCAGGTTTTGTCCAGTGTGTACAGTATATATACCGTAATTTGTCTACACTGAAACTAATGAACTTTCCACAGGCTTTAACGAAAGACACGTTACACACGGTGTAACGGGTGAAATATGTTGCGCATCCTTTAGGAGCATAGCGGTATTTTGGGAATAGCCTGGCACTGCATTTTTCCAGTATTACTGTGTGTGTGCATGACGAGGATTATGTCCTTATTATTTTCTGATGCTCAAGTTTCTTTGACTAACCTGTAACGCTGTTGCCAAGAAAAATAAAATGACCCAGACTCAACGCGTTACAGCGGCTTGTATCTAAGCAGTAGCCGACCAAGAAAGTCATTGTTCACTGTCTTCGTCCTTTCTTGCACAACAATTTCTCACAGGAGTTTCTTTTGGCATCGTCGTGCGTTTAAAAAATAATTTTTTCCCCCGATTCCATGCAGCTCAGAACACAGGTGAGGTGTGTTTTTTTTGGTTTCTGTTCGGAAATTTCATTGGTCTAATGTTATGGGGTTCAGTTTTTTGGCTCGAAGTTTGTGAAACTGTGAAAAACCCAGGAAAAATCCATAAATAAGCCGCTTCATTGTTTAAGCTGCGGGGTTCAAAACGTGGTAAAAAAGCTTATAGTCCGAAAAATACGGTACTTTTCTGTTATCTGCATAAAATTGAAGAAGAACATATGCACCATTCTGTGTGCAGTGTAATTCTTCCCTGATCAGAAAAGAGACATCGTAGACTGATGGGAAACGTCTCCAAAAATATATTTTTTGTTCACTGGATGCTGTTTTCTCTGAAAATATTTTGCTTCATATTTTCTTGTTCCTGGTATCAGTGCTCACATGCCGAGGTTAAATTTTCTTTTGCAGGTGCACAACTCTGGTGTTCTGCCTTCCCCAGTTCCCTCAAGAACCTTCAGGGGAGCCATAAATGGAGATTAAGGGTATTCCTCTCCTCCATGTCCATCTTGAACGTCCCTTTTCCCCCGCTTCCAAATTATACCAATTTAATAGACAGTTTAATAGCCTCCAGCTGAGCAACTTGTTCCAATAGGCCCTCTCGTTTTCTCGTCCAGCTTTCTTTCTCCTGCCCCACAGTCTTCTCCAGGTCTTCATACTGTTTCAGTGAATGCTGGAGCCTGGTGATCTCCTGGATGTATACGGTCCTCCTTACCTTCAGCTCTTCCACGTCGATCACCATATTGTCTTTCACTCTCTTAAATTCATGCATTTGTTCTGTTGCATTCTGCACCCGGTTAAACAAAGTCTTCAGTTTAGAATTATTTTGATGTTGACTCATGGTCCTCCTTCTCTCCAAACTCCAAACTGATGAAAAGCTGTTCGCTCTCCTCTCCGGCTCCATCCGCCCCTGAACATTCGCCTGACAGCCGGTACATATGACTGTGACGTGCCCTTAAAACCGAGCGCGATTTCAATCATCGCGCGCTCGCGCTTTTACTCTGCGCATGCGTAGTGCACATCTGTGCAGAGTAAAGGCGCGAGCGCGCGCTGGTTGAAATCGCGCTCGGTTTTAAAGACACGTCACAGTATGTCATGTGTACTGGCTGTCAGGCGAATGTTCGGGGGCGGATAGAGCCGGAGAGGAGAGCGAATCGCGCGATGTGGATGACTGGGACACTGCAGAAGGGTTTTGGGGGGAAACAGTGACAGGACTGTGGTCGCACTGAGCCGAAACAACTCTAATCCTAAAACCGAGTTAGTTTAGCTGTTTAGCTTTACATGCTAATTGGAGCTTTCAACGTGTTTGGGCAGGTTAGGACTAAATCTCATGTTAGTATTGTTGCCTCATGTTGGGTATTTATAATTGGTTGTAAATAGTGTTAGGCATTAATAAGTGTTTCACTTCAGCCTAAACCCCTTCAGTCATTGCTGTACTATAAACATTCTGTTTGTGTATGTTGTTATGTTTGAATGACTGAAGAAAAAATAAACTAACTAACTAAATCTCAAGTTTTTCCACACACATTCTCTTCTTCTGGAAGGGATGTCCTTATTTTTGTTTTTTTATCCACATTATTGTGTGGCACAATGCCTTGAATTATTTTGCAGCATAAAAAAACGATATTGCCTTCACATAAGTAGTCTGCGTTATTTCATTTTAATTTGTTTTTATTCAACGAGCTTCATCCAAACTTGTCTTTCTTTCACACTAGACCACAGGGAAGAGCAGATTACCTCAAATTTAACTAAACTAAATCTTTTTAACTAAAGAGTGTCGATGATGAATTAATGAGCCCTTATCTTAAGATAAATATTGTTAAAATTGTTTTTATTAAAGATGTTAATATATTATTATTATTATTATTATTATTTTTATTATTATTATTATTCATGTATTGCAGCCTTGTTAAAATGAAACCCTACAATAATGGTTACTATTATTGATGAAGTGAAAATTTTTATTAATTGCCACCTGGCACCCATCTGTGCAGACATCTGCTGTGGTAATGCAAGGTTGCTGTTAACTACCATTACCACGGCAGATGTCTGCACAGATCACACAGCATCATTAGCGACTCCGCACATCCCGGAAACAAACTGTTTAACCTCTTTTCTTAAGGAAAGAGATATAGAAACATTCACGCTAGAACCAGCAGGATCAGGGCCAACGTTTACCTTAATGAACTGCCAGTAATCTCCATGCAGATCTGCTCTACACTGCACATTCTGTATCATCTTTTGATAATTATAACTGTATAGAATTGTAACTTCATAGCATATCCTACATTATCTTCTACATATCTATAAAATTGTTACAGATGGTCCCCGAGTTATGATGGTTCGTCTTACGATTGTTCGATCTTACGATCACAATAGCGATCCGACAAAATAAAAATATTTAAAATTTCACGCAAAAAGCACAGGCAGAAGCGTACGATGTACGATACATTGGACGTGCAGCTGGGATGAGCGTATCTTTTGCCCTGTGAGATTCCCCACTTTTGCTAGTGGTCAACAGAGTAAAGTTGTCTCAGTGTGTATTTCTTTTTGTTTTAAATGGATTCAAACAGCTATTTTAGTGATATAAGCATGTCTTCCAAGTGCCCAAGTATGTCTCCTGCTTCTAGTAAAAAAAAGAAGAGGAACGGCATCAGTTTAGAGCAAAAAATAAAAATGATAAATCAGCATGAAGCAGGAATGACTGTCACGGTCATAGTGCCATCTTCGACTTAAAATATTTTTACTTACGATGGAGTCGTCGTAACATATCTCCCTCGTAAGCAGAGGACTACCTGTATATACACTGTGCCATTAATTAATTAATTGTGCAATGACACAATCTATCTATTTATCTGTCTGTCTGTCTGTCTGTCCGTCTGTCCGTCCGTCCGTCCGTCTATCTATCTATCTATCTATCTATCTATCTATCTATCTATCTATCTATCTATCTATCTATCTATCTATCTATCTATCTATCACAATCTGTATCTCTGGGTAATTGTGTAAACAATCTGTGAATATTTATTCCCTTTCCTCAAGAATTCCTCAAGTCAAGAAGCATTTATTTTTTATTAAAATCATATGTAGCTGATGCAGTACACAGTGAATTAAGACAGCATTTCTCCAGACCCTGGTGCTACATAAAACATAGAGCTACATCACACCACACAACATACAGAACACAGAGCTAAGGGATAAAATAAGTCCTAGCCATATAAAATGCATCGTGTGCAACCTAATGCTAGCAGTGCAGACAAAAGACAGCGTAGGAAAGATAAACTAAACACAGAATAGTGCTGCCAGTAAACTACTCTGTGTTATACAGTACAATGTGCAAAAAGAGAACTGTGAACAAGAGTGTAAATATAAACATAACATTTTGTGCAAAACAGCAACAGCAACAATCCTGATGTGCTTTAGGATGGCTGAATAGTTCTCTTTGTCCTTCATACATTCAGATGGGCTTTCAGAAATGTTGCACTTGCAATGTCTGTGGCATTGTGCTGTGTAATAAAACTGCACATTTTAGAGTGGACTTTTATTGTGGCCAGCCTAAGGCACACCTGTGCAATAATCATGCTGTCTAATCAGCATTTTGAAATGCCACACCTGTGAGGTGGATGGATTATCTCGGCAAAGGAGAATGTGATGAAACTAATACTGTAACATTTAGTGATAACTTGAGGAGTGAATGTGGCCTGATAGATTGTCAGGGATCCACCTGCCTTGCCCCCCTTGGTAGCTGTCACGCTGCCTCGTTCTGCCGCTTCCGGCATTAACGAGAGACAGATTTTTCCATATAAGCCTCCGTTCCGACATCACTAGTGTTGGACCTACTCTTTAGTTTAGGTGATCGACCTGGTTCCCGACTGCCAGCATTCCCTGCTGGTACCTGCTTCTGCTTCCGGTTCCGTGGATTACTTTCCTCCTGTGGATTACTTTCGTACTGTGGATTATACCTTCGCTGTGGATTTCCCTTTCGATATCGGATTATATGGCATTACGGACCCAACCTGCATCACGGTTCGTAAAAGCTCTCGTTTCTCTGTCTATGTACTGAGCACTCCCAATAAACATGATAGAGCTACTTCCGCTTCTGGCTCGTGGTTGCTACCCTGACAGAGATGCAATTGTGAATGTTTTATTTTTTAGGGGTATAAAAGCCACTACCACCCACTACATTTTTTGGTTTTTGCTGTCCTTAAATGACACCTTGATTGCTTTATTTCTTTTCTGTTTCTGTTTTGTGTTTTTGGAATTTTGGAGAAATAGAAATAAGTTCTTTTTTTTTCTTTTTTTTTTTCTAAACAGTTCTGTTTTACTTAAAAAAAAAAAGTAATCTTTAACCACAAAAAGCCAAAGCTATTTTTAATGTTGTGTCCTTTTGGTCGCAGCCGAAAATAAAAGACCTTAAGTTTAGGTGTTTTGCCTGTGTTTTTGTCCTTATTGTCCCAAATAAGACCTTTAACTGGCAGCACCTATTTCTGGTACCAGGAGTGGTACCAGGAGTTCGCTTTGCTAGCCTTGGGTTTTTAGTTTGGACAACGCAGGGTCTCGTTCCCTCATGGAACTAGGGTTACATACGTAACCCAGAGACGTTCCATGCCATTGCGAAGAGAGGTAACAACAGCTGGTGTGGGAGGAGAGAAGAAACAGCCTCAAGAGCTCTTTTTATATTTAAGGGGAGTGTGCCAGTGTTGTGCGAGTGGAGGGAAGGACGGAAGAAGAAACCTCTGCAGCTAATAAAACTAATCTAAAATAAGCTCTGCTTGGTGAACTTTTGCCTATCTCTCTTTCTTCAAGCATGGAACCAGTGAGTTTCAAGGAGCACATTTCCAAGTTGCTAAGAAAAGGGGTCATACACGAGAGCTCGAATTCCTAGACTATGCGTAGACTATAGGAAATTAAATAGTAAGACCCAATGCGACACTTTCCCATTGCTACACATAGACAAGAGCCTGGATGTGTTGGGGGGGGGGGGGGGGTACTGCGTTTACCACATTGTTTGGGCTATATATATATTATCATATGCTGTTTGGTCTTTGTAGCGCACTTGCAACCTGGTGACCTGGTGTTCCATATTGCCCTTGTTTTCCTAGATGATTTGTTAGTCCGCTAACTTCCCAGATAATCAGGTGAGACTGGAAACTTAAAAGGCTTAAAAGGCTGAGGGATACAAGCCTAAAAATTATGTTAGAAAAGTGTAATTTTTTAAAATCAGAGGTCAGGTTCCTCGAAAATTGAGTTTCAGTTGACCCTGACAAAGGTAGTGCGGTCAAACAGTGGCCAATACCCAGCAGCCTAAAGGAGTTTAGGTCATTCTTGGGGTTCTGCAGCTATTATTGAAGGTTTATTGAGGGTTCCTCTCAAATCGCTGGTCTGCTGCATGACGTAGTTATGCCTGTCTCAGCGAGAACAGTTCTATCAGGGTAGAACTGTTGTTTAAGTCCTCTTGGTCTCCTCTGTGCCAGTCTGTCTTTAAATAACTTAAAGAAAAGCTGACTAGTGCTCCAACACAAGTACCCAAATGTTGCCCTTTTGATTGTTTTGGAAACAGACGCTACTAACCTTGGTTTAGGTGCCATCTTATATCAATATCAGGAAGGAAAAAAAGGTTGAGATCGCCTATGCGAGCAGAACATTGTGTGGGGCAGAACAAAATTATCATAATTATAGCAGTATAAAGTTAGAGCTTTTGGCTATGAAATTGGCTGTAACAGAAAAGATTAAAAGTTACTTGTTGTGGTCAAACTTTACCAGCTTTACTGACAATAATCCTCTCTGCCACCTTACAACTGCAAATTTAGGGGCAATTAAACAAAGGTGGGCAGCACAGCTACCGTCCCGGGCGTTGTAATACAGTGGTGGATGCACTTTCTAGAAGGCCAGGATTAGATGAGGTGGAGCCTGAAGGTAAGGACCAAGAATATGATGGCCGTGTCACCCTTTGTAATTAGCTCAGAACAGGGACAATTCTAGGGCCAAATCTGGTGCCGGCATGGATTGAATGCTGCAAGATGTGTCAGCTACAAGCATCTGGGATAAATGAAGATGACAGTGATTGTAAGAACACTCCTGCCCCGACAGGATACTCTAAAGCCAAACTTTGTCAGTTAAAGGAGGCTGATCCAACTCGCAGTGGACTTTACTACCCTAGAGAATGTGGTAACAGACATTCCTTGTGGTGACAGACATTCAGCAAATTTAGTCAGGCATTTGCAACCCATGACCAAAAGGTGGAGACGATAGCGAAGATACTGCTAAAGAAATGGATTTTGTTTTTGGTACTTCAACACCTGCATTCAGATTAGTGTAGAAATTTCGAAAGTGCTGTCATTGCTGAGCTTTTGGCAAGCTATACAGAGTAAAGAAAACACAAACACTGCATCATCCTCAAGGAAATCCCCAGTGCTAGAGGTTCAATAAGACCCTACATGACCTAATACAAATGCTCCCACCAGAGAAAAAACATATGTGGCCAGAGCACTTCGCAGACCTGGTCTATGCTTACAATGTGATGCCACACTCCTCCACAGGATCACCATACCATTTGCTTTTTGGTATTTAACCCCATCCTCCAATTGATGCCTTGCTGGGTCAAGAACCAGATGTTGACCAGGGATAAGACTGAATGCACACAAAGAAAGACTCCGGGATACACATCTATGGGCAAAAAAATATGCAAAAAAAAAAGCATTTGACAAAGTAGCACAACAGGAAGAGAAGATGTATTGTTCATCAGTGGAGGTTGGACAGTATATATATCTCTGTTATCGACCTCCAGGGAGGAACAAAATCCAAGTTGCATGAACGTCCACTATTTATAAAGTGGTGGAAGTCCAGGGATCAACGTATGCAGTAAAGCCAATAGAAGGGGACAAATTGAAAGGGTGCATAGAGCTAACCTCAGGCCTTGTGTAAATAATGGTTTGGTGCCAGCACTAAGGATTCAGAGAGCACCACTTTGGGAAAAACCCACCTTAGTGTTGAGGGAGGTGTCATCTCTGGATGTACAGGTCTAGGTTTTGAGGTTGATGAGGCTGCAATTTAGGTTCTGAAAACAGAGCCAGAGTCTATTAGAATAGAGTCTGAAGAGACTGACTTACCTTTTATAGTGCCAGTGTGGAAACCTGTACCTATACCTAGAAGGAAAAAAGAAAGTAGAACCCAGATGAATGTGGCATTCCCTGAGCTCCGAAGGACACAGAGATCCACAGCTGGGGTTCATACTAATTAATCCAAATTACAACCCAGGCGATGAAAGGGTGCTTGGTGCCCTTCAGACAACGTCATTCTTCTAAAGCCAGCTTTACTGCCAGCAACCCTTAGTCTCCAATGGCATACTTCTACTCATCGAAGCTAAACCAGTGGGAGAAAAAAACACACGGGTGTAGATGTTTGTCATTCGCTCCCCTCTGGGACAGGACAGCTAAGACAAGCTTGTTCTTGACCTCGGCTGAAAGCCCCTCATGAAAAGTCTCTTAAAAAGGCATGGAATTACATCCACTATCCACAGCAGCTGTGCAGAAATGCCATAGTCAGCTACTGATCACCCGCCCTTGGTAGCCTGAAACAGGGATCTGGTGACATCCTGCCAGGGGGTGGGCCAGGAGGTGTGGTTCATGGCATGGTGTGGGGACTGGAGCCAGTGCTAAAATAATTCAAATAATGTGTGTAATGGAACGAGAAGTAGACACTCTCCTGAGGAAGGAGGCCATCGAGTCCCTATCTACTATGAGACATCTATTGCCTAGAGATGCTGGCTGTACTTTTGGCTCTGAAGCTTTCCTCCCAGACCTCAGAGGCCATAATGTGTTGATCCGCTCCGACAACACCTCTGTGGTCTTGTATATCAACCACCAGGGGGGTCTGCACTCGCAGGCATAGACTGGCATGCCAGATGCTCCTGTGGTTCCAGGTTACATGCCAGGCCGGTTGAACGAAGCAGCGGACACCCTGTGAAGGCAGGGGTCTCATGTTGTGGAGCAGATCTGGAAGAGGTTTGGACCTGTTTGTGTCTTTATAGACATCACACTGTCCCCTATGGTTCTTCCTATATTCCCCAGTCGCGCTGCTTCCGGGAGTTCTGGAGAGAGTTAGCCAGGACGGAGTCCATCTCCTCCTGGTAGTCCCGTGGAGCCAGGCTGTCCATGGTTCGCGGACTTGGTGGCCCTCCTTGAGCAGCAATTTGGCATATCACGCCCCTGTGTTGGGGCATCCACTTGGCAAAGACCCGCTCCTGACATGTTTACTCCGCGGCACCCAGAGGCTGAGGCCTCCGGTGCGACCAAAAGTGCCTGGGTGGGACCTGGCTGTAGTGCTGGAGGCTCTGTCAAAGCCCCCCTTGGAGCTGTTGGCCGAGATTTCGTGGAGCCACTTGTCTATTAAGACTGCATTCTTGCTGTCTATCTGCTCTCTGAGAAGAGTAGGTGATCTACAGGCCATCTCTGTGGCCCACTCCTTTCTGGAGTTCACTCCAGGCATGGCAAGTGCCTTCCTGCACCCTAGAGCGGCCTACATCCCCAAGGTTTGAATTTAATGAACCGGCTGTGCCCAGACCAAGCACTGGACTCTTACTTCCTCAGGACCAGTCCTTGGAGGAAGTCAGAACAATTGTTCATCTGTTACGGTCCTCCAAAGAGAGACCCCTTCTGCTCATAAGCAGATCCTCAGCAGATGGATTATTGACACTATTGCGTCCTAATACTGGTCTTCTGGTCTCCCCCCTCCATTGGAGGTCAGAGCGCACTCAACACGGAGTGTGGCAGCCTTTCAGGCTTGGTCCTCTGGAGTGTCACTTTAAGACCTCTGCGATTTTACAACCTTGACCTCTGTGCCACTCCTGGCACCTCTGACCTTCTACCTAGCTGTGCTCTTTCACAATAGTCAGGGACTGGTGAGTGTGGTGGTATTGGACTCTCGTTCCCTATAGCGTTCCGACGCAGCTCGAGTTCCTGAAAGGGAATGTCTCTAGGTCACATATGTAACCCTAGTTCCCTGAGGAAACGAAATGCTGCATCTCTATGCCACACCTCCGGTGTCCCTTGAGCGCTTCCTTCTCGGTTACAGAAGCTGAAGCCGGCTTCACTCCATGTGCGTTTTATACTCCCTGGTCCTGACATTACCCCGCCGGTGACAGCCTGCCTCCAATTTTGACTGATTACACACATTATTCAGAGTATTCCCAAAGCAACGCAGCGTCTTCTTCCCTCACTGAACTAGGGTTACATACGTAACCTAGAGACGTTCTTTAATAAAAAAGGGTAATATTCACAAAAGCACACAAGAAAAAAGTAACCACAGTCCAAAAACAGTCTAGTAATCTTTGCCTAAAAATGCCTAAAGATTGCCTAAAGAATCACTGCCGAAAGAACAATGGAGGATGAGAGCAGTTTGATTCAAAAACAGTCAAATATCCAAAGTTCAGCAAACAGAGCAATATAGACAAAGAGTAACAGTCCAAAAGCAGTTAAACAATCTAAGTGCTGGCAAATAGTGGAATGCAGGTAGCAAGAAACAGAGTCAGAAAAAAACAGGTCACTAATTCAAATACCGGTAAGCAGAGAAAAAAGGCAGGCAGAATCCGGTAGCGACAACAGGCTGGGTCAGCAACGGGTAGGAGAACATCTGGCATCCTGAAATACATGGTGGCATGGGAAAATGGTGGCCACCTGGAACGGTGAGCACCAAGATGGCTGCCAACCCAAAATATAAAATAATTATTTAATATATAGTTGAATAAATAAAGAACCAAAATATAAAATATTGACAACATACAAAAGAATAAGTTTGCAAAAAGTCTTTATTTATTTATCAATGTAATACTTTTGAGACATTAGAAGCATTAAAGCTGCTAGTTTCTAACAGACAGCACTTTTATAACTCAAGTGCTAAAGTAGTTTAATAGCTTCACACATTTTTAAAAGCATTTTGCAGTAAAAAGGTTAATCAATTGGAAACTTTTTATTAAACAGAATAAACGTCATAAACTTGCCCAAAACCTGCCTACAGTTAAGTGGCAAGCAGACATTTGGTTACTATGACTTCTTTTAGTCCATCAGCATGAGTAGTTTATACACTATCAAAGGAACAACTACTATATTTTAAACTTGCTTTACCAAAGAGAAGTTTATCCACTGAAACAAAAATTAACAAAGTACATAGTACAGTCTCTACACTAACAGTGATATTTTATGTTGAAAGTAGTATCTGTCCATTATTTTTGCAATACATGCATTAATAATTCACTGGAGGTTCAATATCATCTCATATTTATAAAGAAAGACAGTCCCCAAAACTTCAAACAAAATATTTGTGTTTATCATTAAAAAAATTATATAATTTTATGTGAAAAATAGATTTTGTACAGCAGTGATATGGAAAACCCATCCAATAAACCCATTAATAATAATAATGAAAACATGGAGTAAACGGATAGCATATATAATAATACACTCTTATACAGTAAACTAAATAGCACAGGCCAGTTTTTTTTTTTTTTTTTTACTGTACTTTTAGATGGTAGGTACACAGGCGAAATAGATTGCTTAGTTTAGGTAAAGCATTTTCCTCCAACATGAAAAAAATTAAATATTTAAAAATTAAATTAATGAGTTTCAATGTACAAACCAGAAATTATTATATTACTCATGTTACTGCTGAATCTTTATCCAAGGATTTTATTATATTGTTACATAATGTTACATAATGTCTATTTATGTGAAGAATGTTTTCTTTCTGGTTTTGCTCTACATATTTCCTTGATTGCATGTAATGGAAAATACAGGCAGGAATAAAAAAAAAGAAAGAAAGTTAAAGATGGCCTCCTATAAGGCCTGGAAAACCAGATTTTTGCTCTTTTGTAGTGACTGAATTTACTTTAAGCCTGAATGAATAGACAGAAATGAATAGGAAATAGAATTCATAATCCAAAATATGAAATAAAATCCTAATAGACTTTCTATTATTTGGTGAGACAACAGAAAGGCAGCATATGGTGTCATGTTCATGCAAGAGTTGTATGGTTCTGGTGAGCTGTCATAGAACTGTGCATGTAAAAGGTGTATATGTTGTTTTCCAAAAGCTTCTTTTCTTCTGAATCAATCTTGACTGGTCCTGCCCCACCCTCTGGGAACAGGCAGAAAAATACCTGCAGGAAGCATGACAAAAATAAATAATAAACCAATAAATACACACATACAGTGCCCTCTACAATTATTGGCACCCCTGTTTAAGATGTGGTCATGGACTTCAAAAAATTCTCCTTTTTTTAAAAACAACATAGAACCCAAATGCAAAAAAAGAGAAAAATCCAACCTTTTATTTAAGTACATTACTTTGGTGGTAAAAAAATCACACATTTAGAAAAAAAAACAAAACTTGAAATCATGTGTGCCACAATTATTGGCACCCCTGATGTTAATACTTTGTACAACCTCCTTTTGCCAACAAGACAGCACTTAATCTCCTCCTATAACATTTCACAAGATTGGAGAACACAGAGAGAGGGATTTTTGACCATTCTTCTTTGCACAATCTTTCTAGATCATCCAGTGTCCTGGGTCCTCTCTTATGCACTCTTCTCTTTAGCTCGCCCCACAGGTTTTCGATTGGGTTGAGGTCTGGGGACTGAGATGGCCATGGGAGGACCTTGAGTTTGTGACTGCTGAACCACTTTTGTGTAGATTTTGCCACATGTTTTGGATCATTATCCTGCTGAAAGACCCAATGACGACCCATCTTCAGCTTTCTGGCAGAGGCCATCAGGTTTTTATTTAAAATATCCTGGTACTTCAAAGCGTTCATAATGCCATGCACCCTAACAAGGTTCCCAGGGCCTTTGGAAGAGAAACAGGCCCACAGCATCACAGATCCTCCACCATACTTCACGGTGGGCATGAGGTGCTTTTCGGCATACTCATCTTTTGTTTTACGCCAGACCCACTTAGAGTGTTTGTTGCCAAAAAGCTCAATCTTAGTCTCATCTGACCAAAGCACACGATCCCAGTTGAAGTCCCAGTACCGCTTAGCAAACTCCAGACGTTTACGTTTGTGTGTTAGTGAGAAAAGGCTTTTTCCTTGCATGCCTCCGAGCGTCTGATGGTTGTTTTGGAGACTCTGTGACCCCAAGATGCCACTCTTTGATGCAATTCTGTGACGGTGAGCTTGGGAAATTTTTTTACTTCTCTTACCATCCTCCTCACTGTGCGTTGTGGCAAGATAAACTTGGGACCTCTTCCAGCCTTGTTTGTCACTGTTCCAGTTGTTTTAAACTTCTTAATGATTCCTCTGACTGTAGATACCGGCAAGTTAAGGCGAGTGGCTATTTTCTTGTAGCCATTGCCTGACTTATGAAGGTCGACACACATCTGCCTTACTTGAATGGTGTGTTCTCTTGTCTTTGCCATGTTGACAAATGGGTAAGAGAATTAGGCCTCTGTGTCACGTCATATTTATACCCCAGGGAAACAGGAAATCATGAATTACTAATTAAAAGTCCCTAGATACCCTGACCAACCTTAGCAACTACAGAAAAATATATATATAAAAAAAAAAAACAATTACATTTTTCAGAGGAATTGTTAGGGGTGCCAATAATTGTGGGACACATGATTTCAAGTTTTTTTTTTTTTCTAAATGTATGATTTTTTTTACCACCAAAGTTATGTACTTAAATGAAAGGTTGGATTTTTCTCTTTTTTTGCATTTGGGTTCTATGTTGTTTTAAAAAAAAGGAGAATTTTTAGAAGTCCACGACCACATCTTAAACAGGGGTGCCAATAATTGTGGAGGGCACTGTATATATATATATATATATATATATATATATATATATATATATATATATATATATATATATATATATATAAAACATATTTTAAATATAAACAGTGGGGGCCCTTGCAGCCTTTGTAGATCTCTGATAATTGCTAGCCTTGCTCCATTAATCCAATCCCAACGTTAATGCATGGAGTAAATGGTGAAATAATATCTGCCCACTGATGTTAGATTGACATCCTTCTGCATGTTGTACTAAGGGAAAATAACTTTATTAAAAAAAAATTATAATAAAATAAACTAAGGTTTAAAAATATTAAAATATTTTTTGTTAATTATTTATTAGTTTATCTCAGCAAATGTTTAATGTTAAATGTAGAAAGTACAGATATCTGTGTAAAATTGTAATGAGTAAAAGTAAAAAGTAAAAAAAGTAAAACGGAAAAAAAAAAAAATTTAGTACTGATACTATAGAAATCTACGTAGGTACGTTAACAAAGTATATGTACTTCGTTACTTCCCACCTTTGCTGCTAACAACATCGACTGAATCGAGGCACTCAGTGAGCTTTTCCAGGGTATCAGCAAGCACATAGACTCCCATGTGTGAATGCTGTTCTTGGATTTTAGTTCCGTGTTTAACACAATCATCCCCTAGCAGCTAATAAACTAACTTAAACACCTGGGACCTCAATCTATTCTCTCTGTAACTGGGTGCTGGACTTCTTATCAGAGAGACCACAAAATGTACAGCAAAAAAACATCTAAGACCATCACTCTAAGCACAGTGGCGCCACAAGGGTGCGTGCTCAGTCCGCTGCTCTTGACCCTGTTGACCCTTAATTGTGTACCTATTTACAGCACTAACCACATCCTCAAGTTTGCAGATGACATGACCGTAGTGGGCCTCATCACCAACAACAATGATGCAAACTGCAGGATCGACTTGAGCTGACTGGTTCAGTGGTGTAATAACAATCTTCCTCAACGTGGAGAAGACCAAAGAAATTGTCATCGACTTCAGAAGAGGACCTCCACAGCACCATCAATGGTGCAGCAGTGGAGAGGGTGAGCAGCAACAAGTTCCTGTGAGTACATATCTCTGAGGAACTCTCCTGGAAGACAAACACCACATCGCTGGCCAAGAAAGCTCAGTAACACCTTTTACCAGGGCACCATTGAGAGCATTCTCACCATCTGCATCACTGTGTAGTATGGAGGCTGCACTGCCTTCTGTCGAAAGACTCTGCAATGCATAATGAATGCAGCCAGCAAGATCATCGGTGTCTCTCTGCCCTCCCTTATGGACATCTTTCTGACCCGCCTCACTAGCAGAGCCATCAGCATTGCTGATGATAGGTCAGACCCATCAAACCACCACTTTAGCCTCCTGCCTTCAGGGAGAAGGTACCTTATGCCGTCAGGATGTTGAACTCTGTCCATTACCTCCTCTCTCTCCCACCTACTCCTGAATTTTGAAAATCTACAGCTCACCCCACACTCCTTCATTGCACATAAGACACATTATACTCTCTGCAGGATTCTACACACATGAACCTGTTTACAAACACCTATTTAAAAAACTCAGACATATATTCATTCAGATGTTTATAAGATATATTTACTCGGTTTATATGTCTCTTTATTACGAGTACACTGCTGTTACCTTGTACAAAATCTGTTTTAAATTGCACTTAATGCTAATATTTCTATACAAATGTTTTATATTGCATTAATGGGCGTAAATTTCATTTAACAGTAGGGGGGATAATAAAAATAAAAATTTCTTATTAGCAATTTTGAAGGGGATACAAATAATACAGTCAAATTGAACTTATAAAGATACGGTTTAGGTGCACTGAAAAATGATCTTATGACCATTTTCCTTTTCTCTGTCATTTTATCTAGTCTATGACACTGCAAGGCAAGTTTATTTATACTGTGACACATTTCATACAGAATGGTAATTCAAAGTACTTTACATAAAGAAAGTGAAACTATCAAAAAAAAAAAAATCACAACAATAAAAACAAGGAATTAAAAAAGGTTTAAAATTGTATTTAAAATTAATTAAGACACTTCAGAACAGAATAGAAATTGATTATACAAAAAAATACAGTGGGGTCAGTTCGGACGTAGCACAGTGCTCATTTAGTAAATGCACAGCTAAACAATATGCTAATTGTGGCCGTTAATGTTAAGTTAACATTATGCCAAGTCATCCCATATAAACCACTGCATGGGAAACGGCTTTGGCGTGTTAGTTACAGTGCACTATGCTACAAGCTATTGTAAACAAGCTAACGTTAACTAGATAAGTAATATTTTAATCGCTAATATAGCAGATTCATGGAAAATTACATCGGTAATCAGCATTTTGCCGCAACCAATTTATGAATGAGTCTGCATCTACTACATTAAAGAGAATCGCTTTATTTAAAGTGAATAAAATACACTAGTTAATGGAGTTCAACAATGTTTGAGCCGCAGCCACACACCTGACTCGTGTGTGTAGAGTAGGTGAGATAAATTGGGAAAGCAGGCAGTGGGTCAAAACACTGTGAGGAAGGGGAGGGGGGAAACTCAACTGTTTCTAAATGCATTTTTTGCATTTGTTTTTTTTCTTCTTACACAATTATTTAGGTATACATACATATTTTTTACAATAGAGAGTGCGATATTTTTTTAAAAAAAATTTGGGGGGGGGATTTACGCCCATGATTACAATGACAATGTAACACTTGATGAGAGAGAAGAGAAGCTGTATTTCGATTCCTCTGTATGTGTGCACATATGGTGGCATTAGCAAATTAAAACCTTGAACTTTAAATCTTAAACCTTGATAGTACAAAATGCATACAAACAATTTACAAGGCTTAACTTTTGGCACTGTTTATTCACAACAAAGGTAACCACAGCGGAGGTACTCAAGGGAGCCAGGAGTTGACTTGCATGTTGCTGGTTCATGCCCTGCATCTAGCATACCCTGCCGAGGTCTCTTCTCCACTCCCGAGCCCCGCCAAGGTCCCCTCTCTGTTCCCGAGCCCCACCGAGCTCCTCTTTTTACTCCTAAACCTCGCTGAGGGTGCCGCTCTGCTCCAGAGCCCTGCCAAGTGCCCCGCCTAGCTCCAGAGCCATGCTGACTACGTTGTTCCATCCCCGGGTTTTGCTGACGATGTGGTTTCCGCAGAAGGCATCGCTCCGTCTCAGACCTCTGCAGAGGGGCATCGGTCCTAGAGGCAGCAACCAGAAGCCCAGATCCACAATTCATCTGGCATTTCGTCAGCCATTCTCTTGGAATAGTAAGGTGGAACAGGCCTTTCTGTAATTTAATACCTGGTTCACCTTTGCACCTATCCTTACTCTGCCCGTCCCTTCCTGGCAATTTATTGTGGAGGTTAATGCCTCCGACAAGGGCGTGGGGGCCATCCTGTCTCAGAGATGAGCCACTTACAGCCTCCTCCATCCATTTGCCTTCTTCTCACGCCGACTAATATGCAACGGAACAGAACTACTCCATCAGGGACTGCAAGCTGCTGCCAGTCAAGCTGTCCCTTGAGGAATGACGGCATTGGTTGGAGGGCTCTGAACACCCATTCATTGTGTGGACAAACCACCGCAACCTGGAGTATTTAAGAGCAGCCAAGCATCTCAATCCCAGGTGACCAGACCAGGTGGGGGCTATTTTTTGAGGTTTTTTGCTTGAAGACCCAAGTCACATCCTTGCTCTGTCCGTTTTAGTCCGAGCCCTTTGCTTGGACATTGAACGCAAGGTACAAAAGCTACTTCGGGGCAGCCCACCACAGATGGCTGTCCGGAGGGGAGACTTTATGTTCCCGACCATCTATGTTCCCAGGTCCTTAAGTGATGCCACAGCTCTCAATTTTTTTTTGCAGCAATGTTTTTAGTGGCCCACTATCAAGTAAGATGTTCAGCAGTTTGTGGCCTCCTGTCCTATTTGTGTCCAGCCCAAGAGCCTCAGAAACTCCCTGGCAGGTCTTCACCGTCCACTTTTCATTCCTCATCGAGCATGGTCCCACAATTTACTGGCAATTTTTTGAGAAAATTCTGCCGCCTCCTCTGTATCTCAAACAGCTTATCTTCCGGGTCTCACCCGCAGACCAACGGGCAGGCGGAAAGGCTAAACCAAAACTTGGAGCCAGCCCTTCGCATCCTTTGCATGATGAAAATGCCTCGAGGGCTTCACAATTGATATAGGCTAAATATGCCTATTAAACTCTGCCGTTCTCAGCCACCAGCCTCTGCCCCTTCTAGGCCTCTCGTGGTTACCACCCACCCATTTTTTTTTCCTCCCAAGAATTTGAGGCCTTGGTACCATCAGCAGAAGTCTTAGATGAGTGATGGTCAACTGCTGCCGCCATTCATGGAAGAAGACCTAGGCTACTCTCCTCAGGTCTACCGACTCATATGCCCACTGGGCCAACCGCAGGCACAGACCAGCACCTGCTTACCACCTCAACCAGAGGGTCTGGCTCTCTACTATTGACCTGCCCCTGAAAGTTGCATGTGGGAAGCTAGCCCCTTGCCTTAAAAATGAAAAAGACCTAAGAATATGACAAACGTAAAATCTAATTCTCATCATTAAGGCCATGATTAAGGTAAATCAGCAAACAAACTGATGTGGTATTTAAGGTGTTATAAAGAAATCTAAAATATTAGGATGGGTCAAGGACAAGAAAGAACTAGGAGTCCTAGAAAACGTTAAAAAATCTGTTGAGAAGTGTTTCCTCTTCAAGAAAATGGAAAAAGTACTTACTTACTTTTCCATCATTTTGTTGTCACCGTGAACTTTTCTGAGACCCATTGCAACCATTCAATTTAAAATTATCTTACTTTTTTCTTAAAATAGCACATCCTATGGCATCCTAGTTTGAACATTTTATATATTTTCAATTTTGTATTACAAATAAATGTGGCTTTATGACATTAACAAAACATTTTAGTCAGCATACCGAATGTTTTTGAATTGGAGTAATATAATGTGAAAAATTTTCAAAGATTTTGAACTAATAACAGTGTATAAACTCAAGGTTAACAATGCCAAAATATTGCAGATTATACTTACATGTAATCAACTCCTGATGAAAATTTCAGCTCAGGTGTGAATAGCTCACCTTTGCTGTTTTTCAAACAAAAAGAATTGTCAAATATAAATTTTGTGAAAGATGAAAAAGTAAAAGAAATAAATGCCAATGCAGATTAATAAGAAGACCTTGAAAATTCTTAGTACTAGACATTTTTCACAAATATTTAGAAGATGCAAAACTCCCAAGATTTTCCCAAAAGAAGAGTTTCCCAAGACAAAGCCCAAATTTAACAATTTATTTTCTCAATGCACATTACAGTAGACTTTGCCCCAAATAATTCAACTTGCTATGCTGTGAACCCCAAAACATATTGCAAGAAAGTTAAGTCAAGTGGTATCAAGATAAAAAATGTATAATAAAACCAGGCTATTTACTGTAGCATGCTAAATGCACCACACAAACACATTTATTAAAATATTTATTTAAATACAGAACAGCTCAAAAATCACCTATATCTGGACTATATATCTGGACTCCATTTCTCTTTCCTTTCCATCTTAGGCACTTCTTCCTGATAAACACACACACACACACACACACACACACACACACACACACACACACACACACACACACACACACACACACACACACACACACAAGACTATTTAAGACTATTTATATTATATTGGCATGATTATTCAATTATCGCCTAGTAAACAAGACTTTTTTGTTTTTGTTCAGTCTACAGAGGATGGAGTGCAGTAATAGATAGAATGTAGTTAATGTTTAACTAATGGGGTAGTTGTTTTTGGATTATTTAAAACCAGGGAATATTTTTTTTTTCATCTTATTTTTGAGAGGATGAAAAATGTGCAGTGAGCTTGGTAGTACTAAGCCAGGCCAGGCATGATCTATCAAAACATTAAAAACAAAGCTTTGTTTTTCTTAACCTGTTAGCCTTTGTCACCGCTTTTGGGACTCACAGCTGAAAATTCCCTACCTAGATTTTAATGTGAACAGTTTCTAAATAAAGTAGGCGACATACACAGTTTAAATATATTTGAAAAGAAGACACTTTAAACTTTACTACAAATTCAAAGTTGATATTGCTCAAAGAAATAATAATTATTACAATTACAATACAACATAGCAGGTCTCATGACAGTCCTATAAAATTTCCCTCCTACTCTTGCAAAAACCTTTCTATCAAAAATCCCTTCTGCCACTCTTCTCCACCCACTCTGCCCTGCCTGCACTCTTTTCTTCACTGCTCTAACACACTCTCCATTACTTTGTACTGTGGACCCCATGTACCAGCCAATCGGTACAAATCCCCTTCTCCTTCCTTAGTGTCCAAATTTCTCATACACACACACAAAAAAAAAACTGTAAAATATGTACACATGCACAGGTTGATGTTCAAGCTTACTGCCGAATTTCCACATTTTGGCCCTTGAGCAAGCATCATAACCCACACACGTACAAAATTGTTGCATCAATACCCTGTACTCTAAACCCATGTCATAACAAGCTAGGATATGCATTTATAAACCCATAAAAATTAAGTAACAGACTTACACTTACTTTGTGTTCAAGGGTCTCCTTCTCCACTAATGCCACTCCTTCGACCTCATTGAAAGATTCCCATGTTGCTGCGTTCTGGCATGGGGCATTAAACTGCTTGCCATTCTGCTCAGAATTCCGCCTGGGTGATGATTTTTTAGAGTCGTTGGAGTTCTTCTGACTAAAAAATATGTGGCAAAAAGAAACTACTTTACATAAAAAATTTTAATCGAATAATTTTATGAGATATATAACAAATATGTATATTTGTATATAAGTCTAAGATCCCAAATTAATGATTAAAGATCTTATCAAATGTAGTTTTTAATTTTTATGTGATCACTGTTTTCTATATCACTGCTCAGTCTTGATGTTTTACTTATATTTAATGTCATGAATGACTTTTTGCTGTTTTTATACCAGTTTTCTTGCTGGTCCAGGCCCCGCCCTGCATTGGCTGGATCAGCATTGATGTTGGAGTTCTCAGCAAGCAAGCCTGTAGAGAGGGAAAACACTTCTAACTCTGCATCTCTTACAATGTCCCTTTAAACCTTCACCCTATCATCACACTCTCCACTGAAGAATGTTGGTTCCTTCACTTTCTCTTCCTTTATCTCTTCTTCTTTTACTACAGAAGAAAACTTCCTCATGACCTCTGTCCAAAAAAGAGAAAAATAATGGCCTTCAACATATTCTTAGAGTGTAAGGCCATTTTCAGAACATGTTGATAATGATTGAGATTATGAAAACAATGAAAGCACAATTTCCTGAATTTTGTATTTTTTAGGTTGTATTCTATTTTTGTCCTGATTACTTTGATGAATGGTTTGTGAGAAGTGATGGATGGCAAAAATGCATGGCAAAAGAGACACATATTTCTTTGTAGGCCAGTGCAGAATATATGTTCTCACTGGTTTCATTTATAAGATGTAATTTTACCTGTGATCACAGTATTCACATGATGTCATGTGTGTTTACTTGGAATTAAATTTCAGGGCATTGCATTGCCCTGTGATCACATTATTTCCCTAATCATATATGATTTCTGAATATAAAGATTCTGTGAGGACACCAGTCAGAAAATGTTCCAAGATCCTCTATTTTTTAATAAAATAACCACAATGCCACCTACTTGGTTTCTGTTGTCTTACATCACATAGTTAAATAATTTACATGGGCCCAAAGTGAACTACATATAATTCTTTAAAATGCATACTTTCATGCAACAGATTTAAAGTGTTTACATCCCTGCTAAAATGCCAAGATTCTACTATAAATATGAAAAATATAAAAATGTTTAATAATTAGAAGCCATTTTGGGGTAAATATGTCAAATAAAACAAGTAATCTAACTAATAAATAAATAGAGAATATGGCTCATAAAAATTTCACATTTAATTTTATATTTCAACGTTATATATATATACACATAAACACACTCTCTATATATAGCCTACACAGACAAACGTTTTGGGACACCTGACAAAGTTGGAGGCACACAATACAGAATTACATTTTGTATAAAATAGATTGTAAAAAAAATGTTCTTAAACCTGTTCCTGCATGACAGTGCTCCTGTGCACAAAGCAAGCTCCATAAAGATATGATTTGCATGGGTTGGAGTAAAAGAACTTGAGTGGCTTATAGAGCTCTGACCTTAACCTTATTAACATCCATTCTTCTGGGAAGGTGTACTACTATATTCTGGTGTGTGTTTCTTGATAATTGTGCTCATTTAGTACAAGGGAGCTAGCAAATGCTAGTACTGATTTAGGGTGAGGAGGCCAGGGTTGCAGTCAGCATTTCAATTCATTCAAACGGTGTTCAAGGTTTTATGATTAGATGTCTACAAACATTTGTCACTATAATGTTTATATATTGGTGGTACAATAATAACTTTTGGAATTCTGGAATTATTAATTTTGGGCTAAAAAAAGGTGTATCAACAAGCACATCACATGCATGAGCACAGATGTGGCAGATCATTTTTAGTCAGCAAAAACAATTAGATAAAACTTTTTCTTCATACAGGGTGGTCCTAATCCAGAGTGAGTGTTGAGTACATGTTCAGTTGCACTCATACTGAGTGTTTACACATCCTTGTGGCAGAGTAGGTACAGTTTTTGGTGGAGCCAGAATTATTATTTTTTAAATATAAAAAAATGCTAACAACAGGAACTGTTCATATGAACAGGAAGTGTTCAGAACTCTAGTGACGGTTCCCTGTGGTGGCCTAGCGGTAACATTACTCCTGGGTGCATTACTTTAGGTTAATAAGACCACACAAAAAACTTGTTTCAAGGCATTCTCCTTGTCTTCTCCACCCTTAATATAACTGAAAGGTCCAATTTATGAAAGAGGACACATACAGTATTTCACAAAATTGACTCACATTTTAGCAACCATTTTAGTATATAATCTCAAGGGACAATACTATACAAAATTACACTCGGATATATTTTAGAGTAGTCAATATAGAGCTTGGATAGTAATAAAGATTAACTGTCCTCTGAAAATAACTCAACATGCAGCCATTATTATCAAAATAGCTGGCAACTAAAGTGAGTACACCCTAAGAAACAACAGCTGTATGCAGAGGTGTGAAGTAACGGAGTACAAATACTTCGTTACTGTACTTAATTAGATTTTTTTGGTATCAGTACTTTACTCCACTATTTATTTTTCAGACAACTTTTTACTTTTACTCATTACATTTTTACACAAATATCTGTACTTTTTACTTCTTACATTTTCAAAACCGGCTCGTTACTTTAGTTTTAATCAGCCGAACAACCGAACAACCGATTTCCTGTCATTGCGTGTCTTTTTCAATCCGCTGGTGTATAAAGTCCTGACTCTAACTCACCACAGATGTAGACTAGTTTACGGAGCTAAGAATCAGCAGGCAGAAGGCAGTAAGAAGTTTAGGGTTAATGTGGATGAGACAGAGGGAGTCAGTGATTAAACATGACTGAGAACAGACACATTCCTGATCATCATCATCTTTTCTCTGCTTGTGTTCTATATGTGGATCTTCAGCCTTGATACATTCATTAGGTAACAACATTTTTAATTTGTTTTGTATTAATATATACAGTGAGGAAAATAAGTATTTGAACACCCTGCTATTTTGCAAGTTCTCCCACTTGGAAATCATGGAGGGGTCTGAAATTGTCATCGTAGGTGCATGTCCACTGTGAGAGACATAATCTAAAAAAAAAAATCCAGAAATCACAATATATGATTTTTAAACTATTTATTTGTATGATACAGCTGCAAATAAGTATTTGAACACCTGTGTAAGACTTTTGCTTGATCCTGACCAAAAGGTCGACCCTCCCTGAGAACACAGCATGAATGCCCGAGAGTGCAGGGTGTGTGCCCTGCAGGTGCCCGAGGCAACAAGGACATCAAAAGAACTCTTTACGACACAACACATTTCCTCCAGGACTCACGGCAGGGGACCAAGACCCCGCAACAACCCTTTCGAGAACCAGAACTTTATCTGGAATACAGTAGGCTCCCCGGAGAGCTACCCTTGGTCTTCAAACACCACATCTCCATACAAATGGTAGATCTGCAGACAAATGTCTGACCACTCTACCCCTCCTTTCCCTGTTACATCCTCAACACAGGACATTCTACAGCACACCAGATGATTATGTGTAAAAAAAAGGTCATATCACATGTAAATAACGACAGAAAATGTTCATGTTTCATTTCATTACAAAGGTTTTATCGCGACTGGTACACAGGTCCCATTCCCACAGCAATAAAACAAATAATAAAAAAGGTTTAATTGAGTCAAGGGGCGTGTGCCCCACTTCAAATGTATACAGGCGAGGTGCCTCCCACAAGTCCGTAAGAACCAATCAATGCAAACTTCTATGGCTAAATAATGTTTACATAATGCTTACTCTATCTGGGTATTTAAGGAGAACTGACCAACAATACAGGTCATCTGTAAACAGATATCCCGCACGCACTGTGTGTCATCTTTACGAGGTATGAAAGGGTTTATATTTCCTGTTTTAAATGTAAATACTATTGGTTTGTATTTATGTTATATTTTAATTGAACTATGAATTGGCTTTGAATTGTGATTTTCTTACCTGGTTAATAAATTGTTATGTTTGATTTTATTCTGTGTTGCTCGGTAAATGTTGACACTGCAAGTAATAACGTTGCATCCGTAGTTACCATAAGGCTGAAATCAGGCTAGGATCGGCCTAAATCCCAGTTAGATAGTGAATAATACATCAGCTGAGGATTTTAGAGATACGACTAGCACTTGGCATTAGTTTAAGTGTACTTAGAAGCGTGGAGGCTAACAATATGTATTTCCGTTTAGAGTAACATTTCTGATCACTCTAAATAGGGTCAGCCTCAACCTCTGATTATTTCAATATTATTCTATTCATTATCTGTGGTTAGAAATAATTAATGTAATAATTAAGTGTCACCTCTAAGGGGACTAAATAAAGTATGTTAAAAGTTGAGCACGCAGAGAGCGGCCGCTTAAGCATAAAGTCCAACCTCTGGCAGCGACCAATACTGATTCGCTTATGACCGTTGACCAGTATATTAATTATAGGGCCCATACTAGGATCATGTGCGACTATGAGAACCGAATGAACGAGTGTAATACCAGAGCTTAATCAGAATAACTAAACAAACATCCATCAAAATTATACTATTAGTAAAATAACAACCTATGCAAATATTTATTATGTTTTATCTAAATGGAGTCAGATAAGAGGTCAATAAAAAAAATGAAGCAATACATTAATCCAAATCTTATTATCTAATGTGAAAGGAAAGATTAGAACGCGCGAGAATCCTTCGGCACGCCTCTGGAAACCGCCGTTGGACCAGTGGGTGGTTCCCCGCCTTACACCTGTCTATCAGCTAGAATTCTGACCCTCAAAGACCTGTTAGTCTGCCTTTAAAATGTCCACCTCCACTACATTTATTATCCTAAATTAGATGCACCTGTTTGAGGTCGTTAGCTGCATAAAGACACCTGTCCACCCCATACAATCAGTAAGAATCCAACTACTAACATGACCAAGACCAAAGAGCTGTCCAAAGACACTAGAGACAAAATTGTACACCTCCACAAGGCTGGAAAGGGCTATGGGGAAATTGCCAAGCAGCTTGGTGAAAAAAGGTCCACTGTTGGAGCAATCATTAGAAAATGGAAGAAGCTAACATGACTGTCAATCTCCCTCGGACTGGGGCTCCATGCAAGATCTCACCTCGTGGGGTCTCAATGATCCTAAGGAAGGTGAGAAATCAGCCCAGAAATACACGTGAGGAGCTGATCAATGACCTGAAAAGAGCTGGGACCACCGTTTCCAAGGTTACTGTTGGGAATACACTAAGACGTCATGGTTTGAAATCATGCATGGCACGGAAGGTTCCCCTGCTTAAACCAGCACATGTCCAGGCACGTCTTAAGTTTGCCAATGACCATTTGGATGATCCAGAGGAGTCATGGGAGAAAGTCATGTGGTCAGATGGGACCAAAATAGAACTTTTGGGTCATAATTCCACTAAACGTGTTTGGAGGAAGAAGAATGATGAGTACCATCCCAAGAACACCATCCCTACTGTAAAGCATGGGGGTGGTAGCATCATGCTTTGGGGTGTTTTTCTGCACATGGGTCAGGGCGACTGCACTGTATTAAGGAGAGGATGACCGGGGCCATGTATTGCGAGATTTTGGGGAACAACCTCCTTCCCTCAGTTAGAGCATTGAAAATGGGTCGAGGCTGGGTCTTCCAACATGACAATGACCCGAAGCACACAGCCAGGATAACCAAGGAGTGGCTCTGTAAGAAGCATATCAAGGTTCTGGCATGGCCTAGCCAGTCTCCAGACCTAAACCCAATAGAGAATCTTTGGAGGGAGCTCAAACTCCATGTTTCTCAGCGACAGGCCAGAAACCTGACTGATCTAGAGAAGATCTGTGTGGAGGAGTGGGCCAAAACCCCTCCTGTAGTGTGTGCAAACCTGGTGAAAAACTACAGGAAACGTTTGACCTTTGTAATTGCAAACAAAGGCTACTGTACCAAATATTAACATTGACTTTCTAAGGTGTTCAAATACTTATTTGCAGCTTTATATCATACAAATAAATAGTAAAAAAATCATACATTTTGATTTCTGGATTTTTTTTTTTTTGATTATGTCTCTCACAGTGGACATGCACCTACAATGACAATTTCAGACCCCTCCATGATTTCTAAGTGGGAGAACTTGCAAAATAGCAGGGTGTTCAAATACTTATTTTCCTCACTGTATATATGTATATTTGGCTGTCAAAATGAAAATTATTGTAAACGGCACTAAATTTTATTAACGCGCTATCAATTTAGCGCGCATTTCTGTTTCACCATTTTTATAGAAAATGTAAATACATAAATAAATAACTAAATAAAAGAGGAGCAATTAAAACTTTCGGCAAAAAATAAGTTTATCCACAACGTCCTTTCTTAGATATAAAATAAATGAATAAACTCCAGATAAAAATATTTTTAATCAGTAAAATTTGTTTTATTTCTGCGCCAAGTCTCAAATCAAACACCAAATCCACCATGTTTTACACAATTAACCCTCTGGGTGGCGTTTTGTGGGTTTTTCCCTCATAATGGCGACACAAACTTAAATTACTGTCTTTATTGATCGTACAGATAAAAACAATACATCATTAAAATCTGTAAAATGTCTTTAATTTTCTATATATAAGCTTCCTGACTTGACTTGAAGAGGTGCAGTTTCTCCGGTATCACCTTATTAACTGTCCGTGTGGAAACATAGCAAAGGCTCTTAATGATGTCCACACGTCTCTGCACTGATGTAGCCTTTATATTTAATCACTGTACATATGCTTAAATACATATCACATGCTGTAAATATGATACATGTTTAACACCTCCAAGCTGCCAGTTTTGGGCACCTGAGCAAGCACTTAACTCACTACTGCTCATTTAGTAAATGAGATCATTAAGAGTCGCACGGGATAAACACTTCCAACAGGAAGTGGCTATATCTCGTTATCTTTGTCTCTCTATTTTCTCTATCTAATTGTCTCTGTGTCTCTTTTAGTAAATGTCTCTGTCTCACTGTATATGTCTCTCTCTTGCTGTCTCTGTATTTGTTTCTCACTCTTTTAAGCTGTGTCTGTGTCTCTTTGTCTTTGTCTCTGTCTTTCCTGCTTATTTACATGTCTAACAAAGTTTTGAGTTTTGAAAGTAATGCCATTAGCGATCTATGATGAAAGACTTTCCTGGTTCGATTCTCACCTCTAGTTTCATATTAAACATTATAAGACGTTTTTAAAAACAGAACAATAAAATGTCGTTAAAATTGGTTGCTGGTAAATCATGGTATATCAGTGGTGCAGGTGTTGGAGATGTGGTTCTTGTTCCTGAGTCACTTCTCATAGACTTCGAGTAACTGAGAGAATGAACAGGAAGGAGAAGTTTTGACCCTCTACCATCATGATCTAAAAGAAAACAGTGGTCTCTTAACTATAGAAAAACCAAGAGTCCAAAAAGCAAAGCTTTGTTTGCCACCCCTCTGGTAGTGTAGTGGTTAGTAATGCGGCCTCTGCTCTCTGACTCACCCGGTTCAATTCCTATC
Organism: Silurus lanzhouensis; assembly: GCA_039877035.1. Taxonomy (NCBI): domain Eukaryota; kingdom Metazoa; phylum Chordata; class Actinopteri; order Siluriformes; family Siluridae; genus Silurus; species Silurus lanzhouensis. The sequence continues at coordinate 5,512,747 of JBCEWE010000214.1, read as the reverse complement.
CCTTAGCTATCCTTTAAATTGTTTAAAAATTTTTTATAAAAGATCCAAAAAAGGTCCTAAAAATCAGGTTCTTGCAGGAGATCCTGTGGCTCAATTGGAAGAGCTTTGCCTCTGGGTTGAGAGGTTGCTGGCTTAAACCCCAGCCAGGGCTCAAAGTTAAGAGTGTGGAAGGTTCCATTGACCAGAGTGAGGAAGGTGTCAGAAATGGCTGCATGGCAGGTTGGATGTGGACCGTTTCAGAGGGCGTATTCTGTACCAGGGGGGCAATATCCAGGCATCTGGCGTCTGAGGAGCTGAAAACAGGGGGTTATGAAGCAAAAACGTCCAAAAAATTATTGATTTAGGCTCCTGGCAGAAATTAATTTTTCTTCCTGTTCCCACCTCCCCCAAATGCAAAACTATCACCCAAGGCTTTTACCACAAAGCCATTAAGTCCCACAACTCACCTTCTTTTTTTGGGGGGTTTATCCTTCGTTTCATGCTTCAAAGCAAGAAATTCAGACCAGAAAGAAACACAGAAAGCAGGATTCGAACCCTGAACCCCACCAAAAGCAAAATACCAGTCTTAACACACTGAACCATCAGGAAGGACAGGCTGTGCCAATTGTTAGAACAGGTCTATCTACGTTTAAACCATCAACACAAGAATATAATGCTAAAGACAGACTTAGGAAGCAAACCCATATCGTGACTAGCAGGGACAATGCAGGATTTGAATCCTGATTCACGCCATTAGCGAGGCACCAACATTAACCCACTAAACCTTCAGGAAGGACAAGCTGGGAAGCTTGTTCAGAGCAGTTCTTTCTTTTTAACCCATCAACACAAGAATTTAACGCTAAAGAAAGATGTAGGAAGCAAATACAGATGTAAGTAGCACAAGTTGAACCCACATTGTAAATAGCAGGATTCGAACCAAAATCCCCACAACCAGCGAGACTCCAACGTTAACACATTGAACCATCGGTGAGGACAGGCTAGGAAGCTTGTTTAGAGCAGGTCTATCTTTCTTTTCAACCCATTAAAAACAAAAATATATCGCTAAAGAAAAATGTAGGAAGTGAATCCTGATCGTGACTGGCAGGCAGAAAGCAGGATTCGAACCCTGAACACCACCAAAAGCACGACGCCTGATTTAACCCACTGGACCATCAGAGAAGACAGGCCAGGAACTTTGTTTAGAGCAGGTCTATCTACCTTTAAACCATCAACACAAGCTAACGAAAGATTTAGGAAGCAGGAACATAACCAACATCGCAACTAGTAGGATTCAAACTCTGAGCCTTACCATCAGCGAGGCACCAGCCTTAATCCGATGAACCATGGCAGAGATCAGACTGGGATGCATGTTTAGATGAGGCACAAGCCTTAAACCACTGAGCGACCACTGCTGAAAAGCATGTGTGCTTTTTGGAGGGTTCATACTTTGTTTCATGCCAGCGCAGTAAGAAAGAAGGCATGTAGGACTGGCTTTGAAACCTTATCACCAGCGTGGACTAAATTAAGGACCATGTTCAGGCACAAGCCTTAACCCACTGAGCTACCACAGAAGTGCTTTTTTATTTTTTTATTTATTTTTTTGGTGGGGTTATCTTTCATTAAAGACCAGGAAATCAAGAAATTAATTCAACACAGAAAGGACAGAATTGAAATGTTTTCAGAGTGGACAAGGTCCAGAAGTTTTATTTACCAACACAGCAACCAGCTCGACCAGGAATCAAACTCTCAAACTCATCCTCGTGGGGACCCTGACATTAACCCACTAGGCTATCACATCCATCTATCTATCTATCTATCTATCTATCTATCTATCTATCTATCTATCTATCTATCTATCTATCTATCTATCTATCTATCTATCTATCTATCCATCCATCCATCCATCCATCCATCCATCCATCCATCCATCCATCCATCCATCTATCTATCTATCTATCTATCTATGATGTGAGGTCCAGTTAACAGCTAAAACAGGTAGCAGTAATAACTACTTTTTACTTAAGTACATGTCTGAGCCAAAACTTCTTTACTTTCACTTGAGTAAAAAAGTATAATCAGTACTTCAACTTGAGTGCTGCTGGTACTGGGGAACTGAGGTTCATTGAGGGAAACATAGATTTCAACAATTACTGTGATATTCTAAAGCAGAACCTAATGCCCTCTCTTAAAAAACTGGGCAGAACGGCAGTTTTCCAACATAATAACAACCACAAACACAACGCCAGGATGACAACTGTCTTGCTGAGGAAGCTAAGGGTGAAGATGGTGGAGTGGCCTAGTATGTCTTCAAACCTGAATCCTATTAAGCACCTGTGGGGCATCATAAAGCAGAGGGTGGAAAAGCACAATGAGTTTAACATGCAGCAGCTCAATAATGTCATTATGGAGGAGTGGAAGAGGATCCCAGCAACAGCCTGTGCACCTCTAGTGAATTCTATGCCCGGGAGGATTAAGGTAGTGCTAGATAACAATGGTGCTCACACAAAATATTGACACTTTGGACACAAGTGCTCTCTGTGTGGTAAGACTAGTGGCAATGGACTGTATTTTTACATCAACACGGAATAGTGTAAGAACTTGTTTCAATTTACTGCTCACTGTTGGTGGAGTTTATAGTTTGTGAGACCTTTTTATTTACCCTGGGAATTCACCACTTTTATTGTGGTATTGTACATTCCACCTAGCGCTAATGCTAAGGAGGGACTTTGTGTACTCTACAGAACTATTAGCGAAATGCAGAACACACACTGATGGACTATTTATTGTCGCCGGAGATTTCAATCATTCAAATCTGTGCTCCCTAAATGTATTCTGAATGTGGACTTTGCAACCAGAGGGGAAAACATGCTACATGTTGTTGTTTCACAAACATACTGGGCCAACATCGTCAGTGACCAACTACATCAGCAAGTGCATTGATGATGTAACCATCTCTAATACCATCACCACACGCTCCAACCAGAAGCCAAAGGTGAGTGCAGTACTAAATGCTAGACACTCTGCCTTCAAAGCAGGGGAAAAGATGGCCTTAAGAACAGCAAAGGGGCAACCTGTCCCAAGCCATCGCACACACAGCAAGAGAATCTATGGCAGGTTCCAGGACAGCTTAGACACCCGGTGGCAGGGCATCCAGGACAAATGTAAATGTAAATGGAGGGTTTCAGTAGAGGCTCAGTTTCCAGCCCTAGCTGGCGGGCAAGGTCCTGAACCTTGAATTCCGAATCCGCCCCAGAGTCCACAAAGGGCGCCAGCGAAAGATTCTGATTGCCAGAAGGGATGCCTGGACCCCACACCTCTCAACAACAAGCCCGTACTTTTGCTGGACACAATGCCACCATTTGCCCAGCCTCATACATAAATCAGCAGAATAATGCAAAACAGAAAAAGAGGAGAGACAGCAAACAAGAGAAAAATACACCAAGAGGGTTCATTGTAACAGTAATTTCTAACACATCTGAAAGTACTTTGCCTTAAAGTACAGCTGCAGATAATCCTAGAATATGCATTGCATTCTGTTGTGATACCGTGGCAACCAGTAGAAGTGTTGAGAGTGATCAGAGATTTCAAAGAAAATCTTTCATAAATAAGGAAACTAAATATTAGATAACAAAATCTTTAGAAATAGTTATTTTTGTTGTGATTTTTGAATAAATAAAACCATTGATTAAAAAAAACAAAAAAACTAAGTTAATGATAGTAAAAAGACTGATAGAGAACAAGAGGTAATTTCTGTTTAAAAAGTCAAGAAGATTCATGGAAAAGTTTAAAAAGAGACACTTTATTTAATAATAGCAATAGCTTCACTCTGTATAAAAGTTTCATAAAATTGAAAATAATATGATATTCACTGAAACTTAACTGATTAATTCAGTTTGGGGATGATCTAAAAAATAAATAAGTGGGCTAAATATATTAAAGCACAACTTAAATGTAAATGTATTTAAAGCACAATTCTGATTCTACATGTGATCCAAAAATAAAAAATGCATGAGAAGTAAAGATGTCAATATATAATTATAGGGAAACAAGGTGTAGCTATACAGGTGCATGTTTTGAAAAATAGATTTAAATGCCTGATTCAGTTCCACATATCACTTTGTACATAAGAAAAATATGGGAAGCAAAAGTGGTCCTATGATAAAGTGTACAGAAAACCCTTTTAATTTTCCATGCACAGGTTAAGGCTTTTTTTTTATAATATAGTGTTTACTACTAACATTTCCACTCCAAGTTGTGCACAGGGAGGTAATACTTATAGATAGTAAGTATTGCAAACCAGACATGTTACATTACAAGTAGCCACTGAGCTATGGTCTCTACTACTACTACTGTAGTGTGAAGTCAGCTGGTCTGATTAGAATGAAAACTAGGCTAGTAGCCTATTTACATAATTAACTATAGAATCAGGGCATACAAAGGACTAGTATGCAATTAAAACATCAATCATTAAAACATCAACTTATTGTAAGACATAGATACTGTCAATTGCAACATGTTTTGTGTTTATCTGCATTGAATAGATTTAAGCATGTGTTTGAGGCTCCAATGCTTAAATCTAAAAAAAGGTTCTACATACTCGCAAAGCTTTTCAACTGGAATCAGGATGAATGGATGATTTAAAGAGAGGCAAAAGGTGTGTTCAGTGCATGGAATGCAATATTTTTTAGATTAAATTTCAGCTTTGCTTTTCATACTTTTTAAAAGCCAGATAACAAATATTTTTTGACTCATGACATGCTGGGTTCTATACGGAAGCGCATTGCATTCACAAAGAGAAAAAAAAATCACAGAAAGGATCTCATTATGACTTCCTTACTAATTATGACTTAATATCTTATGAACATCTGTACATTTGTTTAACAACTTTTTTACTCTGTATATATTGCATTATTTAACTGTCTGGTTTACTATTCTGTTACACTATGTCTGTACTTCTTCTGCACTGGAAGCTTCTGATGCCAAGTCAAATTCCTTGTGTGTGTAAGCATACTTGGTAATAAAGCTATTTCTGATTCTGATCATTATGAGATCCTGATCTCATAATTATGACTTACTAACTCATAATTATGACTTAATATCTCATAATTATGAGATCCTGATCTCATTATTATGACTTACTATCTCATAATTATGTCAAAATATAATAATAATAATAATAATAATAATAATAATAATAATAGTTAATGCGCCGTATCTATTAACTGAAGCAAGACTTTAACTAAATTAATTAGCAGGATGAGCAGGTCAGCGAGGAAATGTCCAGTAGCTAATTAAAATAATATACAGTCATCAAGCTAAACCATATGATAGCTGGTACATCATTGTTGCGCAATGGGGTGCTTCCGAGCAAAGAATGCAGTAACGCCAGATCCGGTGTTATGCGCTAAAATGCTCCCCTGCCACATACTGCCCCAACTTATCTCATAATTATGAGATAGTAAGTCATATTTATGAGATACTAATTTATAATTATGAGTTAGTAAGTCATAATTTTGATATCAGGATCTCATAATTATGAGATAGTAAGTTATAATTATGAGATATTAAGCTATTAAGATCCTTCTGTGATTTTTTTTCTCTTTGTGAATGCAATGTGCTGCCGTAGTTCCACAATGGCAATACTAAAATAACCAAACATAGCTACAGGAATTAGAAATGTAGAAATCTATGCTACAGAAACCTGTATTAAAACTTGTTGCTTGTATCCACAAAAACACTACACATTTAAAAACAACTACACGTTTACTGTATCTCTTTTATTCCACATATGAATATGTAACAGTATTTTATTGCCAGTACAGTGTCTCCTTTTAAAAGTCATATATACAATATTCACAAGAATAGCACCACACAGCAAATGATGTGCATTGACCAAATGGAAGCATCATGCAAAAAATGTCTCATCCTCCAGACCATCATATGTAAATTTAGATCCATACCCATAAATAAAGTGGCAGTGGGATGGGTGTAACATTATAAAAACGAATTTTATAATTAAAAAAATATTGTTTCTGAGAATATTTCCATAAAAGTTTCTTGAACACACACTAAAGAAATCAAAAAATAATTATTTTTTACAGGAGTTACACGCTCTGAAGCTGATGTTTAAAAGAAGAAATCATTATATTATCTCCTATATAATACTAGGAGCTTTGTGGGAAGCATTATATATATATAATATATACACACACATACATACATCAGTTCCAATCAAATCTGAATTAAATAGTACCGATACCTTCTCCTTCAGTGTGTTTTCTTTATTTTTATTACTTTCAACACTGTACATTAGTAGTGAAGAAATCCAAACTATGTGATGAATGAAATGAGTAAACTATTTTTTTTAACAACTGAGAAGTTGTTTGATTTTATAAAAAGAAAATATGCTGTGCTGTATCAGATTACTTGACCTCCGCAATCACTGAATTAAATCCAATTTAGATGCAACAAACAAATACGCAATACTCAATACCTCTGGGAAACTCTAAAAAGATTGTTGCAAAAGCATTCTGGGAGACTACCTCAGGAGGCTGGCTGAGAGAGTTTGAAAAAGCTGTCATTATAGGACACTTTGAATATTTTAATTCTAAAAATATATTCAGGGTATTAAACAGACACATTGCTAACTATATAATTCCAAATTTGTTTAAACATACAGTGCCCTCCACAATTATTGGCACCCCTGTTTAAGATGTGGTCGTGGACTTCAAAAAATTCTCCTTTTTTTTTTAAACAACATAGAACCCAAATGCAAAAAAAGAGAAAAATCCAACCTTTTATTTAAGTACATTACTTTGGTGGTAAAAAAATCACACATTTAGAAAAAAAAAAAAACTTGAAATCATGTGTGCCACAATTATTGGCACCCCTGATGTTAATACTTTGTACAACCTCCTTTTGCCAACAAGACAGCACTTAATCTCCTCCTATAACATTTCACAAGATTGGAGAACACAGAGAGAGGGATTTTTGACCATTCTTCTTTGCACAATCTTTCTAGATCATCCAGTGTCCTGGGTCCTCTCTTATGCACTCTTCTCTTTAGCTCGCCCCACAGGTTTTCTATTGGGTTGAGGTCTGGGGACTGAGATGGCCATGGGAGGACCTTGAGTTTGTGACTGCTGAACCACTTTTGTGTAGATTTTGCCACATGTTTTGGATCATTATCCTGCTGAAAGACCCAATGACGACCCATCTTCAGCTTTTTGGCAGAGGCCATCAGGTTTTTATTTAAAATATCCTGGTACTTCAAAGCGTTCATAATGCCATGCACCCTAACAAGGTTCCCAGGGCCTTTGGAAGAGAAACAGGCCCACAGCATCACAGATCCTCCACCATACTTCACGGTGGGCATGAGGTGCTTTTCGGCATACTCATCTTTTGTTTTACGCCAGACCCACTTAGAGTGTTTGTTGCCAAAAAGCTCAATCTTAGTCTCATCTGACCAAAGCACACGATCCCAGTTGAAGTCCCAGTACCGCTTAGCAAACTCCAGACGTTTACGTTTGTGAGTGTTAGTGAGAAAAGGCTTTTTCCTTGCATGCCTCCCAAACAGCTTGTTGGCATGTAGAGAGCGTCTGATGGTTGTTTTGGAGACTCTGTGACCCCAAGATGCCACTCTTTGATGCAATTCTGTGACGGTGAGCTTGGGAAATTTTTTTACTTCTCTTACCATCCTCCTCACTGTGCGTTGTGGCAAGATAAACTTGGGACCTCTTCCAGCCTTGTTTGTCACTGTTCCAGTTGTTTTAAACTTCTTAATGATTCCTCTGACTGTAGATACCGGCAAGTTAAGGCAAGTGGCTATTTTCTTGTAGCCATTGCCTGACTTATGAAGGTCGACACACATCTGCCTTACTTGAATGGTGTGTTCTCTTGTCTTTGCCATGTTGACAAATGGGTAAGAGAATTAGGCCTCTGTGTCACGTCATATTTATACCCCAGGGAAACAGGAAATCATGAATTACTAATTAAAAGTCCCTAGATACCCTGACCAACCTTAGCAACTACAGAAAAATATATATAAAAAAAAAAACAATTAAATTTTTCAGAGGAATTGTTAGGGGTGCCAATAATTGTGGGACACATGATTTCAAGTTTTTTTTTTTTTCTAAATGTATGATTTTTTTTTACCACCAAAGTAATGTACTTAAATGAAAGGTTGGATTTTTCTCTTTTTTTGCATTTGGGTTCTATGTTGTTTTAAAAAAAGGAGAATTTTTAGAAGTCCACGACCACATCTTAAACAGGGGTGCCAATAATTGTGGAGGGCACTGTAATTAAAAAATTTCAATTCAGTGTTGATAAACAAAGTTGAAAACAATAAAAAAGAAAAAAACATTGAATAAGAAGGTGTTTCCAAAACTTTGGCTGGTACTATGTGTATATATATGGGTTTAGTTCGGTATGTACCTTGGTAACGGTTCAGTTCAATTACAGTACGGTTAGGGGGAAGAAAAGCAAAACATAAAGTTGCTTGTCGTTTTTTATTAACGAAGTTTATTATTATTAACATTTGTGATCATCCACATGTGATTTTTTTATTTTAAATAAAATACGTGCTTGGTTATTATTTTAATATTTTGGTTAATATAATACTTTATAAAGAAATGTAATAAAATTAATGCAATACACTTATTATATTGATTAAATTAAGTAATCAATTAAATTGGCATGAATAAAACTGATTAAATAAAATGAAATACTTGAAAGTATTATATCTGTATTAAATCATTTTTATTTGTTAGACCCCATTTTGGAATACAGTTATGTGTGTGTGTGTGTGTGTGTGTGTGTGTGTGTGTGTGTGTGTGTGTGTGTGTGTGTGTGTGTGTGTGTGTGCATTGTGGTGTATATTGTCAAGTTCAAGAGTAATAATAAAATGCACTCAAAGTGCGAGGCAGAGACTAAACAAACTTGCTGTCCACCACTTAATACGTTCCTGAGGGAACTCATGTTTTAACTATGTTCCGCTTGTAAAAAAGGATTTGACGTGTACTGAACCGAGAGCCCTGAACCAAAAAATTTCTGCAACGTTTCACCCCTAAAAATACATTTTATATATATATATATATATATATATATATATATATATATATATATATATATATATATATATATATAAAATTATAAATGAAGAATGAAAGAATGGTGTGGGGTGGAATCTAAACTTTACCATCTGCTTTCTCCACAGCGCTATCATCTGCAAAACTTCTGGTGCCTGAAATGTTACCATAGTCAAAAATGGGCCCTTCCAGAAGAGTCACAATATCCATCCGGTTCACTTTGGTCAACACTGTAGTCAGAGCATCCGCTGGGGAAAAATGCACACAAATATTCTTATGTACTGCACATATTTAATGCAGATTACATTGGCAGCATTTGTCTAAAACATTGTCTTCATTGTGTCTTCAAAAAATCCACATGGTCAAGTACACTGTTTCAGTGAATGAAAACCAAAAACTATTTTTACAGTACCAGTCAAAAGTTTGGACACACCTTCTCTTTCTGTGTTTTTTTCTTTATTACTGTTAATTTCACCATTGTATGTTGTACTTTTGAAGAAACTATAATCCAAACCATGAAGAACTATGAAGAACATGTATAGAATTACAGTATGTAGTAAACAAAAAAGTGTTCAACAACCCAGTATTGTTTTATATTTTAGACTGTCCAAAGTAGCTACACTTAGCTTTGATTACAGCTTGGCAAAATTTAATAACCAAGAGCTAGGATAAGTTACAATTTAGATGGTAATTCAGTTAAAACTGAGGGCACACTTGACAGTATGTCTACAACATTTTGAAGCAACATGCTGTCTGGTTTGCACTTAGCGGGGCCATCATTTGTTTCCCAACAAGACACTGAACTCAAACACACCTCTAAGTTATGTAAGAGTTAAATGATCTTAAATAATGAGAGTATTAGAGTTGCATCAGATGACCTGACCTCCACAATCACCCAATCTAAATCCTCCTGAGATGGTTTTGAGATGAGTTAAAGAAAGAAAAAGCACCAAATAGTCACTCAACACCTCTGAAAACAAGATTGTTGAAAAGATTATTGGAAAACCATTCCAGAGTACTGCCTCTTGAGGCTGACTGTGATAATGTCTAGAGCAGGGGTCTCAAACTCGCGGCCCGGGGGCCAATTGCGGCCCGAGGGACGATAGTTTGCGGCCCCCGCCTTAATATGAAAGTTTAATGTTAGTGCGGCCCGCGAGTTTCATATGTATGGCATTTTACAGTGTTGTGTGCGGAGCTGAACGAATCTACCAATCACGGTGGGGTATATGGCTCGCGGGGGCGGGACATCGGCCGGGCTTGATGTAAGCAGAGAAACATTTCTCAATGAGTGAAAGATACAGCAGCGTTGCCATGGAGTGTTTTTTCCGTGCCTGGCTGGCTGCCTCGTTTCTATTGGGCACACGCGGACATTCGCCCGAGCACGCTGCGTTCACAACACTTAAAAAAAAAAGTTTTCTTAAGTTGCTGCCCAGCGGGACATTATACAGATATAGACGTATCTAAATGTGTGTGTGTGTGTGTGTGTGTGTATATGTATATATATATATATATATATATATATATATATATATATATATATATATATATATATATATACAGTGGAACCTTGGAGCTCGCGAGGGTTAGGGACCAAGACCGGTCGCGAGTTCCGAATTTTCGCGACCTTTTGATACGCCCCTTCCAACCCAGTAAAAAAACCAAAGAACACTATACGAAATCGATTTAAATAAGTAAATAACACTATTTCACTCCATAACACTTAATTATTAGACAATAATTTTTAATGAGATAAACCTTGATTAGAAATGTTAAAACTAGCGTTTTGAGCAGCTCGCGGTTGCTCACGAGCCGATCTGAATGAGAGTCGCCGGTCGGAATAAAAGTCGCGAGCATGTGAGGTCGCGAGCGCTGAGGCCGCGAGCTCCGAGGTTCCACTGTATGTATGTATGTATGTATATATATATATATATATACACACACACACGTCAATGGCACTTAAAAAGTTAATATGGGGTCCCTCTCTCTGACAAAATAAATCAAAGTAATGTGTACGCGGCGGGATAAAAGAAAAGTAAGGAGCTCAATGCAGCCTAATGTAGTCTGCAGTCACATAGAGACACCTGTCCATCGGCAATAACAGTCCTCGGTAACCCGGACCAATTATAGGGTCGCACCGTTATTTATGGCTCATTGTTTTTTATTTCCATCGCGCTATTTGCATTGTATTCGCATTGCCTCACACAATGAAGGTTAAAGGTTAAAGAACTGTTAATACAGACATTTGAATCTGAATACAGCAGATATAAAAGACTGAAGAAACCACATATAGTCGCTAACTAGAGAAATCTAATTATTATTATTATTTAAATGATTATTTTTATTATTTTATTTATTTATTAGTGATTGATTTATTTTCTTATTGATTCTTAAATTCTTTATTTATTTTTTTATTGATTCTTAATTTCTTTATTTTTTCAACTTATTTTGTGTTAAAAAATAAAGAGATTTGAGAAGATTGGAATTTTTTAAACAAAGCTTTTCTCGTGGAAAACCTGATGCGGCCCAGCCTCACCCAGACTCTGCCTCCAGCGGCCCCCAGGTACATTGAGTTTGAGACCCCTGGTCTAGAGTGTGTCAAGCTGTCATTAAGGCAAAAAAATTGCTACTTTAAAGAACTGAAAATATATCAGCATATTCTGTGTTATTTAATACATATGTTCTTTCCATGCATGTTCTTTCATAGTTTGGATGTCTTCAGTAGTAAATGTACAATATTTAAGATAATAAGAATAAAAAAAACTTTTGACTGACACTGTAGTATGGGAAACACAACCACTTGCTAAAGTTTTGGGTGGAAAAAGTGTATTCCTAAAACAGAGAAAGAATAAAGAAAGACTTACTGGTTGCATTTTTTCCATCCCTGCTCACCCATTTCTTCATTAGCATGAAACTTTGGGCAGTGAGGGAGTTTGGGTTCTCTGTGCGAATGTGATTGATCTCATCCACTGAGAAGTTCATTTCTCGTGCAAGCTCTATATCAGATCAGATCAGAACAAATCATATTAATACATACCACACCAAAGTTGCAAAATGCATGTCTTCCTAATCAAACAAATTTAGGAGATGTACAACCCCAATTCCACAAAAGAGTGGACACTGTGTAAAATTTCAATAAAAACATAATGCAATGATTTGCAGATCTCATAAATCTATATTCTATTCACAATAAAACAAACAAAAACATCACATGTTTAGACTGAGAATATATAACATTTTAAGGAAAAATTTTAATGTTGCATTTGATGCAACAGGTCAAAAAAAAAATTGGGACAGGACCATGTTTACCACTGTCAAGCATTACATTTTCTGTCCGTATACATCTGGGAACTGAGGAATTTGGCAAAGGAATGTTGTCAACACTAAGATGCTCAACATTTCTGGGTGTCCTTTGTTGTATTTTTCGTTTTCGTTGATGCGCCAAGAGTTTTCAAATGGTGAAAGGTCTACACTGCAGGCAGGCCAGTTTAGCACTGAGTCTCTTTTACTATGCTATTGTAATGGATGCAGTATGCAGTTGGCATCGTCCTGCTCAAATATGCAGGGCTTTTTCTGTAAAGGACGTTTTTTTTCTTTAAAACCTGTAAATACCATTTACTATTGATGGAGCCTATTTAAATATGCAAGCTGCTCATTCCACAGGCAAAAATATACCAGATCAGAGATGTGGCTTTTTTTTTAACTGAGCACTGATAACAAGCCAGATGGTCCCTCTCCTCTTTAATCCAGTGAATGTGGTGTCCATGGTTTCCAAAAAGAAATTAAAATTCTTCTGACCACAGGACAGTTTTCCAATTTGCCTCAGCACATTTTAAATAAGCTGGCCCAGAGAGGATATGGTTGTTTCTGGATTATGTTTACTTTTGCCTTCTTCTTTGCATGACAGAGATTTAACCTGCATTTGTGGATGACATGGCAAACTGTGTTTGCAGACAATAATTTCTGCAGGTGTTAATACGCCTATGCAGTGATTTCCATCATGTAAAAATGCAAAATTGTTCCACTATTTGTAGAAACAGATTTCACAGATTGATGAAGCTCTGCCTATTTTTTTTTTTTTTTACTTCCGATAGACTCTGCCTCTCTAAGATACACTATTTATAACCAATCATCTTACTGGCCTGTTGTCAATTAACCTAATTAGTTGCAATGTTTCTGCAACTGTTTAATTATAAAGACACTTATTTTAGCCAGACATTTGTTGCCACGTCCCAACCTTTTTGAGATGTGTTGCAGCCATGAAATACAATATTACTTTAGATTTTCCCTACAATTATTTCAAGTTTAAACATTTAATATGATTCTATGATCTATTATGAATAAAATATGGGTTTGTGAGATTTGCAAACCATTTATTTGTGTTTTTGCTACATTATACTCAGTGTCCCAAAATTTTTGGAATTGGGATTGTGTAGAGCGCCCTTACATTTTTTTTTCTTTTTCATTAAGAAATTTCCTGATGCATAAATCTGCAAAGAAAATAGCCCTCTTCAATTGCTCATCAGATGCATTTCTATGTAGAATGTGTGCTGGTTTCAGTTATACCACGTAATTTTCAAAACTTTTAGAATCTAAATGTTCTAATCCCCTGTAAATTATAAATACATTACAGACTTGGGGAAAAAATGGACAAGCCCTCTATCCTGTTTATATAGCTCTGTCCATTGTAATTCAATGTCTATCTGGTCATTGAATTCAGCAACACCTATGAGACATACACAACAAAAGCATAAGAACATACTGTTAAATTTTAGATCACTATCATTGCTTACACATTTCTAAAAATAGCTGCAAAGTTACATGTATTCAGAAATTTCTTTCACAAAATACATGGTAAAGATAAACATTCCATTAAGCCTCACCAGTCCAGCTAAGTCCCAGATGATCAGCCACAATAGCCATTCGAAGGTCTGTTCTCTCACATGGGCTTTGTGGACCTAGGAAAGAGAAACATAAATTTGCTCATAAAATCAAGAATTATTCAGAACTGATTAGCTAAATAATTGAAACCTATAGAAATACATTTAGTGGCAGCCTTTTGTGGCCAAATGCTTAATTCTGAGATACATTAAAATAGAATTCAAGCTATAGAACTAGATTTATTTGTCAACATAGCATTTCTTATGTTTGCATATAATTAACGTTATTGCTGTTCCTGCAACAGGTTAGCCAGCATTGAGTACATTATGCAGTATATAAGGAAATAAGGAAACATTTAATCATTATTTTTTAAAGCTTCTGTGGTCTTGTAAGCACCAACCACTAAAATATATTGTGCATAATTACAAAAAGAAACTTATTTTGTGTTTTATTGCTGTCAGAAAAGGGGTGCAAGTTTCTGGTGTATATATTAGGACAATCACATGTTAGATGTTGTAATGTTGTAAAGTATGTTGAGAAATCTATTTTAAATTAGTGTAAGTGGTGCAGGAACATCATATTGAGGCTTTTGTTGTTGCCCAACAAAAAAAACACACAAAATATAGCTAACCCATCTGTCTAAATATGCCAGGCTACTTCTGTGTGTATATATACAGTATATATATATATATATATATATATATATATATATATATATATATATATATATATATATATATATATATATACTAAAATACTCTAATTTCTCATAGAAATCTCTGTACAGACAGGCTGCCAAGTGGACACCCCCCCCCCCCCCCCCATTTAAACATGCTATACCAATGTTAATTTAGAAAAAGAGGCATCTGTCAAGTACAGTACACGCAAACATTACAGGAATAAGAAAATAAAAAGAATGGAAGCTACTATTCACGCAGGCAATTTGATCAATCACAATGGGTCATGCAACTAAAGTTCAAGTAAAGTTTTTAATAAAGTTTTACAAACTAGGCTTGATCTCCGCGGTGGGGGGCAACCCGCAAACCCCAGTGCCCCTATTGCCCTCCTTCCCTCCTCCTGTCCTTCTAGATCTCCTCTCACTGCCAGAAGACCTTGTGACCTTTGACCTTATGGGTGTGACCCCCTGGAAGGACCCATCAGAGAGGGAGGGCTGGGACTGGGAGTGGTCCGATATGGAGGTACATCGTGATGTGTTGTTGTCCTCCTCCGACTGCTCTGCCTGCGTCTGTTTCTCCTTGTCTGAAAGATGGTCCATCACATTTGCTGTTTCCATACTAAAGCTCTGTAAGAACTTAATGGATTGCCCACTTAGCTTGATTTTGTTTGCCTCATCTGAACAAATGTTTTTAGTCGCTGATGACCCATCTCTCTTTGGCACCTGGTATGAAACTACTTTTCTCGTTTTCCTTTTAAACTTTCTTTCCTGCCTTAGTAAATTATGCCCTACAACAGAGCTGACTGCACCATTACTTTTGATACGTTTGACAGGAATTCTAGATTTGGGCTCCATACTAACATCATCAAATTTTCTGGTCTCAGGTTTAACAACATGCTGTGAGCTTTGTTTCACTGAATTAGGTTTTTGAAAAATAAATCCTGCAGTCTTAACAGGAAGCCTAGACTTAGGCTGACATTTTAGCTGTAAATCTTTTTTAAAGTGAAGAGTCCCAATATTGGATTTGTCTTCTACTAACTCCAAGGATGTCGTACAGAAATGAGCTTCTATCTTATTGGCTTGTTGCAGGATGGGTTCTGGGGATGGCTGAAGATTAAACACTATGCTACCACCATGGTTGTAATTGGCCTGGACACTGGAAGCTTCTAAGTTATTGTTGTTATTGAAGTTCTCTGAATCATTCCTGTCAGATGGAGAATCAGAGCATGTGCTACCAAACTGACTGTAGTCTACGTGGGTCTCCAGATCATCATTCACCAGCACTTGACTTGCTGTGGAATCTGGTCTAAAATTAGTCCATTCAGCAGAATCTTTCTTAATGCTTATGGATGCTGCAATTCCCATCTTTATTGGGATGTGAAATTTAGAATTGACCTTGGAGGTGGTAATAGTGCAAGAGGTGGTTTCATCTACAATATCAGTGCATGATGATGCATCCTGGCAGGCACTGTTGCTCTGACTAAAATGGTTTCTGGATGGTGTAATGTTTGTGGTAGCATCTATCCTCCCCACTACAGATCTTCCCCTAGACTTTCCCACTATTCCCTTGTCCCATGACTTCCTATTTTCAGTATGCTCACCAATCTGAAAAAATTGGAGCCTCTCTTCAACAAAGTCCCGCTTGCTCATGTCAATAGCACCACTTCGGGTCATCTCAAACATCTTGCCCTCGTGGAAGGGAAAGGGGTTAGGTTCACTAGTTGGGGTGCTGTCATCGGTTGGTGTTCGAGCTGGAGTTGTGTCTGGTGTAGTAGCTTGGGATTTGTCCTCCACCACTAAACCAAAAGGTTTTGGATCTTCTTCTTTGCTTTTAAACTCAAACACCTCTTCTTCTCCTCCTTTGTTTGACCATGGATCAAAGTCCAAGCCTTTTGTGGCAACAGTTTTAAATGTAGAAGGCAGTTCTTCCTCAAGTTTGTAGCTGAAATAGCTATCTGCAAACTCTTGTCTATCGGGGTGTCTTCCCTCCAAAGAATAGATCTTGTCTGGATCTTTAACATTTTCAGATTCTTTGCAAAAATTTATTTTAGGTGTTGTCTTTTCACTTTCCTCATTTGGGGTGCTCTCTTTTCTACCCTCTGTTTTGTTTTGGTTAGTGGGAGAGTGATTGAGTGCCTTTACCTCATTTGAAAGGCTTAATGTTTTGGTATCAACCAACCCATCATCCTCATCCTGCAGGTCATATCCATCCAGAGAGTCTATCTCTGTGGCATCAGTGTCATGGGAAAACTCGGCTGTTGTTGCTATAGAGCAGTCAGAAACTGAATGGTCATTTGCATTTTGCTCATCCTCATCATCTCCCTTAATATTTATACTTTGTGACTCTTTGTGAGGGCAATCATCTTTCTCTGGGTCACTAAGCTTGACAATCTTTTTATTATTCTGATGCATTTTTAAGCTGCTCTTCTTGAGAGGAATAGGATCAATGACAGATTCATCATCACTAGAATCAGTGTTGTCTGCCCCAGGTGGAAGAGGAGATGGTGGATGGATTTGAATTACAGGCTCTGAAAATAGATGCCTGTCATGCTCCTCTTGAAGATTCACCTCTGTCATCTCTGTGTCTGGTTTAGAAGGTGGTGAGCCCTTTTTAAATTGCATCTGTTTAGATTGTTGTGCATCTTGGGGTGGAAGTGGTGGAAACTCAAAGTGCACTAACTGTTTGCCTTTAGCTCTTTTTCCAGGTGACTCATAGTTTCCTTTGGAGAATTCTGATGGAGTAGCAGCTTTGGCTTTCTCTGCTGATACTTCCCTGAAAGTGAAAGTCACAGGTTGGTCCTCTTTATCCTCTTTAATTTGGCAAGGCACCTCTGCCACAGAATCAATTGCAGAGTCTGGTATTCTGGACTTTAAGCCAAAGTTAGCCTCTGGATTTTTTCCAGAACTGTCAATAAAGATGATGTGCTCTAGTGTGTCATCCTTTGTGCTCCCCTGGGCTAAAGGTTGCTGTCTGACCGTATAAAAGACTTGACTTGCCTCATGCATTGTTTTGCTTGAATGGCTAACAATGTTTTTGCATGTGCTAGGTTGTTCATTGGCTGTCTCTTTCTCATACTGCTTGCCCACTGGAATGCTGACATATACTGGTAAAGGTTTAATTTCTGCTGTCACATTTGAAGCAATTCTCTCTGTATTTCCAGTTTGTTTACTGCCAACACCATTGCAAACTAAGTTAATTCTTCCAAGTGACAATTCACCAAATGAATTTTTTGCATCATTACTACAATACTTGCTTCTAGCTGATGGTGATGTTTGTGACTCTGTGCCATCAGGTTTAACAGATAAATCTAGCTTTAATGTACTTGTATTATGGTCTACAAAACTAGATGAAATCCTAATAGGAGTATGTAATTCTGATTTTCTATTTAGAGAACCACTATATTTTTCAGTACTCAAAGGGCCTTCCTGAATCTGGAGCTCTGTATATATGATCTTTTTGGTTGATTGTTCTTTGGTTAAATTAGCTCTTCCTTCACTGTCAGCCAAATTGTTTGTTTCAACTATATTTGATATCTGGGATAAATCATGTCCATTGCCATGACTTTCCCAAGTTTTCTCAACCTTATCTTCACTGTATAATATTTTTTGGTGATTGGACGTGGTGTTGTCACACACCTTAAATGAGTGACCCTTTTGAACATTAGATCTTTGCCCTTCACTTTCAAGAATTTCCTTTGAACATTTTGGATTTTGAAAATTTGCTCCATCAAACACCTGGCAGATGGGTAATTTAGTTTCCGGCAGCTTGTTGACTACTACACTAGATGTTTGACCACATTTAGGCACTTTGTCTTGCTTTTTCGCCTCAGCTTCAAATTTCATTCGAACTGAGCTGACCTTAGATGTTGATGGCTGGAAACATTTAGAGGATTTACTTGTAATACTTGCTAAGGAGTAGTTCTCTTGTTTTCTGTTGTCATCACTGTACTGAAGTAAAACACACTCCTCTGGGCTACTTGGAAGGCTGGTACACTTCCTATCATAAGGACCATATTTGTCTCTAAGCCTCTCTCTGCTCCAGTGTTCTCCACCACCATTCTTCAATACTGTTTTCTCTGGGCTGCTGCAGGGAGAACTGGGCATAGACTGAGATTCTATAATATTTAGCCTATTAATTTTCTTCTCAGAGATCTGAAGCTCATCCTTTAGTTTCTCAGATTTATCCCGGAAAAATAATGAGACTTCCGTAAGCTTTTCCTCAGCTTCCTTGACAGTTTTATCTATTTTGTCCTCAAATCTATATTTCTCTGTACTTATTTGCCTGTCTTCAGCTGAGGCATACTTAAGTAGTGATATATTATCACAGGTTTTATTGTCTTCTAGGGCACTATCTGATTTATCTGGGTTAAGCATGACATATCTCACTGAGTCACCATGGGTTTTAATGTCATAATAATGAGATCTTTCAGTCAAAGGTTCATCTAAATCAGAATATGGAGAATCAAATTTCTCAGAGAATCGCTTTTTATCTGTAATTTTATTTGACTCTTTTCTCATAACTGATGAATCTTCTTCATGGTACTCCATTGAGTGTGGTCTTTGTAATTTTAGAGTCTTGTAGAAGTCTTTTGTGATTAATTGGACAGTGGTGGTGACATCATCCTCCTGTAAAAAAGGGTTGACCACTTTCTCCACTTCCTCTCTGTTTTGAAACTCGTTTTTGCTGTTGCTACTTTGATAAATGTAAATTTCTTTCTCAGGGTGGTTTTTGGTTTCCATTATGATGACCTCTCTAGGTTCAGTTGTATTTCCTTTTTCAATGCGAACCTTAATAATGTGTTCCACTTTGGGCATCGAGTCTTTGCTCAGAGGTTTATGTGTTTCTTTCCATCTTTCATTGCCGCTGTGATGTTCAAATAGTCCTTTAGATGGATCTCGGCTAGACTGATAGGATTTCGTAATGGTCTCTTCAAACCTCTCTGAGGTTGTCTCCTTACTTGCTGGTTTATACAACATTCGGGTGGTGGTTTTTATGTGAGTTTCCTCTTTAAGTCGCATGGCATTACAAATTATGTGTTCCTCAGGACTGGATCTGGTTTGAAAGATTTTTACTTTATCTTTTTTGGAGCCACTAGGTAATCTGAAGCCTGTGTTAGTGCATTTGGGTGGAGAATTTGCCATTTTAAAGTCATCCACTACAGGCTCATTGGTGGTCTCTCGTGGTTTGTAACTCCGTATGACATGTACAGATTCAGTAAAGGTTTCAGCAATGACAGGTGAGATTTCCTGAAATGGAGCTGTGGGGCCAAAGCTGTCAGAACTCTGTAGGGCTGATGGTGTTTTCTCACTCCGTGTTTCAAATACACTGTCTGATATGGGACTTTTTTTTTTATCACAGGCATCATTTGAGTCTTGAATGACTTCTGTAGTAAACAATGAATCTGCTAACTTAGATAGCTCTTTCTCTGATGTTGAAGGGCACATTGTCAGTGGGGACATTTTGAGCTTGCGTTCTTGAACTGCCATAGCAGGTTTTAAGACACGTTTAACTTTTTCCTTCTTCTCTCTCCTGGTCTCTTCATTTCTCTGTGTTGTAGTAACAGTTTTGGATAAAGGATATGTTCCTGTGTCATTGGTTAAATAGTCAACCACTTTTGCCAAGTTAAAGTCTCTGTCAGTCATAACTTTGTTTTTGACCTGAGGTGCAACTGTCTCATATCGAGGGGGACACCTCCATCCATTATGTTGGTTATCAATGTCATCCTCAAAATCTTCAGTCTTGCTACTTTTTTTGTATTTTTTACCCTCCTTTAGAAAGTCATTGGTTAGTATCTTACTAACCTTAACTAAGTCTTGTTTGACCTTTTCCATAATCTTGTATGGTTCCTCATTTTCTATCACATGTTCCTTATGTGAGTTAGACTGGAAACCTTTGGAAATCGAACATGTATCATTTTGCAAAATCGCAGAGATTCGAATTAAATCTTCCTTCATTTCATGCACATCCTTCAGTATCTCCTGTCTGTTTGACAGAGTTTTATCAGAAGAGAGAATTCTGGCAGAGGCAGACTGTGTTTGGGCATTAGACTTTGAGTCCATAACTTTTTTGGGGGACAAGAAGGCTGCTGTTGATTTGGATATGTCAGGAAGCTTTTTAAATTGCTGTTCTGGCATAACATTTCTTGATGAATAAACAGGCATTGCCACTGTAGTATAGTTGACAGAAGTTGTGGATTTGGGGGGAAATCTAAGAGAGTCATACATGGAACCCGAAGATCGGCTAGACTGATATGTGGAGGGTGAAAAGGACGAGACAGCCTTGAGTTTTTCATGGTCTGCCGAGCAGGAAGTTAGTGTCCTCTCTACTTCATCAAAAGCAGCATTGACACTGGTTGTGGCAGCAATTGTTGTAGCCTGTATCCTCTCTTGAAGGCTGCCAGACAGGACAAAAATGGTTGTGGGGGAGTGATATTTAGTTGGAGAGGTTTGAGAGCTGGATGTATCAGTTACATTTTTAATTGTGGTGTGCCCTGGGAATGTTTTACTGGGGGAAGCAGTCACTGAAGCATTTGAAGTATTAACAGATTTATTGGAAACATTTGAGGTATGAATGTAAAGAGAAGACTTAGGTGAGGCGGGTGGAGTCAGTGTAGTGGAGGATTTCTCCTGTATTGAGCCCCCAACTGAAAGGGAAGTTGTTCTGCCTGAAAGGGATGGTGTGGATTTTACAGTGAGAGATTCTGGGACATTTTTCACTGAAGATGACAAAAAGGTCATAGGTGCCTGAACTGGGAACTCGGTCGGTTGCTCCACTGTCTTTTGTGGGGAAACAACTTTGTAGGATTGTAGTGGTAATGCAACTTCACTGACAGCATTGACAGAAGGGGTAAACGAGCCTGTAATGACTGATCTGATGGGAGATTGAGAGTTTTCTGACAACATAGATCTCAGTGGTGAGGCAGATGGAGTGTTGGAGGATGAGCTAGAGAGAGAGGCAAATCCTGACTTCACTTGGCCACTGGCACTACTAGTAGCTGGACTGGTTACCCAACCCTGGTACTGGTGTTTCAATAAAGCAGGTTTGTAGGCGTAGCCAAAAGTCTGTGATGTGGTTTTCACAGCAGTGTTTCCTCTTTTGTTCTTATCTATCATGAGTATATTAATAAAGTTAAAATAAAAACAGAAAACAAAACAAAGAAGACAGAGAATTTAAAAAAGTTTAGTTATCATGTCAGTACTGTTAATTCCATTATTGATAATGGAAGTATTGTGATTTGTTTGTAGATGAATTTGACAAAATATTAATGTTTATTATAAACAAATAATTCAACAGAAAAAAGTGAATGAACACAAATGAAGCAAAATATTTTAAAGACAGGACAATTGAAGCATGCAGTTAAGGTAATGTAACAAATGTAATATAATGTAATTTTTGATCCAGTGACTGAAAAATATATATTTACTAAATAGGAACACATATATATCTTCTCATTCATACAATTATCCAATCCACACTGCAACACAAAAAGATCTTGCAATAACATCAAACATCAGAATGGAAAAAAATATATGTACAGTACACAGAATGGTGCAACACCCAAAAATGCAAACAGTGATGGCAGCTCTGTAGACAGTTTTGTAGACATAGAATGGTGCAACAACTAAAAACAAACAGTGAAAATTAGTTCTGTAAATATTTCTATAGACAGGTTATTTGAAGATTGCATATGTTCTTAATTTTGGATTGGCTTGAAAAAGCATGTCGCTATTCATTTAAACATGAAAAATATTCAAAATGATATGAAATTAATTAGAATGCTGTCTTAAGAAATATTCAAGACATAAATCTTTGAACAGAAAATAGATGATATGGAATAATAAAAACTCATCCAAACCAACATAACCAAATGACAACATATGTAAAGAAACCTAAATATTTTGTTGTATAAACTCACTTTACACTTTATTAGGAACACATGAACACCTCTTAATTTATGCACACCAACTTTATTAAACCACTTTTTATCTAAGAATTTTACAAGCAGCAGTATCTACAGTTTACTAAAAATGATGTGTATCTAGTGAGCAGCAGATATGAAGATAGAAATGCCTTGAGAAAACAGTGGAGAATGGCCAGACTGTTGTTAGCTGACAGAAAGGCTACAGAAACTCAGATAATCACGCTTTGTAATTATGGTAAGCTGAAAAGCATCCTACAGTGCAAAAGATATCTAATCTTGACTAATGGGCTACAATAGCAAAATCTGGCCAATAGGCAGTCGTAATGTCATTGACGGGCGACGTCGCGCAAACCAGGAAGCTACAAAATGGGAGCACGATGGGCGCAACATCAGCTTCTGAAAAAGCAAAAGGTAAGCGCTGTAGGGATGCAGAGATTATGGCCCATTGACCCAGCTCTCGTTCCCTCAGGGAAATAGGGTTACATACGTAACCTAGTAAGTTACTAGTGGCTCTGATGTTGAGGTCATAAAACCTGACAAAGGTCAGCGAGGTGGACCTGCCCGCAGCATTACAAATGTCCTGGAGCGACACTCCAGCTGAGAGGCCGCCATACCCCAGGTGGAATGAGCCTTAACTCCGAAAGGAGTGGAAAGACCAAAGGACTCATAACACAGGCATTCACAATCCATCGACTGTGCGTCTGCTTATTAGCTGGGAAACCTTTCCTGTGAGGGCCATAGCAGAGGAACAGCTGCTCCGACTTCCTCCACGGACTCATCCTGTGGAGGTATGTGTCCAGTGCTCGCATTGGACACAGTCAATTTTGCTTTTCCTGTTTAGGAGCTAGGTAAGGAGGAGGGCAGAATACCTGCAAAACGACAGGTCGTGAGGGAGCCGCAGGCACCTTAGGCACATACCCTGTTTTGGGGTAAAGAATAGCATTGGCCATGCCAGGGGCAAACTTTTGGAGAGACGGGGCCACAAAAAGAGCCTGTAGGTCACCGACCCTCTTAAGGGAGGAGACTGCTAGTGGAAAAATGGTCTTAACCAACAAATACCTAAGGGCCACCTCGGCTAAGGGCTCGAAGGGGGGCACAGATAGAGACGCCAGCACCAGGGCCAAGTCCCACACAGGCACTCTGGGTTGTGTCCCAGGCCTCAGCCTCCGGGTGCTGTGTAGGACTTCTGTCACGAGGGGGTGCTTCCCTGGCGACTGCCCCACTGGCGGGGTACAATAAGCTGCGATAGCGAACACGTAAATCTTCATCTATTTTGTTGGGGAACGTGTTGCTTCCCCTTCTCATCGGGCCAATCTATCTCTAGCTTAGCGATGGCCCAGGCACTACCTCCAGGAGCTCCTTGAACAGCACAGGCTGTGAGGGGTCTGTGGGCACGCTAGCATCCCAAAACTCTCCCTCCACGGAGTAAGAGGTCCAGAGCTTCACGTCACATGCGCCGGAAGAAAGGACCCCCAAAGCAAGTGCTTTCCCGGGGAATGGAAGCTCGGCCCAGCAGGAGAGGCTGAAGAGGACTCATCCTTCTCCATGCCTTTTGCTAGGTCAGCCTGCGAGTCCCACGATCGCTTCTATTTTGTAGCTTCCTGGTTTGTGTGACATCGCCCGTCAATGACATCACGACTGCCTGTTGGCCAGATTTTACAGTTGATTCAGAGCGTGAACAAAAGCGTAGTTTGAGTTCCTAAAAGGGAACTCCAAACAGAAATTTGTTGCAGTGGTCACAGAACTGCCAACACTTTATAGGAATAACTGAAACCTATGTATTCTGGTCTGATAAATAATGGTATAGGGAATATTTAACTAGGCCTGTTAATACAATAAATCACAATTATTTATGCATCTAAAAAAAAAAATAATAATAATTGTACGTCTACTTCCAGCAGATAATACACCATATCTTAAAGGAAATATTTTCTCATACTGGTTGTATAAACATGGCAATGATCTATACTTTCCTAACTGCCTTTTCAGTCACCAGATGTGAATCCAAATGTATAACTTTTGGTTGTCATAGATTCACAGGGGGCTTACAAATTAAAGTGAACCTGAAGAATCATGTCAACAAAGACTAGCTCTCTACAGAATGTTTTTAGCATATTTTGGAATCCCGCCCATTAATTATTAAGGCTGTTCTGAAAGCAAAGTGAAGCCCTGAGGAATAAGAATAGTGTTCCTAATAAACTGCTTAGTAAGTGTATACTGAAACTATTTAACTAAATATATATTACATGTCATCAAATCATTTTTAACTAAATGGCAAAATAGCAAAAACATCATCTTTCAAAGTTATCCACAGAAAATGTAGACTCACTCGATGTGGGATCAGATAAACAGCTGAAACGCTGTCGTAATGCTAATGAAGCAGTGATATGACGTTCTCTGTCATTCTGTAAACAGAATGCAAAAAAAAATTTATAATTATAAGGACAGTTAATGAAACTTTAATGATTTTTACTTTAATATTTCTAATTATCTACTAATATGCATGTTATATACACAGTATATATATATATATATATATATATATATATATATATATATATATATATATATATATATATATATATATACACACACAGTATATATATATATATATACACACAGTATATATATTTATATATATATTTATATTTATATATATATATATATATATATATATATATATATATATATATATATATATATATATATATATATATATATATATAAATAAAATTTTACATCTCATTGGTTACTTTAAAATTCATGTCCAGTGTTTCGAAGTGCAAAGCTGTGTTTTTGGTAGGTTTTTACACATCATGTGCAGCTAATTAAATAAGAAAAGGTGTCATAGCAACACAGCATTCAGTGTCATCACATAAAATTGACTTAGACAAATAAAACTGATTGGACCGGAAGGAATAAAAAATAAATAAATAAGTAAATAAATAAAACTCTGAAAATAACTAATCAACTTTACAAATGTAACACAACAAACATTAAATACTAACATATTACGTTCAAGCATAATAATTGATTAAAATCACTTATTTATGGAATTAGTGTTGATGTCTATGATCTATAAAAACAAGTGACAAGTAAAAAAGTTCCAAAGAAAACTACCAGCAAATGACCACAGAAAAGCAAGGCAAAAAATGTGCTCAAGAAAAGTTCATATTTACCACATTATCAGGTTCCGTCACCATCTTCTATTTTCCCATGATGCACAGAAAAAAAGGGAAGCATTAAATCAGAGTGATAATAGTAGAATAGTGAAAAAATAAACAACAGGGGAAAGAATATATTCAAAGGCAAGAAAAGAGAGGATTTAACAAAAAAAAGCACAAAGAAAGAACTGCAACTGCTACAAGATTAGAAGAAACAATGATTTTCTGTATCGATCACTCAATGCAGTAACACAATACCATGTTCTAGCAATGTGTATGTACAATTCTGCCTTTTGAAACAATTTACCTACTCCTCCTTTTTGAAAATGATCATTATAATAAAATATAATTTACAATTAAAAGCGTGTTTAATGCAAATAAACATTTTAGATTTGTTGTTATATATCATAAACAGTTCAAGCTTGATCTACACATTGTTTGCATCAATTCAACTTGAAGGATAGCCAATGCTTACATTGATATTAAGTTATTAATTAATGTTTTACAAGTGTTCCAATCAATTCTGTAAGAAGACTTTAGGCTCTTTAACATTAGCCTTACTATTCTGCTCATTTTGAGTTTTGCTTTAAATATTTTAGTGCCCACAAAATTAAGTGCACTGTTTGTAAAGTAAATGTTACATGTCATTTTTATTTTAGATTACTTTTGCATGATTCATACAAAGGTGCCTTTTAAAGCATTTAGTACCACCACTGTGTCAGTGTATAGATTTCTCAAACCACGGTTTGTATTTACCAAACAAATTTGATTTAGGTGATATTCAGACTAGCGTCTAAATTATCTAAAGGTTTTTTTTTGTTTGTTTGTTTGTTTGCTATTTACTCTAAAATACTCTAAAACTTAAATACATAATTAAAAAAAATATTTATTAATTATTTACCTTTAAGGTAATCGATACAAAGATAATCCTGATTTCATGTTGAACAAGTAAATTAAAGTATAATTTATATTTCAGTCATGATGCTGAGATATCCATTTCCATCCTGGCAGACACCTCAAGAATGACTTAAGAGATCCTATAAAGTTTTATCTTAAAATGGGGTACTCTGTAATGAGTGCCAAAAGATTGTTTTGGTCAGGGTTTTGTCTTAAAATTGTATAAAAAGCTTATTTCGCTTAATAAATTATCAAAATTGTATTTCATTTATATTCTTAAATATTATTGAATTTACAACAAATATTATTTATTATTTATTACTTAATGCATATATTTCAATTCTAACTGCAAAAAACACTGCTATGCTACATTCTAAAAAGTTTCCATGGTACATACAACAAATAAAAATGTCACCACCTTTAATATTACATTTACATACTTTGTGCAAATAAATTACATTTGATCATAAATGCATTTGAATGATCAAGTCCAGGCCTTGTTGCAATGTTGCTTCTCGCCTGAACTCATATATATTACTTTCATATAATTTTCTCTTACTACTAAGTAACATTTCTAAAACCATTGGTTAATAATTTTTTTTTATTCAATTGTTAAATTTCCTAAAAAAAATGTCAGTTGACTAATTGAGGTAATGTGCATTGTTTTATCTTCAATAAAGCTGATTGACTATATGCACCAGGGGTGTCCAATCCAATGATTGGAATAAAAATCTGCACACTGATGACACCCTGAATGATTTCCAAAACTGATTTTTTTTTTTTTTTTTTTTTTGTAGGTAAGGTTAAAATTCGTGATTTCTATTGCTACAGGGTGGAAAGCTGACAGAACATAATAAAGGGTTAAACTCTGGCACTACCATATGCATATTTCTCAAAACTGCCTGGAAATCTTTACATGCTCAACATGAAATCAAGTTTCTCTCTGTATTGCTTCCAACTAGCAACTTTGACTTAAGACATTAGAACTCATACATCTAAATGGTTGGTTGTTAATGAAACAATAAACTAAACTATAAAATAAACTATGAATAAATGAAATTAATTATTGTGGATGCAGTTATATTCATCAGCCTCAATTAACTGGCAGAGGAGGATGTGTCAGTTAATTAAAATGAGAATCTCTTGTAGGTGGCAACAAAATACATTCAATGCATTAGAATTTTTGATAATGGCAAAACATGTAGCCACAAAAATAAGTTTTTTGCTACATCGCGCAAACCGGAAGCTACAAAATGGGAGCACGATGGGAGCGAGGGTCCTACTGTGGTGGGACACAAGCAGGTTCTGGTGCACACCCTCTTCCATCGAGATCTGCACTCTTTGAACTGCTCACCCAAGAGGCTCAGGTTCAAGATGCTTACTCTCAAGGAGATCGTGTCTCATATCAAGTCCAAGGACTGGTTTGTCAGGATAGATCTAAATGACGCCTATTTCCACATAGCCATCCTTTCTTCTCACAGAAGGTTTACTGAGGTTTGCTTTCACAGGGTGGGGGGCGTTAATGAGTGGGACAAGTCACATCTTTCATGGCACATAAACTGCCTGGAGATGATGGCCATGTTCTTGGCACTGGAACACATCCACCGAGACCTAAAAGGTTACCACATGCTGGTCCTCATACATCAACCACCAGGGGCATCTCCGGTCTCGACCCCTGTACAGGCTGGCATAGCAGATCCTCCTATGGTCCCACGGTAAACTCCTCTCATTAGGAGCACCTTATTGCAATGGCTTATTGTACCCCGCCAGCAGGGCAGTTGCTGGGGAAGCACCCCCTCATGACATGATTCCTACGTGGCCCCCGAGGTACCTGGCAATCTCCTCCCTTAAGAGGGTCGGGGACATACAGGCTCTTTCCGTGGCCCAGTCTCTTCTGAAATTTGCCCCTGGCATGGCCAGTGCTATACTTTACACCAAACCGCGGTATGTGCCTAAGGTGCCTGCGGCTCCCTCATGACCTGTCGTTTTGCAGGCATTCTGCCCCCCTCCTTTTCTAGCCCCCAACCAGGAAAAGCAAAATTGACTTTGTCGACAGTGCGAGCACTGGACACACCTCCACAGGAGGAGTCCATGGAGGACGTCGGAGCAGCTGTTCGTCTGCTATGGCCCTCAAAGGAAAAATTTTACAGCTAATAAGCAGACGCTAGGTAGATAGATTGTGGATGCCATTTGTCTGTGTTATGAGTCTTCTGGTCTTCCCACTCCTTTTGGAGTAAAGGCTAATTCCACCCGGGGTATGGCGGCCTCTCCGGCCTGGTCTACTGGAGTGTCGCTCCAGGATATTTGTAACGCTGCAGGCTGGTCCACCCCACTGACCTTTGTCAGGTTTCTACGACCTCAACATGTCCTGCATGCAGGTTGTGCTCAGACTAGACACTAGGCATGGACTGGACAGTATGGCGTGATTGTACATTCGTTCCCAAAGCGTTTTCGTTGCAGCTCAATTTCCTGAAAGGGAACGTCATTAGGTTACGTATGTAACCCTCGTTCCCTGAGGGAATGAGAGCTGCGTCAACCGCCCATACTCCCTGCATCCCTTGCAGCGCTTAACTTCTACTTTTTCAGAAGCTGATGTCGCTCCCATTGTGCTCCCATTTTGTAGCTTCCTGATTTGCTTGACGTCGCCCGCCAATGACGTCACAACTGCCTATTGGCCAGATTTTACACGTGATTCAGAGCATGAACAACGCGAGGCATTCACAAAGTGCTTTCGACGCAGCTCTCATTCTCTTAGGAAAGTAGGGTTACATACGTAACCTAGGGACGTTATCAACTATGATTGGATTACCATCTAACCCAAAGAGCTTGATCTGAGGACTGAATGGTTAGGGTCAATGTTCTTCTATACTCTATATAATGTACCTCCACTTAAAAAGGTTTGAGAAAAAATCTCTCACACTGTTTAAAACAGACTCAAAACTTTTTTTATTATAAATAATAATAGATTATAAATGTTATAAAATTAAGTTGGTGGTATGCCAAGCGGCATAGAGAGAAAGTGCTGCTAGATCTACATATTGTATCACTTCACTCTTACAGAGGATAACATAAATAATAATTTTTTGGTATGTTTTGTTTAATACTGTTGTAAAAAATAACTAGGTATAAATACTAGAGTAACTAAGCAACATCCTCAGCAACGAAAGAGCGACATCTTTAGTGAAACATGGAAGTAGATTTTTCTTCTTGAAGTCTTGTGGAGGAAATGTTAATGTTTCAGGTTTTTACTTTACATCTTTTACAATGTTTCTGTCATTAGCTGGTGTTCTGTGCCTTGGCCAGCTTGTTCAATGTACAGATGAAAGTGTACAAAAAAGTGTATATTTTTTGTACACTTTTCAAAACATTCTAAATTGTTTTGGCTATTTTTGATTGTGTATAGATTCAAATAAATATTTTTCTTTAAATTGACTCATCTTTCACCCTTTTCATCTCATTTGGGTTTTTTCCCTGTCTGAACAACAAATACTTTCTTAACATGTGAATCCTAGGGTTTAACCAATAGTAGATTTTTAGGGATATTATCTGTTTAAAAAACACCTGGATATTCCAGGACTTATGATGACTTATGTGCCATATTATACATTTGTTAGAAAGTACACACATCCTTCAATCAAGTAAAAGTACAGATACTCATATTTTAAAAGATATAGGTAAAAATTTAAGTACTGACTTCACTTTTGCACTCAAGTAAAAGTAAAGAAGTATGTTACTTAAGTAACAAGTAGCCATTACTACTACCTGTTTAAGTGTAACGCTGGTAACTGGACCTCACATCATATTAATATATTAATACAAAAACGAATTTCAAATTTTGTTACCTAATGAATGTATCCCGGCTGAACATCCACCATATAGAACACAAGCAGAGAAAAGATGATGATGATCATGTGATCAGGAATGTCTTTGTTCTCAGTCATGTTTACATCGCTGTCTCATCCACGTTAGCCATTCTACTTGTTGCCATCTGCCGTGCTTGTTGTTAGCTTCGTAAGCTAGCCTACATATGTGGTGCGTGATAGCCAGGAAATGATATACTAGTGGTAGTTTGAAAAAACGCGCAAAAACTGAAAATAGATTGATGGGCTGAAAACGGCGTGCAATGAGAAAATAAAATAGTGACATTTGACCAAATAAATTACAACTAAAGAAATGAGACTGGTTTGAAAATGTAAGAAGTAGAAAGTACAAATATTTGTGTAAAAAGATTTAATGAGTAAAAGTAAAAAGTTGTCCAAAAAATAAATAGTGAAGTAAAGTACTAATACTAAAAAAATCTATTCAACAGTAACAAAGTATTTGTACTTTCGTTACTTCCCTGGCACTAACACATAGGAAACTGTGAGTCTGTGCCATCAAACAACAACTGCAGAGGTTCTTGCCCCTCAGCACCACAAGTAGATTCACTTGTAGCCAAGAGAAGACTCCAACTCAACAAATGCTCAACAGCCCATTGATGAATTAACATTGATGGGAAACTCTTTTGCCAGGATAATGCAACAACAGAAATCCCCAGACAAAGTCAATACTATCTACAGTAAGTACAAAAGATCAAAATACAGAAACTTCGGACTTCTGTCACTGAAGCTGAAAAAAATTATTATGTGTTTGTGTGTTAGATTAGATTACATTTGTGTATTAGTTTATATAAATAATATTTTGTCTGCTCTTAAAGATACACACTGCTTGTGTGTAGCTTCTTTAGGAGAGGGGCATGCTCAGTCGGCTCTTGAGGGAGGGTGAGCGCTCTTGGAGGAGGGTGCTCTCCCTCATGGCTCTGGCCCTGCTGTTGCTGAGGCAAAGCATTGTCAGATGTCGTGGGGCTCACAGGAGAATCTGGCATAGGCTTGGAGATGGGCTTGTCTCTTTCTCCCTCCTCACCTGCCAGATCCAGCGCTCTCTCTTTGGGTTTGGAAGCATGCCATTTGACGGTTTCTTTCGCAGTAAGGGCAGGGCTGTGCTCCACCTCTCTTCCTCTGAGGAGGGGAAGGGCATATAGACTAACGAGAGGGGATAAGCTCCCAGCTAGTGCTGTATGAGGAGCTTCTGGAGGTGGTCACTCGTCCTGTGTCCATACTTCCAAGATTTGGCTAAGCCAGACAAGAAGCAGAAGCTGCACACACCTAGTAGGCTGGATTAATGCTTTCTGCACCCTTCCGCTCTACCTCCACACCAGGGTATGCCCTTTTTTCCTGATCTGCAAACTGAGGTGTCCAGATCCTGGAACAGCCCATACTCGGCCCACCTCTTCACCACTCTTAATATCTCTCTCAACGTTAACGTAGTGGGGTTGAAAGAGCGTTTATGGGGTGATGCACCGGGTTGAAGAGATGCTAGCTGGCTATCTCTGCCCGGGTTCAGCATCGTCCCTTAAAGCCCCGGTTCTGCCCACCAAGCCCTTGAGATTGACTTCAGCCTTTTTTGGCAAGGCTTAAGCAGCAGTGGGTCAGGTCGCTGGTTGCCTCCACACAAT
Source organism: Silurus lanzhouensis (assembly GCA_039877035.1). NCBI lineage: Eukaryota > Metazoa > Chordata > Actinopteri > Siluriformes > Siluridae > Silurus > Silurus lanzhouensis. The sequence goes on along the minus strand of JBCEWE010000214.1, from coordinate 5,480,651 downwards.
GGCTGTGTTGCAGGCTTACCAGGCTGACCTGCTGCAGGAGTTGGATGAGGGTGTAAGCTCTGGGGCTGACTATATTCAGGAGCTATGTTGTGCAGCAACATAGCTGCTCTTAGAACAACCTAGCACTTAGGACCACCAAGGAAATGGCTAAGGCCGTAGGTTGGTTGATGTCAGCCTTAGTAACCACAGAAAGACATCTTGTGGCTTACCATGTCTGAGATTCCAGACAGGGTCCCTTCTTGTTCAGCGACGCTGTGGGTGCGGTCGTCAACAAGTTTCAGAAACCTTAAAAGCAGTCGGTGGCATTCCAGTGCTACCTGCTCGTCGCTCCCAGGGGCTGCTCGGCGTCAGCACCGTGAAGCCCAGAAACTCCCCTGGCTCTCCGGGCGACGCTCAGACACCCTGACAGTTGGGGGGGTCTTAGCTGGAGGGAGGGGTGGCGTGCACTCAATTCAATTCAATTCATTTTTATTTGTATAGCGCTTTTAACAATGAACATTGTCTCAAAGCAGCTTTACACAGATAATGTGGTGATTAAACATAAATATGTTCTTTGTAAGTATGTTTGTCCCTGATGAGCAACTGTGGCAAGGAAAAACTCCCCGAGATGGCATAAGGAAGAAACCTTGAGAGGAACCAGACTCAAGAGGGAACCCATCCTCATCTGGGTTGCACCAAATGTCCATTTGAAGCAGATATACAATGTTGCAGGGTACAGTGATGACGATCAGAAGCAAACTGCACTCCCGAGTCAGTGCAGCAGACCGCCGACACCAACTACAGTCCAATCCGTCCTCAAAGCACCCGTTCTACTCCGGAATTACATGGAACCACCCAAGGTGTTGATGAGAGACCGTCCCAAGATGCACAGAAGTGTGAAGATCCACGGAGGGGAAAGGGGCAGGAACAGTGGTCACTGGAAACTCAGGAGCATGTTTAACTCGACCGAGAGAGAGAGAGAGATAGAGAGAGAGAGAGAGAGAGAGAGAGAGAGAGAGAGAGGGTGACGGGAAGAGAAGGATATGGATTATTAAGTGTCCCTATTGGTGTATGAAAGTTAATGTCACTGTGCAGTTTGGACTCCGGCAAGACTCGCTATGGCAGCATAACTAAAAGGGAGAACCAGAAGGTAACACAGACATGAGGGATCTCTGGGATAAGAGACGACCCACCACACCACCGTCAATATATGGTGCCTGTCCCTCCTCAACGTCATCAGGAGCTCAGTCTGTTAACGCTGCCACGACGTGTGATTAGGGCACAGCAACCTCAAGCGGGTGCATCCCTCCACCTCTGGTCCCATAGCAGCTGGGGAGGCCCACTGCCTGTTAGGAGGCCCCGATGGCTGCAGGGCATCGAGAGACTGGTTCCCTTAAAAGACTACCTGGCAGCCTGGAAATGCCTTCCAGACGTGTCTCAGTGGGTCCTTCGCACTGTAGAAAATGGCTAGTCGTTTCAGTTCAATGGGGTGTGTCCAACTCTTGTGAGACCCCAGCTGGGTCTTGTCTTGGAACTAGAGGTACTTACTCTCTTAAGGAAGGAGGCAATCGAAGTGGTCCCTCCTTTAGACAGAGAGTCTGGGTTTTACAGGCGGTACTTTATGGTTCCCAAGAAGGATGAGGGGTTGCATAATATTCTATATCTGCGCTCCATGAACTGTTTGCTAATGAGGCTCAGGTTCAGGATGCTTACCTTCAAGCAGGTCAATACATGTCTCAAATCAGGTCCGAGGACTATTTTGTCACGTTAGATCTAAGGGTTGCTTACTTCCACATATCCATTCTTCCACCTCACAGGAAATTCCTGAGGTTTCCTTTTTGGGGCAAAGCATCAAAAGAGGTGGAACAAGGCCAGTCACTTACTGTGAAGCAGTTCCTGAGACTGCTGGGGTTGATAGCAGCAGCATCCAATGTGATTCCACTTGGCCTCCTGCACATAAAACACCCTTCGAGCCTTAGATGTATGGAGAGAACCTGCATTCCTGTCTTAAGGCCCTGTGCTGAGAGCTCCATGTCATCATGTAACGCATCATGTAATGCTTCCCTCACGGGGTGGGGAGTGGCCATGAGTGGCCGCTCCGCCCAAGGACTTCATCTCACTTCATCTCACTTTTTGCTTCTGGCTCTTAACCACTTTCCCAGACCTGAGGAACCGCCATGTGCTGGTCCGTATGGACAATACATCATTGGTCTCCTATATCAACCATCAGAGGGGTCTGCGATCTCGCACCCTATACAGGCTGGCACAGCAGATCCTTCTGTGGACCCAGAAAAGGCTGCTCTCCTTGAGGGGAGCTTACATCCCGGGGTACATAAATCAGAAAGCAGACACCCTCGCGAGGTAAGGGCAGAGGCCCAGGCAATGGAGGCTTCACCCTAAAGTGGTGTAGCAAATATGGGGGAAGTTTTACAGAGCACAAGTTGATCTGTTTGCAACTCAAGAGACTCACCCAGCCCCTCTTAAGCTGGACGCCATTATACTTTTAGAGGAACCTTTATGGATCTTCTGTTAATTGCCCGGTTGGTTCAGTGCTGGAGTTCCTGCAGGAGCAGTTTGCCTCAGGGTTATCTCCTACTACCCTGAAAGGTTATGTGTTTGCTATCGTGGCTTATTGTGCTCTGCTTGCTGAGCAGTGGCTGAGTAAGCACCATTAAGTGACATGGTTTCTGCATGGCGCCTGGAGGCCGAGGACAGGGAAACAACCCAGAGTGCCTGTGTGGGACTTGCCAGTTGTGCTGGAGGCTTTGTCTAAGCCCCCCATCGAGCCATTTGCCGAGGTCGCACTTAGGTTTCTGTCAGTCAAGACTACCTTTCTTCTTTCTATCTCCTCCCTGAATAGTGTCGGGGACCTATAGGCTCTCTCCATGGTCCCGTCCCTCCTGGAGTTCACCCCAGGCATGGCCAGTGCCTTTCTTTACCACAGACTGGGATATGTACCTAAGGTGCCCTCGGTTTGTCTACTACCTGTTGTGCTGCAGGCATTCTATCCTCCTCCTTTCCAGGCCCCTGACCAGGAGAAGCTGAACCAACTGTGTCTGCTGCGAGACCTGGACACATACATCCACAGGACAGAACTGTGGAGGAAGTCGGAGCAGCTGTTTGTCTGCTACACTCCCTGCCAACAAGCAGACCATCAGCAGGTGGATAGTGGATGCCATTTTATTCTCCTTTGAGTCCTCTGGTCTCCCTGCTCCTTTCGGTGTTAAGGCTCACTCTACCCAGAGTGTGGCTGCCTCTACGGCCTGGTCCTCCGGAGTCCCACTCCAAGACATTTGCAATGCTGCGGGCTGGTCCACCTTACTGACCTTAATCAGGTTTTATAACCGTGACCTTAAAGCCACTCCTGGCTCCTCTGTCTTGCAGTCTAGCTGAGGCCATCCACACTAGGCAGGGACTGGTCAGTTTGGTGTGATTGGACTCTCTTTTCCAAAGTGTTGAACATCTGTGCCTCCAAGCCACACTCCCAGCATCCCTGTGGCACTTCCTTTCCTTTTCAGAAGCTAGTGTCAGCTTCACCACATGCAAGTTTTATAGCTTTCTGGTCATGACTTTACCCCGCCGGTGACTTCACGCCTCTTCATTAGACAGATTGCACACGATTGAACCAACTGTGTCCGCTGCGAGCCCTGGACACATACTACCTGTTGTGCTGCAGGCATTCTATCCTCCTCCTTTCCAGGCCCCTGACCAGGAGAAGCTGAACCAACTGTGTCTGCTGCGAGACCTGGACACATACATCCACAGGACAGAACTGTGGAGGAAGTCGGAGCAGCTGTTTGTCTGCTACACTCCCTGCCAACAAGCAGACCATCAGCAGGTGGATAGTGGATGCCATTTTATTCTCCTTTGAGTCCTCTGGTCTCCCTGCTCCTTTCGGTGTTAAGGCTCACTCTACCCAGAGTGTGGCTGCCTCTACGGCCTGGTCCTCCGGAGTCCCACTCCAAGACATTTGCAACGCTGCGGGCTGGTCCACCTCACTGACCTTAATCAGGTTTTATAACCGTGACCTTAAAGCCACTCCTGGCTCCTCTGTCTTGCAGTTTAACTGTGGCCATCCACACTAGGCAGGGACTGGTCAGTTTGGTGTGATTGGACTCTCTTTTCCAAAGTATTGAACGTCTGTGCCTCCAAGCCACACTCCCAGCATCTCTGTGGCACTTCCTTCTCTTTTCAGAAGCTAGTGTCGGCTCCACCACATGCAAGTTTTATAGCTTTCTGGTCAAGACTTCACCCCGCCTGTGACTTCATGTCTTTTCATTGGACAGATTGCACACGTGATTCAGAGCGTGGACAACATGGAAAGTCCCGAAAAGCATTGTTGATGCAGCGTCTTATTCCCTCAGGGAACCAGGGTTACATATGTAACCTAAAAGCAATCCTCCAGCACTGCTTGATTGGACCCACCTTCTCTCAGGGTAAGAGACAAGTATACCCCAAGGCTCTGCTCTGTTCTGGCATCAAGGTGTTGAAATAAACATCCCCTAGATGTTCGAACAACAGAGTTGTAGGCTGATTTATCTTAAGTTTGTAATCTATCATACCAGTGTATATTTATTTATTTATAGAGACTCAAAGTACTTTTGTATGTCGCTCTGGACAAGGGCGTCTGCTAAATGCCATAAATGTAAATATAAATGCAAAGATGGTGATGATCAGGTGATCAGGAATGTCTCTGTTCTCAGTTATGTTTACATTGCTGACTTCCTCTCTCTCATCCACGTAAGCAATACTTCTTGTTGCCTTCTGCCATGAATGTTGTTAGCTTCACAGGCTAGCCTACATCTGTGGTGTGTGATACCCAGGAAATTATACACTAGTGGTAAATTGAAAAAGCCACACAATGACAAGAAATAGGTTGATGGGCTGAACAGTTCACAATGAGAAGAAAAAATATTGATCATGTAACGAGCCTGGTTTGAAAATCTAAGAACTAAAAAGTACAGATATTTGTGTAAAAATTTAATAAGTGAGAAAGTAAAAAGTTATTCAAAAAATAAATAGTGAAGTAAAGTAGTGATACCAGAAAAATCTACTTAAGTACAGCAACAAAGTATTTTTACTTCATTTCTTCGCCTCTCTGGAAATAATAAAATACAAAATGTTCTTCACTGTATAAATAATTGGTCAGCTGTTAAAATATTATGTTTGCATATTGATATAAGCCAATATACTGATTTATAAAATTTTCTGGCAGTTCAATTACTTAAATTGTTTATTAAATAATTCTTTACATTATAAAACATTTTTATATTAAATAAATATTTAGCTGCATGAACAAAAATATTAACTTGGGAAGGCCCATAATAACAGGAAGTGATCTTATCAATAGCTTGATGTTTAGCATGCAAATTATATCTCCTTGGGTGTATTATATTGCACCTTCTTGTGTGCTGGCAGTATGAATTTAAGGTTGCAGATAACACTCTGTGGAAGGCTTTTAGTAGTCTTCAGCTCCTTCATAAATGAGAGTCTTCCATATGGCTCCTGATCCATGTCCCACACCTAAGCAAACACCAGGAAGTATACAAAGATACAAAAACAGTGACCATAAGTGTACAAAGAGTACAGACTTGGTGAAGATGCAGTTGCAGATAATACTATCATAACATCAGTTCAAAATAACCTGTAGACATAATAGTATACAAATAAATTATATTCCTTTTGCAAACATTAGTCAGAATCCGACGTCACAACGTCTCTAGGTTACATATGTAACCCTAGTTCCCTGAGGGAACGAGATTGCTTTGTCCATGCTCTAAATAATTACTCTAATCAGTCAAAATTAAAGGCAGGCTGTCACCGGCAGGGTGACACCACGACCAGGAAGTACAAAACGCACATGGAGAGAAGCCGGCTTCAGCTTCTGTAACTGAGAAGAAAGCGTTAAATGGAAGCCGGAGGTGTGGCATAGAGACTAGGGTTACATACATAACTAAGAGACGTTCCCTTTCAGGAACTCGAGCTGGGTCGGAACGCTTTGAGAACGAGAATCCAATACCACCACACCGACCAGTCCCTGACTAGTATGAATGAGCACAGCTAGGTTGAAGGACAGAGGTGCCAGGAGTGGCACAGTGGTCAAGGTTGTAAATCCTGGCAAAGGAGAGCAGGGTGGACCAGCCTGCAGCATCGCAGAGGTCTTGGAGGGACACTCCAGAGGACCAAGCTTTGGAGGCTGCCACACTCCAGGTCAGGAAGACCAGAGGACCTGTAAGAGGATGCTATAGCATCAATAATCCATTTGCTAAACGCCTGCTTATGAGCAGAAAGGCCTCTCCTTGGAGGGCCATAGCAGATGAACAATTGTTCCGACTTCCTCCAGGGACTTGTCCAGAGGACATAGCGGTTTAGTGCTCAGAAAGGGCACAGCTGGTTCAATCTCTCCTGGTCTGGAGTCTGGAATGGAGGAGGATTGAATGCCTGGAGCCTGACAGGTCGTGCGACGACCGAGAGCAACTTAGGGGACATAACCGACTCTATAGTGCAAGATGGCACTGGACATGCCTGGAGTGAACTTCAGGAAAGAGGGGGCCACAGAAAGGGCCTTAAAATCACCTACTCTCCTCAGAGAGCAGATAGCCAGCAAGAATGCGGTCTTAACGGACAAATGCCTCCATGAAATCTCAACCAAAGGCTCGAAGGGGGGCTCAGACAGAGCCTCCAAAACTATGGCCAAGTCCTACCTAGGCACTCTTGGACGCAGCAGAGGCCTCAGCCGGGTGCCGTGAAGAAAACGCATCAGGAGTGGGTCTCTGCCCAGTGAATGCCCGGACACAGGGGTGTGATACACCGAAATGGCAAACGCTTAGACTTTTACGGTGGACAGAGCCAACCCTTTTGCAAACTGCTTCTGCAGAAACTCCAGCACTGAACCAACTGGGCAATGGACTGAATCTAATTGGTACAGAGAGCACCACACAGTGAACAGGTGCCATCTCACAGCATACAACCCCCTCAGGGAGGGAGCTCTAGATTAAAGAATGGACTCTAGAATCTCATCAACACACTTCGTGAAGGTGCGGGGGTGACAAAGCAAAGCCAAGCGGAATGACCCGATATTGGTACGATTTGACCCCAAAAATGAACCTCAGGAATTTCCTGTGAGAAGGTAGGATGGGTACATGGAAGTATGCATCCTTGAGATCTACCGTGACAAACCAGTTCTCAGATCTAATCTGAGACACAACCTGCTTGAGGGTCAGCATTTTGAACTGGAGCCTCATCAAAGAGCTGACATAGATCTAGGATAGAATGCAACACACCATCCTTTTTGGGAACTATGAAGTACCGGCTGTAGAACCCGGACTCTCTGTCTGATGGAGGGACCACCTTGATGGCCTCCTTCCTCAGGAGAGTGTATACTATACTCATGTTTCAAGACCAGAGCCTGCTTCCTCACCAGAGTGGGAGAGAGCCCGTTAAACCAGGGCGGGCGAGACCCAAACTGAATGTCTGGGACATTTCTGGCCTAGTCATCTAGGTTGCTAGGTGCTTCCTTAAGGGTTTAAGTCTTTCAAGACTGACCTCCGGTGTGTTAAGAGCCTGGGCAGTGCCCTGACGTGGCTCTAGAGACAAGACCAGCAATGATGCTGGGTGAAACTCAAGGAGGAAGGGAGCTGAAGCTGGCTGTGCCCTGAAACATTTCGTGGCAGGGTTAACAATCCAGGTCCCTGAAGGGGTCAGAGGGAAATGGGTACAAAGAGAAGCAGTGCTACACCCCCTCCAGTCATCCCACCACAGGTCGAGTCAGGACCTTTCTGTCCTCAGACCTGTCACCTCACGGGGCTTTGAGTCAGGGTGCCACACGGGATACCGTACAGGGGGAGAGCGCATCACTATGAAGTGCTGGGCTGGGGTTGGGGTTGGGGCTGCGCCCGCCAAGCAGCTCCATGAGAGCGGTGTGGGAGATACCGCTGGAACTGATTGTCTCTTGGATGTCTGGAACCTGTTGACTACTGAATCAACGGCTTCGCCAAACAGACCCAAAAAAGAGAGTGGGGCGTCCAGCAGCACGACCTTGTCCCTGTAAGGTATTTCGGACAGGGTAAGCCACAGATGTCTCTCAGTAGCTATTAAGGCAGCCATAGACTAGCCAATGGCCTTACCGGTCTCTTTTGCAGCCCATAGGGCCAGATCCGCCGTATGTAGGGTATGGCCGCCCAAGGGGTCTCCCAGATCCAGTTCCCCCAGCAGGTCAGCTTGGTATGCCTTTTTTTGACTGATTAGACATATTATTCAGAGCCTGTCTAACGCAGCTCGAGTTCCTGAAAGGGAATGTTATTATATACATTATACACAAATACACACCTTAACACTAAAAGGTAGACGGTTCTCTTTGAAGGCATAGAAGGTAAAAACAAGCTGCTGGCTGGTCTTGCTGACAGGAGACAGATTGCCATAGCAATGCACATAGATGGGTTTTCCTTCTGAAACCTGAAGCCAGTGTAACAGAACCATTTTTGTAATCACAGTTTGGAATATTTTGTTACATTACATGCAATTTAATTTGCTAAATATGCTGTATGTGAAGTGGTGACAAATGTTTCTTGGTAAGCATGTATATATCTATATATAAAGAGACATGTTTAAATGTATAATTTTTTTCCATAGCCTGTGTACAACTTGAGAGTATGCATTATGGTCCACACCTCAATATCTTTGCTTCTAGCCACTTCTTCAAAGTTTTCCTGCTGCTCGAGTGTTTTGTCCACCTTATCGTCAGTAATACAGAAGCAACGCAGTTGTGCCTCTGCTTTGTCAATGGGCTTCGCAAACACCACAAATTTGGCAAGGTATGGCACACAAATCAATTCTTTGTAAACCGGGGTTGCCAGTGCAACTGTCTCACTTACTTGCTGACAGTCTACAATCCAGAATCTGCAAAGAAAAATAAGAGGGAGGGGGAAATTGGTAAAAACAAAAAAATATATAAAGAAAAGAAAGAAAAGAAGAAAAAGTTACAATTATAGGATGTTTAGAAAATTTCAAACCTGCAATTCTTAGTGAAAAGGATTAAGGACCAAGCTAGGTTAACTCATGAGCACCCCAATGCCCAATAAGGACAAAGAAACTGTGGATTTTTTTTTTTTTATAGAGAATTCAACATACTTTGAAAATAGAAAATAGAAAAAAAATCTGCTAAATCACATAAATGTTCATTTAAAATTGGTGCTGCAGTTGCAGATTTTGTTCAAATGCAAATAAGGATTTAGCACAAACTTTGACACAGAAAACATACTGTACTCACATCGCCCACATTTGTGCACTTAAGAAAAAAAACTGCAAACATTTATATGTTAAAAAATGTGCTCACTAATATAGGGAAAATGTAGAGGGTTTTTTTGGCACCACCACAAGTAAAGATCCATCAATAACAAAGTCTCTCTAGAGACAACCTTGCATTCCTTCTTCTGAGCAAAAAAAAAAAAAAGTGTTGGTAATGCTATCAATAAATACCCCCTGGACCAATGTTCCCAAACATCAGTAATCAAGCATCTTTCTTTCAGCATCAGTAATCTCGACTTTTCTTTATATGGAGGCCCATTCTTTTTCAAACATTCTGACCTGCTCAATTTACAATTAATAAAGAAGTTTCAATAGCAGATGGCAAACTTTAGTAACACTTTATTTGAATGGTACCTACATTTGGCAGTATACATTCTTAAACAAAACATGAAATAATGTGGTAAGATTTTGCCAAAATGTTTTTTGTTTTTTTTTTATTAACTACACATCGACGTACAGCAGCTTTGACACATTCACTAAGTGTTACTTATTTAAGTAGGCCATATATTTGTTTTTTCATCAAGTAGTAACCAGATTTGCATTTAGAAAACTGATATTAAGCACTGTATATACCTTTATAATTGTTCTTATTTAGGAGCCTCAAATCATATTAACTAAATAAGTAGTTACTGAATGTGCTGTTAGTAAAAACAAACAAACAAAGGTTTAGAGGTGGATTGCAGAAGGTAAAAACCCCCCAAAATATAGTTTACTTGTAAGGCATGGTGAGAAGCAGAACACATGTAAACTCTGTGTGTTCTTTATTGGGGTAGTTCCAAAACAGGTATATTCCTAGACACAATCCATAGTGGGGCGCATAACAAAGTTAGGCAGAAACAAGCTGGAATAATCTACAAAAACTAGAAAAGAAGGCTTAGAACTTAAGTAGTCTAAACATAAGATCAGCCAATGCACTGACACAATGAAACAACATGGCTAAGATGCACAAATTAATCAAGAGCTAAAATGAAAAGAAAAAAAAAGAAAAAACCAGTGAGACCAAACATGACACAACGAGATGGTAAATCAGTGGATGGAAATAATGAATTAAAATAACCCACACATAATTTAAACAAAATATTTGCTAATGCAATCACATAACGGAAACAAACATGAAACACAGAAGCAGGAACTGTTCACACTGCAAACCTCTTTGTAAATCTGGAAGAAGGGCACTGGACAGCCAGACAGAATAAGCCTCAGCGGAGAAGGGTGATGAACTGATCCCCTCTGCAATGCTCAGAGATGAAGCAACGCCTTCTGTGAAGCCTACTGAATGAGCAACACCTTCTCTTAAGCCTGGAGGCAGACACAAGACAGCCGGGCAGGGCGACGATCAGGTTGCTTGACAGCCCACCTTCCACAATCCCGAAAGGGACTGAGTACATTTGTTTTCAAGAGAACTGAAAACTCCACTGTGTTCTCTAATCCTCGCGATATGACAGCTTTCAGACCATTCTCAAGCTCTGCTTGTAAGGATAGCATAAAGCATGTGAGGTACTAAATTAATCTAGGTAATAAAATTATAGGGTGTGTTGCATAAATAAACCTTTTGGCAGGGAATCCTCCCAACAAAAACGATCAAGGATAAACAACATGAGAGACAGAAAAAAAATCAGCCAGCATTCTGCAGATATGTCTTGTACTTTATACACCAAGCCGCTGTATTGGAGGTGAAGTCTTCTGTAACGCATGTTGAGAAGCAGGGCTTATAGGCATAAATGTATCATGTACTATATTGTAGTTAATTCAAAAATTATCATGGTCACGGTGAGAGTGGAAAAACAGGCCGGCAGAAACAAACTATGATTATCAATATTTAAAAGCATGAAAATGAGTACTGGTTCTAAACCTGGAAATATTATAATGGAAAACACAGAAAGTGTAAAGTTGAACCAAACAAAATTAACCTTAAAACTTAACACCAGGACTTAAATACACAAACAAATGGAGAACTTAAAAATTGTAACACAATGAAATTATTTAAGACAAAATATAGACAATGTATTAAAATGAAGATGTGCAAAATGTTCCCACACAATCACATGACAAAATCAATAAAGAAAGAAATATGATGCCCATGAATAATGTTTTATTATTACATTAAAAACTAAAATTACACATCAGAAATAAATCAACCACCAACAATAAGCAATGCAAAACAAAGAGAATGTATTTATTAAGGCACAATGTAGTTACCCTCAAATAAAGTGTTAACTGTTTTTCATTTTTTCTTTTTGTCTAATCAATGGCCAGTGTTGTGCTAGTTACTAAGAAATAGTAACTAGTTACAGTTACTAGTTACTTCATTCAAAAACTCAATCACTTTGTTGATTACTTACACCAAAAAGTAATGCGTTACTGTTAAAAGTAACCTTTTAGTTACTTTTTTGTTCCCATGAATGCTCTTTTATGCGTTATGGTCTATACAAACACAAAACTGACTTAACACAAAGTAATTTTAAACACTATTTTATTTAAGTCAGACCTGCACAAAATGAATATATCACAAAGATTTCTGAAATAAATAACAAAACAAACTGAATAATATATTCAGAATAAAAAACTAAAGTGGCTTCTGCATCATAAAAGCTGTTGTGTTGTGCCCTTACAAATGTTCCTTTCACAGCTTAAAACTATCAACAATGTACAACATAACAACGGGTTAGCTTCTAGCTTCGTTGAGGCATGGAGTTTCTGGAGGTGCTTCGACAGATTGGAGTTGCTGCTATCGCAGTAGATACGACCTTCGAACCAGAAAGACACAGCTTACATTTGACTAAAAAGTTTTTGTTTTTATGCTCAACTAAAGTGAAATAATGAGCATAGTTTCACTTTAAGAAACTCTTCTTGCTCTTGCCTTGACTCGCCGTTACTGCCGCACAGACTTGAATAAACGGAAACACGCCCATAGTGCATCTTCTTCGTGTTTACAGTGGTAATCAGTCATCCACCAATCCTACAATGCGTCACTGCTGTAAACAGGTTAGGCTGTAGGCTACACTTACACTTACGTTACAGTAACGTGTTATTGCCCAAAAGAAAATGTTGCAGCACATTACTAAGGTAATGAACTGTATTGGTCAGGATTTAGGCCTCATCATAGCATAAAGACAGTGCTGGTTAAGGTGGTAATTTATCTTCTACTGGCCTTTATATGGATTTGTGTCTATTTGCTTGTAATGTTTGATCTTAGGGCAGCTTTTGATAACATATCTTGATCATGATCATACTATTCTCCTTGTGTCTTTTTTGGTATGTTTGTGTTTATCTAATAATGTATTAAAAATAGAAAGCCAGGAAATCCATGTAAAATATAGAATTTTCAATGTTTTGTACCAAAGGTGTTATCCACTGTTCAGAAAATTGTGCCAAAGATGTGTTAATGTACAACTGGAGTGATGTCTTTACAAATGAAATGTACAAATTAAAGTGAAATAGAAAAAAAAATTTATGCATTTGCAGATTGACAAATAATAAGCATTAATAAAAACTATAAAGACACAAATCTGAAAAAAAAATTCTAAATTATTAAGATCACAAACAAAATCTTGATTTCTCCAAATATTTTTGCAGTAGTTCTGTGCTTATGCTTAAAAATGTAGCAGTTAAAGTTATATGTAAATCAAGGGTCGGGCTTAAGCATAATCATTGGTCCACAAGATCTAGAGGTGAGATACAAGATATATATTTATTCTAAGAGTACAATTTATTTTACTTAAAAATATGGCCATCTGCCAAATGCAGTTAAGGTAAATGTACAGTCAGAAGATAAAAATAGCAAATGCTGCACAATAATAGTTTATGGAATGTAATAATATACAATAAACACAATAATATTGGACATGATATGATATGTCTGTTTTGTGAATCTTCATACATGTACAAGTTAAAAAAGCAGCTGTTAATCTAGAACTAGTGGACCAATGATGATGCTTATGTCCACCCTCTGATTTACATAAAACTCTAACTACAACATTTGGAAATGTAGACACAGAACATTACTAGGTTACTTATGTCAAGTCAAGTCAAGTCAAGTTTATTTTTATAGTGCTTTTCACAACCGACATTGTCTTAAAGCAGCTTTACAGAATTTAAGAGTTAAGTTATCCTGTTTTTTTGAGGGAACGAGACGCTGCATGAATGCTTTGGGAACACTTCTACATGTCCACACATGTGCTATCTGTCCAACGAAAAGTGTTTTTTCAGTGTTCCCAAAGTGTCCTAGTCGTTTTTCACAACCAGGAAGCCTAGAGACGTTCCTTTACAGGAACTCGAGAATACAATACCGCCAGACTGGCCAGCCTTGTCCCTGTCAGGAATATCTGACAGGGTGAGCCACAGATACCTCTCTGTGGCCACAAGGGCTGACATGGACCAGCCAATGGCTCTAGCGGTCTCCTTAGTGGCCCTAAGACCCAGGTCCGTAGAACAGCATAGCTCTTGGACATCGTCAGGCCCAGTAATAGCTCTATCATTCAGCTTTTAAAACAGGTCAACCTGCAGTATTGCCAAGGTGTGCAGGCAACCAGCAGCTTGATCCACTGCTATGTAAGCCTTGCCCATCAAGGCCAAGAAAGTCCAAAGGGGCTTAGTGGGCAGTGCCGGGGCCTTAAGGAATAATGCAGAACCAGGGGAGAGCATAGCCAGCTAGCGTCTCTCTAATGCAGGGCATCGCCCCATTAACCGCACTCTTTCAGCCCTACTACATTTGCATAGAGGGAGACATTGGAACTGAAGAGGCAGTCCAAGTATGGGATGCTCCAGGACCTGGACACCTCAGAGGAAAAAAGGCAAACCTCATGGTGGATGCAGTGATGTGGGTTACAGAAAGCAAAGTCCAGATTACTTGGTGGACGCTGCTTCTGCTTTTCATCTCTGCACAAGTCACCACCATCGAAAAGTCCATAAACAGGACTGGCTGAAAGGGAGTGTCAGCAGGTTCCCTGGTTGTTCCCTCCACAGGGGGAAGAAACTGCCGAATGGTATGCTTCTAAACCCTGGGAGAAGGCGCTGGATCTGGTTGGTGAAGCCAAAGAAAGGGACAAGCCTGTCTCCAAGCCCTCTGCCAGATCCATCTGCAATCCCATGGCCAGAACCGTGAGGAGTGAGAGAGCCCATATAGAAGAGCACTCTGCAGGAGCACAGGGCCCACATGGACATGCAGCCACAATGAGAGCAGTCAGCTACCTTGAGAACTGACTGAGCATGCTCTGCTCCCAGGCTAGCTACACACAAGTTCTGTTTATTTCCCCCCTTTAATAAAGCGGGGGCAAGGAGAAACACACAGCTGGTACCCATGATTACTCTCTTTTTTTATATATATATATATATATATATATATATATATATATATATATATATATATATATATATATATATATATATATTTTTTTTTTTTTTTTTTTTTTTTTTATATATTTTTTTATTTTACCACTTTCCATTGGCACAGACGCACACACACACACACACACACACACACACACACACACACACACACACACACACACACACACACACACACACACACACAGCTTCCTGAACAAGCAGAAGCTAGCATAGTCTCCACTGCATGGGCTTTTTTATAGTTAACTGGTTATGACGTCACCCCACCAGTGACATCGCACCTTTCCGCTGGACAGATTACACACGTGATTCAAAGTGTGGAAGTAGAAGTGTTACCAAAGCATTGTTGATGCAGCTCGAGTACCTAAAATAAACTTGGAGATAAGTGGTGAAAAAAGGGAAAAAATAGGCATAAAATCTTTAATATGCACAGAATGCATGATTTTGTGGGTGATTCTGGTCACATCGAATTCATCTTTCAGTTTTGTGCAATATATTTTAAAGATTTTTGGACACAGGTCAAGAAATTCTGACAAGAATTTTTTAATTATTTTTCGATCTGCAACCACCATGCTTTTGGCAAATAAATTCATCACATAGTAATACCCTAATGTACCTATATGAAGCCATATCTCATATTTTCATTCAAGCAGGTGCATATTTTAATGGGAAATTATTAGTGTTATTATTAGTGCATAATTTATAAATATTTACAAGCTGGTTGCTGGTAAGAACCAACATTAGCAATATCATTGGCGCATTCTCTTTTGGGTTAATGCAAGCCTAATGCAAGGTTAATGCAAAACTGAACTTTACATGCTGATGGTTTGATTTGGAGTTTTTTTGGTCTCTGGACAAACACAGCTTACACTGCAAAATAATTTTACTGCCTTTTGTTCATTTGAAGCTGAATTTCAATTTATGCAAGGGTTCACTTAATTTCCTTTGAGTTTAATTTCAGCAAAATGTAATTGGGGTTTCGCTTTTAGCTGGGTCTGCACCACTGCTATCTGACTTATCTCTATTTTTCTTGTGATTGTAGCACAATAGTTTCTGGGGCAAGAATTTCTTCTTTTTTTCATTTTTTTTTTTTTATTTAGTAAGAGATGTGATTTCAAATATAATAGAGTACTATACTTATAGGAAAATATTATAATAAAGTAAAGAAAAATTTATGTTACAGAATTCAAAAACTACTTTAAAAAGTACACCAAAAATTACTTAAATACAGTAACACATGTAAATGTAATTTGTTTATTTTCACCTCTGGTTAACATTAACTGTAAAACTGTTAAAGTGTTTACATTTGGGTTAATGCTTATAGCAGTGGCCAGAAGGATTAGCAGTTAGCAGCTAGCACTCTGAATAATCTCTCACTTACTTGTCAGCGAGTAAGTAACTTGTTGGAACATAAGCATTTAAAAAGAATTTTTGGTTTGTTTGTTTGTTTTTGTGGCTCTCATTACTTGTGAATAGTAATGGAATAGTTCCTGCCTCATTAAATGAAGCTCTACACAGGGTACCAGAAGCTGATCTTCAAACAGGCTACTGCAATTTAAATTAAAAGGTGCCTGGGTTCCAACTATCATGGGAAAACACACAGCTGTCCTCTTGAGGAGCAAAACCCCGAAACAAGATTAACATACAACAAACCAACCATGTAAACTAATCATATGTTGACCAGAATTGAGTATAATTTGTTTTTAAATCTGGGTTCTTCCTTTCTTCTGTCAGTAATTGCTGTCACTATTTTTGCTCTGTCACCTGCCTTTCTTTTCCACTTGTAGGTAAAACCTAGAACAATTGCAAACTTAGATACCCCTACAAAACAATTATTATTATTATTATTATTATTATTATTATTATTATTATTATTATTATTATTACTAGACATCTTGTGGGTTGTTGCCTTAATTTTCAATTTTCTTGCGCTGTTAGCAATTAGCAAGATGTCTAAAAGTTTTATGGGTGGCCTTTCTGTTTAATCAAGTGCTGCTATAACAGACCTTGGTGTTTTTATGGACCTCACTCTTTCATTTGAACCTCATGTAGATAAAATAACTAATATTGCATTTTTAGTGCAGAAATAATGCTAAAATATACAAATTCATTTTAATGCATGCTACAGACAGACTAGTTCATGTTTTTGTTACCTGTAGGTTGGATTGTTGTAATGCCTTTTGTCTAAATGTTCCAAAAGGATCATAATTGCTCCAGGTTAATGATGGTTTCAGTTGTTCCAAAATGAAGCATGAGAGTCCTTACTGGAATTTTATTCATACTTCATTGGCTCCCAAAGTTTTTTACATTGATTATGAAATAAAAGTATTGGCCTTTAACACACTGGTCTTAAGTAACAGTATCCACTACTCAGTCCACTGATTGCCTATTCAATCACAAAGTGCAAAAGGTTTGTACCCCAAAGTTTGTACCTCAAATAGTGAAGGCTACAGCAGAGGGTAGAACTACAAAAAACTGGCACTCCCAAGGTTATGGAACATTCTCTAGTTAGTAGGAGACACATACAGTCTCAGTCTAGGTTAAAAGTATATTTCTTAACAGAAAGACCTTGGGGCTTCAAAGGCATGTAGTGTTTTGGTGTATTAATGCTGTTGCCATACCGACACCTACCACCCATGTGGCACCACAAAACCCAGAAAGCACCCATGTTTAGTCAGGTCAGGAGTAGCTTAAAAATGTTTTTACTTTTAGTCTTTAGTCTTTAATTTTAGTTTCTGATATCTTATATATGGTAAAATCCTTACAATTTGTAAATGTGTATTTGAAAAGGGACAATAAATTATTAAAAGACACAATGTCTTACATAGACAGATTTTAGCGCATGGGCAAAATTCCTGCGTAGTTGTCTGAATCTGGAATTATTCCAGATAAAATATTTGTGTAAATATACAAATTTATAAAAAAAAAAGAAAAAAAAAATACTTTTTAATATTTGCTTTTTAAAGGAGCACCAATAATATTGTAAATTAAGTTTATCTGTGTATTACCTGGCTGAAACATTTGTGGTGAATGAGACGCAGTCAGTGACAAAGGAGAGTGGAGTAGAGCCAGTGATATCCTCCCACTGAGCTGGAGAAGTGCCACCTACATGTGCACACAAATTATGTTTTAGAACCAAATGCATACATAAAAAATATATAAAGCACAAATTCACATAGAAAGCCTTGTTATTTTTTTTAACACAAATAAGCCAGAATATCCAAAACATATTTTAGAATTATTTGAAATTTTACAATTTATCATGGTGGGGAACAATACAGTACTCAGGCATATAATAGATTGTGTCGGTTTTGTCTGGTTCCCCTTCAGGAACTCGAGCTGCGTCAACAACACTTTGGGAAAGCTTCCGTGTTGTCCACACTCTGAATCACATGTGCAATCAGTCCAATGGAAAGTGCGGCATCACCGGCAGGGTGATGTCATGACAAGGAAGCTAAAAAAGGCACATGGAGTAAAACCAGCGATTGCTACTCTTTGTTTAGGAAGTGCTCTGTGTATGTGTTGTCCTTATGGTAAATACCAAAAAAATAATGAATGAAGTGATTAAGAAACAAAGCATTCTTTTTGTTCATGCATTTCTCCCTGGTACGCACAATTCCGTGTCACTTGTCCCGGAGCAGAGCATGCTGGGTTGGTTCCCGAGAGAAGCGGCTGCACAGATTGCGCTCACATGTTGATGCACTGAGGCAAAGCTGCGTTCGAGGACCTGGAGCTTGCAACCTGGTCCAGCATTTTGTCGCAACACTTTCGGCGGTTTCTTTCCTTTGCACTCAGCTACACCTCTCTCCTCTGAGGAGGGGGGAAAAGGAGCTCTGTGAGTCCACAGAGACAACCCAGTCAGCCAGTCCTTTCGAGAAGCTATTAGAGGTAGTAACCCATGCCCATGCTTTATAAGAGAAAGATCTGCCCCCTACTGTAGTCTTCATTATTTGAGGGACCAACAAATAGCCTGCATCTTTTCATCTAAGTAGGCATGGAGGATCATATTGGTACAGATGTTTGCTCAGATACTGTGGCGCTTTATACGTCAGTAGTAGTATTTTATAATCAATGCGAGATTTAATTGGGAGCCAGTGTAGGCTGATGTAGGCTGGTGAAAGAAGGCGATCCTGGTAATATTATTTATGTGGGCCTTAAAGGAAAGAAAGAGTCAATAATCACACCAAGGTTTTTGACTGCTGTACACAATGAGACAGAAACACCATCCAGAGATGCTACGTAATTGGAAAGTTTACTTCTAGCTGCATGTGGTCCTAGTGAAAGTATTTCCGTCTTATCCGAGTTAAGCAGAAGGAAGCATCCTCTGCCTATCCACTGTCTAATGTCCTTTACACACTCATCAACATTTTTAAGCTGATCTCTCTCATCTGGCTTTGCTGAAATATACAGCTGTGTATCATCAGCATAGCAATGGAGGCAAATGCCTCAGCAGGTCAAGCCACAGGCTGTCTGCACACACCATCTGTGCTGCAGGCCTATCAGGCTGAACTTATGGGAGATCAGATCCGAGGGCTCCACTGTGTGACAGACTTAGCTCTCAGGGCAACTAAAGAGACCGCTAGGGCCATTGGCCAGTCCATGGCCGCTCTTGTGTCTAGTTCTTGTGGGGCTGCTTAGTGGGCGTTGCATGCTATACTGATCCACATCAGCTGAACCACTCACCTTTGAGACTCAGGTTCAAGATGCTGAACCTGAATCAGGTTGTGTCCCAAATCAGGTCTGAGGACTGGTTTGTCATGATAGATATGAAGGATGCATACTTTCATGCATCCATGCTTCTAGCAAGCTGGTCTGTTAACCCTGCCACACTCAGTGCATTAGGGCACGGCCAGCTCCAGCGAATGCCCTTTCCGTTCTGCCCGGCACCGTAGTGGGCTTAAAGAGTTTGCCGCCTCTCAGGAGGCCCCTAGAGCTGCACCAGGGTTTAAGCTCCGGCTCCAGCACACCAGAGGTCAGTCTCGAGAGACTGATTCTCTTAGAGACTATATAGCAACCTGGCAGGGCATCCGCATTCTAATTTATATTGACGTTTGGTTAATATTGGCTCAATCAGAGCAACTGGTGGTCTGGCATCAATATTTCATTCTTGCCCAACATGAAGGAGCTGGGGTTGATGCTGAACACCAAGAAGAGTGAGTTTCTCCATCACAGAGAACCACCTATTTGGGCGTACTATGGGACTCAAATTCATCCTTGCAGCCATCAAGAAAGTGAGGGAAGCCCAGTGAAGCAGTTTCAACTGCTGGGTCTGATGTCGGCACCGTCCATTGCGCTTCCAATTGGCCTTCTGCACATGAGGCCCCTCCAGTGGTGGCTCAGGGCCCTAGGGTACTCTCAGAGGAGCAATCCACTCCATACGATCGAGGTCACGCAGCGAGCCCTGCTTGCCTTACATGTATAGAGAGATCCTGGTTTCCTGTTTCAGGACCACATGCTGGGTTCCTGAGTTCCTGGTCAGTCTGGCAATGACTCAGCTCGAATTCCTGAAGGGGAACGTCTCCAGGTTACGTATGTAACTATGGTTTTCAGAAGGAACGAGATGCTGCGTCTCCATGCGACACTGTCTGCATCCCTGAAGCGCTTCCTTTATTTTTCAGAAGCTAGCGCCGGTTTCACTACATGTGCTTTTTGTAGCTTCCTGGTGGTGGTGTCACCCCGCTGGTGATGCCGCGCTTTCTATTGGACTGCACATGTGATTCAGAGCATAGACATGAAAGCCGTGAAAGGACGTGAAAGCGTTCCCAAAGCGTTGTTGATGCAACGCCTCATTCCCAAAGCAAACCATGGTTACATACATAACCTGGAGACAAGTCTATCTGTCTTTCTTTTTCTGTACATGTCTTTCTTTCATTTCCCCACTAGATGATGCCTGTGTGTTATCTTGTCCCTCAATAATTACCAATCATCTACACTAGTTTTCATTCACCCCAGTATATTTAAGGTACCCTCTGGCCTCAGTTCCTTGCTTGGAGTTTATAGCCAGTCACTGTATGCTCTCCTTTTTTCACTCTTGTCTCTTCAAACTGTTGGCCTTTTACCCATGCAAGTTTTTGTTTTTTTCTATTCTTTAGGACTTTTCTCTGCTCAAGAATTCTGACTTTTAGCTTGGGTTTTCTGCCAAAAAGACTTTTTGAACTTTTTTCCTTTTTTATTTCTTGTTTCTTGGTTAAATCTCCAGTCCTGACAGATTAAAGACATCAAAATTATGTCCATTTCAGTTCTTGACTATAACACTGCATAATGTAGGGGGAAAAAATTGCTTGTTTGAATGCTTATGAAATGCAGTGGTATTTGTAATCTCAGAATTATCTCAAACACTGTTAGTTAATAGTCAAGCCTATTTTTTTAATGCCACATTAAGAATAAATTCTAAATAATAAAAAAAGAGTAAAAGTTTAAAATATATTGTTTATTTGGCACTCTATATCAACTGTGTCCTTCATCTAGGTACCTGTAATGCTGCAGAGCAGTCTCAAGCAGGGAACAGGATCTCCTTTGCGTCTTTTAGCTGTAACCTCCCTAGCTCTGGGTGGGACAGGAATTGTTATGGTAATAGGCTTATGAAACTTCCTCCTCCTGGGTTCTACGATTACAATGGGGCTGAATGAGGCTTGGTTATCTATCACACTATGCACAATTTCCTCCGCCACTGGCTGAGCCTGTAAAAAAAAAAAAAAAGAAGAACGATTAATAATTGTTATCCATATTAAATTTAAATATCGATTTGTGTGTTTTATTCGGTGCAACAATGTTTACAGATATTATGACATGGTTTAACATTCAAATCTGTACGAAATAAAGATAAGATTTCCTTTAAACATTATGCTATGTTTAGTCAAATAAGATATTAATTCTATTTGAAAATTTGTCAACAAAATAAATATTTCAGAACAGTACAGTTAATTTTCTTGTCACAGTTTCTCTTTATGTCAGTACTGTCCTAGTAGCACAGCTATCACAGTGATACCCACAAGCAATATCATGACACATGACCACACAAACCTGTATCATGTTTTTATGAGTATTTAAGTCACACATTCAAACACATTCTCTTTCTCTCTCAGCTCGTTTCTCTTTTCCTTTTAATCTTCTCCCTCACTCACTGCAGCAGAGAACATTTATTAGTTAAATCACGCAAGGTGTGTTATCCTTACTGCTTGCTTCCTCATGCTTTGCTCTTTATTTGCAAACTGGCACTCTGTCATGCACATGCTGCCAGATGCCCCCACTGCCTGACTCGTGGTGGGCAGTATTTCCACTCTCCCAATGTCACACTTTTTTGTGTTTACTGTAAGTCTCACCCACCACATGGTTCTAAGGACCACCCTCTAGTGCTGTAAATGGCACTGCCAGTCAGAAGTATAAATTATTGTAATCTAAGTAGGCAGTGGTGCATTTATTGTGGGAGTGGACGATGTGGTTTGACACGTTGAAACATCACTTGGGTTCCACATGACACAAATAGAAGAGTGACAAACTGGTTAAAACCAAAGTTTTGAAATCCAGTGTTGGATAAAAGCCTGCTGTACCTAGCTAATTGAGCAGTTCTTCAATGCCAGGCAATAGATATTAGTCATATTTAAACACTGCATTGACTTTTCAAAAGTCCACACAGAACTGGACCAACCCATTGATTCTAAGCAGCAAGAATACTGGGCTTCTACAATGACTGTGAGACCAGTGCTGGTTTTAGCCAATAATATTACAGTGGGCTGGTGCAAAGTATAGATGGGTAATCAGTGATAGAGACCCTAACACCAAATCGAGTTCTCCCCATAACTTATAATCACAAAATTGGAAAAAAATGTTCTCAAGGCCACGCTCCCTGCATCCCTGCAGCGCTTCCTTCACTTTCTAAGCTAGCGCCGTCTCCATGGCATGTGCTCTTAAAGCTTTTTGGTTGTGACGTCACTCCGCCAATGACGTCACGTCTTTCCGTTGGACAGATTACACAAGAATCAGAACGTGAAAACGCAGAAGCGTTCCCAAAGCGTTGTCGACGCAGCATCTCATTCACTTAGGAACCAGGATTGCATACGTAACCTAGAGATGGTTGGGCGGGGGTTGGGGGGTAAAGCAGTAAAACACAATAAGTGTTCTCTGTTGTAGTGAGGAAAGGAGAGGATAAAAGCGGTGTGTGTGTGTGTGTGTGTGTGTGTGTGTGTGTGTGTGTGTTTGTGTGTGTGTGTGTGTGTGTGTGTGTGTGTGTGTGTGTGTGTGTATTTGCTTGTTCTTTGGATTGTGTTGATTTGTACTGTACATTTTACTACCAATATTTATTATTTTGCAATTATTGTCTATTGATTCACACTCATACTTGGTGAACATTATAATAAAGTATGTTTCATAATATGATCTCCATCTGAAGAACAAAAATAATTTTATGTAACCTCCAGCTTTATCCTTTACATTTTGCCCCTGTCTAAAGCAATAATTAGGAATGAAAGTGAGCACATCAACTTAATACATGAATTTAAACTTTGTGCACATTTCTATGTCTTTTTTTGAGTCCATGATTATCAAGAATTCATAAAAAATCTCAAACAACAAAGTGTATGCATATGCACAATGTAGAATTTGTACCTGTAAGCCGACACGTATCTTCTTGGTGAGTGCCCCAGGAGGAAAGGCTGCCCTCACCATTGGAACAGATTCACTGATTAACACTCCACCTTCAGGACCAATGTATTCTCTCTCTTGTTTAATTCGAGACACAACTGCAAAGTATTGTGGGAAGTCCTTAGTAATAATGCGGCAAATATTCTTCTTTTCCAGCTCAGCAGGGCTATCCAGCTCTGGAAAATGACAAACATTAATAAAAATTAACAACAAATTTAAACCTTTTATATTCTTCTTTTGACTGCTCCTGATAGGGGTAGCTACAGTGAACATCTGTCTCCATATTACTCTGTCTTCTGCATCTGCCTCTTTCAACTCATCCACCTGCATGTATTCCCTCACCACATCTATAAACCTCCTCCTTGGTCTTTCTCTTTTACTTCTGCCTTTCCCTTTAACTCCTGCATCATCAGCATTCTTCTACTGATATATTTTTACTCCTCCATCTTCGACACCTTCACTGCCTTACCTCTCATACATTCATTGTTTGTTTAGTTTTATTCCCCCTTCTCTCCAGCATGTAGCGCCATCTCAACAGGCTTGTCTCAACCTGCTCCCTACTTTCACCACTAATCACAATATCCTCCACGAACATCATAGTCCATGGAGACTTTTGTCTGATCTTGTCCGTCAACCTGTCCATCACCACTGCAAACAGGAAAGGGCTTAGATCTTCGATTCAATCCCACCTCCACCTTTAACCAGTCTATCATTCCTACTGCACATCTCATTGCTGTTACACTGTCCTTATACATGTCCTGCACCACCTTTACATACTTCTGTCATACTTGACTTTCTCTTACAATACCACATCTCCTTTCCCGGAACCCTGTCAAATGCTTTCTCTAGATCCACAAACACACAGTGCAACTCCTTCTAACATTCTCTATACTTTATCAGCATTCTCCAAGCAAATATTGCATCTGTAGTGCTCTTTCTTAGCATGAAACAATACTGTTACTCACAAATGGTTACCTCTTCTCTTAGCCTGTCTTCCATTACTCGATCCCATAACTTTATGGTGGGAATGATCTTCAAAAATCGGTACAGCACATTCCTCTATTCATCAAGCATCCTCTCACCTTCCAAAATTTTGGTAAAACAAAATCTGGACATTTCCACTCTTCTTCCTCTTAATAGCTGCTCTCACTTTCCCCATACTAATCATGTGCACTTCCTGCTTTAGCATCTCCACATCATCCATTCTTCTCTCTCTCATTTTCCTCATTCATCAGCTTCTCAAAAAACCCCCTTCACCTTCTCAACACACTCTCCCCACTTGTCAACACATTTCCATCGTCATACTTTATTGAACTTACTATCGGCACATCCTTCCCAGCTCGATTCCTCTGTCTGGCCAATCGGTACATATCTTTTACTCTTTCCTTAGTGTCCAACTTCTCATACAGCTCCTCATATGCCTTTTTTTTGGCTCTTGCTACATCCCTCTTCACCTGCTGTGGCATGTTCTTGAACTCCTACCTACTTTTCTCATCTCTCTGCTGATACCAATCCTGTTTTGCCAATGTCTTTCTCTTTATGCTTTCCTGCACTTCCACCACCATGTCACTTTGTCTTCTTTTCTATTTCCAGAAGTCACACCAAGTACCTTTTTAGCAGTCTCCCTTATCACTTCTGCAGTAGTTTCCCAATTGCCCAGCACCTCTTCACCCTGTCTGACCTTTTCCCTGAACCTCACACTACAGTCTTCCTCCTTTAGTTTCCAACATCTTATTCTTTTTTCAGCCCTTATTCACCGACTCTTGTTCTTCACCTGCAAAGCTATCCTACAGACCACCTTCCCCCACTCTTATGTCACCCTATGCTCCTCCATCTTCTTAAAATAAGTATTTTCCCCTGCCATTTCCATCCTCTAAGCAAAATCTACCACTATTTGCGCTTTCACGTTCCTCTCCTTAAAGCCATACCTACCCATCACCTCCTCATCACCTGTTTCCTTCATCAACATGCCTGTCTGCCCCTATCACCAATCTTTAATTCCTAGGTACACTCTCCACCACTTCATCTAACCCACTCCAGAATTTGTCATGATGTACCTATTTAATGTAAAGCTTGAGTGAACTAACCCAAACTAATCAAACTACTCAAAAATAAGCATTATGTTTTTCTATTATTTGTTGTACATGTTAAAATGAGAGGTGTAGTCAGCTTTTCAATCCATCCCAAAGGAAGAGAGCAGAGCTCTATAGCAGGCCACTCAAGATCTTTCTTTTTCAAAGCACGTAAACCATATCTTCAAGGAGCCCAATTTGTGCACAGGGGCATTGCCATACTGGAACAGGTTTGGTTTTCCAACTTCAAGTGAATGAAAAATGTAATTCTAGTGCATCTAAAGACCATCTAAAGGTCTCGGACATACTTTTTTCCAGAAAAGCTAAACATCGTGTGGAGAGGTCTGCCAACCCCAAATCTAGCTAGCTTGTCTCAGCCTGGAAAAGGGTTTGTTGGGGTTTGTTTACCACTTCCAGACTAGTGAATACGAGCGGTACCACTGGCTTACAGCCTCTTAGGAGCAGCACAAATTATGAGTATGCATCTCTGTGAGCAGGTTATATTTTATTTACATTTTTGTCATGTTATTAGACAAATATTGGTTTTGAACTGCTCCAGATGATGTAGGTGCACAGTTGGGTTTGTAGTGTAGAGGTTTGGAGCTTGCTTTAGTAAAATGGTATTCACCCTTCATATGCAAAATGCCTCTCTCTCTGTAATACCACGTGTTGTTATATTGCTTTTTGTATAGTATAGATGGTTTCTATAATTGCGACATGATAGTGGTGGTATTAAGAGGTGGATAAAGTCGGGTAAGTCCCCACTGAAGGCCCAGGTAACAAATGCATGACATGCCACTGATATTACCATGTGTTTAACCTCTCCTTGCACCTATTACCCATTTTAAAATAGCAGAAGACTAATGTAACTCCTACAATCTTAAGTACACCACACTAATTTATAACATTTCAGGTTCAGTTCAATTTCGGTATGGTTAGGGGAAAGAAATGCAAGACATATAATTGGTTGTCATTTGTTATTAATGCAGTTTATTATTATTATTAATATTTTTGATCAACATTTGAAAAGTTTACATTTATAAAACAATTTTTAATAAAATGCCTGCTTGGTTAAAGTAAAATATATTTTATAATATTTTACAAAAATACAAATTTAATTAAATAATTTATTTATTTATTAACTTTCTGTTATATTGATTAGATGAAAAAAAAATTAGCATAAGTTAACAAATGTCTTCATTCCTTCCATTCATTTATTCCGTCATTTATTCGCCCGCTCGATATTTTCTTTTTTTAAGAACAATTCTTAAAGCTGAGCATAAAACACTAAAATAATCCATACCGCTAGCTTTAATTGCTAGCCACTTTCTGGTTAGCGGCTAAAGCTAGCGCTATGGAGTCTTTAGCTTTTTCATGCATGCACAAATAAAAACTTATTTCTGGTATGGAGTAAGTAGCCACAGTGACACTGCACTGCTTAACTCTAGTTTATTTTTTATACCCCTGAGATTATTTTGTATGTCTTCAAATTAATAATAATAATAATAAAAGTACACAAAGTGCGAGGCGGAGACTAAACAAACTTGCGGTCCACCACTTAATATGTTCCTGATGGATCTCGGATTTTAACTGTGTTCCGCACGTAAAAAGGATTGCATAATTATTGCACCGAAAGCCCTGTACTGTAAAATTTTGGTACGAGTACATGTACTATTAATAAATATATATATATATATATATATATATATATATATATATATATATATATATATATATATATATATACAGTGCCCTCCACAATTATTGGCACCCCTGTTTAAGATGTGGTCGTGGACTTCCAAAAATTCTCCTTTTTTTTTTAAACAACATAGAACCCAAATGCAAAAAAAGAGAAAAATCCAACCTTTTATTTAAGTACATTACTTTGGTGGTAAAAAAATCACACATTTAGAAAAAAAAAAAAACTTGAAATCATGTGTGCCACAATTATTGGCACCCCTGATGTTAATACTTTGTACAACCTCCTTTTGCCAACAAGACAGCACTTAATCTCCTCCTATAACATTTCACAAGTTTGGAGAACACAGAGAGAGGGATTTTTGACCATTCTTCTTTGCACAATCTTTCTAGATCATCCAGTGTCCTGGGTCCTCTCTTATGCACTCTTCTCTTTAGCTCGCCCCACAGGTTTTCAATTGGGTTGAGGTCTGGGGACTGAGATGGCCATGGGAGGACCTTGAGTTTGTGACTGCTGAACCACTTTTGTGTAGATTTTGCCACATGTTTTGGATCATTATCCTGCTGAAAGACCCAATGACGACCCATCTTCAGCTTTCTGGCAGAGGCCATCAGGTTTTTATTTAAAATATCCTGGTACTTCAAAGCGTTCATAATGCCATGCACCCTAACAAGGTTCCCAGGGCCTTTGGAAGAGAAACAGGCCCACAGCATCACAGATCCTCCACCATACTTCACGGTGGGCATGAGGTGCTTTTCGGCATACTCATCTTTTGTTTTACGCCAGACCCACTTAGAGTGTTTGTTGCCAAAAAGCTCAATCTTAGTCTCATCTGACCAAAGCACACGATCCCAGTTGAAGTCCCAGTACCGCTTAGCAAACTCCAGACGTTTACGTTTGTGAGTGTTAGTGAGAAAAGGCTTTTTCCTTGCATGCCTCCCAAACAGCTTGTTGGCATGTAGAGAGCGTCTGATGGTTGTTTTGGAGACTCTGTGACCCCAAGATGCCACTCTTTGATGCAAATCTGTGACGGTGAGCTTGGGAAATTTTTTTACTTCTCTTACCATCCTCCTCACTGTGCGTTGTGGCAAGATAAACTTGGGACCTCTTCCAGCCTTGTTTGTCACTGTTCCAGTTGTTTTAAACTTCTTAATGATTCCTCTGACTGTAGATACCGGCAAGTTAAGGCGAGTGGCTATTTTCTTGTAGCCATTGCCTGACTTATGAAGGTCGACACACATCTGCCTTACTTGAATGGTGTGTTCTCTTGTCTTTGCCATGTTGACAAATGGGTAAGAGAATTAGGCCTCTGTGTCACGTCATATTTATACCCCAGGGAAACAGGAAATCATGAATTACTAATTAAAAGTCCCTAGATACCCTGACCAACCTTAGCAACTACAGAAAAATATATAAAAAAAAAAAAAAATTAAATTTTTCAGAGGAATTGTTAGGGGTGCCAATAATTGTGGGACACATGATTTCAAGTTTTTTTTTTTTCTAAATGTATGATTTTTTTTTACCACCAAAGTAATGTACTTAAATGAAAGGTTGGATTTTTCTCTTTTTTGCATTTGAGTTCTATGTTGTTTTAAAAAAAAGGAGAATTTTTAGAAGTCCACGACCACATCTTAAACAGGGGTGCCAATAATTGTGGAGGGCACTGTATATATATATATATATATATATATATATATATATATATATATATATATATATATATATACACATTAGCATGCCTGTAGCACTGGAGGCTGCTACTGTCACACACTTTGTACAAAACACATAGCAAGGTCAAGCTTTATGTTATATCAATTTTCACAATTCTTCTTAATTTAATTTACCTTCATCCATGCCATTCAGCAGAGCAAAGATATCTTCTGGACGGCAGTCATAGTGATGCTCTTTCCATGTTTCACCATTATCACTGCGTAGTACAATCAACTCACGTTCTTTTTCACGCATTGAGCCAAAATGTGGGATCTCCACAATGACTGACCTGAAAACCATTACAAATATATATATTTATAAACATAATTGTTAGTTTTGTACTGCAATATAATACTTATTTTGTTTAAACAATGTCAATCATTTTTTTTTTATCAGTTTTGTCATCTGTACTATAGGCTAAAATTAAGCTTTCCTTTTATCAATAAAAAGCCTAGAAAAGGATGTTTTAAACAGGTACAGTATGCTCACCTATACAGAAATAACATTTAACAAATTTCTCATTTTGGCATTGTACCTCATCGTATAACAGAAGCAGCATTTAATAAAAAGTAAAAAAATGACCTGCTATTAGCCTCTGTTTATGGATGTAGCTCCTTGCATTTCTGGAACTGTTCCACAAGGCTATGTTAAACTGTTCTGTTATAAATGCTCTAGGTAAAATGGTTCATAAATGAAGTAACTTCCACTATTATGCTGATGACACAGTTGTCTGTTTCAGCAAATCTATATGCTGGAAACCATGGAACCATGGAAAGTTGAGAAGGCTATTAACAAGTTGATAAACTTCAACCAACATGTTGTGTTCTGTTTTAGAAATAATTATAAATTTGGAGTGTTAAGGAAACCTAATAAATGAAAATGACTAGGAAAGCATTATTTTAGAGATTTGATTTTATAATATATCTAAACAAGACCATTGGCCTTTATAATACCTTATTTGAATCAAGATTTTTAGGGTCAGTCTTACCCCAAAAAATGGGCTCCAACGGGTCCCACTTCTACTAGCCTGCTAACAAGCCCCTCACCCTCCAACATGGGGGATGGATATGGCAGGCATTGGCGCTTTGACAAACGGCATGTGACTCGTGTTGGTGCTGGACACCTCCTGGGTGGGATGATAATGCGCATGCCATTATGACGACTTCCTCTCATAGATCCACCTCTGGCATCCACCATGAAGCTCACCAGGAACCTGTCAAGCAAGGTGAGTAAGGAGAGAGAGAGAGAGAGAGAGAGAGAGAGAGAGAGAGAGAGAGAGAGAGAGAGAGAGAGAGAGAGAGTATAACACTGCTGTGTGTGTTAACTAATGATAAAAATAAGAAAGAATAAAGAAAGTAAAAAAAAAAGAAAGATGGAAAGCAAGCAAGAAAGAAAAAAAAGAAACAAACAAATAAATAAATTAAAGATAATTTTTACATAAGAAACAAAAAAAAAAAAAAAAAAAAAAGCAAATATAGCTGGGAAAGAAGGTACAAATGCAAACAAAGAACATTTGATGATATCAGGTCAACACTTCCAGAACGCATTATGGTCTCAAATATGCCCACCACGGGCACTTCACTTTCACCTAATTTCTGATTACACGCTTGTGCACAATCAACTGAAACAACACAATCAACAGTTTTTAGTTTTCTTCAACAGTTTCTTCAGTTTTGTTATGCATCTGATTTGTAATTTTTTATTTTACCAAAGTATTGATGTAAGCCATTGGCCAATAGCTGTTTGATGTTAGCCATTGGATGTGACAAATCGTTTGCTGCAAGCTTCTTTTTTTTGTCAGCATTTTAACATTTCACTTTTGGAGGACCACTTTTTTTTCCTGTTTAAAAACAGAAAGTGATGACCATATTATATCTATATTACAAACATCCAGCTTTTTCAGTGTGTGGAGTATGGAATGTTTAGTCTATCTTTCTTTGTTGCTAGTAATAGTTTTGTTAGTGAGAAAGGAAAGGTAGTTTGCTCTCTGACAGAGAAGATCCTAGTATTAGAAGAGCATGTCCAGATTCTAAAGAGGGTTAGTGAGAGCAGTAAAGATTTATTAGGCAGAGTTAGGAATCCCACCATTCAGAGTGGGTAATGACTCATGGCATACTCGCCAGGGGTGGGAAGTAACGGAGTACAAATACTTCGTTACTGTACTTAAGTAGATTTTTTTGGTATCAGTACTTTACTCCACTATTTATTTTTCAGACAACTTTTTACTTTTACTCATTACATTTTTACACAAATATCTGTACTTTTTACTTCTTACATTTTCAAAACCGGCTCGTTACTTTAGTTTTAATTCATGGATTTGGTGAAATATTATTTTTATTTTCACTGTGCGCCGATTTCAGCCGAACAACCGATTTCCTGTTACTGCGCGTCTTTTTCAATCCACTGGTGTATAAAGTCCTGACTTTCACTCACCACAGATGTAGACTAGTTTACGGAGCTAAGAATCAGCAGGCAGAAGGCAGTAAGAAGTTTAGGGTTAATGTGGATGAGACAGAGGGAGTCAGTGATTAAACATGACTGAGAACAGACACATTCCTGATCATCATCATCTTTTCTCTGCTTGTGTTCTATATGTGAATCTTCAGCCTGGATACATTCATTAGGTAACAACATTTTTAATTCATTTTGTAATAATATATATATAAATATATATATATATATACATATATATATATATATATATATATATATATATATATATATATATATATATATATGTATGTATGTATGTATGTATGTATGTATGTATGTATGTATATATATATGTATATTTGGCTGTCAAAATTTAAATTATTGTAAACGGCACTAAATTTTATTAACGCGCTATCAATTCAGCGCGCATTTCTGTTTCAAAATTTTTTATAGAAAATGTAAATACATAAATAAATAACTAAATAAAAAAGAGGCACAATTAAAACCTTCGGCAAAAAATACGTTTATCCAGGCCGTCCTTTCTTAGATATAAAATAAATAAATAAACTCCAGATAAAAATATTTTTAATCAGTAAACTTTTGTTTTAATTCTGCGCCAAGTCTCAAATCAAACACCAAATCCGTCTCTGCACTGTTATAGCCTTTATATTTAATCACTGTACATATTCTTACATACATATCACATGCTGAAAATATGATACATGTTTAACACCTACAAGCTGCCAGTTTTGGGCACCTGAGCAAGCACTTAACTCACTACTGCTCATTTAGTAAATGAGATCATTAAGAGTCGCTCGGGATAAACACTTCCAACAGGAAGTGGCTATATCTCGCTATCTTTGTCTCTCTATTTTCTCTATCTAATTGTCTCTGTGTCTCTTTTAGTAAATGTCTCTGTCTCACTGTATATGTCTCTCTCTTGCTGTCTCTCTATTTGTTTCTCACTCTTTCTAAAGCTGTGTCTGTGTCTCTTTGTCTACATGTCTAACAAAGTTTTGAGTTTTGAAAGTAATGCCATTAGCGATCTATGATGAAAGACTTTCCTGGTTTGATTCTTACCTCTAGTTTCATATTGAACATTATAAGAAGTTTTTAAAAACAGAACAATAAAAGGTCATTAAAATTGGTTGCTGGTAAATCATGGTATATCAGTCGTGCAGGTGTTGGAGATGTGGTTCTTGTACCTGAGTCACTTCTCATAGACTTCGAGTAACTGAGAGAATGAACGGGAAGGAGAGGTTTTGACCCTCTACCATCATGATCTAAGACAGTGGTCTCTTAACTATAGAAAAACCAAGAGTCTAATAAGCAAAGCCTTGTTTGCCACCCCTCTGGTAGTGTAGTGGTTAGTAATGCGGCCTCTGCAATCTGACTCACCCGGTTCAAATCTCACCCCTTAGCTATCCTTTAAATTGTTTAAAAAGTTTTATAAAAGAAGCAAAAAAGGTCATAAAAATCAGGTTCTTGCAGGAGATCCTGTGGCTCAATTGGAAAAACTTTGCCTCTGGGTTGAGAGGTTGCTGGTTCAAACCCCAGCCAGGACTCAAAGATAAGAGTGTGGAAGGTTCCATTGACCATAGTGAGGAAGGTGTCAGAAATGGCTGCGTGGAAGGTTGGATGTGGAAGGTTTCAGAGGGCGTATCCTGAACCAGGGGGGCAATATTCAGGCGTCTGCCCCCCTGGTGTCTGAGAAGCTGAAAACACGGGGTTATGAAGCAAAAACATCCAAAAAAGTTTCGACATGGGCCCCAGAGAAAAATTTTAATTTAATAACCTTTCCGTCCCTGCCCAAAATACAAAACTGTCACCCTAACTTTCTTTTCTTTTCTTAGGCTGTAACCCAGCAGGTCTTCACAGCCACCCACTACATTGCTCACCACACACTAATTTCAACACAACTTACCCAGTGTGGGGACAAGCTAGATTTGAACCAGCAACCTCTGAGCTCAGAGGCAAGGCTTTTACCACAAAGCCATCAAGTCCCACAACGCACCTTCTTTTTTTGGGGGGTTTATCCTTCGTTTCATGCTTCAAAGCAAGAAATTCAGACCAGAAAGAAACACTGAAAGCAGGATTCGAACCCTGAACCCCACCAACAGCAAAATTACCAGTCTTAACCCACTGAACCATCAGGAAGGACAGGCTGTGCCAATTGTTAGAGCAGGTCTATCTTTTCTTTCAAACCATCAACACAAGAATATAATGCTAAAGACAGACTTAAGAAGCAAGCCCAAATCATGACTAGCAGGGACAATGGAGGATTTGAACCCTGATTCACGCCATTAGCGAGGTACCAGCATTAACCCACTGAACCATCAGGAAGGACAAGCTGGGAAGCTTGTTTAGAGCAGGTCTATCTTTCTTTTTAACCCATCAAAACAAGAATATGAAGATGTAGGAATCAGGAATTTAACCTACCTCATGACTAGCAGACCGAAAGCCAGGATTGAACCCTGACCACCAACATTAGCAAAGTACCAGCCTTAACCCACTAAGCCATCAGGAAAAAACAGGATGGAAAGCTCGATTAGAGCAGGTCTATCTTTCTTTTTAAACCATCAACACAAGAATTTAATGCTAAAGAAAGATGTAGGAAGCAAATACCGATGTAAGAAGCACAAGTTGAACCCACATTGTAAATAGCAGGATTCGAACTAAAGATCCCTACCACCAGCGAGACACCAACGTTAACCCATTGAACCATCGGTGAGGACAGGCTAGGAAGCTTGTTTAGAGCAGGTCTATCTTTCTTTTCAACCCATTAAAAACAAAAATATATCGTTAAGAAAAACGTAGGAAGTGAATCCTGCCTGGCAGGCAGAGAGCAGGATTCGAACTCTGAACCTCACCAAAAGCACGAACGCCTGACTTAACCCACTGGACCATCAGAGAAGACAGGCCAGGAAGTTTGTTTAGAGCAGGTCTATCTACCTTTAAACCATCAACACGAGAATATGAAGCTAAAGAAAGATTTAGGAAGCAGGAACATAACCAACATCGCAACTAGCAGGATTCAAACCCTGATCCTTACCATCAGCGAGTCACCAGCCTTAATTCGATGAACCATGGAAGAGATCAGACTGGGATGCATGTTTAGATGAGGTACAAGACTTAAACCACTGAGCGACCACTGCTGAAAAGCATGTGTGCTTTTTAGAGGGTTCAGACTTTGTTTCATGCCAGCGCAGTAAGAAAGAAGGCATGTAGGACTGGCTTTGAAACCTTATCACCAGCGTGGACTATATTAAGGACCATGTTCAAGTCAAGTCAAGTCAAGTGGCTTTTATTGTCATTTTTACTATACACAGTGGTACACAGTACACAGTAAAAACGAAACAACGTTCCTCCAGAACCCTGGTGCTACACTAAACAACAAAACAACATAAAGTGCATTGAGTGCAGCCTGGT
Source organism: Silurus lanzhouensis (assembly GCA_039877035.1). Lineage (NCBI taxonomy): Eukaryota > Metazoa > Chordata > Actinopteri > Siluriformes > Siluridae > Silurus > Silurus lanzhouensis. The sequence continues at coordinate 5,446,037 of JBCEWE010000214.1, read as the reverse complement.
GCAAACAGTGCAAACAAAAGAACAGTACAGACAGACAGAGTGCAGACAGACAACACAAGACAAGACAAAAGACAAAAGCCTTAACCCACTGAGCTACCACAGAAGTGTTTTTTTTTGTTTTTTTTGGTGGGGTTATCTTTCATTAAAGACCAGGAAATCAAGAAATTAATCCAACACAGAAAGGGACAGAATTGAAATGTTTTCAGAGTGGACAATGTCCAGAAGTTTTATTTACCAACACAGCAACCAGCTCGACCAGGAATCAAACACTCAAACTCATCCTCGTGAGGACCCTGACATTAACCCACTAGGCTATCACATCACATCACATCCATCCATCCATCCATCTATCTATCTATCTATCTATCTATCTATCTATCTATCTATCTATCTATCTATCTATCTATCTATCTATCTATGATGTGAGGTCCAGTTAACAGCTAAAACAGGTGGAAGTAATAACTACTTTTTACTTAAGTACATGTCTGAGCCAAAACTTCTTTACTTTCACTTGAGTAAAAAAGTATAATCAGTACTTTAACTTTTACCCGAGTCCTTTAAAACATGACGATCTGTACTGCTACTTAAGTAAAGGATGTGTGTACTTTTGCCACCTCTAATACTCGCATCACCAAAGCTAACACTTAGGCTCTCCCATGGGAGCACTATCTGCTTAGCATGTCTAACAGGTTTGCTCTCTCCAGGGAAACATGGACTGAGAAACCTGAAAGAGCTCTGGTTATAGAACTCTATTCTAAGGCACATGAAATTAGCTAGGCCCTTCGAGGCACCAGCAGCACAGGTTAGATGTATACTGGGAGCCAGAGCACCAGATGTAACAGATCATCTTAGGTTTCCAGCCAAGCATAAGTTCTCTAAGATTTTAGGTTTTTATGTAGGTTCTACTTATATTTATGGTCTGATGAGTCCAAATTAAAACATTTTGGTTCTGACTCTCATGCCTTTGTTAAAAGGTGAATGGATGATTTCTGAATGTGTGGTTGCCACTGTGAAGCATGGAGGAGGAAATGTTGTTAAGGTGCTTTGCTGGTGGCACTGTTGGTGACTTAAAAATTAAGGGCACACTTAACCAGCATGACTACCAAAGAATTTTGCAGTGACATGTCATCCCATCTGGTTTGCACTGAAAGGGCCATCACTTGTTTTCCAACAGGACAATGACCCCAAACACATCATTGGGTTATGTAAGAGCTTTTTTTCCAAGAAGGAGAGTGATAGAGTGCTGCTAGGTGACCTGGCCTCTACAATCACCCGATCTAAATCTAGTTGAGATGGTTTGGGATTGTTTTTAAACCAATTTAGGTGACAACCTTATAAGGATGACTGAGAGAATGCAAAGAGTGTGCAAATCTGCACAAGTATTCACTTATGTTTGTTGATGATGGTGTGGTGGGCCGTCTTATATGCCAAACATCCGTCATGCCTCTCTCACTGGCCCTCCTCTGTCATAGCTTATTTTCACACTAATCGTAATACACAGTGTTTAACCATCAGGACACCAAATAATGTTTCCCTCTCCCTGTCGCCTCTCTCTCTCGCTCTTTGTCTCTCTCTCTTTATTTTGTTTCTTTTTCTGTCCAGTGGAAAAGAATTATAGTTCCATCATTGTGAGGTGTTCAACAGTTGGTGTCACCGAGATGAGGCTGGGTTACCTTGTGAGTCTGGTTCCTCTATGCATATATATTTAATAATAATCTTTAATAATTTAACAATAAAAAAAATAAAATAATAAAAAAAAAAAAATATATATATATATATATATATATATATATATATATATATATATGTATATATATATATATATATATATTGACGCACACTGACACACACGCACATATATCTATTTATTTTTATTTTATTTTTATTTATTTATTCCCAATAGTTTATTCTCTTAATTTCATGCAATTTTTACTAGTGTGCTTTGCTCAAGGAGCAGTGCCAAGTATAATTTAATATTGGAGTTTCTATCAGATTTTACCCGTCATTCATTTTGCTAGAACAAGCTTTGCACACCCGCATTGGGAGATTTTCTGCCATTCTTCATTGCAAATCTCAAGATTGGTCGGGTTGAATGGGGATTGTTGGGGAACAGCTACTTGCAGCTCTTTCCAGAAATGTTTACTAGGGTTCAAGTCAGGGCTCTGACTGGGCTACTCTATAACATTCACAGAGTTGTCCTGTAGGAAAGTGAAATTTTGGCCCAGTCTGAGGTTGTGGGCACTGTGAAACAGGTTTTTATTGAGGATATTTCTGAACCCTGACCAGTTGCTCAGTCTATGCTGCCGAAAAACACCCTCACAGCATGATGTGGCCACCATCATGCTCCACTGTTGGGAAAGTATTGTACAGGTGATGAGCAGTGAATGAATTCCTCCATACATATCATTTAGATATAACTGAGTTTTCATCAGACCAGAGTTTCTCGTTTCTTACTGTCTAAGTGTGCTTCAGGTGGTTGTTGGCAAACTCCAAGCAGGCTTCCATCTACGGTAGTTACCTTGCCATAAAGCCCAGATCAGTGGAAGGCTGCAGTGATGATTGTCCTTTTGGAACTTTGTCCGATCTCCAAACAGGATCTCCAGATCTCAGATAAGGTGACATTCGGGTTCTCTTACTAAGGCCTTCTCCCCTGATTGCTCAGTTTGGCCAGGTGAACAGCTCTTGGAATAGTACTGGTTGTGCCAAACGATTTGAGAATTATGTAGGCCATTGTGCTCTTGGGAATCTCCGGAGCAGCAGCATTTTTTTTATAGTCTGCTCCAGATTTGTGCCTTATGACAATCCTGCCTCTGAGCTGTGCATGCAGTTCCTCTGACCTCTTGGCTTGGTTTTTGCTCTGATGCATTGTCAGCATTGAGGGGTGTGTGTCAGCAATAAGCAAAAGAATTGGGAGGCACCTTAAGGCAACTTAATTATTAATATATATTATTATATATATTTTTCATAATAAACTAAATCCTTTAGACTTATACAATCACAATGAGAATTCTTTATAATGATACTGTTTCACTTACCCTGAGTGGATGGGACTGGACAGGGTGTTCTGTGCATGGTTTACTGTGTCTGGAGTCCAGCTATAATGCCTGAAATGTTCGTTCTGTTCCCGAGTGACTGAGAGGTGCTGGAAATATGTCACACACACACACACACACACACACACACACACACACACACACACACACACACACACACACACACACACATGAAGATATGTACAGTGAGAGATCTTGTAAAAAGCACCGACTTACACACTGGGCAGTAAAATAATGGTAATGTGTTTCAGCTATGGCCATAAAAAGTTGTATAAAAAGTTGGATTTTTTTATTTTTATAAAGAAACCTAAAATTACCTTTGGTGGCTCATCGCTGAAGTGGTGTTGTACTGTGGCCCCCATCAGAGTTTTGGTTTAATGGTATTTTTTAATCCCTGACCCACTGAACTACAGTATAAGGAGGTTATAGTGATTATAAAGTAATTATAGGGTCTACAAATCTAAGGCTAAGTCCTACAAATGCATTTAATGGGAAGCATTTCATTACTAAACACCTCAGTTTACATTTAGCAGGCTCATTATTTGCCATTATTTTTGCTTCATTTCCACCTCAGAACCAAATTTGTACAACTGCTACATCATACATTTCTGTGCTGTTATTAAACAGTTCTATTGCATTATTTATATGTTTTAAGATTTAAATGTAATTTATACTAACTGTGTAAGTGTGTAAAGGCTTAAACACTTAAAAAATTGAAAATGATTCATACAAGCATGATTCTGTCTGAATAAAGCCAGTTTGTTTTTGGAGAATTCATAACCTTTTCCCTCCACCCAAGCCAGTAAGCTCTCCACAAGGGTGCAACACCTGAGAAATTAGGAAGAGTTGTTCATTTATGCCACCATGGAGTCTTCACCACTAAGTGAGCTGGTCAAAGCCCTTGCAGAGCTCCAGCAGACACAACACCAAGCCCTTCTCCAAGTGCACACAGAGCAGTATCAACACCTTCAGGCAATGCTTCAAAGGGGAGGACTAGAAGGCATTTTGTAGTATGCTCAAGAAACAGAGTGCTCCAACTGCAGCCACAACAGCTGCCACCTACATCCTGCTCAACAAAATGGGGCTCTAAGATGATGCCTGGGCTTTCCTTGAGTTGTATGAGCATGTGGCCACCATGCAAGGCCGACCAGCATCAGAACAGGCATTCCACTTGCTGCTACTTTTCCCTGGTAAAGCCCAGCAGCTCCTGGGGCACCTGCCTACAGTATTACCCCTGAAATGGTCAATTCTCCAGCGGGTCAGCAGTACCCCTGAGCAGCACAGACAGCGCTTCCACTTCCTAACACTCCATGAGGTTAGCTAGCCATTTGCGTTCATGCAGCTGCTTTGCAGCACTGGATGGTAGTGGCTGCTGGAGAAGCGTGACACCAAAAAAAAAAAAATCAACCTGTTGACTCTGGAGCAGTATTTCACCTGACTCCTAATAAGCATGGTCAAGTGGGTCCAGTGCCAGCATCTTTCATTGTTGGATTAGGCAGTCCAGCTGTCTAAAGACCATTTGGCGGTGTACCCAGGGACAGGCAACTTTTCTCATGTTCTCTCTCTCCCTCTCATTCTGCCTCTTCCTTACCCAGCTCTCCCACATAACCATTTCTCAGAAATGAGGATCCCCCAAGGCCGGTGCCCCACACTTACACATCTCTCCCTCTACCTCCTTATGGACACATCTGTCTGTTTTTGTCCCCACAGGTAGGTAATTCTGATATCATAATGTGTTGGAGAGAAGCATGGGTTGGCCTGCTGGTACTCCGGGAAGCCCAGCCATTTCCAGGACCAATGCACCGTGGTTCAGATCCTCAATGCAGTAGAAACGTAGTGGAGTAAAGCTGCATGTAAAAGCTGCACTCTGTGGAGAACCACTGTAACATTTACCTGCCTTCTATCTCCTTTTTGTTTTAGAGATGAATGCCTCTGACTGGGAGCTGGGGGATGTGTTGTCCCTGGTTGGTGAAGGGGGAGGAGTGCCCTGTGCCGTACATCAGCTATAAGCTCTCACTGCAATCCAGACTGTACAACACTATGAAAAGGAGTGCCTGGAAATCGAATTATGGGTCCTCACCCTCCAAGACTATCAGCTGGGACAGCCCTTTACTCTCTATTTAGACTACTTTCTGCGCCAATGGCTCTATTGCATGAGAAATACTAACTCGCAGATTACTCTGTTATATCTGGCACATCAGATTTTTAACTTTGAGGTGGTCACAAAACAGGGTTGACTCTGGCCAATTTCTTCTTTCAGTTGGCAGGGGGGTATGTTTTAGTGGGCTTTTGAAACGTGAAAATGTCTTCCAAGGGCATGATTATAGCCATATAAAGCCAGTATATTTTTGGGTCAGTTGTCTCCTCTTTCTTCCACCCTTCCACACCACCTTTTACAGGAATAACAGGCAAGCAAAATCCTCTTTACAGCAGAAATCATATATTGTTCAGAAAGTTCTTCCCAAAAACGTTGCTAAAATTCTCACAAATGTGTTGCACTTGCAAGTTACTTTGCTTTCATTCTTCTTTCTAGTTCATCCCAAACCAGCTTCGTAGAGTTTAAGTTTTAAGTGCTGGTAATTCCATTAACTGTCTTGATCAATTCTTCTAAAGTGGTTCTGACCCAGCCTGTAGGTATGTTTTGGGTCGTTACATTGCTGTTTACCAGAGGGTATTGCATGAAGCACTACTCACTCATTTGCAATCCAGCAAATGAGGCCCAGACCATCGCGCTTTCTCCTCCATGTTGATGTCATACAACAATAGTGTTTGGGCTGGGTTAAAAACACATTTATGTAGTCAAGTCTTTTGTCAGTAGTTTATACAACTTTATAAACTCTTTATCTCTGTAAAGCTGCCTTGAGACTAAATCAATTGTGAAAAGTGCAATACAAATTAAGTGAATAAACTTGTATACAGCATACAAAATGAAAATTTTATAATCAGGATGCACACATTATATTTTAACTATTCAATGTGGACTCTCAGGGTTGGGCAACAAACTAAAGAGAATAAAAGTAGCAGTAAATATTTTCATAGGTCTCACCGTGCTTTTGGTTGGAACAAGGATGTCCTCAATTATGCTGTCTCTTGCAACTGATGCACGCTTCACAGTGTTGGATCTGTCCGAGCTACGGGAACGCATTCTGTGGTGTCTAATTGAATTATATACAAACAAACACACACACACACATACACACACACACACACACACACACACACACACACACACACACACACACACACACACACACACACAGAATTGGAGGGTGAGAAAAACAGAGAGAGAGAGTGAGAGCGAGAGATGAGATATACATAGAGGGACAAACAAAACACAAATATTACTGCATGTAAGAAACAGTCCTTCATGTCCAGAAAATGGCAGAGGGACTGTCTTTCTGAGCTTTCTGAGGGCAGAAAGAACATCAGATGCTCAAAGAGGTGGATGGCAATACAATAAATGCGCATGCGCATTACCATATGTGCTTATGCTGCAGTTCTGTTAAGACTGCAAGCCTGCACTGTACTACATGTGTGAGTTCTGAATTAGTAAGCAAAACTGCATCTGAAATGCTGCATTGTTCAGCACAGGAGCTATAATAAAGTAGAACTTCATTAAGCACCTCACAAATGGATGAACAATATGCTTAAATCTGTATTCTCAATTTGCATAGGTCAGTATTTTCAATCAATCTGTTTGTGTGCTATTTTAAATTAAAGCAATTTTTAGGGTTTTTTTTGTACACGTAAAGAGAGTTTCAGGAGTTTTGCCTTATATTATGTATAATCTGTCATGGTACAACTTTGCATCCAGTATTCTCTTTCCTATCTCGGCATTGATCATAAGAATATATATTTTGAGAAAAAAAAATCTATTATTTGTGTGATCTATTATCTACTATTGACTCCAAAGAGAGTTGGTAGTTTGTGCAGTGTAGTATGTGGTAGGAGTAAGTTAAAGTTGAGTTCATCAGACAAACCTTAAACATTTAAGAGATTTTTCACTAAAGATATTGCTACAACAAAAATTACGCAGATGTTGCTTATATGAGGTTATAAGACTAGCTCTGTTTACAAGAAAGAAATGCTCCCAGCATTACTCCCACTTCTGAAATATGTCCTGGACATCTCATTTTTAAAGCATGTCAAGAACCTTCTGGATTTCCACAGTGGTGTCAAAACTGCAACCTTTGAGCTGGATCTTCATCTTTGGGAAGAGGGCAAAGTCCGCAGGAGCCAAATCTGGTGAGAAGGGTGTGTGCGGAAGTGAAATCATGTGGATCGTTCTCGGACAGTCATCATGCACAAGTTGACAAATTGTTTAGACATTTTCGTTTGTTGAGCTCTTGAAGATGCTCCTGACCTCTCAACATCTTAAGGGCACTTAAAACACCTCAAAAGTCTCATTGCAGTATCGCCCGTATAACAAACGTATGTCATGTCAAACAGCTCTGTGGCAGATTTGCCCAGTTTTATGCTCTTTCTTCTAACCTATGGTCAATGATGAATTTGCAGAAGTGGTAAAGCACGTGGTCAGAATAGCACCAGTTAGCACCATTAGTTTCAAAACTTTTTGGTACCGGTTCGTAGTAACTAGCTTATAGTTTTCTGGGGGGTTTGCCCATAGTGTCAAAAACACTTAAATCTTTTCCAAAAATTACACCATAGGAAGGTATTTTGGTCACCAAAAAGAATGCAAAATATCTGTTTTTACTATTAAGGTGGCCTTGAAGAATTTCAGAAAAAAAATAAAGCAGACAAGCATACTAAATCCTATGGATACCATTGTGTTGTGCTAAGAAAGCGTATTGGCAGAGGTATGAATTGGTAGGCATAAATCCTGTTTACCATGTCAAAGAAGTAAATTGGGAAAAGGGCTAAATTTGGCAGTTCACTTCATGACGAGTGTAGAGAAGAAAACAGATGTGAAACTGAGAGCATCTGTACTGAGTATGCAAAATAAAAACTCAATCAGATTTTAAATCAAAATAGTTGATCCATTGTTTTAATGTATTACATGCAAAGTGCATGTAATACATTACAAAATGGTAATGGTTGTAGGTTGTAGTGCAAACACACATTTTATAAACAATTTATAAACAGATAGAATGCCAAAAATAACCATGGTAACCTCACAGTAGAAATTGATGTCTAGGCATACTTTCAGCAAACTCACAAAGAAATGGGGATAAAAGACATGAGCACAGAATGTCAAGAAGAAGGAAGATTTGATGTGGTGTTGTAAGGGAAAATGGAACCATGAAAAGTTTAAGATAAAAAAAGCAATTAAAACGAGAAAAAAATAGCTTTCGGTACTTTCAATGTTCAGATGCCTAAGAAAGAAGACCCTTTTCCATATGTTTTACCAAAGTTTCAGTAGTAAACATTAGGAACAGGGAGAGTGGAAGAACAAAAGGAAATAACAAAAGCATGCAAGGCACAAAAGTAAAGTGAAAAGGGCATATAATAAAGGAAAAAGAGCAACATTATCTGATTTAATATCAAGAGCAAACCTATATGAACTTATTTAAAAGAGATGTGTGATGTGATAGGAAAACCTTCGTTGGTGCCGTCATGATTGATTTAATAAAAGCGTCAAGTGAATCAAAAGGAAAATAGTAGAAACAGAATCAAATGCTAACATGTACTGGCTAGAGGCAATAAAAGGGGATGTGTGTAGAAGTGTTGCTAAGTGGGTAAAAATTATTGAGGCTCTGATCCCTGGGGTGCAACCATTTACATCTGAATTTCATTGTACAATAATATATGACCCAAAGCAAGATTTAGTAATTGATAATAAAATAAACTGGCAGAAAAGTATTTAAAATACTCCTGTTATCTAAACTCATGGTGATAAGCCAACATGGAGTGAATTTGTTACAAGTTTGTTCCAGATCCTAATACCAACTATCGAACACAGTGTTTGAGGGGAAGTGGTAATAATTTGGACTTGCAGCCAGAGAACCTGGGCAACTTGCAGTCATTGATTTGGCTATGAGCTTCTCTGTCTATCAAAGTATGAAACAAATTTGAGGCCAGCTGTCCAACAGCTGAAACTTTGCCAAAACTGAGTAATGCAAAAGGACAATTCTACAACAGAACGCAGAAAAAGAACATAATCAAGGTGTTGCAATGGCCCACTTCAAAGTCCAGACCTTAACCCGAACTTAACCTTACTGAAACAGTATGGCAGGACTTTAAGAAATCTGTACATAAACAAATTCCTGCAAACCTCAATGAACTCAATGAACTTCACTATAAGAGTAATAAAGTCATACAGAATACGATTACTCTAACACCTGCTAAAGGTGGTTCTCCAAGCTATTGCATCACAAGCTGTAGTTCACACATGGTTTCTGCATTTTGACTTATTTTAAAAAAATAAATAATATGGTGTAATATGTCGTGTTGTTAATTTGAAGTTGTATTTTCCTAAATCTAAGATCCGATTTTTTTTTATTATTATCTCTCATCTTTAAACTAGAGGTCAACTGATCATGGATTTAAAAATTAAAAACTAAAAAGAAACATTACTGAATCAAGAAAATGTGCAAAAAGCAATAAATATGAATATCTTAATTAAAAAACAAACAGCACGTGGCATCAGTGATTCACCTCTAGAGGCCGCTCTCCCAATGATAGCAGATTGTAAGCCGGAAAAACTATTGGTATGGACTTTTGCTGATAGCTGACAGTTCCAACTATCAGTGCCAATTAATCAGCAAAAACAATGAATTGGTCGACCTCCGAATAAAACCAAGGAATTCAAAGAGGGTGTACTTTCATTTTCACAAATGTATGTGGCTATAGGGCGGTCTAATGATTGCATTGCCCTATGCATATGTGGAAGCATTTACACTCAGAACAAAGTCATAGCATTAAACGAACAGTGATTGATTTTTTATGACTGTCCAACATCTATATATGAAAATAGAAATAGAATATTAAAAAAAAAACTAAACTAAATAAATAAAAAAGTAGAAGTATATTACAGTATCATTATGGCATATTGGAAAGCAAATTGTGTTCTTTCAAACAGCTCATATACAACAATGACCAAATCACAATTTGAGCTTGTGTTGCAGCCACACGACCTGAGAAAGTCCAGAACATAAGCCCAATGAGATTTGGTGGTATAAAATCTTAGGAGAGTTGTGTCTCACTGTTTGGATTTACATAAGCATATACCTATGATTGGATGTAATTATGCAGTGATTAATATTTTAGCTGCCAACAATCCAGTGAACTCTTAACTAATGCAGCTTCCATTTCATAAACATCTTTGTTAGATGGTGTTTCCAGTGCTTGTGAAAGCGATGCTGTTGTGTTTCATAAGGGGCAAATGACTGGCCTTTAAAAAGCAAAGAAAAAAATTATCCAAGGAAACTGCTGAAAAATGAAAATGCGATCACACAAATCTGGCAGCTATGCCATATGCTATATAATGTCTGCTGAGCCGAGACCTGACCGAGTGAAGCATCGCCTCATGTGCTTCCCTCTTTGATGAAATTAACATTGCTCAGCAGATAATATCAGTCCTTTTGAGTCATTAAAAATACCTTAGGTTTAAATAATAGAAAAAAACAGAAAAAGAGGCAGATTTAGAGGACAAGGGGGATTAGAAACAGATGATCCGCTATGGCAACCCCTAATAGGAGAAGCAGAAAGAAGAAGAAGACACTTCTAGTACTAAACACAGAATTTTCAGTAATGCCAGTCAGAGTTGGCTTGGTTTTATGCATAATTTGAGGTTTCTTAATTCTATCATAAATCATTAGAGTGATTGGTTTTGCCTGTACCCTTCTTTGAGGTATGAATTAAAGACGCTACTTTGTTTTTTTGTTGTTGCTGTTTCACTTGCTTTCCTTTTAAATATGAATGAAAAAGAAACGTAAAGTTAACAAACGTTCCGGTTTTTTTTTAGTTTGACTTTGTAAAGTCAAGTCAAATCAAGTCAAGTCAAGAAGCTTTTATTGTCATTTCAACCATATATAGCTGACGCAGTACACAGTGAAATGAAACAACGTTCCTCCAGAACCCTGATGCTACATACAACAACAATCAGAGAAACAGAAAACACAGGGCTAAGGACTAGTAAGTGTCCTCGCCACATAAAAATGCATCGGGTGCAACCTGGTGCAAACAGTGCAAAGACAACACAAGACAGTGCAAGACAATACAAGACAGTGTAAGACAAATACACAAAACACAAAATAGCTCCGCCTGTAAACCTGTTGTATATTACACACTGTTGTGTGTAAGAGACATGAAGTGAACAGTAACAAAAATGTAAACAAAATGTTGAGAGCAATAGCAGAAAAGATGTGCAAAAACAGCATGTAAACAGTTTAATGGTAATAAAGTGATGTAATGTGAGTGGTACTGAAGATCACTCATGTGAGTAAATGATGAACATGGACATGAACAAGGAACTTTTAAGAACATAGAACATCAACTGAAACGATATCTTGTAAGAAAGTGTTCCTTTCTTTAATAAAGAAGTTAATTTCTGTAGCAGTCAGTGTTTCTCCTCTGTCTTGCGCTTCATTATGTCCACATTGTGCCTCTGGGTCTACCGCACATGAACCCACGCGCGAGATCACTTACGACCTTGTGCCTGCAAATCGTTTTCTTTTATTTAAGTTGCCATTGTTGCTTTTGTGGAGTAGATACCTAACAGTTTATTTGTTTTTAGCAATCTATTTTTGTAATATTTTAAGACTATTTTGCGGGAGTCACACGAATGATTGTATTCTCCTGCAACCCACACACACGAGTATTTTACCCGCATTCACCCATCAAATCTCGTCCCGCGCCGCAATCATTTGCGTTGGGACCCACGGGTGTGCAGGCTCTAGTGTGAAGCCTATTTTAGTGTGGGTCTTATGACAGCGCCTCCTACAGGACGCGACATCCTGATGCAGAGATGCGCACACAGCCATACCTAAACTCTGGTCCATGGTGCATCATTTCATATAATTACTACACACTAATGAACACAGTGCAAGCAGGAGAAGTTGATACCTGGCAGACCTGGCTCCAGCGTTGAATTCCATGTCCTGCGACAACAGTGAAGCGCCAACCCTTTTTGTTCAGGTCGTGTAGCCACAGATATATCTCCGTCTCATCTTCACCTGAGGGACCAGCACGAGTTACCGTATGCACACAGCAGCAGCGGCTCACACGCAAACGGATTTCCCACTGTTTCAGAAGAACTGCTAATAGTTTGGGTTCCTGAAGAAAACGTTGCTCCAAGATCAGCGTAGTTACAATGTAACAACATAGGAATGCATCCTGTCAGGGGATGCGCATCATCCCCAACATCCGGCTGGACCACTTCCCATTACCTTCCTATTCCCATTCGTCTGTGAGTTATAAAGGTCTATAAACCATCAATCTATTCTGAGCTATGCAGTTTAAAATGGAAAAGAAAGCATTATAGAAAAATTCTCCCGCATCACCAATGCCAGAAGCTAGAAACCCACCCCGCCTCTCTCTCTCTCTCTCTCTCTCTCTCTCTCTCTCTCTATCTCTCTCTCTCTCTCTCCCTCTTTCTCTCTCTGCGGCATTCCCCCCTCCTTTCTTCGCTCACTGACTAATTGCTTCTCCGCAAGGTTCAGGCTTGACTATTATAATACCTCCATCATGTACTAATTACGACACACACACACACACACACACATCTCTGTAGAATTTGAGGGCACACTGCGGATTTTCTTTTCCAGCACTCGCATGACAGATCAACATTTACTGCCACTTTCTACTCCTGTACAGGCGCTTTTTCCAACACCGCAGTACAGCATTATGGCCAAATCTCTGACCAACAAGCGCAGAAAACTCACATGATGCTGCAGCCGCATCCACGCTTTAAATCCCCGCAGTGAAATGATCTCCCATGTGTACAGAGTAGAGGGACTGGAATTAGGACTAGGTACAGTACGTGTACACTTTTTATTCACATTGAGATCTGGGCTACAGCACACACACACACACACACACACACACACACCGAAACGCTTGAACGTGTGAACGATCGCGTGCCTGCGTGTGTGTGTGTGTGTGTGTGTGTGAGCGCGTGCGTGTGTTTACGTGTTTTTATTATGTATTTATTTTTAAATAATTAATTCAAATCTATCCAGTTTTATTTCTATAGCTCTTTTAACAATTGTCCCAAAGAAGCTTTACAACGATAAATATGTAATGCAAGTTAAATGTATACTTTTAGTAAGTATAATTTTAGTGCCTATAAGTTTATCCCTAATAAGCAAACCAGTGGCAACAGTGGCAAATAAAAATTTCCTAAGATATCATGAGGAAGAAACCACGAGAGAATCACAACCTCATTCTCAACATTGGGTGGCGCCAAATGTCACCTTTGAGACTTGAGAACTTTGAGGTGCAAGATATGGAATTCGGTTTGGAGGTGTTCAAAGGGAAATAAATACTTTTGTTTCTTTTTTCATTAATTGTTTTTTATTTTTATGGAAGTGAGTGCAGTGTAATGCTTAAATAGCTTTTTCTGTTTTAGCTTTAAATAGTTTTATTAACATTAACACTACATTGGCTCAGGACCACAGTTTGGTGTTTGCATTTAAGCGCCTGAACACTACACTTCAGCAATGATGGAACTGTAATGAATGGGCATTCAGTGTCACCCAGATAAGTGACTACTTTTTCAGTAGTAGTTTTTACTTTTACTCATTACATTTTTACAAAAATATCTGTACTTTTTATTTCTTACATTTTTAAAACCGGCTCATTACTTTAGTTTTAATCCACTGATTTGGTGAAATATTTTTTTATTTCCACTGTGCGCCGATTTCAGCCGAACAACCGATTTCCTGTCATTGCGTGTCTTTTTCAATCCACTGGTGTATAAAGTCCTGACTCTCACTCACCACAGATGTAGACTAGTTCACGGAGCTAAGAATCAGCAGGCAGAAGGCAGTAAGAAGTTTGGGGTTAATGTGGATGAGACAGAGGGAGTCAGTGATGAGAACATGACTAAGAACAGACACATTCCTGATCATCATCATCTTTTCTCTGCTTGTGTTCTATATGTGGATCTTCAGCCTGGATACATTCACTTGGTAACAACATTTTTAATTCGTTTTGTATTAAAATATATATATATATATATATATATATATATATATATATATATATATATATATATATATATATATATATATATATATATATATATATGTCTGAATGTATGTATGTACATATACATACATACATACATGTATATATATATATATATATATGTGGGTGTGTATATATATATATATATATATATATATATATATATATATATATATATATATATATATATATATATATATATATGTATATGTATATTTGGCTGTCAAAATTAAAATTATTGTAAACGGCACTAAATTTTATTAACACTATCAATTCAGCGCGCATTTCTGTTTCATCATTTTTATAGAAAATGTAAATACATAAATAAATAACTAAATAAAAAAGAGGCGCAATTAAAACCTTCGGCAAAAAATACGTTTAACCACGACGTCCTTTCTTAGATATAAAATAAATAAAGAAACTCCAGATAAAAATATTTTTAATCAGTCAACTTTTGTTTTATTTCTGCGCCAAGTCTCAAATCAAACACCAAATCCGCCATGTTTTACACAATTCACCCTCTGGGTGGCGTTTTGTGGGTTTTTCCCTCATAATGGCGACACAAACTTAAATTAGTCTTTATTGATCGTACAGATAAAAACAATACATCATTCAAATCTGTAAAATGTCTATAATTTTCTATATATAAGCTTCCTGACTTGAATTGAAGAGGTGCAGTTTCTCCGGTATCACCTCATTAACTGGCCGTGTGGAAACATAGCAAAGGCTCTTAATGATGTCCACACGTCTCTGCACTGATATAGCCTTTATATTTAATCACTGTACATATGCTCACAAACATATCACATGCTGTAAATATGTTACATGTTTAACACCTCCAAGCTGCCAGTTTTGGGCACCTGAGCAAGCACTTAACTCACTACTGCTCATTTAGTAAATGTGATCATTAAGAGTCGCTCGGGATAAACACTTCCAACAGGAAGTGGCTATATCTCGCTATCTTTGTCTCTCTATTTTCTCTATCTAATTGTCTCTGTGTCTCTTTTAGTAAATGTCTCTGTCTCACTGTATATGTCTCTCTCTTGCTTTCTCTCTATTTGTTTCCCACTCTTTCTAAAGCTGTGTCTGTGTCTCTTTGTCTTTGTCTCTTTCTTTCCTGCTTATTTACATGTCTAACAAAGTTTTGAGTTTTGAAAGTAATGCCATTAGCGATCTATGATGAAAGACTTTCCTGGTTCGATTCTTACCTCTAGTTTCATATTGACAGAACAGAACAATAAAAGGTCATTAAAATTGGTTGCTGGTAAATCATGGTGTATCAGTGGTGCAGGTGTTGGAGATGTGGTTCTTGTACCTGAGTCACTTCTCATAGACTTCGAGTAACTGAGAGAATGAACAGGAAGGAGAAGTTTTGACCATCTACCATCATGATCTAAGAGAAAACAGTGGTCTCTTAACTATAGAAAAACCAAGAGTCCAATAAGCAAAGCCTTGCTTGCCACCCCTCTGGTAGTGTAGTGGTTAGTAATGCAGCCTCTGCTATCTGACTCACCCGGTTCAATTCTCACCCCTTAGCTATCCTTTAAATTGTTTAAAAAGTTTTATAAAAGAACCAAAAAAGGTCCTAAAAATCAAGTTCTTGCAGGAGATCCTGTGGCTCAATTGGAAGAGCTTTGCCTCTGGGTTGAGAGGTTGCTGGTTCAAACCCCAGCCAGGGCTCAAAGTTAAGAGTGCAGAAGGTTCCGGTGACCCTAGCAAGGAAGGTGTCAGAAATGGCTGCGTGGAAGGTCGGATGTGGATGGTTTCAGAGGGCGTATCCTGAACCAGGGGGGCAATATTCAGGTGTCTGCACCCCTGGTGTCTGAGAAGCTGAAAACAGGTGGTTATGAAGCAAAAACATCCAAAAAAGTATCGACCTTGGCAAAAATAAAAATCTTTTTTTTTTTTTTTTCCTTCTCTCCTCCCCCTAAATGCAAAACTATCACCTTGTTGTTGGGTGTTGTTGTTTTTTTCTTTTTTCTGAGGCTGTAACCCAGCAGGTCTTCACAGCCTTTGTTCACAGTCACCCACTACATTGCTCACCACACACCTTACCTAGTGTGGGGACAAGTCAGATTTGAACCAGCAACCTCTGAGCATAGAGGCAAGGCTTTTACCACAAAGCCATCAAGTCCCACAACTCACCTTCTTTTTTGGGGGGGGTTTATCCTTCATTTCATGCTTCAAAGCAAGAAATTTAGACCAGAAAGAAACACAGAAAGCAGAATTCGAACCCCACCAACAGCAAAATAGTCTTAACCCACTGAACCATCAGAAAGGACAGGCTGTGCTAATTGTTAGAGCAGGTCTATCTTTTCTTTCAAACAATCAACACAAGAATATAATGCTAAAGACAGACTTAGGAAGCAAACCAATCTCATGGCTAGCAGGGACAATGCAGGATTTGAACCCTGATTCACACCATTAGTGAGGAACCAGCATTAACCCCTTGAACCATCAGGAAGGACAAGCTGGGAAGCTTGTTTA
Organism: Silurus lanzhouensis; assembly: GCA_039877035.1. Taxonomy (NCBI): domain Eukaryota; kingdom Metazoa; phylum Chordata; class Actinopteri; order Siluriformes; family Siluridae; genus Silurus; species Silurus lanzhouensis. Next base: position 5,429,349 of record JBCEWE010000214.1, on the reverse strand, counting down.
GAGCAGGTCTATCTTTCTTTTTTACCCATCAAAACAAGAAAATGAAGCTGTAGGAATCAGGAATTTAACCTACCTTATGACTAGCAGACAGAAAGCCAGGTTTGAACCCTGACCACCAACATTAGCAAAGTACCAGCCTTAACCCACTAAGCCATCAAGAAAAAACAGGATGGGAAGCTTGATTCGAGCAGGTCTATCTTTCTTTTTTTAAACCATCAACACAATAATTTAACGCTAAAGAAAGATGTAGGAAGCAAATACAGATGTAAGTAGCACAAGATGAACCCACATTGTAAATAGCAGGATTCTAACCAAGATCCCCACCACCAGCGAGACACAAACATTAACCCATTGAACCATCGGTGAGGACAGGCTAGGAAGCTTGTTTAGAGCAAGTCTATCTTTCATTTGAACCCATTAAAAACAAAAATATATCGCTAAAGAAAAATGTAGGAAGTGAATCCTGATCGTGACTGGCAGGCAGAAAGCGGGATTTGAATCCTGAACCCCACCAAAAGCACGACACCTGATTTAACCCACTGGACCATCAGAGAAGACAGGCCAGGAAGTTTGTTTAGAGCAGGTCCATCTACCTTTAAACTATCAACACAAAAATATAAAGCTAAAAAAAGATTTAGGAAGCAGGAACATAACTGACATCACAACTAGCAGGATTCAAATCCTGATCCTTACCATCAATGAGGCATCAGCCTTAATCCGATGAACCATGGAAGAGATCAGACTGGGATGCATGTTTAGATGAGGCACAAGCCTTAAACCACTGAGCGACCACTGCTGAAAAGCATGTGTTTTTTGGAGGGTTCATACTTTGTTTCATGCCAGCGCAGTAAGAAAGAAGGCATGTAGGACTGGCTTTGAAACCTTATCACCAGCGTGGACTATATTAAGGACCATGTTCAGGCACAAGCCCTAACCCACTGAGCTACCACAGAAGTGCTTTTTTTTTTTTGTTTGTTTGTTTTTGTTTTTTTTTTGGTGGGGTTATCTTTCATTAAAGACCAGGAAATCAAGAAATTAATCAAACACAGAAAGGACAGAATTGAAATGTTTTCAGGGTGGACAAGGTCCAGAAGTTTTATTTACCAACACAGCAACCAGCTCGACCAGGAATCAAACTCTCAAACTCATCCTCATGGGGACCCTGACATTAACCCACTAGGCTATCACATCCATCCATCCATCCATCCATCCATCCATCTATCTATCTATCTATCTATCTATCTATCTATCTATCTATCTATCTATCTATCTATCTATCTATCTATCTATCTATCTATCTATCTATCTATCTATCTATCTATCTAATCTAATCTATCTAATCTATCTATGATATGAGGTCCAGTTAACAGCTAAAACAGGTAGCAGTAATAACTACTTTTTACTTAAGTACATGTCTGAGCCAAAACTACTTTACTTTCACTCAAGTAAAAAAGTATAATCAGCACTTCAACTTTTACCCGAGTATTTTAAAACATGAGGATCTGTACTTCTACTTAAGTAAAGAATGTGTGTACTTTTGCCACCTCTGATACATTATAATCTCCCATTTTATCCTGCTCCAAGTCTTGCACAGGATGGATTTTGCAGTCGCTAAACTGAAACGATATCTTATAATAATAATTTTAAAAAAACAGGCCAGGGTTTTGTTGTGTTCCTTTTATTTAAAATTGAAGGTCATTTCTGTAGCACTGTGATTCTCCTCTGTCTTGCACTTCAGACATTTTGTCTCGGTGTGCTCTAGTAGTCTGAACCACGCAAGAGCTTCCGACCTTGTGTCTGTAAACTGTTTTATTTCATTTTAGTTGCCATTGTTTCTTTTTTTTTGCAGTAGATACATTACAGTTTATTTATTTTTCATAATTTACCCATTTTTTCATATTTTAAACACCATTTTTATTAAAAACCCGCGCACACACACACACACAAGTATTTTACTGCCCGCACCCGCATTCACCAATTAGATCTTGTCCCATGCCGCACTCATTTGTGGAGCGTCTCCAATCTAAACCTTATATACCTTTAATATGTGCAAGCTGCCCATTCCAATACTGCACTGGGAAAATACTGTACCTCAATACCAATCAGAGATACAGGACTTTCAACTGAGCACAAAAAACAAGCCAAATGTTCCCCCTCATTTTTAGGGTCTCCATGGTTTCCAAAAATTATAAAAATTTTTTCAAAAAGAAAAGTTTTGTACTTTGCCTCACTCGGTTTTAAATGCGCTTTGGCCTCGAGAAGACGGCAGTGTTTCTGGATCATGTTCAAATATGTCGTCTTCCTTGCATGATAGAGATTTAACCTGCATTTGTGGATAACAATGAACTGCGTCCATATATATAATGATTTTTGGAGGTGTTTCTGAGCCCATGCAGTAATAACCATTACATAATCAGGCCTATTTTTATTGCCATGCCACCACAATGATCACCGCTATTGATTTTCACCCTTGTCCTTTGTGCACAGCGATTTAGTAGGGTTTAGAGCTGCGACCCGGGTTCGATCCCCAATCAGGGAATCAACCCCAGCCATTAGAATTGCACAAACCAGTGCACTCTTAGTGCCGATCCCAAGCCCGGATAAATAGGGAGGGTCGCGTTAGGAAGGACATCCAGCGTAAAAACATGTGCCAAATCAAACATGCGGATCAAGAATACGGATGATCCGCTGTGGCGACTCCTAATGGGAGAAGCCGAAAATACGTTTTAAAGTACTGTAGATGATGAGATATTTAAGGTATTTACAATTTGATGTTGAGGAACATTATTCAGAAATTGTTTCACAAACAAGCAAATTTATGGTAAACCTCTGCCCATCTTCCCGTCTTCTAAAAGACTGAGTCTTTAAGATACTCTTTTACACCCAGCCTTGTCACTGACCGGATGCCAAATAACATAATTAACTGCAAAATGTTCCTCCAGCTGTTTCTTTTTAGTAACACATTTCGATTCTTTTGGTGCCCTGTCCTAACTTTTTTGGAGACCTTTTGCAGCTATGAAAGTCTTTTATTTATATTTTTTCTTAAAACTGTACATTTCCTCAGTTTAAATGGCATGTTTTCTATGCTCTATCGTGAATAAAATAGATTAAATTCACAAATCATTGCATTCTGTTTTCGCTTACATTTTACGCTGAACCAAATTTTTTTTTTATACTAAAAACACAAAAAATTACAACAGGGCAACAAACTGGCTTTCAGTTCCTTTGTTGCTTGTTTTCAGTTTGCCAGTATCAACTGCAGAAAATGTCTGCAGACTTTTGGTTCCTTAAAAAGCACTTTTAAAGACTATTTGAACTTTAAAAGACAATTAAAAGACAATCTTTGCAGACATACTTAGAAACATGTACTGAGCGTGTCTATAATATTTAGTTCAAAATAAAAAAAAAAAACAGTCATAAATTACAGCTATGTGAGCAGACATTTCAGAGCCACCTCCATAAACTGATTGAAGTGTGGCAGCCAAATAGGTTAGAAAAATTCTAGGACTATTTATTAAATGTAGGTTTTGCATATCATATTGTACATTCAAGTAGGTGGCGCTAAATGCTGAAGTTTAAGCAAAGAATCAAGATTCTTTACTGCACATTGCATCCTTTTTTTTTTTGCATCTCCAGAGGACAAATACCTGCTATGGGCCTCTGATCATGGATGTTTCCTTAGTGCATTTTTCACATCGATAATCATAATAATCTCCTCGCTAGACTAGAACATGTTGGAATTAAGGGAGTAGCTCTGAAAAATGCCAACCAAAGACATGCACAAAGATACACAATGGCTGATCAAGTTTATTTGATCGGTTTAGAAAAGATCACACAGACATAAAATATTAAATCACTCTAGTAGACTAAAATGTTACCACAATGAGATTCTATTTATCATACTTAATAATATTCTTTACTAGCTTTGTCATTATTTCTTTTAATAATTATCTGGAAATGTTTAGTTCCTGTGTTGTTGTTTTAACCTTTTTCTTAACATTATATTTAACATTAAATAATCTTTCGAAAACATAATGAACAGCAAGGAGTAGAAGGTCGGGAGTGTATTCTTCTGTAAGGCGCTGGAGTCGGAACAATTTAGCACTTGCGCTCCGCCCGCTATTACTCCCAGGCACATTGTTTGGATCCTTGTTTCACGCCAAGAAACGCACAGACAGATAACATGACTTCTGGGAAATAGTTTAACAATTGTGTATTCAAAAACACAGGATAGGAAATAAAAAGTAAAAGCTTGTGTGTGGTGTGACTGATGTAATGAAGTAGTCAACGACTGGAGGGAAACGTCACAGGGTAACAGAGCACAAGCTCAAGGTGCGAATTCGAATTCCTCATTTTAAGCTGCCTGAACCACTGCTTTGTGTTTTTACATTATCTGAAATGCGTTTGCCTTCATTTTAGTTGGGGTTTTTGGGAAAACACCTGCAGCAGCATGTTCACTGATCCTGTGTGTCCAGTTTATACATAGTTTTTACATTTCTAACATTCAGACACACATTTCCTCACACGCTCCCTCACACGCTCGCTCACTGATACACGCCACCCCCCTTTTGCACACACAAAGTGCATCTCTGTCCAGGAGGTCCAGGCCTTCTTCATTCCAGTATACAGTATAAAATAATTTTCCCAGCGTTCCCTGCTACCTTTACTGTTTCTTAAGCAGCTTGTCGGCCTCGTGGTAAGTGGGGTACTTCACTGTCTCAATTTTCTCCTTCACCTTGTAAGAGGGGTAGAGGCCGGTGCGACCACTCTTGCGGTTGATGCCCTTCGAATAGCCATCCCAGTGATTGCCAGCCACTCCAATCACATCTCCAGGCTCCAGCACTATCTCTGCTTGGTTGTGGGGCTCGTGTGCATAAACAGCCACTTGATTGTGTGCGTTCTGCCCCCCGAAGTAATAGATATCGTCCAGTGAGTAGAAATAGGACGAGGCATCCGGGTGCAGCGTCTGCATGATCTCGTAGGCCACACGACACACCTTTTCATGGGAGAGAAGTTAGACACAATCTCAGACACAAGTGCACTATAGTTGTAATGTCAGAAGCATCTAACCATTTAAAATTATATGGAAATGTTATTAGGCTCTATACTTTATTCATATATAAATATATATATATTTTTTTATAAAGGTGCGATTAATGCAGCTGTTTGGCCATTATTGAAAATATAATTAAATAAATATAAAAGACGACGTCCTTTCTTTTCACTCTTGAAGTGCATAAAAAAATAAAACCCCACCGAAAAATTATTTTTAACATTTGTTTTACTGATTTTGACTTTTACTCCAAAATCTGCCATGAAGCACACACCTGCCAATTAAAACCGTCCTTGTGGTAAGCAGAAGTCCTGATGGTTTACGGAATTTAAATCACCATAATTACTTTGAAACATTTACAAGAATATTTACATGCTCTGTGTTAAGTTTGGTTTGACTAAAAATAAACAGACATTTGCATGAAGCATCCATATTTGTCCATGCCCATGCTGATTAGAGTATTAAAACCGTGAAAAGTATTATTTGAAGGTACATTTAGAACAGATAAAAATGTGCAATTAAGTTGCGATTAATCACGAGTTAACTAATGACAATCATGCGATTAATCGTGGTTAAATATTTCAATTGACAGCCCTTATATATATATATTAGGGCTGTCAAAATATATATACATATTTACATACATACATACACACACAGGTAGTCCCCAACCTACGATGGAGATGTGTTCCCAATGACCCCATCGTAACTTGAAAAAATCGAAAAGTGGAAGCATGGCCTAGCCAGAGCATTGCATTCCACATTTAGTCCCAATTTGCTCTTATAATTCCCTTCACTGTTCTGGGAAGATGACTAGATTATGGAGTGAGCTTGTGGACATATGTGTTCATCAGCCACAAGGGTGTTAGTAAAGGCAGGTACTGATGTAGGTGAGGTGAAGAGATCTGGGGTGCAGTTAGCGTTCCAATTCATCTCAAAGGTGTTCAGTAGGGTTGAGATCAGGTCCCTATAGCAGGCTACTAAAAATCTTCCTCTCCAAACCATTTTAACTATTTATTTATTTAGCGCTTTGTGCTTAGGGGGAAACCTCACATCCACACATCCAGGGACGTCCTATAAATTTGTATGGCAGCTTTGTGGTAACAGTTTGGAAAAGAACCACATATAACAAAAAAGGTCAAGTGTCCCAATACTTCTATATAGTGTATGTATAAGGATGAGCACTGGTTCGCAAGTGGAGAGCGGAGCCGGATGAATTGAGGGGTAGGAAGCACACCTGTAGCCGTTAAGACTAATCAGGGCACTCTGTTTCAGTGCCCGGTGATGCAGATGAAAAAGGACAGAGACAAGAACTAAAAGTGACAAATGGAGTCTGCTAATCACTGGCGAGAGTAAGGCATCTCACAAGGCGGGAGATGTGTACATCCTGGTAACATCCTGGTATCACACCGTGTACGCTGCTACGTTTGTCTGCTGCACTAAACATAAATTATTTTCACAATTTTGTCGTATTGCTATCGCCACCATATGATCGATTATTTTAAAATTGTAAGAACCATTGTGGGGAAAAAACAACTTGGGGAATACCTGTTTTGTGTGTGTGTGTGTGTGTATATATATATATATATATATATATATATATATATATATATATATATATATATATATATATATATTAGAGAGAGAGAGAGAGAGAGAGAGAGAGAGAGAGAGAGAGAGAGAGAGAGAGAGAGAGAGATAACATTTACTATATATATATGTAAGGACCTGGGATGAAAAGGTGCAGACCAAAAAGTTGGTCTGGGACAGGAAGTGGATGTCAAGGATGACTCCTCTCAATGAATTCTCAGTGTAGCGGTTATGCAGGCCAGCTGACCAGGATATGGAATTATCACTGATGAACTCATAATCTGGGTACCTGATGCACAACATAGTAATATTTAGTATATTCAGTATAAACACAACTGAACTACAGACATATGAATGTGGAGATACCATCCAAACTGAAGAACTTAAAACATTTTCTACATGAAATTACTATAAAGAGCAGTAAAGTATAAAATCATCTTCATTCTACTCTTTGTTGCCAAAAATACACATTTTGTTTGTCTTCACGTTCACACACTTAGTCTTGGCCTCCTGCAGTAATGAAGGGTCGTCAGTTGCCAGGTAAACACGCTTCTTGTCGATGTGCATGCGGTGTGCCAGGCTCTGGAACTGGTCCTCTACATGCATCATGTACTCCTCTATGGGGTGGAATGCAGCTTCAGTTCCCACTTTGTCAGTCCTTCGCACATGCACTCTGCAATAGATCAACACCTGATTTAGCCTCCTGGTCACAGTTCTAGTAGGATGCATAATGAGCGTACGTGAACACCTACTTTAAGAATGTAATTTGCAAATGTTAAGAAATAATAATAATATAATAATAATAATAATAATAATAATAATAATAATAATACATTAAAGCTGATTATTCAGAAAAAAAGTGTAGGCAGTTAATTTCACACAAAAAGTATAAAAATGAAGAGGCAAAAACAGATATTGAAATAAAATGTAAACAATGAGATAATCCATTACAAGCCTACTGACTATTTATATTTATGACTAGTTTTTTTTTTTATTACATTTCTAACCAGTAGGAGGGTCTTTAAATAAGGGGGACACACTGAAAGTCTATTGGGCAGCTAAAACCTAGAGAAAAAAGGTATTGATTTAAAATTCTTCTGAACAGAGGTAAGGACGAGCATACGATAGTGAAAGTTTGTTTAATCTGATTTGTGATCTTTTATATTCCTCCAGGCCTCCTTAGATACTGTCGACTGTCTTACCAATGGTTCATACTGCATAATTAACCCTCCTACTTTCAAGTATGGTTTTAATGATCTTTGGACACAAATGCATCAAGCTCCTGGTGGGTTTTAACCAATAAACAGTCAACATTCACAGCCTGAAGACGTAAAGAACTTTATTTCTGACTGGCTGCTTGTCTGACTTTCTCACTTGGTCCTATGAGATCCCAGTCCCAATTAAATCTGTAGAATATAGAAGTCCAATCTAAAAAAGCTCACATTTAGTTCTTAAAGGGAATGAGAAAAGCTAATTAACCACATCTGACTAACATTAGAATAATGCATTCAACTCCACATTACCACATGCACTGATTTTTATGGTGCCCTGAGTACCATGATGGCAAGAATGGACACCTTTATCTGTAATGGTATAATGCGCCCCCTAAATAAAAATGGTGCGGACATAACACAAACATATGCGCATAATCTGTCAACTTCTGGAATCCACCCGATTTCAAAGTCTATTTTTCCCCAATCCGCACTTGGACCCTAGGCGTTAATACAAACAACGGCCTTTTTACAGTTTCCAAATCCTCTGTCTAAAATGGAATTATAATGACCAAAAGGTACACAGACCGTTCATGTGTGATAGTTTTTTTTTAATCTTTTTATTCTTACCCAATGACGGGGTGTTTGAAGCCCAGCTTGGCGGTCACTTCGCGGATCTCCCTCTCAAGCCATGCCTGAGGTCGGATCAGATATTTGACGAACTGAGAAACCCACCAGACAGAGGGATCTCCGTGTAGCCGGTGCAGACGCTCAGCCAGATCCTCTGGGATAGCCAGGGGCAGGTAAGGAGGACGGGGGTGGAGGCTGTCCACAATCGGCAACTCAATCACCTGTATGGCCTGATCATTATTTTCACCTACACACAAACGCACACACAAAAAGTGTGACAATTTAAAAGTAAAAAAAGTTCAAATGACAATCTTTCAACTCCTACATTTTCAATTTTTGCCGTTTAGTGCAGACTCCGATATCCAATTCACCGTTATAAGCTGATAAGAGACGTGCTATTGATACTACGCAAGTAATCAGGGTGTACTGTACTGTAATACTTTGCTGTATCCATGCAGAGCAAAACTAAGTGTTAACATTTAAAAATTGTAAGAGTAGTAACTGTGTAAGGAACTGCATTTACCTGACCAGTGTCCAGTAGAGGCTCCAGTTCGGTCAGTGCAGGTTTCACTGACTGGTTTAAAGACTGTTTCCCAGCCTCCAGTGGCATAGCGCCAGTTCTGTGACTCCAGGATTAGTGTCCGTTGGGTTCCGTAGGCGATCATGAAGCAATAGACCACGTGATGAAGCTGGCAGCCATAACCACAGCCCTTATTGATGTTACACACCAGCTTGCGTGCCTTTCCACAATCTGGTGGGTTCTGGACACAAACACACTTAGGCTTCTACGTGCGCATTTACAAAAACAGAAGCTCCTTGTTGTTACAAATTGTTGAAACTTTCACCGCATGTTGACAGCTTTATGTGGAATCCACTGTGGTGGTGTACGGAGGCAAAAAACACAAAAAAGCCACAGCTGTCCGAATACTTACGGACTGTTCATCACCACTGACAGTGAGTCTATAAGTGAAAGCACTTAGTAATTCATCATCTGTCTATTACGTTCCAATTACAGTCATTCAATAGAAAGGTATTACTCAGCAGCACAAAAGGATACAAATGGCACTTAAAAAAAAAAAAAAAAAAAAAAAAAAAAAAAAAACCCTGTAATGAACACGGATGCAGTAAAAGAACAACAAAACTATAATTAATGATCAGTGCAAAATGCTGAAATGCACCAATATTCTTGACTTCAAGAGCTTGGAAATAAAGCATTACATACATGTGTCATTTGATATTGATAATCGTGTTATGGCAAACAAATGAGAGGAGGGGTGAAGAAGAAATATAAAAAAAAAAAATTTAATAGAGAGATATAAAGTGAGACTTTATTGTCATTGTGATGATACGACCAAATTAGTTTGGTGGCTCTTTTTTTGGCCAACAGCAATGGAGAAATATAAAAAATTACATGATATAAAAATTACACAAATGAATAAACTAAAGATAAATGCACTAAAATACAACAATATACAGCAGAATATATTATATATTATATATATATATATATATATATATATATATATATATATATATATATATATATATATATATACACATACACATACATTGAGAAAAATAATTGTTTAAACACCCTGCTATTTTGCAAGTTCTCCCACTTAGAAATCATGGAGGGGTCTGAAATTGTCATCGTAGGTGCATGTCCACTGTGAGAGACATAATCTAAAAAAAAAAGCCAGAAATCACAATATATGATTTTTAAACTATTTATTTGTATGATACAGCTGCAAATAAGTATTTGAACACCTGTCTATCAGCTAGAATTCTGACCCTCAAAGACCTGTTAGTCTGCCTTTAAAATGTCCACCTCCACTACATTTATTATCCTAAATTAGATGCACCTGTTTGAGGTCGTTAGCTGCATAAAGACACCTGTCCACCCCATACAATCAGTAAGAATCCAACTACTAACATGGCAAAGACCAAAGAGCAGTCCAAAGACACTAAAGACAAAATTGTACACCTCCACAAGGCTGGAAAGGGCTACGGGGAAATTGCCAAGCAGCTCGGTGAAAAAAGGTCCACTGTTGGAGCAATCATTAGAAAATGGAAGAAGCTAAACATGACTGTCAATCTCCCTCAGACTGGGGCTCCATGCAAGATCTCACCTCGTGGGGTCTCAATGATCCTAAGGAAGGTGAGAAATCAGCCCAGAACTACACGGGAGGAGCTGGTCAATGACCTGAAAAGAGCTGGGACCACCGTTTCCAAGGTTACTGTTGGAAATACACTAAGACGTCATGGTTTGAAATCATGCATGGCACGGAAGGTTACGCTGCTTAAACCAGCACATGTCCAGGCACGTCTTAAGTTTGCCAATGACCATTTGGATGATCCAGAGGAGTCATGGGAAAAAGTCATGTGGTCAGATGAAACCAAAATAGAACTTTTGGGTCATAATTCCACTAAACGTGTTTGGAGGAAGAAGAATGATGAGTACCATCCCAAGAACACCATCCATACTGTAAAGCATGGGGGTGGTAGCATCATGCTTTGGGGGTGTTTTTCTGCACATGGGGCAGGGTGACTGCACTGTATTAAGAAGAGGATGACCGGGGCCATGTATTGCGAGATTTTGGGGAACAACCTCTTTCGCTCAGTTAGAGCATTGAAGATAGGTCGAGGCTGGGTCTTCCAACATGACAATGACCCGAAGCACACAGCCAGGATAACCAGGGAGTGGCTCTGTAAGAAGCATATCAAGGTTCTGGCGTGGCCTAGCCAGTCTCCAGACCTAAATCCAATAGAGAATCTTTGGAGCGAGCTCAAACTCTGTGTTTCTCACCGACAGGCCAGAAACCTGACTGATCTAGAGAAGATCTGTGTGGAGGAGTGGGCCAAAGTTCCTCCTGCAGTGTGTGCAAACCTGGTGAAAAACTACAGGAAACGTTTGACCTCTGTAATTGCAAACAAAGGCTACTGTACTAAATATTATCATTGACTTTCTCAGGTGTTCAAATACTTATTTGCAGCTGTATCATACAAATAAATAGTTAAAAAAATCATAAATTGTGATTTCTGGATTATTTTTTTTTTTAGATTATGTCTCTCACAGTGGACATGCACCTACGATGACAATTTCAGACCCCTCCATGATTTCTAAGTGGGAGAACTTGCAAAACACACACACACACACACACACACACACACACACACACACACACACACACACACACACACACACACACACACACTGTTAATGCAGTATTTTGAATTTTAAATGCAAAGCAGCAGCAGTGCAAACAGGTATTTCGAGGAAACGGGGAAGTTTTGCAATGCAAAAATTTAATAATTCAGTGTTTAGTTCAGGAAATGATTTCCTTCTTTGTTTTCTCTAGTTATGTTTCTCGGCATTTCAGTGAGTCGCATACAGTATCTGAGTTGCTTTCACAGATGCAAACAAAACTTCACATTGCGACCTTTCATCGATGCCAACAAATCGCCGAAGTGGGTCACGTGTCTGCCGGACATTGTCTGAAACTAAATAATTGAGGGATTGGACCGAGGAGAAAAGATAATGGACGTCGCTCAGTCTTATAACATTCAACCATCTATATTATATAGAACCAGGGCAAGGAACATGTGAAGTCTTCTGTGCCGATGAGAGCAACAATTATATAGATTTTAATTGTACAAATATTTAAATTTTAGTTTTTTTGTGTGTTTGCTATTTCTTAATGCACTACATTTGTATATTCATGTATTAACCTCCGTCCTGTTCCGTGAGAACGTTCGTAAGCCTGTTTTATTCGGGGACTGTATATTATATCCATGTGCCGGCTGATAAGGTTCGTCAAAAAGCTGAATCGTTGTTATAAATACCCGTGTAGTCACATCCCTGCTACACACTTCACAATTTACATTACATTTCACTCTTTATTTCTTTCAGTGTTGTTTAGGAGCACACATTTTTTAACGATGGGACAAGAATGCTTTGTGGTTAAATTGGGAACTTTGTGCATTCATGGGAAAAATTTAAATATGTCATTCTTCTTTTAACCTTTTATGTTTTTCAGTCAAACAAATGAAGAAATATAAAAAAAAAAAAAAAAAAAAAAAACGTGGCACAACAGATGTTAATATTTAAGGGTTTAAGTTAAGTAACTTAAGTATCTGGTCAAACAAACTAAGGAAATTATATATATAATTTCCATATGATTATATATATATATATATATATATATATATATATATATATATATATATATATATATATATATATATATACACACAAAATTATTATTATTATTATTATTATTATTATTATCTTTTATGATGTGGCTGTGCTTGTTTTTTACCACCAGGTGTGTGTGTGTGTGTGTGTGTGTGTGTGTGCATGCGTGCGAGCCTGCATGCATGCGTGCCTGCCTGCGTGCGTGCCTGCCTGCGTGCGTGTGTGTGTGCGTGTGTGGAATTTACCTGTAGGTATGTTATCCTGTTTTGGACCAGGTCTGAGAGATCTTTGGCCTCCTTCTCTCTCCAGTCTCCAGCTCCATCAGCCTGGCTCAGGTGGTACAAGTCTGTCATGACGGCCCTGAATGTTAAACCAGTACAGATGGGTGACTGGTGTGAAGGACCTTGCCGGTGCTCTTTTGCTTTTGGTTGTTCCCACAAAACAATAGAAAGATGTAAATCTGGGCTAAATGCCTCAATAAGACAGAGACTAGGCATGGGTATCATTTACATACCAGTACCTATTGATACCAGTATTAATACTATTCTCTATAATTTGGTGCATGATGTGAAAAGATGTTGACATTTTCAAATTATTTTATCAACGCTGAACTTTAGTACAGCAGTTTACAAATGCCTCTAAGCAAACAGGAAAAGGCACATAAAGCAAATTTTTTTTTAATAAACAGGTGCTTCAAAATTCTGGTATCTATTGCTTACTTTAACTGATGCAGCTTGACTCCACTGTGGTGAAGGGCAAAAAATCTTTCACTATAAATTTAGTGACAGCCCTATGAAACTTTTTTCAAGATTCATATTCCCACACATTGCTATGGTGAATGGGCTGCTCCTGGGTGCCTCAGACCATGTCTCAGTCTCATTCCTCACTGATGGAGAAAGCCTTTCTAGCCTAGCATTTCCTGTGGGGTTATTCATATTAAGATTTACATTTTATAATGAATGTTACGTTCGCTTGAGGCAAAAGTGTTGCAGCCGGGAGACAACAGAGACTTGTGTATTGTATGCATGTATTCTGAGTGTGTGTTCAATAAACACCTCTGATGGTGGCCTAGGTCTTGCAGCAGCATGGTGATGCGTTTCTGCAGGTCTCCGGTCTCCACGTGGCCTAGTTTCTTCACCTCACTGCGCACAAAGTACCACAATTCTCGTACCCCATTCTCAATCATTCTTCGTAACTCCTCTTGCTTTCTCCCGGGGCCTAAACACACAAACACAATTGTGGAATTTTAGAGAGCATGATTTTCGGAGTAAAAAGTTTCTGTGTTGTGACGGTTCCGGTTTTTACCAAACTTTGAATCCATCTATTGACTCTAGATTGAATTACATTCGAATTAATTACATTTTAGGGGACCATTAGTGACCCCCTTCTCCTTCATGATAATTAACAATGAAACTAAATCAAGTCAATATTTAGTCTCTAAATAGATTTAATTATGTAAAGTTTACGACTTGAAAGCATTAAATAAACTGTTTGGTGTGTGTGTGATAATACATACTTATATGATGTTTTACACCAATTGTATTACCAGAACCTGCACCTATTATATATTTTACATTCTGTATAATCATTAGAGGTCGACCGAGCCATTGGCACAAATAATTGATTGCTGAAACTATTGGCTATTGGCAATAATTCATAGCGATAGTTTTTCCAGGTTGCATTATACAGTACTAGAGAGGCCTCTAGAGACTGACACATGGCGCATGCTGTTTATTTGGAGTGTTACTTTTTGTCTCAGTTTGGAGTCAAAAACATTATTTTCCTCAATGTTTAATAAAATAATTACCGCACGACATCGGGAGAAAAGCCTCCACCGATGGTGATTTTTAAACGCACTACGATGCCAAAAGATAAACTCTCGAGAGAAATTGTTGTGAAAGGAAGGAGGAAGACAGTGAACAATGACGTTCTTGGTAGGCTACTGTTTAGATACAAGCAGTGTTACAGTCACTGTCTTTCGTTAAAGCCTGTGTAAAGTTCATTAGTTTAAATGTAGGCAGGTGCGTCTTATTTATGTTCAAAATAAAAATCTTTGTCAAATTCAGTGGGTGCGGCTTATATTTGCGCTTAATAGTCCGGAAATTACGGTAATATATTCATATTTGTTTAATTTAGCAGATAACAGATAATGTGGTGATTAAAAGTGAATATGTTCTTTATAAGTATAAGTATAAGATTTAAAGCACGTTTGTACGTCGCTCTGGATAAGGGCGTCTGCTAAATGCGGCAAATGTAAATGTAAATGTAAATAAGTATGAGATGGCATAAGGAAGAAACCTTGAGAGGAACCAGACTCAAGAGGGAACCCATCCTCATCTGGGTTGCACCGAATGTCCATTTGTAATGAATGAACCGAATGAATGATTTGTGTATGAACTTTCTCATATTAAAATTCACTTTATGTAAGCCAGACCTGGCACGCGGGCCACATCCGGCCCTTTGTACATCCCTGTCCGGCCCACGTGAGGCCAATCATAAATTATAGGGCTGCACTGAAAATTTTCGCCCGAAATACCTACATCACCGAATCAACACGGCCGAAACACAATTGTAATGATGCAATTAAAAAGTGCAGACAGCACACGGTTATCTGAATAAGAGCCAACATGTCTGCGGTGTGGACTTATTTCAATATCTCTGAGAAAGACCCACGGATATCAATTTGCAAAACATGCAATGCTGAAATTTCAAGAGGGGGTGTATCTGCAAAGAGTTTCTCCACGTCAGGTTTAATTTATCACCTGAAATCCAAACATCGCGATTGCCGTTCTAAATATGAGAAGAATGCAGCGCAGAAAAGTAAAGTCAATCCGAGCACGCCCACTCCGTCTGTAGGGGATTTTCGTGAGGTTAGTACACAGTCATAGCCATAAATGCAATGGTTCTAATAATTGACAATCTTTTCTTTCGGTGTTTCAGTTTCCGGCCTTGGTTTCCTCATTTTTGGTTTTCGGTTTCGGCCAAGAATTTTCATTTTGGTGCATCCCTAAAATATTATCGTTGGTGTGTCCCTCTGACACAATTCAGGTTTCTCATGTGACCCCTTGTAAAAAATGTATTGCCCACCCCTGCTGTGAGCTATATCCCATCCCACTAAAATAATGACCATTTTTTCCCCAGTTTTTAAGATAAAAGAAAAATAAGTATAAATATTAAAATTAATATTATATTATATAACATACACAGATAAATAGACCTTGACCAGTAAAATTTTTGTAATATACAGTGCATCCAAGAAAGTAGTCAAACACCCTTCACTTCTCTCAGTTTTGTTTGTTGTAGGCTGATTCTACACTTATTCAAATTCTTTTTTTTCCCTCAATAATCTACACTCAGGACCCCTGAATGACAAGGAAAACAGAATTCTAGAAAAGTCTATAAATGTATTAAAAAAGAAAAAATGAAATGTCAAATGTACATTAAGTATTCAGACCCTTTACTCAGTTAGTTGAAGCACCTTTAGCAGCGATTACAGCCTTGAGTCTTTTTGGGTATGACGCAACAAGTTTTGCACACCTGGATAGTGGAGTTTTCTGCCATTTTTCATTGTAAAGCCTCTGAAGCTCAATCAGGGGGTCGGAATACTTTCTGACTGATGCACTATTTAGATTCATGGGTTCTGAATGTCTAATACAAACTGTAAAGCTGATTTGGACTGAAACGAATAGGAACAGTTTTCTTGAGTATCTGTAGTAAGTGGATTAATAAAACAGACCTCATGTTAAAACTATAATGAATTATCAGTTTACACTTTCAGTACACAGGTACAGCAAGGAATGGTTTATAAGGTGACTATCCGGTGTAGATAAAAAGTTCCCCTTAGAGTTTCACTCCTCTGAGGGTTTCTTCCTCTTATTGTTTTAAAGCTCTTCCCTCACCGTTATCATATCCGAATGGCTCATAAGGGAAAAACTTATAGCGATAACTTTTTTCGATTTAACCCTGTGAAGCCTGACATATTTCTTCTCTGAATTGGTAAATATAACATAGATTATATTAATTATTTATTTGTTTTACTGAACAGACAAATATTAGACAAATATTACAGAATGTCAAGTGTATTTCCTCTCACCATCAACAGGTAGACTGCGGTATGAGTTGATCTGCTCTTTGGCTCTGAGTAACTGCTCCTCCAGGTTACGAAGCTTCCCTGCAGCTCCAGTGTCCCCATCAATTTGACCTTCTGGTAACCTGAGAGAGAAAAGCGAGAGGTGTATATATATATATGTAAATATATATAAATAAAATGCTTTATAATGCTTTAAATTATATAAAATACAATGCTTTATAATGCTCACCAAAATCCCTATTGTATTAATCAAACTTCTGCGAATACAAAAATGGATTATGACATATGTGCACATTTGTATATGCTATATATGGGCAAAAGTATACACACAGCTGACCATCGCATCCATTTGTGGACCTGCTCCACATTTTACACCCAACAGTCTGTACATCTGTAGCATTGTGATTTCCCTAAAACAGGGGTCTGCAACCTTTGGGCCCTCCTTCCAAATAAAACGTGCATGGAGCCGCAAAACATTTAAATGAAGCTGTATTTGACATTAGGATTGAATATAACAATTTGGTGTTTTATGTGGAAGTACGGTAGTTGCCTACTTGCACCACTAAGTGGCACTAGTGTAACTTCCACTGTATTTGGATGGTAGCTATTTATCCATTTTTGCCTCTGGACAGAATAGACGCTCTGATATAATCATTTAAATATGTATGTTATTTTATTGTTATTTATAACAATAAAATAACACACACACACACACATATACACACACTAGAATATATATATATATATATATATATATATATATATATATATATATATATATATATATATATATATATATATGTACACCAGTACAATCAAAATAGCAACAGAAATCACACTTCCTCTTCCTCCTGCTTTTTGACATGAGCTTTAACTAAAGCTGTGTCTGTATGATTGTTTTATACTGTGCTGCTGCTATGTGTTTAAAAGTCTGCAGGAAAGTACAGTATTGTCCAAAATCGTATTCTACTTATGTCCCATTTAAACAACAAATACACAACCAGATAACAGAGCAGTACTCACTACCCTGTGTTTATTAACTACATTTGTGTAATGCAGAATTTTCCATTTACTTACAGCATTGATGAAAATATCATTCTGGTCTTTCTGTACTAGTGTTCATGTTTTCTACAATTACTTCATTAAACTTCTGCGTACTTCCATTATAACATAGACTTTCTTCAGCATTTAATCTTTCTTAATTCTGGCCCAAATTCCAAATTTGGTGTTAAAACTACAAACTGGATTAGTGGTACAAAGATATGAAACATTGGTAACCTGTTTTTTTTTTTTTTTTTCTGCACTTTAATGTTTCTGTGATCACACTGTGTCTGTAACTTTTATGCGACAATAAAGAGACTAAATGATCCTTATCTCTCTCTCTCTCTCTCTCTCTCTCTCTCTCAATCACCCCTCTACTTTCCTTTCTTTCTTTCTCTGATGCTCTTCAGGTACCAGTGACCAGTGCTTCTTTCTTGTTCTTCACTACAGGTCCACCTGATCCATCTCAGCACCCTACCTTTGGATAGAGTTCTCTTTAATTGGAGACCACTCTGTGCAGCTGTGGATGGTTCCACATGAAAAGCCTAAAGATCCATGAAATTACTGAGCCACTCAAAAAATTTGAGGATGGATTTGAAATGCAATTAATATATAGTCTGCTACAATGGCTTAATGGGCTCCCTTTTGAGTGTGGTTTCTGAAGAAGTTTGTGAAGAAACACAGCACAATCTGATATAAAATGTAACTCAGATTGGCCACTGGGGGACACTATCAGTGTCCCAGTACTAAAACAAACATGCAATTTCTCTGAAAATAATGTGCACAGCCAAATTTCTTTCCTAGCTTCATTCTTTTGTCGTACTTTTTAAAAAAAATTACCATTTCACTCATGCCCAGTTATTGTAGTTTCTTTTTTTTTACTTCTTATCACAATGAACAGAATATATTGATGCCAAACTACTCAGAAGAGCGTAAACCAAAGTAACGGACAAAAAATCACTGCAGAACAATATAGCTTAGTTACCATGAGAGCGGTTTATATTTAACATCTAATATACTGTATTCGGGACAGAAGCAAAACTATTTGTCTAAAAAGTTTGTTTTACTCTTCCATTGAAAAATAAAACAAAGGAATATGATGATCTAAGAATTTACAAATAATGTTAATGGTCAAAATTCTATATATGAAAACACAAAGCATTACATTATATATATGTGTGTGTGTGTGTGTGTGTGTGTGTGTGTGTGTGTGTGTGTGTGTGTGTGTAAGGATCTGCGGGATTCCAATTAGGTTTTAGTTTTGTCTTTTTTTTGTGGTTCCTGTTTTTCCCCACCAGATGTCGCCAAAGTGTTCCAGAGTCCCTCATTAGCGCCTATTGTTTCCACCTGAGCCTTGTTACCCTCTTGTGTATTTAAATTCCCCTTTCTTGCTTGCGTGTTATGTTGTATGGTCTGTTTCTTGGATTTGTTTTCTTCTCGAGTCTCCTGCCTTTTCCTGAGTTCCCTATTGTAAGTCCCTTGTGTCTGAGTTTGTTGTTTGCCTTGTTTTTCTTTTCAAAGAAAGACTGTGTTTAATAATTTTTAGGTTCCTGAGGTGTTTTTGAATATTTCCTTTAGTTTTTTGTGGACTTTGTTGCTCTGCTTTTTGTTGCTTGACCCCTATTTCGAGCCCCGACTTAGATATTGCGAGCGGATTTTACTGATCCTGATTGCTAGGTTAGATCATAATAGCCAATGACCAATTACTCAACTGATAGTTTTTAAAATGTATACTGGAAAAAAACAAAACAAAAAAAAACACTACACGTAAAATAGTACTGAACTTTATTTAAAAAAATAAGCACTGACTCATCAAAATGTGCTAAGGGAAATAAATATTAATACATGAAATTATATAATAAATTCTAAATAATAAATATAACACGATGCTCTCTGTGCAGCACGCTGTCTCGCATGTAACGACAAAGTGAGTCGTCTCTGGATGGATTTTTGCACATAGCCGATAGTTCCAGCGTTCGCAAAAGTGCCGATTATTCTCTAAAACCGATGAATGATCGGTCGACCTCTAATATTCAAATCTAATAATATAATATGCTTCACTTTTGTTTACTGTGCAAAAATGTTTGCGTAGTCTAAGTGTTGGCATCATCAAATTCAAATGACTATTTAATCAATCAAGTAGTGTAATGAAGTAACTTGTAGCCGTTATTACACTGAATTGACATATTTCCTCGCTGAAGTTAAAGCAATGACTATCATTGGCTCGCGCCTATTTTCTCCCTCTACTCAAAGCCAATCATTAAGTGCAGGTGGAGCAACACTGCTCTTCTATGTAGTTAAAGAAGGGGGGTGCCTAAAAAGTGTAGAAGAAGCGCAGACCGACCTGAGCGTTTCCGCCATGCGGCGCAGCTCCTCGTTCTGGTGCTTAAGTCGCTCGAGCTTAGTTAAGATTTTGGAGAGCTCGCGGCTGGGATGCTCAGGCTGTTCACTGTCACGCACCAGATGCCCTCCGATGTAGAACAGCAAGGTGCCCCATGCTAACAGCACTAGCATGATCCAGCGCCATGAGCCTGTCCACGTCCGCATGTCTCTCTCTCGCTCTCCTCACAGCGCAGCGATCAAATGCATTCTTGTGGCCCACTGCTACTCCTCCAACGGAAAAGAAGGTCGACAGTAGCGAAGAAGGGCAGCAATCGCAGCGATCCAAAAGGCCCCAAGGTCGAACTTGTGAACTTTCCCAATTTAGAGAGAAGACCGTCAGCTTCGGGACTTCGTTGGCTCTTAACGTTTCCTCACGTTTAGCATTGTGTAGATGCTGTAGACATCCAGTCCTGGTAAAGCAAAACAGTGTGTTAGAGACATGATTGCAATATCCATGTAAACGTTCCCAGAGAGAAATTATCATTTATATTTTTATATATATATATATATATATATCACACACACACACACACACACACTATCTTCTCTAGATCTTCTCAATGTAGTAGAGTAGTCAATGTGCAGCTTGTATACAGTACAGATGTACTGTCTTCTAAAAATTACTTAACTTTGGAATAGAGTGAATAAATGAAGGATGGGAGACATTTGTTAAAATATGCTGAAATATGTAAAATAGCTAAGTAGATCATATCGTTAGAAATTGTAATATTAACTGAAACACACGCACACACGTCTGTATTACCCAAATAATGTCTAACAAATGTAAACTATTAAATTAAATCTTTTTATTTATATTATCAATAAAATGTGCCAGTTTTATTAATTACTCAACTTATTCAATATAATAAGTGTACTGCATTAATTTGATATTCTATTTTATGTGTATAAAATAGCCTATATTATTTAACCGAACAGGTATCTTATGTAAAATGTGAACTGTTTAAATGTCGACAATCTCAAATAATAACAAACTGCTTTAAAAAAAAAAAAAAAAAAAAAACTCGGATATAAAGAAAAACTCCAACGGAAAAAATGAAGTGCTAAAACGTATATTTTACTGCTACACAGAGTCTCAAATCGAGAACCAAAATCCACCATGATGAGCACATCCGGCAATTAAAACCGTCCGTGTGGAAACATAGCATGAGTTCCGTTTGGAGTGTTTTTCACGAGCTGCCCAGCCATATGAAAATGTAAACGCTTGTGTAGGTAAACTGCTCAGTGCAAAAGCAAGAGAAGTAATTTTTTTTCTCAATGTGTCTAATAGACATGACCAATTTCTTTGAAAAACGTATGACCTTTGATACATGTCTAGTTTTCATGCTCGTTGTTGAGTTTGGTTTCACTAATAATAAACATACATTTGCATAAAGCATTCATATTTGTCCATGCCCATGTTGATTAGAGTATAAAAATGGGATTAAGTTGTGATTATTTACGAGAACTCATCACAAATCATGCAATTAATTGCGATTAAATATTTTAAACGAGTGACTCACATTTTTATATATATATATATATATATATATATATATATATATATATATAATACATATACACACACACACACACACAAAGTGCCTCTGAATAAATTAGAACAGCAATAAAAAGTTGATTTATTTTATTCAATACAAAAAGTGAAACTCTTTATGCAGTTTCATCACACACAGACTGATATATTTCAAGTGTTTATTTCTATTAATTTTGATGATTATGGCTTACAGCTAATGAAAACCCAAAACTCAGTATCTCTGAAAATTGGAATATTGTGAAAAACTTCAATATTGGAGACTCGTGGTGTCACACTCTAATCAGCTCATTAAAGTCAAACCGGCAAAGGTTTCCTGAGCCTTTAAATGGTGTCTCAGTCTGGTTCAGGCTACACAATCATGGGGGAAGACTGCTGACTTGACACTTGTCCAGAAGACGATCATTGACACCCTGTACATGGAGGGTAAGAGACAAAAGGTCATCGCTAAAGAAGCTGCTGTTCACAGACTGCTGTATCCAAGCACATTCATGGAAAGTTGAATGGAAGGAGAAAATGTGGCAGAAAAAGGTGAAACGCAGCCCATTCAAGAATTTGGGGAGATTCACAAAAAGTGGGCCTGCAGCTGGAGTCAGTGTTTTCAAGAGCCACCACACACAGACGCATACATGGGCTACAACTGGCGCATTCCTTGAGTCAAGCCACTCCTGAAACAGAGACAAATGTCAGAGGTGTCTCACCTGGGTAAAGGACAAAAAGGGCTTGACTGTTGCTCAGTTGCTCATTTTATTTGGAAATCAAGGTCCCAGAGTCTGGAAGAAGAGAGGAGAGGCACAGAATCCAAGTTGCTTGAGGTCCAGTGTAAAGTTTGCACTGGTCAGTGGTGGTTTTGGGAGTCATGTCATCTGCTGGTGTTGGTCCACTGTCTTTTATCAAGTCCAAGGTCAGCACAGTCGTCTACCAGGAAGTTTTAGAGCACTTCATGCTTCCCTCTGCTGACCAGCTTTATGGAGATGCTAATTTCATTTTCCAGCAGGATTTGGCACCTGCCCACACTGCCAAAAGCAGCAAAAGTTGGTTATATGTCCATGGTGTTGGTGTACTTGACTGGCCAGCAAACTCACCAGACCTGAACCCCATAGAGAATCTATGGAGTATTGTCAAAAGGAAAATGAGAAACAAGAGACCATAAAATGCAAATTAGCTGAAGGCCACTGTCAAAGAAACCTAAGCTTCCATACCACCTCAGCAGTGCCACAGACTGATCACCTCCATGCCACGCCGAATTGAGGCAGTAATTAAAGTAAAAGGAGCCCCTACCAAGTATTGAGTACATATACAGTAAATGAACATACTTTCCAAAAGGCCAACAATTCACTAAAAATGTTTTTTAGATTGGTCTTATGAAGTATTCAAATTTTTTGAGAGAGTGAATTGGTGGGTTTTTGTTAAATGTTAAGCAAAATCATCAAAATTAAAATAAAAACACTTGAAATATCAGTCTTTGTGTGATGAATCTATTATACGAGTTTCACTTTTTGTATCGAATTACTAAAATATCAACTTTTTAATGATATTCTAATTTATGGAGATGCACCTGTACGTGTATGTATATATAAAAAATATGTAATATATATACTGAATAAAATTATAAATGCAATACTTGTTTTTGCCCCATTTTTAATAAACTAAAGTTTTTGGACCCCCAATACAGTAAAACTGCACATTTTAAAGTGGCCTTTTATTGTGGCCAGCCTAAAGCACACCTGTGCAATAATCATGCTGTCTAATCACCATCTTGATATGCCTCACAGGTGAGGTGGATGGATTATCACTTTAACACAGATTCACACAGATTTGTAAACAATATTTTAGAGAAATAGTCCTTTTGTGTGCATAGAAAAAGTCTTGGATCTTTGAGGCAAAAACAAAAGAGTTGCGTTTATAATTTTATTCAGTGTGTATATATAAAAAATAAATGAGAGGGAGAGAGAAACAAGAGAGAGAAACTTACAAATATTGATATCTAGGTTGCACAAAGTAAAGCTGAAGTCACTAGAATTCAACCATCTTTGAGGACTTCCCATCACTTAATCGTAACTTTTCTGACTAATGAGTCCCTGGAAGAAGCACAATTTCTTTTCTCATTAAAAAAAAAAAAAAAAGAAAATCTAGATCACAGAATCATGA
This sequence comes from Silurus lanzhouensis, assembly GCA_039877035.1. Taxonomy (NCBI): domain Eukaryota; kingdom Metazoa; phylum Chordata; class Actinopteri; order Siluriformes; family Siluridae; genus Silurus; species Silurus lanzhouensis. Next base: position 5,405,457 of record JBCEWE010000214.1, on the reverse strand, counting down.
GATCAATAAAAACTATTTCCTCAGACATTTGATCTATAACCTCCAAACACATTCTGATGTCTAGGTCACCAAAAAGAAAGTGAGGGCAAATCTGGGCATTCTCTACATACTGACATCAACCATTTCACATAAATTAAGCAAAGTCCTCACTAAATTTGACTTTATTTTTACTCCCTTCAAATTTGCAAATGGTCCAGGAAAATATCTCGGCAAAAGTTAACGTCCACTGGTTTCTAGTCTTACGCTGTCACTAAGGAGTCACGTGTTTAAACAAGTTTTATTTTAATTTACATGAACATTAAACTCCTTAGGGCTGAATGCCCACTCCTGAAAAGACTGGCAACTCTTCATTTATGAACAATCCTTCTCGCTGAAATGTTTAATTGTTTGGAGATGGCCTTATAACCCCTCTTAGACTGATGAGCAGCAACAATTCCTTTTGACACCAAAACTGATGTTTTTTCTTCTTGGACTGATGTAGATACACGATGTAGCTTATTGGAGAGGATGTTGGACTTCTGATCACAAGGTCTTTCTTTCGAATCCCAGCACCACCAAAACGATTACTGCTGGGTACTTGAGTAAGGCCCTTAACCCTTATTTCGCTCTGGATAAATGTAAATGTAAGTTCTGCTTTTATGTTTGATCACACGTGTGTATTTATTTAAACACTGCTAGGAAGGATGTACTTATTTGGCAGTGCCCGCACCCAAATACACACATTTTACACTAATATATATAATCCTTTCAGATTTATATATACACCATTCTTTAAGACTCCTGGGTAGGCTACAGTAGTTCTATGTATGTAATGTATTTCTTGATATGGGGTCATTGAAATGCATCTCCATTGTAAAAATATATAATACAACAGTTTTCAGTATATCTTTCCCCAGAAAGTAAACCAATACTTCGAAGGTGTATTTTTACACACGACCCTATTCAGCACTCGGTGGCCCCGCTTTTGTGATTTGGGATCATCTATCGCTTCCTGCATGGGCTTTTGTTGCTCCTGGATGCTTCCAGTAATATCACTTACAGTTGCGGGGAAATCTATCAGGCCAGACATTTGATGAGCTGACTTGGAGCAAACGTGGCATCCTCTGGAATCCTCTGTTCTATTGCCACTGTTGGTTTATGGAGTTTGAGTAGCCATGAGCTTGATTATAGAAATACGTAATAAACTGAACTTTATCATTGAGTAGTTCAGACAAACGTTTGCACCCTTTAAACAACCCAAGCCCTGTGAAAATATCAGCGACATTCTTTTGCTTTTACTATCCTCTCAACAGATGCTAAATAACCTGCCACTGTTTGTTTGAACCCACTGCTAAAACTGAAGTGTTTGTTGATGCTGAGGTGTGCCCTGTTTAAACAATGTATAATAATTGTTTGAACAATGTATGAAGTTTAAATTAATTTAACCTTGGGTTTGACCTGTGGAGACCGGTCTAGAGTTATATCTAGAGTTAAGGTTAGTCATTGCACAAACATTACGTATAATTGGGTTGAAGCAGGGTTCCGATTCAACAATTTGGAAAGTCCTGAGGGGGAAAAAAGAAACCACTGGTGAACTAACAATAAATTGTGGTTTCAAACAGGGTGTCCTAGTTAAAAAAAAAAAGGTTGAGCAGTTGAGAAAGATTTGTATAAATTGCCCAACAATATTAGGATCAGGATCTGGGGACAATCCACTATTCAAATAAGACCACAAGATGCAAACCCTTTTATCAGAAGTAAAAAATAAAATGTGCTAAAAAACCACAGACATGAACACCAAAGTCCCTTAACCAAAAATAAGTTATGGAGTCCAAACTGTGGGGAAAGACAGGATCCAAAATCTACGAGCTCACAGGTCAAGCACGGTAGAGAGACAGACCGTCCCGGCTTGGGCTTGCATTATACATGGTAATGGAACCTGCAACGCCAGTATACAAAAAAAAGTGCCATCTGAAGGGAGGAACTGTACTATGCAGCAAAACCACAAAACACACTGCAAAACATTAGAAGCTGTGAAACATTTTACCTCCATCTCCTAAGGAATAGACTATAGAGAGATCCCAGTTATAAAATGTTAGCTGAAAAAAAACATAAATGCATTAGAAAAATAAATGCAGAGGTTGATATCCGTGGTCAAGTGTATTACAATGGGTGTTCAAGTTAAACCGGGGCTTTTCATTTTACAGGTATAGAAATAGATGCTAGCGTGGTGGTGCTACGCTCGGTAGTAAGTTTCTAGCGTATCCTGTTACTGGCGCACATGTCGCAGGCCAGTCCAGAGACCGTTAATCAAGACAGCAGTGTTGGAGCATGAATGGCGTGTGGTAATGAATTTTCTTGTGAACGAATGCATAAAACGTGTGGAAGACTTCGAACACAGTACGGTGATAAGAAGCTCATCCGAGGGTGGGACATTTGATTGGTGTAAACATTTCAAAGATGGCCGTCATGGCGGTTCCCTGATGACGAAGTAAAGCAGGGTGTCCAAGGATGGTTTAGATGTACAAACAAACCTTTGCATGCTGAATCTTTTTATGCATTTCCACTCCTTAAAAAATTTTCTTTTCTTTCCTTTTATTTTATAAACTATAAAAAAAAGTGTTTCTGTTGAAGTGGCCAGAAAGTGGATTACAAAAGAAGTGAGAAACTGATGGCCTCGTCACTCTGAAACTTTCTTTTTGTCTGGAAACTTGCATTAAAATGTTAATATATTCTCTTAATGCATTCCACATTCCTGAATACTAGTTTGGATTTACATTTTCCAACTTTATGACTTCAATAAACCTGATAACATCTCGGTGCATGAGAAGGGCTGTTCCACGAGTTGAGCGTACAAGTTGGTTTCAAGAAGTTACGTGACTAACGGTGCTATCCCGACCAGGTGCTTTACGAAGTCTACGATTTCATCATGGACAGCATGGTGGAACTAAGAGCAAACGTGAACCTGGGCAAATCTGCCACAGAGATTTTTGAAATGTCATATTTTTGACGTGCTGCCTAACCCTGGAATCGAGAGATTGGGAAGACCTTCAACGAGTTAAACCCCCAAAAATGTCAAAATGACTATTCAGCAACATGTGCATAATGATTGGCGGAAAACAATCCACAGGATCTCACTTCCCACCCTACTCGCCAGATTTATCTACTGTGTTTTGACACCGTTGTAGAGATCTGGCGCAAACTGCCAAAAAGACTTCTAGGACAACTATTTTGAAGGTAAATGTAGACAATTAAAGTACTTTCTTGTTAACAGAGCTGGTCCCAAAACTATTTGACACTGCCTCATATAAAAATGCAGGTGTTTCTGTAAAACAAGAGAGAACCATGCATTAGTCTGAGACACACTATTCCTCTAATTGCATTACACAGTTCTAAATACTATTTCGGATTTCCAAATTCCATCTTTCCTTTTATGACTACAATAAACCTGATAAGGGTATATCTCGGTGCACGGGCAGGACTGTTCCGGCAAGTCAAATGAGAGCGTTCTTCTTTTCATTCGATTCAAATTCCCATTTCTTTCCTGCCGATCAGCACGGTCCTTTCCAAAGAAGATGCAAAACACACCAACTTCAGAGACCTGTGCTGAATATGTCCACTTGATCCAATCATGACAGCAAGACAAATAGATATGCTTTAGGCAGAGCAAGAGAGAAAATAAGAGCTTTTATGGTTCAGGTTTATGGCCACAATTTCAGGAGGATATTATTAACATGAATGCATATGCAATGTTTATTGATTGTAATCAAGATCATGGCTATGGGATGTGGGAATGGTGCTGTATTGAAACACCTGCTTGTTGGAGCGTCTTCAGATTTCCTGATCGTAGATATTTGACGTTTTGTTTACAAAAAAAGAATATTTAATGCTTGATTTGAAGAGCAGGAGACAGAATATGCAGAGGAGCTGCAGGATATCCGTTAGTTTTATCCGAATAGAGGATGGAAGACTAGCAACAGGCCGGACGTCCAGTCTGACACAAAGAGCATCCCATTCCTACGTGAATTCATTCTTATAACGTGCTTTCATTTTCTTATATTAAACAAAAAAAGAAGCCAGCGCTTACCTTCGAGGCGATGTGTACAGCAATGATGTGCTCTGTGATTTGGGCGGAAACAGGAACTGGGGCACAGAACACACGGAGACAGGAAGAACGCGCCGCTACGTGATGAGCGGACGCCGCTGCGCTCGCCGTCAACGACACACCGGCCGCCACGCTCAACACTGCGCATGCGCGGGAACCAATCGACAATCATTTATATTCTCTTCATTGAATAGATCGAGGTCGTCGCCTGCACACCCCCCCCCCGTTCCCGCTGGCTTTACCCGATACGCGCCCACTGCTACATTCAATGGTGCGCATGCGCACACACTTGCTTACGCGTGACCCATGACGCTTACCCGAGGCACTGCGCATGCGTGGGATTATTATTGATTTATTTTATTTTTTTACGACGCTTGAGGACGTTTGTGGTATTTTGAGGTAGATTGCAGTACAGGTGTGTTCGCGTGATGAGAGATGATCAAAAGATTATAATAAATTGTTTTACAAATATGCTGTGTGCACGCGCAGGTGAAGGAGGATGGATGGATATAGATGGACACAATTTGACAGATAAATAAATAGACAGATTGGCATAGATAGCTAGATTGAAAGACAGACACAGACAGACAGATTAATAATTTAGCAGATAAATAGACAAAATGACACGGATAGATAGCATGATAGATAAATAAATAGATTGACAGAAAGAAAGAAAGAAAGATAGAACTTACATAGCATAGTACAAGTACAAAGCATCTACCAGAAGTGCAAATAGCAGCATTGTGCAAACTGACAAGTGCAGATAAATATGTAAATATATTTAAAACAATTAAATTATTGTGATTTGTGGTAAGAGTAGGGAGCAGGTGAAGAAGAGCCTGGAGAGCTGGAGGTACATGCTGGAGGGAAGGGGAATGAAATTCAGTAGGAGTAAGACAGAGTACATGTGTGTGAATGAGAGGGAGGGCAGTGGAGTGGTGCGGTTGAAGGGAGAAGAGGTGGAGAAGGTGGAGGAGTTTAGGTACCTGGGGTCAACAGTGCAAAGTGATGGAGAGTGTGTTAGAGAAGTGAAGAAAAGAGTGCAGGCAGGGTGGAGTGGGTGGAGAAGAGTGATAGCAGGAGTGATTTATGATAGAAGAGTGTCTGCGAGAGTGAAAGGGAAAGTGTATAGGACTGTGGTGAGACCTGAGATGTTGTATGGATTAGAGACAGAGGCATTGAGTAAAAGACAGGAGGTGGAGCTGGAGGTAGCAGAGCTGAAGATGTTGAGGTTTTTTTTTGGGAGTGATGACGATGGACAGGATTAGAAACGAGTTTATTAGAGGGACAGCGCATGTAGGACGTTTTGGAGACAAGGTGAGGGAGGTGAGATTGAGATGGTTTGGACATGTGCAGAGGAGGGACATGGGAAATATCAGTAGGAGAATTCTGAGGATGGAGCCACCCGGAAGGAGGAAAACAGGAAGACCAAGGAGGAGGTTTATGGATGTTGTGAGGGAAGACATGCAGGTAGTTGGGTTGAACGAGGCAGATGTAGAGGACAGGGGGGTATGGAGACGGATGATCCGCTGTGGCGCCCCTAATTGGAGAAGCCGAAAGAAGAAGATTTAAAACAAATAAATATGAACGCTCTAGGCACTGAAACGTACAAAGGCTGCTGAGAAAATACACTAAGAATAAATATATATAAGATCTATAGGAGAAAATGAGAATTCAGTATATGTGCAAGATGTGTGTAAGCCACCATATGTGAAGATAAATATGATATAATCGACAATATTTATATAATGCAAAAGTTATACATGGTGTATATACAGATGGTATACAGATATATGGAAGATAATCTAGGATATGCTGTAAATGTTCTATTATATACAGAATGTACAGGTTGGAGCTAATGATTACTGGCAGTAATTAGGAGTAGAGCTTCTTATTCATTTTTTATTGAAACTGGTGTAAATCTATCAATTTTGTGCACTAGTTTGTTATGATGACCTACGTTTACTGAGTTAATAAATAAATTAAATTAAAGAATAAATAGATACAGAAATAAATACATGAATAAATGCAGAAATGAATCAATAAAAAATATGCACATTTTGGTCAATAATAATCCATAATTAAATGTTTGCCTTAATTTATTTTTACATTTAATTTATTTTGGCTATTTCTACAGTATATTTCTTCACTTGATTATTTCTATGTCTATATGGTAATTAGGTGGGCGGTCCCAACCCCACCATAAAGCAGCATTGGTCAGATTAACGATCTTGTCAGAAGCAACTGCCTTCTATTATAATGTGGATGTGGAATTAAGTGCAAATGCATTGTCTATATAATAATAAATATTGAATGTTTAATTGTTAAAACATTTATAACGTTTTTGTGCACATTTGCAGGTGTTTTATTGTTATTTAAATTTAGAAATGACTTTATTTCTGATTTAATTATGCCCTTTAATTGACCGAAACTTGTGTATGTATGTATGTACTTTTATTTGTCATTTTTCATCCTTCACAATTCACATGTATGATTCAAATATGAGTGTTAGTTTCACCAGAAAATGATCAAACACATTTATTTACATGTACACAATGCTTTAACAAACGAAAAATAAATAGAGTATTATAATTAGGGTTGACTAATTATAGACTGGAAAGACTGGAAACTTACCATGGGAATTAATGGGAATAAACCGGGAATTTTCAGAACTGCAGGTTTGTCGATCACAGGGAATTTGAACGTAGGAGAAAAGAAAATCTTGCAGGACAATCCTGGTTAAAACAACCTTAATAAATGCAATTTGAGTTAAATTTCTATCCTGCACATTCAACATCACATGCACACACCACACACTTACTGCAGGGCTACTGAGGCCACGCCCCCTACATGCACTGCGCATTACCCCATTACATAACGCACGTAATTTCTTCAATCATGCACACAAAATAATGTCAGAAATTGTCCATCTTGGCGAGTATTTACGTACATTACATAAATATGACATACATTTATGTTTAAAACTTCCTTTTGCTGTGTCTAAGCTGTTGTGCAACAAAATTATACTAACAATTTTACCAAACTCAAACATTGTTTTTTTAAAATCTGTATTAGTTCGCATGCATGTCAGCTTATGAAGAAACAAAATGTTTATATTTGTATATGATACAGTTGATACAGTCCCATACATTCCTGGTAAGTTTCAACTTGGAATATTTCCCAAAATTCGACAGATGAAGTTCCCACGGAAATTTACCGGATATTTTCCGCCCCTTTGCAGCCCTAATTATAATTATATTAAACTTTAGTAGAGGTAGTCGCTGCACATCAACTCGATGAAAATTAATACCAAAAATACATTTAAACTCCCAGTCAAGATTGATTTGCCCCGAACTCACTCACACCTTCATGGAGTGTATTTCTGTTTATAAGTAATAAATATAAGTGGAATGACCTACGAGTTTGTTCGTAAAAGGCGAATGACCAGCTCATACATGGCAAAGACGGCCATGTTGACCGGAAAGGCGCGTACGCAATTCAGCGTGAGGCCTTTAAAAAGAACGCCGGGTCCTTCGGTTCGGATGCTCTTTGTTATGCAGTGGAGAAATCCTCGGTAGTGCTTCTTGCCCATGCCATCGGTCTGTAAGCGAGCCTTTATCACGTCCATGGGGGTCCCGACACTCCAGGCACACATTCCTGCGATTCCTCCAGCAAGCATCACCACTTTCCACTCTGGTAAAATGCATATAGGGCTTAATGAAATTATAGTAGAAAGTAAATACGGTACGACAATTGTCCTTATTCACATACAATCATTTGGAAAATGAAATTAGACACTCTTTGTACTCTGGGGTAATATGAGCTCAATGGTTAAGGCTGTGGGTTACTGATCAGATGGTCTTTAGATTTTTATTTATTTTTTTATTTTTTTTATGAAGATTGCATGGTCTGACTGTAAAGTGAATTTGCTGGCAACTGGGCAGAATGAATTATTTTTCTCTGGGTCTTTCCGCCTTGCTGTTGTATAAACACAAAGGTGAATACTCCGGACCATGTAAAAAAATAAGTGTAATATACACTATATTGCCAAAAGTATTGGGTCACCTGGTCATAAGTATGTGATTTTTAAAGCATTGCATTCCACATTTAGTCCCAATTTGCTCTTATATTTCCCTCCACTCTACTGGGAAGTTGTTCCACTATATTTTGGAGTGTGCTTATGGATATTTGTGTTCATCAGCCACAAGGGTATTATGAAAGGTAGGTACTGATGGAGGTGAGGAGACCTGGGGTGAGCCGTTCCAAATCATCCCAATGGTGTTCAGTAAAGATGAGATCAGAGCTCTACAGCAGGCCACTCAAGATCTTCCTCTCCAAAGCATGTAAACCAGATCTTCAAGGAGCTCACTTCGTGCACAGGGGCATTGCCATGCTGGAACAGGTTTTGGGTTTCCAAGTTCAAGTGAATGCAAAATCTTATCATAGCACATCAAAAGACGTTCTGGTCTGTGGTAATAGTTTGGAAAAGAACCACATATAGCAGGAAAGGTCTGGTGTCCCATGTATTTTTTCATGACTGTATGTGAGCCCTTTCCAGACAACTTTCCATTGCTGGAACTCAAGGTATGATGATGCACCTGTGCACAAAGTGAGATCTATTAAGACATGGTGTGGAAAGGTTGAAGTGGATGAGCTTGAATGTCCTGCACAGAGGTCTGCCTTCCCCAAACTCAGTGAACACTATTAAGATAAGTTGGAACACGGACTGAACCCAAGACCAGCTCACCAACCACCAGAGTCTTATCTCACTTTGTAGCTGAATGATCACTAAATGGAGTTTAAAGTCATCGCAAAACATAAAACGGGACTAAATCCACAAACTTTAGCCGTATTAATAATACTTTAGCAAACCTCTTGTTACATAGCCATGCTTTCCTGAGGGAAAACTCTATGCATTGGTGTAGCAAAACCTTTGGTTTTGATTCATTTCAATTTGGTGGATTTCTTTTACCTGGCTGAGCGTTCTTTTCAAGAGACAGCCAATCACAGACAGTGTTATAGACCAGGAAGTAGGTGGCGAAAGACGGACCATCTCTTAGCGCTAAGGCTCCTGCTCCCTTGTAAAGGCCCAGCATTCCTTCCTCACGTGCAATAGTAAAAAGACAGTGTACAGGCCCGTGATATTTAGGCCTGGATTTGAGATCAGATCCTTGATAAAGTTGGGTCTGACACTGAAGTCGCACTTTCACAATGTCTGCTGGAGACATTACGGAAACCTGAAATCATATGTAAAAAAAAAAAAAAAAAAACTACAAATTAATACTTATAACTAGTAATATGATTCTCTTGTAAAAACAATTCCTGGAAGGTTTCCAAACTTTCTGCTATAATTTTAAAAGAATTTACGTTAAATACTTTTGAATACGTGTGAAACAAGTATGTTTTATGTCGTTAACAATAATTGTAAAGATCTATTCATATATTTCTATTAAATTCGATTAATATACCATAGATAAAACTAAAATATAATTATATACATGTTTACTTCAAAACAAATAGCTTTTCTTTTTTTATATTCAATAAAAGCAAAATTCATGGAAACAGACTTCCAAATGTCCCTCCATTGGATGGTGATGGATGTGTACACACAGATGGAAGTGTAAATATGGGCTGGAGATCATGTGACAGGTGCTAAAAAAGGTAAAAAAAAAAAAAATAATAATAATAATAATAATAATTCACCTTGAAAATTAAAGACGTTATGTCATGCATATATGAAAAAAATAATAGACTTGTGAGAGACACAATTCTTATATAAACAATTCTTATATATTGTGGAAAATCCATTTTTGTGGCCACTTACATCATTAAATCTATAAAGCATAATTAAAATGACCTTATTCTCACTTCTTTTTTTTCCACTTTCCTGAAGTTAATATTACAATAAAAATCAGCTTTTCCTCTGATGACGTATTAACCATTAAAACGCACTGACACTGAGGACTTCTTCCATCTAATTACACTAAATATCTCATTACAGAAAGCATATCAACCATTATATGTTTTACTCTCCATGAGTGAGCTTTTACTATAGAATCGATGTTGTACCTGAAAGAGCACACAAATGTAAAAACCTGGCAGAAACCAAAAAATTATTCAAAACCTTAAGACCAATCAGATATATATAAAATCTTTCATATCTACCATATTTGGGTACCTGAGCAACCCCCCCAGCAAAGCCTGCTAGAAAGATGTCCTGTTTGGCACGTGGGGCATCTGCAGTTTTGCCCCGCAGTTGGTGCAAGACCTGAAGCACATTCCTGTATGTGCCAAACACCACAGAAGAGCTGATCGAGACTGTAGTGATGGGCATTGACATGCCTTTATAGAAGCCATAAACCTGTGAATAAACAGTAGCATATAAATTGATTTACATCAAAACAAAAATAAATACACCTCATACTTACCCCTTCGTTCCTGCAGGTGGTGTGGATGCACTGCCAAATCCCAACCAACTTCCTCTGTGTCTGTATCCTCACCTGAACACAATACAGTCTAATACAATACAGTACAATACCAAGTACGATACAATACAGTTTCGGTTACAGTTTCTATCTAATCAGATTTCACAGTGAAAACTGCAGGTGTCCTATAGCTTACAAACCATTTTGCTCAAACCAGATTTTTGACTTGCTGAATCCGAGGCCCTCTAGCAGGCATACAGTCGCATCAGCATTTTCACATAATCTGATCGAATGATCAGAGAGCACACTAGTCAGAGCTTGCAAACTGCATCTGCAGCAAACGGCACAAGCTCAAACATATATGTGTGAATTTAATAGCTGTTTTTTTATTTCATCCTACCGACTGAGAGGAAAAGAAAGTGATTTACTTGCAAAGACATTTACCAGACAGGCTTTTCGGGAAAAGCTGGACATCATTAGAAAAGTTCAGCTGAACATTTATACTTTAGCGTTTTCCTCCTTGTAGGATTCGCACAAAACCACGCAATTTTACTGGAATTCAAACTAATTTCTCACTGTATGAGAAACCTGTCTGTGCATAATGTAGAATTTATACATTAATATTATATATAAAAATTATATATATATATATATATATATATATATATATATATATATATATATATATATATATATAATTTTTATATATAATATTAATGTGTAAATTCTAGAATGTGTAAATGTAGAATTTACACATTAATATTATATATAAAAATTATATATATATATATATATATATATATATATATATATATATATATATATATAATTTTTATATATAATATTAATGTGTAAATTCTACGTTATCATTCTGACCATTTTTATTCAAAATAGAAATAAATAAATATAAAACAGGGGAAATTAAAACCTTCAACGCAACACACATTTATTCACGCTTTCCTATCTTTACTTAGATATATATTATATATAAAAAACCCCAACAACATTTTTTTTTATCACTAATCATATGTTTTACTCATGTGCCAAATCTCAAATCAAGTAAAAAAAAATAAATTATATATATATATATATATATATATATATATATATATATATATATATATATATATATATAGCTGAATATTACCTTCACAGTGTCCAGAGGATATCCCACTGCCACTCCACATGCCCCTAAACGCCAAAAAGCAATAAAAAAACTTAAAACAAACAAACATGACAGATACCTCTGACATGACACAAACCTTACACTTTTGGATTATATTTTTATAAAATATTTGCAGTATTGTCATTCATTTAAATACAGACAGATGACTTTTAACATCTTGCCCTTTCTTCCCATATAACCTCTACAGCGTTAGGCTAGCTTAGCTCCTGGACCCTGCACACCACAGTCCAGTAAGAGACAGGCTAATCATCACACCGTCACCTCTAAACTCTAAACATTTCTATTCATTCCCGACAAGACGACGTATAAAACAGGCCATATATAAAGACAATATAAAGCATGCAGTATATAATAGCGATAAAAAAAATTAATAAACCTCCAACGGAGCCGGCAATGAAGTCTGCTACATGCATGTCTGCTCTCCATAGACACACACATATATATAGCACTAATGCTATAGCTAGCTGGCTAACTAGCAATTCCCTTGAATGGGACATACTGTAGTGTGGAGGTTATTCCTGCCTGGACCTGACATTAGTTATGATTCAATAATTAGGAGAATTAAGATGAATAAAAAAAAATATATTTATAGTATTTAATCTGCGAGGTAAAATGGGAAAAAGGGGAATATTTCCCCAGGTTTGATCCCTAATAAAGAGGGAAATGTATTTTAACACTAGGATTTTAAACTTCTCAAACAACAGATGGTCACTGAGCTTCATAGTAATTACTATTATTATAATAATAATAATAATAATAATAATAATAATAATAATAATAATATTTATTAACATAATATAAAGTAATAATAATACTTAATGTAGATGGTTATACTTAGAAGAAATAGTGTCTCCAGGTGTGTATATATATATATATATATATATATATATATATATATATATATATATATATATATATATATATATAAAAATTTAATTATTATTTCTTTATTTTTATTTTTTTTTAAATAATAATAAATTTTTATACTTTTTTTATTGATTAGATTTTTATATTCTATTTTAATTTGCATGCATTTACATGCTGGTACAAGTTGTAAAAAAAAGCAAAAAAAGAATTTGATATATAATAAATATAATATAATATGATATAATATAGCATAGCCTGTTGATCTATTGGCTGGTCAGGTTGAAGCGCGTGGGCAGGTGCCAAACAAACACGCATTTCGTCTTTGCACGCACGCGCGCGCGCGCGCACGCACGCACGCACGCACACACACACACACACACACACACACACTGGGGTGCGTCTCAAATCGACTACTTGGCTTGCATGCAGTGCAATTGGGATTTAGTCATTTTGTAGGATATTAAAATAAATCATAGCAGCCCTAGAGGAAGATGCCACCACCACCATGTTTCACCATGTTTTTGCAGTCTGTTTTGGAACCTGCTCCCAGACGATACACGGCAGATGTGAAGATCATAGAGAAGCAGCAGATCTTTAATTTGGGGTTGATCAAAAAGCGATTTAAAACACAGCCCCTCAGGAGTGGAAATTACACGCGTCACGACACGCTCTTTTTTTTGCCCCTACCGGTTTGAGACACGCTCTCGGGAGCGCGCACCAGTGGGCAGCAGGGGTGTTGTCCGCGTACGCGCGCCTCTATTGGACCAGGCGCTTCCTTAAATATGGACTCTGCGTCTGTCTCTGAGCTTCATTCAGAAAGTACTGGAATAGACTCTTCTGCTACTTGAGCCAGGCATGAAACGCAAATTGGAGCTGATTGTGCATTTAAACACCGTAAACAGACTCAACACACACACATACACACGTTTCAACTGAAAGTTTCCGTAAGCTGGCTAAATAGCTAGCCAAGCCATCACACAGACACACACACACACGTTTTATTTGCGTCATAATCATTTTCTTGCGTGAAAATAAGGAATGGCATTGGACTTTGCAGCAGGATGTATTGGAGGTAAGTGTGAACAGTGTGCACACGAGGGGAATCTCAAACTCTCCAACCAGGTGTTCAGCATCTGGTGCGGGAGATCTGGCCTTCTATAAACTGTAATAATATGCATATACACACTGTTACTGTTTCAATAATGCTGTTTTAGTTATGTGTACATTTTTACTGATGAAAGTGCAGAAATTGGGGGACTGTTTAGCTAAAAATAAATAAATAAATAAATAAATAAATAAATAAAAGGGACTCATAGAGACTTAATACAGCTTGTTTTTTTTTCTTTCTTGCTCCCTTTTTTCAGGGCTGGCATGCAAACCATGTAAAACCTCCAAGCTTGTCACAAAATAATAAATCACTTCTTTTTTTCTCTCTGAACAAGCTATTTTTACAAGTATGACTGCACTTGAGGAGAATGTTCACTAGTTGAATTGCATGACTAGCAGATTTTCTACACAAGTACACTTCAGGCTTATTGTAGGTCACTGATACAAAAGGAAAGGAATGACTAGGGTCAAATATTTTTCTCAAAATGAACCAGAATAGCTATTTACACATCTAGGTTTTCTCTCTCTCTCTCTCTCTCTCTCTCTCTCTCTCTCTCTCTCTCTGCTGATGTGTAACCAGCCAATCAAAATGGTTTGTTTTTTATCTGCCTACTCCACAGATCATACCATACTCTATGTACTACACACTCTACGTCTCTCTACCACCCAAGGACACCAAAGTCCTGATGAGCACACACTTCAGCCTTTTGGATTTTCCAGTCAAGCAACAAATAGTGCTTTTTTTTGTTTACTGACTTTGATACACTAAAGAAGAGCGTGGGTCGTCGTACATGGATATCGTAAAGATTACACTTATTAAACAAATATTGTACAATAGCAGTGTAACGGTACACAAAATACATGGTACGGTATGTACCTTGGTTTTTAAGTCACATTCAATTACGGGAAAATTTAGAGAGATGAAGTGCAAAACAAAATTGCATGTCCTTTTTTTTTTTTTTTACATTTTTTTATTATGAACATTTGTGAGCATTAACAGGTGACATTATTTAAAAACAATTGGAAACTAAATGCCTGCTTGGTTGAAATAAACGATATTTTAAAATGTAATTGAGTAAAAGAAATGAATGCAATACACCTTTTTATTATATTGATTTAACTATCAAGTAGAGTAATCGATTAAATTAGCACAAATTAAATAAAAAAAAACAACGAAAGGAAATACATGGAAAAATTCATTGAAATTGTTAAAATTTTTTAGACCACATTTTCGCCATGTGTGTTTGTTACTTTTTTTTTTACGTTTAATATTTCTTTTTGTTCATAAATGAATTCCATTCTTCATTCATTCATTTATTCATTCATTCACTCCCTCGATATACGGAATTTTCAGGAATTTCTCCTTTTAGGTTTTCGATACGAATCAGTTCACCGCTGCGCCTCTACTGCACATGCATGGTGTAGACTTCAGAACGGATGTATATACCGAAATAGTTTTAACACACATTCACATATTACGTTGCCTATCAGGCGTCACCCTAAGGAACAGTTCGATTTTCAATGTTGTTTCGCTGCTGTTCGTGTTCTCGCTCGGGAAGATCAGTGTTTGTCCATCGTAGTTGTATATCAAGAAAGAAAAAAGAAACAACTAATATCAGGTTCTGGAGTGGTAGAGAGAGATCACGGGTTTAAATCCCAAAAATAAAACAACCACATGTGTCTAGTAGCCGAGGGAATGTAAAACTGGTGCCAGGCTTGAGGGACAGAAGTTGAGTATCTCTCAACTTCGGAATGTGGACGAGGGCAAAAATGTTGTTCCTTGGTAGGTGCATGAGCATCAAATTCATAAAATGCATATAAATGGCTTAATGTGTGGCTATAGATGGCATGGAGGATGTTTATCAGACCTCCCTGGCTGGTATGCGCTGTATGATAGAGAGTTGGTTTGGGTGGGAATTATCAGGTGGCAAGTGGGAAGAAGGGATAGGAGTAAAATGGGAAGCATCATCAAATGGAACAGGATAAAATATAAAGCGAAAACCCACACAATGTGTCTGTTTGCTCACTGTAGAAGTCTTTGTTTGTTCCAGGTGCTGCTGGTGTGTTGGTCGGACATCCGTTTGATACCGTTAAGGTGGGTTTAACTTTCTTTTTTTTCAGTTTGCACACTTTATATTGTTAATATAACAATATTGATATTATTGATCACAGCGGAGTGAACAAATCGACTGTATTATTTGAAAACAGGATATGTTCGGGACTGTGTATTGAAACTAGGACAACATTTTTCCTTAGGGAGTTCTTTAAAAAAAAAATAATAATAAAAAAGGTTTCGATTGTGGGTTAGCATGTCCCATGCAAGCATGCACTTGTGAAATGCACCCGTGAAGCTGAGCTCTTTTCGTGTTACTGTTCCAGCCACAGAGTAGATTTCATGTTCCAAATGCTCTCGAAGCACAACCTTTTTTTCACACAAAGAAATGGACATTTTGCAGGGACCATGTCAATCGAACGCTAAATTTTTTAATTATATATACACACAAGGTATTATCAAAAAGTTTCGAGTCTTGTTCTGTTTACAAGACTACACACTAATCATCTTCAAAATAGTCCTCTTGCACAGCAATACAGTGTTCCTATGTTTCTGCCACTTCTGGAATGTGACCTGGACGTCTTCTTTTTGAAGCGTATGCTTCTGCTATTGGATGTCCGCAGTGGTGTCAAAACGGCGACTTTTGAGCTGGATCTCAAGAGGGGCGAAGTCTGAAGGAGCCAAATCTGGCGAGTAGGGTGGTTGCGGAAGTTAGCAAGAAAATCACATGAGAGGAGAGCTCGGCAACGGGGTATGCATCTGTTCCGGATAGCAGACGTGGTAACGCACGTTGTCAGAATAGTTGCACGGCTTCCGATTAACACAGGACATTGTCTTTTGGCGCACTGACTAACGAAGGTCGGTGCTTCCTGTGACTGTGCACACAGACTTGTGCTGCCATCTGTTGGTGTGTTACAAAACTAGTTTCGAAACCTTTTGATACCACCTTGTGTATATATGTATGTATGTATATAATTAATACAATGAATTTCACATTTAGTGCATTTCTGTATGAAAAAGGGCAGGATATTAAGAAATTCTTCTTCTTATAGATATACTTCTGTCCTCTTATCTGTTTTGTGATCCAGTCCTATATGCTCGGAAGATAATTTTATAATAATATAACAAATATTGAAAGATAAAGGTCTTAAGTCAGGATATTTTATAGATAAATCTATTGACATTCATTTGTTGTAGATTTAAAACCACCGCCACAAAGAGTGGGTTCAGAGGTTTGAGATACGATGTGTTTCATAGCCGCTGTCCTGCCCTTTTTTTTTTTTTTTGTTCTCCTGTGTTCATTGTGAACCCTGCTACAGGGGCTGTCTTTCATGCCATAAGTGTCACTTTGTTGTAGATGAGGGTGAGGGATTTACAACCCCTGCACGGATGGGTAACCTAGTAAGTACAGTCAAGGTGAATTTCTTCCTTTCCATTCGAACATGGCGCGCTCTTTCGGTTTTCCCATTGATTTCATTCTTATTTACAGCATCCCTCAGCTACGCCATAGCACCCCAATCCTTATTTCTTTAAGTTGTAGCCTCTACAGTTCAGACTGTTAAATTTCATGCTGTGTTTAATTGTTGCGTTTGTCTTTGAGTCAAAGATTCAGTTAAATGTCGCGCATTCGCCGCACGCTTTTGTACACTTCAGCAGTGTGTTGTGCATATGTGTGTGTGCATATGTGTGTGTGTGTGTGTGTGTGTGTGTGTGTGTGTGTGTGTGTGTGTGTGTGTGTGTGTTACGAACCTGACATTTGCTGGTTATAACTGTGCAAATCTGACTTTCAGGTGAGACTTCAGGTTCAAAGTGTGGACAAGCCCCTTTATCGTGGAACATACCACTGCTTCCAGTCTATAATTCATCAAGAATCTGTGAGTACGACTCTTATTTATTGCTCATAAAGAATTTCCTGATGTAAACCTGCTGGAAACAAAAGATCCAAATTCAGCATTCGTTCTGCTTTCCATAATGGCTCTAATCATTAGCGCCATGAATGCAAGAAAAAATCTCATATTTGCTCTAGCAGTGAGGTTGTCACGGATAGACCAGGATTTAGGAACCGGGAGTAAAACAAGGTTGTCGTTTATTGCTCTTGAATAAACAAACACAAAATAGTCAGACACGAAACTGCAGGAAATGACAAACATAACTGAATCAAGCTTCACCCGAAGTGTAGCGTGGAGCATGGGAAACACAGGCGGTAGTCCGGATGATCTATAGCCGTACACGGTCAATCGGACCGTGAGTAAAGGGGAAGAGGGGCCTTATAAAGGGGACGGGTAAGTGGAGGACAGGTGTACGTGATTAGTCGGAGGGAGAGGCTGAGCGGGAGTGTGAGCGTTGGAGTGAGGCGTGACTAGCGGCTCTCTGACAGAGGTAAAGATTGGGCACTGGATATTTGCACAGGGTTGATATTTTAGTACCCAGGGTAAGCAAGGGCAACATGTACAGGGAGCTAAATTAAGCTCCAATGTCATTCTATCTTGTTCACTCTCGAGGATAAACACGCTCAGCTGATCCTGAAGGGTTTCCAGAGGAATGCATTGATGAAGGAATCAAATGCAGATAATAAGTTTCGTAGTGTCTTAGTGGTTGTCAGATTGGCATTAGTTGAAAAATGAGAAAGAGCCATGTGGGGAACAGGGGCTGACTAGTGGCCATTAGGGGTATGACGGTACACTTATTCGCACCAAACCATTACAGTACAGGACTTTCGGTTCTTGTTTAACATCCGGAACATAGTAAAAATCCGAATTCCTTCATAAACGTATTGAGTGGTGGCCCGCAAGTTCGTTTAGTCTCTGCCTCACACTTTGAGCGCAGTCTCACTGTAGCTACTGGATTCGTACCGGAAAAACTATTTGTACTGCGAATCTCAAATTTTGTTTTGTGCATGTGCGAAACCGCTGCCACTTTCTGTCATTTTAACCATCTTTACGACAGTCTAGCGTGTATTCTTTTGTGTTTTATGTACAACTTCAAGAATTTCTCCCAATCTCTCCTGACAATTCCGCATAATTGAGAGAGTGAATTAATAAATGAATGATGGAAGGAATGAATTCATTAATTAATAAATAAATTGAATGTGTGTTTCTTAAATTCAGACATTTGTTATAGTATGCTAAATTCATTAATTAACTTACACTTAAGTTGAGCATATCTTTAGAAAATTAAATATTGAAGGTAAAAAACACATGTATACACATTCTACATATATACACGTTCTAACAAATGTAAACAATTTAATAAAATGTTTCCATTTATTAAATTCGATCAAAATAATAAAAAAGTGTATTTATTTGATCTACTCTATTTTATTTTGATATATTGTATTTTTTACTTAAACCAAGCAGCCATTTTTATTTCAAATTGTTTAAAAAAAATGTCAACTGTTGATGTTCACAAATGTTAATATTAATAAACCACATTAATAAAAAATGCCCCCAACTGTACCGTAATTTAACCGAACCGTGAATTTTGTGTACCGTTACACTACTAGCTGCCATGTTGGATTTTTTCACTAGGGTTTAAGTACAGTACGTGTTATCAGTTTGTGGATGCCCTTATCTCACAACGAATCTCTCTTATTACAGTTATTTGGGCTCTACAAAGGCATTGGCTCCCCAATGATGGGCCTGACGTTCATCAACGCCATCGTGTTTGGCGTGCAGGGCAACGCGATGCGCATGCTGGGCAAAGACACCCCTCTGAACCAGTTTCTGGCTGGCGCTGCAGCCGGGGCTATCCAGTGCGTCATCTGTTGTCCCATGGAGCTCGCCAAGACTCGCATGCAGATGCAGGGCACCGGAGAGAAGAAGTCTTTAAGGAAGGTATACAAGAACTCCTTGGACTGCTTAGTTCGCATTTACAAAAAAGAGGGCCTCAGGGGCATCAACCGTGGCATGCTGACCACCGTTATCCGCGAGACTCCAGGATTCGGCGTGTATTTCCTGTCCTACGACGTCCTGACACGTTCCTTGGGGTGTGAAGCCGACGACCTTTACATCATTCCGAAGTTGCTCTTCGCAGGCGGCATGTCGGGGATCGCGTCCTGGCTATCGACGTATCCGGTGGACGTCATCAAGTCCCGCCTCCAGGCAGACGGCTGGGGCGGAGTTTACAAATACAACGGGATCATGGACTGTGTCCATCAGAGCTGGCAGAGGGAGGGCTGGAGGGTTTTTACTCGTGGTCTCACCTCTACTCTTCTCAGGGCTTTCCCTGTCAACGCCACTACGTTCGCCACGGTGACTCTGTTCCTCATGTACATGCGAAACGACGGCGGTGTCAAAGACTGCGAGCCTGAGCCTGTACAGCAAACGCAGCTCCAAACCACAAGCCTCTGAACTCATACTTCACTCAGAAGATTAATAAAACAGGTTCTATGGGCCGGTATAGTAAGTATCTGCTGTTTGTGGGAATTCTAATTCCCTTATTACCAATTCTACTAGAAACAGCATCAGCAAAAATTGTCCCAGCTTTAAAGTTTCATGTATTGTGAAGGGGGGGAGAGATTTGAGTGGGAATTTTCCGAAAACAATCCAAAACATGTTTTCACTGCGTTTTTCTCTACAGTGAGGCAGGGTTAATGCTGCTACGATCCATTTCTTATTTTTGTACTGAATGTTCTCAGGATGAATGTTAGAGTCCAGGAATTTGGACTGAATCATGCTGGTAAGAGGGAAATGTTTTGTGAACAAGCTAAATCATTAATGCTAAGCAGTATTAATTGACTGAAGGTCAATGGGAGGGAAGTCCAGTTTAAAGAAAGACGGGTCCAAAACTAAGATTACTCAGTCTTTCAGCACAATTGACAAACAAAAAAAGATCTCGCAAGCGTTTGCTGAAGTGGTTATTCATATACTACACGGCCAATAGCATGTAAACACTGGATACCTACAGTACATGTCCTTATTGAACATCTCATTCTAATATGGTCTTCTCTATAGCATCTATAACTGACTCTTCTGCAAAGGCTTTCTAGTAGATCTAGGGTTGTGGATTTGGAGTTTAGTGATCCTTCAGCCAAAAGAGCATTAGTGAGACTCGTGAAAGACGGATGGTGTGGAGGTTTGAGTGCACTCAGTGTTCCAGTTAATCATAATCAGCGTGTCTCAAGTTCTTTCTCACGAATGTTGGCAAACATACATCCTGCAGTTATTTTTCTAGCAGACCCATGCACCCAAAATGAGATTTAATGTAACTGTGTGGTTTTCGAACTAAGCTTACAAATGAATGAGAGACGAGACGAGGAATGGAATTATGAAAAACGTTAGCCTGGAGGTGGAGAGCACGATCATATTCTGCACCATTTCCTAACAGCAGATTACAGCAATGGCATTTTTTCTATCTGCGGTCAATGACACTGCTCTTCAGGACACATGGAGATGGTGGCCACATGCAATTGGATTAGGACTTGTTACTGCCAGGGGTTTATCTCGTTTTGTGCACTAGAGCAGGGGTCCTCAACCACCAGGGAGGTAGTAGCTCCGTGTTTAAGGCACCAGATGGTCATGAGTTCAAATGCCAGCACCACTAAGCTGCCACTGCCTTGAGCAAGGTCTTTAACTCTCACCTTCTCACTTGCACGTTACTCTGGATAAGCACCTATGCCAAATGCCATGAATGTAAACCACCAGGCCATGGAATCATTCAGTTACCGAGCCGCACAAAAAAAAGATAAAAACATTTAATTGACTATTTGCATATCCTGATAGATGATTCCACTTGTGCTAATTCCCGTCCTTTTTTATTAAAAAGTTTTTTTAATGCATTGATAAATTATGCTGCCATTGATTCTGTATTATGGTGCGTTCAATTACATTTACACCTATAAAGATACATGTAATAATTAAATCATATGTATCGTAGTAATATGATATGCACGTTATTATTTGTAGTTTTGAGCGTGAGCTCCCCACCCACCTGAGTCCATGGAAAAAATCTTCCGTTAAACTGGTCTGTGATTTAACAAAAGGTAGGAGACTGAGCACTAGAGTACCGACCACATACCCAGGTGTTCACATGCTTTTGCCCATGTAGTGCATCTCGACTGGAGTAAAATTGTCTCTGTAGAAAACGGTGCTGCTGAGCTTCTAAACAAATATAAATTTTTTGTACTTTTGTTTTAAACATTGCTTTCTACTATTTCTGCTTTCTACTACTATTGCTTTCATTGGCTAAAAATGCCACGTTAAAAAAAACGTAAAAAATCTAAAATTACGAAATCAAAGTCATAGCATTACGAGAACAAAGTCGAATCCGGTTGAAGTACCGGTAAACAGGGTCAATTTCTTCGATCATCATTCTAATACTCTCCAGTAATAGTTTCCAACATAATCGCTGCAGTGTCCGTTTACTAATTATAATTTCGTGCTGATGCGCCAAAATAATTTTCTTACTGCTAAATTACAAGTAGGATGTAACCAAATGAGCGAAACGTTTCTGTGTTATTTTTCTCAAAACATTACCACTTTAATCTCATAATGCTGTGACTTTATTTTCGAAGTCTAACATTTTTTTTTTTTAACGTGGCACTTAAAAACGGTCGTAGTTTTCAGAAATGCATAGCTCTGTTTTTTTTTCTCCTCTCCACTGCAACCAGCATTCCACAGAAAGAACGGATTCTGATCTGACCGTAAGCCTTGATGTCTTTAACCTCTCCACCTTCAGCTTACACCTTAAACTGGTTCACATCTGGTTGGCTGAAACGTCTAAATCAAAACATTTAAATTCAGAGCAATGCAAACGTCATACGGTATAAATAATCATACGGTGATTCTCGACTTTTTGTGTTCAAGTTGTATAATAACGATGTACATCTGTAGAACAAACCAATCAGCTGGATCAATGGATGAAAAAAAACATCCCAGCTTTCCATAGCTTTCAGTGTTACAGATCTGGTTATGGGTAACATGTCTACAAAATCAGTACACTGTATATAACACTTGTGTCCTTTACCACATTATTTCAAAAGTTCAAAGACGACGTCTAAACCGCACCTTAATTTTATCAATTATACTTTTACAGTACCTGTTGTTTCTCTGTTACTTACCTACGACACTGTTTACCTCCTGCAGGTTATTTAGACACTGTAGTTGTCATTATTATAAATATCTGCTTTCTGTAATCTTTCTGCAGTGATTTATCGACAGCCATGTGTGTTTGGTGAGACAGTAATTTTTTTTGTTTGCTATTGTTTAACACTTAGTATCTGAAAGGCAAATGTAAACTTTTTCTAAAGATCTCAATCATGTGTATAATTCATCCAACTTTTTTTTTGAGTATACAGTTGTTTTTTTCTCATATGGAAAAATAGAACGGTGAAATGCGTTTCAACTTTCATGGCTGTACAAAATATTTATTGATGAATTAAAGGGTAATGGAATTACTGTTGCACTCGTCCTTTTACTTTTCTACTTTATTTTTACTCAAGTAACAAATATGTTTAATTATGAACAGTAAAAGACGTATGAAAAACCAGTAGGAATGATGGATGCGGTTTATTGTTTTATTCTCCTGCACATAACTACATTTATAAGAAGAGTTACACACACACAAAATGAGAAAACCCTTATTACACACAAAATTAAAGAACCCCTTCTCCACACACACAGTGAGAGAACCCTTATTACACACAAAATTAAAGAACCATTTCTTCACACGCACACACAGTGAAAGAAATCTTTCTCCACACACACACTGTGAGAGAACCCCTCACTCCACGCACACAACGAAAAAACACTTACTCCACACACACACACACACAATAATAGAACCCCTACTACACACACACTGAGTGAGCGAATCTTTATTAAACACACACACACATACAGTAAGAGAACCCATACTCCACACACACACACACACAATGAAAGAACCCTTACTCCTCACACACACAATGAGAGAACCCTTACTCCACAAACACACAGTGAGAGAATCTTTACTCCACAAACACACACACACAATGAGAGAACCATTACAACACACACACTTAGGGAGCAAATCTTTATTACACAAACACACATACACACACACAGACACACACAATGAGAGAACCATTACTACACACACACTGAGGGAGCAAGTCTTTATTACACACACATACACAATAAAAACCTTAATCCACACACACATACACACACAGTAAGATAACCCTAACTCCACACAAACACTCACACACACAATGAGAGCCCTTACTTCACACACAAACACACACACACACACACACACACAAAATGAGAACCCTTACTCCACATACACATATACACACACGCACACACAGGCAGTAAATTAATGTCAAGAATTGCAACAATTTCTGACAGTCAGAACAAGTCTGAACAGCATGATGTAGTGCCTGAAGTTATATTACACAATACATTTTCACAACAAATCATCCCTCTGAGAAAACTCTGTCTTACTGGATACACCTGAACCTGAACCAAAAAAAAAAAAGAAAAGAAACAATTAGAAAATTAATTAGGAGTACAATCCATAAGTTTTACAATATAATATTAAAGATATGCAAGATATATAAGTAATGAAATATTTCATCACCAGGGCAGTTATTAATCTTTCAAATTCTCACCTAACCATTGCAGCAAAAATTATATTTCACCTGACTGGTGAAGAGAGAAGCATGACAGTCCAGATGAATCTTCCTATTCAGGACTTCCTGTGTAATATGGCATCATCCATCAGAGGTGGGAAGTAACGGAGTACAAATACTTTGTTACTGTACTTAAGTAGATTTTTTTGGTATCAGTACTTTACTCCACTATTTATTTTTCAAACTTTTTACTTTTACTCATTACATTTTTACACAAATATCTGTATTTTTACTTCTTACATTTTCAAAACCGGCTCGTTACTTTAGTTATAATCCATTGATTTGGTTAAATGTTTTTTATTTTCACTGTGCGCCGATTTCCTGTCATTGTGTGTCTTTTTCAATCCACTGGTGTATAAAGTCCTGACTCTCACTCACTACAGATGTAGACTAGTTTATGAAGCTAAGAATCAGCAGGCAGAAGGCAGTAAGAAGTTTGGGGTTAATGTGGATGAGACAGAGGGAGTCAGTGATTAAACATGACTGAGAACAGACACATTCCTGATCATCATCATCTTTTCTCTGCTTGTGTTCCATTGAAAATGTAAATACATAAATAAATTACTAAATAAAAAAGAGGCGCAATTAAAACCTTCGGCAAAAAATACGTTTATCCACGACGTCCTTTCTTAGATATAAAATAAATAAATAAACTCCAGATAAAACTAATTTTAATCAGTAAACCTTTGTTTTATTTCTGCGCCAAGTCTCAAATCAAACACCAAATCCGCCATGTTTTACACAATTCACCCTCTGAGTGGCGTTTTGTGGGTTTTTCCCTCATAATGGCGACACAAACTTAAATTACTGTCTTTATTGATCATACAGATAAAAACAATACATCATTAAAATCTGTAAAATGTCTATAATTTTCTATATATAAGCTTCCTGACTTGACTTGAAGAGGTGCAGTTTCTCCGGTATCACTTCATTAACTGTCCGTGTGGAAACATAGCAAAGGCTCTAAATGATGTCCACACGTCTCTGCACTGATATAGCCTTTATATTTAATCACTGTACATATGCTTACATACATATCACATGCTGTAAATATGGTACATGTTTAACACCTCCAAGCTGCCAGTTTTGGGCACCTGAGCAAGCACTTAACTCACTACTGCTCATTTAGTAAATGAGATCATTAAGAGTCGCTCGGGATAAACACTTCCAACAGGAAGTGGCTATATCTCGCTATCTTTGTCTCTCTGTTTACTCTATCTAATTGTCTCTGTGTCTCTTTTAGTAAATGTCTCTGTCTCACTGTATATCTTGCTGTCTATTTGTTTCTCACTCTTTCTAAAGCTGCGTCTGTGTCTCTTTGTCTTTGTCTCTGTCTTTCCTGCTTATTTACATGTCTAACAAAGTTTTGAGTTTTGAAAGTAATGCCATTAGCGATCTATGATGAAAGACTTTCCTGGTTCGATTCTTACCTCTAGTTTCATATTAAACATTATAAGACGTTTTTAAAAACTGAACAATAAAAGGTCCAATTAAAATTGGTTGCTCGTAAATCATGGTATATCAGTGGTGCAGGTGTTGGAGATGTGGTTCTTGTACCTGAGTCACTTCTCATAGACTTCGAGTAACTGAGAGGATGAACAGGAAGGAGAAGTTTTGACCCTCTACCATCATGATCTAAAAGAAAACAGTGGTCTCTTAACTATAGAAAAACCAAGAGTCCAATAAGCAAAGTCATGTTTGCCACCCCTCTGGTAGTGTAGTGGTTAGTAATGTGGCTTCTGCTATCTGACTCACCCGGTTCAATTGCGACCCCTTAGCTATCCTTTAAATTGTTTAAAAAGTTTTATAAAATAACCAAAAAGGTCCTAAAAAAATCAGGTTCTTGCAGGAGATCCTGTGGCTCAATTGGAAGAGCTTTGCCTCTGGGTTAAGAGGTTGCTGGTTCAAACCCCAGCCAGGGCTCAAAGTTAAGAGTGTGGAAGGTTCTGGTGACCATAGTGAGGAAGGTGTCAGAAATGGCTGCATGGAAGGTCAGATGTGGATGTGGTTCCAGAGGGCGTATCCTGAACCAGGGGGGCAATATTCAGGCGTCTGCCCCCCTGGCATCTGAGAAGCTGAAAACAGGGGGTTATGAAGCAAAAACAACCAAAAAAGTTTCGACATAGGCTCCGGACAAAAATTTTATTCCCCCACACTCCTCTCCCAAAATACAAAAGCATTTATTCTTTTTAGTGTCTGAGCCTGTAACCAAGTAGGTCTTTACAACCTTTGTTCACAGTCACCCACTCCATTGCTCACCACACACTAATTTCCACACAACTTAACCAGTGTAGGGACAAGCCAGATTTGAACCAGCAACCTCTGAGCTTAGAGGCAAGGCTTTTACCACAAAGTCATCAAGTCCCACAACTCACCTTCTTTTTTTGGGGGGTTTATCCCTCGTTTCATGCTTCAAAGCAAGAAATTCAGACCAGAAAGAAACACAGAAAGCAGGATTCGAACCCTGAACCACACCAACAGCAAAATACCTGTCTTAACCCACTGAACCATCAGGAAGGACAGGCTGTATCAATTGTTAGAGCAGGTCTATCTTTTCTTTCAAACCATCAACACAAGACTATAATGCTAAAGACAGACTTAGAAAGCAAACCCATATCATGACAATGCAGGATTTAAACCCTGATTCACGCCATTAGCGAAGCACCTGCATTAACCCACTAAACCATCAGGAAGGACAAGCTGGGAAGCTTGTTTAGAGCAGGTATATCTTCCTTTTTTTTAACCCATCAAAACAAGAATATGAAGCTGTAGGAATCAGGAATTTAACCTACCTCATGACTAGCAGACAGAAAGCCAGGTTTAAACCCTGACCACCAACATTAGCAAAGTACCAGCCTTAACCCACTAAGCCATCAGGAAAAAACAGGATGGGAAGTTTGATTAGAGCAGGTCTATCATTCTTTTCAAACCATCAACACAAGAATCTAATGCTAAAGAAAGATGTAGGAAGCGAATACAGATGTAAGTAGCACAAGTTGAACCCACATTGTAAATAGCAGGATTCGAACCAAGATCCCCACCGACATTAACCCATTGAACCATCGGTGAGGACAGACTAGGAAGCTTGTTTAGAGCAGGTCTATCTTTCTTTTCAACCCATTAAAAACAAAAATATATCGCTAAAGAAAGATGTAGGAAGTGAATCCTGATCGTGACTGGCAGGCAGAAAGCAGGATTCGAACCTTGAACCCCACTAAAAGCACGACACCTGATTTAACCCACTGGACCATCAGAGAAGACAGGCCAGGAAGTTTGTTTAGAGCAGGTCTAGCAACCTTTAAACCATCAACACAAAAATATAAAGCTAAAGAAAGATTTAGGAAGCAGGAACATAACCGACATCGCAACTAGCAGGATTCAAACGCTGCTCCTTACCATCAGCGAGTCACCAGCCTTAATCCGATAAACCATGGAAGAGATCAGACTGGGATGCATGTTTAGATGAGGTACAAGCCTTAACCCACTGAGCGACCACAGAAGTGATTTTCTTTTTTTTTTTTGGTGGGGTTATCTTTCATTAAAGACCAGGAAATCAAGAAATTAATCCAACACAGAAAGGACAGAACTGAAATGTTTTCAGAGTGGACAAGGTCCAGAAGTTTTATTTACCAACACACAACCAGCTCGACCAGGAATCAAACTCTCAAACTCATCCTCATGGGAACCCTGACATAGCCTCGCTATTGGCGTGAATCACGATTCAAATTCTGCATTGTCCCTGCTAGTCACGATATGGGTTTGCTTCCTAAGTCTGTCTTTAGCAATATATTCTTGTGTTGATGGTTTAAAGGTAGATAGACCTTCTCTAACAATTGGCACAGGCTGTCCTTCCTGATGGTTCAGTGGGTTAAGACTGGTATTTTGCTGTTGGTGGGGTTCAGGGTTCGAATCCTGCTTTCTGTGTTTTTTTCTGGTCTGAATTTCTTGCTTTGAAGCATGAAACGAAGGATTAAACCCCCCAAAAAAAGAAGGTGAGTTGTGGGACTTGATGGCTTTGTGGTAAAAGCCTTGCCTCTGAGCTCAGAGATTGCTGGTTCAAATCTGGCTTGTCCCCACACTGGGTAAGTTGTGAGGAAATTAGTGTGTGGTGAGCAATAGCGTGGGTGACTGTGAACAAAGGCTGTGAAGACCTGCTGGGTTACAGCCTCAGAAAAAAGTGAGGGTGATAGTTTTGCATTTAGGGGGAGAAGGGGAAAAAGTTTATTAAATACATTTCTGCCACAAGCCTAAGTTGATACTTCATTTTGACCTTTTTGCAAACAAGACTTTGCTTATTGGACTCTGTTTTGTCTTAGATCATGATGGTAGAAGGTCAAAACTTCTCTTTCCTGTTCATTCTCTCAGTTACTCAAAGTCTACGAGAAGTGACTCAGGTACAAGAACCACATCATAACACCTGCACCACTGATATACCATGATTTACCAGCAACCAATTTTATTGACCTTTTATTGTTCAGTTTTTAAAAACTTCTTATAATGTTGAATATGAAACTAGAGGTAAGAATCGAACCAGGAAAGTCTTTCATCATAGATCGCTAATGGCATTACTTTCAAAACTCACAACTTTGTTAGACATGTAAATAAGCAGGAAAGACAGAGACAAAGAGACACAGACACAGCTTTAGAAAGAGTGAGAAACAAATAGAGAGACAGCAAGAGAGAGACATATACAGTGAGACAGAGACATTTACTAAAAGAGACACAGAGACAATTAGATAGAGAAAATAGAGAGACAAAGATAGCGAGATATAGCCACTTCCTGTTGGAAGTGTTTATCCCGAGCTACTCTTAATGATCTCATTTACTAAATGAGCAGTAGTGAGTTAAGTGCTTGCTCAGGTGCCCAAAACTGGCAGCTTGGAGGTGTTAAACATGCACCATATTTACAGCATGTGATATGTATGTAAGCATATGTACAGTGATTAAATATAAAGGCTATATCAGTGCAGAGACGTGTGGACATCATTAAGAGCCTTTGCTGTTTCCACACGGACAGTTAATGAGGTGATACCGGAGAAACTGCACCTCTTCAAGTCAAGTCAGGAAGCTTATATATAGAAAATTATAGACATTTTACAGATTTGAATGATGTATTGTTTTTATCTGTACGATCAATAAAGACAGTAATTTAAGTTTGTGTCGCCATTATGAGGGAAAAACACACAAAACGCCACCCAGAGGGTGAATTGTGTAAAACATGGCGGATTTGGTGTTTGATTTGAGACTTGGCGCAAAAATAAAACAAAGTTTTACTGATTAAAAATATTTTTATCTGGAGTTTATTTATTTATTTTATATCTAAGAAAGGACGTCGTGGATAAACGTATTTTTTGCCGAAGCTTTTTATTGCGCCTTTTTTTTTATTTAGTTTTTTATTTATTTTAATTTTTAAAAGCCAAATATAAATATATATACATACTGTACATACATATATACACACACACATATATATATATATATATATATATATATATATATATATATATATATATATATGAATACAAAACGAATTAAAAATGTTGTTACCTAATGAATGTATCCAGGCTGAAGATCCACATATAGAACACAAGCAGAGAAAAGATGATGATGATCAGGAATGTGTCTGTTCTCAGTCATGTTTAATCACTGACTCCCTCTGTCTCATCCACATTAACCCCAAACTTCTTACTGCCTTCTGCCTGCTGATTCTTAGCTCCGTAAACTAGTCTACATCTGTGGTGAGTGAGAGTCAGGAATTTATACACCAGTGGATTGAAAAAGACACGCAATGACAGGAAATCTACTTAAGTACAGTAACAAAGTATTTGTACTCCGTTACTTCCCACCTCTGCACCACTGCAATCTGCATATATAATATTAGTCACAAATTATTGATCACGTTCTAAATTATTATATATAAATGCTAACTTATATCTGATGCACATATTTTTCAATGAATGCATACCAATGTAAACCAGTGAATCTTAACATCCCTGTGGTTTATTACTGTTACGTTTTCTCTAACCATTTTGATTCATCATACAGACAAGCCTTAGAAAAGGGTTAGGAAATATTATTTTATTACTTGACTCATGTACAGTTTTTATATACAGCAGCATTCACATACATTTTCTTTATTTGGTGTGTATACATATATATATATATATATATAAGAAAACAGTGAAAATCTAAATAATGTTAACATATAAAAAAAAAAATGAGGTAAATGAGTTGATTATGAAAACACTATAGTTCAGAATGTCTAAAGTGCATTGAATAAGTGTGCATGATGTGCAATTCTATTGCATTTCTAGTGCATGGACAAACGTCTTCTAAGTGTTGCTTTTCATCAGTGTGGTGTCACATGAGTAGCGCAGACAGCGATGAATCTCCTCGGCTTTGGAGCGGCTCACTTGTAGACCTGACTGCAGTGTGTCCACAGAACTGAAAAACACAACAAAGAATATGCGAGAATTTATAAGAAAATTATCCGAAAGTTATTCCTAAATAATAATTATTTCCCCTATCCCCATTTCACAGAGGTATCATGCAATTTTGGTTATATGGTAGTGTTTGCATAAAACTACCGTTTTTCTCCCAATCAGTTAATATTCAGCCTAATATGATAATGCTGTGAAAAGTAATGTGAAATGAAAGAAGCTTTTAATAAACATTTCTAATCGTCATCTTCTTTCGGATCCCTCTCCCGTTAGGGGATCGTCATCGTATCACTCGTTCCTCTACATCTGCCTCTTTAAAAAAAAAAATGTATAAATATTTAATAATGAATTAATATCAATAAATATTTATATAAACATGCATAAATATTTATGAATAAAACGTAAAATGATGGTGTCAAAACAGCGACTTCAGAGCCGGATCTTCATCTTTGAGAAGAGGGCAAAGTCCGCAGAAGCCAAATCTGGCAAGTAGGGTGGGTTTCACGTGTGAAGAGAGCTAGGTGACAGGGTGCGAATAGCAGACGTGGTCAGAATAGAACCAGTTGCTCAGCTCCAGATGTATCGATGCGTCTTTTGACACACTGACTTATAAATATCGGTGCTCCTTGTGACTGTGCATGCAGCCTTGTGCTGCCATCTAGTGGCATGTTTTAAAACTAGACTCAAAACTTTTTGATACCACCTCGCATATCTAAAATGTACAAATGAATGAATGTCGCCTCTTTGATGACTAACGTGTAATAGTTAGCGTTGCTGGCTCCGTTACCTGTTAATGAGATGCGCCACAGAGTAGAATCTGTTACACATGTACAGGGCGCTGATGTAGCTTACACACGGCAGCGTGAGGTAAAACTGCAGCGCCTGCTGGCGACGACCCTTCACCTCCACCGGGACGTTGATGGCTTTGCCTTTCCTCTCTTCTACCTGTGCTAGTTGGGCCAACAGGGCGGCGGTGTCGTCCGGACCCGAACTGAACAGCAGACGGACGCCTGCTCTGACCAGTGCAGCCACGGTACTATCGTAATAATGGCTGCGCTGGAACTGGCGCAGCGGCTCTCCTAAGAGAGAGCATAAAAAAATGAAAAAACATTAAAAGGAACGAGCCATTAAGGTAAATGTTAATAAAAACGTTAATAAAAGAAATTAAAATATAATTCCTCATATAAAGAATACATTTAGGAATTTATATATACGTATATATATATATATATATATATATATATATATATATATATATATATATATATATATATATAGAGAGAGAGAGAGAGAGAGAAAGAGAGAGAGAGAGAGTACTTATGAAATATGGAATCTTATCTAGTCCATATCTTGTAAGAATCACAAATATGTTCAATTATGTCTACTATACACAGCATTCTCATCTATACAATCTTAGTGTGCTTACCCGGTTTAGTGCGGTCTTTCTCCACCAGGAGGCACACTCGCTCAAACAAGCCCTGCAGGTTCTGCATCCTTTCCTGCAGCCGCTTGCGATTCTGGGCACTGGCCAACTCTGACTCGCTCTGCCACTCCACAGCCATGCGGTTACTGACGATGAAATCGCAGCTGCCCAGAGAGCAGATGTGCACGGCTGCGCCATGTTTCAGACGAAGAGCAGACACGACATTTGCACCAGCGCTGATGCAACGACTGTCCACTAACACACACACACCAGCCGGAGTCAAAGAAGTGGTAGTAGGCTCCAGGAAATGCAGCTTTTCAGAAACCCGGACCTGGTTACCAAATGGTGGTCTGTCCGTCTCCTGTTTCTTCAGCGCAGCATCCTTTGGGCTTTTTTCTTCTCCTGCTTGTTCAGGGTCACATTCAGGCAAACGGGGCCGAGGTGGGGTGTTCGAAACCCTCCTGGGTGCGCTGTCTGAAAAAGGCAGCTTCCTAGCAGAGATCGTCTTTTTCTTCTTCTCGTCCTTCTCCTGTTCCCCTTCACTCGAATCATCAACTCGGAGGATTCTCGAGCGCTTGTTGGCCTTTCGGGTTTGGCCGATTCTCTCCGCTCCGGCATTTTGTTTTTGATGAACTCTCCGGCGCGTAGCGTACTGTCGCCTCCCGTCTACGTACGAGTCTTCAGGAACAATCTCTTCCTCGTCAGAAGCACTACTGGCGTCTTCCTCGACTTCACTGCCGTTGACAACAAAACTGTCCTCTTCGTACGTCTCGTCCTGCTCGGGGACCTGCGTGCAGCGTTTGCAGATTTTTGGAAAAACATACTTTACATCGTAGGTGAAATCTACAGTACAAACTAACACTCCACACCATGCCTACTCAAGATCTATAAGTATCCATGTTAAGTCTTCATGTAATATTTGTCCATTTTCACTGACGCACTGCACTGTTGCTTCACTTACTTCCATGCGATACGATTGGCCCCTATTACGATGTAGCGAGATCCAATTTTGATTTGATTTAACACAATACGATGCAATGAAAAAAATATGATATACGATTCAATATGATAAAGATTGTGTATTTTTAAACTATACATTTACTTAACTGCCTTCTGACTTCTAACATATGGCCCTTTAACAAACAAACCTTTCGAAAAAAGAAAAAGAGTAAATCAAACTTTTTCCTGTTCTGTCTGCAGGAAGATGCAGCTCTACCTCTGCCATGTAATTCGGTATCCTACATGACTCTCAGGACACGCTTGTTCTCCGTAGTGTTGTGATACATCATATCCACTGTTTAGCGACAAGAAATCAATCTACATACCAAACATTGGTCACAAATTATTGGTCACTTTCCAAACAAAAGTATAGCACAGCTACTACTAATTATATATAAATAAATAGTTTTTTTAAACCATTTCAAATCTGTTCAAAACGATGCATTGCGATATAAATGCCAACTTGCATCCGACAAAAACTTGCATCGCCTGGTTAACCTTTATGCCTATGCAGGGCTGTGAATCAGTGAATCTTACCATCCCTAATACAATACCGATCACCTGTTTCTCAATGGATTCGATCTACTCACCTGGGAGAAGATGTTTAGATTATGCCTGGGCCTGTGCACCATTTGAAATTTGCTCGAAATGGCAGGACTCTTTACAGATTTCAGATAAACTCCATGCATCTCAGAATCTGAAAAACAGAAAGCCGAACAGAATTTCTAAATCGCACACCCTTATTTATACGGCCCAGCGGTGGCAGGCCGTGCCTCTCACCCCTAGGACTTTATCGGTGTCCTACATAAATCAGTTCACCTCTAACTACCATTATTATGATGCCACAGCTATAGAAAGCATCGATATTATACAGAAATGCAATATAACAGAGCGCTGCATCACACAGGAATCTCATACAGCGAGAATGTCAATACTAAAGCAAGAAACCCAATGCACAAAATTCAGTCTCCTTTCACTGCAGCCACAACCGCACCACCTGCATACATCTTCTCTAGCAGAAGCATTGATATTAACCTCTTCAAATGACCCTGGGGTTTCAGTGCAGTTTTTCTTTGCATTAGGCTTTTTGTTGGGGATTTGAAATAAGGGCAAATTATAATAACGCATACTGCACGTGACGCGTTAAGACTTAGTGTTAAGGGTTTTTCTCCCATAGAAAACTGTTAAGAGCTTAATGTGGTTTATTGCGATAAGACGGCCTTTTTTAAAGACCAAATTCAACCAAACTGCTTGTTTATTTTTAACATTTGTTTTTAACGGCCTTTTAAAAACACTGTCTTGTCACTTTAAGTTACTTTGAGCGTGTTAGAATGTCACAACCGGTTATAACGTTTAAGGCCCAGTTATATTTTCACATAGGTGAAGGTTTGGACAGCTTTATTTCACTTAATAAATGAAATCATCATTTAAAAAAACGCATTTTGTATATACTCCGATTATCTTGATGAACTGAATTATTTAAGTGTGACAAATAAGTAAAAAATTTTAAATAAATAAAAACATGGAAAAATCTGGAAAATACCACATTCATCACTTACATCCCAGATGGAAAGTTTTAAAGTTTTATGTTCAAAGCTAAACATAAATTGACCAAATAAAATATACCGTATTTTCTGGACTATAAGCCGCTACTTTTTCCCCACGCTTTGAACCCTGCGGCTTAAACAACGAAGCAGCTAATTTATGGATTTTTCCTGGATTTTTCCCAGTTTCACAAACTTTAAGCCAAAAAGAGACCCATAACAATTAGACCAATGAAATTCAGGTGAACCATTGAAACTCTTTATATTAAATCAGATGCGCTCCCACTGAATCGGGCCGCACCACATCATAAATATGGATGAGGTTCCTCTGATGTTTGACCTGCCGCTCACTCGGACTGTCAACAGGAAATGCGAATCATTCGTCACGCTGAAAACAACCAGGCATGAAAAAACACACAAGCTTCACCGATGGTGATTTTTAAACGCACGATGATGCCAAAAGAAAAACTGTTTAGATACAAGCCGTGTAACAGACACTGTCTTTCGTTAAAGCCTGTGTAAAGTTCATTAGTTTTAATGTAGAACGTGCGGCTTATAGACAGGTGCGGCTTATTTATGTTCAAAATAAAAAAACGTTCTTTCAGCTTCTCCCATTAGGGGTCGCCACAGCGGATCCTCCGCATGTTTGATTTGGCACATGTTTTCATGTTAGATGCCCTTCCTAACGCAAACCTCCCCAATTTATCCGGGCTTGGGACCGGCACTGAAAGTGGCTGGGGTTGGTTCCCTGACCGGGGATCGAACCCAGGCTGCAGCGATGAGTGCGCTGCATCCTAATCACTAGACCACCAGGGAACCCTTATGTTCAAAATAAAAATCTTTGTAAAATTCAGTGGGTGCGGCTTATATTTGGGTACGCTTAATAGTCCGGAAATTACGGTAGTAAAATTTTATATCAAATCCAATTTAACCACAAATCCAGTTCCAGAATGTCTATTAATCCATACCATGAAACCTTTTTCCTTACCATTAAGGCCCTGGGAGAACTGAGTGTTGTCCACTACAAAACCTTCCAAAGACTTTTCCAGTTCTTCTCCATCACATTCATCAGAAGAGACAGAGCCTCCTTCTTCACTCAGCTCGGCCTCTTCATCCAGAAACTGCCTCCCGCTCCTGTGCACTGCCTTCTTGTAAATGATCAAATCGACCAAAGGTAAAACGATAAATGTGAGACTTTTTTTTTCCCCTGCACAATTTATTAATAACCTTCTCCCCAGCATGTTGTGGATAAGAGCTGCTTTTACCTTCGCTTTCGCCTGAAGAGGACGCGAGTGTTTATGTGGCTGCTGCACTTTGGGCCGACTAAACGATTGGTGTTGAAAGTCATCGTCTGACGCAGCTTCCGCGTCGCTCTCCTCCGACTAGGAAATAAAGCCAAGGTTTTTCAGGCATGATGTAAACACAAGCACATACTTTTCTGGTCGAAAAGGTTTGCGAAACACAAAAATCATCAAGATTACCATGTTTAATCGAGGTACACGCTTTTTGGGAGCTTGGATAGGAGACTCCACCTCACTGGTTTTTGATTGCTAGAAGAAAAAAAAAGACATTTATATATACATACACTGAACCAATTGCACATATATTATTTATTGCACATCTCAATGGCTGGGGTCTGTGGACGTTTTGCAATTATCCTTACTTCTGGAGATGCCAGGGGATTGGCTCTTCCTTGCCTCCCTGGTTTTCTAATAACCGATTCCTCTTCACTGTCACTGTTGATAATTTCTGGAGAATTGTAAAATAAAATAAAAAAAACCCATAAATATACATAAAATGACCGGATATTGAGCAATTAGCCGGATCATTCATTTCACGTCATGGGAAATTACTCTCTTATCCGCCCCATTTTCTTCTTAATTTAGTTTTGGCCAATCAGCAGCCAGCTTTCTCATCATATTAGTGATTTTTCTGGAAGAGTAAAGGGTTAATGTATTTTCTCCAGGAAATACAAATCCAGACATCTTTTCGA
Organism: Silurus lanzhouensis; assembly: GCA_039877035.1. Taxonomy (NCBI): domain Eukaryota; kingdom Metazoa; phylum Chordata; class Actinopteri; order Siluriformes; family Siluridae; genus Silurus; species Silurus lanzhouensis. Next base: position 5,368,725 of record JBCEWE010000214.1, on the reverse strand, counting down.
TCTGCTGCTCATGCAGCACCACAGGGCATCGTAATGCATTCAGTGGAAAACATTGCATCCGTTTTTCCCCCACATATATACGAGTTCCCAACAGAATGCACTGTTTAGTAGGCTAAAATATCCACTTATCATTTTGCATAATGAGAAGTGTCAGACATCCTTACTTTCTCTTACTCAATTTACTCTGACTGCTTCCTTTTACATAGTTTTACTTCCTTATAATTTTAAAGAGCGTTTTCTTACCATTTTTACTTCAAAAACACTCTCCAATGGCTCAATTCTTGCAAATTGCCACCACTGAGACAGATAAAAAATTACAAACAGTAAATAATATGGGTTTAATGGTACACGTGACCAAACACCAAAACGTTTCGGTACGGTGCATGTGTACTGAATGCAATCCTTGTTTTACGTGTGGAACGTGGAGTTCCACATGTAACTGTAACTGTGAGGAGTTTCCTCATGAACATGTTAAGTGGAGGACCACAAATCCAGAACTCAGGTTGTTTTTCTGTGCACGCACAAAATCGCTGTCACTTACTGTCCTCTTTTGAAAATTAAAAAAAATATATATATATATATATTTTTTTGCTCGTTGCTTTCGATCAAGGCATAGGACATTGCACCTCAATTGCTGACTCTTCTACTGCTCACAGTCCACCATCACTCTCCAAACAGATGTCTATTTAGCATTTAGCAGAGTGGATGGATGCACGGCAACTGGTCTGGACAGCATATACGCTCAAGCATGCACTGGACAACTGGCACAGGTCTTTATTGACATTTTCAAACTGTCACTGGCCCAATCCATAGTTCCCACGTGCCTGAAGACTACAACCATAAGACCAGGGCTTAAGCATTTTGCTGCAGAAGCCTGAATGATTTTTGCCTGGTTGCACTCACCCCTATTGTTATAAAGTGCTTTGAGAAACTGGTTCTGAATCACCTCACTGGAGGCCTACCACCTACACTGGACCCACATCAGTTTGCCTATCGCCCGAACAGGTCAGATGCAGGTCCATGACTCATTTAGCCCTCCCCAACCGGGATAAAAACAACACCTACGTCAGAATGCTGTTCATTGACTTTAGTTCTGCGTTCAATACAGTCATCCCGCTGTACTGATCACCAAGCTCATTGACCTGAGTATCTGCACCTCCACATGCAGATAAATTCTGGACTTTCTGACCAACAGACCTCAGTCAGGTAGGTTGGGCAAACAGGTATCCTCAACCCTCATTTTAAACACCGGCATCCCACAGGGCTGTGTTTTAAGCCCACAACTATTCTCCAAATATCAACATATCATAGCTTTGATTACCTTGGCCTCTGTAAAAAAAAACACTCTGTATTAAGACATTCTCTGTCCCCGAAATGGTTAGTGACCATATGATATATTATTATACACCTAAAAAAAAAGAACAATCCTGAATTTAAAAAAAAAAAAAAAAAAAAAAAAAGGAACAAATATGAAGCTACTGCAAATTATAAACCAACCTGAACAAGGTTTCCCTGGATCAAGCAGAGACCTCCGACACAGTCGGTTCCCCGTTGCACGTGCTTGTGAGTCCGATATTTTAGAAAAGAGCCCCAGATTTCGTTTTTTTGAAGACACAAATGTGTCAGGTGTTGAAGCCTTTGGTCTCATCAAACTCTCTCGCTCTATGATTATGGGTGAAAGGTTGCTCTTGGCGATGAGAGATGGTAGCTTTTTGCCCATTGGACCCATCATCGGGGTCGACATATGTCCTAGGCTGTTGGAAGATGTATTGGGTTGATTCAGGGTTAGTGAAGTGAACGTGTTCTTATTATCAGCTATAGGTTCTGCAGTCATGTCAGAGGCTGGTTCTGCAGGTTCCTCCTCTTCAGAATCGAAGGAAAACCCGAGATCAAAGTTCACCGAAAAAATGTCCTGAGAACAATTGAAAGTCGCAGACCTCTGCTCAGATGATGGTTTCTTTTGTTCAGTGTCCTGTCTGATGATGGGAATTACAGTGTCTTTGTGTGGAGTCTCAATATTTGGTAATGATATTTGTAGAAAAGCCTCATCATCACCAAACAAGTCAACACTTTCATCAAAGCTTCTAGGAGGAACTTTAGACTCAGAAGGCGGATTCGCATTTTTATCTGCTCCATCATCTACAACGTCTTCAAAGACCTCATCCCAGCTTGGACTGTTGGCTACATCCAGACCAGCCGAAACTGTCTCATGAGGCAACGTTACAGCTTCATAAACCGCTCTTGCTATGTTACAGTCCACAGAGTCTGAGTCTAACGAACTCTCAAATTCTTCAAGGTCAAAATTGACCTGAAATTGATCGAGCTCTTCGTTTGGACTACTGCAGATCTTGTCTGATTCATGAAAGTCGGAAGGTTCGTTGACGCTAATTGAGCATTGTAGATCAAAGCATTCGGGTGGAGATCTAGAGAGAAGACGTTTGACATTCGAGAGGATCGTTTCCAAGTTTTGAGAAGACTGACTGAATTTGAGTTTTTGACAGACATTCCATTTGGGTAAATAGAACAATTCACCAATGTCCTCATCAGGGTTTGTCTGGAGTCCCTTTGTGTGTTCAGGAGAACCGTGGGTCTGCTCGTCTTTCCTCGAGGGATTTGTCTCAGGACGCTCAATTACATCAGTCTGCATGGCATTACCATCGTTTGCGAGATCAACATAGTCGCAACAAAACACACTTAAACCTTCTGTAGTGGCATCACAGTCGGACTCTGAAGATGCTTTATGATTTAATAAGGTCCTTGAAGAAGGTCCCACTTGATCCTCCTTATCTAAGTTAGTTTTGGAAACAGAATGCCTGACAGCTCGACCGACGAGCCCAGGTTTAGATCTTTTCTGCCGAGGATTTGTAGGCTTCGCTCTTGTGCCATCCTCCTCAAAACCAACAACATCCGTCTTTTGTAGATATGCCTTGACCTCAGATTCATACCTGCAGCCACTCTGTTGGATCAGAAACTACGGATTAATTCAATGGATAGAAATAAATGTGGGCATTTTAGAAAATATTGTAGATATTAGACATATTTAGAAAAAAAGGAGGCTGAAAAAGAACTGTCGAGTTTATAGCTACTGTAATGCGAGCGATAACAAGGACAATTGGCTACATAAAAATATTATTGCCTCAATTCTGCTGTAAAATACATTACGTTTTCTGAATATGACCTTCCTAATTAGCATGGAGATTTGATTTAACCCATTAAAAGGCCCAATGGGGCAGGAATCACGCTAACCCAAGTTAAGAGAAGAAGCTAATGGTCATGCCAGATATAATTCTCATTTCTAAATTCACCACAGTAAAGATTTTTTGTTTTTAATATATATATATATTTAAAACGAAATCTATACATTTTCTGTGAACAAAGAGAACGCATACTGTAAGTGCAAAAACAGTTTGTTTTAATGTGTCTGTCTTTTCCAAGTCTCAATTTCTGCAATTGTTTCAGTGCTTATGCGTGGTTTATGGAAACCTGGCAACCACAATTAATTATAAGTCTTTCAGTTCTTTCTGAATTGCTTCTACATTATTTAAAGCTTCAAGTGAACAAATCAAATGAGCTTCCTTTTCCTGTGTTTAATCCTCAAATCTTAAGCTATTAATGTATATTTTTATATTTATGGCATTTGGCTTCCAATTAAACAATTGAGCAGTTGAGGGTTAAGGGCACAGAAGTAGAAGTTTGCTGTCGCTAGGATTTCCAATCAGAAGTCCATCATCTGAACCATTGGGCTACCAGTTCTTAGTCACCTGTCTACTACAAGTCTAATGACCAAGTCTTGGTCTAATTATAGCTGTTTGAAATTATATTATTGCTCCCAAAATTGTAGTGTACAGAACAAGAAATCTTGCTTTGTTAGAGTTGTTAGGAGACCAAATCAATAAAATGTACTGATTATATATTCTAAACAAGTAATAGGTCACTTTAAACTCAACTGAAGGCTTTAAAAAGAAAATACCGTCTTTAAAAAAAGGTGTATTATAACTGTGGAACGTCATATAGGGTTTCTGCAGGTTTCACCAAGTCAAACATGACTTTTTAAGACATTTTTAAGACCGTTAAAAACAAAATCGAACACAAACAATAACCTCATTCGCCAAAATATTAAATCTGTTTTACGTTTGTGGTACAGTTCAAGAAAGATTCGTGTCAATAACAGAAAGCTGATTGGCTGTTGGTCTCATTTGTAGTCGTAATACAGTAAATTATATTTGGACTAGCGAAAGAGAGACTACAACGCCCCAAAAACAAACGAAAAACAAATAAATTATGACCTGTTTACAACTATTTAAGACCTTGAAAAGTGAATTTAAGACTTTTTAGGGCCTAAAATGTCGATTTTTTATACCCCCCCCACCCACAAACAAACACACACACACACACACACACACACACACACACACACACACACACAACCCCCTAAACCCTTTCCTTCTGCATGTAATGCAAAATGGTGCACAAACATAATAACAATGCCAAATAAACAATGCCCCCCATGCCTCACCTCTTCCTCCTCCTGTCTCATCTGGTCAATAAGTTCCATGATGGCGGTGAAATGGAGGCAGCGGCTCGAGTGGTCCACTTTATGTGTTGGAAGAGGCTGATTCTGCCAGTGTCTCCATTCCCAAAGAGATAGGTCTCGCACCGGGCCGTTCACACACTTCTACACAAACATCACACACACTCATCTACATGACAACTTTGCAAATCATCATTAAATGACATGATAGCTACGGACTGTAACCAACACGGAGTATAGTTATATTATATCCACTTGTACAACTGTCTTATAGCAGTTAAATTTTAAACAGTTAAATTTTGTACTTGCCTTTTGCACGTCTAAATATATTTGCACTAACTACCACCTTTATTACTTTCACTATCATAATGACATGCTTTTATAATCATTGCTATTTAAATCAAAACGTTTACTTACTTATGCATATGGTTGGTGGGTGAATATAACAAAAATAAGGGTATTTTAATAACTGAAGATCAACTGATGTGAGTGGATATCTATAGCAAGGTTGGATCGTACTTATCAATAACTAATTAATCAACCGATAGTTTATTAAATGGATACTGGATTAAAAAAACATGTAAAATAGTACTGAACTTTATTACAACAAAAAAAAACAACAAAAAAAAAAATCAGTACTGAATCATGAAAATGTGCTAACGTAAATTTGAATATATCCATTAATAAATATAATTATATAATTAATATAATAGAAGTAATAAATATATTATAGCGCTCTCCGTGCAGCACACAGTCTACAGTGTAAAAATAAACAGCACGTGATTCAGTAATTCGCCTCTAGAGGCCGCTCACGTAATGACAGCTGACTGGAAGTCGGAAATACTTCCGTATTTTTGCCGATGGACGATAGTTCCAGCAATCAACTTTTAGGGCCTCGACCCCTATTAATAACTAAGGGAATTTTAGTTTAAAGTTCGAGTTAAACGTATTTAAAATTCTCTGTTTCTGGCATTGTTCAGAGGCCATTTCAAATGTAGGGGCAGGCTGTATCCGGCCCACAAGCCGAAGTTTATGAACCCCGTCTTAATATATTTTCTCATGTCTTCTTTTATTTCCTCATATTTTCTCTTATCTTATATTTATGTCCCTTTTATTTAATGCACAGATTTCAGTGATACTCAAAGCTGTATTCTGTATATAACCATGTTTGTGACAAACAAAACCTTGAAATTAAGAAATTAAGCTTTTTAAAAGCTTTTAAACAAGAATTAAGTTAGAAATCAACTTTGGTGCAAGTTTTGCTTCATTTCTGCTGATAGATAAAAATGTGTTCTGAATATGATCTTCCCAATTAGCATGGAGATTTTTTATTAAACTCAATACGAATCGACAAGAAAATACCGTCTTAAAGCAGCAGACATTAAATCAATGAGCATGTATAAACATATATAACATTGCTTGCTGTAACTACCCTAACAGACCCTAATAATGAGCACTGCACTACATGAGAAGAGCGTACCTCTGGTTGTGGGTCTGTGTTAAAGCACAGGAAGGAGGATTGCTGGAGTCTGGGCTGGGCTTCATTCTCACCCAACTTCATGGTAGATAACCACTCCGCCTCGCCAGCAGGTGAAAGAAAGCCGTCGTCCTTAACATGACCCAGCAGACCATCTGCACACAAAGCCACATGCTAACGATCAACAGGATTAATTTGCTGATTGAAACTTGTGCTTTTAACATAAATCTACAGAAGTCCTAAAAGGCCATGTTATTATGATATATACGTTCTCGTTTTCTCAACATAAACACTGTTTCTTCGTGATCAGTACTTCATTTTTATCTGTATTCTGCATCATCACAGCATCATGGATGATCACGTTCGCTTTTACTTGGATCAGGGACTCACTCGAGCTCAAATATCTCTGAGTCAGTGATTGACAACTTACACATAAGTGTCTAAAACTTGAGGCTGTCAAGTCTGCAACATTATCATCGAAGATAATATAGCGACCCTGAACTATAGTCAATTTCATTGCCAGCCAACTTGTGAGAGCAGGACGTGTCCATCCATGATGATGCGATGACGCTGAATTTGAACGTGCACTTATGCTAATTATATGGAAAAATTATTTCGTAAAACACTGTTTGTTTTGTCAAGTTCAAAAGAAAGTTGGCATGATCACGAGAAAATTATGTCGAGATCACGAGAAAACAAGAATAATAATAATAAAAAATTATATATATTTAAATATAATGCATGGCTTCTTAGGAATTCCGAGTCAAGTCAGTAATTATTATTTAACATAAAAGTAATAGGCCTCTGGGTCAGTACCCTGGGCGTCCGGCTCGAGAAGAGACCCTCTGCCGAGTGACTGTCGGACGTTGCTGGACCGCCTGCTGCTCTCTTTGACCTCAAACTGACCACATGTAATGTGCATCTTGTGCAGCATGGGAGTGACTCCAGCCGGCAGCATGCGGGGGCTGTGGGGGAACATGGAGAAGCTGTGCTTGCTTCCCATGATGCACTTGTTAACACTGCGCCTGTTACTCTGGCTCTGGTTATAGGTCTGTGAAATAGTAGTAGAAGAATATATTGAATGCCATGTCAGCATACAATACACAAGAAAATACAATAAAAATTAAACAGAAAAATGACTACTGCAGCTGTGGTTATATAAGATGTTCTGTTTCCCCACGGACTATTATTACTGACGCACCACCAGTTAAAATGGAGAAACAGGGGAAAAAACAGCAAGTTAATTTCCTGAACCATACTTTGAATCAGTCTGTTGAAAAATGAACTCCAGGTAGTGGGTGGGATGGATTTTCCATGATTGACAGGAGTTTGTTCAGTGACCTCACTGTCTCCAATCTGTGTCCAATTATGTATTCAGCATGGCAGATGCTTTTATTGATCTTTTATTGATCTTATAACGCTAATTAAAATAGGGATATCACTAATTAAAATGTAGGGAAAGGATTACCAAAGTGTCTTCTTTAATATTATTATTATTTTTTTATTATCAAAAGGACTCACTCTCTCCTCTCGTCCTTCAGCCAGTATGACCACTATGCGTCCCTGCCTGTGGCGCCCGGTTCGGCCCATTCGTTGCACCAGACGGATGGGACTTTTCTGAGCGTCGAAGCAGACGATTAGGTCTACCTCTCCGATGTCCAGTCCCTCCTCCCCCACACAAGTAGAGACCAAGGTGTTAAAGCCGCCCTCTCGAAACTGGCGCACCACCTGATAATATTTTAAATATAAAACACATTAAGAACGCATGATATGGACAAAAGTAATGGGACACCTGACGTTTTCAGCAAACAATAAATTTTAATATATATATATATATATATATATATATATATATATATATATATATATATATATACACATACATACATACATACATACATACATACATACATATATATATATATATATATATATATATACACATATACATATACACACATATAGACACACTATAATAAATAAAGCTGAAATGAAAAAACGCCATGTGTGAAAAACTAAGTGCACCTTATTATTGAATTCCTCGTAGAGGTCATCATGTACTTTATGACTATCAGTCTCTTCCATCATTATGGAGTAACAGTTGCACTCTGATCATTCTGCACAGTGGCCTTAACTATACAATTAAGATACCGAATAATCATTTCATCAAAAATATCATTTCCTCCCTGATGACCCGAACCCCCATCCCTACGTCAAGTTAAACATGCTCTTGAGGTATCAGTGATCCGTGATCACCCTGATGCCCTACCTCTCATTTGGAGAACACATGCTGCTGCTGAGGATGGTTTCATATGAACAGTTATGATAGCTAAGCACTACAGTCAACCATTTTTTGCATTTCTGAGTCTATAAGTGAAAATCTGATAATAATCTGACAATAAATGACTATTGGTGCCCACAGCTAATAATCATAAGCAGAGACTCACTGATCATGTATGCAATGATGTAAGGTAACTCTTGCACCCATGATTAAGATTTTACCTCAAGCTGCTCCTTCTGAGTGAAACCTCGAACTCCTTTCCCGGCAGACGCTTGCCCCATAAAGGTCATGACCCTGACACGGGGTTGGTGACGATTAAGCATCTCAGCGATCTCCTGAACGCTCTCGCGAAATGACGAGAAGATCATCACTCTTGTGCTCTCTGCTTTGGCTGCAGGTTCTGCAGCGCTACCTAGAGCAACATGATCAGAGATGGATTAGTTTTTACAAATATAATACTGCTTCTGGTCAACACTATCATGGAATAACATTTTATTTTCATGATTATGTTAAAAATATAAAGTCCTTGGATATAAACGTAGTAAACTGTACCTGATCTCTTCTCCCAGTCATTAAAATGCTGCTGGATCACCTCATCCAGTTTTTGGAGCTTTGGATGGCTGTAGAAAAACTGATCCGCAGGCCCTGAAAAGAAAAAAAAAAAAAACATCACATATGATCAGTGTAAACAATTAATCCACACAGTCTGAAATGTAACAGGCTGGAATAAACACTGTGTATGATCTTTAATGTTGGTCTTTCACTTAAAGAACAATAAAGTGCCTTTGGTCGTGTCAAGAAACATGGTCTCCATTTCCCTGTACAGGTCCAAAAAGACAGGACAGCGCTGCAGCTCGTTTCTGGCTCGTGAAGTCTCTGGGAAAATACAAAACAAATCGTGTAATTAAAAAAAACAAAAAAAAATAAAGTTTATAAATAGAGGTTGGCCGATTGATATGTTTTGCTTGTTAAATCATTGGAACTATCGGTAAAAACACATACCGGCAGTTTTTCCGGGTTGCGTTATACAGTACGATGGCGGCCTCTAGAGGCAAATCACTGCTGTTATTTACTTAGTGTTACTTTTGCTTCAGTTTGAATGCGTTATTATTCAAAATTCATTCATATAATATATATATATATTTTATTCGTTAAGCATTTTTTTTTTTTTATAGATTTTTTTTTTAAACAGTATCCATTTTAAAAATGATCGGTTGATTAATCTGTTCACAGGAAGTACAATCCCATCTGGCTATTGGTATAATCCACTACGCAGGCCTTTAACTATGCAGTGGGGTAAAACATAATGCAGCGCTTAACAAGTCTGTTTAAGTCCCTTAAGGCACCTTTAGAGCCGGACATGATGTTCTGTGTGAAAAGAAAGAGAGATCGGAGGCCCATCTGCTGCAGGAGCTCATAACCATGGTAGAGGCTGATACACAGAGCAAAATCACCCTCCAGTGCACCGTGCTGTGCTCCCTGCTCCAAAACATTACAAATATTTGCTATTATTGAATACAATCCAATATCATCACATTTCTTGCACTCTATATAGGTCACAGAGCAGATTTTAAAGGCCGTACCGTGAGATTGGACGGAGGGTTGCGTCTAAATTGCTCTCGAGCCAGAATGACCTGGTATTTTGTGAGGGAGCGAAGGTCACGCAGGTTCAGCACGCTCATCTGGGTCAGGCGCGAGGTAAATCTTTCCAAAACCTTTTTCAGAACCAAAAAACAGGCTGTTGGTTAACACGATACAATTGAACATTTACACAATACAAAATACACACAACAGATCTTTGTTAAAAGGTATTATGACCCACGATTTTTTTTTCGTGGACATCAAAAACTTATTATGAACAATGAACCCAAACGACTAAAGGAACAGACTCCGAAAAAAGGAAAATGTTAATGCTGAAAACAGAATACAGGGAAATTCCATGCCAACTTGGTCTCACACATGAGAGTGATGGTCGGGTGTCCACAAACACTGTGTGTGTGTGTGTGTGTGTGTGTGTGTGTGTGTGTGTGTGTGTGTGTGTGTGTGTGTGTGTGTGTGTGTGTGTGTGTGTCTGTGAAGCTTCCTGGATAAAACCAACTAGAACACACTCCTCTCTCTAAATCAGACAGACTCTAATATCTGTAACAATTCGACCACACACACAATACACACCATTCAATGTATATTATTTCATCCCGGACTGTAACCTGTTATACAAAGGGCTGCAGATAAGATTGCGCACATTATAGATGTAAATCATGTTCTTTATTTAACAAGCCCCAAATGCCCCCTGAAACACCAAACTCATAGCTTATGGAACTGCCCACTTTCAGACGGACATTCGCAAACAGACCTGGACGAAGAAATGCGAGATTCGTCTTCAGCTAAAATCATTATATTTTTTTCTACCTCTGTAGAGAAAGCAAGTCTCTTTGACTAACCAAATGTCCCCCGTCCCCTTCACTATCCTTGTCACCTTCCCTTTTGGGGTTGAAGTGCCTGGATTAGTTCAGTGTTGCTCGGCAGCATGAAGCCAGATGACTGCTTGAACTGCTATAAATGCTTTGGAGAGTATTGTATCAGAAAATCCATTTCACTAATTCTTTAACATTACAGAGGTTCATTTGGTTCATATACACACACGAAAAAAAGAGGGACCTTTCTAAGTTCGCAAGGTTGACCTAGCTACCTGGATGTGATGCGGAACTGCGTGTGATTGGATCGACACGAGGCGCACCGACAAGGAGGCGAGATTCTTATGATTAACCCTGTTTTCCAAGGACAATGGCTGGCAGTGTGCACATTATTTGTTTAACATGGGAATTGTTGTGTGTGTAAAGTATTGCAGTACGAGTTGAGGGACATTTATAAAGCCTTAATTTAACTATACATACTGTTATTATTCAACACTTCCGCTTCAGGAGTCATACCCAAAGTTGGATCAAATCCTCACGTATTTCTCTGGTTTTAGTTCTTGTGAAGCTAACCAGATGTCAAAAAAACAACAACTTACAAGTGAAAGTAAACGCAGCATGCTAAATTAAAGTAAATAAAAAAATCCAAATCAATATTTGGTGTTCGCACCCTTTAGCTTTCAGTTCTTACATCTTTATTTACATTATGCGGGGTGTCATTAACAGCTGCGTAGGAGGTTTACAACTGGGTGAGGAACAGAGGAAGAGCAAACTATGAAGGTGAGGTAGTTTCATGTCACAGGGACTATATTGGGGAAAGACTGAGCACAGCAAGGAGACACAAGGTCTCACAACAGAATGGGGTTTCAAGATGTGCTGTTCAAGCTATAAAGAAAAGTGTACAGTTTTGAGGACCATGGATGCAGTGGTCAGCCAAAGTCTACTGTGCAAAGAAGTCTAGCCAGAAGTGGTCTTCGTGGAAGAATTACAGCCAAAAAGTCATACCTCCGACATGGAAAGACTAATCGAGTCAGCAATGCAGGAAAAAAACTTATTCGAATTCATTCTGCAGCAGGATGACGACCTCAAACATACAGCCAATTTCATTGAAAACTTTCTTCAGTGTGGAGAAGAACAAAGAGTCCTGGCAGTAAAAGTTTTGCCCCTCTCAGAGCCCTGATCTAAACATCATTATGTCTGTCTCGAAAAACATGAAGAGAGAGAAGGATTTGAGGCACGTTGTCATTATGGGGTATTGTTTGTAGACTTTTGAGAAAAGATCATGCATTTAATCCATTATGGAATGAAGCCGTAACATAACAAAATGTGGAAAAAGTAAAGCGATGGAGTGAATACTTTCCGGATGCACTGTAAATATATAATTATTATTATTATTAATATCCAATCAGCAGCAAGATGCACAAAAAAAATCCACAGGTAAAAATGATTCAGTTAATGCTCTCATCAAACATCAGAATTGGGGAGAAAACAGGGATCTCTACAGCTTTAACAGCACAGCATCTGCATCTCCATGCTTCTCACAAGGAAATCACAAGGACTTATTTGCCAGGAGGCTGTGATGCACGCGCATGCACACACGCGCGCGCGCACACACAGAGCGCTTATATTCCAAAAATATATGTAGATGTAGTTTAAATATATATAACCTGAGCTGTTCTGTAAACAAAACGGGCAAATTAATAGGTTTATTATAAATAAACACCATCAAAAAGTAAAATTTTATTCAGCGCTTCCACGTGGGTTGTCCGGGTCACGTGGTGTCGCTCGAGCGCCTATAAAGCATGAAGCGCTTATAAAGCATGAAGCGCGGCAGAGTCGCTCCGAAGCCGCGCTTTTACTTCTTTATCTGATTTCTTTTTTCTTTTTATAATAAAGAAAACGGCTTTTGTTGTTGCTTTTGTTTACTTGTTTGTTTGTTTGTCTGTGAAAGCTCGCGCGCTTCCGAAAAACAATAAAACGGGAGGGCGCGCGCCACTAATTTGAACTGCGGGTATTCGTGATGGACGGAGGGACGTGTGAGTTTAACGGAGAAAGAGAAAGAGGTAGAGGAAGAGAGGGAGAGGATCAGGGGTCGGGACCTCAGCACGGCATGATCACACTGGAAGATCTCGAGACTTTATCTGATGATGATCAGGTCTCTGGTTCGAGTTTTGCAGAGAGAGAGATGATGGAGGATGAAGAGCAGAACAGGATGCTCCATTTCTGGCAGGACGCCGCCAGAGGACATCGAATAGAAGTGCCGCGAGGTAAAATATAATCGTCATCGCCCCCTCTTAAACGTTGGAGTATAGATGATTGATCATGTGTCCATCAGAGGTCATGATGGACCATTGAGGCATGTGACTTTTATTGGCACGCAATTTTACAAGAATATATCTCAGTTCCTGAAGGATAAGTGCGAAAGTTTGAGGACACCTGACCATCACACCCATACGTGGTTCTTCCCCAAACTCCTGAAACTAATTTTATGCACACAAAAGTGTAGAAGGTCTTTCATCGCTGTCGGATTACAATTTGATTCCCTGAAGCTAAAAATCCTGAAAACACTGTTCTGGCATCTCAATACATCTGCGAACATGAATCTTTATATACTAAAGTATCTAAAGTACCTTTTCTTTTTTCTTTTTTAACAAGAGTTTTGCTAAATAAGCTTATGGGGGTGTTAATCTTAGCACAGCAATCTATTAATAGAATGATATTAATGACCCAAAACCTTTCAACTACTTAAAAAAAAAGTGCTGTCTCATTCATTTTGGATGCAAATGGGTTTTTTTTTACTTATTGTGGGTTTAACTTTTTGTTTCAGTTTGAATGGATGTCTTATTTACCTTATTATTTACCTTATTTACCTTATTTATTTAATTGTTTTAAATAATTAAATTATTTGTATGTATTTAATTTAGTACATTTTCATAAATCAGTACTGTAATAAAGTTCAGTATTTTGTCCATTGTGTGTTTGTTTTTTATACAGTATCCATTTTAGAAATTATCGATTGATTAATCGGTTAGGGGCAAGTACGATCCAACCTAGCTATCGATACCTGTAAAATCCACTATCGTCGACTTCTACTACCGATACAGCCTCCTTTCAATTCATTGCATAAACACGTGTTATATTGCAGTATACAGTAGCTAAAGAAATGATTACAGAAATGGAACAATTTAACACAAATGCAAACTTTTAACCATAAAAACAAGCTTCTATGTATGTATGCTCTATGCATATTTACAAACTGCTATCTGCCCTCTTCCACATATGACACTCATGATTGGTTATTGTCACTGTGGTTTCCAGAGGAGACATAGAGAGAGTGAAAGAAAGACGAAAAGACTGAGATGCCAACACTTATACCCTTGTTCTCTCCATAATCTTTCTCCCAAATAGCTGTGGCATTGTCAAGATCCGAACTTGCCACATCCGAACTTAAAGACGATTTTAGCGTTTAATACATTTTACCGTTATCGGCTACGAACAAACTTTTAAACTCCTAATATTAGCTGGGAATTTTGTTAATGCTAATAACTAGTTCTGGCTAAGCTATGTTCTAATAATGTATAGCATTTAGACCGAATCTCAATGTGCTCTTATTTCCTCCTCTTGTTTTTACAGATATGGCAGAACCCATTCAGCAGCTAACAACCAATAATAACGGCACTCATCAGCGGGAAACGGTTTCCTACACACTTCTCTCACGTAAAAAGAAGGTAGGAATAATTGTAACCAGACTTTCAGCTTCGCCAAACACATGCTAAATTAGGGGTGTAACGGTGCACAAAATTTGTTTGTTTACGTGCCTCAAGTTTTAAGTCACATTTTCAAGTTAAATCTGGTTTAATTTTTAATTTGTAAAACAATTTAAAATAAAAACGTACAATCTGTAACCATTTTGCAATTTTTTCCAAATGTATCGTGTTGAATCAGATCGTACTGCATTTAAATACGGGCGAATCGCATTGGTAGCTGCTTTATATATATCTTTAATGTATCATATTGTTAGCTATGCGCATCCCTATTTTAAAAAGGAATAAGTCGGTCCTGGATGAAGAAAAGCCACGGGGAGATGCGAGTTCCAGGGTGCTATAAATCAATCCTATTAAGAAATAGTTTTACAAGGATCTAAAGTGCGAAGTGTGTTTTCCCACCCAGCAGTGTGGGGACCTGCTTTACGAGAAGCGGCGCTACGACAAGGCGCACTGGGCCTGCACCACGGTCGAAGAGGAAACGTACGAACAGAGCATTGGCTACGGCTTCATGAAGATCATGAGATACATTTGCCAGCAGAATTCTTTAGGTATGACAAAGAATAAATTGAATAAATAAGTTAAAATGCAACAAATAGTAAGTTTGCTCACAGATTTGTTGCATCATCTCGGTGCTTTGCATTACAGGGCTTTATCTGGGCATGACCATACCCATCCTGACGGTGGTGCGAATAGAGGGAGCTAACGCAAACTTGTCGAGGGGAGTTACCGTAGCGTACTATCTTCCTTTAAACCACCAGGCTCGGCCACCACAGCCTCTTGATCCCGACATAGTGATTGAGGAGTGGCCAGATACTATAGTCTACACCAGGTCCGCTGCATGAGAACACTTGTTTTACAGTTACAGGTTTATCAGTAAACAGATGTTCGTGCTAATTAGCAAGTCATGGTGCGTTCTGTGTCCCAGGGCCTTCACTGGTGCTACCAATGAGTCCACCCTCACGAGTCAAATCAACACTCTGGCAGAGATCCTGGATACTCCTGAGCTGTATGTCACCAACTCATTTATCGTAGCCGGCTACACCAACCCCGCAGCTGCACATCGCGTCAATGAGATATGGTTCATTCAAAGACAGTGAAGGGTTTCCTGAGAAAACATCTTTCTCTCGTACAAACCTTTTGTCCTGAAACAGGAAGTTCGGAAGGACGGTAGATTTCTGAATAATAACTCGCAGCAGTGTAAAGTCTTTCCGCTCAGTTTATCGTTTTCTGACATCTCTTCACTTTTTATTCCTCCGTAAAAAAAAAGTTTATTAACAAACATGCTGCATGTTTACTAACGTTATTCTTTTTCAGGAAGTGAATTTCCAAGAAACGCTTCAAGGAATCTTGCTTTGTAAATATAAAGGGCTTAGCGTAATGCATTCTTTTCTTGCTATTGCCTTAGGACAGAAATTCAGAAAAAATAAAAATAAAATGTAAAAAAATAAAACAATGAACTGGGGCTGTAGCTAGCGATTATTTTAGTTGTCGAGTATTCTACCGATTATTCCGTCGATTATTCCTTTTTTTAAATATATATATTTTTTATATTTTCCGCCAAATCTTCTTTGAATTTTGGCCTTTCATAGGACAAACTTTTGGCTTCTTCTGGTTTAGACGGATCGTATTTTAACCAGACGGCAAAATGAATGATTTAGGGAGTGTCTAACAAATACCTTAAATACAGATGTAAACATAAGACTTCAAAAAGACATTTCTGGAACGGCACAAGCGGAACGTCAGAAGAATAAGTGGTTTAGTTGGAGGTTCTATATGGGTGTATAATTAAAAGGCCTGCTGGAAAACTACGATCACAGTAATTATGTATAAATTGGATATTAGTACAACCGAATCTAACACATACACATTAATAGTGTTGGTTATTTAGACGCAGGAACAGACAGAACACAAAAAGAAAATCAGTTTAAGAAATTGTATGCAGTAATTTTGAAAATGTCTCATGTGTGTTTATGAGTTAGATGGAATCGGACTGGCAAATCCTGTTCGGTGACTCAATGTGATTAGATCTGGAAAAGCCAGAAACAAAACATTACAAACAAAAAAACAACAACTGAGAAGCAACAACAAGGCCTTGAGTGATCTTCAATTTACAGCAGATTTGAAAGCTACAACTCTTGTGGAAAACAGTTCCAAAACCACAAGTTCAAAATTCCTGATTCCAAATTTTTTTTTTGTCTTTTTATGAAAATTATAATTATTATTTTTAATATGTGAAATATAACAACCTTTTTTTTTTTTAAACATCCATAATAATGAATAAAGTTATGTAAATTACCAGAACTTCATCCTTATCCCTACCCAACCCAAATTATCCCACAAAAATGGATAGAGAAATAAAATATAAAAAAAATTCATCTAATGGAGTGTTTAATTTTTTCCAAATGTAGAAAAGACATTAGGTTTGTGGACTTTATGCACAGTCCACGCAACGGCCAGTGAACTCGGATGTGTTACACTAGAGATCACCAGATCTGACCTCTCGATTCACAGACATACGATTTGGTTTCGATTTATTCCGAATCGAATCCAAATTACACGAAAAATCTCAGTGGCAGATTATATTTTACACCAGAAAAAAGCTTATGGACACCACGAGAGACTTTTTTTTTTTAATATTACTCACATCATATCTGTATTTGATAATAAAGGTTGGCTTTCATACTAAAAAAATCCTTTAGTTATTAATTGAGGTAAAAGGCACAGACAGTTGACTGCTGGAACTGTCGGCTACCAGGAAAAAATCCATCCCGATAGTTTTTCCGTCTTCTGGTCTGCTTTTGTTACAAGAGCGGCCTCTAGAGGCGAATCACTGATGCCACGTGCTGTTTGTTTTTATTTGCGACTTTGCACGCTGCATGAATCGCTATATTATATTTATTACTTTATTAATTATATATATCTTTAAATCATTTATTAGCACATTTTTATCATTGAGTACAGGCTTTTTTTCTAATAAAGTTCAGTACTATTTTACATGAAGTGTTTGATGAATATCAAATAAAAAAAAGTCGGTTGATTAAACGTATAATCGGCAAGAACGATCCAATCTGTCTATCTATCAATATCAATACTCTTTTTAAGAGTCAATGAGCTTTTATTGTCATTTCAACCATATACAGCTGACGCAGGAAGCAGAACACAGTGAAATGAAACGTTTCTCTGATTGTCTTTAAACGTAGCCTAATCATTTGGGATTTCCCCACCAATCAAGTGAATGTTTTAATTTTAATAGCAATGAATACCGTATTTTCCGGACTATAAGCCGCTACTTTTTTCCCCCACGCTTTGAACCCCGTGTCTTAAACAATGAAGCAGCTAATTATTGGATTTTTCCTGGGTTTTTCTCGGTTTCACAAGCTTCAAGCCAAAAAACTGAGCCCCAATAACATTAGACCAATGAAATTGCCGAACGGGTTCAGGTGAACCAATGAAACTCTTTATATTAAATCAGATGCGCTCCCACTGAATCGGGCCGCACCACATCATAAATATGGATGAGGTTCCTCTGACGTTTGACCTGCCGCTCACTCGGACTGTCTACAGGAAATAATAATTATTCGTCACGCTGAAAACAACCAGGCATGAAAAAACGCACTTCACCTGTGTTCTGAGCTGCACGGCATCAGGAGAAACGCACGACGATGCCAAAAGATAAACTGACGAGAGAAATTGTTGTGAAAGGAAGAAGGAAGACAGTGAACAATGACTTTCTTGGTAGGCTACTGTTTAGATACAAGCCATGTAACAGTACAAAAAATCTTTGTAAAATTCAGTGGGTGTGGCTTATATTTGGGTGCACTTAATAGTCCGGAAATTACAGTATATAAAAAGTGTCATTGATAGTAATATTGTTCTTTTAATAGGCTATATATCTTTTGAAAAGTGATGCTCATTTGTCTGTATGGTGCATAACAAAGTAATAAACTAATCAAGCATTAGGAGCATTAGAAAAGCTTTATAATAAAAAAACAATGCATTTCAAATCATAATAAAATCTACACACTAACATGTGGCACTTACAGAAAAAACTGGACTATAAGGACTATAAGGACTATATGGACAGGGAGACTGTAGGAACTCCGTGTTACAACCGTTGTGCGCAGAAAAGCATTTCAGGACCTTTACAAACTTCGACAACAAGAGCAGAAGGTCACCTCAGGTTCATCTTTCTGTCATCTAAACCCAGGAAACTACAAGAGAGATACCATGGGCACCCAAATTGAGCTAAAAGCCTCACACTACGGTGAGGTGTGATTCTTTAAACCACTTCCAAATATATGCAATCAGGGACCACATGGAGATCAGGTGCGTCCTACCTGTATGTAACGAGACTGGTATCCAGTGAGAGATTCCCCCAAAGGGACAACTATCTTATCCAGGGTGCGCTGATGCGAGTGCGCCTGAACGTCCGGACTCTCCTCCGAGCGCAGCTCAATGTGAGAGATCAGTAGGTTGAAAATGACTTGCTGTACCGCCTACGTGCAAAACATACACACCCAATGGCATTAAACACAATATTAATAATGTTTAAAATATTGTAGAATGATGGCTGATTCTGGAAGGTTCCACAGTGTTCTTTGCTGCCTCGATGCCAACGAATGCTTGATTATGATTGGTCAAATGGTGTTTGATCATATCCAGTAGAACTAGTCGACTGTAAAGCTTCAATCAGAGCGACTTACACTGTGGTGATGGGCGGATTGATCCTTAAAGTATCGATATTTCCGATACTGGCAGAGTATCAAAAGGATCGGTTCTAAAATAGAAATATCGATCCTATCTGTTTTTTTTAACAAGTGAGTTTAGAATATTTGAATAATTGTAATACGCCGTATAGCATATAAATATTTATACTTAAACAGGAACGTCAATAGGAACTATATCTCCTTCCACTGTACCACCGCTTATCATGACACCGTTCGCTCAAACGCATTCGCTCAAACCCAATCATTTAAGTGTCAGGCTGGCAGATACAGCAAATATATTCTCGCTTTTTTTAGAATGTTAGACCGAATCACGATTTAGATTTTTTTTGTGTGTGTGTGTGTGTGTGTGTGTGTGTGTGTGTGTGTGTGTGTGTAACTAGTCAATTTAAAACACATCTAGTAGCGTTGTATTTTTAGTGCCTCAACATGGTGTAAATAAATGTAAAACTAATTCTTTAGTTAAATATGTTTACAGAAGTTATTCCTGGCATATATTCTTCAGCATGAGAGAACTGAAATAAATTAGATGGCGCGCCATCATGTGGTCGGAAAGTGTAGTCTCTTAATCATGAGTGCGTCAACATTTTTATTAAAATGTTGCAATACCTTGGTTTAGAAAAATATAAAATATAAAAATATAAAAACGTAAAAAGAAAACCCAGGTTATTTCAATACATAAGTTATATTAACAAAAGTATTAGGACACCCGACTTTTCTAGCCACATTGCGCTTCTTCTCCAAACTGTTACTGCAAATATGGCGGCACACGATTATACAGGATGGATTTGGTAGAATGAACTTTTCCCCTTCACTTTAACTAGGATACCCAAACTCGTTCCAGCATGACTTTGATTTCCTGTTATAGAGCTCCAACGCTGCTAAGGCCTGCTCACCATTACGTACATCAGTACCTGACTTTACTTACACCCTAGTAAATGAGTAAAAAGATTTTCACTTAAAAATCTAGTGAAACATCTTCCCAGAAGAATGGAGAGCAAATGAGGAACTGTGGAATGAGGAAAAAAAAAGCACAATGGTATGGTCGGGTGTCCACAAACTTTTGGCCACATAGCATATATACTGCAGGCAATGTGTCCTTTGTTAGTGTAATGATGAAAGACTATGATTCGAACCTTCATGTCTGCGCCGGGTGTAGCGCTGAGAGCTAGGACGCGGAACTGTTTGGTCTGGTTCCATAACTCCCTCACCACCTGCAGGACAAATGCATTAGTCCGGGTTTTCTCCACGTGCATGTCCGTCTGATGAACATTTATATGGAAGACGACAGTACCTGACAGTACGCGTGATTCCCTGAAGCCTTGTGAGCTTCATCAATCACAACGCACTTGATCTGAGGAGCGGGACACGTGTTTCGAGACAGATCGTTCACCATCACCTGCGGCGTGAGGAAGAAAACCCGTCTGGATCGCCACAGCTCTCTCCTCTGTGGGGCTGGGGTGCTTCCTGAAATAAAAGAGAGAATTCATTCCTGTATTAATGATAAAAGACAGATGGGAAGACAGATGTTGAGTGACTGGTTAGAAAAAAAAGGAGCACAAGCAGAAAGATAGAGTGAAAGAGGGAAAAAAAGAACAAAAGTCAGAAGCATGATTACAAGCCAGGCTGTGTGGGGAATTTTCAGGAATTCCGACGTAGGGGTGTACGATATAGTCTACAATAATAATCTACGAATACATCTACGATAATAGTCTACGATATCAGAATTGTTGTGCGATTAGACATAATCGGGTATATCGCACAACCCAAACAAAACATAGGGTTGTTTCGTTTTTTCGTGATCTCGACATAATAGTCTCGTTATCACGACTTAATTTTCTCGTGATGAACGCTTCAATAAGAGCATGTTCCAGAGGCATCATGGATAATGACCATAACCATGTAATTAACCATGAAATTAAATTAATCACAAGGAATGTTCTAGAAGCAGCATCATAGATAATAAATGGACGCGTCTGCCGCCATACGTGCTTTTGGTTTTTATCCATAATGCTGCCTATAGAACAGGGGTCACCAACATGGTGCCCGTAGGCACCAGGTCGCCCGCAAAGACCACATGAGTCGCCCGCGAGGCTTTTCTAAAAAAATAGCTCACCGTAGCGCCACTTGCCAGTGAGGTGCATCTAATTTATTTTGTTGCCATTCTTTTTTTTTATTTTTTAAATGACAATATTAAAAAAAAACGTAATTGATCATCTGTACAGAAGTGATCATTTAAAAATGTAAATACTTGCAGATATTTATAGAAATAAAGTTTTGCATATTGATATTGATCTGTTTCCTACCTTTTAAATCATTGTTGATAATTATTGTGAAAAATCATTAACATGCTCATAAATGAATATCATTAATTATTAATATTAACATAATTGAAGGTAAATTGAGTAAATTTTTTTCAGAAGTGTGTATCACACTGGTACCCCTTCACATTAATCAGTACCCAAGAAGTAGCTCTCAGTTTTAAAAAGTAAAAAATTATCAATGTTTATATTTCAAGATCACGAGAAAATTAATTTGATATAACGAGAAACGAGTTCTTCTGAGTCGCGTTAGAGACTCGTTCTTCTGAGTCGCGTTAAAGACTCGTAGCGTTAAAGACTCGTTCTTCTGAGTCGCTTAAAGACTCGTTCTTCTGAGTCGCGTTAAAGACTCGTTCTTCTGAGTCGCGTTAAAGACTCGTTCTTCTGAGTCGCGTTAAAGACTCGTTCTTCTGAGTCGCGTTAAAGACTCGTTCTTCTGAGTCGCGTTAAAGAATCGTTCATCTGAGTCACATTAAAGACTCGTTCTTCTGAGTCGCATTAAAGACTCGTTCATCTGAGTCACATTAAAGACTCGTTCATCTGAGTCACATTAAAGACTCGTTCATCTGAGTCACATTAAAGACTCGTTCATCTGAGTCACATTAAAGACTCGTTCTTCTGAGTCACATTAAAGACTCGTTCTTCTGAGTCACATTAAAGACTCGTTCTTCTGCGTCACATTAAAGACTCGTTCAAAATGAAAGAATTGTTCATGAACGACTTGTTGCTACTGCAGTGAGGTTCCTGCATGTGGCTGCATGAAAGGAGTGTGCTGAAAATTCTCACAACCCTGAACAATAACTCATCATAATGATCATAACCATCAATTCAACATATATGAACTTGGTCTGGTTTAGAAGACAGTCAGCACAGAGCACCTGTCAGCTCGGCCATGTGCTGCTGAGGAATCCCCATAACTCTGTAACACGCTTCGATTTGCTGAGCGACGAGGGGCTTCGTGGGCGCCAGGAACACGATCTTCCCTGCAGGATACCACCGGTAGAAGTTATACATCACCACCGACGCTATAAACGTTTTCCCCAAACCAGTAGGCAAGCATACGAGCGTGTTCTGGAACAGAGCCGCTTCCGAGATCTTCAGCTGATAATCCCTGATTGGGAAGTTGCTCGGATAGATCCATATCCGTCCCGACGAGCTGTCGAAGCCGAGAAGATCTGAGGAAACTTCTGAAGAATCCGTGATTGAGGTATCAGGAGGTAGAGCAGGCTGGGTTTCCAGGCTCTTCTCAGCCTCGTACACGGCGACAAGGATCAGATCATCATCAACTTCGTCCATCTCGTGTCTCTGGTCAATTTCAGCAAAAAGCGAAGGCACCACATTGTGTTGTTGCTTCTCCTTCACTTGGCTGCTCGACCTTGCTTTTGTCCTTCGCTTCTGGGGCAACTTCTTCCCAAGGTCTTTACTCAAGAGCGTCGTCTTGGGAACGGCCGAACCCCATGTCTGAAATAAGGTCTTCTGATTTGCACTGCTCATTTTATTATTATTATTTTAATCAGACATGATGAGAAGGAGAATCTCCTGCTCAACCAAACACGATCTCCAGATTTGAGTTAGAACCAAAAGTCCAAAGCTGTCATTAGTGTTTAGATAAACCTGCTGGGTCTACCATCTGATCCAGGCTCCTGCCGTGATGATGATGATGGTGGTGATCTGATCTTCAGCTGGATAACACACTGATCATAATGCTCTTCTTCTTCTTCTCTGTGCTGTAACATGAACGTGTTACATTCGTATTGTTATTAATTAACCCGTGTTTCATTTTAAATATGCATTTCGGCGTAAATATGCGGTCATAAAGCTGTTTTAGATGCTACGATGCTAAAGGTTTGGATTTGTTTACGCTTTCTGCAGCCTACATGCTCAAATGTGGCGCTCAAAACATGTGATGAAGCGCTTCCTCATTCTACCAAGAGGGTCGGTGTCGAGGTGCAGCACTGCCACCTGCTGGACTGGGGTAGAACCAGTGTCTGAACCACAGTGTAGGAGTAAACAAGCTGCCAACAATATTTTATACATTTGTTTCTTTTATTAGGAAAATTCCATATTCATTAAAAAAAGGCTCAATGTAGACCAAACTTTTCTCCATTTTATTAATGACTTTAAATAAAAAACAAAAAAGTACTGTAAACATGTAATGCTCTGAAAACTTTAAAATGTATGTAATGTTTAGATTTTTTTTTATGTATTTTTTTTTTCTGTAAGTAAGTGTAAAAAATAATATAAAAAATAAAAAAAAGTAAGCTAGCTGCAATTTGATTGGTTAAAGCAACTCCGTCAAGCAAGATGGAGTTTATGCAAAAAATAATAATAATAATAATAATTTCTGCTGTCTAAATGTTTACCTTCATCCAAATTATCTCATGTACAATATTTATTTTGTATTTTTAAAATCCACATGCACAACCTTCTGTACCGCTACATTGTCGCTATGTGTTTACTTTTTTTGGACAGCTATCGTGTCTACTGTCTCATTGTCTTAAGTTGTCTTATGTTTTTTTGCACTGAATGTTGCAAGTGTGCATTTTGTGTTGCTTTTGTTAAATGACGTTGTCTGATGTGGAACTTTGGTCCTGGAAAAACGCTATTTCGTTTCACTGTGTTCTGCACTGTACATGCTTGGAATGACAATAAAGCCTAATTGACTTGCGTACCTTGACACGTGATGCGATGGCTGAAATCTGATTGGATGGGAACTCCAAAATAAACAGACCTTGCACACCTGAGAAAAACCCTATGAAATCCCCCCCCTCCTCCATCTTTGTATTTCCTCTCTTAGTCCACCAGATGTCGCCATTGTGTCCTTCTGTCCCATAATCAACTATAATTCCACCTTATTTTTTTCTTTGGCTTAGCTTGCTTTGTGTTTTCTATTCTTCCAAGTTTCTAATCATAAGTTTCTCCTGGTCTGAAGGTTTTTTTATACTCTGTTTAACCCTTTGTATCTTTAGATAGTTTTCTAGTTTTATAATATATTTTTGTGTGGATTTTTACTTTTGATTGTTCTGATTTCTCCTCCTCTGGATTCCTGAGTTTTCTCTTATCGTCACTTTTCTTCTTGTCAAACTCTAATCTGGTCTTGCTGTGTTCAAGTCTTACAGATGGTTTACATTTTTGATAATCTCTTGATTCTTGACTTTGACACAGTTATATTTGCCTCATGTAGAGTGATCATGATCTGATCAATTTCCTTGAGTTATCTCTTATATATTAAACCCTATGAGTTGACCCAAAACATAAATTACTAAAAAGCATACACTTCCCCCAATTTTGATCAAAATCTTTATTTCAGTCTGTTTGTTTTTAAAGTTTTTGTTTAAAGATCTCCTGTTCTTTGTCCTAAATTTTAATCAACTGTCTCAAAGTGGTTGTTTTGGAGGTTAAACAAATTCATTGCTAATAACTTTTTCAGGCTTTCCTGCTATTTCAGCATGTAGTCACTTTGCCAACAGGAAAAAAAACAAAAAAAAAACACGTTCAGTTTCTCACAAAAAGTCCAAGAGACATGAATCGTCTTTAAAAAACAGCAGAAAACGCAGACAACCAACTGCATTCGACTAAACAAGCAGCTAATAACTGTGGGCCTGCAGTTCGCTGGGGAGTTATAAACTATTATTACAATAAAAAATACCAACCAATCACACGGCAATCCCACATCCAACTAATGATTATGAACGCATGTTGAACTACAAAATCTTCCACTCTGATGGCATTATGGCATATATAAAAAAACCAATATATTTATCATTAGTAGATACGCTTTACTTTTATGTGACCGATATTTAATATGCAGATAGATTTCTCCTCGTTTCTTAAGCGCTTTCCTTTCAGGACCACATAAAATACAGATTAACATGGCAGAGGTAGAGCTGCATCCTCCTCAAAAACACAACATTTGGAACTGAACATTTGGTTTTATTAATCTTTGTGCACTACAATGGTATGTTTGTGAAAGGGCCATGGGTTAGTAGTCAGAAGACACATAAATAAATGTATGATTTGCTGTGTGTGAACCAAAGAAATAAAAGCAAACTATCTGTACCATATAGAATTGGACAGCATCATATTTTTTTTCCTATTGTATTGCAAAGCATTGTGTTAAATCAAAATCACACCGCATTGTAATATGGGTGAATCGTAACCCATCATCAGCATATATATATATATATATATATATATATATATATATATATATAAATAACCACATGCCTGTACAGCAAAAATATCAGGAATCATTAAGTTTTACTGAAATTATTTTATTTTATATATACATATATCTTTGTCATACACCATATAGAGAAACATGTTCAATATAAATTAACATCAGATCTCCACAAAAAAAATTTCAAGACTGGCACTAGACTGAATTACAGACCTGGGCATAAATTCATGTGTAGAATAGAAATATATATCTATTAGCTTTTCAACAAATTATTTTTTTAGCTTGTTTACCAAAAATACAGCTGCTTACATCCAAAGTTCTTTTCTGTATACATCAAAATATATGTTTTTGTACTGGAAATGATTTTCACACCACTTCTATATTTGGTCATGCAGAAAATTTAGAACAGGTCCAGCTTCTCAGTTAATAAGTCATTATAAAGTTTTGCATCTACACACACACACACACACGCACGCACGCACGCACGCACGCACGCACGCACACGCACACGCACACGCACACGCACACACACACACACACACACACACACAACATACTGCAATCATATATAGCATACATGAAGCTAATACTGTGTCATTCCACTTCCCAGCTCTGGGGAAGAAAAAAAAAAGTGTTTGTAAATCAGAAATGTGTAAGTTTTAAAACGACCGTTTAGAAAGAAACAAAAAGTCACATGACGCAAATCGGGCGTTCTGCTTTGTCGCCTACAAAGTGTCGACATTTTGTATAAAACTCGTAATGAGGAAAAGTAACAGCAACGAGCACGGATTACACTATAAATCTACCTAAAGTGACCACGTCATCATGATAGCGTTTAATGCGAAAGTGCCAAAAGAGCAGCGCTCTGGGAATCTTAAACCTGATACGCGATCAGCTCAAACTACGTTCCTTTAATTCGGGACTTTTCTTTCTTTCTTTTTTTTTTTTTTTAAAGACTCCGAGTTCTGTTGCTCATTCAAAGTGATTCTAGTATTTGTTTAAAGTGCAGGCACTGTGAGAACATGTCTATTTTCAAGTAGTCTGTCTGGAGGGGGGGTTAAAAGGTTTTTGTATCTCAGAGGGCCGTGAGGGTCTGCAGGATCTCATTCAGGCTCTTGAGGATGTTAGAAGGTTGTGCAGCTGCGTGGTTGAGCAGCGAGGGGCCCATGTGAGTGTGGAGCGCTTGACACAATTCGGTGGTGACCCCTCTCATGGTGCCGCTCCTGCCGTGGACCGTGCCGCTCTTGCAGGAGGAACCCAGGAGGTGCCACAGCAAGGGGAGTGCTTTCTGCTCGACCAGCTGGGGTTTGCGGGGGTACAGCTCTCGGACCAGCTCTTTAAAATAAAAAATATAAAAATCCAAATAAACAGACAGTCATGGAAAAATGTGTGGCTAACAGAAAAACGGGATTTCATTAAAGAAGCTGTGTATGAACCAATTCTTTCAAATTTTATTGATCTGAAGCAATTTAGTAAAGAAGAGTTTGGCAAAAATGACATTTGGGCCTTGATAAAAAAAACAAACAAACAACTAAAAGGATTTACTTTTTACTTGGCAAACTATTTGACAGAAATAACAATATAAAACAAAAAAAAATTGCTTGTATACGTTTTAACTGATGGTATGTTAAAAAAGATTTCGGAGAATTTGTAAAGGTTTTTAATTTATTTGTAATTTTTTTCTCGTTATCACGACTTCTCATGATCTTGACATGACAGTCGTTTGTTTCCTCATGATCAGGAATTTGTGTACAGTCAGATCCCGACCTACGACTTACATTTTGGAGATACGATGGTCACCTTCGGCAAAATAAATAAATAAATAAATAAATAAAATATATATATATATATATATATATATATATATTATATATATATATATATATATATATATATATATATATATAATATTTTATTTACTTTATTTGTATTATGTAAAATGTAAATGTGTGCCTCTGCGTCGGAACGCATCATAGAGATAAAGATGGCATTAGATTTTACTTTGATCAGCAACCCACTGAAAAATTGTCAGCGCAAATAGTCGATCGCTGAGCCTTTTTTTTTTTTTTGTACTGATAAAGAGGAAGCGATGTTTGTCACGTCGAGATCACGAGAAAGAAAAGAAAAATGTATATAATGCATTAAGTCCTAAATTATATAAAGCAGCGTTTAATAATACGGTACTGAGACAGCTAATAATTCTTATGAATACACAAACCACAGTAAAATGACTGCAACTTGTCGACATCATGGTTTCATAGTTTTTAGAAGCAGTTTATATTAGATAGCCATATAAACGTTGCAGAAAGGATTGTGGTGATCAGATTTGTGGAGTTTCGGGTCGCATACCTGCAACTCTCTCAACAAGGTCCAGTTTAGCCTTCCCGCTGAGAAACTGCGCCTTGGTGCAGAACGGCTGAAGGAGTAAAGTGTTGTCTGGGGGGTTTCAGAAAGCAAAGGGTTCAGAAAGAGGTTCTTATACTTATTCGTTTCCATAGTAAGAATCATCCAGGAGATGGAGATGCAGGACGTTATATATGATCCAAAAAATCCCAATAATAATAAAAAAAAAACGTCTTTTATTAAACATTGAAAAGTTATTTGTTTAAAATAGAAAAAAATGCACATAAGCAGACGTTTATTTGAAAGAGAAGAAAAGAAGCATCAGGTACCAAGAACTTCAGTTAGAGTAGAGATAAACATAAAAAAAAATAATTAATAATAAATAAATAAATTTAAAAAAACACGTGCGCATTTTCGTTTGAGTAAAAAGTTGAGTAAAAAAGTACGAATTTGAAATGCAGTGAAGTAAAAGTCTCCTCAAATAGAAATACTTCAGTAAAGAACAGATGCGCGAAAAAGCTACTCGAGTACCGTAACGAATTACGTTGACTTCATTACTGTAACTGTAACAACTGTAACTATAAACCGCATGAAGTTCAGGAGAAATAGGAACTCACCCAGGTTGTCCATCAGAGCGTGTATGGCGGCCGATGCGGCCGCGTAGATGGCGTCATTCTTTGAGTTCAGGTGGTTGTCCACTACGGCGGGGACGATGATATACACCACTTGAGCCAAGTTGTCCTTCAGCAACCTGATGATCTTCCGTAAGGCCTCCAGCGCATAAAGATTCACTTTGCTGTTTGACTCCTGCAGCCTTTCTTTGAAAGCGTCGAACACCTGGACGAAGAACAGAAACGGTGTCTCTTAGCTTAATTCGCTTGCGGCCCACGAAAACCCCCTGAGCTGCCTTCTACATCGATCCAACAAATCGGTCATCAAAGAAACCTCGTCATTTCGTTTTCTTGGAACGGATAAAAGCACTAAAATGAAGACGGCAGAAAAAAATTACCGGGAACATGTTCCGCGTGACCATGCATTGGTTGCCTTCGCAGTCAGAAACCAGCTGGTCGATGCCCTTGATGCGTTCGCGGAAGTCTTTAGAAGCCAGCAGGGCTTTGAGCTGCTTGACGTACTCCGTCTTGTCTGCAATGCTGTGGAATTGAGCTTTACTGTTGTCTTTGCTAAAATATAGGACAAAAAACCCCACAAAAAACTGCAATCAAATAAAATTAAAAAAAGATGAAAAATCAAAGATTTTATAAAAGGTACCTGCTGGAGATCTGAGGTTCACGAGTCAGAGACGAGGCACGCACCAGTCTGCTGCCAGATAAAGAGCGCCTGCCTCGAGCGGAAGGAGCGTCCTGAGGCATCTCGCCCAGTCCCTAAACACGAATACATGATCAAATAAAAGAAAAACAAACAGATCTACCGTGGATTAATGTGTGGTCAAACACGTGTTCTGAATTCGAAACCTTGGTCTTCAGAGTGACGACAATGTCCCTGACGGTTGCCAGGTCTTTGGCAGGGATGTACTTTTCCATTATTTTATCAAAGTCGCGGTGAGACGACAAGAACAGAAGCATTTGGCGGCCGAAATATCTGAAAATGTGAAAAATGAAGCACCAAAAGAAAAAAAAAAAAACATCAATGAAACTATTTACGAGGTTGAGAACTGAGTGATATACAGAGGGAAAGGTGGTGAAATCGGTGCTCACCTGGTTTCTTGTGAAGAGTCTTGTGCCAGCTTGGAGACGGCAGGTAGGATTCGGTCAGTGAGATCTTTAGTTCCGGAGAGTAAGCGTCCGCTGCCAATCTTCTCAACCAGAGTAGCCAAGTGCTGAGCGGTGCACTTCCTTATGACTGCGCTCAAGTGACTTAACAAAAACCCAGAAAAGAGAAAAAAATTGCCTTTTATGAAACACATTTTATTATAGCGCACAAATAATTAGGGTAATTAAAGGGAAAAAAAATTTGCACATGTATAAAAAGCTAAGTGGTCTAAAACAGCTACAGGGCTGTAAGAGTTATTATATGCTGTATGGCCAAAAGTTTGTGGACACCTAACCTTAAACCAGGTGCGCACTGTGCAATTTTGGCCACGATTTGCACGTCTGAGGCAAATTTCCAAAATCCTAACAGATTCCTATAATCCTAAAATAAAATCTGTAGTCTTTGATCGCTGGTTTGACGTGTTCACCGACAGCTGATTAATGGCCATCTGCGGTCATTTTTTTCCCTTCGATAAGCGACCGTCAAAACCAAGAACCGAAGAACTGTAACTCGTTAAATGATTAAAACGATCATTTAATCATCATTCCATTAATAGATTGCTGTGCTGAGAGTAACTTTCACCAGAGTCTTTTCACATAAATTGAGTTAATTAAGCGAAGAGTCTTGCGACAAAAAGAATAATAACAACATTATAGCCAAAATAAATCATAGTACTTGGTATACTTAAATACATATTTTTCTAAAAGGAGCACTATTAGTTACATTTTACCTAGTGTATTTTTTGCTTCTTCATCGCTGCCGAAAAACGACGACGTAATTAGCAAATCGCCTCAGGGAAAATGTCGAAGCGAGTCAGACGGACTGTACAGCAAGAAGAAAAACTTTCGGTGGGAAAAGGAGTGTTTGTAAGAAGTTTTTCCCCCCCAAAAGGCATTTCATGAACAAAATTAACGCTACTGATCGTTTTTTTGTTTTTCTGTCAGCTAGCATTAGCGATTAGCTTGCTACCAGTAGTTTTTTTCTTGTGTGAGTCAGTTTTTTACTTTTGTACAGTCTGACGTTATGACCGCTGAGATCCTACAGTGTGGCATGGGGATCATGTTCGTACAGTCTGACAAGCAACAATCGCAAAGGACTATTATTAAGCGCATTTTATTTGATATTTTTTCCTTCCATTATATATTTGTTCCAATTTTATATTATTACAAGCTCGACTCTTTTCAGTGAAGGCGTCGTGTCTGGGCGAATTTGTGTCCATTCGGGTGTAACCACTAAACTGGAGACTCGGTAATAGAAAAATATTGTAGAGGATTGCAGAAACGATAATTTTTTTGCTGGTTGACTGTTGTCTTCTAGGTAATAAATTGACAAAATAAATAAATTAAATTCAATAGAATAAAATCTACAAATCCAGGACTCTATTGTAACAACAAGCCTAGATCGGAACAGAAATCGGTCCTGATCAATTTCAACAGCCATTTGAAACGTACCCGATTCCTCCGGTGAGCAGGGCATTCATGCTGCGTATAGGTGTGCAGTTCTGCACCATGCTGTCCAGCGCTGCATCCACGTCCTGTCTGATAAACACATTTAACTCTCCTGCTTTAAGCAGCAGAACTTTAGCTGTTGCTTCCAGCTCCTGGTCCATTCCCTTCTGTAGGCTGGCGTAGAGCTCTCCTAAAGTCACCACAGCGATGCGGGACACTCCGGAACGCAGGTTCCGAACCTACAGCACAACGAGGGTTTTAAACAAACCAGACTTTTACTAAATACTAACACAACCTTTATACACTCAATTCCAGACTTCAAATCAGGAGCACTGAAAAGTTCCATGACGTTTTAACACATTTTTTCAGCAAACAAAATTGGCTTGACCATATCTGGAGCACAAGTCTCCTATACTTAGCATAGAATGTCATTAAAAAAGAAAGAAAAAAGAATTTAATTAACATACTAGAGGTCCACCGATAGCTGATTGCAGGAACTACCAGCAAAAATCCATACCAATAGTTTTTCTGGGTTGCGTTATATAATACGAGAGCGGCCTCTAGAGGCGAATCACTGACGCCACTTGTTTATTTCAAGTGTCCTTTTTAACTAATTTTGCATGCAACCGTTTATATTTATTTGGAGTGATAATTTTTTGTTTCAGTTTCAATGCACGTCTGTTATTTTTATCAATATTGATTAATATCATTAATATATTCAAATATAATTAAAGTTCAGTTGTATTATTATTTATTTATTTTTTTAATCCGAAATCCATTTTAAAAAAAAGGTTTACCAGTTATGGGCAAGTATGATCCTTACTCTCCTTATCGCTAAAACCCAGTATCGGTCAACCTCCAGTATTAACCTCACCTTTAATCGTTTGGACACAGGGTCATCAAAAAAAATACTCCAATTCTGATTCAATATTTGAATATAAGCATCTCAGATGGCTACCTGCAAACTCAGTTAAGTGGGATGCAAAGGAGTGGCTTACCTCTTGAATCAGGGCGAGGCAGACCTCATGAACCCTACTACTTAGCACATCAGAGTGATAGCGGGCCAAACAGCGCAGGGACTTGAGCCCGTCGATTTTCTTCTCCCTGTATAAAGAGAGAGGAGTTATCTATACACTGTATATTAGAGATGAGTATCTCGATGCATAGCCAACAATACGATACATCAATAATACATAATATTGCGATACAATTCAGCCTGATTGCGATGCGCCGCGATCCGATTTAGATTTGATTCATCCGAATGTGTTTTAATTGGAAGAAAAAAAGATGCTGTGCAATTCAATATGAGACAGATAGTTTGCTTTTATTTCTTTGCTTCATACATTTACTTATGTACTTATTTATCTATCCAGCTACCAAGAGCATTAGATGGGTTTTGCCTATTCGGCACAGTTCAGGAAGTCAGGAATCAAGCTCATCCAAGTTTTCACCCCTTTGACTTGGCAAACCAGGTCTTCTTGCAGCCCGGTTTATGCCTAAATGCATTGTCATGTTGTGAGGAAAATTTACATTTTTTGGGGGGAAAACTTTTTGTCTAACAGCCACTTTTCCATATACAATTTGCCATATGGTGTATTAAATTACACAACATTTGTATTAAAGGAACTGAACACTGACCTTCTAGCTGTAGTTTAAAGAATTTGAGTAAATGTACTTCGTTACTGTGCTTAAAAATTCTTTTGGCGACTTTCTTGTCTTATTGCGCACCTTTTTTTTTTTTTTTTTTTGAAATTCATTAACAGCAGACATTTTACACGTAAAGCTTGTGACCTCGTGTGTTAGACAAGAACACTTTTAATAAATAATTTTTTGTTATTTTATTTTTAATTAATTTTCATTTTCCATCGGTTTTAGACTCACCATTCATCCGAGCTGAGCAGTCTGAAGCTCTGAGAAAGAGCTAGCTCTGGTCTGGAGAACGGCCGCAACTCCATCTGCTCGTTGGGATCCTTCTTTGGGGTAACGGGCACGATTTCATCTAAATGGAAAGTATGGAAGCAGAAATATTCATAAATATGGATTTGTTTCTTATTCCTTTGCGTTTTATGTACAGCAAATGAATGAATAAATGAATGAAGGATAAAAGGAATTAATTCCCTTCCAAATAAATACAGTGAATTAATAAATAAATACATAATCTTGAGTTTTTTTTATGCTGACATTTGCTAAAGTATGCTGAAATAAAACATTTGAGTAGAACATAACTTTAGAAAATTAAATATTTAATGTATAAAATAAAATAAAACCCCACACTATTTACAAACTAATTCATACAATTTTCCTATTTATTGAATTTTATTTCATCTATTTCATTTGTGCCAATTCAATCGACTACTCGATTTAAATCACTAATAAAAAAAAACTGCATTAATTGGATTTATTACATGTTATTTGTGTATATATTTTCTTATTTGAATCAAGCAGGCATTTTATTGAAAATTGATTTAAAAATGTAAACTGTTGCTGTTCACAAATGCTTATAATAAGAAATGATAAACATTTTTATGTTTTTAATTTCTTCCCCTAACTGTCTACCGAAATTGAACTGTGTACCGTTACACCCTTAATGGAAATTTTTTTTTCACAACTATACCTTTAAAGAAAAAAATCCTTGATATACATTAAAGTATTACCAGAGCCGTTGGGTTGCGTTCTGGTCAGACTGGGAGCTCGTCTCGGCCGTGGAAGGGTGTGTCTACTCGGGAGGCCTGTAGGGGGGCTGGGCTGATAATGGGGACTGATACAGTTTTGTTGATTTTGGGACCCCTGTGCATTTCTAGGGCTGGAGGGCGATTCCCTGGTGAGGCTTTCGAGCTTAGTGCAGGGTAGAACACTGCCGTTCAACTGCAACTCAGCTGGGAACAGGAGGGAAACGATGATGACTCCAGAGCATGAGCATGAGAAGAAGCATTCATGTCAAACTCTTACCTTTCAGAGACGCTGCTTCATCTGCCTCAGCTGTTATACGTCTAAGGCTCTGCCTCATTCGCGGCGAAGGCTGGGATTCCGGATGTTCTAACCGATGTTGCCGCGTCTTATCCCTTGCGTAATTGGACAGTTTCACCCGCTCCTGTAATTACAAGTTTGTAAGATGGTGTAAATTGAACAATTTTAATTCAATACTTATTCCGTTTTGAATTTTACTGGTCCCTCAATCTCAAGACACTTTAGTCTTAGATCTTGAGATTTTGAAAGGTTTTTTTCAGTGCCCCTCAAACAGGAAGTGAACTTGGGGAAAATCCTTTTTAAAAGAAATCAGGAAATCTCAAGATTCTACACAGGATCCAATTAACAGCAATTAACTAATTACTAATAAATTGCATAGAGCAAATCCTGAAAACCGGTGAATATGGAATTCGTTCCTTACTTGAGCATAAGATTCAGTAACCATTGCTTCATCAGGTTCAGCACCATCATCGGATTCTGCTTGACTTCCCGATACAGCATGACCATACACACCAGCTGGTGGCTCCCATGGGCCTTTTTTTAAGGACTCCTCCCGCTCAGGACATGCTGCCACGTCAGAGCGGCTTGGAAGAACTGTGGAGACAAAAACTCCTGCAACGCATATGCGACATCCGTTTTTTTAAGGACGAATGCATCTTTATAAAACTCCATACAATACCTTTTTCCCCCCAATAGAAGAGAGATTGCACAAACCTTTCCCAACTACTCCTTCAGACATGTCGCTGACCGAGGAGGCCTTCGTGCTGTATATCTGCGATCCTGATCGACAAAGAGCCAGTGACTAATTAACCAATAATATTCAATACTTTAGGATACACGTATAGAGTAGAACTTCGACCCAAAAGCAACTTCCAGATCTTTCTGTTGGCTATAAAACAAATTCTAAGCATGACCTACTCTCTTAAAGCCATATAATAATAAAAAATAAAAAAAAGGCAAATGGCTGAGCAGCTTTGTTCTGTCTTTGCCAGATAAATATAAATGCATAGAAAGCGCAATTCAGGCAAATATTACATGATAGAAAGCTGAGACATCAGCCGTAGGTCTATTACAGTGAGCCTAAGTAATGGAGGTTTGTGAAGGTTTGAAAAGATGTGGATTCAGGTGCCTCAGAGGAGGCATATGCTGAAGTTTACCCTCCTCAGTCAGCAGCTGTTACGATAAGATTTGATATGGTACAATGATACAATAAGAACATACACTACAATAAAATCAAATAAGAACTTTATTCCTTGTGCCCGAGTCTGCTTCAGATTGGTAGCATTTTGAGATACCGCACAGGGTATTATATTAACGAACACTGTAATTATTGTAAAGCTGAAACGATTCCTCGAGTAATTCAAATACAAAAAAAAAATCATCGAAAGCATCAAAATATTTTGCCTCGATGCTTCGTTTAGTCTACTGAACTACACACGCAGCACTGTTTCCTCATGGACGATTATTACTGACGCACCTCCCGCTAAACTCTGGAGCGCTCTGGACGGGTAAACAGAAGACGCCGCAGAATGAAAATATGGAAGCCTGTTTCTGCCACATAAAAACAAAACAAAAAAGTTGTCTAATTCAGAGGTTTTTTTCTCGCAATTCCTTTTAGCCAATCGTCCGGCGTCACTCCCTCTGTAGTGGCAAAAAGTTTTACGCATTAAAAATGCAATTTCAGCAAAAAAAATTTTAAGAATTTTTATAAAAAGGAAACTATTTCCTCTTGTACATTTAGTGTTGTTCTTTAATAAAGAAAAAATGCTTTTTATCCGATTACTTGATGGAAAAACCGGCAAAATGCTCGATTACTAGAATAAACGATAGCTACAGCTACAGGGTCGGTGTTCATTGTGTCAGCTACTGAAAGAAGAAAAGTTACAGAGTTTGATGGCCACTGTGGTGTTCTAGCAAGGTGGTCTGTGTGGGACTTGTTAAATAAAAAACCTCTGGAAAATGTGACTTAAAAATCGAACATGGACTAAACTTCTTATTAAAATACGCACTACATTTACATACACATCAATTTACCTCTAGCGGGCCGCAAAGCTCTGAGCGGCTCACGGCCTGAAGGTCTCGTGTGGGGAGGCGAAGGTACGTCTCGCTGCTTGTCTTCCGCTGCTGCTCCGTTCGAATAAGATACTTTCTGACCAACAACACTGACGCTCACATCCGGTTGGACACCTGCAAAACATTTCACATTACACTTGATACACTCAATGCGGTGGAAATATGGGGTGTGGCAGCCTGGTGTAGGTTGATGTACCTTGAGGACTTGCTTCCATGGAGAAAGGAGTTTTCTTTTTCCCAGATGGCACTCTGGCTATACATGCTTTTCCTGTGGAATTCCCAGGGCTACAGAGGTGAATATAGAATAAGACATTATCTATATGGAAGCAGTATTTTAAAATCGAAAACTGATAAAAAAAAAAATTTAAATGAGCACCTGCTGTGAGTGCCATTGATGGTGGGAGTAGTGGGGGAGTAGAGGCTAGATAGGCTGCTCTCACTCATTGGGCTTGTCACAGATGGAGAAGTCTGAGAGGATGAGTCGAGGTTCGGTTCGAGTTTAACAGCCGAGTCTGGACTGTCCGGATCTGGCTCGGAACCGCTCATGCTCACCTTTGCCCGCTTCTTAGCTGCGCTGTTACGCAACGAGCGTAGAGAGTTCATCATCTGTTAAAAAAAAATAATTATAAAGATTTTTACCCCTAATAAATGAAATCAACTAAATAGTTATTTTATAAAATTCCTAAAGAAAATTATACCTTTTACACTATAACATGGGCGCATGTTTGGTCATTAGGCAACAGTCTACAGATATTATAATACTGCCATAACGTGGAAGTTACATCTATTTTATTCGCATTGAGTTCATTCAACCGTCTCTCTCACCTCTTCCTTGTCCACCGGCTCTTCATCAGGTTCCTGCAGGCTCATGGACGTCAGGTCGAGGTGGAGATTTCTGCTACGCTGATCTTTTGGCTTGGCTGCGTCCTGCGCAGACAGCTGCGTGACTGGAGAGACGGGTGGAGAACGCCTGACTGCGCTCATAGCCTGAGCGAACGATGAGGAGGACGCGGTCCGAGTCGCGTGCTTTGGAGAACACCTGGTGGAGCCAGCATCACCTGCATTGAGTAGCTGAGGTTCAGTTCACTCGAAACTTAGAATGTAACCCCCGCGAGTTTCGGGGACCACTGTATTATAAAATATTATTTTATATATCATTTATACCAAGCAGGCATTTTATTTATAGTTGTTTGAAAAAACTTAAACTGTTGATGTTCACAAATTTACGGTGAAAGTATTCACATTTTGTTATGTTACAGCCGTATTCCAAAATAGATGCTTAAAATCTTTGCAAATGTATTAGAATAAAAAAAAAACTCATGTACATAAGTGTTACATAGAACAGCGTAATTTATGTACGAGTTAAATCAAGTACAAACCTATTCACAGCCTTTGCTCAATACTTTGTTGAAGCAACTTTGCACCAATTACAGCCTTAAGTCTTTTTGAGGATGATGCTACAAGCT
This sequence comes from Silurus lanzhouensis, assembly GCA_039877035.1. Lineage (NCBI taxonomy): Eukaryota > Metazoa > Chordata > Actinopteri > Siluriformes > Siluridae > Silurus > Silurus lanzhouensis. Next base: position 5,330,963 of record JBCEWE010000214.1, on the reverse strand, counting down.
TGGGGAGCGTTGGTGCACAGCCATTTTCAGATCTCTCCAGAAATGTTTATTCGGGTTCCAGTCTGGGCTCTGACTGGGCCATTTAAGGACATTCACAGAGTCGACCCGTGGGCTAGTCCTTTTTTTTTATTGGCTCTGTACTCAGGGTCGTTGTCCTGCTGGAAGATGAACCCCAGTCTAAGCTCCAGAGCAGGTTTTCATCCAGGATGTCTCTGTGCCCTTTACCTTGATCTTGAAAAACATTCCCACAGCATGATGCTGCCACCACCATGCTTCATTGTAGGGATGGTATTGGCAAGGTGATGAGCGGTGCCTGGTTTCCTCCAGACATGACGTTTGGAATTCAGGCTAAAGAGTTCAATCTTTGTTTCTCAATCTTTGTTTTCCTTCAGCAAACTCCAGACGGGCTGTCATGTGCCTTTTACTAAGGAGTGGCTTCCATCTGGCCACGCTACCATATAGGTTTGATTGGTGGAGTGCTGCAAAGATGGTTGTTCTTCTGGAAGGTTCTCCTATCTCTATAGAGAAATGCTGGAGCTCTTTTAGAGTGACCATCGGGTTATTGGTCACCTGCCTGACTAAGGCCCGATCGATCAGTTTGGCCAGGCGGCCCGCTCTAGGAAGAGTCTTAGTGGTACCAAACTTCTTCCATTCCCCAGATCTGTACTTCGAAACAGTCCTGTCTCTGAGGTCTACAGTCAATTCATTAGACTCCATAGCTTGGATTGTGCTCTGACATGCACTGTTAAATGTGGGACCTCATACAGACAGGTGTGTGCCTTTTGCCTTTCCAAAGTATGTCCAAAACTGCATTTAGCACAGTTGGACTCCAATCAAGTTGTAGAAACATCTTAAGGATGATCAGTGGAAACAGGATGGCAAAGGCTGTGAATACTTATGGGCATGTGATTTTTTTTGTTTATTATTTTCAATACATTTGCAAAGATCTCAAACGCACTATGTTTGTAGAATTTTGAGAAAAATTATTTTAATCCTATTTGGAATAAGGCTGCAACATATAATGTGGAGTGCAGTGAATACTTTATGGATTCACTGTACATACATAAATAATATTATATTTTAAAATTATATGAAACTTTGACTCCAGTTATGTAATTACCGTTTTTGTTCCTCCATGGACTGGGATCACCGTGTAGTGGGCTCATCTCCCGAATGTTCGGCCATGTGTTGGACATCGAGAGTGCAGAGTCAGCATGGCTTCTACGAGACAGTGTGGGCGTTAATTGTACCCCTGAAAGAGTGGCGAGGGGGTAGGAGGGCAGCAGAAAGGAGCCAGGGGGAGTGGAATTGGACGGAAGAGAAAAAGTACGCTCCACATTGGCGTTCCCAGACACTGGCAGCCGACCTGTCCTGGAAACACCTGCAACATAGAGAACGTCCACTGGTGAAAACTGTGCTCAGAATGATTTTTGAAAGTACAATGCTCTCTGTGACCTACACTACATTTTATTTAACTTAAAACCACTCCAGGAGGGAAAAAAAATTGACATTCTGTGTAAAATATAATCTGTGAGTCACCTCTGTCAGCATCGCTGGAGCTGGCTGCTATAAAAATGTCCGGGTTCGAGTCTAAGCTGCCGCTTCGACGAAGTCGGACAGTGGTTTCTCTGCGCCGACTCGAGGAACGTGACTGAAGTGGTTCTGTTAATCCTACATGACATAAGAGACAAAAATCTGTTTGCATTACCATATGTAACTAAAGTGGAGGTCATCCGTTGTGCCCATTAATTAATCGTATTAATAGTTGAGTGCTGGAAACATCTGAAAAAAATCTATACTGCTAGTTTTTCCGGGTTGGGGTATACAGTACGAGAGCGGCCTCTAGAGGCAAATCACTGATGTGTTTATTTCAAGTGTCTTTATTTATTCATGCAGTGTTACTTTTTGTTTCAGTTTGAATTGGCAAGTACGATCCAACTAAGCTATCGGTAAAATCCACTTTCAAGTGTTGGAAACAACTGCTAAATCCTAGGACTGTAATGAGGACTGAAAATCTCAATTCAACAGCCATTTTTTTTTGCTTTCTGTTCTCCAACACGTAGCACATCTTTACCTGGTTTGTTTTAAACAGGACTTTACGGGAGTATTCTTGAGGTCTAAAAGGCGCTTTACTGCTCTCGTTTATGCAACGCTTAGGCACAAAGAATCCTTCATAAAGATCCTCGTTCCCCCTCACCTGAATAAGCGGCATTTTATTATTTAGAACATGACCAACGATTTTTCCTTGCTAAACCGTTTCTCGAGCGTGTTCTTTCTGCTCCGCTGCTGCTACGTAAATATGAAGGAGACCGAGGCGTGTCCGGAGAGTCACATACAATACAGATTAACATGGCAGAGGTAGAGCTGCATCTTCCTAGAGACAGAAGAGGTAAAGAACTACAAAGGCCTGTTTGTGAAAGGGCCATGCTGTCTGTCTAAACCAAAGCAATAAAAGTGAACTGTCTGCACCACAGTGAATTGCATAGCATCATAGTTTTCCATTGAAACACATTGCATTGAATCGCATTCGTGTTGAATCAAATGGAAATCGGATCGCTCCACATCATAACGGCTGCTTCGCTTCTCTCGAATGTATCGTATTGTTGGCTATGCATCGGGATGCGGATCGCATCGAGCCTCGGTTATAGAGATGCGCATCTGTAATCTAGAAGAGTGAACACTTAGCCATGTGGCATGGGGTTAAACGTAAAGGTTGCGTCACTACTTGTGCAAAAAACATTATTAGAAGAAACATATGCACATGAAAATAGAAAAAGAGGGAGAAGGAGAGAGAGAGAGAAAAGAAATTGAAATCTTACCAGAATGGGTAACACAGGTTTCCTGATTCAGCCTCATGGAGGTAGTGGGATCATCAAGGCTTGACTTTAAGAAAAAAAAAATTAAATAACATTTTTTTTTTACTTGTCACATATACAGTACAGCACAGCGAAATTCTTTCTTTAAATATCCCAGCGATGGTGGGAAGCTGGGGTCAGAGCGCAGGGTCAGCCATGATACAGCGTCCCTGGAGCCCACAGGGTTAAGAGCCTTTCTCAAGGGCCAAACAGTGGCAGCTTGGTGATATTGGGGCTTAAATCCCAACCTTGCGATCAGTAACCCAGTTTTGCTTTGCAAAAATATCGAACTGCTATGTGCATTCTATGGCCACGGTGGTTGAGGTTCTGCCCAAACTGCTGCCACATCTGTCTAGTATGTGTCTTTCCATGACCTTCTGATACAATGTTAGATAAAAAAGCCTATGATTTATGAAGTGAACACCACCTGACCTTGTGAAGGAACACAAACATCTAAACAATCTAGTGGAAAGCTTTCGAGGGAAGCACTTTGGTTAGATCACCAGGAAAAGAGAAATGAATCTGCAACGAGATTTTCCACCAGCACATATGGGGGCTGGTGATATATAGTGTATTTACTTAGTAATTTAAAAAGGATTATGCTGTAACCTTCCATGTACTGTATTGCTACGAATGTACACAGAGTTTTAAATAGAAATATATTTAGTAGTTTTGATCAGAACTGAGGCTCATTAAAAGATTTAACCGAAAAATGTTTAACAAACGTGGTACTACTTCTGAACACTGGATGAGGGTTAACGTGCAAAATCACGGCAAAAAGTTAAGTTTGGTGTCCTGATGATTTGCGTAACTGTAAACAGGGTAACTACTTAGTTCTTGCATATACTTCAGGGACGTCTTTCGAAAAAATTAAATCGCTGTGCTAATGATCTACGGCGTGGCCTTTGCCGAGGGCTCGGGTATCGTGAAGGTAAACAAAACATATTTGGTGGCGTTGTGGGAGCCTGTAACCGGATCACTGCACTGTCTGTGTGATCGATGACCCTTTAGGAGCAATCTTTTCTCGTTTCTGAGCAGCATGTTAACAATCCTGGCATGGCAACCAGATTCCATGAGTCAGCATGCTGAATGGTCCGGAGCACTCGGATATTGAACTAACCCTTTAAAAAATAAAAATAAGTTTGGGCCTTTGGAAGAACTACATGAAACCATGGCTGAAAATGATGAGAAACACAATGACCTTTCACTCTTTGAAGAGTGTGGATTTAATCTGGAAAGAATCTCAGATTACAGGAAGCCACACTTCGTCTATCTGATTTCTCAACACCTCCACATTTGGTAGAAACCCTCGGCAGCTTCATATTACAGCCACCATTTCCCCAAAGTGTCCCCTCCAGCTGATCCATGACACTCACACACCTTTGATTAGGCCACCGGTCTAATTAGAAAAGTTAAAAATAAATAAATTGAAGAAGAAAAAAATCACCCAATGGTGCATCATTGGTAATGATATTCAGAAGGTCGTGAGTTTAAATTCCACCAGGACTAAACTGCCATCACTGGGCCCTTGAGCAAGGCCCTTAACCTTGAACTGCTCAGTTGTATGAATACGATAAAATGGATAAGTCCGTCGGCCAAAAGCCATGGATGTAAATGTAATTAATGAAGAGAAAAAGACTGGTTTACATACTAAATTCCACACTTTAAAACAATGCAATTTCATGTGTTGAGCACTTTTAACAACGGACATTGTCCCAAAAACAGACTTTTTACAGAAATAAAGGTTATAAAATATAAATGTATAAGTTTAGTGCCTATAAGTTTATCTCTAATGAGCGATCCAGTGGCGACCATGGTGAGGAAAAACTCCTTGAGATGGTATGGGGAAGAAAAAAAAACAGGCTCAAAAGGGAAACCGTCTTCGTCTAAATGTAGTGTTTATATTAATTACAATCCAAATGTACATTTATTTAACAAATCCCTCACTTAGTCGAGAACCACAACTTGCTGTTCCACATTTAGAAGCTAAAATATCGGGGGGTCTGACTGGATGCGGAGGCTTTCCTCCGAATTGCGTACAAAATGCAAGACATGAGTGAATCCCTCACCTTATCGGACATCTTTCCATTCACTGCACTGCAGGGTTCCTGAGTTCCTGCAGACGGAAGGCTTGACCTCTCCCACGGCAGCTTGCTTTTACCAGCACTCACGATCCTCCTCTGCGAAGGCGTCTCGTCCGCCAGCGACCCGAGACTGTTGTAGGCGCTCAGCCCTTCGGAAATCGCGTCAGTCCTGTGACTCCTCGCGCTGTTCGCTCTCCCTCCGTTAAGAATCCACTCCAGATCGGCCCCAGAACCGAACTGTGGAGTGCGCCGCTGGCCAGGTTTGGGGATGACCAGCGCGTATTCCACCGTACCGTCCGCAGATAGCCGAGGAAGGATGTGCCTGGCCCTCCGTGCCTGTACGGCGGCCATGAGACCCTCTGCTTCACCGGTGAGCTCTACACGGTCTATAGCCTTCGTAATCGGCTGCTTCTTGCCCGTGTCCAGGCAGTAATCAAAAACAGCGAAGAGCTCAAGAGCCGCGTGACGAACCCTCTTCTTGCTGTCCGCCAGACAAGGAGCCACCAAAAAACAAAGGTGTGGGATGTTGAAGTCCTTCCTGGGGTGTGCCAGCATGGCTGCCGTAATGATATTGAGAACATCTTCTCTGACTCTGGAGTTTTTGTGCTTCAGGTGGCCGGTCACGAGATCAAGAACTTTCTGCGGCCCGACGATCCTCATGAGCTGCCGGAAAACGTTCATGTATTCGTTGCGTAGCACGGTCAGCGTGTCCCCCAGGGTTTTGAGGGCCACCTGGACGATCTGCTTGTAATACCGGTCCACGTCGTAGTCCAGCCTTTGAACGAGGAGGTTCAGGACCTGTAGAGTGCCATACAAGACTTTGAAGTTGGTGTCGTCCAGGAGCTGGTGTAAAAAGCAGACGAACTCCGCAATACTGTCAAAGGAGACCGTTTTCATGTCCAGCTCGGACAGGAGGGTTTTCAGCTCTTCGACCCCATTCGTTCGATTCTGGTAGTTCTCATGGTCGAGGAGCTGCTCGTGTAACTCCGGAGGGATCAATCCATAAATCATCGTTGACGCCCGCTCGTCAGGGTTTTGCCCACAGCCTGCGGGTTAAGCTGCCACAGATTTGTCGAGATTTCACGAAGTTCATCTCGATAACGAAAAGGTCTCAAGAATTTATTAAAAACCTGAACAAATTCTGCTCAGGATGGACTGCAGGAACTTCACCAAGACAACATTGTACTGACGTTCTGCCATGAGTTGTGGCCAAACAAGTAAACATACAGGTTTAAACAACCTGTAACTTTATTTATTTATATTTTTCAGCCAGATCATGAAGCTCTACAAAACCGATAGTCAAGGCACTGAAGGATTCTGCTAGTACTAGTTATTTACTGGTGTTACCTTTAAGACTCTCCAGGACCAAGACAGGAGAAGACAAGAGAAATAAACTCACTGAACATTTCTTTTAAGGCAAGAATTTGGCTCGCGTTGTCCCTAAGTCCCTACCAGAAGCTTTCTTGCAGGACAAGCAGACAATCTATGTCCACTTTCCACCATGTCTAACCTGGACATGCACGAACACAACACACACTCTCCCACTCCCACTCCCACGCCTCGCTAATGAATTACACCGAGCTTAGTTTTTTGTCCTGTTGAACTCCAGACTCGTGGTGTTGAGGCTCGGGGTCTTGTTTGAAGCTTTATTGAAGGTCCACCGCGGCTCTGCTCTTTTCTTTTTCCGCGACGCTCCCGGTGGTGTGTTTGGAATCAAAATGGCGCAGCGTGTCACAAACCAACCGCTTCCATGGTGACGCCGTGTCTCGGAAGCAGTCTGAAGCGCACAGCTGTATGCAGCTGTACACATTTCATTTAGATTTCCAAAATTTATTATTTATTCAATTATATTACAATATATCTTTAAAAAACCTTTATACTCGGTTTCTAGTGGGGATTATCATTTGCTCCGTACATTCCTGCAGTGGAACCGATTGCGCACGCGCGCGCACGAACACACACACACACACACACACACACACACACACACACACACACACACAAATCTCAGTGGTGTAACGGTACACAAAATTTACGTTTCTTTTCGTACCTTAATTTTCTCAAAAGAAATGCAAAACAAAATTGCTTGTTTTTTTTTTAAGTTTACTATAATAAAAATTCCGAAAAACAACACTAAATTTTTTAAACATTAAAAAAAAAAAAAAATCCCTACTTGGTTTATTAATAATAATAATAATAATAATAATAATAATAATAATAATAATAATATATGATGATGATGATAATATTAATAATAATAATAATAATAATAATAATAAAAATAGATAATAAAATATATAGAATAAAATAAAATAAATCAAATCAATACAATAATTTTTTCTATATTGAAAATATTAAATATTATTAAATTAAAGGAAATTTTCAATTAAATAAGTGTGTGTGTGTGTGTGTGTGTTTGTGTGTGTGTGTGTGTGTGTGTGTGTGTATAACATTTAATATTTAATTTTCTAAAAAAAATTCTACTAAACTGTTCTACCTAATTCAGCATACAACAAATGTCTTCATTCCTTCTATCCTTCATTTATTCACTCCCTCGATATGTGGAAATGTCAGGGTTTTCTCCTTTTAAGATAAATTCTTAAAACTGGATATAAAACGCAAAAGAATCCAGCGATGGCAGCGATATCACGCATGCGAAACAATCCGTATTTTGGCGCACTACAAATCGTATTTCCGGTACTGGTTGAGTAGCCAAAAGCTTAATCTAGTTTCATTTTTATACGTTTCTACACGAACGGTTTTAATGAACAGATGTGTGCATCATGGTGCTTGATTTGAAACTGGGCACATAATTTATTTATTACAAAAAAAAATTCTGTGGCATTTATTTGATTTTCTTTTTATAATGTAAATGTAATATATAATACAGTGCCCTCCACAATTATTGGCACCCCTGTTTAAGATGTGGTCGTGGACTTCTAAAAAATTCTCCTTTTTTTTAAAACAACATAGAACCCAAATGCAAAAAAAGAGAAAAATCCAACCTTTCATTTAAGTACATTACTTTGGTGGTAAAAAAAAAAACTTGAAATCATGTGTGCCACAATTATTGGCACCCCTGATGTTAATACTTTGTACAACCTCCTTTTGCCAACAAGACAGCACTCTCCTCCTATAACATTTCACAAGATTGGAGAACACAGAGAGAGGGATTTTTGACCATTCTTCTTTGCACACTCTTTCTAGATCATCCAGTGTCCTGGGTCCTCTCTTATGCACTCTTCTCTTTAGCTCGCCCCACAGGTTTTCGATTGGGTTGAGGTCTGGGGACTGAGATGGCCATGGGAGGACCTTGAGTTTGTGACTGCTGAACCACTTTTGTGTAGATTTTGCCACATGTTTTGGATCATTATCCTGCTGAAAGACCCAATGACGACCCATCTTCAGCTTTCTGGCAGAGGCCATCAGGTTTTTATTTAAAATATCCTGGTACTTCAAAGCGTTCATAATGCCATGCACCCTAACAAGGTTCCCAGGGCCTTTGGAAGAGAAACAGGCCCACAGCATCACAGATCCTCCACCATACTTCACGGTGGGCATGAGGTGCTTTTCGGCATACTCATCTTTTGTTTTACGCCAGACCCACTTAGAGTGTTTGTTGCCAAAAAGCTCAATCTTAGTCTCATCTGACCAAAGCACAAGTCCCAGTACCGCTTAGCAAACTCCAGACGTTTACGTTTGTGAGTGTTAGTGAGAAAAGGCTTTTTCCTTGCATGCCTCCCAAACAGCTTGTTGGCATGTAGAGAGCGTCTGATGGTTGTTTTGGAGACTCTGTGACCCCAAGATGCCACTCTTTGATGCAATTCTGTGACGGTGAGCTTGGGAAATGTTTTTACTTCTCTTACCATCCTCCTCACTGTGCGTTGTGGCAAGATAAACTTGGGACCTCTTCCAGCCTTGTTTGTCACTGTTCCAGTTGTTTTAAACTTCTTAATGATTCCTCTGACTGTAGATACCGGCAAGTTAAGGCGAGTGGCTATTTTCTTGTAGCTATTGCCTGACTTATGAAGGTCGACACACATCTGCCTTACTTGAATGGTGTGTTCTCTTGTCTTTGCCATGTTGACAAATGGGTAAGAGAATTAGGCCTCTGTGTCACGTCATATTTATACCCCAGGGGAACAGGAAATCATGAATTACTAATTAAAAGTCCCTAGATACCCTGACCAACCTTAGCAACTACAGAAAAATATATAAAAAAAAAAAAACAATTAAATTTTTCAGAGGAATTGTTAGGGGTGCCAATAATTGTGGCACACATGATTTCAAGTTTTTTTTTTTTTTTCTAAATGTGTGATTTTTTTACCACCAAAGTAATGTACTTAAATGAAAGGTTGGATTTTTCTCTTTTTTTTTGCATTTGGGTTCTATGTTGTTTTAAAAAAAAAAGGAGAATTTTTAGAAGTCCACGACCACATCTTAAACAGGGGTGCCAATAATTGTGGAGGGCACTGTAAGTGTGTGTGTGTGTGTGTGTGTGTGTGTGTGTGTGTGTGTGTGTGTGTGTGTGTGTGTGTGTATGCATCCACATCAAACATAACACAAAATAGGCTGCATGGCAAAAAATGGACCCCATACAAACAAGATGTGCCCTTAGAGCCTCTAGCAAAACTTTGGGTTAAGAGTCTTCTCTGTACTGGCATCAAGGTGCTGGAATGAATCAATCATTTACACAAATACAAAACTCACTGAAATCCCACTGCCATGTCAGTGTCAGTGCTGTGCTGAAAAATCATCCACCAATCAAATGATATCTGGTCAGCAGTTTTCATATGGTGGTCACTTCACACTAATGAACAGGGTACAAGAGCGCTGCTTCATTAATTGTATTTATATTGATTGCATATATACACTGTATGAACAATTATTTGATGTATTGCAGCCAAACAATGAATTGCATAATTTTTTTATTGTTTTACCATGAATCACTATATTGTATATAAATTGTCTTTTATATGGATTTAACTCTGGCCCTGTAGTATTGCTTACTGTACGGTTTTCCTTTCTCCCAACAGTGCTAGAGCAGAGAAAACAGGGGGTACAAGGGGCAGGCCCTGGTCAGGCCCTGGTCATGGAGTACCCCCTGTACCCCCTTACAGGGGGTACTCCATGACCAGGGCTTGTTATAGGGCTTATTAAATAAGCATTCAGGTGGCATATGATTAACTATATACTACACTACACTATACTACACTACACTATACTACACTATACTATACTACTGTATGCTATACTACTATAGCTATACTAACTATAATACTGAATACTATACTATACTATACTATACTATACTATACTATACTATACTATACTATACTATACAACCTACCCAACTGTATATTTTTAAATCGAGTATTCTAGTGAACCGATTATAAACATGTTATTCTTGTTCTTGTTTATATTCTTCTTATCGTTACTGCATTGTCATGAGATTTTCATGCTATAATATACTATACTATACTTTACTAGACTAGACTAGACTACTGACCCAGCAGGGTACTTTTTTAGATCCTAGTGAACCAATAATAAATATTTACTACTATACTAGACTATACTATACTTGACTATACTTGACCTATTAGACTAGACTACCTGGTATTTTTTAGACTGAAAGTATTCTAATGAACCAGTAATAAACACCAATATTATTATTATTATTATTATCATCATTGTTATTGTTATAGTTATTATTATTATTATTATTATTATTATTATTATTATTATTATTGTTGCTTTTGTTATTTTGTTGTGTGGTTTTCATACTATACTATACTATACTATACTATACTATACTATACTATACTATACTACGGTATTTTTCTATCATTATAACAGGTATATATAACATGGTAATAATAATAATAAAAATAATAATAATAATAATATTATTATTAATATAATTATCACAATCATTAATAATCATAGTATACTGTTTATTCATCATCATCATCATCTTTAGCATCACATGAACATGGATCAGTGCTCAGATTTAAGTATATTTAACACACACGTGTTATGACGTGACTGCGTGATGTCGCGGTTGCTTGCGATTCCGTCAGACGCGTGAGTCCCCGCCCCCATTCACACCACACACACGCCGTGCTCCCGGAAGTGACGCAGGGCGAATCTTCTTTCTGTTTGTTTTGCAGGCAGAAGCTGGAGGCTTGTTCCACTACCGCAGTACATCCCTGTGCCTCTGTCTGTCTCTGTCTCACCCGCCCGAGAGCAGCCCTGGATACAGGTACTTCCCCCAAATCTCATTTATACCCTTTTTATTAACACCAACCGCGGATCAGAATCGATCGGTGGCTCGCCTAGCCGCTGTTGCTAACGCTAATGTATGTAGCCTAGCGATGTTTATTTTTAGCAACAGTTGTAGCTTGCCAACGGTAGCCGCTAAGCAGATAGCGTGTTAGCAGCCCCGCTGAAGTCCACTTGTTCTCCTCGGATATTTGGACTGCAGGTCTTTTCTCCCTCGTGTTGTCCTTCGTGCATTAGTTTGCTGGGACATGATTTGTTTAAGGAAGTGCTGAAGCTCATGCTGCATGTTCACCTGGCATCAGGGGGTTCTCCAGGGTCTGTCTAACCAGCAGTTCTCCTTTTCACCCTTTTTTCAATTTCCACGAAGCTATATTTGTTGTCCAAATCATGTGAAAATTCATGTCTCAATAATAATGATGTAGATTATAAAAGGAGACAGAAGGTTGTGTCTGATTCCTGTCCAGAAGACTTATTTGTACAACAATGGTCATGTTTTCTGACCTGCTTTAAAAAGAGAAACAGGTCATAACGTATGAATTTATATTGGTTACTTATAGAAGTGCTTATTTTTCTAATGAGAGAGCTGACAGTGAGGAGACCTTCAGAGGAACCTTCAGAGGAACCCATCCTCACCCAGCTGACGCAGAAAGTCCGCTCATTACAGTCGAGGTGTACCGTTCAGCAAGGTTTGCTTAAATGCATATCTTTTCATGCAGATTGAAACCCTAAGCTTTTCTGATTTAATTCATTCAAGTCCAAATCCATTCCCACAGTTCTGGAGTTGCTCAGAAGCTTCATGGATCTTTAGGCTGTTCATGAAAGGAACTCCATCCAGAGGTAGGGCGTCGGAATGGAACAGGTGGATTCCGAAAAGAACCAAAGGGATGAGATTGTCGGTTACTGGTCCCTCGGGGGCATGTTTAACTCGAGAAAGAGAGTAGAGGGTAGGGATGTGTATCGATACGACTTTTTTACGATACGTGTGTTGCGATACGATATTTCATGATATTGTAAAGCAAGGTGATTTATTGGGTTATTTACATTTTTGGAACGGGTATAATTTATGGAAATCTGTCATACAGAACACACCACCATATACAAACATGAGCGAAAAATTTAATAATTTATTTATTTAGAGCACAGTGAATTTTACATTTTCATTAATTACATCTGAAATAACACTGTGCTAAGCCTTAACCTCTCAAACCTACCCATACTTTAAAACCTGTGCCAGCCATTGTCGTATCACACCCCAGTGGCATCAAGTGTTTTTTTAACATGGTCGGTAAAGACGCCTAATATGACTTGAGATTGATGAAAATGCCAATAAGTCAACGAGTTAGTCAAGGCTCCAGGTGGATATTAAGGCTAACATTATTGGTGTGCCCTTATGCTAGTACGTCATTGTTTAAGTTCAGAGATAAGAAAACTATCCATCTTGCGGTCAGGTTATAATCGAATACTAATTGAAATGAAACAACTGCCGTGAATTTTGTATGAATTTTAAAATATATACCGATATTGTGTTTTTGAGAATCACAGTATCGCTAAAGAAAATATCGCTATACTCACGTGTATCGCTATTTTCTTACACCCCTAGTAGAGATTTGATAGGGAGGATGATATAGAGATGATTAGATATCCTTGTTGTTACTTAAACGTTAAAGACGTTGTACAGTGTGTTCAGGGTGCAAGTAGGGACTCAGGAACACAGACATGAGGGACCTCTGGGATAAGAGAATCACCAAACCTGAGTAAAACCAGAGCAAGGGGATGACAGCATCCGATCATCTCTGTTCACCAAAAGCCTCTATATCCACGGTCCCTCCAGATCTGCTCTTTTCCCTAAGAAAAACTCACCGACAAAAGGATTGACCAAATGCATGTTTTCAGTCGAGACCTGAACACTGAGACAGCGTTTGAGTCCTGAAAGCAGCTTGTCGTTTAGCAGGAAACGTTAAGTTGAAGGTAGAGTTGTTATCTGACTTTCAAACATCCCATTGAAATTCTAATTGATTCCATGACAGAGTGCCAACTTTAATGGAATCCCTAGTTCACAAAGGTTCAGGAAGCGGGTACACAAAGCCCCGCCCACTAAAAAATGCTTTCGATTCCAGCGGTCAATGTCTAACGATTTATAAGGATGCGAAGTGCTAGTTGGAGGTGTGTCTATAATAGGATTGACAAAAGCCAAATCAAGCCCAACATTTTCAATGGCAAATTTTTTAAATCGGAGAATGTTACCCCCAAATTCCATGTCACCAAATAATCCTTGTGTGGCAGTTCTTAAGCTTGATTTTCTCAAGGTGCAGAACTTTTATTCAGCCGAGTATTGATCAGTGAGAACGAAGCCCTTTAAGACCAGCTGCAAAAACAATGAGAATCAAAGAGCAACTATAATAGAGTTCAATAAAAGTTAAAGAATAATAGTTACAGTAATAATACGAACAATAGTTTTTCCAGGTTGCGTCATATAGTACGAGAGCGGCCCTACAGAGGCAAATAACTGACTTCAAGTGCTGTTCATACGAAGTGGTTTTTTTTATTATTATTATTATTATTTTATTATTATTATTATTAATTTTGGATGTAACAATTGTTATTCATTCGGAGTGTTAGATTTTGTTTCAGTTTGAATATTTTGTTCAATATTTATTAATGTCATTAATATATAAAATTTTATTCCATTTAGCCCCTATTTGTGATTCATCACAGTTTTTTAAAGTTTTTAATTTTCTAATAAAGTTCAGCACTATTTTACATTGTGGGTTTTTTTGTTTGTTTTTTTTTAATCCAGTATCCATTTTAAATCAGTTGAATATCAGGTAATCGGCAAGTACGATCCATCCTAGCTATCTGTATACCGAATAATCAGCTGTAATGCACAGCAGGTCCCTGAATCCAGGTAACTACAATTCTGTTGTATGGGCAGTCCAGGGCCAAATATAATTTTTTGTTGCCACGTCAAACCCAAATACTTGTAAGAAAGCGCAGAAATGAAAAGAACCACAGGATGATTCTTGGCACAATACAAAACCAGACGGATGTCCTACAGCAGTCAAAATTGTGAGCTATCTAGACTATGATAAACCAACCAGGGCTTCCTCCAGTACTCGGATATTCAACAGAAATATTTGAACTTCTGTAGCCGTAGATGTTAAGCAGTTTAAACCTGATAAATCCTCAGTGTTTTTTTTTCCAACAGATGGACCAGCAGGCCCAGTCCTATATGCTTGCCAGTCTGACGCGGCCTCACTCGGAGCAGCTGTTGCAAGGCCTACAGCTGTTACGGCAAGATCGCGAGCTGTGCGACATTGTGCTCCGCGTGGGCGATGCCAAGATCCACGCCCACAAAGTGGTGCTGGCCAGCATCAGCCCGTACTTCAAGGCCATGTTTACTGGCAACCTGTCCGAGAAGGAGACCTCGGAGGTTGAGTTTCAGTGCATCGACGAAGCTGCACTGCAGGTAACACATCAGTATTAAAATGCGTTTCTCTCACCACAAACACTAATATTTCGCTCGCAGTCTTTAAACATCTCCGTCCTGGTTTTCAGGCCATCGTGGAGTACGCGTACACAGGCACGGTTTTCATCTCGCAAGAAACGGTCGAGTCTCTGCTCCCAGCTGCCAATCTCCTTCAGGTGAAACTCGTGCTCAAAGAGTGCTGCAGCTTCCTCGAGAGCCAGCTGGACGCGGCGAACTGCATCGGCATCTCGCGCTTCGCGGAGACCTACGGCTGCCACGACCTCTGTCTGGCGGCCACCAAGTTTATCTGCGAGAACTTCGAGGAGGTCTGCCGGACGGAGGAGTTCTTCGAGCTGACCAGGGAGGAGCTGGACGAGATCGTGTCAAGCGATTGCCTCAGAGTGCTCACGGAGGAGACGGTCTTTTACGCGCTCGAGTCATGGATCAAGTACGACCCGAGCGAGAGGCAGCAGTATCTGGCCCAGCTGCTGCACAGCGTGCGGCTGCCTTTGCTCAGTGTCAAGTTTCTGACGCGCCTCTACGAGGCCAATCACCTCGTCCGGGACGACCACGCGTGCAAGCATCTTCTCAACGAGGCCCTGAAATACCATTTCATGCCAGAGCACAGGCTTTCCTACCAGACGGTGCTGTCCACCAGACCACGCTGTGCGCCAAAGGTTCTTGTCGCAGTTGGAGGCAAAGCTGGACTTTTCGCCACTCTGGAAAGGTGAGACCATGAATAGGGTCGCAAAAGGGGCACTTGTGGACGAAGTAACAAACCATGTACTTGAGTTAAACGTAGAGAAACACTCAGTAAAACATGACTCCAGTAAACATGCTGCTTTTACAAACTTTTGCTTAATCCACTCATTTTAGGTGGAAACACTCTGTTACTCTTAGCACATCAATCTCTTAATAGAATGGAAAATTCCATCTGGAGAATATGGGAAAAATTCCAAGTTGGAAACTTACCAGGAATTTATGTGAATGAATTAGAAAATGGGGGGAAAATGATATAAACTGTATCACATACAAACTTAAATATTAACATTTTGTTTGGTCTTAAGCTCTCTCGTGATTTGTTCTCCGGCAGTATGGAGATGTACTTCCCTCAGACGGACTCGTGGATCGGCCTGGCCCCGCTCAACATGCCCCGCTGTGAGTTCGGCGTTGCCGTCCTGGACCAGAAGGTCTACGTGGTGGGCGGTATCGCCACACACATGCGGCAGGGCATCAGCTACAGGCGGGACGAGAGCACTGTGGAGAGATGGGATCCCGAAAGCAACACCTGGTCATCAGTGGAGTGCATGGCGGAGTGCAGGAGCACGCTAGGGGTCGTGGTATTAGCCGGGGAACTTTATGCGCTCGGGGGCTATGATGGCCAGTACTACCTCCAGTCGGTGGAGAAATACGTGCCCAAGCTGAAAGAGTGGCAACCCGTCGCACCCATGACCAAATCGCGCAGTTGCTTCGCCACCGCGGTGCTGAACGGTATGGTTTATGCTATTGGAGGCTACGGTCCTGCTCATATGAACAGGTAAGATATGGCCAGGATTTAATATGAATCCATCAGAATGGGGGTGGGAAAGTAATGTCAGTGATTTTGACTGTGCCAAAATTATAGTCGGACGTGATGGACAAGATGTGTTTTCATACTATTGCCCTGTTCGTTTTTCTAAAAAAAAAAGAAAAAAATTTGTTTGGGAGTTGGGCGTGACGACGATTAGATCGTTTGGACATGTGCAGAGGAGGGACATGGGGTATATCAGTAAGAGAATGCTGAGGATGGAGCCGCCAGGTAGGAGGAAAAGAGGAAGATCAAGGAGGAGGTTTATAGATGTGGTGAGGGAAGACATGCGGGTAGTTGGTTTGAAAGAGAGATGAGAGATATAGAGGACAGGGGGGTATGGAGACGGATGATCCGCTCTGGCAAACCCTAATGGGAGCAATCGAAAGACTATCTAATGTATAGAACATTGCACCACACAAAGCCACCAGAGGCAAATCTTTTTTTCCGTACACAAGAGGAGGAGAATCGAAAAACGCAGAACACTTTGTACTGTTCCATCCCTGAAATAACTCGAGACGTTTCCAGTTGAGACCTGTGACCTTCGACACTCACTACAGGGATCGTTTGTTTGTGCTGTCGCCTTGAACAAGATTTCCCTCATGAGATGTTTCTATATAGAAAGCACATATGTCTGCAGTTTGGGAATAGCTTCTAGGAACACGTTTTTATGTTGTGGTTTTGTAAACTAAAGGTTTTATTGGTCAGGTTCTATTAAACATTTTTTGTTCTCTCTTGTTTGGAGGAAAATCTGGTTTACCTCCAAACGATTTGTTTTTCTTTCTTTAAAACCCAGTGTAATGTATTGTTTCTGCACAGTGTGGAGCGCTATGACCCTAGCAAGGATTCCTGGGAAATGGTGGCATCCATGGCTAACAAGAGGATCAACTTCGGCGTGGGAGTCATGTTAGGGTTTATATTCGTCGTCGGCGGACACAACGGAGTGTCGCATTTATCCAGCATCGAACGCTACGACCCGCATCAGAACCAGTGGACAGCCTGCAGGCCGATGAACGAACCTCGCACAGGTGAGAGGCCCAAATTTGCGATTGTCTTGCGTAAGTTTGCATGTTGTACGGTTTCCTTTCATTGGAGGCTAAAACCTGATCAAGCATGATTATGTCTTAAACAAAGGATAGAAAACCAGACAAAACAGTCCATGTAAAATAATAAATATAAAATATATATAATCAATTATAAATAAATGTATAACTATATAACAAATTATAAATAAATACAGTAATGCCTCGGTACGTAGACACCGACACACGATGAAACTCTTGAGTGTCTGTCTCTCAGTAAAACGGCTGCATGAAGAGTCTCATGCTAGATCGCAAACTGTGCCATTGCATTCCCTTTTGTGCTTTCTTTGCATTAGAAGCCTAAATCATGCATCCACAAGTGGTTAAAATGATTCCACATCCTCATTCTCTGTAAATATATATATATATATATATGAGCGCTCTCCGTGCAGTGCGCATTCTCGCGTGTAAAAACAAACGTTGTCAGTGTTGCGCCTCTAGAGGCCGCTCTCGTTATGACGGCGGACCTTTTTAGCCGCTTTTTTGGACGCAAGCTGGAAAAACTCTCAATATGGATTTTCAGCTGTGAATCCGTAGTGCTTTGATCCTTCTTGACTAGAAATGTTGTGCCTCTCTTTTGCACAGGGGTTGGCTCCGCAGTCGTGGACAACTGCCTGTACGTGGTGGGAGGTCATTCGGGGTCGTCGTACCTAAACACGGTGCAGCGCTACGACCCCATCTCAGACAGCTGGCTCGACTCCAGCGGCATGATGTACTGCCGCTGTAACTTCGGCCTGACCGCCCTTTGACCCCTGGGGCAGTTGTAGGGTACTTGTTTTAAAAGAAAGACAAAAAAAATGTTTTTTTTGCATTTCTTTTACCTACTCCCCAGCCATCCTCGGAACTACGTTCCTCAGAAGGTTGCCGCAGCCATGTGGAAACTGGTCCAGGAAAAGGAGAGCTCTGCTTTTTTTCCCCGGGATTTTGGGGTTTCGGAGAAGTAAAGCGAGACATTTTTCTTTTATTTTGCTAACAGGAGCCGAGCTGTATGAGCTCTGCATAGGACACAAAAGTGCTGAATGGCAGGAGACACCAGTCATGGCGTCGTGGCATTGGTCTGCGGCTATGACATTTATTCTGTTTAACGGAACTACAGATGCAACGAGCATCTAAAATTTCTGTTGGTCTGCAGGTCTGTGCCTGGAGATGATGCATATGCATGGCCATGGAAGGGATGCGTGTGCGTGCACGCGCACGTGCAGGACCAGCACTCACCGGCTGAGTTTGAAATGTTTGCATCTAAAGTAGTGGGTCACAAAAAAAGCGGAAAAAAAACAACAAAACTTTTTACTCTTAAAAAGGGCTGCCTTTCTTTAAACCTGTAAATACATCGACTAAAGAATATAGATTATATCCTCCAGTGCATTGCCTGTAAATGTTACCTGCACTGGTGCGTGCGTGTGCGTGTGTGTGTGTGCGCGCGCACGTGTTTGCGTGCGTTCGTGGTCCGCATATATATCAATGTTTCACTGCAGTCTCTTAAAAAATTCTTCCAGGTTCTACACGTCTCTTCCTCGGTAGCTTGTAGAACACATCTTTTAGTTTTATTTATTTTTTATGTAGACGTCTCGATTCTACGACTTTTCTTTATTCGTCGAAAGCGAGTCGCCTATTATTCTTCTTTCTTTTTTTGAGGTGTGGGAGTCAAAAGTTAAACTCTACTGGTGCTAGTTAATAATTCAGGATTCGTTTTTTTTTCTCCGTCAGTTCTTTTCTTTGTCGGTCGTTCAATCATTATTTTTTATTCGTTCTGCATGTTGGTCATCTTCTGTTATTGTTTAAAAAAAAAAAACGCTCCATCAAGCCCTGTGCAATAACATCATTCAAATGAATCGTGTCCACATGAAGTCCAGCAAATACCTGTTTGTGCGAGATGGACATTCCTAATGCATATTGTTTTTAAATTTAGAGCCTATATATATATATATATATATATATATATATATATATATATATATATATATATATATATATATTACACAGTATCTCACAAAAGTGAGTACACCCCTGTTACATTTCAGTAACCATTTTAGTACATCTCCTCAAGGGACAATAGTACAGAAATAAAAATTAGATATATGTTTGACTAGCAGAACCCAGCTATTTATACAATAATGTTATTTTGAGAGGACAGTACATCTATACTGCCATACAATCTGCACATTGACTAAAATCTATCCATGTTTCATTTCTGTAGTATTGTCCCTTGAGGAGATCTAATAAAATGGTTGCTGAAATGTGAGGGGTGTACTCACTTTTGTGAGATATATAACTCTACCTTTGTCTGCTCTTTAACCAATCCCAGAACCGTCCCTGTGTCTTCATGTAAAGATCATGCCTCATAGCCACATAGATTACAATATAGTCATGAGATCAAACACTGTTGGAACATTCCTTAATAAAATAATCCTGGGCCCCCTGAGCAAGGCCCTTCACCTTGTAGCTGCTCAGTTATATGAATTGTGTGAAGGTGCAATACGTATTATTTATTAGAGGTCTACCCATAGTGGACTTTACCGATACTTAGGTTGGATTGTACTTTATTAATCAACTGATAATTTTTTTAATGGATATTAGAGTGAAAAAAAACAGTTATTTATTACTGTACTTTATTACAAAAAAGTACTGAATCATGAAAATTTGCTAAATAAATATGAATATATTAATTATATTAATAAATATTGAGGGACATTACGCATTCAAACTGGAACAAAAAGTAGGACTCCAAATAAATTAAAATAGTTACATTCAAAATAAATAACAGACACTTCAAACAGCACATGGTGTCAGCGATTCGCCTCTAGAGGTTGCTCTTGTACTCTATAATCCCGGAAAAACTATTGGTACGGATTTTTGCAGATAGTTCCAGCAATCAACTATCATTGCCCATGAATTGACCAAACGTCAAATATATGTATTATATAACACTATTACTGCATTGTATTGATCCAAGCCATTGGTTTACGTTTTTAGAAATCTGCATGCTGATAATTTCTTGGTACAAACTGTATAGCCACGCCTCTTTAATCCTTGAAATGGTTATTTAAAGACATTGAAAAACTGTACATTGAATCATTTTCAATTTGAATCAGCTTTGTTTTTGAAAAATTGATTGGAATTCGACGTCACGTACATTTCAGCACTTTTGTCGCATATCCCAGCATGTTAGGAAGCTGGGGTCAGTGCGCAGGGCCAACAATGATACAGCACCCCTGGAGGAGAGAAGATTAATGGCATAACTCAAGGGTGCAGCTTGGCATTGCTGGAACTTGAACCCCTGACCTTTCGAACAGAAACCCAGAAACGTTTTCACTCTCGCTTGATTACACCATTTCTAAGGATGGGTTTAATGAGTAAAAAAACAAAGAAAATCCCCCCTATTTACCCAACTGAGATTTTTTTATTATTATTATTATTTTGTAATTTTTTTTCTAAATGTGACATGCGAGTTCTGGCACATACATATATATATATATATATATATATATATATATATATATATATATATATATATATATATATATATAATCCTTTAACTGAAAGAGACAAAATCCACGTGAGTATATTGAGTGATATTTATTTGCACATGGGTATAGTTACAAACGGAGCTCTGCGTTGCACTTGCTAAAAACTTTAATCGTTTGTGTGATGTGTATGTTTTACATTTCAGTTGAAGGCATTTTCAACGATGCAATAAGATCATTTTTTCTGTTGTTGTTAAAAACTAAATGCTGTGACTAAAACACTTGGCTTTTTCTCCCCGCTGGATTCCTTTCACCATCTTTCATACTTTGAGTTCTTGTTTCTAAATAGTGCTTACATTTTTTTCCCCCCATAAAGCACTTAAATTTCCCTGACTGCAATTATGACCATGATATTGGGTGAATGGGTGTGAGGCCTGAGATTCATTTGAAAGGTTTAAAGGCGTGATCATTAAACAGAATAAACAACAATCTTTTTTGTTTTTAAGAGGAAGTTGAATAGTATGGAAAATCAGCACTGTCAGCAATAATTCTAGTCATTGTTAGTAAGCGATAATGACTTTGGGTACCCTGGGGGGAAATAGAAAAAACCTGCATTATTGTGTGAGTTCTTGAATATGGAATATTTAACCCCCTGAGCTTATTTGATCAGAAGGTAGCGAGATGGTAGAGGAATGCTCAGAGGTGTTTATTGAAGAACGTGAAAAATGAACCACGTGCTGTCCGCTAATAATAAATGTACTACTGATGTCATGACGTCATCTCATTATCGCATTAAAAGAAAAAAACAAAAGGAAAAGTATGAATATATATATATACGCATCACGCTGGCGTGATTCCGCGTTTGCCATGAAACTCGTTTCGGTGCATGCAGTAATGACCCCTTGAAACGTTCTACCCCGTGCTCCTTTCCTTGCACGCCGGCGTGTCCGGTTTCTTACGGCATTGGAGAAGGGGGCAGCGGCCGCCATATGCATCTCGCCTAATCTGAAGACGTGAAACTGCAAAATGAAGGGAAATTTGTGACGTTCTAATTGTTCTCTTGTCACGTCACCACTCTCACCAAAGTGCTTGTTTTATGAGGAAAGCTGGATAAAATCTGTGTGTGTGTGGGTGTGTGTTTGGGGTTGATCCCACTGTCTGAAGAGCGTTGTATGAAACCGATGTCAATGTTTTCCACCTGTTTTTTTTTTTTTAAACGGGTGTCTGTCTAAAGTGATGTGATTATTTTGTTTTTTTAATATATATAATGTCTCTGTGGATTGTTACTGGAAGTAAAAATATATAAACCTTCATCAATAGATGCAGTATTTATTTTTCAAATTTAGCAGCCATTGAACAAGAGAGCACATTTTTGCCAGGTTATATAGACGTGTGTGTGTGTGTTGCAGTTATACCCAGTCCAAAAAAAATAAATGCCTGGTCTGGAAAGGCCAAATGACGTGTGTATTATTATTATTATTATTATTATTATTAAGCAACACTTCTGAGTGATCTATCACTTTTGATGGAAACTCCACACTCCCTAAACATCTTTAAATTGTAGAATTGATGGTCTACAAGCCCATTTCCAAAAAAGTTGGGATGCTGGGTAAAATAAAAACAATGCATTGATTTGCAAATCTCATAATCCCAAATTTTATTCATATTAAAACATAGGAAATGTGAAATGTTTCACTCAATACCATTTTAAGGGGAAAAAAATAAGGTAATTTGAATATGACCTAAGAAATGCCATGTGTACTACTACTTGTGCATCCGGACACTATCCATATACACTGGGGAACTGAGGAGACCAGTTGCAAAATCTTTGGAAGAGGAACCTTCTCCCATTTGTGTCTGATAAAGGATTCTAGTTGCAGTCCTGGGTCTTCTTTATTGTGTTTTTCATTTGCTTTTATTGTCTTGCTGGAATATGCAAGGCCTTCCTGGGGAAAAAAAAATATATATATACACCTTTCAGTATCAAAGGAGCCTTTCCAGATGTGCAAGCTTGGACACCATCAGAAATGCAGACTTTATGAACTGAGGACTGATAAAAAGGCGGATGGTCAAGTCAAGTCTTACTATGCAGTCCTCTTCCTCTTTAGTACGGAAGATGCAATGCCCATGGCTTCCAAAAAGAATTTCATATTTTCATTTGTCTGACAACAGATTTCCACTTGTCTCAACTTTAAATGAGCTTCGGTCTGGCATTTCTGGATCATTCACACGTGGCTTCTTTGCATAATAGAGCTTTAACCTGCGTTTGTGGATGACTCAGCGAACTGTGTATACAGTACACACTATGATTTCTGGAGCTGTTTCTGGGCCTATGTAGTGTTTTCTATCATTGTTAACATTGTTCTGAAATTGTTCCACAATATGTAGACGCAGGTTTGGTGAAAAACCTCAACCCGTCTTTACTTCTGAGAGAACTAATTTAATAATCGGATTAGCTGCTAAATGTTCATTGTTTCTTTTTAGTAACTTTTTACTTTTTAAACATTTTGGTGCTACAAATTTTGAGATGTGTTGCAGCCGTCAATTCAATTGTTCAATTGTCCATAAAATATGGGTCTATGAGATTTAATTGCATTTGTAATTACCTCGCATTTAACACACTGACTCAATTTGAAAAATGATTTGGAAATCCGGATTTATTGGTTGATTTAAATTAAGTGGTTCCTGTACAAAAATGTAAAGATTCTTTATACTTTTCACATGTACTTTACAGCACAGCAAAATTCTTCCTTCGTAAATACCAGTGGTTAGAAAGCTGGGGTCAGAGCACAGGGTCTCTGGAGCACATTAGGTTAAGGGCCTTGCTCAAGGGCGCCAAAAGTTGCAGCATGGCAACAATGGGGCTTGAACCCCCGAAACATTTGATTAAGCGGCTACACGTATCAAACACGTGGTTTAGTCGTGAGACAGAAAATCGTGTTGTGTTTTTCGCTTTGACATCATATTGAGGATTCGAGAGCTTATTCCTGAACAAAGTATGGATTTCATTCAAAGGTTAAAACCACGTTGCCTTCAAGACTGAGAACCGTATAATCACACCATCTGATACTCTGAGCTTTATGCACGTTCCTGTTGGATTTCTCATCCCTCATTGGTGTTTGTCCTCACAACAAAACATTTTTTTTCTTTTTTTTTTTTTTTTTTATTAAAAATAAGTGCAAAATTGTTTTAGGAAACAATTATAAATATAGCCATCTTTGTGTAAAACCAGATTGTGTACTGAAATTTCAAGAAGTTTAAATTAGAAACATGGTACACACCTATTACTTTACAGGTTCACACATGTGTAATACAGTATAGGATAGTATTGCAAGCCTTAAGTAATCCATGAGAATAATAGGAACGATTAAGAAAAGCATCGAATTAAAACATATGCCTTCTTTAGTGATGACAAACAATAGTTCATTTGAATTCAGGGCCGGTGTGTGAAATTCTTACAAACGTAACTCGTGTATATTACGTGCGTCGGAAAATTAATTTTCTCACTTCCTGAGTAGTCGCTTTGGCACTTTAGTTTTTTTTAAGACGCTACACGACACTGCAGACGAACACACCGCCGTGTACACTGATCAGCAAAACATCTGGAACATCTAGGTTTTAAGTATCAGCTGGATTGCAGGAGTGACGTGATTTATTGAAGCGGAGTTTACTGGATTAAAGAAATGTTTGAGCGAAACAGACAGTTCGGGTTTCACACACCAGCCCTTGACTATTACAGACCTTTTACAAAATTCTTGGATTCCAAGCACCTTAAAAAAAAAAAGGAAAAAAAAAGAAAAGAAAGAAAGTCGAACAGTTTAACTCGGCTTCTCCGCCGAATTGTCGCATTTATTATAAAAATAATTATTAAAAAGTATTATTTTAGAATAAAAAAAAGAGCGATTTTTTTATGGAGAAGCATAAATACTCATGAAATTCATTATTTATTAATTTTTTCTTCAACTGACCTGATCTGACTGATGAAACTGACCACCTAGGATGAGTATGATGTCATTAACAAAGTGTAAAGGAGGAGAATCCACATGAGTCTTATAGTCTATAGTTTTACGTTCGGTTTTCCGTTCCAGCTGCACGCCACTCCATCGCTGATGGACTTCGAGTGCTCAAGACAAACTGAATAAAAAAAAGGTGTGCTCTTAACAGGAAGGAAATCGCAGCGGGAAGGAAGGGCGTGTCATTTTTCATGAGAGCGCACGTACACCAGGGAAGACAGGAGCAGCAGCTCTGGCGGTTTGTTCAACAAGATCAAGTTATCGCTCCGGAGCCCGTCGTAGTGCATCCAGTAGCCATCGATCTGGAACGCTGCAGAGTAGTGATGCTCCTCCTGGTTGAAGAGGGTGGCGCCCTCTAGAGAGTACCTGTGGGAAAAAACCCTGATTACTTATCTTATTAATAAATAATAATAATAATAATAATAATAATAATAATAAAAACCTCTCTGAAGGGTCATCTGAGATCAGATTAGGAGTGATAAATCTTATTTTCAGTGGTGTCCTAGCTAAATCAATCCACCTTTTAATACCACCATTATAGGCTATAGAAAGCATCAACATGCGCTGCATCACAGACAGTGAAAATGAAGGTCATTACTAAAGCAGGAAACTCGACGCACACCATTCAACGAGTCAGTAGATTAGTTACTAGTGGTCTTGCGGTCATGCCTCAATCATCATCTTTCATTTAAACAGTGCTCTGTTTTACATTAGTTGTCCTATTCAGCATGACCCCGCAACAAACATAACCAACGCAAATCAAGACAGAGACCTGTGATCGGACAAAGCCAAGTGGTATGGAACGTAGTAGAGGTCCTCTGATTTCCACATCTGCATGTTAAGGATGATAAAGGGAGGAGCCCCGTGGCAAAACTCTCTCTGCGAGAACTCTCTAAGGCCGTTACACCTGTGAAGGCAAACGCATCCTCGTGAAGAAATCAATATTAGTGAATTAGGGTAAGGGTTCTGTAATGTGTTTTCTAGTTTAATTACACTTCACCCATATTCCTGGCAGAGGACGACCTTCGGACAGAAGAACTCGTCTACGGCAGACTGAATAGGATCTTTATCAGGGAGCTCATGTGGAGGGCTGCGGAGAGAGAAAAGGATACAAAATAATATGATTGCAGTAATGGAATTCTCAGCATAGGTTCTTAGAAATTGTTTATAAACAACTTCATGAGGATGATATATGATACAGTCAAGGCATTTATAGGGTTTTGTGGAACACTCAAAGGTGCTGACATTTGCACTCAAATTACTGCTCTTACAACTACACCCAAGCGGACCATTAGAGGGTCACCTAGAGGTCATTTGAAAAGAGCAAAAGACAGCTGAGCACAGTTTTCATCAGGGAGGGTGTAGTGAAAACCAAGGTACATATGCATACATACCTATATATAGATATAATATATATATATATATATATATATGGTAACTGGACATCACTTCATATTAATATATTAATAGAAAAGTATTTGAAATTTTGTTACCTAATAAATGTATTCAGGCTGAACAACACTGACTCTAAAATATATCCACGTTTTATTTCTATAGTATAGTCCCTTGAGAAGATACTAAAATACAATAGTGGTTGAAATGTGAGGGTGTACTCACTTTTCTGAGGTACTATTTTTTTCTCTCTCTCTCTCTCTCTCTCTCTCTCTCTCTAATATATATTTATATATATCCTCCTATGTTCCCACAGACAAGAAGGACATTCCTAGTTTGGAGAAGTTGAAGTTTCAGAGTGTTACAAAAAAGCAAATGCGAAACATAAGCAAGGCATTGTCAAGGTTTTTTGGATATGATAGCTTGTTTCTTACAAATTTTGTTTTTCCATATCCATGTTCAGAAGTTGAAACAGTTATATGCAACAGTAACAATGAAAAATGTTCAGGCACAGTGCTCAGACTGTAAATAATAGATATTTGCACTTTGTTACACAATGACAATTTTTTTTCAAAAAGAGCTTCATGTTCAAAGAAAATATTTGGTTATTATAATTATTGGTTCCTTCTAACCCCAAATAGCTGAAATGAATCTAAAATGCAAGCCAGACCAAAGCTCAGGTCTTAGGAGGATTTAAATATTATATTAAATATTAAATATATATATATATATATACAGTACAGACCAAAAGTTTGGACACACCTTCTCATTCAAAGAGTCTTCTTTATTTTCATGACTATGAAAATTGTAGATCACACTGAAGGCATCAAGGCTATTTGACCAAGAAGGAGAGTGATGGGGTGCTGCGCCAGATGACCTGGCCTCCACAGTCACCGGACCTGAACCCAATCGAGATGGTTTAGGGGTGAGCTGGACCGCAGAGTGAAGGCAAAAGGGCCAACAAGTGCCAAGCATCTCTCGGGGAACTCCTTCAAGACTGTTGGAAGACCATTTCAGGTGACTACCTCTTGAAGCTCATCAAGAGAATGCCAAGAGTGTGCAAAGCAGTAATCAAAGCAAAAGGTGGCTACTTTGAAGAACCTAGAATATGACATTTTTCAGTTGTTTCACACTTTTTTGTTATGTATATAATTCCATATATAATTCCACATGTGTTAATTCATAGTTTTGATGCCTTCAGTGTGAATCTACAATTTTCATAGTCATGAAAATTAAGAAAACTCTTTGAATGGAAAGTGTGTCCAAACTTTTGGTCTGTACTGTGTATATATATATATATATATATAAAAACAGCAAACAGTCAGCTGGATTGTTATAAACCATGAAATGATCTGACTGGTCACCACACTCAAATCCTTGAACTGCTAAGGGATGAAATGGAACCCAAAAACTACTCGCTTGAAAACTAATGAGGAAGAACTTTAAGTTTCAAGAGGGATGGCAAAGTATTTCAGCTGAATGTTTGGAGAAATTGTGTAAAGCTGTTATTCATGCAAAGGTAAGATTTTTCCATGATCACTAATATCAGGACATTTATATATTTAAGTAAATCTTCATGCTCTAAAATAACCTATTTTGTTGCATGGAAACCAAATGAACATGCACATGTCTTTTAAATATCAAATAAGACAAGGTGTTTACAACCTTCTGACCAAACAAACATGCATGTGCCTCTCAAAAATGATAAAAGACTACGCGTTTCCACACTTTGTGTCGATCTTGTCATTCTTAATGGTTAGCTGCAGAAACGTGGTTTTCCATCAGCTGCTCCACTACTAGATGCTTGAACTTCTTTTTTGTCTCTCTAACAATTCACTTTGTATTCACCTCCGAACAACAAATATTTTGAGCATTCGTTCACCATTTTAAAGCCTGAACTACTTCAAAATGATATCCATTTAATCCTACAGTCATCATCATTTTCAATGCCACTCTCACTTAATGTTTATGGTGTTCTGAAGGAGCTCCTGGAACCGACATGGGCAGCAACAGCTGGTGCAATAGCTCTCCTGAATGGTAGACATCAGGTTCTCCAGATTCTTTGTAAAGTTCTCGTGCTCGTTGCCGAAAAGGTCGATCTCCAGAGCGGCTTGATGGATCTCGGAGCGATACTGACGCTTAGACATCCGGTCCCAGATCCACAAAATCTTGACTGTGGTGTAATCATACGAATCCATCAGATAGAGAAAGTGCTCCACAAAACGCTTTCCCAGGAACAAACTCACTTCACGGCGAAAGGTCTGGTTGTCCCGCAGGATGACGTACAAGAGCATGAGGAAGCCATCGATGGTGCAGGTGTTCTTCAGACTGATTTTAACGTACAGCGGGATGCAAGACACCGCCTTTTGACCAGCCCGGATGGTATAAACGCCACCCCAGGGGAGAACAGGCCTCCAGAATGAGCAATATTCCGCCTCGTTGTTCTTGATCAAAGCTCGGATTTCTTCGATCAAGGTTTTGGTCCTGCAAAAATGTCAAATAGAAATTTGATGTCAATAAGCATATTTAAACATTTTGTAAGAACAACCTGAAATCATGCTGAGACTAAATACAGTGACGAGTTTATTCAGATCATCAGTCATCACGAGTTTAAAGTGTTATAACATGTTTAGACAACTCGATTGCAGACATGACATTCCTCCGCATCAAACATAACCGCTGGCCTTTTAATGAACACGAACACACACACACACACACACACACACACACACACACTACTGTGTAAAGAGCAGGGAAAATATTGACATTTTAATCAGCAGTATCACTGAGGCTTCAAAATCACATGACTGTCGCTTCAGCCCAATCAAAATGTTTTTGGGTTTTTTTTCAATTGCACACAATTTTACAACAATTGTTTATCAAAATTGAAAGCTTACACATATACAGATTAATAAAACTTCAATCTAACTTGGTTTTCCTACTTGTTCAACCTGCTTCCGGGTTCCACGCAAAGCTCCGCCCCCAAAACGTATCCCGGATCATCTAACCTGCCAAAAGAGCAATCAAAATATCTTAACAAATATTTTAAACTGTTTCTTTTTTCTTTTATTGTTTCTTTTTTTTTCATTCGTATATTATTTTATGCTAGGAAATACACCATGGCTTCGATTATGTTGTTTTTATATTACTTTTTTAAACCACTTCGACATCATTTTCCACATTATTTTTGCTAGTAACTATTTAAACAGCATCGACTACTGTCATTAGCCTGCATGACACACGATTTAGCTGATGATCAGGATTAACAGGACATGCAGCACTAGCTGGAAGACTAATCCGTATAAATAAAATCGGTGTCACGTGATCAGTCGCATGCGTGTTAAAATGCACACTGTCGATTATTTACAAATCGTATTACTTCCCATGAATGCAATATAACGTGCCGTTGCAACACGTACACAATGTCGATCTCCAGCTCAGCATATCCACCGAACTGGACTGTCACGTCTGAAACGTCATCAAGTTTACGCTTTACCTCTCGCTCTGTACACCGCGAACGGGTTGTGAATTTAGGTCCTCGATGTCCTTCAAATAGCACACATTCCTCTCCATAGCGCTCTGGGTAGCATGTTTTGTTTCAAATATCCAAACGTCTGGATCGAAACCGAGCTTCTAAAACATGGCATCTGTGTTTTCAAAACATCCTGCTAAGCCTACACTGGATTCGACTATGAGATGTGACGTAATCGCATAAATAGGCGTGTCTAGGATCAGGAGGCGTGTCAGAAAGAGCCTGAAGTTACTCGAATCTCCGGTTTGATTTTATTTTACAAATGAAATCTAATACAAAACTAATCAAAACAGTGTATGGAAAATCATAAAAATTAATACAGGAGTAAAAATGAATGTGTGTGTGTGTGTGTGTGTGTGATTGAAAGCTTGTTGTAGTGAGTCATTTGAGATTTGACTCAGCATACCGAGAAGAACCGACTCTTTCGGCTCTATATGGCTTCATACTTATCATTGCTTTTTATGGTCCATTGAAAAAAAGAGGGGGAAAAAGGGGGAAAGAATCCCGGGGGGGGGGGGGGGGAGTAAACTTGATCATCATCTTCATCATTCAAGTTGTATCTTCCCTGGTAAGTACCCATATAGAATTTTTTTTATATAAAAATGACGTAGGGAAAAAAAGTATATATATTTATTATAATGATGATGAAGGTGATGATGATGAAATGAATGTACTGCATAAGCAAGAGAAACATTATAGCTTCTGAAAGCAATTTTTTAGGATAAAAAATGCTTATTTTACCGCAAATTTTTTTTTAAATAACTCAACACTACTACCTATACACTGCAGAATCCCACGATACAGCAAAAAATCCACAAAACAAAATTAGATATGTTCCATGTAAAAACCCGTGTTACACTGAGGCCACGAAAGCTGAACCGTGATGTGGCGAGGGATTACTGTACTTTATTAATCCCAAATAGAAATTGTAATTTTTACATATCCCAGCCTGTCAGAAAGTCATAGTCATAGTCATTGTATGGCACCACTGGGGAAGATAGAGCTAAGTGTCTTGCTCAAGGGCCCAACAGTGGTAGCCTTGCAGTGCTGGCCCTTGAACCCTCAAACTTACTGTATTAACAGTAACCCAGAGCCTTAATCACTAAACCACCACTGTTCTGTGACACTTTTCCGGATACCATTTTGGAGAGCGTTTTTAATAAGCAATGTTTTTGTTGGCTAAAATGCCACCTCAGTGTGGACGTTTTCCATTTTCCATTTTTAAATGAAAATGTATTAGTGTGGACATGGCCTCTGTCTTGCCTCAGTTAGTGATTGGAAGATCGGATTTTAGTCATTTTAGTGACTATGGTTCTTTAAAAGTCGTTCATCACAATGAACAAATATGTTTCATATTTCCTTTCCATTTAGTTCCTTTGATTGGAAGTAATATAAAATGTTCCATTTTTAATAAGCAGATCCCCCGACACATCTGCATACATCAGTTTGACTATAGTTCTATTAATCAAAATATGACAATGCAGCTCATAAACAGAATTAGTAGGTCACCTCATATCTTCTGGTCCGTATTGTTAGTTCTTTTATCACATGACTCCCATAATTATTGCAACAATAATGTCAAGATTCAGACCAAAAAAACCTGATTTGTTGCAATGTAGCATCTATGGGACTCACGTAATAAAAGAATGAACGACTCGGACCAGAGGACTCATGAGATAAACTATTTAATTCTGTTTCCTGTACATAAGCTATGGAGATTTTGCGAAGCTTTGTTCACGTGCGTCCAGTAGAATATGAACAAATCACTTCACAGTCACAGTCAAGACTTTCTGTTCTTTCACCACCTGGAAATGTATTGAAAAACCTACCTCTATCCTTCATACCCCTTCAAGGCTTCTATAATGTCTTCTTAATGAGAAGTGGCAATTAGGCAATCAGAAGTGTTATAAATGGTCTCTGCTGTGTGATAAAACCTATTAGACCTATTGATAAAGTAATATAGCTACCTATTGGATAAAGGAGGTGGCTGAACAGGCATATGTGAATGCTGGCTGAGAGAAACACTTTACTTTCATTAAGTACAGTTCAATATGGTCTATGGCCACGTCCTGGGTGACATTCGTATTCATTTTTACCTGAGTCTACAGAATAAATGCTTTGTAGCTTAGTCGTCACACTGCCTGTGCTCTGTGGTGAGTCTGAGTGTGTCAGGATCTGAGAATTCCTGTTAGGTTTCTGCCTGTTTTGTTATTTGCTTTTCTTGTGTTTCCCTGTTTTTCCCACAAGATGTCGCCATTGTGTCCCTGTGGCTCCTTTCGAGTCCTATTATAATATGGAAGTACTGCGGTAGTAAAATTCAATGTAAAATATCATTTGCAAAATGTCAATGCAATATTCAAGATGGCAATGTATTTCACATTATTTAAATGTAAATTTTTCATTACATTTACTATTTACAACAGTAGTTTTAATATGTAAATTACATACTAATTTTAAATTGTCATGATTAATAAGTTGCAAATGTAAATGAAAATGTATTACCCAAATTGTTTTGATATGTGTAACATGTCTAAGCAGAAATGGTAGCAAAATGGTCATAATGCTGTGTGACATTTGTATGAATTTTAAAAAGCATTATGAGCCAAACGTATAGCAAAAAGGTAGTAAATGCTTTTGCTTTAAACACACAGCGACAAATGTGATCAAGTGGATGTGGTTTTGAAAATCAATTCAGAATCAGACCAAATTTCTTTTTGCACAAATATGGTAATGGGGTAAATTTAAATGCAGAAATACATTTCAGTTGTACTTTTTGCTACCTTTATGCTTCTATACTTACAAGCCCTATATCTATTAAAGTTCCCCGTTTGTCTCAGTGTCTTTGCTTGATTGTTGAAGTTGAGTGAACGATTTCCCATGTTGGCTTTTCTGTGTTTTCAGCCTTTTCTCAAGTTGCCCTGTGCAGGTCATTGTTTCTGAGTTTGTTTGTTTTTTTACTTTGCCATTTTCTGGTAAGACTGTGTTTTAAGCGTTCTTTTTTTTTATTCCCCATTCTTTGTTTTCTGTCACAATCCAAACCTGAGTTTGTGAAATAAAATGTTGCTGTTTTCTGTGCTTTTTGTACATTTCATATGAAACAATAGATTTTCTTACTCTATACTCGAGTTCACACACCCTTCTGTTGCAAACTGCAAAAGCTCCCACATCTCATGCAGTCAACCTCGGTTCGAGTCCCGACCCTGACAGAGTGATTCTTATTCTCTTCTAATATCAGCATCTGTCATTTGAGCGATTCTCATGCTATGTAGAGGACAGTAAAACATATAATGAGTATTGTCCTCAACTAAAGTATCAGCACTTGGGACATTCCTATCCAAAATACTCTGTTGGCTCCAAAACAGACATTGAGAGACATGTTCTAATCCGAGATGTGTGTCCAAAATAAAGATATTATGCATTTTAAAACTGTCCTTTGTATGTTACTGTATGTATGATACCTTCCTAAACGTGGTGGCAAATATGTCAAATTTCCCAGTACCTGTCTCTTTTATTCTCCTGTTTTTACTTAGTTCAACCTGGTCTAGAATTATGACAGGATATATTTTAAGCAATTGATTTTCATTGATGATCCATCCAGTGCTGAAGATGGAAATGACTCATAAGCATTACAAATTGTCAAAAGACAAAAACTCTTTTTATGGTCTCTTAAATATTCCTCCCTGCCATTTACAACATCCCTTGGAAGTGCAATGCATCTATTATGCAGTGCAACACCATCAGACCACTATACTAAGAGGTACAATCATAAATATATTGAAAAGGGTTCAGGCATGTGCCTGGAGAGCCTTGTTCTTTCCATAAATGTTCTACTGCAACCATGTCTGAGCCATTCAAAAGAAAAAATAAGTTTTTTATTCAATTTGTTTCTTAATTTGATACTGGAGTCAGCAAGTAACATAAACAGAAGAAAGCTGGAATGATAGAGCACAATGAAGATATGGGATACATGGGTTGGAGAGGAAGATCATGAGTGGCTATACAGCTCTGACCTCACCCTTACTGAACACCTTTGGGATGAATTGGAATGCTGACTGCACCCTACATCAATAGTTGATTTGACTGATTCCCTTGTGGATGAATGAGCACAAATCTACACAAGCACACTCCAAAATCTAGTGGAACATCTTCCCAGAAAAGTGGAGGTTATTATAAGAGCAAATGGTAACTAAATGTGAAATGGGATGTTTGAAAAGCACATATGAATCTGATGGTCAGACATACACAAACATTTGTCCATTATTGTATTTCTATTGTTATGACCTAAGCCTTGAGTGTGTTGGGTGTTTGGTTTTTGTTTGTATTGATTGGGTTTATCCTTTTTTCCCAAAGTTAAGCTCCGTTCTGGCACACCTGTGGCCTGTTCTGTAATAATGCTCTGGGTTGATATTAAGATGGCAGAGCATTAGACGAGGAGGCTGAGCTGATATGTTGCTACCTCTACCTGTTGTTCGCCAGCATGATGATTTTAGATTTTTTAAAGCATATGTGAGGTCCAACCAGCCACTGTGATGATCCTTGCGTTCTTTGTATGTTTTGGATGATATTCTATTGATTAATTATTTTCTTGGTTAATGTAGATAATTATGTTTTAACCGTTGCCTGAGTCATGTTGTCATTATTCAATGGTCAAACTGCCAGGTTTGTCTCACGTGTCTTTTTATGTTACTTCCCCCTTCTTTAATGATCCTTTTTAAAAGTTGGGTTTGTAACAGCAACAGTTACAGTATTCATGTGAGCCTCTACAAATCTGGTTGGAAAAAAATAATTGTATAGGATGTCTTTGTATTCTGAAGCAGTACAAAAACCTGTTCCAACATGACAGTGACGAAGACAAAGTCAGTGCATTAAAATATAAATAATAAAAAAGTTCTGAACCCAAATGCACTGAACATGTTTGTGCTTATCTGGAACAAACACAACATCCCAAACCTTTTTACCAGACATCAGTGCTTGGCTTCACCAATGCGCTTTAGCAAAAATCCGCATGGCCACACTCTAAAATGTAGTAGAAAGCCTCCCCTAAAGAGTGGCATTTATTTCAAAAGCAATTTAGTGACAAACCCAGTTTTAATGGCCATGGATTTAGAATGAGAGGATCAAGGGCGAGGAGTGTAGTGATCTTTGGCTGTATAGTACAGCAAATAGTCAATAAATAAATTTATCAACATCACTGCAGCATGCAGATCGAACCTGAAATTATCCCAAGCTACAACTCTGTGTGTGAGACACAGACATCTGGATTTCTAAGGAAAAACAACCCTAGATTAACTCGCTGTTTAAAAACTTTATTGCAGGCACTCCCCGGGAAAACCAATCCCATCCTGATAGGGCTTACAAATCGTTTGTATCTATCAAACCAATAAACCAATAAATGGCAACAGTTAAATATTGTATCTAACATTTTACTAATAATTCTGGAGTTGACAGTATTTCACGTCATGTTCATCTCTACATTATTGTAACAGTATTATGATGACCTAGAAGCAATCAGAAAAGAAATTGCATGTTATGTTTAATTAGGATTCAAAATGTTTATCACAGTTACTGTGCTACATGTGAAAAGAAGCTTCGGGAAGTTGACTCATCTCACCCTTTCAGGAGATTCAGTCCCAATAACCATTATCCAGGAAGCTAAGCTGTAATGTCAAAGTTGCCAGCTCAACAAAAATAAAAATAAAGAATCCTGTTTCAGAACCTTGGAGAGCGACCTGTCACTGAGCCTCAAAGTTCAATACTGTCAGCATTTCTGCTTTTTCTGATGTCATACACTTTTAATTGTATTCGATTCAATTTAGATCACTTTGATTTCCACAGAGTTAAAATGAATAAACTATAACACAACGTAGCTTTACACAAAATCGTGATGTAGATTGATATTTCGATCTATAATGGGTAAACCATTTTCTTAGTGTGGAATTATAATTTGTTATATACAGTAAGTGTGTAGTATATCATTTTAGGGGGCTGCAGCTTTGGATCAGAAGGTTATGATTTTAAATCCCAGCCACACTAAGCTGACACTCCTGGGCCCCTGAGTAAGGCCCCTAACAAAATAGTTGCTCAGCTGTGTGAATTAGCTAAATGAAAGTTGCTCTGGATAAGGGCATCTGGCAAATGCCAAAAAAATGTTAATACGCTCTGCATCCCTGTGTTTGATCTTCAGCTAAGGTTAGACTGTCCTAATTTGCCCCAGGTGGAAACGAGGGTGAAAATGTCACCCTGTAAACATGACCCATGTCTCTGTTTATACTGTTTGTGTGAAGTTTTGCCGTGCTTTTCACGGGTTTCTTCAGGGATGTTTGGTTTCCTCGTACCTTCCAAAAACATGCCGACCGTCCTAATTTGCCCCGGGTGAAAACGAGGGTGAGAATGTCGCCCTGTAAATGTGACCCATGTCTCTGTTTATACTGTCCTTGTAAAGTTTTGCCATCCTTGGTTTTCCCTGAGTGATCCGATTTCCTGGCACTGTCCAAAAACATGCCAACTGTCCTAATTTGCCCACGGTGAAAACGAGGGTGAAAATGTCACCCTGTAAATGTGACCCATGTCTCTGTTTATACTGTTTATGTGAAGTGTTGCCGTCCTTCACACGGGATTTTTCAGGGTTGTTTGGTTTCCTCGTACCTTCCAAAAACATGCCGACCGTCCCAATTTGCCCCAGGTGAGAATGTCACCCTGTAAATGTGACCCATGTCTCTGTTTATACTGTTTATGTGAAGTGTTGCATCCTTTCACACGGGTTTCCCCTGGGTTCCTGGCATCCAAAAACATGCTAACCGTCCTAATTGAGGAATAAAAACGAGAAATGGGTGCGAATGTTGCCCTGTAAATGTGACCCGTGTCCCACCCTTTCATTCACAGTTACACTCAGTGCAACCAAGGATAAAATAAAATTGGCATCTTTTTTTAATGCATTTATTTCTTTATTTATTTTACAGAAACGCATTGCTTAACCGGATTGCCTTCTCTGTGTGTGTGTGTGTGTGTGTGTGTGTGTGTGTGTGTGTGTGTATGTGTGCTTGAACGGGTAGACCTTCAGGTAACGCTGCTCCTCTGCTGCTGTTACAGAGTGACGCAGCGGAAGCCCCGGCGCGTGCAGCGGACCGTCACAAGGCGCAAATGAAGAAGGGGAAAAAAACCGCGCGCGCCTTATAATAAAAAATCATTATCCCAGAGCACCGGATTTTTCGACTCTACCAAACACTTCAGCTAGTGGGATGCAACCGTAACGGTAAGACCACCGAAAATGCTTCTTTAATACGTTTAATTCCGACATATTCTACGACGTGTTGACTGTCTCTTCGTGGCTGCGCGCGCACAAGAGAACATGCTTATCCACGGTAGGCCCTGGGACGGTTTTTATAAGAGATAAACACACATATATGTGGGATAGCGGTCTGAAATCGGTTTGCACACAATTCTAGATTTTTTCTTTTTCCAGACAACAATCTGGATTCTTCATCCCGATTTGCACCCTTTATCCCGGTCTGTGCTCTGCAGGTCGGTGGTCCGTGTGTAACAGACCCCTGATATATAATTTCTTCTGCCTCGTTGTTTTTCTCACTCACACAAACAACCTGCAATAAGATTAGTCTAATGTGCTTAAGGATGGGTAATACACACACACACACACACACACACACACACACACACACACACACACACACACACACACACTGTCGCAGCATATGTATGTCAAAACACTAGTCCCTATTTGACTTTTTTCCACATATTATATGATTTCCTACCTGTGTGTGCCTGTGTGTGCCTGTGTGTGCTTGTGTGTGTGTGTGTGTGTGTGTGTGTGTGTGTGTGTGTGTTTTATTCTATCACCATTTGGGCTAACTGACAGAAATCACTTCCATTTGTATTCCTGAGATTAAGGTTAGGGTTGGGTGTAAGTGTAGCATTGTCTGCCTGCAAAAGAGTCGAAAGGTATTTTACACACACACACACGCACACACACGCACACACACCACAACAGTAGCAGCATATGTTAAAACACTGGTCTCTATTTAATTTTTGTTCCAAATATTGAATGAATCTGCAAAAGTAAATGGATTGTAAGGTTGGGAGATCAAATCCCAGCACCACCAAGCAGTCCCTTGAGCACGGCCCTTAACCCTTAACTGCTCAGTTGTATACAACGAAATAAGTTGATGTAAATAAGGGTGTCTGTTAAATTGAATTGAAATGACAATATGCTTGTGTTCAGGCATGTAAACATCAACGGCAAGGCCAAAAGTCAAACGGATGTAGGTTTTAAAGCCAAAAATGTAAATGAAGTATTGTTTCCATGCGTTCCACATCGGTTTTACACAGAACGTGGCCTAATTCTATACCTATTTGTCAGTATCATGACTGAATAGATTAGAATGAAAAGAACGAATGTCAGCGCAAAATTTGGTTGGGATTGCACAACAATTGAATGGCTTCAAAATAATGAAATGAAAAATAAATAAT
Organism: Silurus lanzhouensis; assembly: GCA_039877035.1. NCBI lineage: Eukaryota > Metazoa > Chordata > Actinopteri > Siluriformes > Siluridae > Silurus > Silurus lanzhouensis. The sequence goes on along the minus strand of JBCEWE010000214.1, from coordinate 5,292,742 downwards.
TCATGGTAAAACACCTGGCGTGGACACACCCTTTAAATTCTACTGAAGCACTTTTTTACTTGTAATACAGCATTTGAAAAAAAAAGGTAAGATTCTACTAACATAATTCATCCTGATTTGGCATTATTATTATTATTACTCTTCTTTGCAAAAAAAAACTCCAAACCTACAAATTCCATGAACCCTAATTCTAGATCCCGTTTTTACAGCCCTCTTTAAGGCATTACACATGCTTTTGATAGGATTTAGATCTTAGGCTTTAATGTAAAGAATCTTTTTCTGAAGTTGTTTCATTATTGAATTGGATGTGTTTTTTTTTTTTTTTTTTTTTTTTTTGGATATTGCATGGAAGGTGGGCATGTTAATCTTTAAACATAAAAAAAAAAACCTTTGTAACAGGGGTGTATAGGCTTTCTAAATTTAGACATTACCATTCACATGTTGTGTGTGTGTGTGTGTGTGTGTGTGTGTGTGTGTGTGTTTGTGTGTGTGAGAGAGTTCTTGGTTTAGTGCGAAGGTGCATTTTAATATGTGCCTCAAATGCATTGTTGTTATTATTATTATTATTATTATTATTATTATTATTATTATTATTATTTATTTATTTATTTTTAATCATTATTATTTGGTTTGTAACAGCAGCAGTACTAGGCAAAACATTTTGTAAAAAAAAAAAATAGCACTTTCAGAGATAGATAAAAAAAAAAAAAGGCAAAATGAATATAACTCACATTTGCACTCAATAATAGCAGGTGTGTAAACAGAAGCGAAAGCACTCTTGTGTTCGTCCGCAGTGTGTCCACAGGGTGTACATAATGACTGTGGTGTGTTTGTGTAGTTACTGATGTTGACAAGGACACATTTCACATCAGGGTGTGGCATTGACATGAAAAATCAATAATACACTACGCAGTCTCATGCTCTTGAAAGCAAAAAAGTTTGCTAGCCATGAAAATATTGAATAGACAATAAACAATATGGATTTTTTTTACCAGTAATGTGGAAATTGATGTAGAAATGATACAAAATTTTTCATCTCAGAACAAGTGTATTACATAGAATAATATTTATATATACTTTTGATTGGTCTTTTGTCTTCTAGCTGTACATTTGGGGGCGGAGCTTTGTGTATAAGGGTAGAAATTGGGACAGGCTCATTTGAATCTTATTCATCTGCTGCAGGTGTGATTGGGTGGGCATTGCTCTTGGTGGTTTACGATTTCAGACTTGTAAGTAAAAGGGAGAGAAGATTAATTATGCAACATTTTCATTGGAACCTGCTCGGGGTGAATGCGAGCTCTGCAAATGTAACATCTATAAATTATCAAGGATCTGTGCCTGTTTATCCTGAGCGCTCGATCCATAGGACCAAAATCAATAGATACAGTCTTTAGTAGACGTGCATTTACTCAGCCTAGAACGGTATTGAGCATCCGAGGCTGATGTTTACCCTGAAACGCTGGAAATTCTGTGTATTGAAGGGTAGAGCCATGTGTAGTTTCATACTGATTTAAGTGGAATATTATTGTAATAAGTGAGATTGATTTTATTTTATTTATTTGTATTTATTTTTTTATTAAATTAAATGTAATTTTTTTCATTTAGCTGTTTGGTTTGGAATCCAAGTGAAAGCAAAGATATATTTTATTTTATTTATTTATTTATTTATTTATTTTTTATTGCAATGAATGTAATCTCAATGTACACTGGCGATCAAAATTAGAGAACAATTTATAAACAATTGAACAATTCTGAAATAATGTCATCTTCACTGCTCAACAGTTGAAGGAGTTTTTGTCCTGTCTATACCATGCTATCAGAACACCTTTTCCACAAAATAACAGGCATTTCCAAAAAAAAACATTATTTTGCAGAAAACACACTGATCAAAATTAGAGAACAACAATGACTGTAGCACGGAAAAAGATTACAACAAAAATTTCTGAAGGTTACAACAGTCAGCAATTAGTGGGAAGTGTATAGGCCTCTGCTCTGAATGACTTCAGCACATCTGCGGCCACAGGACAGCACTAGTCTCTCACACTGCTCTGGTGTGATTTTGGTCCACTCTTCTTCCATTCTCCTCCACAGTAGTGGGTTTCTTGGCCAAACTTTGTCGCCAAGGATTTTCCAGAGGTTTTCTATTGGCTTGAGATCAGGACTCTGGGCAGGCCATGTCATTATTTCAATGTTTTCAGTTTCAAGGAACTGCTTTACCCGTTTTGCTGTGTGACTTCGAGCGTTGTCCTGCATGAACACTCCTGGCTGATTGGGTGATGAACGCAGGGAAGGAACCATATGTTGTTGAAGAAGCTTCTGATAAACATTTGCATTCACTCTGCCATGTAGCTGTATAAGAGGCCCAACTCCTGCTGCAGAAAACATGCCCCAAACCATGACACTTCCTCCTCCACTTTTCACTGACTTCTTTACACACTTTGGGTTCAGTCTTTCTCCAGTTTGTCATCGAACATAATGTTTCCTATCGGACCCAAAAAAATTAAACTTGCTTTCATCACTGAAGTGAACTTTGGACCAGTTCTCCTCTGTCCACACAACATGCTCCTCAGCAAAGCTTAGTCTAGCCTTTTGATTCTTTCTGCTAATGAGAGGTTTGGTCACTGCGGAGAGGGCTTTCAGTCCAAATGCTCTTAAACGTTGAGACACTGTATGATGAGACAGATCCTTACCCTGTTCAGCGCTGAACCCCAGGTCTCCTCACCTACATCATACACCTGCCTTTCATAGTACCATTGTGGCTGATGAACCCAAATATCCATAAGCACATTTTAAAATCTAGTAGAAAATTTTCCCAGATGAGTGGAGGGAATTAAAAGAGCAAATTGGGACTAAATGTGAAATGCAATGCTCAGAAATCACATACCGTACTTATGACCAGGTGACCCAATACTTTTGGAAATATAGTGTATGTATGTCTCTATCAACAATCAAAAGAAGAGTTTATCAAAACACACAGTTTGGAAGTCTAGGGTCTAATGTTCAGGGATTAGAGTACAGAAACAGTTCAGGAACAGTTCCAACTCTATAAAAGGTTTTGTGCATGTACTCCTGGTTTCAGCACAGCAATGCTTTTACTTTTCAAAAACATGCTAGGAAATTGATTAGCTAAGAGTGAGCTAAAATATAGCATGCTTACAGGTTTTCTGTTTCTGTTTCCTGTGTCCTGTCTCTGCCTGTGTCTTTATATTAGTTTTTCTCACATGTCCTTATACACACATGTTCTGAGTTGAGAGTGAGAGAGTTTAGAGTTCGAGTGTTTGTACCACAGGGTTTCTGTTGATTCTCTGTGAAATATTGCTGTTCCATGTCTTAGGGCAATCTGATTTTGCTCTGTTAAAACTAAGACAACAACCACATACTGTACACACCGAGGCTGAGAAATGTAATCACTGTAATAATCATACCATATGTAGGAATGATCCATTACCACATGGAATGATTTTGACCTGTTGCGTAGCTCTGGGCATTCAGGAAGTATACAATCGTTCAACATTTCCCAAAATTTTTAAAGCATATCATATCAGGTTTATTACCCTGTAGCTGGTCAGTTATGTAGAGCATGTGTTTCGGAGTGGGCCTGTGTTACTAATACTCACTTGATGCAAGCACTTAACCCCATTACCCTCATGTAGATGATGCCAAACTGATAAAAGCAGCAATTCTGTCTACTATCCTTCCTCTTTCTCTCTCTTTCTCTCCCTGCTTTCTATCAAACAGGTGACTACCTATGGCTACGTATGTATGCTGGCCAGGATGGTGCACTGTATTACCCTGAAGTAAGAAACAAAAAGAAAGAAAAAAAAAAAGTGATTGGAAAAGCTATGAAGTTAGAAGACCCCTTGGGCTAGTGTCCATAAAGAAGTAAAAGGAGCAGCTGGTTCGGACAACATCTGTGTGTATACTTTCTGTTGGAGAATGTTTTGAGTGCATGTGTGTGTTTTAAATATAATTCAATTGGCTGTATTGTGTAATAAAAAAATACAAAATAAATGAAGTGCCTGTATTTGAAGCAGGATCATTTTATAGTTAGCATAATGGCTACCGGCTGTTCTAATTATTCTAATTTTAATTACAGTTTACGAAGTGTGTGATGGGATGAAGCTCACGGCAGAATGCTTCTGATTTGATTTTAATAAATAAAACTGTTGATTTGGAAAAAGGAAGTGGATAAAATAAACGATAAAAATGCAAGGTAGTATGAACTCATATAAACCAGCTAGCAAATAATGAACTCAAGTATTCAGGCTTATTTTAGACATTTCTTACTGCATACAATAGTACTAGTTAGGATAAGATTTTTTTTCTTTAGGATATGCTGTAGCTACAAACTTTTATCTGCCAGACATTATACTGACTGTTACTGCCTGATACTACAATCATTCAAATAGATTTTGTTTCTCATTATTTACACTTAGTACCCCATATTGTCAAAGTGAAAACAGGATTGGAAGTGTCTGTAAATGTATTAAAAAAGAAAAAAACCCATGAAATATCACATGTACTTGTGTACAGTACAGTAATCCCTTGTTTATTGTGGCGGTTACGTTCCAAAACCTCCCGCGATAAACGGACATCACCCTAGAAATGCTATTTTATGTATACGGTACTGTTCTGTATTAATGTTTTACTTCATTTTATAATTCATAATTGTATTTTTATTAATAAATGCTGCCACCATCATGCTTCACTGTTGGGATGCTGTTGTGAAGGTGATGAGAACTGCCTGGTTTTCTAAGGACTTAACATTTACAATTGAGGCTTGGAGAATCTTGGTCTTATCAGACCAGAGAATTTGTTCCACACAGTCTAAAAGTTGTTCAACTGGGCTTCCATGGGTTTTGCACTGAGCAAAGGCTTCCATTTAACCGATCTGTCATCATACTCAGATCAGTGGAGAGCTGCGGTGATCAATTTGAGCGATTGTGTCAGGCGGCAACATAAAAGTGAAAAAAAAAAATATATATACAGTGCCCTCCACAATTATTGGCACCCCTGTTTAAGATGTGGTCGTGGACTTCTAAAAAATTCTCCTTTTTTTTAAAACAACATAGAACCCAAATGCAAAAAAAGAGAAAAATCCAACCTTTTATTTAAGTACATTACTCATCTTTTGTTTTACGCCAGACCCACTTAGAGTGTTTGCAAAGACAAGAGAACACACCATTCAAGTAAAACAAAAGATGAGTATGCCGAAAAGCACCTCATGCCCACCGTGAAGTATGGTGGAGGATCTGTGATGCTGTGGGCCTGTTTCTCTTCCAAAAGCCCTGGGAACCTTGTTAGGGTGCATTGCATTATGAACGCTTTGAAGTACCAGGATATTTTAAATAAAAACCTGATGGCCTCTGCCAGAAAGCTGAAGATGGGTCGTCATTGGGTCTTTCAGCAGGATAATGATCCAAAACATGTGGCAAAATCTACACAAAAGTGGTTCAGCAGTCACAAACTCAAGGTCCTCCCATGGCCATCGCAGTCCCCAGACCTCAACCCAATCGAAAACCTGTGGGGCGAGCTAAAGAGAAGAGTGCATAAGAGAGGACCCAGGACACTGGATGATCTAGAAAGATTGTGCAAAGAAGAATGGTCAAAAATCCCTCTCTCTGTGTTCTCCAATCTTGTGAAATGTTATAGGAGGAGATGAAGTGCTGTCTTGTTGGCAAAAGGAGGTTGTACAAAGTATTAACATCAGGGGTGCCAATAATTGTGGCACACATGATTTCAATTATTATTTTTTTTTCTAAATGTATGATTTTTTTTACCACCAAAGTAATGTACTTAAATGAAAGGTTGGATTTTTCTCTTTTTTTGCATTTGGGTTCTATGTTGTTTAAAAAAAAAAGGAGAATTTTTAGAAGTCCACGACCACATCTTAAACAGGGGTGCCAATAATTGTGGAGGGCACTGTATATGCACACACCAATCAGGCATAACATTATGACCAGCTTCCTAATATTGTTTTTGTCCCCTTTCGCTGCCAAAACAGTGCTGACCCATCCAGCATTATCAGCATTAACTTCTTCAGCAGTTTGAGCTTCAGGAGCTCGTCTGTTGGATCCGACCACACGGACCAGCCATCTCTCCCCACATGCATCAATGAGCCTTGGCCGCCAGTGACCCTGTCGCTGGTTCACCACTGTTCCTTCCTTGGACCACTTTAAATAGATACTGACCACAGCAGACCGGGAACATCCCACAAGAGCTGCAGTTTTGGAGATGCTCTGACCCAGTCGTCTAGACATCACAATTTGGCCCTTGTCAAACTCGCCCAAATCCTTACGCTTTCCCAATGAACTTTGAGGAAAAAAATTTTATTTGCTGCCTAATATATCCCACCTACTAACAGGTGCCATGATGAAGTGATTATCACAGATAATGAGTGTTATTAACCTGTCATAATGTTATAATATCATAATGTTTTGCCTGATTCATAATGTCATAAAACAAACAAAATATTGTGAACTAATAATTACCACAACTTGATTGCATAAGTCTGGGCACCCCTCCCAATTAATACTTTGTGGAAGCACTCTTCTTTGGACAAAAAAGTTGGATCTCCTGTATACAGCTTTTTTTTAGGTCATTCCCAAGGTTTCCATTGGGATTAAGGACTGACATTTATGTTGTTATTTTTGTCTTTATATTTTAAAAACCTTGAATTTCATAAGGGTGTGTAGATTCTTTTTATAATCACAGTGCACAGACCCAAAAATGCTTGTAGTGACAATATCTCAAAACATGCATGCCATATATTCTTTATACATTATTTAATTTTTCAAAGTGGCGGATTCTGACCTAGTTTTCCTATCGTTAATTTAGCACATGATGTCATTACTACTACAAGGAAAAGTGTGATATGTCTCAGGAGTTACAGTCCATGAATAGCTCAATCAATTAGGAGATAATTTTAGAGAAATTGCATTAGTGTAACCTGGTTGCATTAAAAAATGAGTTTATTCATTGTTAATATCTTAAAATAAATTGTGTAATTGCTCTTTGTCCACTTTTCTGTCCTCCCAGTCATGATGGTCTTGTTTCTGGTGGCCACACATCTTATATCAAACACTTCCTCACAAGCCAACTGGACTGCAGGTAGGTTTGACCCAAGTTGTACAAAAAATGTACACGTGTTTTATATTTTATATGTTTTTCTTTTTCTCAGATCCTCCTGCTCCTCAGGGTTCCCACATCCTCCCTGCTGCTCTCGTCATTTCTCTTCTTGTCATAATCTTCATACTCCTCGCAGTCTACCTACTTAGGTAAGGCAAAAACACATACACACACACACACACAACCACACTTCCATAGTCACACTGCTGTGTACACTGTGTGTGTTTTTATGTGTGTGTGTTTGTGTACACGCACTTTCCCAGCAAGACTAACAGCTGTCTGTGTAACAAACGTAAAAGCAGTTGTTCTAGCTGCACTGAGGGTCTTTGGCTCTCAGCTGCTGTTTTGAATCAGAACTCTGTCTCATGAGAAAGAACAGCTTTAAATGGTGTGCTCCTTTAGCCATTGTTCTTACATTTTTTTTATGAGGTTTGTGTGTGTTTTTCTGATTGCTCATTTTGACCTTATTGTTCTGTTCTGTAAGGTTCCGGCACCAAAGGAAGGATCTTGTCACTTCGGTTGACAAAAAACTTCCCAATGGCTTTCTGGAGGACCAAGGTAAGTCCAATCCCAAATCCATAGAGGTCAGAAGTATGTGCTGTAAATGAGGAATTGTTGTTCTTTGTAGTAAATGTGGTTTGTGTGAGATATAAACCACTCTGAAATGGCCGAACTGCTTACCTGTACAAAAGTGTGTTAATAAACATAGTTCTAATTGAATGCAGACTCTCATGTGAAGCCATTGGAACGAATTATAGGGGCTGATTTATATATTTATATTTGATATATTTTGCCTTTCTTTATCTCTCAGAGCAAACATTGGTGCTCCTTCCCAGATCGCCCTCGCCATCAAAGCATTACTTCCCAATCCCACTGGACTCTCTGGAGGAAGAGTACCGCCTCCGCATGGCAGATGACGGCAAGCTGTTCAGAGAAGAATTTAATGTATGATACTCCAGCTCTCTTTTTTGTCTCATTCCACTATCTGTTTCACTCCCGCGTCAATACCTTAATTATTTGCCTCTTTCTTCCCAGTCTTTGCCGTGCGGTTTCGGCCGTGGAACATTCGAGGAAGCGAGCAAAGAAGAGAACAGAGAAAAGAACAGATATCCAAATATACTGCCCTGTGAGTCAGAACTGCAGACATGGAAATACACAAATTCCAATACCACTGCTGGGTCGTATCCCAGTCCCACTGGTGTATCAAATCTCTGTACCTTTTCTGCGTCAAATCTCAGTAACCTTTCTGGGTCAAATTCCAGGACCCTGCTGGATTAAATCTCAGTACCATTTCTGGGTCAAATCCCAGGACCCTGCTGGTTTAATCTTACTACTACAACTGCTGGTTCAGATCCCAAATCTTAAATGTTAGCAAATCCTAAATGTGAACATACAATAATCCCACTGATTTTTTTTTTTGAAAATCTCAAAGCAATCATTTATTATTTGTTTTTCTTGGGCCTATTTCTTGAAAAAAATGACATTTCAGAGCTGACCCAATCATAATCCAGACCAGGGGTACTGACAATTTTTTAGATTGCCAGCTACTTTTAAAATGTCCAAGTCACAATGATCTACTTACATTAAAAATGAGCTAAATATATACATATATTACTAGATGGTATTATAAAGTGATTCTTGTGGTGTTAAGTTGGTAGTTTTCGGTTACAGACAGAATTAATATTCGCCTTACAGTCGAGTGTTAATCCAAAATCCTTTCCAGGTAAAAGCAACAAGGTGGTTGTGAGTGACATCTCTGATGTTTGTAAAGAGGATGCTGGTGGACAAATGAGCATGTTCAAAACTGTGATAAATCGTTCTTTTTTGTATTGTGGCAAAAGTAAATACAGTCATTGTAACTGAAAATTTGAAATCTAAACATACAGTAGCTGAAACACTTATTTAATACTTGCTTTTTTGTATAAAACTTCATCAGATGTTTTTTAGGTCTTTTTACACCATACTAAAATATGTCCACTTTCTCTAGATGAAATCTGTCTTTTTTTTTCCACAGATGATCACTCGAGAGTGCTGCTTTCACACACCGATGCCCGCATGTGCTCGGACTACATCAATGCCTCGTACATAGACGTGAGCCATTTCTTCCTGCTTTGTGCTACAAGTGATTATTTGAAAGAGTCGACCAAATGAATTTATGCACGTTTGTGTTTAGGGTTACAAAGAAAAGAACAAATTCATTGCCACTCAAGGTAAGCTTAAAAATGTCTATACAGTATATAATAATATATATCATTTATATCATTTATTTTTCTGCTATTGTTTATAATCTTTAAACTGCCAAAATAGATGTATACCACAATTCTGTCAAATTATAGTGTTATGTGAGAGCTGGAGATCTTTCTTGCCCTGTACTCCCAACCAATTTACAGCCCAGTGGTAAGGAGGAGGTGAATGTTACACCAAATTAACCCCAGGTCATAGAAAGCAGGTGAACGAGATATTTTTAGACCAGGAGCACCACAGGGACCTGCCCTGTAATCGTCTTGGACGCTAACTCACATTTATAAGACTTAAGATTTTCTAGACTTGGTCCCCATAACCACAACCTTATTTTAGCCACACCGTCTTATAGCCACACCCCTTCACTATCACACTCTTTTGTCAGCCTCCTCTTAGTCACCCCGCTTTACAACCACACCCTCCTCTTAGCCATGCTCACAAGCCGCTCCGAATCTGTTCACTTTATACCCAGTTTTGGTCCCTGTTCCCACCTGTAGCCTAAACTACAGCTGGTTGAGGGCTCACTAACATTACAGTTCCAAAACGTTGTTCTCATTCTCTCTCCAAAAATAGCATCCTAGTTAACCAATGAATTATATAAGGCTAGATTAAGAAAGAAGGAAAAGAACATAAAGCCCAGGACTCAACAAGCTGACGGTCAGTCGTAAGGCAATGTGTCGGTCGGCTTTAGTTTTTTTCTGTGTATTTTGCACTGTTGGTTCTAATCGGACACCGTCGGCTGTTTTTTTGGTTGATTCTTCAGATCTAATTGGAGGCGGAGCTTGTCAGTGAGAAAGACAACTCGGAATAGCTATTCAGCATTGCAAATGAGAACATGAGAGAAAAACAGAACGGACAAAAGCCAACAATGACGGAGTAAAGAGGGAACTTGATTGAATAGAGCTAAACAAGCTTTGTGGCAGGTGTAAACGTTGCTCGCTTTTTATATAGGCCAACCAGTCAGAGACCGAGAGCCACATTTTTGACTGTGTTACCGCAAAGAGCCACATCATACACATGGGCACACATGAACATCACCCATCCCTTCCTCACACACACACACACACACACACACACCTCTGCTTAGACAGATTTATTGTAAATGTCACACACCAACATAATGACAGAAATTGACTCCTACAGTTCTAAGACCACAGGACAGTCATTTTCAACAATGAACATTGTGTGCACTGCCTCACACACACAAAATCTGTTTAACCAAGTCCACAAACAAAAATATAATAATTTACAATTGCGTTTTTCTTTTACTGTGCATGTTATTTAGTGGGACTTTTGGCATTCCTTGCCTTGAACAATCCCCTTCAAATCTGCCTCGTATTCCGTTGTTGCCACTCAAAGCAATTCTTTCACATGTGTGTCAGTCAGAACAGATCGATTCTTTGATTTCACGTTTTTCAGGGTAGAAAACAGACTTTGTGTGTTTTTTTTTTTATCTGCGTGTTCACTTCGCTTGAGTTCAATACGGTATTTTCGTCAAATGCGCATGCGCGTGAGATGAATATACCGCAGGGGGCAATTAATTTTTACAAGGGGCCACATGAGAAACCTGAATTGTGTCAGAGGGCCACACCAACGATAATATTTTAGGGATGCACCGAAATGAAAATTAAATTCAAAAGGCAATGAAATCCATAATTTTTTTTGTGTTATGTCTTTTGCCTCGGCACCATCACTGGAAAACTTCCCTGCCTTTTCAAAAGCGTCCTCTACAGACAGCGTGCGCATGCTCGGATTGACTACTTTTCTGCGCCGCGTTCTTCTCATATTTAGAATGGCAATCGGGATGTTTGGATTTCAGGTGATAAATTAAACCCGACTTGGAAAAACTCTTTGCAGATACACCCCCTCTTGAAATTTCAGCATTGCATGTTTTGCAAACCGCAGACATGTTGCTCTTATCCAGATAACCGTGTGCTGCTGCGCTTTTTTATTGCGTCATTACAATTGTGTTTCTGCCGTGTTGTTTCGGTGATTTAGGTATTTCCGAAAATTCTCGGTGCATCCCTGTAATTTATGATTGGCCTCATGCCAAGGTCTGATACCGCAAAGTTTCCCAGTAGGGGCAAGCTCATTTAAGTCTTAAAATACCGTATTGAACTTAAGCAAAGCGAACACGCACATTAAAAAACAAACAAACACAAATTCGATATGAACGTAAGAGCCGCATGAAACCAGCCAAAGAGCCGCATGCGGCTCGCGAGCCGCGGGTTGGCCACCCCTGATATAGACGGTTCTAGTTCTTATGGGTTTACGGTTCGGATGCTAAAAACAGACTACTGCTACCTGCTGGTATGGGAGAGTTATGAGAGAGATGCCAAATAACAAAAAAATGCAAAAAAATCGGGCCGATTAATCAGCCGTCCGATCAAGTAGAGGTTGACCTCTACTTAACAGTTTCCCATGATCAGTTATTGCTAATTACTTGAAGTAGATAGTGTTTTTCCAAACCGTCTTAAAGAGGACACTAACAGAACAGACTAACAACTGGATGTACAGTGGCCTAAAGAAGAAATGAGCTCAGACACAATAAAAGACTTTTCAGTGCCCACCGAGATTCCAGCAATTCCTATTCTCGTTAGAATTATTTACATCATATCTTTCTGATCGAATTTTTAAAAAAGATTTTAATTGTTTTTGTCTATTTTTAGGCCCGAAACCGGAGACAGTTGCTGATTTCTGGAGAATGGTTTGGGAGCACAAATGTGCCACTATAGTCATGTTGACTAACATACGGGAAAGAAAAGAGGTAAAAGCCATAAATATACAGCGTTCTATTTGGTGTGCGAATATCGGAATGTTCGTGAGGGGCAAATTCTTAGCATCTGCTTGTTTTTTAGGAAAAATGCTATCAGTACTGGCCAGAGCAGGGCTGCTGGTTGTATGGATGTGTGAGGGTCTCTGTGGAGGATGTCACAGTGCTGGTGGACTACACTATCAGGAAGTTCTGTGTACAATATGTACGTATAAAAATTAACACTAGCGAATACAGAATACAGTATTGCACATTTGTGTCATTAAAGCATCATACACTCTAGGTATTCTTTACTTAGTGACAAAATGCACGTTTATGCATTTCTTTGAACTTGCCGATCTGTTTGGATTTCAGCAATCTTCAGAAGGCTGCAGATCCCCAAAGTTGGTCACTCAGCTCCACTTCACCAGCTGGCCTGATTTCGGTGTGCCACTTTCTCCTATCGGAATGCTGAAGTTTCTCAAAAAAGTCAAGAGTGTAAACCCAGCCCACGCCGGACCCATAATCGTTCACTGCAGGTAACGCTAACACCAATCTGTCCATACGTAAACTGAGTGTACAGAAATTTACATTAATTTGCTACTTCAAACAATTAACACAAACTAGTTATTAAATTTTTCACACAAACACTGTGGACCAGAGGTACTGGTGTGACAATGCAGCACAAAACGTGATTTGATCGGATGTGCTTTGAGCCCTAAGGATGTAGATCGTCAAACCAGCTGTCTGGGCCGAGAACCATTTGCCCTATGTTTGGGCAGAAAATTGCATTGGGAAATGATAATTGGTGAAAAAGAGAATATTTTTTCAATAAATAAGAGAATTTCATTAAGTTCTATTCAATATAAATAATGGTAACTTTGAAAAAATATTGGTATTTATACCGATTATTGAAGATACTGTTCTCGAAAGTATAGGATCGAGAAAAAAATAAGTGGTATCTCCTGTTTCTACTGCCATCCTGTGGAGAAATAGAGTGGCCTTGCTAGGGGTTAGAGATGATATGACAAAATAAAAAAAACGTAGCAGCATATGATTCGCCCTCCACTGGCTGACATAATTGGCTGTATGTTGAGTTATTTTCAGAGGACAGTAAATTTTTTATGCTATACAAGCTGCACATTGACTATTCTAAAATATATCCAAGTTTCATTTTTATAGTATTGCTATATGGCTACAATGACAATAAAGATCTTAATCAAAATAAAGAAATTCATTAAAGCTCAATCATTTTTGTTTATTCTCTCTGAAATGTCTAGTGCTGGGGTCGGGAGGACCGGGACGTTCATTGTGATTGATGCCATGATGAACATGATGCATGCTGAGGGCAGAGTGGACGTCTTCGGTCTCGTGTCCCGAATACGAAACCAGCGCTGCCAACTTGTACAGACAGATGTGAGACTTTAGTCTGTCTTAGAAATCTAAATCTTTTGTAACCATGATCATGTATCATACACTATTTCTATCCATAATATCTGAGAACTCCTTCTACATTGCTTGTACTCATGCAGATGCAGTACTCGTTTATTTATCAAGCCCTGCTGGAGCATTTCCTGTATGGTGACACTGAACTGGACGTGTCCTCCCTGGAGGGCCACTTGCACAGACTTCACAGTACTCACATACACATGGACAGAGTTGGGCTGGAGGAGGAATTCAGAGTAATCAAACTATAATTTTTTTTTATAATTTTTAATTTAATTACATATTTTTTTACCTTATAATATTCTATTGTCTTCTTCTTCCTCATCATATTATTATAATTATTATTTTATGTTTATTCTTTTGCAGAAATTGACTAATGTTCGAATTATGAAGGAAAACATGAGGACTGGGAATTTGTCGGCGAACATGAGGAAGAACAGAGTGCTGCAGATTATTCCCTGTAAGCAAACTATTTTTATCTTATTGAGCCGAAGAAATGCAGATTGCTGCATGGTACTACATGTATTACATCATATACTGTGTTATATGTCTCTTTATTAAATTGAATTCAGTGCTACTTGTATAGTGCTTTTAACAAATGTCATGAAGCAGCATTACGGAAATAAAAAAATTAATAGTTTACATTTTAAATTCATATATTTTTGCCTAAAAATTAATTCTATGCCAATCTAATCCCCCTGGCTGTAACCCCAAACCCGTCCTCCTGCTTTTACCCCAATCCCTAACTCTTAATCCCAACTCTTAATACCATAACCCTTCTAACCGTAACCAGAATCCTACTTCCAACAGCAGCTTCAAACCGACCCCTAACTCTAACCCTAATCCCAGCCCCAACACCAGCACTAACTCAACCCAAACCCCAACTCTAATCCCCAATCTTCACCCTAAACCGTAACTATAACCCTATATTACCTTATACAGTCGTCCCCCGTTAATCGCGGTAGTTACGTGCCAGAATCGGCTCAAAAATGCCTTTATTGTTTAAGCAATATATCATCCTCCCACACTCTTTAAACACTCACAGAAAACATTTGCAAGAATATAGTGAGATGAATTTTGTGTATATTTGTAGAAATATCTCATTTATCCGTTAGTACAGTACTGTAGCGTAGCCTATGCGTAGTTTTTCCGCTCGTTTATCGATTAAAGTGTCCTATGATGTCAAAAAAGGGTCTGAGCTAAAGATACACGTCACTGCGTTCTTTATTTTCATTGGCTAAATCTGGTCTTCAACTCCGCCCTTTTTTTGGACATCATAGGACACTTCAACCAATAAACAAGCGGAGAAACTATGCAACCTTCAACCTAACATACATTTATTCACAACATCCTCTCTTTTTATTTAGAATTTAGTCGCTAAACATTTGCTTTACTAATGCGACAAGTCTTAAATCAAGCACCAAAATCCACAATGATGCACACATCCGGCAATTAAAACCGTCTGTGTGGAAACAGAGCATCAGTTCCGTTATGGTGTCCTGATGATTTACGTTTTTTCAAACATCATAATCACTTGAAAAC
Organism: Silurus lanzhouensis; assembly: GCA_039877035.1. Classification (NCBI taxonomy): domain Eukaryota; kingdom Metazoa; phylum Chordata; class Actinopteri; order Siluriformes; family Siluridae; genus Silurus; species Silurus lanzhouensis. Next base: position 5,277,633 of record JBCEWE010000214.1, on the reverse strand, counting down.
ATTTACAAGGATATTTTGTCTTCGTGTTCTGTGTTGAGTCTGGTTTCACTAATAATAAACATACATTTGCATAAAGCATGGTCATTGGAGAAAACAGTAAATAGTAGATAAAAATGTGCGATTAATCACGTCAACTTGTGCCAATCATGCGATTAATCGTGATTTTAATAGATTGACAGCCCTAATATATATCATGGTGTAAAACATGTTTCTGGTATTACATTCCATTTCCATATTTTCAATGTTTTAACCTTGATTATGAATTATATTGATTATGCAGATATGACACTTGTGTTTCAGATGATTTCAACAGGGTAATCCTTTCAGTGAAACGAGGCCAAGAATTCACAGATTACATAAATGCCTCTTTTATTGATGTAAGTATTTTTCTTCATATTGTAGTCATGGATATATTTTGAACCCACTGTTGAGGTTGAGCAACCAGCCTGGTTATATTTAGCACAGTAGATTATTAAAACTGTGAGTGTTTATTGTAAATGTTGTTTTTACAGTCAACCCCCGTGAATTCGCGGTTCGAAAAATTAGTGCGTATTTATTTGGAACCTGTGAGTGGCGGATTATCTTCAAATTTCCCGGAATCCGTAGCGGGAACTAATGTTCAGGAACGTTAGGAATAACCTTTTAAACTATGTTTTTACTAACAAATTTTATAAAAATTTAAAAAACACATTATTGTATTAAAGTGACAATGTCTAGATGAATTCACTAAAGTAGCATAGGGGCGTCCAAAATTTGTGGATTTTTGAGGACCACTGTACATGAAGTGACCCAATAGAATATTGTAGTATAATGCTGACAACTGTATAAGAAAATAGTTATATGTTATATTTTTTATTCCGTTACATTTAGAATCAAAAACATACATTTGCATCCCTTCTTTCATTCGTTCATTCACCTTCTTTCCACTTTTAATGGTGGAATGGCATAATTCACATATGATTGCAACTGTGTGCTGTGTGTAGGGTTACAGGCAAAAGGATTACTTCATTGCTACCCAGGGCCCGTTAGCACACACCGTGCAGGACTTCTGGCGCATGGTCTGGGAATGGAAATGTCACTCTATTGTCATGTTGACGGAGCTAAAAGAGAGAGAACAGGTACACTAAGTTGCTTTTGCGCCTGCTGATTCACTAATACTCTTAACTGACATCCCAGACTGCATGCTTTTTATTTTAACCATGTAAGAAAATGCCATTACTTTCATTCTTTTTAATATAATCAGTTCAATTTGATCAGATTTGAATTATGCCTTCATCCTTTGCTCCCATCTCTTTTTGATTGCAGGAGAAATGTGTGCGTTACTGGCCTGCGGAGGGCAACATTATGTTCGGAGAATACAACGTGGAGTTGAAAAGAGACACGCTTTATGAGAACTTCAGCCTTCGAGATTTGCTCCTGACATACACACCGGCAAGATATACTCACCTGCTACGTTTTGTTTTGCTTGCCATGGCTCAGTTTGGAATGATGGGTAGCAGTGGCATTGCTACATGTACAAGTAGCAACAAAAGCCTTTAAGAGACTGATACTGGTCCCAAATTTGGCTTCTAAGAGAAAGCAAATTTACTGCAATAGTGGGAATAATTTTCAATTTATATCTATATGATTCCACACTATATTTAATGAAGGCATTACAATTTCAGACATGGGTGACATTAAAGGAAGAATTCATTTTTGTGGTGATTGGCAGCAATTATAGAAATCTCTCGATATGTCACTGAGTGTTGAACACCAATCTTCCAAAACATATTCCCCTCTATCTAAAACATCTCCAATAGTCACTGAGAGGATCAGTACATATGAGTTACATCATATTGGTACTCATTGAAATACTCAGTGATCCCTCATGCCTTGTACAGTAGGTGGGGACATTATCACGCAGGAAAAGACCACCCTCAGAACGAGTCAGAAGGACCATGTATTGATTTGCAGTGGCTCTTCTGTCTAAAGGGGATAAGTCGATTCAGGACATGGTGGCAAAAACATTTTCATTTTCAACAGATTAGCATTGGCATTTAGTTTGCCAGTGTGTCTATGTATCCTTCCATACACACATTGCATATTGTAAATATAATATGTGTTTTTAGGAGAAGCAATCTCGCCTGGTCAGACATTTTCACTTTCATGGTTGGCCAGAGATTGGAATCCCATCAGACGGAAAAGGAATGATTGATCTGATCGCTGCAGTGCAGAAACAGCAGCAGCAATCTGGCAACCACCCCATAGTGGTGCACTGCAGGTACACATCTACGTGATAGAGAGATAAAAATCTGAATGGAAATGAACAAGGATTCTTGGTTTTTGCCTTATGAAATAAATACAATTATTTTCTCTTTCATACTGTCACAGAATTTTTTAATGTTGGCTTAACAAATTTCTACGCTTTCTGGTCAAATATACAGACTTTAACTCACACTCTTTAACCTTCTTTATTAGTTTACATGCACAGATATTTCGTTTTCGCTCAGAATTCACATAATAAAATCTATCGTGTTTCCTCAGTGCCGGAGCAGGCCGGACCGGAACGTTCATTGCCCTCAGTAATATCCTGGAGCGGGTTAAAGCTGAAGGCTTGCTAGACGTGTTCCAGACTGTGAAGAGTTTACGCACCCAGAGACCACACATGGTCCAAACTGTGGTGAGAATCTACAAGCCATTATTTAAAATAAAATATGAATCGCATAACCAAGGATAAAAAACAAGTTTAATATTTCTTAATATATCCGAATATATAAAAACATGTAAATGCGTGTTTTTTTTTTCTTTCAGGAACAGTATGACTTCTGCTACAAAGTGGTACAAGATTTTGTAGATATTTTCTCGGACTATGCTAACTTCAAATAATTTTAAAAAGCATTTTTTCATCACTTTTGATTCAACATTTAAGTTTGTTTTGCTTTCAGTTCTGAGAAATTCTCACTAAGTTATAATACTCTATGCACTTCATCTTGCTCTTCTGTATTCAAAGTATTGCAGTTACACTAAAATTATTATTTTTTGTTGTACATAAGCAATTCCTCACTGTGTAACCACATGAAGACAACTGACACATGAAGACAACTTGTACTGAAATTGTTTTATTTATATATATATATATATATATATATATATATATATATATATATATATATATATATATATATATATACAGACATGTGTATATACATATCTATCTATCTATCTATCTATCTATCTATCTATCTATCTATCTATCTATCTAGTATATATATATACTATATAGATAGATAGATATGTATATACACACATGTGTATGTATATATATATATATATATATAATTTTTTGTAAATTTTTTGTAAATTGCTTTAATGGTTTCTTTGTTACTATTATTATTATTATTATTATTGTTATTATTATTACTGATATTTTTATTATTATTATCATTAGTAGGTATTAAGAATGCATACGAATTTATTTTTTTTGTATTTTACATTCGCACCGCATATTCTCTATGAAGTCTATCACAAGTATTCACTTGGGAGTTTAAAAAAAAATGAAGTATTTATTTGTCGAAGATATTTGACAAAAAATGGGGTGGGGTGGGGTGAGGCGGTGGGGGCATTAAAAAAATTTTTTCTTTTTAATGTAATTTAGAATGAATTAAAGGGAAAACATTGCAACCAGACACTATGTATATTTGCTTTGGAGGCACATTTGCTGTTACCAAAAGCCATTTGACTGTGATTATAGTACGTAGATAAATACAATAAATTACATTCATTAGACTTTTTTTTTAAATGGAAGGAAATCAGTGGTATTGAAGAACCACCAAATTTTATTTGGTGTACCTGAAAGAGTTTATCTGGGAGCCTTTTAGATATTTTGAGAGCTAATCGGAAAAAGGAAGACTTCTAACACCCTGCAGACGGACATGGCGTTTTAAAATGACGCTGCTTTTATACATCTGAGATTAACTCAAATGAATCAGATTGCTATTTGCTCATACAGCGATGTTAAATTCCTGAGAGAGGGTTTTACATGGTATGTAAATGAAGGTACTGATGGTGGTATAAGGTTGTATTCACCTCTCTGCTTTCTGTTTTTAATTCGAATATCCAGTGATTGAATGATAAGCTACCTGGAAAATATTCAATACATTTTACATTGAGCTTATTACCTTAGCAGGTAAGAGAATGAAGAATAAACTCACAGGAAATTAGCATAGCAAATTGGCAAATGGCAGAAGAAGCTGTATATAATAGATTGTTTCCTAAAGGGATTTGAACAGTCACGTGTGAAATTGTTTTTCTGTTGTTCAATGAAGCAGCTTGGAACTGCAACAATGGTAAAACACATATGAAGTAAAAAGTGTCAGCTCTTATTTCGTTGTGGTTATTGTTCAGATGTACACTGGTCAAATGTGTTGGTGTTTAACAGCTTCATTTTGGTGTATTTAATATTCACATGCATACAATAAGATAAAGAGTACACAGTTGTCTATGAAATCAAGGCAAGCCATTCAGATGGTAAAAGAAGATGCCTGAATGGCACTTAAATCTGTGGTGACTGATGTAAAATGTCATAATGTTTGACAAAACAGAACCATATCACTTCAGGAAATCCTACTAAATGGTCACCAATGAATCAGAATTCTAACCAGCACAATTGTGAAAGCAGGGATGGTAGATGACTAAAACTGACTATAACCACAGAAACGATAACCAGAGAAGGAAAAGGATGATTCAGGACCCCATTAAATGATTAATATACAACCCCAATTCCAAATTCAAAATCTTTGCAAATCTCATAAACCCATATTTTATTCACAATAGAACCATATATAAACCATTTTAAGGACAAAACAAAGTTTTAATTTTGATGGCTGCAACACGAAATCTCGAAAACGTCAGGATGTGGCAACAAAAGTCTGAACAAAAAACAGTTCATTTGTAAGGTTTTATTTCTAAAACACTGCTTTAACCAAGATCAACAGCCTCTGTCACAAAAAAGACAAAGTGGTAAAGAATTATTGATGTATATATATATTTTCTACTACAAATAAAATAACAGTATGATGTCACAAAGTGGAAAACCATTAGTATTTGATATATATATATATATATATAAAAATAATAAAAGTAATTCATATTTGATAAAGAAAAAAGAAATATTCAGAGCTGACTGTGATTTGATGCACCCTATTAGTCTCAGAAAGGGGCAATATTTTTTTATAAACTTCAACAAATGCTGGCTCTCCAAGTTTTCAAAATTTATTCGAGCTCTTTTTTTGGATTGAAAATGAGGCCGGCAGAATAAAAAAGCCACGGCAGATAAAGATGCCGTGCAAAATGTAACTGGTAACGGTCAATGTCAATTAAAATATAGTGCAGCAAAAAGTACATATATTGAAACATAAATGTAGTTGAGTAGAGAGTAAAAGTTGCGTATATGTTTGATACTCACTAAAACTACAAAGTAGACAAAAAATAACTAAGTACATCAACAAAGTATATATACTCAAATATTTTGCACCACTGTGTATATATACAGTATATCAATGGTGGGCCATCAGGGCCAGCAAAACCTTCTCTGCTGGCCTAAACACTATCAGAAGCACTGACCTACATTTACAACCTAAATTCTAATATGTGTTCCAAGAAATTGTATTAATTTATCCCCAACAGTTTATTCTCTTCATTTCATAGTGTTTCTCTTGGCTGCATTGCTTCCAGTATGTGTATGTTAGATTTTTTTGTCCAATCAGATTTTAGCCTCTATGTGCTGCCATGTCAGTCTAATCTGCCCAGGGCCTTCAAAGTCTGTACTGCTGGCCCTTTTACCATAGTCTCCTTAAGGAAATAGCTCTGATTCTTTAACATATCAGATTTCGTATTCGCCTCACGCATTAATACATCTGAGTTCGACTTTTTTTATGCCCACAATCGCTGACGGAGAAACCGAAATTGATTTGGTCTAGGACATTTTGAAAAATCCATTTCCAAGAAAAGTTAAACATCGTTAGGAGAGGTCGGCCAACCCAGACGCTAGCTAGCTTGTCTCAGCCCGGGAAATGATTTGTTCACCACTTCCAGACCAGTGAATATGAGCAGTAACACTGGCTTACAGCTTCTGAGGAGCGGTGCAAATTATGACTATGCATCTCTGGTGAGTAGGTTGTATTTTATTTAAATTTTTATGTTTTTGTCATGTTATTAGACAAATATTGATTCTGAACTGCTCCAGATGATGTACGTGGCACAGTTGATGTTGTAGTGTAGAGATTTGAAGTCTTAACTGGGTTTCTTGCTTTAGTAAAAATGGTATTCACCCTCCATATGTGAAATGCCTCTCTCTCTGTAATGCCACGTGTTGTTATATTGCGTTTTTGTATAGTTTTGATGGTTTCTATAATTGCGACATGAGAGTGGTGGTATTAAGAAGTGGATTAAGTTGGCACCGTGGACCGTGAATTTGGTACCTGGACCTTTAGAGGGGAGCCGACTTAATCTACCTCTAGACAGACAGACAGACAGACAGACAGACAGTTAGTTAGTTAGTTAGTTAGTTAGTTAGTCAGTCCTCGTTTTGCTGCCAAAACATTCCTGACCTGTTGAGCATGAACAGCAATAACTTTTTCAGCAATTTGAGCTACAGGAGCTCGTCTGTTGGATTGGACCAGCCTTTGCTTTTTACATGCATCAATTTTTTCCTGCTTTCAACACATCGAGTTTGTATACAAAATGTTTATTTGCTGCCTAATATATCCCACCTAAAAACAGGTGCCATGATCAAGAGATAGTGTTATTCACTTCACTGGGCATAATGTTATATAATGTCATAATGTTATGTCTGATCGTGTATGTGTTATGTACATTTATAGTTAATTATTATAACTATTAGTTTATTAGATTTAAGTATGAGGTCATAACAATGATTCATTTTATTTTACTGTAATGGGGTTCCTTGCGTTTGGGTGAAACAATGAGGAATTCAGCTTTCTGACGTCATAAATAGGAACCGCCCTCTCTCTGCCCCATTAATAAATGACTGACGGCTTGAGCAAGTCTGCGGCAGCCAATAGGAGTGTCGTGGGCGGGGCTTGTGTCAATGGGCGGGGCTTGTGTCAATGGGCGGGGGAAGCCCTGACGCTGGAGTCTCTGATTGGTAGTTGTGCACGACGTCGGTGTCGGCCAGCTTCGTTTTGCGGCCAAACATGACGCGCAGGCTGGGAAAAAAAATTACATAAAAACAAATAAATAAACACGCATACAAACAAATAACCGCTGTTTCGTTGAATAGATTCCCCGCCTCCTCGGTGAGTCTGTTATATGGATATGTGTTAGGGCAGAGGGGATAATTGCTGGGACATTGCGGGGACTCTGCGGGGACACGGCGTGCTGAGACTCCCACGGAGCGGCCCTGATGTTTTCCGCGAGTTCCTGGTAAAAACACGCGCCCCAGAAGGGTAACGGGACCGAGAGCTCGAGCTGCTGAACACCGTGCGCACTCAGAATGGCCGGAGTGTGTAACGGCCCAACATCTGGACCGGGTGACATCATCCAGCTGAACGTCGGAGGAACACGGTAAGGGCTCAAAGCAAAGACAAGGTTTCCAAAAATTAAAAAGCAAACTAATTGTGTTCAAACCCCGAAAATGAGTTACAGGTTTGTAACACATCAGTGTAACCAAGTCCCGAATGCATGCAAGTGTTACATGTTATAGATGAGATGATCCCTTATTTAGCTTCATGGACTTCATATGGACCAAACACACCATTCTGATCACTGTGCATGCTCAGACTTTCCTGATAAAGCTGGTGAGTGTTGAGTAATGGTGGGATTTGTTTGTGGAAGTCATTGCTGTCTGATTTTACATCAAATTCTTTGGCAAAAGGCAAGACTTGGTGAGTCACACATTCATACAGCTTTTCTAAGAAAAAGAAAGGAAAGCAGAGAAATAATGCTAAGCAGCCTTATTTGTAGTGTTTTTCAGGGCTGGGCAATGTATGAAATATACATCAAATATTAGCAATAATATTGTGGTCAATTTGCTCGAATATCGTGAATGAGATTGAGTTTACCTTTTTCCAAAAGTGGCACAGATGGGTACGATCTTGTCATCGAAGGAGGTAAAACTAGACGTCTTTTGCAAGCTGTCTAAAATCCTGGTGGAACAACCCATGGCTGGTCTTTTCTTTATCTGCTGAAGAATCTGGTGGATGCATTCTCTTGCAGCATGCCACGAAATTACATCTATAGTTTTTACATCGAGATTTGATACCCTGTGTGTCCAGAGGAAAAACCTGGTAGCTGCTATAGACAAAGTTGTACATATTCCACCCACAAATGTATTTTTAGGTTCCCCAAGAACTGTCCAGAGATCCAGAGAACTCGGATATCGCTCTTTGTTACCACTTCCAGTCTGTGAAACAGAAGCTAAATCTAGAAGACCTACCTCATAATAACTTTACATTTCGCATGTGCATTGTAACAAAGGCTGGTCCATCTAACAATCATGCATTTTAATGGTGGGGGAGGTCATTTTTTTTATTTCTTAATTGTTTTAGAGAAAATGCAAAAATATCAAGAGATATATTGAACATTTGGAAATTAATTTATTTTCATTATATTGCCCAATCCTACATTCACACAGTGGTGGAATTGCTTGACTGTAGAGTGAAGAATCAGAGGGGCCCAAAATGTATTATAAAAAGTTCCCCTCACATATGATTTCATAATATTTATAAATGAATGAATAAATAAATAGGAAACATTAAGCTGTTCCTTTTATTTATTTATTTATTTATTTATTTTTCACAAATTTGGCAAATTCACGTATATTCTCCACTTTTCATTTCTGGAGCTTAATGATAAAACGAAATATGTTATATTAAAATGATGAATTATAAAAGAAGATCTGTATCAGTGGCTTTTTTCCTCTTTTCTGATATATGGCATGGCCACCAACAAGTCAACATGGTGAGCCAACTTTGGCATGAGGGACCGTGTTTGGGCATTTCTGGTCTAGATAAACAAAATGGGTAGCAGGGTTTCAATAATAATTTGATTCTTGGAAAAATGAAAAGATTGGGAAAAAAAATAGAGGAGGAGTATAAATAATAGCATTTAGATTGAATTATTTAAAGCATGTTATTGTAACTTATGAGCAGTAGGTGGAGCAGGCAAGAAGTTCATGGCAGAGCCTCAGCTCATAGTCCTGAAGACGCCTACCAAGTTTTGTGTAAAAGAGTTCCATCCAAAATTAAAAAATAAAGAAAACAGCATGAGGTGTCAGTCATTCACCTCTAGAGGCCACTCTTGAACGGTATAACACAACCTGGAAAAACTATCTATATGGATTTTTGCCGATAGTTTCAGCAATCTCTAGTCAAGATGGTGTAAGCCAAATCTGGTCAAGATGGGATGACTTGTGGAGGAGGAGGAGCAGTTAATTCTAAGCTTTAAGGCATGTTTTTGGCACTGGCATTTGTTACCTAGCTTTAGGTGATATTCCTGAACGTCCCTCATTTTGGGTCAGTGCTCAAAATAATTGCTGATATACAGCCTTACATCCTGTTTTAATGTTTTTGCGGTTAGAATGGTGGTCTACAACTGTTTCCATCCTCATTGATTCTTGTCACTGCAAAATGAGATGATAAATACATACAAACATGCATATTATTTTATTGTATTTTAGGTTTAGCACCTCAAGACAGACTCTTATGTGGATTCCAGACTCTTTCTTCTCAAGGTAGGATAGTGAGAAGACTTGTCAAATAATAGCTTTTGATTTTTTGAGGCAGAAGAAAGAAAAAGAAAACATCTGAAACAGGATTGTGGTGGTGTGGTCTTAATCAAACCTTCTCTTTATGTTTTAGCTTACTCAGTGGGAGAATATCGACGCTTAGGGATGAAACTGGAGCTGTAAGTTTACTTTAAAAATTTTTTATTGTGGGTCTAATGTTTGTCATGCTCACTCACACAGCTGACACCTTCCAAAAACATTTCTGTAAATTACCTTTAATACCACAGCCATCTTTCATAATGCTGTGGCTTTGTTTTGAACCACTGGGATTGGAATCCATTTACCCCTCAATCTACCAGTGGGCTCAAATTCCTCTTAGTGTTATTAGCTCAAATCCCTCACTGTTCAGCCAGCTAGCGGCTCTGGGATTAATGCTGACTTGTGTTGGTGTACAGCTCGGATTGCAATAGACCACTATTTTTGGGTCCCTGATTCATCAAGTGGTCATCAAGAGCTGTGATACAACTGCTGTCTAAACGCCTTTAAACCCAAAGAATGGATTTCCAACGCTCACTTACTCGTTATGGTTTATCATATACACACAGTGTCTGGCTTCTTCACTACTGCAGTGACTGATATGGATACGATGAATCCTTAATAAATAAATAAATGCCCTGTGTGCTGTATATAAGGCGTATAAAATGCTGAGTCTTTACCCTAACCATTATACGAGGTGGTATCAAAACGTTTACAGACTAATTTTTGTAACATGCCACCAGATGGCAGCACAGGGCTGCACACTAAGTCTCAGGGAGCACTGTTGGTCATCACAGGTAATTCATTTCCAGGTCAGGATCTCAGAATAACTCTACACGACTCTCTGATTCCCCCTTCAGCCACTGCTCGCCACCTTGGGGTAACCATGGACAATCAACTGTCCTTTTCCTCAAATTTGGCTAATGTGACTCGCTCTTATCGGGTTCTTCTTTACAATATCAGAAGGATTCGACCATTTCTGTCCACACTGATTGATCGGATGCTTGTTTAGTCTCTTGTCATTTCGAGACTGGACTACTGCAACTCTCTGCTGGCAGGTCGACCTCTTAACGGTATTTCTCCACTGCAAATGATCCAAAACGCAGCTGCGCCACTTGTGTTCAACCTGCCCAAGTTTCCCACCCCACCCCACTGCTGCGCTCCCACCACTGGCTTCTGGTAGCTGCACGTATCAGATTCAAAACACTGACGCTTGCCTACAAAGCCAAAAAATGAACCTCAGAGACCTCATCACCTCATCATCTCCCACTGCTTAACTAGTACCACCTTCTCTCAGGGTAAGAGGTAAGTATACCCAAGGCTCTTCTCTGTTCTGTCACCGAGATGGTGGAATGAACTTCCCCCTAGATGTCCAATCAGCGGAGTCACTGGTTATCTTTTATCTACCTCTTCCTGAAACACTTAAAACAAGCACTTTTCCAGCTTTGTTAAAAAAAAATCCTCTGAGTTGTAGGCTGATGGTATCTTAAGTTTGTAATTATCGAACAAGTGTTGATTTATTCATTGATAGGGACTCAAAGCACTTTTGTACCTCGCTCTGGTTAAGGGCGTCTGCTAAAAGCCGTAAATGTAAATGTAGTGTCTTTTTATTGTGTTTTTTATTCAGCATGATTTACTGTATGCCTGATGAGATGCCTGATTGTCCAGTTCAACTGATAATGTACCCTTTTGCACTGTAGATATTTATCGACAGGGACCCGACCGCATTTGTGCCCATTTTGAACTTCCTTCGCACTAAAGAGTTAGATTTAAGGTAAGGCGAATGTTGTACTTTTTAACAGTTAAAAGTTTAAGTTTTAACTTTGGAATTCGAATGGCGAAAATATTGAGGTTCTTTTTGTGTCCACTTTGGTTTTAGAGGGGTCAGCATAAGCATTCTGCGCCATGAAGCTGAGTTTTATGGGATTACACCATTAGGTATGACTTCTTTCTCCTATTTTTTTAAATATTTTTTTAAGATGTGAATACAAGAGAATTGAATATGAATGTAGATGCATTATGATTTCGCTTCATGTTTGCTGGGATTTGTTCCCCCTATTTTGTGCTGATTTTCCTACCGTTGCGGTTAGTTCGGCGTTTGCTGCTGTGCGAGGAGCTAGAGAGATCATCATGTGGAAGTGTGCTTTTTCATGGCTACCTCCCACCACCAGGTAGCTTGCTTGCTCCCACCACAGCTTGATGTTGGTCTTTAAACAAAGCCCAAAAAATGTCAGTCACAGCACTGGTTGGACATTTCGCTTATGTCGCTTTTCTTCCAGCTATCCCCCCTCGCAAGGCTGCCAGTGGGCAGAGTGCTGCTGCTGGAATCCAGGACGAGTACCCAGGCACCAGCGGAGCAGACGGGGGCTTCTTGCGATCAAGTTCGCACACATCTCTGCCTGGACCCAACGGATTGGACGGGGCAACGAGACTCTGTGAGTACCCTCACTCTGAACATCTCAGCTTTGAATCCTGCATGTTGTACGTTTTCCATTTCATCTCGTGTCTGATCTAAAATTTATGAGCTGTTTTTAAAATCTGTGCTCTAATCAAAACGTTTCAGTTGTTCTTGTTTGTGAGTTTTGGCCTTAATTTTGAATATGCTTTAAATCTTTTCTGAATAAATTACATGATACAGTCCTTTAACTAGCACAATAAGTTCTTAAAAAAAGGGTATTTTCACCCAGCCAGTAAAATCACTGAGCTTTTATTAGTAAATTGAGGTTAGTTTGGAAAAATAGGTTCCCCTTCGAATGTATTTAGTAACAGAATCTTGTCTACAGTAGCATCATAACAGCATGCCTTCCATCTCACCTGGCTTTTTTTCTTATTGATCAGTGCCTAAAACTTTACCAACGTTCATAGACAATATAGATATAGTTATAAATATAGCTATCGATTGTTATGTCACACTTATTTGCAATAATTGTATTTAATAATAGTAATTTTTACATGTGCAATAACTTGTGTAACTGTTCCATTGTAGTCTGACTTTTTCTGCCATCTGTTTCACTGCTGCTACAGATTTCAGTAAGATCGGAAATTCATTAATTGTACAGCATCTTTACTTAATATAAAACTTAATATACATATTTAATTACAATTTCCCTAACTTTAATTTGACTTTAATCTTTAATTTTATTGTAACCCAACAATTTTTCTGTGGGATTAAGAAAGTATTCTGATTGTGATTGATTCTTCTATATGTAAATAACCTCAGGTGTCCACTAGGGGTTTTACGGTACACGTATTTCTATATATTGGTACAGGGCGTCGGTTTGGTACACGTGCACCGTTACACCCTAGTTGTCATCTGAGGTTATGTACATATAGAAGAATCAATCACAATCAGAATACTTTTTTGAACCCACAGGGAAACTATGTGCAGAACATAGTTAAAATCTGAGTTTCCTTCAGGAACGTTTTAAGTGGCGGACCGCAAGTTTGTTCTGTTGGCTTCAGCTAACTTGGGTAACACTATGGATTTTTTTAGCGTTTTATGAATAATAGAAGGAATAAAAACATTTGTTAAAGTATGCTGAAATCAGTAGAACAGTTAAGTAGAACATACGGTATATTTAGAAAATTTAATATTAAATGTAAAACATTTTCCATTTATTTTATGTAATCAATAAAATAAAAAAGTCTATTGCATTAATTTGATTTATTCCATTTTATTTCAATAAAAATGTTTTTATATATTATTTAACCCAGCAGGCATTTTATTTAAAATTGTAACAAAATTTTTAATATTTTATTGTAATAAAAATGTAAGAAAAGAAGAAATATCTATCTATCTATCTATCTATCTATCTATCTATCTATCTATCTATCTATCTATCTATCTATCTATCTATCTATCTATCTATCTATCACTATAAATGGATTTCAAGTGGAAGATTAGAATTTCCTTCATTTCCATCAAATGCCATGAATCGTAATCCAGAAGTTCAGGAAGTCTGTTCCTGTGAACACCTGCAATATCACCCCTGGATAAAGAATGCTTATTAATTCTGTTTTAATAGTTAATATTATTGTGTAACATTTATTTTATTTTTTTTTTTACGTTTGACATTTGTAAATGTATGTTAGAAGTTAGTTTGCAATGTGTTAAATATCAAAAATCAACCTGTTCTAAATATTTCTTTAGGAATGTGTGTCACTGATCGAAATCTGTTCCTGCAAGACGCTGTGACACTCTAAAATCCACTGAAAACTCAGGACCATGCTTTATCTTTAGTTAAAATGGCCCAAGCCCAGTGATTTAAGCCTAGATTCTAGACAACCGTAATAATCGCAATACAAAAAAAAAGCCAAGTGTAGCTAAAACGCTTTCTTGTGTCGTTCACTCAGCTGGATCAGCAGTTGATCCCAGGAAGGTGCTCATTGTTGCCGGTCATCACAACTGGATAGTTGCTGCCTACGCTCATTTCGTCATTTGCTACAGGTAAAACTCGGCTAAAAACTTGACTGAAATTCGGAAAACAAATCGTTTGGATTTGACTCTTCTGATCCGTCTTGTTCCACAGGATAAAGGAATCCTCAGGATGGCAGCAGGTGTTCTCAAGTCCATACCTAGACTGGGCCATTGAGCGCGTCGCCCTAAATGCGAAAGTAGTAGGCGGTCCTCATGGTGACAAAGACAAGATGGTCGCGGTGTCGTCTGAGAGCAGGATCATCTTATGGAGTATCCAGGATGGGGGAAGCGGCAATGAGATAGGTGAGAGAAAGGGGCTTTAAACAATAATTCTGATAGTAAATCTTTTCCTGATTTGACTTGATTATGTTTATCTCTGAAGGTGTGTTCAGTCTTGGTGTGCCTGTTGATTCTCTTTTCTTCATTGGGAGTCAGCTGGTTGCCACCAGTCATACTGGGAAGGTCGGTGTGTGGAACGCAGTGACACAGCATTGGCAAGTAAGAGCATTCATACTAAATGTGTGTATAGCAATAATAATAAAAAAAAACAAGAATAAAATTCGATTAAACTACGTTTAAAATAAAAATGTGTTCCTTCGTTTGTAAAATTTTATGAGTTCCTTTCATTAGTTTCATGAACGAAGAACTGAATACTTTTGACAAGAAATGAGGTCATTTGTAGATGACAAAGAACACAATATCAACAAACCTGCATAACTCTGATATACGCATGAAATCAGTGCTTAGAGCAGAGAATCTGATTAGAACTGTCAAGATTCTGAAGCTTGTCACCAGAAAAGTGTTCAACATTTAGAAATCACCGGTAATTACAGATTAATGTACGCTAGTCCTAAAGACCATTTAAATGATATGGTGGACATTCACTTGCTTTTTATGCGAGTGTGTCGTCACGAGATAAGACACTGTCTTTGTTGTGTAGGTGCAGGATGTAGTACCCATCACCAGCTGTGACACAGCTGGATCCTTTCTTCTTCTTGGATGCAACAATGGCTCCATTTACTACATTGGTAAGCCACTGGCAGGTGTGCTGAGGTAACAACTGGGCTACACTGATCTGACGCACATTGTAAATGCATATACTGTGCATAGGTTACATCATAAAGAGGAACTAGTTTTCAGCCATGAACGCACAAGATGTGAAGTTGCAAGAAAATCCATGGCATATTTTTTTTCAGACATGCAGAAGTTCCCACTGAGAATGAAGGACAATGACCTGCTGGTGACCGAGCTCTACCACGACCCCTCGAATGATGCCATAACAGCTCTCAGCGTGTACTTAACACCTAAAACCAGTAGGTGACCTGCGTTTTGTGCGATTAAACGCAGAAATTATAATCACAATCGCTGTTTATAGACAGTTAAATCATTTCCCCTTGAAACAGAGATACTGAGGTTGTTTACAGAGCTACATTTTTTCCCACAGGCGTGAGCGGAAACTGGATCGAGATCGCGTATGGCACTAGTTCAGGTGCAGTGCGTGTGATAGTGCAGCACCCCGAGACGGTTGGATCGGGGCCTCAGCTGTTTCAGACATTCACGGTCCATCGCAGCCCTGTCACCAAGATCATGCTGTCTGAGAAACACCTCGTATCAGGTAACACTAAAATACGTATTTGGATGTCCGCTTTTTCTCGTTGACACTGCGACGATGATGATTCCATGATTTTGTGCTACAGTGTGTGCCGACAATAACCACGTGAGGACGTGGACAGTGACTCGCTTTAGAGGCATGATCTCCACTCAGCCTGGGTCCACGCCACTGGCTTCCTTCAAGATCATCTCGCTGGAGGAGACGGAGAGCCATAGCAGCTACTCCTCCGGCAACGACATAGGTGACTATGCCCTAAAGGACTTTGAAAACCCAAATCTACTTCAGAGAATGTCTCTAGCCTTGGTGTGTTTGTACAAATGGGGTGTTTGTACCCATACAGGACCATTTGGAGAGAGAGACGACCAACAAGTGTTCATTCAGAAAGTCATTCCGATAACCAACAAACTCTTTGTGCGTCTCTCCTCCACTGGAAAGAGGTAAACCTCAAATCACCGCCAAATTTTATCTACTAAATGTCTTCCGATTCTCAAATCTGTGCTTATTCGACCTGACTGCATGTCCAACTAAAGGATCTGCGAGGTGCAGGCAGTGGACAGCACCACCATCACATGTTTCACAGTGCGCGAGTGCGAGGGCTCCAGTCGCATGGGCTCCCGGCCACGTCGCTACCTCTTCACCGGCCACGCGAACGGCAGCATCCAGATGTGGGATCTAACCACGGCCATGGACACGGCGAACAAGAACGACAGCAAAAGCAAACGGGATGTCGGTGAGTTCGATTACTATTATTATTTATTTATTATTATTCCGTATTTATATATTTATTATATATACCGTATACCATATATATTATTACCGTGCGGTTCACACCTAGGCCTTCAGAGGTGTTCTGTCTGAATCAGTTCACCTCAATACCATCATTATGACACCACGGCTATAGAAAGCCTCAATATTTTAGAGAAACGCAGTATATGCTACGCTTACAGACAGGAATCTAATACAGCGAGAATGAATGGCATTACTGAAGCAAGAAACCCAAAGCACACAATTCAACAAGTCTCCTTTCACTGCAGCCACAGCCGCACTGGCCGCATACATCATCTCTTGCAGAAGCTTCGATATTAACCTCATAAATGACCATGCATTTTTCAGTGCATTTTGCTTTTCCTGGGGATTTAAAATGTAGGCAAATTGTGTGTTTTTGTGCAAATGTAAAAAGTAAAAGACGCAAAAGTATAAACGGTTCATGAAAAACACTGTTTTGAACTGATTTGGCCGACCTTTCCTCATGATGTCTGGCTTTTCTTGAAAAGTCCGTCTTGTAAATGTCCTCGTTAAGAATGTCTGCGACTTTTCTTCTCCTCCGTCATCGGTGGACCGAAAAACAGCTATTTAACATACATGAATATATTAGAGCGTGCAGTTTGCAACAGATGCGGGTTGCGAGCTCTGATTAGCACGTGCCCTGACCATCCAATCAAAGGATGTGAAAATGCCAACATGTTCTGAAGCTTTAAGGCCTTAAAGAATGCAAGTCGCAGTCTGATTGGTTAAAGCAATAGCTTCAAACAACATTAATTTTATGGTAGAAAAGGCCTGCAGTGCTTATAGTGCCGGCCTTTTCGGCAATACATAAAGTGACGGCTGAAATCTGATTAGATAAAACTTGTCTATAGACACAAATGACAAGAAAAGATTATTGGGAATAATTTAATGCATAACCTCATAAATGACCATGCATTTTTGGTCATTTATGAGTCCAGACACTCTTGTTAGTTCTTCCTGTCCTTTCTGTTGTATATTAAACTATACTTGTGACTATGTTGTGTTTTTTCCGCCTCAAGAAGTTGGAGGGCCTACAGAGGAGGAGCTTCTAAAGCTGCTTGATCAATGCGATCTGAGTACATCACGCTGTGCCACACCCAACATTAGCCCCGCTCCTTCAGTACTGCACCACAGCCGACTCCGAGAGTCCTGCTCCAGGTCAGACTCAGTGCATCAGTCCCACATTACTCACTGCCACACTGTAAACCACACTGTAAACCATGTTGCACTATTAAGACTTGTTATTCCAGTGTACATACACCAGAGAGGATGTTGCTGAATCAGTACATTTGGAGCATTTAAGTCTATGGTCAATACTGAACACTGAATTTCCACATGCACTTTAGGGTTTAAGTGCATGTGGGAATTCAGTGTTCAGTTTAATATACAGTGCCCTCCACAATTATTGGCACCCCTGTTTAAGATGTGGTCGTGGACTTCTAAAAATTCTCCTTTTTTTTTTAAAACAACATAGAACCCAAATGCAAAAAAAGAGAAAAATCCAACCTTTCATTTAAGTACATTACTTTGGTGGTAAAAAAAATCACACATTTAGAAAAAAAAAAAAAAACTTGAAATCATGTGTGCCACAATTATTGGCACCCCTAACAATTCCTCTGAAAAATTAAATTTTTTTTTTTTATATATTTTTCTGTAGTTGCTAAGGTTGGTCAGGGTATCTAGGGACTTTTAATTAGTAATTCATGATTTCCTGTTTCCCTGGGGTATAAATATGACGTGACACAGAGGCCTAATTCTCTTACCCATTTGTCAACATGGCAAAGACAAGAGAACACACCATTCAAGTAAGGCAGATGTGTGTCGACCTTCATAAGTCAGGCAATGGCTACAAGAAAATAGCCACTCGCCTTAACTTGCCGGTATCTACAGTCAGAGGAATCATTAAGAAGTTTAAAACAACTGGAACAGTGACAAACAAGGCTGGAAGAGGTCCCAAGTTTATCTTGCCACAACGCACAGTGAGGAGGATGGTAAGAGAAGTAAAAAAATTTCCCAAGCTCACTGTCACAGAATTGCATCAAAGAGTGGCATCTTGGGGTCACAGAGTCTCCAAAACAACCATCAGACGCTCTCTACATGCCAACAAGCTGTTTGGGAGGCATGCAAGGAAAAAGCTTTTTCTCACTAACACTCACAAACGTAAACGTCTGGAGTTTGCTAAGCGGTACTGGGACTTCAACTGGGATCGTGTGCTTTGGTCAGATGAGACTAAGATTGAGCTTTTTGGCAACAAACACTCTAAGTGGGTCTGGCGTAAAACAAAAGATGAGTATGCCGAAAAGCACCTCATGCCCACCGTGAAGTATGGTGGAGGATCTGTGATGCTGTGGGCCTGTTTCTCTTCCAAAGGCCCTGGGAACCTTGTTAGGGTGCATGGCATTATGAACGCTTTGAAGTACCAGGATATTTTAAATAAAAACCTGATGGCCTCTGCCAGAAAGCTGAAGATGGGTCGTCATTGGGTCTTTCAGCAGGATAATGATCCAAAACATGTGGCAAAATCTACACAAAAGTGGTTCAGCAGATACAAACTCAAGGTCCTCCCATGGCCATCGCAGTCCCCAGACCTCAACCCAATCGAAAACCTGTGGGGCGAGCTAAAGAGAAGAGTGCATAAGAGAGGACCCAGGACACTGGATGATCTAGAAAGATTGTGCAAAGAAGAATGGTCAAAAATCCCTCTCTCTGTGTTCTCCAATCTTGTGAAATGTTATAGGAGGAGATTAAGTGCTGTCTTGTTGGCAAAAGGAGGTTGTACAAAGTATTAACATCAGGGGTGCCAATAATTGTGGCACACATGATTTCAAGTTTTTTTTTTTTTTTTCTAAATGTGTGATTTTTTTTACCACCAAAGTAATGTACTTAAATAAAAGGTTGGATTTTTCTCTTTTTTTTGCATTTGGGTTCTATGTTGCTTAAAAAAAAAAGGAGAATTTTTAGAAGTCCATGACCACATCTTAAACAGGGGTGCCAATAATTGTGGAGGGCACTGTATATGTCAAAATAACTCTTTTACGCAAAATCATTTTAACTGCATTCATTTTCTTAACGCCTGATTAATTCAGTGCGCATTTCTGTTTATAAAATAAATAAATATAAAAACGGGTAAAATTAAAACCTTCAACACGACACACATTCATTCACGATGTCCTTTCTTTACTTCACTAAACACTTGTTTCACTGATGCGGCAAGTATTCAAAACAAGCACCAAAAAAATCCACACATGATGCACACATCCGGCAATTAAAACCATACGTGTGGAAACATAAAAAAAAGTGTAGATTGGTGTCCGTATGATTTACGTAATTTAAAACACTAGAATTACTTTGTATGTACTTGGTACTTTGAATATTTTGTCTTCATGCTCTGTGGTGAGTTTGGTTTCACTAATAATAAATATACATTTCTATAAAGCATCCATATTTGCCCATGTGTTAGAAACTTAAAAAGTATTCATTTAAGGTACATTTTAAACAGATAAAAATGAGTGATTAAGTTGCGATTAATCACGAGTTAACTCATGACAATCATGACAAATATTATATATATATATATATATATATATATATATATATACAGTAAATGTATAGAGAAATGTGTATAGTGGGAAACTAATTAAAATCCCATCAGACTTTTGATGACCCACATTTTCTGTATCACAATTTTTTTCAGTCTTCAACTGCAGGCCCAAGAACTCTTGTCAGAGAATGCCACATACGGTGCTGTACGTCCGTACCGAGAGAGCCCGCTGCTGGCCCGTGCCCGTCGCACAGAGAGCTTCAGCAGCTATCCTGACATCCACACTCTCAACCTGGCCAAAGTCCTGAGGGAACACGGTGGGCATTGCAGCGGCACTGACGATGACAGCAACGGTGACACCGGAGACAAGAGGAGCTCCGAGAGTCCGGCGAGCACCGCGGACAGTCCCAGAGATCACCGGCGTAGGGCGCACTCCTCCGACGAAGGTACTTTAGAGGGCCGAGCGGAGGGTAAGAGGAGAGGAGCGTTTGAAGGGAACTTCCTAAGCCGGAAGAAGGCGCCTCCGGTCCCTCAGCTGAGCTCTGTGTCTGTGGGGAGTGAGGCAGGAGGCAGCGACTCGTCCAGCACTGCCTCCCCCTCTCCAACTAAAGCGTCCACTTCCCCACGCCACCGCAGGGGTCTGGACATGAGCGAATGAACGCTAAATTAGGGTGTGTATATAAATAACAAATACATACCGAAGCAGTATTACCATAGACATACACATATCCCTGAAGGAGTATATCTCTGGTAAGAAACACAGAGATACAGGATACTGGTGTCTAAAGCCGATGTTGAATGAATATTTAAATATATCTACTGCATACTTCTTACTCAATTCTGAAGCACTTTAGTGTCAGTAATATTCTAATCCCTGTAAAGGTTAAAACAGAAACGACCGAAGGCAAAAGTAACGCATCACTACCATCAGCTAACTCGGTAACTCACTGCGTTCGTCTGGAAAGCACTTTATTTTGCTCATTTCACATTTAACGATGGGAATAATCTCAACGTTTGCAGGTGCCTTGGCTTTTTTTTTTTTTTGAATGACTAGCTCACGAAGAACGATCATGTTCAGCAAAACGGGTTCATCAAACCCTATTATGAGATTGGATCATACACTCATAGAGCAGGTCAGCAATCAGATGCAGATTAATTAAGGAATATTTTAGTATTCACTAAATGTATTAACTAATGTATTGGGATACAACACTAAAGAGTGGGTTGGGTATACTAATAAGTTTTATTACCATTATTCAAAGCTTAATATGGAGTATCAATTACCTATTGAAATATTTATAATCTATTTAATCGCGCGGTTTGTATTCACCCTGGGTTTTGTGGGTCTCGTTTTCCCGAGCCCGTTTAGATCGACGACCCGCCCAAACTCACGTTTTCTCTCCATCATGCCGTTGCTACTCATTAAATCGGAACGTCTTTAAAGTATATGTAACTTTTCAATGTAATCTAGCCATAATATGCCTTTGTTTAAAACAGGGAATAAATCTACATTACAAAATCGAACCCTAATTACCGTATTTGCACTTACAGCTGTCTCTCTTTACACAGGTTGGCACAGGGAAAGGGGGAATTTTGGAACGAGGAGTTAAGTTATATTGGAGCAGTGGAGCGTTTGCTGTGAAGCCTCTTATAAGAATGGTGATAGTCATTATAACGTCTGTGTAAATTGGTAGTAACAGCTCAACACTGCAATGATGCGTGGTGTGGAACGGAGCAACAATGGCGCTTCACGATCAAAATTCGGTGGTGTATTTTTATCGGAAATGAGCAGACGGGACATGTGAAATACCAACCTGAAATTCCATCGCACAAGCAAAACACAATCATGCATATTAATTATTATTTTTTTGACAAGAAAGATAACTAATTATTAATCACTATATACCCTCCCAATTTCTTGAACCGTATATGTAGCTTTTCCTGTCCATCTTCATCCATCTGATGTCTCCCTCACACAGTTCTAAATGTCTACCATCTGTTCTTCTAGTGTTTACAGTTCAGTAGTAGATACCATAAAAATGACAAAGTGATCTATTATTGCTATATGTGTTTTCCGCTTAGGTCAAACACCGGTCAAGGAAAAGTATCTCCCGTTAAGTAAATATATCACATATCACTTTTATTTGAAATGTACAGAACCGGCATAATACAACATTCCACATTTTTTTCCTCACGGGACACAATCATGACGTCGTAACAGGTAATGACGGCAAAATTCTCTTTACGCTGCTCTCACATGATCACCATTCTGATAAAAGGTTCTACAGCGAACGCTCGTTGCGCACCTCTCCACTGATAACTAATGGCAAGGGGGTTCTAAACAAGGTCACACTGGTTCCTTTGCAGGAAGTTCCAAAACTTCCCTGCACCACCCTGTGTGTGTGTATAATATATAGTGTATATATATGTATATATACACCGATCAGGCATAATATTATGACCACTGACAGTGAATAACTGATTATCTCTATCAGGGCACCTGTTATTGGGTGGGAAATATGCGGTAGCAAGTGAACGCTTTTTCCTTGAACATATGTTAAAAGCAAGAAAAATTGGCAAGTGTATGCATCTGTGTGACTTTGACAAGGGCCAAATTGGGATGACAAGATGACTGGGTCAGAGCATCTCCAAAACTGCAGCTCTTGCGTTTCAAGGCTGCAGAGGTCAGTATCTATTAAAAGTGGTCCAAGGAAGGAACAGTGGTGAACTGGAGACAGGGTCATGGATGGCCGAGGCTCATTAAAGTATGTGGGGAGTGAAGGCTGGTCTGTGTGGACCGATCCAACAGAGGAGCTCCTGTAGTTTAAATTGATGAAGTTAATGCTCAATGGGTCAGAACTGTTTTGGCATCAAAAGGGGACCATCACAATATTAGGCAGGTGGTCATAATGTTATGCCCAATTGTGTACATATATATATGTGTGTGTGTGTGTGTGTGTGTGTGTGTGTGTGTGTGTGTTAGGTACACCCCCACACATTTTTGCATCTTATCAAGGGACAATACTATACTAAAAATGAAACTTGGATGATATGTGGATAAATGTGCAGCATGAATAGCAGTACAGATTTACGGTTCTCAACATACAGCCATTATTGTCAAAAGAGCTGGCAACAAAAGTGTGTACACCCCAAGTGAATGTCAAAACTGTCCAAAGTGTCAATATTTTGTGCGAGCACCATTGTTATCTAGCACTGCCTTAATCCTCCTGGCTGTTTGGCCAGTTTCTAAAGAGAGGGCATCATGTTATGCTTCTAAATATCACAGAACATGTTGGAATCCAGGATTCCCTCATTGAACTTGAACTCCTGAATTATTTTGACTATAATGACTGTATGTCAAATTATTTTTTAGATGACAGTAAATCTGTACTTTATACAAGCTGCACATTGACTCTAAAATATATCCGAGTTTCACTTCTTTAGTATTGTCCCTTGAGAAGATACTAAAATACAATAGTTGTTGACATGTGAGGGGTGCACTAACTTTTGTGAGATACTCTGTGTGTGTGTGTGTGTGTGTGTGTGTGTGTGTAATATATATATATATATATATATATATATATATATATATATATATATATATAAGATAAAGCTATTTAATAACAACTGCTAAGCTGATTGTACTTTCTGAACATAAGCGAGTGCCACTTTCTGCTTTGGCTTTACTCCGCTATGTTTACAGTTATAATAATGAAATGTACAGGATAAAGCTGTTGACATTGGTATACGATGAATACATTTATTATCGTGAACCATTATGTAAAGATTCATGCTATTTAAGGTATTTTTTGCTTGCAGTGGAAGTTTAAAAAGGGTGTTTAAAAAAAAAAAAAAAAAAAAAAAAAAAAAAATATATATATATATATATATATATATATATATTTAATGGCTAATGGACCTATTTCAATTGACAGACACAACAACAAGATTGTTTTATTTGCGTTTGTTGTTCGAAATGTCAGTTATTTCAGACGTTTGAATTGGATGGAATTGATCAGATTCTGTCCTTTTTTTTTTTTTATGTACAATTAAGCTTATTTGTTTGTCCTACACACTAATTCTTCCTTTCAGCATTATTTTTAATCTTTCATTTCAAGCCTAAATTGAATTACTAAAGGTGAAGGTTCGAACGATTGTAAATCGAGCGAGTGATGTTTTTCTTTTTTTCTGTAATTAGCAGCTATACTTCAGGACTATGTATAAACCCGTCATCCCGATCGGACAAATGATGTATCCTCGGGTCAAAGTTGAAATCGACCGGGTATAAAAGCGTATGGTTGCTAATATAAAGGACGTTATAATAACAAGGCCCTGCGAGCGAGGCACGGCTGCATCGTTAGTTTTGACAACAGAGCTATATTTTAGTCAAAGGAGATCAGCAAGTAAAATGTAATACTAACACAAGGTACAATTACTGAAACACACAACGGTACACATTCTTGTACTTTCACTGACAATAAAGAAATAAGAAAACAAGAATGCATTCAGAGCCATGATTTTTAATACATTTCTTCTAATAAATGTATGACTAGCTGTCATATAAAAAAGGATTTTATATATATATATATATATATATATATATAATATATATATATATATATATATATATATATATATATATATATATATATATAAAATCCTGACAGGATGTTAAAGTACATTCTTATTTGTACAAAAGAAAAAAAATAATTTATAAATTACTCAATAAATAATACTGATAACCTAAAATCTCATAAAACATCAAGGAAAAGTAGTTACAGAAGCACAAGACGAACAGGATATTACTCTTATTGCTATGACATACAGGTTTAAACCAAACCTCTATGGAAACACACAAAAAACGACAGACTTTAACAGGATACAGTAACATACTTACTGTTCGCTTGGCATTGTCACAATTATTTCTACTATATTGCTCTATGTAATAGGCACAGAGTCATGCTAGCTAGATTTGCATTACTAGCATCCTACATATACACATGATCAGAAATGATTTCTGGGACAAAACATTGTGCTGCATTAATGGCTGGTTGATTAAAGGTGAATTTGAAAATACAACCTGTGATGTTGCGCTTATATGGATACATTATATTATTATATCCCCGGGCAGGATTTTTTCAATTTCTTGACTTACTTTTGAACATCGTTTTGAGGACTTGAATTAAAAATGAAAAGTCTAAATCAGGGGTCACCAACCTTTTTGAAACTGAGAGCTACTTCTTGGGTACGGATTAATGTGAAGGGCTACCAGTTTGATACACACAGTTTTCAGTTTGATCTGAAATAACAAATTTGCTTAATTGACCTTTTATTATATGTTATTATTAATAATTAATGATATTCATCTATGTGAAGACACTGATCATGTTAATGATTTCTCACAATTATCAACAATGATTTAACAAAGTAGGAAACAGCTATTTTTAAAAAAGGCCCGCGGGCTACTCATGTGGTCCTTGCGGGCTACCTGGTGCACCACATTGGTGACCCCTGATCTAAATGAAACGATTGAATAAAAATGATGACTTGAAGACTGGAGCTGTCTTCCAGGCTTGATGATCAATTAGCCTAAGTATACATTTTGATTATTCTCAGATCTGTGAGAGACCGCAGTCTATTTTGTATTTTGTAGAAACGTGGAAAGGTGGGAATCGTTCGATATGTTCGTACTAAATGTCCCAGGTTGCGTGTTTACGTTTAGCCTCTTGTACTAAATGAAATACAGATGATGGAGACAGTTTACACAGGTAGCAGCTGTATTAGGGGTGTGCGATTTATATTGTGTGCGATAATATCGTAATAGTTTTAGCGATATGCAAATTCATATTATCGAGTATGTCACTCATTTTCAGCAACTAAGCAGGTGACAGATTGCTGCGTTTACCAGAAGAACAACCGTGACCCCTTACGATCCATGCGAGAATTCATTCCTAGTTTTGGATCGTCATCACAACGAGCACGGAGTTGGTTTGGTTTTGGTTTAGGATGTTAGTCAAAAAAAGAAGACCGATCTTCGAACTTCCCAACGAATTGAATATGAGGATTAAATAAAATAAATAAATAAATTTAGCAAGCAAAAAAAAGCTAAAGATATAACGAATGCTGTCTCCAATTACGTTGCCTGAGACGTACAAGTTCAAGCAGGATAAAAGAGTTGGGTTTGAACAGCATTTACATACGTTAGACCCAAGATACACACTTGCTGGGCGAAAATACTTCAGTAATACAGCGCTGCCTAAATTGTACGAGTCAAGAAGGTTTTGTGTATTGTTTGTATTGCACAGTTCAATTTAAAGAAGACCAGGAGTCTTAAAAAAATGGTGATCCGTATGGGGCAGTATACTGTAATTTGTCAATAATTTAACAAATTACAGAGCATAATTAAGCATAACAGAGCAATTTACAGTACTATAATGCTTATGCACTTTACAGTGTATATATGTTTGTGGCAACGGGTGAGTGGACGAGCGCCGAGTCGCTAGTGGGGGGGCAGAGCCGGTTGTGCTGTGATTCATTTTAATGGTGACGCCGATTAAAAAAAAAGAGCTAAAATTGGGCGTCGAAACACCGAAAGCTAAGAAAAAAAATATGCACTTTAACACCAAGACAACTGAACTCTATAGTAAGGCATCGCACAAGGCAGGAGATGTGTATATCTATGAATGGGAGTAAAAATGTACTATAAACAATACCCAATGTTTAAATATTTGCAAAAAAAGATTTCGTGTCGATATCGTCAACGTAGGATCGAAAAATCTTAAGTCGAAAGATCATAACTCGGGAACTACCTGTATATTGTTTCGATTAATCAGTATCCGGTTGACAATGTAAAAAGGAACGAGTACAATATATAAATTGACATACACATTTTTTGACTTATGCATAAGATCGTCTGATTACCGTTTATCAGACAAAACCCAGAAAATATCGAGATATCATTTTTTCCCCAATATCGCACACCCCTATGCTGAACACACTGCAGGTGTATCTCTGATATGTCTCGAATTCTTAACGGGGAAATATTTAACGGAGCATATATGAATATTAAAAGTCTGCAGAGTCTTATGTGTATAGTGGTTTAGGTTCTGCCCTTTTCAACTTTATCTTGATGATACATTCAAATGAACAATAAACAGTATTTCTTTCGAAAGCTATGAAAAGATGCTGACATGGTCAATTATAATGAGGCAGAGTGTGGAGATTGAGGATATATGTGTTCGTGTGTATAGAATGAGAAAAAGCTCTACAGGTGTGTATCCGTGAACACTGCATGCTCTTTCTTCAACGAGCTGAAGCCCTTGAGAGAGTCTGCAAACTCCTCGTCTCCAACATACTGCAAAAACAAGACATGCATTTCATGTCGTTGATCGTGATGTAACACTGGACACCGAGTCATAATTAGAGTTGCGAAGGGGCGGAAACTTTCCATGGGAGCTTCATCTGGGGAATTTTGGAAATATTCCAAGTTGGATACCAGGGATTTATTGGAATTAATAAGAACTTTGGGAAATTTATATAAACATCATATACAGGAATGGGCACTATTTATGATACATGTATTTCAAATATACAATAGTACAGCGCATCTGGAGAGTATTCACACCTCTTCCAAGTTTTTCTTCCACGTTTTATGCTACAGCCGTATTCCAAAATGGATTAAATTGATTATTTTGCTCAAAATTCTACAAACAATACCCCATAATGACAACGTGAACGAAGTGTATTTAAAATCTTTGCTAATTTATTAAAAATAAAAAACATTTACATAAGCATTCACAGCCTTTGCTTGTTGAAGCACCTTTGGCATGAATACAGCCTCAAATCTTTTTGAGTTTGATGCTACAAGCTTGAAACACAAGGGCAGTTTCCTGAATTCTTCTTTGCAGAACCTCTCTCAGGTTGGATGGGGAGCATCAGCGCACAGCCATTTTCAGATCTCTCCAGAGATGTTTATTTGGGTTCACTGGGTCGTCCTGTAGCCACTCCTTTGTTATCTTGGCTGTGTGCTTATAGTCGTTATCCTGTTAGAAGGTGAACTGTTGCCCCAGTCTGAGGTCCAGATCGCTTTGGAGCAGGTTTTCATCAAGGATGTGTCTGTACATTGCTGCATTCATCTTTTCCTCAATCCTGTCTAGTCTCCCAGTTTCTGCTGCTGAAATACATCCTCGCAGCATGGTGCTGCCACCACCATGCTTTACTGTAGGGATGGTATTGGCCAGGTGATGAGCGGTGCCTGGTTTCCTCCAGTTCAATCTTTGTTTTTCATGGTCTGATAGTCCTTCAGGTCCCTTCAGGCAAACACCAAGCAGGCTGTCATGTGTCTTTTACTGAGGATTGGCTTTTGTCTGGCCACTCTACCACACAGGCCTGATTAGTGGAGTGCTGAAAAGATGCGTGTTCTTCTGGAAGCTTCTCTCTCCACAGAGAAATGCTGGAGCTCTTTCAAAGTGACCATCGGGTTCTTGGTCACCTCCATGACTAAAGCCCTTCCCCCGATCGCTCAGTTTGGCCAGGCGGCCCGCTCTAGAAAGAGTCCTGGTAGTACAAAACCTCTTTCATTTATGAATAATGGAGGCCACTGTTCTCACTGGGACCTTCAATGCTGCAAAACATTTTTCGGTACCGTTCCCCAGATCTGTGCCTCGATACAGTCCTTTGGTTTGCGCTCTGACATGCACAGTTAACTGTCGGATCTTATATAGACAGGTGTGTGCCTTTCCAAATCATGTCTAAAACTGAATTTACCACAGGTGGACTCCAGTCAAGTTGGAGAAACATCTCAAGTATGATCAGTGGAAACAGGCTGCACCTGAGCTCAATTTTGAGTCTGATGGCAAAGGCTGTGAATTCTTATGTACATGTGATTTTTTTTCATTTTTATTTTGTAATAAATTTGCAAAGATTTCAAACAAACTACTTTTACGTTGTCATTATGGGGTATTGTTTGTAGAAAATTGAAAAAATAATGAATTTAATCAATTTTGGAATAAAGCCGTGACGTAACAAAACGTGGAAAAGTGAAGC
Source organism: Silurus lanzhouensis (assembly GCA_039877035.1). Taxonomy (NCBI): domain Eukaryota; kingdom Metazoa; phylum Chordata; class Actinopteri; order Siluriformes; family Siluridae; genus Silurus; species Silurus lanzhouensis. Next base: position 5,248,472 of record JBCEWE010000214.1, on the reverse strand, counting down.
GATGTGAATACATTCTGGATGCCTTCATATTTTGTATCCGAATACTTTAGTGTTTTGTATTTACAGTAAAATACTGTAAAATATTTTGTAAGAAGACTATATGATGACATCATAAAAATGCCGCCTATGATTGGTGCCTACTCAGTAGTTTGCCCAGACTGGTTGAGATCAGAACAGAAAAATATCCATATTGCAGAAGGTGGTCAAGGTAAGAAACGTGCAGGGTGCCAGCATTCAAATTGATCATTTAATAATTGTTGAGATGCTACAACGCGTGTTTTCAACTTCCAAATAGGTGTCCAGTTATTGATATATAAATATTCGATTGCCGAATATTGTGCCCTATTTGAAGTAGCTGTTTATTAGGATCATGATTTTGCATCCCATTGCATGAATGGCTGCCTGACACATAATATATTATTATATTTACGATTTACAATCAAATAATTTACTAGTTTGAAACTAGTTGCTATGAATGCAGGTGGCATCTGTGTGCGATTGATGTGATTGAAAAATGTGCAGGGGAGAAATTCGACAAAAATTGCATTAATGCTGATTGTTTTAACAAAGATTATCCTGTAAGATTTTAAAGGCTAACCCTGTCATTTGATACATTTCCAGTTTATTCCCATTAATTCCCGTTATGGAAAGTTCCAGTCTTCCAGGAATTTTGCAACCCTGTGCATAACATCAACACACACGTCTATACATACAAGCTTCTCACCATGCCACTGTCGGTGCCCTGGCGCTCAGTGTCCCATCTCAGGCCTGCCAGGGACTTTTTATCCTGTGTGTCGATCAGCTGACTGACGCTGCGGTGCAGGGAATTCTGGGAGTAGGCATGGCTAAGCTGGCTCTGACTGGGAACACGCAGCATGGGCATGGTGCTCTGGTAGCCACGATTGGTGACGCCGAGCTTCATATCGGTCAGACCCTGAAATACACGTGAGAAACGGTGAAGCGAGTTTTCTCCCACTTCTCCAAAGCTTCACAGCTTCACTATGTTTTTAACGAAACCATGCAAAAGCAAACAGAGATTCAAAGAGGAATGAATAAAATGTAGATGAATGCAGCACAAGGGTTTTGCCCATCTGTGAGGGGAAAACGGATGAGATGACTGGGATAAGGACGAGTTCTCTTTGGAGTCTCTGTACTCTCAAGGTTTCTTCCTCACACCATCTCCGGGAGTTTTTCCTTGAATTAGGGACATATTTAGGGACGCTAAAATGTATATTTGTAATGTATTTATTTCTGTAAAGCTGCTTTGGGAAGTGGAAGCTTAGTGGTTAAGGCTCTGGGTTTCTGACTGGAAAATAAAAGTTTTAAACCCTGACTGCCAAGCTGTCATTGTTGGGCCCTTGGGCAAGGCCCTTAATACTTTCTGCTCCAAAGACACTGTATCATAGCTGACCTCACGCTCTGACCCCAGGGTCCTAAAAAAATAAATAAAAAAAGGATTTCACTGTATGTATGCATTCAATTTACTTCTGCCCATTAGGATTCGCTGCAGCGTCTCCGATGTATGTCTTTGATTTACATGCAACAAAAACCTCTTTCTCTCTTTTTTCGTTTCTTTTTGGGACAATGTCTCCTACAAAACTACATTGAAAAAGTCGATGCTTGTAGTCTACATTTTCAACAAGTCACCGCAATACAACGGGCCATGGATCTGCCTTCTTATCTGACCATCATTTCCTGTTTACCAAATTGTCAGTTCAAATTGTTCTGACAAAAATGCAAACTGATTGCCAAAGTTTGCATCCTTCTTGCTTTTTGGAGGGAAAAAGGCAGAGTTTTATAAAAAATTCAGAAGACTATGCTCATTTATGTTTTAAAACTGAAAAGTCTTAAATAAAGTCAGGGCCATTGGACATCATCTGGACATTTGGGGTTTATTGTTTTTGCTTTGGCCACCAGATGCCGCCACTGAGCTCTTATTCCTTACTCCCTAGCCCCTAACTGTTAAATGTCTCCCACCTGCTCCTCGTTTGTTTTGTGTATTTAAGTAACCCCTTTTATGTTGGTTCATTATATTTGACTTGGTATTTGTCTTTGTCTTTATTTGTATTGTATTTTAATCTGGATCTGTGTGAGTTTGTTTGTTGTCTGTCTGGTGAGTGTCCTGTTATTTATGTTTTTTATTTCCTTGAGTCTCCTGTTTTCCCGAGTTTTCCCTGAGTCTCCTGGTATCTCCTGTCTTCCTGAGTTTCCCTTTTCGTGTGCATTTCTTTGTCCTGTTTTGACAAATACTTTTATTACAATTATTATTGTTTTATTATTTTTGTATTTTTGATAAACCCACAATTCCTGTGTCAATTTTGGTTCTCCTTTCTCGAGCTTGTTTGTTTCCTTGCTGCTAGAGTGTCTGCCACTCACTTTAGCGACCCGGGTACGAGACCCACTCTCGGACCTGACAAAATACCAGTTATTACCAATTATTCAGTTCTCAGTAGTACATATAATCTGAAAGAATATGTCGAACATGATTTATGGTTTAAATCCATCACCTCAAAACGAGTAACAGGAGAAAACCTGTTTACATTTATGCCATTTCATAGATGCCCTCATCCAGAGCCTCATACATTTATCTTATTCGTACGACTGTTCAGCTATGGGGTTGAGGGCCTTGCTTAAGGGCCCAGGAGAGTCAGCTTCCATTAAGAGCTGAATTTGATTGTTTATAGTGTTAAAATTTGCCTTGCAGACGCCTGAATCTTTTAGCTACCAATACTGTCTTGCATAGCTTAGAGAAGAGGAACGAGTTATATCTGAGTGGTCTATCCAGGTTTGGTGTAACGGGGAGGATTAGCATTATTTTAAGGTTCCTGGTTACACACTAGGGCGTAGCAGAACCCCATACTATCCTGTATGATTTTGGTATATAAATTGTCGCTTTGCACAATATTCTGTTAGGAAGCACGCTATAATGAATCCCCCCCTTCATGCCAAGTGCATGCATGCATGTGTTTTAGACGGTTGCAGGATTCAGAACCACGGCGCTTCACAGAAGTTCTGCACAACGTTGGCAAAACGGGAATGGAGCTGAGAATAAAAGAGGATGTCAAAAGAGGAAAGAAAAACTCGTAAAAGATAAAAGAGAGCAACAAGGGGAAGATAACTAGTCCCCTAGTTTAACAAAGCAAAAAAAAAGTCCATGCAATCCAGCAATAGTAATGGAAGACCATACAATGCTGTCAATCGCTGTACTGTATACAGTTTGCATAATTTCAATTTGAGAAACTGTTCAAATTTAGTTCTTGATTGTCTTCTTACTGAATTCACAATTATTATGCTTATTAATAATGTTGTTACATGTAGCAAAAAGATCAGATAATTGGGGGATTGTGGGCCTTGGGGCCCTGAGTACAAATTAGCCAGGGGGCCCTGAAACCCTAGCGGTGCCCCTGGGTCTGTCTATGCTAATGATGGAGTTAATTACTCTAGTTAGCGTGCTGATTTTAGCTAAATCAGACAGGAAGGAATGAAAGTGGGAATAAAAGGGTCCAAATATTTATTAATATCTTATTCAACTCCACCCTTTTAATCTTGAATAACTGCGAAAGTGTTTTAGGGGAGAAAAAAAGGACTAAGTTTAAGTAGTATTTAGTAAAAAAAAAAAAAAAACGTTAAATAAATTAAATTAAAAAGGCAATGGGATCAGGACAAAGAAAAAAAAATAATAATAATAAAAAAAAAATAAAAGACAAAAATAAAAAAGATAATTGTTAGTTAGATAATATTTAATACATTTTTTGTTATTGATTATCGATTTATTTCTTTATTATGCATTAGATCATTGATGAAATATAATTGTTAGAAAATAAGTTATTTATTAGTAATTTTTATTGTTAGATAATTGATTAGTACAGCTTTGCAAATTAATGTCCTCAATTACACCGTATAGAAACTTCTCTGCTGGAAAAAGGTGGGAAAAAATTCCAATGGCAAATAAAAAAATCATAGAATGGAGAAGGTAAAAAAAAAAAATGCTGTATAAAAAAGCACACTAAAACACAGACTGAAAAAAAAACAGAAAACAACCAAACACACTTTCAGCTCTCCACACGCCAGATGCTGTACCTCTGTGTGTATGGTAAAGCCCTTTAAGGTTACACTGCTGGATGAGTCCGGGACATTGTCAAACTGTGAAAAGAGATTGAGCTGTGAGCAGACAGAGGGAGAGAGAGAGAGAGAGAGAAAGAGAGAGAGAGAGAGAGAGAGAGAGAGAGAGAGAGAGAAGAAGAAGCAGAAAGGAAAGGAGAATAAGTGCTTACCATTCCTCCATCAGCCTGAAGGAGAGCAGTGGAGGCATGGTTAGAGCAGAGCTGCAACACCAAGAGCGACCCCGTAACATCAGGAGGAAACCAGAAAAGCATTCAGACATAATGAGTCTCAAAGTATCCAGAAAAGGGAACATTTCTAGTAGTCAGTGTTGCATAGATCTTGTGCTGTTGTATATGACCACAAGGTGGCAGCACGAGCAAGACAAAATTATTGTGCCCTCTTGTGACCATTTGGTGCAAGTACATGAAATAGAGAGAAAAGAAGAGTGTAAAGCAGGTGACATATACATTACACTCACAAGCCACTTAAATAGTAAAACGTCCCTCCTTGTGCATAATGCAATCGCCTCTTAAGCCAATAATGAAGCAGCAGAAGAAAATTGAAAAAGGACCGAACTACATTTTCTCAGCCTTCAACTGTCCTGATTCAGGTGAGCCAGTGTCTATTATTGATTCCTCTTTGACAAGAATAACTTCCAAGTTCAGCATTTTTGTGCATGCTGACATGCTTTTCGAACCAGTCTGTCCTCTGATCTCTCTCTCATTTTTACACTATTCTTTATTAACTATATTAAAACTGTTACGTGTAAAAACATGATGTCAGCTGCTTCTCAGATAATTACACCAGTCCAATTGGTTCCAGCAACCAATAAACGCCAGAATTCTGATGTTTGTTGTGAACGCTAACATGATTTGACTCATTATACTGTGACCACACGAATAAGCAAGGTTTATAGGTGGTCCTATTAAAGTGGCAAGTGAGTGAACAGGATTTATGAATCAAAATGAGGCAATACTTGTAATAATTCTAGAAATGTAACAGTGTACAATGTTTTTTTTTCCTATTGTGTCATCACCTTGTTTTTAATTTTCTTTATAGTAATATTTATCAGATGTAGTTTTTGACTTTTTGACTTTACACACACTGTGTAACACACACCCACACACACACACACACAAACACACCCACACACACACACGCACACACACACACACACACACACAGAGCAATGCTGTAAAGTTGGAATGTTATCAAAAATTCAAATTTTTTATTGTTAATTTCTATCCATTTTTTGAATGGCAAGTGAGTGAACAGAAAACCCCCCAAATCAAATCAACATTTGGTGTGACCACCCTTTGGCTTTCATTCTGTACACTTGTACAAAGTCATGGCTTTTGTACGATCAGAATCAGGTTGTAGGATTAACCAGTTTTACAAAGCAGGTGTTAATGATCATCAATCACATGCAGGTTGAAACATTATCCTAAACAGAAACAGCTGTGTAGGAGTCTTAAAACTCGTTGAGGAACTCGCTGAGGTTATGGATGACAGTTTCACTTCACAGGTTATACACCAAGGCAAGACTGAGCACAGCAACAAGACACAATGTAATTCTACTGCATCAGCAATTGTGGACGGAAACGTGCAAAAAATGACAGTAGCAGGAGGCAGTTTGTTCACCGAAAAGCTGGAGAGCAGCACAATTATGCTTGCCTGCAGGCAACAGTGAAGCATGGTGGAGGTTTCCTTGCATGTTTGGGGCTGCAAATTGGTCAGTATTAATCATGTTCGCAATACTGGGAAATACAAGCAGATACAATACAATCTTCTAATTAGCCCCAAATTTATTCTGCGCTCCAAGCATACAGCCAAAGTCATAAACTACCTTCAGCGTAGAGAACAACAAAGAGTCCAGGAAGTGATAGTTTGGGCCGCCACAGAGTTCTGATCTTAACATCATCAGGTCTACCTGAGATTACATGAAGAGACAAAAGGATTTGAGGCAGTACCTTCAAAAACCAGTACCTAGAAGAATTGATGGGTTGCTCACACAAAATATTGATATGATTTGGATTTCTTTTCTGTCCGTTTACTTTCAATGTTGTTCAGTAATAAAAATAAAGTATTAACACAAATTATTTTACAGTGTTTCCACTTAACAGCATATTTTCACACCTAAAGCCTAAAACATTTGCACAGTACTATATTTAAACATAACTAATACTACTCAAAAAAGAGGAACTTGTTCATTTCTGGCATTTTTTGATCGCAATAAATTGTTCAAATTCTGCATTATCCAATAACTTGTATTTTCAGTTATTAATACCAATGAGAAAAAGCACGGATCATCAGTCTGTGATCTAAGTTAAAGTGAAATAGATTGTAGATATATTGTCAATAGGCTGCACTGCATTCAGCAGCGATTCTCAAACTTTTTTCCTGCCATTCCCCATTTTAGAGGGGGGGTGGGTTTTCAAGCCCCACCTGTCCTCAATGACCCCCCAAAAATGGTGATGAAAAACAAGTATAAAAATGTCTAATTGATTGAAATATCAAGTTCTATTAAATAGCATCAAGTTGCATCAAGTAGCATTAAGGTGTAGTTGTGTTAAGCACCCTAACTGATGTTTTAATTTACTTGCATTAATGGCCGAATTGTTTGTTTGTGGTTGCTTTGAACTTTATTTTTAATACAGAGAGTCATAAATGAAGAATAAGGAAGAACACGAAAAAAATTACATAAATGTTGCCGTTCATTGCGACCTACCCGTCATGTCTATATTACCCACTAGAGGGTAATATAGAGACTGATTTATACAAAACCTTGTTTAACATAAACCGAGTCAGTTCAACTGTGAAACGTATAAAAGACTATAAAATAATTGTGAGGTTTAGCAATCTGTTCACCGGCAACTGAAACGTGTGTGGTAGATATATAGGTGTTGTGTTCTCTGACCAGGTACGAGTCACTGGGTGGGTATTTCGGGCTTCTTCCCTGGAGCGGTTGGAGTGGTGCCCTCTCTCTTATGAAAGATGGCTTCCTGAGAGCTCGGCGCAGGACCAGACCCAACAGAATGGCCACGAGCAGCAAGCCCACAAAGGCCATGAGTATGATGAACCACAACTCTGTGTAGAATCTGTATCCTGATGCATACAAGCCAGTCTTGCCACCAGAATTGGGCTCTGTAGCATCTGTTTGGAAGGAAATTTTAATTTTCTCTGAATATTTGAGCTGACATTGTAAGAATACATAATACTATACTACTGTGCCTTCAGAAATCAGGACGTGAGACATTATAACATTGCAATATGAATATAAAAGTGGTTTAGGTGGCCGAAAGAACCAAAGATTTGTCGCTAACATTATAGAGATGGAGCATTCTTTACCATTCCCATACATACTCAGTGAGCACACATAATCAGCAATAAACCTACCTATACCAGTAGCAGTGTGGTACTTGATTACAGGAGAACTGGCACTGCCACTGTCTGTTGTACAGGTTACTTGAAAGGCAAATGCTAAAAAAAAAGTGTAGTATGGAGGGGGTTAGAGAGACAGAAAATAAAAGAAATACAATTTGATATAGACATTGGATGTTAATTCAGATATACCATACTGTACACATTTTCGTTAGGGACATAGGTCTAGATACAAGTGCTACTTTTCTAATAAATACTTTTATCTGAGGTCCGAGGAATGTAGATGTAACTGTGGAAGCCGGTGTAAAGGCGCAGGCTACTTTCGGTCAGGGCGTAGTCACGCAGCGGTCCATTTAGAGAGAAAGACCTACTCCAGTCCACGTACACCATGGTCAGGTTGCTCTGCACTACAAATGGCCCCTTATACTGTGGAGCTACAACACAACATGGACCAACAATGTCAGCTGTCTAAATGGGTTTAGACTAAATTGTCAATACAAGTATTTGACTTTTAGAAGATGTAGTGCATAAAAGCTACTGATTAAAAGACAGATTGTACCTTCCTTTAGTGTCGTGATGGAAACCCAATCGGATGCTGTGCTCCCCCTGTTGTTATAAGAGACCACACAGACTTCATAGGTGGTGTAAGGGAGGAGGGCAGTGACATTAAGACTCAGGCCCTTTCCAAAGAACCTGGTCTCCACTGGCCCCACAGAACAAGGCAGTGGCACTGGTTGCAGTGGCTGGGGGCAAGCCGTGCGCACCAGCAGCTCACAGCTACAACGGCAGAACGCAGAAATCAGAACGATGAACAAATTTACTAAAAAGACAGTCAAAAACACTTTTGGAACATTCCAAGCACCTTTCAATGATCCCATTGGGCTGCAAAGGCTCATCCCACTCGAGTAGAGCAAAGCGCGAGGTGAGAGTAACAGGTCGAGGTGAAGGTTGCTGGAATGGGACTGAGGCCTGAGTGTGAAGTTCACTCACAGGGCCACGACTGCAACACAAGAAGCAGGTACAAGCCTCCACCCTAACAGAGTAGGTGGTGAAGGGCATAAGGCCGTGCAACGTTTGCTGCCGTGATGTCCCCTCTGACAACTATGCAGATAGAAAGAAGTGTTTAGTTAGCGGATAAAAGAATGGAATCAAATGACTGGACGTCTAATCAAAGCTTAAGATTGAAATATATAATAAGATTCTTTTTCTTTTTTTTTCATTAGTAAAGGCCTTGTTTCTTTTAAGACATTATTTTAGTAAAAACATACTCAATAATCACACTTACAACCTAATAACAAATTACCAAGAGTATAAAATAACAAGAGTCTGCAGTATTAAGTCATCCCACGCTTTCCAAACATTATGCAGTAAGATTACTATTTTTTAGAACTTTGTTCTTATACAAAGTTGTTCTGTGGTTGAATTTCAGTTTCTCCTGTTAAATATCTTTTGGTTGTCCAGTAAGGACAAAATACATTAGCATACTTTTACATAAACTGAGTTGATCAAGCAAAGAGTCTTGTGACAAAATGTATAATAGGAACATTATAGCCATAATAAATCATAGTCTTTGAATTAGTAGTACTTGTATTATTTGAAGGCAAATACTTTTCAACTTTTACTCAAATTAAAGTTCAAAGTTACTTTTACTGGAGTGATATTTTACTTTTTCTCTACTTTTACTCAAGTACATGGTTTGTGTACTTTGTCCACCACTAAGTATTTTACACATTCGAACATCATACAGTAACATTTGCAAAGAACTATGACTGTGTGTCTCACTGCATTCTTGTAATACCGGGGGCAGATAGTAACCACTAAGACTGGAATGACATAGTGAGAACATTGCCACAAAGTGTGTGGTGGTGATGCATGTGTGCAAAGTGTACCAGATAATGTGAGTCCTTTTTCTGATCAAAAACTCTATAAATGGTGATGATGCCATTGGGCTTGGCAGGAGGACTGATATCCACTACAGCAGAGGTAGCTTGGATGTGCAAAAATGTAGGAGGTCCCAAACCCTCGGGAGGAGCTGGCCCAGTCCGACCCATAGTCCAAGGGCTTCCTGTTCTTCCAGCAGAGTTCACAGCCCACACCTGAAATAACAGAACAAGATGCTCTCAAGAATGTCTTACCCAAGGAGTCAGAAGAGTCTGTACAGACAATATTACATTTAAAGGATGTTTACATAAGTAAGAAAGTTAATCATAGTGAAGTGTTTGTTTTTTTTACATTGGAATTTAATCAGGATGTTTTTTCTCAAGATGTTTACTACAAACTAAAAGTACTTAATTTTTAGCTGGATTAATAAGAAAGGAAAAAGAAATATCTTTTGGGACTCCTGACTTTTCCAGCCATATGTGGTTCTTTCCCAAACTTTTATATCAAAGCTAAAGGCACACAATTGTACAGAGTGTCTTTGGAAGCAGTAGCATAAAACTTCAACTAAAAGACCCAAAGCTGTTCCAGCATGACAATGCCCCTGCGCACAAAGCAAACTCCATTAAGATATGCTTTACATGGGTTGAAGTGGAAGATCTCCTGCTATAGAGCTCTGACCTCAACCCTATTAGGGGTTTAACGGTACACATACTGTATTATTACAGAAATTATTCGGTACAGGGATTTCGGTTCTGTACATGCAGTACGTGTACCGAATGCAATCCTTTTCATGTACAAAACATAGTTACAACATGAGTTCCCTACGTATTAAGTAAAGGAGCGCAAGTTTGTTTAGTCTCCACCTCGCTTTTTTAGTGCCTTTTTATTGTTATTATTATTAAGCATGACACATACACACAACAACAGAGGTGGGAAGTAACGGAGTACAAATACTTTGTTACTGTACTTAAGTAGATTTTTTTGGTATCAGTACTTTACTCCACTATTTATTTTTCAGACAACTTTTTACTTTTACTCATTACATTTTTACACAAATATCTGTACTTTTTACTTCTTACATTTTCAAAACCGGCTCGTTACTTTAGTTTTAATCCACTGATTTGGTGAAATATTTTTTTTATTTTCACTGTGCGCCGATTTCAGCCGAACAACCGATTTCCTGTCATTGCGTGTCTTTTTCAATCCACTGGTGTATAAAGTCCTGACTCTCACTCACCACAGATGTAGACTAGTTTACGGAGCTAAGAATCAGCAGGCAGAAGGCAGTAAGAAGTTTAGGGTTAATGTGGATGAGACAGAGGGAGTCAGTGATTAAACATGACTGAGAACAGACACATTCCTGATCATCATCATCTTTTCTCTGCTTGTGTTCTATATGTGGATCTTCAGCCTGGATACATTTATTAGGTAACAACATTTTTAATTTGTTTTGTATTAATATATATATATATGTATGTATGTATGTATGTATGTATGTATGTATGTATGTATGTATGTATGTATGCATGTATATATGTATATTTGGCTGTCAAAATTAAAATTATTGTAAACGGCACTAAATTTTATTAACACTATCAATTCAGCGCGCATTTCTGTTTCATGTAAATACATAAATAAATAACTAAATAAAAAAGAGGCGCAATTAAAACCTTCAGCAAAAAATACGTTTATCCAGGACGTCCTTTCTTAGATATAAAATAAATGAATAAACTCCAGATAAAAATATTTTTAATCAGTAAACTTTTGTTTTAAGTCTCAAATCAAACACCAAATCCGCCATGTTTTACACAATTAACCCTCTGGGTGGCGTTTTGTGGGTTTTTCCCTTATAATGGCGACACAAACTTAAATTACTGTCTTTATTGATCGTACAGATAAAAACAATACATCATTCAAATCTGTAAAATGTCTATAATTTTCTATATATAAGCTTCCTGACTTGACTTGAAGAGGTGCAGTTTCTCCGGTATCACCTCATTAACTGTCCGTGTGGAAACATAGCAAAGGCTCTTAATGATGTCCACACGTCTCTGCACTGATATAGCCTTTATGTTTAATCACTGTACATATGCTTACATACATATCACATGCTGTAAATATGGTGCATGTTTAACACCTCCAAGCTGCCAGTTTTGGGCACCTGAGCAAGCACTTAACTCACTACTGCTCATTTAGTAAATGAGATCATTAAGAGTCGCTCGGGATAAACACTTCCAACAGGAAGGGGCTATATCTCGCTATCTTTGTCTCTCTATTTTCTCTATCTAATTGTCTCTGTGTCTCTTCTAGTAAATGTCTCTGTCTCACTGTATATGTCTCTCTCTTGCTGTCTCTCTATTTGTTTCTTACTCTTTCTAAAGCTGTGTCTGTGTCTCTTTGTCTACATGTCTAACAAAGTTTTGAGTTTTGAAAGTAATGCCATTAGCGATCTATGATGAAAGACTTTCCTGGTTCGATTCTTACCTCTAGTTTCATATTGAACATTATAAGACGTTTATAAAAACAGAACAATAAAAGGTCATTAAAATTGGTTGCTGGTAAATCATGGTGTATCAGTGGTGCAGGTGTTGGAGATGTGGTTCTTGTACCTGAGTCACTTCTCATAGACTTTGAGTAACTGAGAGAATGAACAGGAAAGAGAAGTTTTGACCCTCTACCATCATGATCTAAGAGAAAACAGTGGTCTCTTAACTATAAAAAAACCAAGAGTCCAATAAGCAAAGCCTTGTTTGCCACCCCTGTGGTAGTGTAGTGGTTAGTAATGCAGCCTTTGCTATCTGACTCACCGGGTTCAATTCCTACCCCTTAGCTATCCTTTAAATTGTTTAAAAAGTTTTATAAAAGAAGCAAAAAAGGTCATAAAAATCAGGCTCTTGCAGGAGATCCTGTGGCTCTAAGGGAAGAGCTTTACCTCTGGGTTGAGAGGTTGCTGGTTCAAACCCCAGCCAGGACTCAAAGTTAAGAGTGTGGAAGGTTCCATTGACCATAGTGAGGAAGGTGTCAGAAATGGCTGCGTGGAAGGTCAGATGTGGACAGTTTCAGAGGGCATATCCTGAACCAGGGGGGCAATATTCAGGCGTCTGCCCCCCTGGCGTCTGAGAAGCTGAAAACAGGGGGTTATGAAGCAAAAACTTCCAAAAAAGGCTCTGTAGAAAAAAAATTATTTAATAACCTTTCCCTCCCTGCCCAAAATGCAAAACTGTCACCCTCACTTTATTTTTCTAAGGCTATAACCCAGGAGGTGTTCACAGTCACCCACTCCTTTGCTCACCACACACTAATTTCCACACAACTTACCCAGTGTGGGGACAAGCCAGATTTGAACCAGCAACCTCTGAGCTCAGAGGCAAGGCTTTTACCACAAAGCCATCAAGTCCCACAACTCACCATCTTTTTGGGGGGGGTTTATCCTTCGTTTCATGCTTCAAAGCAAGAAATTCAGACCAAAAAAAAAATATATCGCTAAAGAAAAACATAGGAAGTGAATCCTGACTGGCAGGCAGAAAGCAGGATTCGAACCCTGAACCCCGACACCTGATTTAACCCACTGGACCATCAGAGAAGACAGGCCAGGAAATTTGTTTAGAGCAGGTCTATCTACCTTTAAACCATCAACACAAGAATATAAAGCTAAAGAAAGATTTACCGACATCGCAACTAGCAGGATTCAAACCCTGATCCTTACCATCAGCGAGTCACCAGCCTTAATCCGATGAACCATGGAAGAGATCAGACTGGGATGCATGTTTAGATGAGGTACAAGACTTAAACCACTGAGCGACCACTGCTGAAAAGCATGTGTGCTTTTTAGAGGGTTCATACTTTGTTTCATGCCAGCGCAGTAAGAAAGAAGGCATGTAGGACTGGCTTTGAAACCTTATCACCAGCGTGGACTATATTAAGGACCATGTTCAGGCACAAGCCTTAACCCACTGAGCTACCACAGAAGTGTTTTTTTTGTTTTTTTTGGTGGGGTTATCTTTCATTAAAGACCAGGAAATCAAGAAATTAATCAAACACAGAAAGGACAGAATTGAAATGTTTTCAGAGTGGACAAGGTCCAGAAGTTTTATTTACCAACACAGCAACCAGCTCGACCAGGAATCAAACTCTCAAACTCATCCTCGTGGGGACCTATCTATCTATCTATCTAATATGATGTGAGGTCCAGTTAACAGCTAAAACAGGTGGAAGTAATAACTACTTTTACTTAAGTACATGTCTGAGCCAAAACTTCTTTACTTTCACTTGAGTAAAAAAGTATAATCAGTACTTCAACTTTTACCCGAGTATTTTAAAACATGAGGATCTGTACTTCTACTTAAGTAAAGGATGGGTGTACTTTTGCCACCTCTGGGGTGTGTGTGTGAGTGTGTGTGTGTGTGTGTGTGTGTGTGTGTGTGTGTGTGTGTGTGCGTGCATGCGTGTGTGCGCGTGCGTGTTACATATAATATTTAATTTTCGAAATATATTATCTACTTAACTGTTATACTTATTTCAGCATACTTTAACAAATGTCTTTATTCCTTCCATCCTTTGTTCATTCACTCCCTCGATATGCAAAATTGTCAGGATTCTCTCCTTTTAAGAATTCTTGAAGCTGAACATAAAACGCTAAAGAATCCATATTCTTTAGCTTTTTCATGCATGCACAAAACAAACCATATTTCTGGTGCTGAGTGAGCAGCCACGGTGACACTGTGCTAACTCTAGTTTCTTTTTTATTCCTCAGGCATTGTTGTGCAGAGGTGGCAAAAGTACACACATCCTTTACTTAAGTAGAAGTACAGATCCTCATGTTTTAAAATACTCGGGTAAAAGTTAAAGTACTGATTATACTTTTTTACTCAAGTGAAAGTAAAGAGGTTTTGGCTCTGACATGTACTTAAGTAAAAAGTAGTTATTACTGCTACCTGTTTTAGCTGTTAACTGGACCTCACATCATATTAGATAGATAGATAGATAGATAGATGTGATAGCCTAGTGGGTTAATGTCAGGGTCCCCATGAGGATGAGTTTGAGAGTTTGATTCCTGGTCGAGCTGGTTGCTGTGTTGGTAAATAAAACTTCTGGACCGTGTCCACTCTGAAAACATTGCAATTCTGTCCTTTCTGTGTTTGATTAATTTCTTGATTTCCTGGTCTTTAATGAAAGATAACCCCACAGTGGTCGCTCAGTGGTTTAAGGCTTGAGCCTCATCTAAACATGCATTCCAGTCTGATCTCTTCCATGGTTCATTGGATTAAGGTTGGTGACTCGCTGATGGTGAGGATCAGGGTTTGAATCCTGCAAGTTGCGATGTTGGTTATGTTCCTGCTTTCTTTAGCTTTATATTCTTGTGTTAATGGTTTAAATGTAGATAGACCTGCTCTAAACAAACTTCCTGGCCTCTCTCCCCTGATGGTTCAGTGGGTTAAATCAGGCTTTGTGCTTTTGGTGGGGTTCAGGGTTCGAATCCTGCTTCCTGCCTGCCAGTCACAATCAGGATTCACTTCCTACATTTTTCTTTAGCGATATATTTTTGTTTTTAATGGGTTGAAAAGAAAGATAGACCTGCTCTAAACAAGCTTCCTAGCCTGTCCTCACTGATGGTTCGTTGAGTTAATGTTGATATCTTGCTGGTGGTGGGGATCTTGGTTCGAATCCTGCTGTTTACAATGTGGGTTCAACTTGTGCTACTTACATCTGTATTTGCTTCCTATGATGGTTTGAAAAGAAAGATAGACCTGCTCTAATCAAGCTTCCCATCCGGTTTTTTCCTGATGGCTTAGTGGGTTAAGGCTGGTACTTTGCTAATGTTGGTGGTCAGGGTTCAAACCTGGCTTTCTGTCTGCTAGTCATGAGGTAGGTTAAATTCCGGATACCTACATCTTCATATTCTTGTTTTGATGGGTTAAAAAGAAAGATAGACCTGATCTAAACAAGCTTCCCAGCTTGTCCTTCCTGATGGTTCAGTGGGTTAATGCTGGTGCCTCGCTAATGACATGAATCAGGGTTCAAGTCCTGCATTGTCCCTGCTAGTCACTATATGGGTTTGCTTCCTAAGTCTGTCTTTAGCATTATATTCTTGTGTTGATGGTTTGAAAAAAAAAGATAGACCTGCTCTAAACATCCTTTCTGACCTGTTTTCCCTGATGGTTCAGTGGGTTAAATCAGGTGTCGTGCTTTTGGTGGGGTTCAGGGTTCGAATCCCGCTTTCTGCCTGCCAGTCACGAGCAGGATTCACTTCCTACATTTTTCTTTAGTGATATATTTTTGTTTTTAATGGGTTGAAAAGAAAGATAGACCTGCTCTAAACAAGCTTCCTAGCCTGTCCTCACCGATGGTTCAATGGGTTAACGTTGGTGTCTCGCTGGTGGTGGATCTTGGTTCGAATCCTGCTATTTACAATGTGGGTTCAACTTGTGCTACTTACATCTGTATTCGCTTCCTACATCTTTCTTTAGCGTTAAATTCTTGTGTTGATGGTTTGAAAAGAATGATAGACCTGCTATAAAAAATCTTTGCAACCTGTCCTTCTGGATGGTTCAGTGGGTTAAGACTGCTATTTTGCTGTTGGTGGGGTTCAGGGTTCGAATCCTGCTTTCTGTGTTTCTTTCTGGTCTGAATTTCTTGCTTTGAAGCATGAAACGAGGGATAAACCCCCCAAAAAAAGAAGGTGAGTTGTGGGACTTGATGGCTTTGTGGTAAAAGCCTTGCCTCTGAGCTCAGAGGTTGCTGGTTCAAATCTGGCTGGTCCCCACACTGGGTAAGTTGTGTGGAAATTAGTGGGTGGTGAGCAATGGAGTGGTTGAGTGTGAACAAAGGTTGTAAAGACCTGCTTGGTAACAGGCTCAGACACAAAAAGGATAAATGGTTTTGTATTTTTGGGAGAGGAGTGTGGGGGGAATAAATTTTCTTCGGAGCCTATGTCGAAACTTTTTTTGATGTTTTTGCTTCATAACCTCCTGTTTTCAGCTTCTCAGACACCAGGGGGGCAGATGCCTGTATATTGCCCCCCTGGTTTAGGATATGCCCTCTGAAACCATCCATATCTGACCTTCCACGCAGCTTTTTCTGACACCTTCGTCACTATGGTCACTGGAACCTTCCATGCTATTAACTTGGAGCCCTGGCTGGGGTTTGAACCAGCAACCTCTCAACCCAGAGGCAAAGCTCTTCCAATTGAGCCACAGGATCTCCTGCAAGAACCTGATTTTTGGGACCTTTTTTGGTTCTTTTATAAAACGTTTTAAACAATTTAAAGGATAGCTAAGGGGTAGGAATTGAACCGGGTGAGTCAGATAGCAGAGGCTGCATTACTAACCACTACACTACCACAGGGGTGGCAAACAAGGCTTTGCTTATTGGACTCTTGGTTTTTCTATAGTTAAGCGACCACTGTTTTCGCTTATATCATGATGGTAGAGGGTCAAAACTTCTCCTTCCTGTTCATTCTCTCAGTTACTCTAAGTCTATGAGAACTCGGTGACTCAGGTACAAGAACCACATCTCCAACACCTGCACCACTGATATACCATGATTTACCAGCAACCAATTTTATTGACCTTTTATTGTTCTGTTTTTAAAAACTTCTTATAATGTTCAATATGAAACTAGAGGTAAGAATCGAACCAGGAAAGTCTTTCATCATAGATCGCTAATGGCATTACTTTCAAAACTCAAAACTTTGTTAGACATGTAAATAAGCAGGAAAGACAGAGACAAAGACAAAGAGACACAGACACAGGTTTAGAAAGAGTGGGAAACAAATAGAGAGACAGCAAGAGAGAGACAAATACAGTGAGACAGAGACATTTACTAAAAGAGACACAGAGACAATTAGATAGAGAAAATAGAGAGACAAAGATAGCGAGATATAGCCACTTCCTGTTGGAAGTGTTTATCCCGAGCGACTCTTAATGATCTCATTTACTAAATAAGCAAGTAGTGAGTTAAGTGCTTGCTCAGGTGCCCAAAACTGGCAGCTT
This sequence comes from Silurus lanzhouensis, assembly GCA_039877035.1. Taxonomy (NCBI): domain Eukaryota; kingdom Metazoa; phylum Chordata; class Actinopteri; order Siluriformes; family Siluridae; genus Silurus; species Silurus lanzhouensis. Next base: position 5,231,115 of record JBCEWE010000214.1, on the reverse strand, counting down.
GGAGGTGTTAAACATGCACCATATTTACAGCATGTGATATGTATGTAAGCATATGTACAGTGATTAAATATAAAGGCTATATCAGTGCAGAGACGTGTGGACATCATTAAGAGCCTTTGCTATGTTTCCACACGGACAGTTAATGAGGTGATACCAGAGAAACTGCACCTCTTCAAGTCAAGTCAGGAAGCTTATATATAGAAAATTATAGACATTTTACAGATTTGAATGATGTATTGTTTTTATCTGTACGATCAATAAAGACAGTAATTTAAGTTTGTGTCGCCATTATGAGGGAAAAACCCACAAAACGCCACCCAGAGGGTGAATTGTGTAAAACATGGCGGATTTGGTGTTTGATTTGAGACTTGGCGCAGAAATAAAAGTAAAGTTTACTGATTAAAAATATTTTTATCTGGAGTTTATTTATTTATTTTATATCTAAGAAAGGACGTCGTGGATAAATGTATTTTTTGCCGAAGGTTTTAATTGCGCCTTTTTAAAATTTATTTATTTATTTATTTATTTACATTTTCTGTAAAAATGGTGAAACAGAAATGCGCGCTGAATTGATAGCATTAATAAAATTTAGTGCCATTTACAATAATTTTAATTTTGACAGCCAAATATATATATATATATAGCGAATTAGGCTGAAGATCCACATATAGAACACAAGCAGAGAAAAGATGCCTTCTGCCTGCTGATTCTTAGCTCCGTAAACTAGTCTACATCTGTGGTGAGTGAGGGTCAGGACTTTATACACCAGTGGATTGAAAAAGACACGCAATGACAGGAAATCGGTTGTTCGGCTGAAATCGGCGCACAGTGAAAATAAAATAAAAATTTCACCAAATCAATGGATTAAAACTAAAGTAACGAGCCGGTTTTGAAAATGTAAGAAGTAAAAAGTACAGATATTTGTGTAAAAATGTAATGAGTAAAAGTAAAAAGTTGTCTGAAAAATATATAGTGGAGTAAAGTACTGATACCGAAAAAATCTACTTAAGTACAGTAACGAAGTATTTGTACTCCGTTACTTCCCACCTCTGACACACACACACACACACACACACACACACACACACACACACACACTTACAAACACATCTGTTTCTGGGATCTAACAAATGTAAACTATTTATTTACATTTTTCCATTTATTTAATTGTATTTAACCGATTTCATTTGTGCCAATTTAACTGATTACTCAATGTAATAAAACATTTTATTGCATTAATTAGATTCATTAGATTTGTAATTTTTTTTATAAAATATAATAAAATATTATTTCATTTTTAATATAACCAAGCAGGCATTGTATTTAAAACTGTTTAAAAAATGTAAAAGGTTGATGTTCACAAATATTAATAATAATAAAACTGCGTGAATACAGTTAAATTTAATCGAACCGTGACTTAAAAACTAAGGTACGAATTTTGTGTACCGTTACACCACTAAACCCTATTAAACACCTGCGGGATGAATGTGAATGCTGACTGCACACCAGGCCTCCTCACCTCACCCTTGTGGTTGAATGAGCATAAATCTCCACAAGCATGCTCCAAAATCAACATCTTCTCAGAAGAGAGCAAACTGGGACTCAATGTGAAATGCGATACTCAAACAGCACATTCCACATTTATGAGCAGGTGCCCGCAAATTTTTCCAATGTAGTGTATATGCTTTAAAGCTGTACTAGATGGTCAAGGAACCTGACTGACATTGGCACAATAAGACAATACAAAAGCATGCATAAAACAGCTTCTTCGAGCCATCCCCATGCTACTCATACGAACTTCATACATGTCTTAACCTCACGTCCCTAAACTGCCAGCTTCCATTACATAACTTGCTTTGGAGAAATCTACGCGTAAATTGCATTCCACCTTCATTAAGGGGCACGTGAACGCGCCGAGGTAACGTAATCTTATTTTGTTGATGAGCCGTTGTTGTAATTAGAAAGGAGGAACAGTAAAAGGTCAGCCGGGGTCTCCATTTGCATGAGTAAGTAATTTGTAGATTGTCAGTCGGAATCGAGGCGACAGATGGATGTTCTGGCAGATAGGGTTAAATTATCCTCAATAATAGGCAATTAGACTGTGATCAATCAGAATGATAGATCTAAATGGCAATATATAGGGACTGCATGCGGCACTGCATTCTTGTCTGGAGAGCGATGTTGACACGGATCACCTGTCTGCATGAGAGGTATGGGAATGGGCTCTGGCCGTAGTGGTCATAGAAAGGCCATCTTGTCACCTTAAAGAACGAAAAGGTCAACATGACACAAGCAAGATAGAGAATGAATGTGCGTACGACATACAGATGGCTTTTTTGGACGGTATATTTTGTCTGTAGAGTTGACCAGACGAATAGTATGAATAACGGACAAAAAATTCTAGGCTTAAAGGTAGCCTTGTACAGTGTGACTAGGACATCGGCATGTCCTTGTATTTGGAGCAGACCTTTTTACTGCAGCACCAGCACTCGCATACCGAGCTGTTATTACAGTAATTAGGAGAAAATAAAAATATGTCATGTGTGAGCTCTAATGGATTCGGGTTGAAGCGGAGAGGTGAGAGTCTGCCCGGCGACAGGTTCTAAGCGAGCTCCACCACGCCCCACTCATCACTTACCAGGCCAAGAAGCAACCACTTCCAACAGAAGAGCTAATTAAGGTTCGGCATAAAAGTGTCAATAAAATATGTAGCTGCTCACGGCTCAGGGAACAGGTTCGGTTCTGTTAGGAAAGTCGAGCCGAAGCAAAACCTCAGCAAAAAGAAACACGGCATGCGCGAGTGAAATTCCCTGTGATCGCGTTCAAATATAAAACGCACAAACATTCTGGTGTCAGGTTAAAACAATGTGTGTCCAAGGTTCCTGCATGGTTAGCATTCTCTCCAGGGAGAGCAAATTGGTATTAAAAGGTCTTTCCAAGGCTTGTACTTGTAAGAGGCGACGATGGCTAATTCGATGGCTTCGATCGTAATCAGCAGCACAATGCCAGGCCAGAGATTAATAGCCCTGTCACCTGTCTGTTGTTGCTCAGCCCCCTGTCATAAATTACCACTCATAAATAAGACAGAACAATCAGGTAGAGTCTATAAATTTAGCCCACGACTGGCCTATGCCTCTTACACCTGACAATCAAATGCTAATGTTATTTTGCTCTAAAGGCTCGCCTGTCAATTAAGAAAGATCTGTAAAAGGGGGAGCAATGCTGTGAATATTGGTGCTACATTAAATACCTGGCATTTAATGTAGCACCAAGCAGAGTGTGGATAAAGCAGAGTGTGGATAAATTGGGCCAAAGTGGTGCATCTGAATATAGTCGGGATTTTAAGAAATAAGGTAGAACAATTAAATGTTTTCTTTACATCTACAAAAATGGACAGTACATTTGTTTGAAGATCTTAAAAATCTGTCCTATAATGTAAGCCACCACAAAAATAAATGGCACCTGGTACTCATAGGCTGTGTAGGGCAGCAGCTTGTGGTCATGATAGGAGGACGAGATGTTGCGGTAGAGAAGTGTAGGGCGGCTTCCTGTATCTTCACCCAGTCTCCGGTAGAGCTTGTAGTGCAAAAGTTTGCCATTCGCTTGAACCGGAGGAGCCCAGGAGATAAAAAAAATATTCTGCATGCCATCTGAGTCGGTCTGCAGCTCCAGCAGGGGTGCACTCTGTCCAGCAGGGGGCACCTCCTGAGTCTGAATCGAAGACCAGTCGCTGGCGGCGCATCCGAGCAAAGTGCAGGCCTCCACTCGCACTTCATACCTGAGCCAAAGCCACACACAGACATCACATGCTAAACATTTTCCTCTCGTAGTAGAAACATCAGAGATGACTCCATTTTTAATAAGGTTCATTTTACTGTAAACAGTTACTATTATTACTGTTCTGAAACGATCTATGTTTATTTTATTTGAGGATCTCTCGGGAGAACTAGTGCAAATTCAAAAGGACCAAGACCTCTAAGACCTCTTTTTATTGTTTTGGTCATCAATGAATCTTCAATCACAACTGAGAAAGCGGCAGCAGCGGGATTCAAGGGGACAGGACAAAAAAAGGAAATGAAAGAAGGAGAATACAGGAAAGGTCATGTGACCAAGGTGGCGATGGTGAAACGATATTTCTGATGAGCTATTATTTTACCCCTCTGAGCTTATCTCTATTTCACTTCCACATGAGTATATGGGCATGGCTTACCAACCATCTGTCATTTGACTGCCTGTCTTCCTTTCTTCGTGTAAACCGGGGTGATGGAAACATAAGTAAAAGCTTTAAGATTTACTCCGTTGCTCTTTTACTCTCAGTATCTTATTTCTCACTTTCATTCTCTGTTGACATTGTTAAAAAGATGTATCTGTCTCTAGAACCATCTTAGTGACATTTAGGAACATCACTAGCAACAGTTAATATTAGTTGTAATACTATTTCTCTTAAAAATAAAATAAAAAGTTACAGTTTAATGTCCTGAGCAAGTTTTGAATATTTTTTTAAAATCCATTACATCATAAATAATTACTAGCTAAACTAAACTAATAATAATTAAAATAATAATACATTTAATATATGGCACTTGACTACATGACACTCAAGAACAACTTACATCTAAAAAACAAAAAACCCAAAACAATTAACACCAACAGTTTAAAATATTGAAACACCAATGAGACAAATACAATGTGAATGATATGCCTGACTAAAAAGTAAATTTTTTAAAATGAGACTTGAACAAGTGTTATAAAGTGTGCTGTAAGTGCTACCTGTGGTAAGGCTTCAAAGCGGTGAGAGAGAAACTGCGACTCTGAAAGGCGCTGTGATGGGGTGCAAAGATGGTCCTCTGCACATTGGGCTCGGTTGGGTCACGTGTATAAAGCGAGTAGCTGATGATGACCCCATTTGCTCGTGCTGGTGGCTCCCACTGCACCAGCACACTTAGTGGCCCAAGGGCTTGCAGTTGTGGTGGAGCAACTCCTGATGGAACGGAAGGCTGTGTATGAGCCACCGCTGCAAGACTAGTGGCTGTGCCCTGGCTGTTATTAACTGTGACTGTGTAGCTGTACTCAATGCTGGGAAGCAACAGAAAGTCATGGTAACGAGTATCCATGCCGGCGTAGATCAGGTGGCCATCGCGCCGGAGTTCGTAACCTGTGATAACCCCATTGGGGTGATCGGGCTCTTTCCATGACACCTCCACTGACTCAGGACCGGTGACCTTCAGACTTGGGGTTGGCATGCTAGAAGGGGGAGCCTCTTTGGTTAGAACAGAGGTGGGCAGACTGGCTGTGCAGCCTCCATTAGTGCAGGCTGTTAGGATAAGAGAATATGAAGTGTGTGACTTTAAATTAGACACCTGGACACTCAGCTTTTTCCCACAGTAAACCTCCTCCATGTTGGTCTGGAGAATATATGCCACAATCTCTCCATTCTGGATGGCCGGTATGGTCCATGATGCATTTAAGGAGTGGGAGGTAATATACGATACAGTGGGTGGCTCAATTATTGCTGGGGCAGCCTCCAATGTTCTAACTGTAGTTGACTGGCTTGTAACGCAGCCAGCTATTGTGCATGCGATAACTGCATAGCTGTAGTTAGTGTAAGCAGTCAAATCCTCATCTGTATAGTTTAAAACGGACGAGTCGAAGCTGAAATGAAAGCCGATGTCATCTCTCTGAATCCTGTAACTCGTAAGAACACCGTTGGCCTCGAACGGTGGTGTCCAATTTACAAAAAGCTCATTAGGGTGCCCTTCAAGGTGACTGACAGTTGGGGCTGCCAGTCCGCTCGGAGGAGCTTGCTTTGTTTGAAGAGTCAGCCATGAGCTTTCAGTTGACCCTGCTGTGTTTGTAACCCGTACCTTAAATTTATACCTAGTCCAGGGTTTTAGGCCGGAAACATTGCAGAAGAAGCTATAAGCCTGGACGTCCCGTTCTGTGTAAGCAACCTTGGCTTGTACCATGTCATCCTCATCACTCTTGACCGCCAGTACTTGGTAATGCAGGATTCTCCCATTGGCTTGTCCAGGTGGGACCCAGTGGAGCTCCACGCTGTTGGGGCCAATATTCTGGGCGCTAGGGGGTAGCTGAGATGATGGAGGGGATTCATCAGTGGTTATAGGCTGAGGGACACTCCTGGTGCAGCCTGCTTCAGTGCAAGCCTCTAGAACCAAAGAGTATGTGGTGTAGGGTTCCAAGCGGCGGAACAGAAACTGGCGTGAAAGACCACTGAACTCCAGGTTGTCATCACTGTAGACGTTATAAGTCTGGAAGGATGACAGAACACTTACAAGACATACATGGCTACATAATTAATGATATACACCAATCAAGCATAACATTTTGAGATTATAACATTATGACAGATGAAGTGAATTGTGAAACACTGATTATATCTATTATGGCACCTGTTAGTGGGTAAGTTACATTAGGCAAAAAGTTAACATTTAGTGATTGGACAAAGGCCAAATTGTGATGGCTAGACGACTGGGCCTGAGCATCTCCAAAACTGCAGCTCTTGTGGCTGTTCCCGTGCAGTTGTCAGTATCTATTAAAAGTGGTCAAAAGAAGGAACAGCGGTTAACCAGTGACAAAGCCACGCGGCCAAGGCACACTGATGCAGGTGGGGAGCAAAGGCTGGCCAGTGTGGTCCGATCCAACAGACGAGCTCCTGTAGCTTAAATTGCTGTAGAAGTTAATGCTGGTAAAGATCAATGGGTCAGGATTATTTTGCCAGCAAAAAGAGGACCAACACAATATTAGACAAGTGGTCATAATGTTATGCCTGATCGGTGGCCATAAATCTATTCCTGTTCAGTGTATAGAACACTACAAAGCCATGCTGAAAGTAACAGTACCTTGATGATTCCATTAGGCGAGCCAGGTTCAAGCCAATGCAGCAGTAGTGCACGTCCATGCACTCTCTTTTCCACGCTGAAGTTGGCCAGACCATTGGGAGAAGCTTGGAGAGTCTGAACTGAAGCCAAAGGACTGCAGACACTCCCTGCTTTGTTCACCGCCTCCACACACACACCATAGGTGGTGTACGGTTCGAATCCAAATACATGGGCCTGGTATACATCTCCCTGAGTCAGAACAAACAAACAAACAAAATGCTAAAGTAACATTCCACCTGTACTAAAACTAAAAGTCTTAGCGATCAAATATCAATAAAGCTCATAATAATTTAAGTGAAAGAATAACGCATTAAACTCTTAGATAGCACAGTTGCGCCAGTATTAGCAGTAGGCTCGGTGCCAACAGTCAAGCAGTCCCCTGCTAGCTTTTCCACCCACCCATCATGGCACCAGGAGGCGGTGGGGCATTTAAAAAGTACCTTTTTAATGCGGTGAAATATGAAACGTGTTTGGACTATAAAGCCGACAAACATATGCACACTGTCAATAGCAACAGCTGCTTCATTCCACTTTATTTCGGTACTGAGACTTATATCTGGCCCCTAGATGGCAATGCTATCAAACACTTTTCCAAACACGGATGCTGCGATATTAACAAGCACATGCGCTCGCTGAGCCGAGACGCTCAAGGCAGCCATTAAAAAGCGACTAAGGCGATTGATTTTGGTTATAGATTTTCAAATAAATGTTAACAACACAGATTCCTGAAATTGGGAAATGTTTATGTTTCGATTAGCAGAATGGAAATACATTTAATACTATGCAAAACAGGCAAATAAATAAGACAAGGATCAAACTACACTGCTCTGTAAAGAGATCGCTCCTGGCACTGCACAAGTTAAACACAGCACTCTTATCCTTTTATCTTCTGTTAAGATGTTGAGTTTTGAACAACGTACCCAGTAACCTGGCCTCGAAAAGCAAACTCCCTTAGATCTTTTTACGTGACAAAAGCGCTTATCCCACTTGAACCGATTCAAATCACTCAGAGAACGAAAGCGTTTCCTGTTTTATACATTAGAGGGCTTTGAATACTGTACGGGCATTCCTGGCATTTGTACAGACGAGAGAGTCATTTCCAACATGTTTTTCCTCCTTTTTTCCCTTTCAACTCGACGCAGGTCTCTCTTGTCTCATCCACGGCCTGCGTGCGAGTTATTTCCTGTGACAGCGCTGGGGGTCGCCTGGGCCCAGGGATGATTTTAATTAAGAATAACCATGTGTATTTGTCACAACAATTATGCTAATTAGGCAAAAGCAGAGATTCCTGACCCTTCAAAGGTGTGGGTCTGCCTCATCTGCATATAGTAAGACAAGCCTGTCCCTTCCTGCTGCTGAATCCAGCTTTTAGCTTAGGGCATAGCAAATTTAAGAAGCATCAATGGCGTTTATTCAAACACTAAAAAACTGCTTTTTCTGTATTTGGCTGCATTTGTATCATTTTTGACATTTCTGTTCATTTCAACAGTCATGAAGCTACACTCATGTTGCTCATATTACAATTTTTTTAGTTGCTTTGGAGCATTTCTCGAATCATTCTTAGTATTCGCTAACCAGTAAGTGCATTTCTCCAAACAATTGGTACAAATAGCACAACGCATTTGATTTCTTGCAAAAGAATGTACTTTTCTCAAAATCCTTAGTTCATCTCTCAAAAGTAAATATTTATGAAAATGAACATCTCATTGCCCTCGGAATAACAAGTCCTGTTGTCATTGTTCACAAACAAAATCATCAAAATGTGTAGTCGTGTTGTCGGTATGACGGCGCACGGTTTTAGTATTTTCTGATTACAACGATTGGAAATGCACAAAAGCTGAATTTCTTTTGTATTGCATCTATGAATTTCAACATAAAAATAATACTGCATGTACTGTATATTGATTGCAAGAGACCGGACATGATTTACACTTTTACTGTACTGTTATCGTGTTTGTTTCCTGGTTGTTCATTCATTTTCAGAAAATTCTGTGTTTTGCTCTGTCACCAAATGAAGGTTCGCGAAATTCAGCTTTGATTTTTTTAGATATCTAGTTGATCATTGGTTGAGCTGATGCCGTACACTCGACATCATTAGTGACATTCAAGGTTCGTCTGCACAAATCATCAATTTAAGACATTTTTTAAAAAGCTTGACACATAATGACAACTGGTTTAACCATTTTGCATTCAATGACTTATGCAATGAACTGACGTCGAGTAGTTTTGGGGGTTCAGGTGAGAACCAGTAACTATTTTTTTTATCATCATGACTAACAATTGATAATGTGAGAAAACAGCAGACGATTACTCACAATCAAATAAACGAATGTACCAAAGAGTTTGCAATTTGTTCAAAGCACCGAGTAATTGCTTTTATGATGTGCACATGAAGTGACACCATGATGCGGAGGCTGAACAAGTAGTTTTGAGAATTTCATTTTTTTGAGTGGACACTCATGATAACATGCCTATAATTGTTCTGCTCTCTTTATAGTTATCAATATAATACAGTTGCCCAGTTGACAAGTTAGAAATGCAATACAAATATATATTGTTTTTCTTTTTTTATTGGACATATTTTATTCATCATGACCCAATTTCTTACTATTATCTCATATTAAGCTATAAAGTAAAAAAACAAAACAAAGGATCCGCTCTATCCATCACTAAAAACACGTGCTGAATAAACACAAGGTTTTCTTTACCCATTCCGTATTCTACACACACTCCTTCTAATAAGACCCCACTCTTTACTAGAACAGAAATCAGTAATACAAAAAGACCCAGCGATACTTTCAACCTCTCCTGATTGACCAAACCGCCTCTTCTAACTGCAGTCCGGCCATCCAAGCCTCTTAATCCTGAGTGCAGCCATAACACAAGCATTAAAAACGCGGAGATCTGCACAGATATCCATGGACGTGCTCGTCATCGAAAAGTGTGTGGCCTCTTGTGCAGGGGTAATAATGAAACAGCAGACTTTACTCGAAGGGTCTCAGCGTATAAGATCCTTGTATTGGATTGACGATTTTGCTCTTTTGAACGGGAGACCCTGGTTAGGAAAGATAAAAAAAAAAAAAAAAAAAAAAAAAGAAAAGCTCCAATCAGGTTAAGAGCTCTCAAATCACTGGGCAGTTCTTCAGACTGAACCAGTGTCTGATGAAGGCTACCATCGCAGCTGAAGGACACGGCTGCGTTCGAGTGTCGCCGCCGTAACGCTATGTGTGCACATTATCAATTGAAGGCCGTTTCAAAACTTTGACTGGAGGAATAAAGAAGGTTTGAGGGCAGCGTTTGCAAACGACTACAAAAGTAGTATCCGGGATGTATCAAATATAAATCCAGGTGCACATGGTGCGATTTTGGCTGCGATTTGTTAGTCAGAAGACAAATTTAGAGAATCCAAAAAGATTCCTATAATCCTAGGCTAAAACCTTTAAGTCTTTGATCGCTGGGTTTATGACGCTTTCCTGCAGTGTGACTTCTCTTACGACGACCGTCAAACCAAAAACCGATAAGAGCGCCGAACCTGATGATGAAATTTGCGCGACAACTTTAAACCACCTCGGGAAAAATTTTACTTTATGAGTTATATAGGTTTATAAAGTCATTTTTTATCAAGGCATGTCATGAACAATATAAACGGGACTGGCCTGACACACAAAACACACAAGCACACACACACACACACACACACACACACACACACACACACATTAATGGCAAAAAACTAAACAAAACATAAAATCGAAAAAAAAACACAACGTAAGACAAGAAGACAACCCTTCGGTACAACCCAGATGAGGATGGGTTTCCTCTTGAGTTTGGTTCCTCTTAAGGTTTCTTCCTTATGTCATCTCGGGGAGTTTTTCCTCGCCACAGTCGCCAAAGGTTCGCTCATCAGGGACAAACTTACACTTATAAAGAACATATTCAGTTTTAATCACCACATTATCTGTGTAAAGCTGCTTTGAGACAATGTTCATTGTTAAAAGTGCTATACAAATAAAAATTAATTGAATTGAATTAAACACACAGCAACTGTCCCCAGTTTTTGACAGTTACTGTGTCTTCTTGTCTTATGTTGTCTTTTTTTGTGATAAATGTTGCACATGTGCACATTATGTGGTTAATTTAGTGTTCTGTGAGTTTCTTTTGTTAATTTATGTTGTCTGATTTCTTGGTCCTGGGGAAACGTTGTTTTGTTTTACTGTGTACTGCGCTGTATATGTTTGGAATGACACTAAAGCCTACTTGAATAACGCTACGGATTGTTTTTGTTTCCCGCTAGCCACCATTAGCGAGAGAACGCAGGTCTAAATGTGGCACGGATCGATAATGTAAAACTTCGGACGAATCTTTTTCTTGTGTCGTACAGTCTGACATTATGACAACTGAGATCCTACAGTGTGGCATCGGGTTCATACAGTCTGACAAGCAACAACCACAAAGGACTATAAAAAATCCGCCATAAGATCAAAACTCCTTCGAAGATCGATCGGGTTGTTCGCATTCGGCGTTGCCGCGTTATTCAGACAAAACATTGATGCAACCCAGACAAAACAAATCCGCATCTATAAAGAAGACGTATGCTGTTGACGTCTATTGTACTCCGACAGCTGTCTTTGTTTACTAACGAGTCTCACTACAACCCATAAAGCAAAGTGTTATTGAACACGGGCCTTTACAGCATTCATCCTATTAGTTAATGAGCAGCCATGTTTGCATAGCCCCAAACTGGCTGCTCAGAATTCTGCTCAGATCGTCCCGCTCTCCAAATGCACACCTCGCACGGCCTACGGGAAAAAAACTAAAAAAAATGAGACATGGTCCAGCGCTTGTTCATCTTGTCTATACACTCTTTGCTCTCTTCTTAATGATACACTAACAGATTGTAAACATGCTGTTGCTGTTTCAACACCCCCCCCCCCCACACACACACACCCTCACCGCATTCCCCCCCTTTTTTTTTCTGTGCATTTTTTAAACAATGTCCTTCATGTTAGAGTGGTTACAGGCAGCAGAAGGACATCATTAGAGCCATGGTTAAACTGCAATTTACACCATTAGGAAGGCAGGAGCAATTTTTATTGCCTAGTAAATTTCAGCTCTGAAATATTTGGACCATATGGCTCAATTTGTGTAATAACCTTAATTTCTTGCACCCTTCAGGTCCTCCTGCCTCTCCGACAGAGTTGGGCTTCTGTGTACGAAAAAAAAAAAAAAACCCAAAGTGTCTACGGTGCACCGGTGAGATTAATAAGGTGTCACGTCCTGTTTGGGTGAAGGCGTTGGAACAGCGGCCAGATGGTATCGCGGCAAATGACTGTCAGGGGTCCTGATCTAATCAATAGGATGTATTAATACATCTCCCATCGCTGGGAACCTCGTGGGGCCGCAGCGCAACATCTGGAAAGAATAAGGGAAGGGTGTGGGGCTGGGAGGGTGAGTGGGGGGGGATGAAGTGAGAAGGGAGTATAGAGAAAAAATGAAGGTGGTGTATAGAGAGGCGTGTAGTGCTAAAGCTATTTACCTGGAATGGGAAGTATAAGAGAAAATAGCTACGTAGAAAGCGTAGTCCTTGAGGGTGTGTTCGGGAAGATAAAAAAAAAAAAAGGCGAAGAAAAATTCTGACACTGGATCACGCTCTTTCTCTTTCTCTCTGTAGCATTGATAAGTGTTTGGTAATGAGGGGCGTCTGCACACATGGCGAGGGAGGCAGGTTTTTGGCGGCTAGGACCGCCCGTGCTCCGTAGCCTCATTCAGTCCTGCCGCTCTGACGTGCCCATTAATCAGCCTCTCTGGCACTGGCTACAGCACACAGCACAGCCAGGGATCAATAGCAGCCCCCCACCCCATTTCTAACTTCAACACAAACACACACACTCACGAAAGCAGAGAGTGAGGTATTGGATAGGCCTGCACAGACCCGAGTACTCCATGCGTCTCCTCCTGATGCTCGGGTGCCACCGAACATTACAAAGAGGCATTATGGAACATTACACCATCTGCTCTGCTCCCCGCCTGCCCGAGACCATTCTCTGTGTGCGTGTGTGTGTGAGGAGAATCTTCTAACAAAGCCATAAAATGCAAATAAAATCAAACAAACAAAGACGCTTAGCCGATTCGTCAGCACAAAGTAACGTACGGGAAGGTTCAAGTAACGATTCGGATTTCTCCCGGAACGCTCGTTTCACTCAGTCTTTAAATAAAAACCCCTGTCGTGTTAACTCCACGAGAGAAGTTCAACCTGTAGCCATTCAACAGTTGGTTACAGCCAAATCAATACGACACCCTACTGCAGGCCAAGTATTGACACAGTAGGCTGGACAGCTGATCTAGCACAAAGCTTGTGTCCAAAAATCCAGCCGGATCAATGGATTATAAATGTAGCCCTGAGAAACTGTGCTAATAACCACATGCCAATTCCCCGGTATGGCAGGTGGCACATGAGTAAGAGGAGGCTTCCAGAGTAACTGGAATAGTAATTCTAGAGTAATTTACAAATATTTGCACATACAAAAAGCACATACTATCCCTATGACCAGGTGTCCGCAAACTTTTGGAAATATAGTGTACATGTAAACTGTAAAGTATAAAATCTAAGTATAAAAAAAATACTATAATATTAAATATATATACAAAATGATGAAGAAAGGGATGGTAGCTCAGTAGTTAAGGCCCTGATATTCACCCCTCATAAAACCCCTGATATCACCAGGCTGCCACTTTTGGTTCCCTTGAGCAAGGCCCTTAACCCTTTGTGCTCCAGGGGTAAGGTAACATGGCTAAACCTGTGCTCTAACCCCAGACCCCTGCATCGCTTGGATATGCAAAGAAACAACAATACGTAAAGCAAAGCCTGACTCAAGGACAACTTAGGTGAAAGTGTGTGAAAATGTAAAAAAATAAAATAATACAAATAATCAGTGTGATGTGCTTTTAATTCTTTTCATCCGGGTTACGCTGGAAAAAAAAATTGGACCATAAAAAAAAACAACGAAAAAAAAAACATTACAATACCCGAGATGATAAATCAGCAGCACCCATTATCAGGTCAGGGTCATAACTCAAGAGGGCTAAGGACAGCGGAGAAAATTAATTATGAGCTGATTACCAGCAAACTACCTGATGTCACACATTTGCCCGGCGCTCGAACGAATGTTGACTTTCTGGAGGTCAAGAAGAAGCGGAAAGGGCTGCCAAGAGAATAGCAACTGCAACTGTAAATTATTCCCATAGAAGCGAGAAAGGGGCACTGATAAAAGGCTTAGCTCAGATGACGTTCATTAATTTCTAGCCAAATAATTAATTTCTGTATTGAGCAGGCATTTCTCTGAAGCCTGGTGGGGGAAGTAGAGATTCTCAGTGGGACGTGGATTCCTTTCCCCTCATTACAGTGTTATGAGGCTCAAGCCAAATTTGGTTTGTACAGAAAGCTATACTGGCGCCAATGAGATGCTACTGATGGAGGAACTGGAGTGTCAGAGTGATGAGCTGGGCTTGCTTTACAGGTGTGAACCTTCATTAGATTGGGTTTTAAACAAGACTTCATTTACACACAATTTTAAACACGATATTTGTTGTCTGTGAATTCAGGTATTCTGACATTTTGTCCAACGGACTGACAAACTCTCACGAAAGAAGTTTTCAGTTGAGCGAATATATTATGTAAAGTCAAAGTAATCAAGATGAGTTGGTAAAGACAGCGGTGGATGAAGTAGTCAACGTAAAATTGCAAACTTTAAACCTTCACTTGAGGAAATGTACAAAAATATTTGCCTTCAAATGTACTAAAGTAGCCAAAGCTTGATTGGATGATGATGTAATGATGATAAAACGATTTATTACGGCTCCTGTTTAATTTTTGTAACAAGATTTTTGATTAATCAACTTAGTTTATGTAAAAAAAACTTGAATGTTACTCTTTACACAGCAAAATATTAACAGAATGATAATAATGAATCATGCACTGATTGATATTTATTCAAATGATCATTAACCCAAAAACTTCTTTTCAACTTATTTGAAAAAAAAAAAAAAAAACTGCAAAATTAAGGCCACAGGTGTTGGGGCAAGCTATAGTCGGGAGTTTCTTCCATTATTTATCCCTATCAAAATGTTCTGCTCTGTTGAACTGATGCTGAACTGTATGTTGGTGATAATTAGACAGCACCAAGAGCCAATTAAAATGCAAGGTTAAAAACGGAACGAGCGCTCGAACCTGATTGGTGGCTTGCCGCATGATTGACCAGTTAAATTTAAATAAATAAAAGGGAACAACTGATTTAGCAAAATGTAGTTAAGAAAAAATTAGTTATTTGTCTTTAAAATGTAGTGAAGTTGAAGTCTCCCTAAATAGAAATACTTCCATAAAGTACAGATACGTAAAAAAAAAAAAAAAGGAAGCTCCTTAAGTACAGCTATGAATTACATTTAATTCCTAGCTGTCCACCACTAGATCAAGATCTTTGGACGCTGCGAGCGGACGCTTGGGTATGCTACAAACCCATGGCACACATGCACCCAGCACGCAAAGTGAATAATCTCCTCGCAATAAATCTCATATGTGTTCGCTTTGCTCCCTGGAGATGGGAAGATAAAAGGAGGAAAAAAAAAAAAGTCACTGATAAATGATTGTGACCAAAGTTTAATTCAAATGAATCTGCTGAAATGGCACCATTTACATTCCATATCGTTTATTACCAACAAAGAAAGGTCAGCGGTAAAACGCTGGTCCTGCATGTCGCAGTGCCGAACGCATACAAAAAAGTGTACAGAATCTCCTTTTTTTCTTATTTAAAAAAAAAACAAAAAAACATTTACGACAATTCAACAAATACGTAATCCGTCACTCCCGTTTCAGAGAGGTTCTTCCCTCATGGAAAGCTGCTCATGTGCTCAGTCTTAGCCAGGATGTGATTAAACCTTAAAAACAAAAAAGGTGGAGTTCGAGTTCCAGCAGGTTTCAAACTAATTATGAAGTGTACTTTTACAAACGAGCTTTGGCCATACAGTAATTACGCAGCTTCACGGCGGCAGCGTTTACTGCCACCTTAAAAATGCTCAATTTACTTTGCTCACCCATGAACCTGCGTTTAATAAACGATTACTAAAGGCCTTTCCAGGCTTTGGCCATGCAAAAACAAATACACCGATAAAATAGGCAAGAATTGGATCAATGCATAAATGAATGGCATTTCGATAGAAAAATTACATCTGAATGATTGTTAAGTCTTTCTTAGAGAAAAAGAAACAAAAACTTCTTAAATCAATTTTCTATAAAGATATGTAATAATGCAACAAAAATAAATAAAGGACCCAGAACACTACACAGAATTAAAAAAAAATTACATTACTATTATTATTACATGTAATATTATGTTATAACATGAATTTACATGACCTTTATTTAAAATCTATTAGTTTTTTTTTGGTTTATGAAGTGTCCAGGGTCCAGGGTGTTGGTATAAATCTCCAACAGTACCAAGGCCCAGATTTAAATCGGATTTGTTGCTGAAATTATTAAATTTACATGTATATTTACAGCATTTGGCAGACCTCCTTATCCAGAGAAATTTACAACTGAGCAGTTGAGGGTTAAGGGCCTTGCTCAAGGGCCCAGGGGGGCAGCATGGTGGTGCTGGGATTTGAACTTGTGACAATTCAATCTAAAATCCACTGCTTTAACCACTATGTCCATCACCTCACACGTATTAATAAATAAATATTTTGAAACAGACATAATTTTTAATCACTGAATTATAATTGTCTTATAGTGTTCTGTATTTTATCTATCTATCTATCTATCTATCTATCTATCTATCTATCTATCTATCTATCTATCTATCTATCTATACACATATATTAAACAGAGAAATATAAGAAATATAGAAGAGCATATAACAGATATGCTGATGAGTCAGATGACCTACCTGCACTGTGAGGGCTGTAATGATGCTGGAGTTGAGTGTGGGATCTCTGGACTGTTGCTTATATAACACTTTGTACTTGAAGATGAGACCATTAGGATTCCTGGGCTGTGTCCAGTTTAGGAGGACAGAGTAAGCACCAGTGGGCCGTGCCGTGGGCATTTCCATTCCCTCCGGCTCAGCCTCCAGTGTACAGACGGAGCTCCAGGAGCTGGAGACGGAGCCCTGAGAGTTCTGGGCAGTGACTCTGTACTCATACTCAGTGAAAGGCTTGAGGAAGTCTGAGGCATCGATAAACTCCAGAGGACCATTGGACCAGATGAAAACCAGGAGCTCTTCCAGGGTTCCTTTCAATCGCCTGCAGGATGAAGGAAATCATATTCACAAAACAGAAGAAAACACGATTCAGATCTGTAGATCTAATGTCAAACACTCACTCTTATTAGAAACATTGAATCAATTGATCTATTTAAGACATGTTTAGGTATTTTAGCATGACGGATGAAGACAACTGGTTGAACCATCAATGACTTATGCAATGAACTGATGCCAAGATGTTTTGGGGGTTGAGACCATTCAGGTGAAACCAGTATAATATATTTTGATCAACATGACAAACAACTGATAATGTAAGAAACAGCAGATGATCGTACACAATTCTGTTTAAAGCAACGAGAATCTGCTTTTACGATGTGCACAAGTGACTCAATGATGTGGTGGTGGAATACGCAGTTTTAAGAATTAAATTTCTGAGCAAATGAGAAAAACTGTAATAAAATATTACTACAAGAAAATAAGAGACCAACCCAAATGCCAATTCATGTCCAATTCAGGAAGCTAGAGCTTCGAGAGAGAATCGGTAGAAATGGGAATCGGGCACAGAGAGTCAGACGAAGGAAGGAAGAGAAAGGAAGGATGCTGTGCTCCACACAGGGCAAACCTCGTTAATTCAGCTACATTAAAGTCAGCGCCCTCCATGCTGCTGCAGAAAATGACATACAGGCTACTTTAATGTGGCCCCTGCTGGCCCCACTCGGCCCGCCACTCCCTAATCCAACCCACTGTATTCAAATCAAAGGAAATGGTGATGAGCAGGGGGGTGGGAAGAAGGGGGTGAAAAGCCACACACTGTGTCTCTAAACTGCAGCATGCTGGGGGAACAGGGGTGTGACACACACACACACACACACACATAAAGATAATAAATAACTATCCTGATAAAACTCTCCAAGTTCACTTGACTCGCACATGTGAAGGACAAACATCCGATTGAGAAAGAGACAGGACAAAGTCAACACCGGATCAACACAACAGATCTGTATTTGATGTAATGTTGATCTCTGGTATTACCTTAAACGGCTACCACAACACGCCAAGTCTCTTTTTAAACCAAACAGTGGATCCTCCGGCTCCTCGGCAGGGAGGTGCATCGCGTTCTTCCGCGTTTATCCGAGCCCAAAATCGTAGCTCAAAACAAATCCGGCCTCATGTGTTCTAAGCGCCTGCAGCTCTGCGGGTATGCTAATGATATTTCTTCAGGACTTACGCTGGCTTATGCTGGTGTGACCTCGAGTATGGATGACATTGGTCAACGTGCCACGCCGCCCTTGACGAAAGCTCTTGCAATAGCATACGCCCGTGGGAAAGGAGAGGAGAGAGGACAGGAAAAGAGTTTTACAATGACGTGCAAACTCTCCGAAGTCTGAATTTACTGAAAGCTCCTGCAAGCGAGATCATCTATCCAACTGGAAAGAAGGATATTTTTACAGATTTTCAAAGGAGTGGGGAACTGGACTTAACACTACACCGCTAGGACACTTATAGCTCACTGAGACTTTATTGATTTTCCTGCCAGTATTCATCATGCAGTTCTGCTTCACTCTGCACATTCTATATCATTCTGGACAATGATTCTGTATTAAGTTGCATTATTCTTTTCCATCATTTTATTCATTTATATAATTCATTGTATATACTAGACTATCCTCAATATATATATATATATATATATATATATATATATATATATATATATATATATATATATATATATATAAACACAGTATATACACACACCGATCAGGCATAACATTGTGTTGGTCCCCTTTTTGCTGCAAAAACAGGAGCTCATCTGTTGGCTCAAACCACACAAGCCAGACTTCCCTCTCCACATGCATCAGTGAGACTTGACTGCACATGACCCTGTCGCCGGTTCACCAATACTTCTTCTTTAGACCACTTTTGATAGATACCGACCACTGCAGACCAGGAACAGCCCACAAGAGCTGCAGTTGCCCATTTTTCCTGCTTCTAACACATCAAGTTTGAGGACAAAATGTTCACTTGCTGCCTCATATATCCCACCCACTAACAGCTGCCATGATGGTATAATGTCATAATAGCTTAGCGGTTAAGGCATTGGACTTTGGATCTGGGGGTCAAGCGATCAAACCCCAGTCACACCAAGCTGCCACTCCCCTTAACAAGGCCCTTAACTCTATAGCTGCTCAGTTGTAAGAATGAGATAAATGTAAGTCGCTCTGGATAAGCGTGTCTGCCAAATGCCTGAATATAATGTAATAATGTCATGACTGGCCAGTGAATAGTCTGTATACAGTATACCACTAATACAGACGATGTACATATCACATATTGTAACACATTTGTACTCTGCCCAGAGCCTTTATATTTACTAGGTGTACATTTATCCACTCTTATATATTCCATTCTGTACAGATGTTTATATTCACCTGCACCTGGCAATTTGCACAGTCCCGACTATTTGCACTTTTATCTATCTATCTATCTATCTATCTATCTATCTATCTATCTATCTATCTATCTATCTATCTATCTATCTATCTATCTATCTATCTATCTATCTGTCTGTCTGTCTGTCTGTCTGTCTGTCTGTCTGTCTGTCTGCCTGCCTGCCTGCCTGCCTGCCTGCCTGCCTGTCTGTCTGCCTGTCTGTCTGTCTGTCTGTCTGTCCGTCCATCACAATACTTGTTAAACTCGTTCTTTAATCCTGTTGAATCGCAGATGGATGCATAAATGAAAGGACACACAGGCAAATAGCTGGACAGCAGACATGCCACGACTTTCCAAACATCTCTGCAGGACAAAGAAAAA
The DNA here is from genome assembly GCA_039877035.1 of Silurus lanzhouensis. Taxonomy (NCBI): domain Eukaryota; kingdom Metazoa; phylum Chordata; class Actinopteri; order Siluriformes; family Siluridae; genus Silurus; species Silurus lanzhouensis. The sequence continues at coordinate 5,211,149 of JBCEWE010000214.1, read as the reverse complement.
GGAAGCTGTTATAGAAAACCTGTTTTAGACATTTGACCTTGCTGTGACCTGTTGGGATCAATGCATCACCTGGTTACTATGATAATATACATCTTTATAGTTCAGTAGTTGAGACTCTGGGATACTGATCTGAAGGTTTGGGACTCCAGCAATACTCCAGGGGTTTTGTATTATGGCTGACCCAAGCTTCCTAACATCGCTGGCATGAAAGAAGGAGGAAGAGAATTGTACTGTACTGTAATGTACATGTGACAACTCAAAACTCCACCTTTAGTTTTACTTATAGGAATTCTAAAAATAAAAAATTCTAAAATGTCTATTGTACATATGAATGGGGCAAAATTTGGCCTTCATCTAGGTGCAAAATAATACTTGATGTGAATGAGGTTTATTTTTTATAGATCTTTCTTTTTAAATGATTCGTTTTTATACATATTCCAGAGACTTTTCCTTATTATCTAAAAACTCAGAGGTAATGCCCCATTAATGAAGGAATGAAGGAATGTAAATTGTGCTTGGTTGTGCTTTTACAGTATGAGTAAGTTCTATATGTGCTTGTCACAGAGAGAGAGAGAGTAAGAGAGAGAGAGAGAGAGAGAGAATAATTACAGAGTTAGCAGGTCCCTCATGTCCTCCGTTCCCCCCAGAACATTGAGGAGTCAGAAGTAGCCTCTAAGGCTGATGTGATCGTGCCATGCCGGTGTAAGCTTCCTTCCTCGCGCAGCACTGCGGCATCCTGTTTCATATCATTCTTTTTCTAGCGCCGCTGGAATAATCAGAGTCAGCGGGGCCGTGTCAGCTTCCATTTACAGCCCGTCACAAATGCTGCAGCAAGCGCACGCGCTCTGGCTGCACCTCGCTGATGGAGCTTTGATATCCGTACATAAGCGCTCTGCATAAAGTGGCTCCGCTTCCACACTCAGCTGGAGTAGATGTTGACAAGTGTGACCAAGTGGATTTGCCCTGTTCACCTCAAGGTCATGACATAATTACCATTTATCATGTTCCATCAGTACACCGTTATGCCCTCGACCCAGCCCTGAGCCTGTGAAGACTCATTTCATATTTTTAATGTAAAAAAGTATTTAAGGAATATATATTTTTTTCCCCTGTCAAACAATCAATGAGTCCAAATGCGGCTAAACTAAGAAACACAGACAGGAAAATCAATCATTCGAGCAGAATATCTATATATACAATAATATTTACCTCTCCCATCATTTCAAAGTGGAAAAACTACATATTGTACAATTTAGACAGGCAGCATATGTGTGTATTTTTCCCACAGCCTGACAAGCAGTTCACAAGTGTCCTATGATAAGGCTACGTAAATATCAATATGGCACAAATGTTAACAATGTAAAAGCAAACATTACTGCTGAGGGAATTTAAATCAATTGCTTTAGAGGATACAAATGATGTAGAAAGGAAGTTAAAAGGTAAATGGGTTTGCATGAAATAGAATAAACTTCCAGAAAATGACAGCTGTGTTTGATGGGAGATGTCTGACATATAGCCAGAGTGGTTTAAGCTGATGAGAAGGCTACAGCAACTCATATAACCACTATTTACATCTGTGCTGAGAAGAAAAGCATCTCTAAATATGAAACACATGAACCCGCGAGATAGCTGAGCGACAGCAATAGATCACATCAAGTTACACTATTGTTAGACCAGACCAGACCAGACCAGACCAGGGTCGGTCGGTCGGTCTGTCTGTCTGTCTGTCTGTCTGTCTGTCTGTCTGTCTGTCTGTCTGTCTGTCTGTCTATCTATCTATCTAGACAGACAGACAGACAGACAGACAGACAGACAGATTTTGACCTGTCAGCAAATGTGTGTGTGTGTGTGTGTGTGTGTGTGTGTGTGTGTGTGTGTTTGTGTTTGTGTTTGTGTGAGAGAGAGAGAGAGAGAGAGAGAGAGAGAGAGAGAGAGAGATGGTGTGGATGGATGGATGGATGGATAGATAGATAGACAGACAGACAGACACATGGACAGACAGCAATAGAGAGATACATAGATAAATATATACACAGTTATGGACAGATTAAATATGAATATATGGACACAGTATGGGTATATGGACAGGTCAAAGCTTGGAAACAGGCTATTTTGTCACCAGTAAAGGAGTGTGTGTGTGTGTGTGTGTGTGTGTGTGTGTGTGTGTGTGTGTGTGTGTGTGTGTGTGTGTGGGCGGTTGTACCTGTATAAGAAGTACGCAGTGATCAATCCATTGGGCTTGCGTGGAGGACTCCAGTGCACTTCAATAACTTCTGCTCCTGCTGCACTGAGCTCAGGGGGATCCAGAGCCTTAGGTGCTGCTTCAGACGTCTGGACAGAGATGCCTTCCCCTACGCCACAACCATCTATAATACAGTAAAACAAACAGACCTGAAATAGACACTAGATAATCATGGACAAAAAAGTTCATATTAATGAACATTATGATCTCTACAGCTCTTAATCAGTTATTAATTATACAGGATGACTCTCTGAAAGGGACCTGCTTGGCAGGCTTGAACTCTTATATCGTAAGTTGTGAATGGGTCCAGTCCGTCAAGCAGCAGGGAGCGGTGAGGACCAGCTGACCGGGACAGGGGGCGCTCAGTACCAGCATTCAGCAGGATGCTGTAGTCCAGGGGGAGACTGGTGTTATACACACCTGAAGACACAAGACAAAAGATTTGGTAAGTAAGAAGATCAAACAACTGATTAGGAGAACTTTTAGAAGTTATGATTTAGGCACATGAAGTTTATTTTCTAGTTTGAAACCAATCACTTTTTTTTAAATTTGTAACCATGCATTAGATAATAGTAAGTATTTATTTATTTATTTATTTATTTTTAATCTGGTCATTTCTTTGTAAGTTTTCAAGGATGTACGTTTTGTAAGGATTTGAACATGTCTCCGTTCTGCCACTTCGGCAGTTTGAATTATTTCTATAAGTTATAAATTGTTTAATTTAAATTGATTTTTTGTGCACCTAACAAACAATAGCAGAGATAGATCCCATTTAGAGGGGTGTTTCTAAACTTAATCCATTAAGATAAATCGCTTAATCGTTAATTATTGTATTGTTAATGAACTGAAATGCAGAAATTGTCATTTTCGACAGAATTGATAGTGGCCCATATTTAGAGAAGTTCTAGTTTATATTGGAATAATAAATACAAACAAAACTAAGCTAAAATATGACATCTAAAATAATGGCTTTATTGTTTTTTAAAGAACTATTTTGTATGTTTTGGGAAGAAAACTGAAGAAAGGACATGAGATTGCAGCTGGGGACGGTTCCACATCAACAGCCTGAAGGTCCATGAAGTTACTGAGAAACTCGAAGTATGAGGATGGATTATTATTGTAAATATAAACAGTCTGCTAAAATGGCTCAGGAATATAGGAACTATAATGAAAGGATTTTCGGTGCCACCCAGATGAGGATGGGTTTTCTTTTGAGTCTGGTTCATCTTAAGGTTTCTTCCTCATACTATCTCAGGTTTTTTTCTTCAACTTATAAGCAGTAAACTTACACATTTGATCCTCATTATCTCTGTAAAGCTGTTCTGAGACAATATCCATTGGTAAAAGCGCTACACAAATAAAATGATTAAATTGAACTGAATTGAGATTTGCAAATACACAAATTTCAGCTAAGGAGCCATAGTGCTTGCAAACCAGCAATCCTCTGTGTGCAAAGCGAATGTTTCCTGATGGGTTTTGCTGAATTTCCTTTTCTCTAACCCACACCCACACTGACTCGCACACTCGTGCAAAAACCTCTTCTGAAAATCTGCCATGACACATTTGAAGACAGAGATCCTGAGCAGCGATGCTGGAGCTTTGTTAATATTCCCATCACTGGTGCCTTTCATAATTTACAGCAACTAGAGGCTGATAGGTTATTCAACATTTATGAGGCCTGCGATGTATTCCGAGCGGCCTGATTATCTTTACAAATGAAAAAGTTAAATTATTCAACTTCCCTCATTGCCACCTCCCTTAGCAGATGTAGTCTTTTGCCCGAGACACAAACCCCGCTCAAATTAGACGCCGCTTTGATCAGCGCTCCCCTGCCAGCGAAGTTCAATCGCACAGGTCCTTAAGTTCTATTATTTACAGCTAATCATCGACTTCGCAGTTTTTCCCCTACTTTCAAAACGAATGAGGAGTCTAATAAAAAATAATGGACACAAAGGGAAGCGAAAGGAATGCGCCATCAGATCCGATACGTCAAATGCAGGTGCGCCTTGCGAATCCGGGCCCGGTTCAGAATTTGGACTTAACCAACCGTGAGAGATTGTAGTTTAAATCCGTAGATATTTTTTTTTTGACTCTCAGAATGTGAAGTCGATAAACGGTCCAGGCGATGTAAATGTTTCCAGTGGCCACAGGGGCTAGTTAAAGGGCTTTTAGGGTGTAATTGAGGCTTCTGAGCAGGTTCCTCTCGTAGGAAAGAGGCCTAATGAGGCAATAATAACAAAAGATGGACCATCTGCGGCAGACAATCAAAACTGCTTGAAGGTAGGGTGTGTGAATTTATATATATATATATATATTTATATATGTATGTATACAGTATATATATATATATATATATATACCTTCCAGAAAACATACTCACTCCTTTTCCTGACATACACACACACACACACACACACACACACACACACACACACACACACACACACACCACACACACACACACACACACACACACACAGGCTCAGCAGGTGGATGGTGTAATAGGTGTGAGCGTGCAGGGTTTGAATGGGAATGAGACGGTGTTGTCGGCTCTGCTGAACGAAGGAAGCACAACCTGAGAACGAATCGAGACCGAACTTAGGAAGAAGAAGGGGGTGGGGTGGTTGTTTGTTTGTTCGCTCGCACGCACTCTTGTTTGTTTGTGTTCATGCTCTCTGGGTGGGAGAACGCTCTGTCTTGGCAGCCCCACAATGCTCAGCGGGACCCTGCAGATTTGCCATTGTTGCCTGCGTATGCAAACACACGCTGATTGATCAGCGGAGGCCGGCGGGTTGCAGACGGCCACTGTGGAAAAGATTAGAGGCATCGCTGAGGGCCGTCGCAAGGACAGAACTTTTCAAATTGGAGGTTTAGCTTAAAGTAAAAAAAATCCAACAAGTACTTGTAGTATCATTTTTTGTATAACTGCACTGCGATGTTGCACTTTGCCTGTGTTCGCCATTGCAAATTCCACTTCCTAGTTCGAAACCATACCACATCGTTAGCAAACACGGCAAAGGGCAATTTCAGGAATAGGGCTGTGCTTTGACAATACAGGGGTTGCGATACAATATTTCACGATACTGGAAGCAAGGCGATATATTGGGATATTTCTCATTTTAGGACTATATTTATTTCTCATTATTTATGATATAATTTAAGGATGTTTGTCATTAAGAACACACCACTTTCCTACCATCATGAAAGAGGTTCTGAAGCATTCGGGCCCTCACATCCAGACTGTGCAACAGTTTTTTCCTCAAGCCATCAGGTTCCTCAACACACAGAACTGAACTGGAACTCACAAGTACACACTCACTCAACTGTGTGTTACTGAGCTGCCAAAAATCTGAACTTAAACACACACTCATACTCATTTCACACATCCATGTCTTCAGTACCACCCATATATTATTTTATTATTACATAACTGTTTACATGTTTTTTGCACAACTATTTGACTGCTGCTATTGCTGTTTTGCACAAACTTTTAAGTTTACATTTTGTGTTTTGTGTATTTGTCCTACGCTGTCTTGTCTTACACTGTTTGCACCAGGCTGCACACGATTTACTTCATGTGGTGAGGACACTTACTTTAGTCCTTAGCTGTGTGTTTTTCTGTTATGTAGCTTTATGTTGTTTTACGTAGCACCAGGGTTCTGAATGAACGTTGTCTTATTTTACTGTGTACTGCATCAGCTATATATGGTTGAAATAACAAAAAAAAGCTTCTTGACTTGACCATCGTGTGCAAAAAAAATTATTTGACCAGAACACAATGGGATTTGCATTTGCCTTAATTACAGCACATCTCAGTATTGGGCCGTGCATTTGGTACCTTGGCCTTCAGTGTGGACTTACTGAACTTAATCCACCTCTTAATACCACCACTATCATGTCACAATTAATTACAGTTAAAGAAACCATCAATAATATACAAATACACAATATAACAACACGTGGCATTACAGAGAGAGAGGCATTTCACATATGGAGGGTGAATACCATTTTACTAAAGCAAGAAACCCAGTTAAAACTCCAAATCTCTACACTACAACCACAACTGTGCCACGTACATCATCTGGAGCAGTTCAGAATCAATATTTGTCTAATAACATGACAAAAACATAAAAAAAAAAAATACAACCTACTCACCAGAGATGCATCATCATAATTTGCACCGCTCCACAGAGGCTGTAAGCCAGTGGTACCACTCGTATTTACTGGTCTGGAAGTGGTGAACAAACCCTTTCCCGGGCTTAGACAAGCTAGCTAGCTTTGGGGTTGGCCGACCTCTCCTAGCAGTCTTTTTATGAATGTCTAAGACCAAATCAATTTCTCTTCCTCCATAGGCATAAAAAGGTCTAACTCAGATGTATTAAAGAGTGCAGCGCTACAGACGTGTTTTGCCAGTCGAAACTTGGCTGTAACAGTTTTCCTCTGACCAACCAATCAGAGGACATAAAAATGCTGACGCTATTCTGGGCCAGCTAGCTGACCCTGTGAGGCGAATATGAAATCTGATTGGTTAAAGAAACAGACCCATTGCTAATATTCTCCAAGGTAAAAAGGCCAGCAGTACTGACTTTGAAGGTCAGGGGCAGATTAGATTGACATGGCAGCACATAGAGGCTAATATCTGATTGGACAAAAAAATCTAACATCCACATACACGTACTGGAAGCAATGCAGCCAAGAGAAACGCTACGAAATGAAGAGAATAAACTGTTGGAATAAAATAATACAATTTCATTTTGAATTTAGGTTGTAAATGTAGGTCAGTGTTCTGATAATGTTTAGGCCAGCAGAGAAGTTTTGCTGGCCCTGACGGCCCTCCACTGGTACATGTAAAATGACACTATGAACCCTAACCCTTTAAACCTACCCATACCACGAAACCTGGTGCCGGCTTTACCCGTATCAAACCTCAGTGCCAAAAAATGTTTTGCTTTACATGAACACAATTGGTATCATTGTACCTCAATTAGTATCATTGTTCCTAACAGTCATTAGTACTACCATTAGTGTTAGATTAGTAGTAGAAGTATAATCTGAGCACTAACTTGTGTCTTACATTTAAAATTTACAATTTTAAAGGTTTACAATTTTAAAGGGGCAAGAAAATAAATAGTAAGAACGATTATTATTTCTTCTATAAAGGTAAATAATGCAGGAAGGCAAGGCAAGACAGGCCACATATCCTGCAGTCCAAGCTAATTTTAGGTTTGTGTATATACCACTGTCCTTTAAGCCACAAATTAAGCTTCGTCTGGTTTTAAACTGCAACCACAAACAGCACATAATGTTCCTGAGATTTTTAATGGCATTTTACATGGAAAACTGAAAAACAAACTAAACAGTCTGTCAAGGCTGCAGTTCCTTCTGGCAGGAGTTATACCTATAATCATTTTAACAGCAGCGCCCCCAGGAAACGGGTGGATATTAACGCGAACATTAGTGGCGTTCTCTTATGCTAGTACTTCCTGTCAATGTTTAAGTTCAGAGAAAAGAAGACTGCTATCGATCTAGCGGTCGGGATATAATCTCAAAACAAAACAACTGATAAAAAAATAAAAAATAATACAAAAAACGCAAACACAATAACAAAAAAATATATATATTGCGTTTTTGAAAATCAAATCCGTATCCCCAAACAAAATATCGCGATCCTCACATGTACTGATATTTTCTTCGACAAGCTGATTGGATAAGCGTAAAATGGACAAAGTTTTACAAGAAGCACCTTGAACAGTGTGTACAAATCATCATTGCTTAAACTTGCTAGCCAATGCTTTATTAGCCAATGTTTTAGCTAAAGGAGCTTAGCTTCTTAGCTTCTTTTAACAGAGCAATAATAAGCAAAACATTTGTGTAATTGTGTTCAAAATCTCACCCCATAATCTTGTAGTTATTCTATATAGAACTAATATAGTTGCTCAATTATGAGTAATAACACCTTACACATTTATAGCAAGGTATTAATGACGCTAAACTTGTGCTATTGTCTCTTTAAGGGTACGTACCAACTCTCATGTTTTTTTTACTTTTTAGAAGAAAGTGCGACGTGTCCTGTTTTTTCACACGAACTCACAGATGCTTGTGTCGTTCTGATCGACGGGGCCGTGATCTTACCTGCAAAATGCTGACCCTCCCCAACATTCACAGTACATTGCACATGGAGCATTTTTGCATAAAGTATACATTGGGGGAATTAAAACTATCCAGGAAGGAGAAAAACTAACCAAATGCTCCATGTGGCATCCTGAAAGGTTGTGTTTCTCAAAGTTTTCCCGAAACTAAAAAATGCTTTAGAGTTTTATACGCATTTTGGCCAGGCCATTGGTAGTACTCTTGATAAACAATATAACAACTAATGGAATGACTAAAAAGCAAAACAAAAAAAACCACTTGAAAGTGTCCCTCAGTAAATCATGGAGATGTCAGCAAATCCGCCGCTTGAGTTTGAATGTCGAGCTAATTGATACTCTGCTACGTCTGGCCGCCGAACGCCTGGCATAACAATCCTGGCCTCGTAAATTCCCTTCTCCTCACGCAGGCCACGGATAAATCACCGCAAAATGACTGCTAAACAGAGAAGGTGCATCAGGCATTAGGGGGAGAACATTACCTGGGAGTGACCACGCGACAGAGACAGAGCGAGAGCCCAAGACGCTGATGTTATAAGGAGCGGGGATCTTCTCCGGGGAGGACACAGGGGTCTGGATGATGTACTGGCTGCTCACACTGCTACCAGCATCAGTACTGGCTTCCAGCTCATAAACATAACTGGAAAAAAAACAAAACACAACCGGGGAGAAATACAAATAAAAAAACGTCAACTATGGATATATCACACACATAATTAGATAGTGGCTAATAATACTAGTTGTAATAGAATCTTCCAATTCACTCCCCACACACACACACACACACATATATATATATATATAGGCCCTGATAGGAATAAAAAGACATTAGTGTATGTGAACAGGCCTTCGCATGGAGGTATGATATAATTGGCAAATGCACCGAGCTGCATCAAAGGAACCAACGTGCTCCTATCAGGTTTGCTCAGATCTTTTAAAACAGGGAGGGGGGGTGGTGGTGAAAGTGGTGGAAGCTTAATATTTCACTCATCAGCCAGACTTTCTACTGTGGTGAGGTATGTGACAGCTAATCAACACTGTCATAAATAATCGATGAGCGCGGCCCACCGGTTAGCCGCTTCCTGCGTCTCACTATAGCCTCAGCGGATAATGAAGCGAGCGCTCGCTATTGTGCCGTTGCTCACTGAGCTAAATTGGACAAAGGGAAAAGAAAAGGGGTCCGGGAAACGGCGAGGGCAATGCCTTTTGGCAGGTCGTCTGAAATTACGGCAAATTAAACGTCACGCTTCGACGCGACCCTCTTTGAAGCCGCAGTATAAACAAAGACCAAGAAGGATGGGGGGGGTTTGACACGGTGACCCAATCAAACTATCCAATCAGAGCTCGCTCATGGTTTGACATGTCAGATATGTGCCATCAACATGGAATGACAGGATTTAAGGGGGGGATCAGGACTCACTAGGAAAGCTCTGAATGACAACTTGGGCATTAATTCATCTCTCTCTCTCTCTGTATAGATAACATAATGGAAACAAACAGATTTATATTGTATCTTAAGCTGCTTATTGGATACAGACCGTCTTTTCAAATATTTACTCACTATATTGCATAAACAACACAATCCTAATGCATACAGAATGTGTGTGTGTGTGTGTGTGTGTGTGTGTGTGTGTGTGTGTGTGTGTGTGTGTGTGATGAAAAATCAAGGCATTTTAAACTGACATTTTTGCATTTGATGTTCAAAGACGACCAGCAGACAAAGATTTTAACATGAATAATAAAAAATTTATTCAAATATATATATTTTTAATATATTGGTTTATGTCATTACATTACATTATTATGTTATGTATATATATGTGTGTGTTGGGTGTGTGTTGAGACAGGACCTGGTGATTACTGTGTTAGAGACGAGAGTGAGTTGAGACAGGACCTGGTGTTTAGTGTGTTAGTGACGGGAGTGAGTTGAGACAGGACCTGGTGTTTAGTGTGTTAGAGACGGGAGTGAGTTGAGACAGGACCTGGTGTTTAGTGTGTTAGAGACGGGAGTGAGTTGAGACAGGACCTGGTGTTTAGTGTGTTAGAGACGGGAGTGAGTTGAGACTGGACCTGGTGATTACTGTGTTAGAGACGGGAGTGAGTTGAGACAGGACCTGGTGTTTAGTGTGTTAGAGACGGGAGTGAGTTGAGACTGGACCTGGTGTTTAGTGTGTTAGAGACGGGAGTGAGTTGAGACTGGACCTGGTGATTACTGTGTTAGAGACGGGAGTGAGTTGAGACAGGACCTGGTGTTTAGTGTGTTAGAGACGGGAGTGAGTTGAGACTGGACCTGGTGATTACTGTGTTTGAGACGGGTGTGAGTTGAGACAGGACCTGGTGATTACTGTGTTAGAGACAGGAGTGAGTTAAGACAGGACCTGGTGATTACTGTGTTAGAGACAGGAGTGAGTTGAGACAGGACCTGGTGATTACTGTGTTAGAGACGGGAGTGAGTTGAGACTGGACCTGGTGATTACTGTGTTAGAGACGGGAGTGAGTTGAGACAGGACCTGGTGTTTAGTGTGTTAGAGACAGGAGTGAGTTAAGACAGGACCTGGTGATTACTGTGTTAGAGACGGGAGTGAGTTGAGACAGGAGCTGGTGTTTAGTGTGTTAGAGACGGGAGTGAGTTGAGACTGGACCTGGTGATTACTGTGTTAGAGACGGGAGTGAGTTGAGACAGGACCTGGTGTTTAGTGTGTTAGAGACAGGAGTGAGTTGAGACTGGACCTGGTGATTACTGTGTTAGAGACGGGAGTGAGTTGAGACTGGACCTGGTGTTTAGTGTGTGAGAGACGAGAGTGAGTTAAAACTGGACCTGGTGTTTAGTGTGTTAGAGACGGGAGTGAGTTGAGACAGGACCTGGTGATTACTGTGTTAGAGACGGGAGTGAGTTGAGACAGGACCTGGTGATTACTGTGTTAGAGGCGGGTTTAAGTTTAAACAGGACCTGGTGTTTAGGTGTTAGAGGCTTGTTTGAGTTTAAACAGGACCTGGTGTTTATTGTGTTAAAGATGGGAGTGAGTTGAGACAGGACCTTGTGTTTAGTGTGTTAGAGGCGGGTTTAAGTTTAAACAGGACCTGGTGTTTAGGTGTTAGAGGCTTGTTTGAGTTTAAACAGGACCTGGTGTTTAGGTGTTAGAGGCTTGTTTGAGTTTAAACAGGACCTGGTGTTTAGGTGTTAGAGGCTTGTTTGAGTTTAAACAGGACCTGGTGTTTAGGTGTTAGAGGCTTGTTTGAGTTTAAACAGGACCTGGTGTTTAGGTGTTAGAGGCTTGTTTGAGTTTAAACAGGACCTGGTGTTTAGGTGTTAGAGGCTTGTTTGAGTTTAAACAGGACCTGTTGTTTAGTGTGTTAGAGGCAGGTGTGTGTTGAGACAGGAACTGGTGTTTAGTGCATTAGAAATGTGTGTGTGTTAAGGAAGGACCTGGTGTTAGGCTGCAGGTTGGCATCTGTGTGTTCGTTCTCATGTGGGCCGCCGGAGTACACACTCTCTTTGTCTCGCAGGAGCCGGTAGTGTGTGATTCGGCCATTGGGTCGAGATGGCGGACTCCAGTAGAGCTTGATGGCCGTGCTGTTCACTACGATGTGCCTCGGAATGGACCAGATGCCTACATGTTCAACAAATGCAGAACTGTTAACCTTTTAACCAAAATGAAGGAAGAACTAAAAATCTGCTTTAAGAAAGTACAGGTATAAAAAGAAGGAAAGGCAGGTAACAAATTTTTTTTTTTTTGCTGAAGTGTGTGGGTGTGTACACACTAACCTTCCGGTGCATCTTGCAGGGTGCGACCTATATATGGCTTACTTGTTCCGCAGCCGACCACCGTGCAGGCCGTGAGCACGAAGCTGTAGTTGGTGTAAGGCTGCAGTCCTGCAAACACATCGCACACACACACACACACACACACACACACACACACACACACACACACACACACACACACACACACAGCTGAAATATTTGATACAAAACTGCACAATTATTTATTTTATATATACTGTATACTATATATATATATAACTGTATGAAAGAAATATATATTCTTGCTCAGATTAACTAATTACTGCTAATTGAGTTGTTGCGTTTGCAGCTTTCGGCTGCGGAAATGCAGAAGAGCTGCTGCTTAGTATTCAGTCCTCCTTCGTTCGTTTAACCCAAACACAGATCAATGTTTTCAGAACGCTGGATCGTGTTTGGGTTAAGTAAAGAACTCTGTCGAGCATACTAAACGTGAAGGGACAGCTGCTAAGAATGCGGTCTTTACAGCTTGGCTTTACTGTTGCCATGCATGCCATGTGTGTGTGAGTGTGTGTTTCTTGCATGATAAATAACCTTTTCACAACATTATAGGAAGCAATATCTATATCAAGCTACACATTGGATCCTTTATGAAAGATATATATTTTTTTATGATACCACAATCACAACTACAGGAACTGCTGCAGTTTCAGCTAAATAGACACTGGAATATTGAATGAGAGGGCCAGCAACCTCTATTTCTTTTTCTACCCCTTTGCACTGTATCATGGGATCAAATCAAATGTAAAAACCGTCAATACATAATACTATCATTGTAGTATTATGATGATGATGATTATTTCAGTCTTGGTTCTCCAGTTTTCAGGCGAACTCAAGGGGGCACTCTAAGTCTGATTAAGACATATGCAATAGAAATAAAACTGGAAAAAAAAACAAAACAAAGAGTGACAGTACAATCATTTTAGCGCTCACCCCTTGACGCGTCCCGTTCGCAGCGCGAAGCTAACGCAAAGTGAAACAATGCCATAACTGTCATCCAAATTGTTCTGTACAGTGCAATGAGGAAGTGCGGCCTAATAAATGACAAGAAGTGGCCGTTTATTGACAAGCTGCCATTTACTGTTTGCATTAGAGAATATGAGAAGATGATGGCCACATGTTCCTTTTCTCCATAAAGGGTACCAGAACTGGGCTGAAGGAGAAAAGATCTTTAACAGTTCCCTGACTGGTCCTGGAAACAATCAAGCGCCGACTTCCTGTGTACAATTACTTTTCCTTATTAATTCGCACCCCAACTCTGACGGGGGTTATGGAGTGATTTGTTGGTTTACGAATGATGCTGGAGACGACCTGCAAAGCCTATTACAGGCTCGGCGTCTTCCTCGTCCATCCGTTCCTCCCCCTCTATCTGCTGGGGCATAATTTAGAGAAGCTTGAGGTTCCTCTCCTCCTCCACCTCCTCCTCCTTCTCCTCACTCACTCGTCTCATGAGTCACAACATGGCCACTCTGATGTGTGTTCTGTGACAGAGAAATATTAGCTCCGAACAGGAGTCAGACAGGGCCGTTCGCAAGCTCTGCGCACCAGAAACCAATGACTTTGAACGTTCATGTGATGTCTGCATGGGGGACAAGCCATTAGAACTCGGATCGCATGAAATCATCGAGCTGTTTAGCTGTGTCATTTTGAAAAGAATACTCGTAGAAATTACCTGTGTGACTGGTGGTGTCGCAGGGTAAATTAGCATATGCAAAATAAGTCCTTGTCGAAAGGAGAATTAATAAAATCGCCCTAATAATATTATAACTAATAATATTATACTATATAAATGAATAAACTAATGTATTAATATTACATTTAATACATACACAAAATGAAGCACAACTTCTATCTATCTATCTATCTATCTATCTATCTATCTATCTATCTATCTATCTATAATAATTATAAGTTCAACAGTCATAATTGATTATGCTTAATTGATTATTTTATATTTTCCTATATTTTATTTGTAATATTTATTTTGAGTGGCATGTAAATTATTAGAAATTATAGAATGCCATCCAGAAAGACTGATTACTATTAACAATTAATTTATATATATATATATATATAAAATGCTGAATTGGATTAAACATCTGTAAATTAAAATTAATTATTTCAAAAATATCTATATCTATATATCTATATCTATATCTATATATCTATATCTATATATATATATCTATATAGATAGAGAGAGAGAGAGAGAGAGAGAGAGAGAGAGAGATAGAGATTCCCAGGTTCGTCCTGATTTCAGAGTGAATTCAGCTCATTTGTGCATCTTCGAAGTAAAAGCATGGGGTAAACTAAGGGTCGGGGGAAGGTGGAGTGGGGTGGGGTGATGGGGTGGGAGTCCCGAAGTCATGATCATTCTCACTCTCCCTTTTCTCTCTCATCTTTAGGCAGATAATTTGGCAATTAAGTCTAAACAAAAGGGCATTGTTGTGCAGCGGCACTTTCCCTGGAATCACGACGCTTCCTCTGAAGATGCTCTGAGTGCCTGAGTCAAGGTTAACTTATTCCAACGCTGAGGTCAATTACTGCCAGCACATTTTGTTTGCAAATGTGCCATGGTATCATTCTCACTCTCACCCTCCCTATTTCTCTCTCTCTCTCTCTCTCTCTCTCTCTCTCTCTCTCTCTCTCTCTCTCTCTCTCTCTCTCTCTCTCTCTCTCACACACACACACACACACACACACACACACACACACACACACACACACACACACACACACACACTTCTCTTCATTCTGCATTGTAAAGACTGTTTAAAGTCCAATCTTGAGCTTTTTTTGGTGTTTTAGTGTTAAACACAGAGCTGCTTGTGTTGGAAACACGTCGGCTGTCGTTTTAAAAACTTTCAGTCCTCTGCATTGGATTTTCAGGCAAATGAGTTACAGTATATATAAATATAATGTGTATATAATGGTATACACACACATACATTACATATATGGGCTGTGTGTTAGCAGCACAATATGTGTCTGCAACAGAAAAGAAAACATTCAATCTGCCCTGATCTGATGTTTCCAACACATGTAGATAGAATTATAATACTTTATACTGTTACCTGAATATACATTTAGCTTTTTTTGTAAATCTGTTTACACTGTATTTAATTTCAGTTTTTATATACTATATTTTACTAGATCTCTTTATTAATTCTATACTACATGCCTCTTAATTATTCTTATTTTCTTTGTACAGATATTTACAATATTTGTATGCAGCCCAGCTGCAATGGCTTTGGCAATACAAATGTATTATCCTAGTTTTTATAGTTTTTCTTATAGCACCAGAACCCCATGATAAATTCCTTGTATATGCAACCCATTAAACTTGGCAATAAAGATGATTCAGATTTTTTTACTGTTATTTATTTTATTTATCTACATCATGCAAATGTTTCTACTGTTCATTCATAAGAATTTTTTCTATGCAATATTGGCTGGAAACAGTCAGGAAAATAAAGTGATTCAAATTGAAAAATTGAGACAGAAAGAGAGAGAGAGAGAGAGAGAGAGAGAGAGAGAGAGAGAAAGAGAGAGAGAGAGAGAGAGAGAGAGAGAGAGAGAGAGAGAGAGAGAGAGAATGAGAGATTTAATAACACAACCCTGACACACATTTGGGATGCGAACGATTCCGAACTTCTTTTGTCTTTTCTTCAACATAAAGTGCACCACTGATATAAAGGCCTGATGCTGGTTCTCAACAAGTCCTAAATGTGCTGCGCTGCCCATCCGCCAAATCAGCCCTCGTACCATGACACGCCCAGAATCCCAGAGCAACCCCATTGGCTCTTAATGCTCCTGCTGACACGTACGCCAACTACAGGGCTTTCAAAGGATGAGGACGAAAGGCGCGATGCTGAAATATCTTCGCTTAGCAGGGTTGCTCGGGTGCTTTGGAACGACTCTGATTTCGAGCTTATGCCCAAACACGAGCTGCCTTCCAGGGACTTTACTGTAGCACACACTGACAAAGCCGTTCTCACGAGTAACGGTAGAGAGGAGGACCGTGAAAAGAGCACGTCTGCAAATCATGCAGTATAAAAAGTCCTAACTCTTCCTGGCATGCAACGAAACCAATCAGACCTCACATCTCATGAAAAGACTTATGTAAAGTAAGTAAAATATTACGAAACAGTTTTTTACTCCAGTAAACGAAAGCAATTCGGCACGGATATCACTGTCTCAAAGGAGGCGATTCCAAATGTGCTCTCTCCCTTTCTCTCTCTCTTTCATTCCCTCAGCCGACTCTCCCTCTCCCAGGACAAGCTCTCAGCATGCCTTTTCATTCATATTAATTGTGACTGGAAGAAGATCAGACGCTTCCCAAAAAAATATGCACCCCACTCAGATTTGATAATCATGTCATTGATAGTGTCGGCGAGCGAGGAACCTCTAGCGTTTGGCGTTTATTTTTTTTCCCCCCACACTCATCTCTTGCCACATGAATTATGCATTTCAAATTTCCTCCACAGAGGGACACTTAAAGCACATATGTCCTATTTGCATGGATCCATTTACATAAATGTTTTACAAAAAAAAGGGTGTATACTTATAATAATAATAATAATAATAATAATAATAATAATAATAATAATAATAATAATAATAATATTTTTAATAATACAAATCTGAAAATAAAAATGTAAATAATGATGATAGTAATAATAACAATTATTATTATTATTATTATATGTATTATTATTATTATTATTAATATTATTATTATTAGATTAATATTATTACATTCATTATACAGAATAATTACTACTACTAATACTAGGTCTAATAATAATAATAATAATAATAATAATAATAATAATAATAATAATAATAATGATAAAATATTAAAACGACAATAACAATAAAAGCTTTTAAAAGTAAAAAAATAATAATTACAATTATTGTAATTGTATTATTAATATTATTATTATTATTATTATTATTATTATTATTAATGATAATGTCATTATTATCATCATTATTATTATGAATTATTCTTGTACATTTATTCATAGAGGTACTGTTCTGGTACCAAAACAGCACAGCTTACCCTTTATTTTATTATTATTATTATTATTATTATTATTATTATTATTATTATTACAAATACTATTATTAATGTTATTATTGTCATCATTATTATTATTATGCACTAGTACTAATAAATGTCTATTATGAATTATGTTTGTGCATGTGTTCATTGAGTCTTTCTATTATTATAAATAATAATAATAATAATAATAATAATAATAATAATAATAATAATAATAATAATAATAGTAATAATAATAGGTTTATGTATTATGATGATGATTTAGCAAATGATATTTAGAGAGATGACAGAAATATTCATAATCGTGATATTCCAAATCGAAGTCTGCCCCTACAGAGTGAGCCCCTCTCAGCATGGGTAAAAACAACGTGTGTTGTGCAGCTGCCCGTTTCAGTGTGTCGGGCTCAGCAATGCGAGCGTGTGCCCCCGTGCAAATTCCCGGCCCAGCGACGTATGGCTCGGGGCCAGAACCGCAGCTCTACTCCTGGGCAGATATAAAAGAGACCCCACAAATCATGGGGGCCCTGGCACCTGATGGGCAGGGCAGCACGCTCATTGCGGGAATCAGGTGTAAATTCAGTCATTAGATTGCTTCCAGAAAACAGCGTGCATAAATAAAGGGCTGTCTTCACCGAGGGGACGCTGGACCTACTCCCTCTCGCCGGTTACTTGGTTACTGCTACTGCTGCTGGAGGTGTGAGGGAGTGGCTGCTCTCAGCTGCCAGATAGATTCATCACTCACTCTCAGCATGCACACATGCGCACGCACACACACACACACACACACACAACACACACACACACACACACACACACACACACACACACACACAACACACACACACACACACACACACACACACACACACACACTTTTGCTACAAGATCAAACCACGTAAAATACGCCTGGCAATGAGCTGCCTGTTTGAAAAGTTTTCCTTGAGCACGGGACAATCGACACCTAATCATATGTTGCGTTTTTAGCTTGCTCATACAAAATGACCTGAGAGATGGTTAAGTACCTTGGACTACGTGCTCCATCTTTCCGTGAGTGTGTGTGTGAATGAGTCCGACTCCAGTTTGGTTAAGCCGATACTCCCGCACCACACCGTTGGGTTTAGACGGAGCCTCCCAGCTCAAGTGAAGAGTTCTGGGCCCCAGAGCTCTCACTATTGGAGAAGCAACACCTTCTGGTACCCCCTGGACAGTCACTGCCACCACCTACACACACACACACACACACACACACACACACACACACACACACACACACACACACACATACACATACACATACACACACATACACAGAAAGGAATTACAGAGCAATTTGCCCTAATGGAGGCTTGGATATCCTTCTCTAATAGAATGTCACTAGTGGTTTCGGTTCTTGTCTTTAAGAGTGGCAGACTATTAGGCGAGGCCAGGGAGAGGTGGTTAAGGTTCTTTCTTTCTTTTTCTTTTTTTTTCCTTGTTCTTTGCTCGTTTGCAGCCTGGCCCAGGCACTAGCCTGATGTGCTTTTGCGAGCCCACAGAGTGTCCACGGAGATTAAATCAGCTTTCTCAGGCCTCCCCCCATGCCCTGGCAGGTAATTGCTCCCCCTGTATTGGGGGCCCACAATAATTGCAACTGTTTGGCTAATGCTTTCAGGTGTACAAGTTAATCCCGCCACCATGCTTCACTTAAAAACCGACAAGTTTGGGAAGAAGAAACGTTCGGGAACGAGAGAGACACAGAACAGTATCATCAGGAGCCCGGGGCATTCTAGGTACGTCTCGGAATAAAAAAAAAATGCTGTTTCCGTTCTCTAGCATTTCCTCAGCACGCCTCGGAGAACAATAATCACCTGATCTAAAATGGGACGTGCCGAGAGTCGAGCTAGTTCTTTCATCTAACACAGACTGCAATTATAGCAAGGGAACACCGATGCGGCTTAGATAGATGCTCCCGAAGAACCACACAGCTGCTATCAGAAATATCCAGTCGGCTCAGCATTTCATAATTGGAGAGCAGGAGCAGGGCTGGGAGAAACAACTTCTCCAAGTAGAGGAGTTCTTCTACAGCTCCATCACTTTTATGGCTAGGAGCCGAAGAGGAGTTATCAACCACAGGTTGAAACAGGGCTCTTAAAACTTTTTTCGGGCAAAATAATCTAAAGAAATGCATAAACATCTAGGAACTTGGTGGAACTTGAGGAGGTCAGGGCTCTGTGCATGATGATTGAGCTGTTCATTTTTAACTGGAGCTTACTTTGTGCACACAGATGGATTGAGATTTATAGTTTCTAAACGCTCTATTAACTGTGTGCTTGTGGGAAAACCTCATAAGGGTGATGATCAGGTGTTTCCCAACCACAAACCTTTACCCATACAGTGTACAGTATTTCAGTTTCCTACCCCTGAATTCTTCAATGAAACTCTGCAATGAACTGATGTTTTGGACTCACATTGGAGGAGTGCGTGCAGCCGGCTATAGTACAGGCTCTCAGCTGGTACGTGTACTCGTGGAAAGGCTGAATGCCTCCAGCATCAGTGAAACTCCTCTCAGTTCCACGGTAACGCTCGCGCCCATCTCGCGAGACCACGTAGTGGCTGATCTCACCTGGAGAAACGTACAAACAAAAACACGCGAATGCACAGGTTAGAAATCAAATCTAGGCAGAGCGGAAAGGGTTTTAACCAGTCGAATGTATTCCTCTACACTTCCCCAATCTTCTCATTGTCCATGTTCATCTTTTAATGTGTCACTGTTGCCTGTGTCGGTATGAGTACGGAGGCGGAGGACTAACTTCGCCTAAAATCACAGCAGATTGGGCTGTGGGCCTTCTGATTAAAGAGCAGACTGCCCCTAATGAGCAATCAGCGTGTTTCTTTACATATTTAAGTGGTCCAGAAGTTCGCTCAAACGAAGCTTGTTATTTCTACTTAGTGCCATGTTTATGCGCATGTGAATTCGGGCATTCATAAATTATTCGGCTGGGAGATGCAGATTAAGTGCGCTAACTGAGGGCGCACCGCTACATCAATCAGCCCGATACACTGCGACCCACCCCGCCGGGTCGTTATCACGCGGCTGATTCTAGTTCAGCGTCGGAACGAGGCCAAATGTACGAAATCACGACGCGAGCGCAGATTAGCAAAACAAGCAGCTCCGTGATTAAAAGGGGATCAGACGGGAACGTGTGAGGACCAGGCGTCAGTACAGCAACAATGACTTTCAAATAATTACAATGGTGCAGCTAGAGCTTCCTGTACCGTCGCCTTTATCAGTGGCCTTATTGACAATCATGTGATCGTGTTTCCATTGCAGTATTTTCTTTCTTTGGGGCTTTAAGACCCAAATACAGGTAGTTCCTGACTAATGATGAAGATGTGTTCCCGATGACGCGTCGTAACTTAAAAATATCATAAGTGGAGACATGGTCTAGCCTACCCAGCATTCTTAAAGAATGGAGATCAGCATGGGGTAGTATAATGTAGTTTGTTAATAATTTAACAAATTACAGTACATCATTAAGCAATACAGAGCAATTTACACTACTCTAATGTATAAACTTGACAGTATATATGTATGTGGCATGAGCGGCGATTCGTGAGTGAAGGGCGGAGCCGGGGAAAACGAGTGGTAAGAAGTACAAACGAAGCTGATGAGACTAATCAGTGCACTCTGTTTCTGGTGACGCCAATAAAAAGGAGACACGAGAGCTAAAATTGGGCTTTGAAACGGCAAAAACACCAAAACAACTGAACTCTGTTGACCGCTGGCGAGAGTGAGGCATCCCACAAGGCGGAGATATGTACATCCTGACAGCATACAAACGTATCCTACCACATACATACGCAGTTACTTTTGACTGCTGTGCCAAACGTAAAATATTTTGACAGTTTTGTTATACCGCTATCATCCTAGTAAGATCGTAAAAAACTTGAAATATCGTAACTTGGGGACTACATATACATAACAGCTTTTTCAGGAAGTTGCAGCTTGGGGATTAGATGTTTGACTTCTGATCTAAAGGTCATGGATTTAAATCCCAGTGCCACCAAGCTGCCAATAATAGGGCCCTTTAGCAAGGCCCTTAATTGCTGAGATAACTGTAAGTCGCTCTGGTTAAGTGCATCTCCCAATCTCCCGTAAATGTCAACGTAAGCTTTACAAAATAAATGTAGATTCGACTAGTTTACATAACAGTTACCGTTTGCTTTAATCGGAGAGGACCAGTTGAGCAAGATGATGTCGTCTCGGAGGCCCACCCGGCTCCAACGGAGGGGCAGGACACCTTGAGGTACGTCCTCTTTAGTAGTGATCCAAGAGGGCGGGCTGAACCCGTGGCCACGTCGGTTCCATGCAGATACTCTGTACTCATAGGTGGTGAATGGCTCCAAATTGGTGTCTAAAATAACATGCAAAACAACAGAAAAAAAAAGTGCAAACACACGTATCCAATGAAACTAGCTCTATCTGTAACTAGTTAATGCTTCAAGTATCTATATTTCAATCCATATGTGAACCAGAAGGAGTTAATGTGGTAAACTAGAACTGCTCGAAAAAGTATGTATTGTTCATTCACAATTGAAGAACCAAATAATTTTGCAGGAGGAAACAACTCATCCATTCGATTTCTGATTTTAACGCTCATAGACACTTTGATCATCCATTCTAGTGAGGTATCACTAAAACAAGGCCAGATGTGATGCAGGTAGTTTATGGCATCCCCCAGGAGAGCAGTTAGGGGCATCTTCCTCTCCATACGGAAACAAGTCTTTGCTTTGAAGACTGGCCTGGGACCTCTGTGTTTATGGCAGTGTTTTTCTTTATCAGTGCTACAACAGTTCGGCGTAAAAGTGTGTGTGTGTAAAGTCATGGGTGTAAATCACTTAAATGGCTTTGCAAGACCTACAAGCTGGAAAGCAGCTCACGCCACTACATCCCGTGAGTCTGGGCACATTACAGAAAGCAAAACGCTTGATTACTTTTTTTTTTTTTTTTTACAGGCAAATGACCCACAGCTAATGTTCTCAATTACATTAATGCCTCACTGACTTTACTGACACACACACAACAATAACATTATAAGCTTTGCTGATAGAAGTCAGCGTCCCTTGATTAGATTCCAATATTATATTCCAATCAAGAACCCAAAAGCTAAGCGTACTGAAAGGCCATATTGGAGAAAGCCGGGAAGCCGGTCTCCGTGAGGTATTCATCTGAGCGTGCTCAGTGTCACCCGTCTGCAGGTTGTTAGTGTGGGGGAGTGCGGAACATCTGGAGGCACGTGGGGCCACCGCAGCTTTAGACGCTTGTGCCCAGATGGCGGCACAGTGCTGACTAGAATCACTCTGGTTGCTCCAGCCAGCCCTGCTGAACTCCTGCATTAGTCTTGATTAAATAGACATAACTAACCAAATAAATAACGCACTGGAAGGACCAATCGCGCGCTCCCTCCAGTCAGCCACTCAAATTAATGCAAAAGCCAAGCGGGCGATCGAGCTGCCAAGCTGGAATTTCTTGGAAGTGGCAGTTCGGCGTAGTATGTAAGAGCGCAGTTTGGGGATGATTAGCAAGAACTAATGCGTCTGTTCCGGGAGGCAGTGGGTACCAAGAGTGTAGAGTCATTAAAAATAGGTACATTTTAATGTAGCTAAAATGCAGTCGAGTGTAAAGTATTTGAATAAATGTACTTCGTTACCATACTTTCAACTTTTCAAAGACTCTACTCATTACTTGACTACATTTATGATTCAATTTACAGTATGTACTTCACTTCACACTTCACTTCACAGATACTCCACTCACTGTCATTAAAGCTAAACAACCCCCTACTCGTTTCTTTCAGAGCTGCACAGGTTGTTGCTGGGATCCTCTTCCACTCCTCCATAATGACATCACAGAGCTGCTAGATGTTAGACACATGGCCACCTTACACTTGAGGATCCCCACAGATGCTCAATAGGGCTCAGGTCTGGAGACATTCTTGACCACTCCATCACCTTCACCTTCAGGTTACTCAGCAAGGCAGTTGTCATCTTGATTGGTTGTTTGGGGTCGTTATGGTGTTGAAAAATTTCTATTCGGCCCAGTTTCAAAACGTAGGGTATCATGTTCTATTTCATCTTGAAATCCATGTTTCCCTCAATGAAGCGCATCTCCCCAGTACCAACGCCACTCATGCAGCCACCATGACGCTACCACCACCATGCTTGACTGTAGGCAACACAATTTTCTTGGTACTCCTCACCAGGGCATCGCCAGACATGCTGGACACCATTTGAGCCAAACAAGTT
Organism: Silurus lanzhouensis; assembly: GCA_039877035.1. Classification (NCBI taxonomy): domain Eukaryota; kingdom Metazoa; phylum Chordata; class Actinopteri; order Siluriformes; family Siluridae; genus Silurus; species Silurus lanzhouensis. The sequence continues at coordinate 5,187,606 of JBCEWE010000214.1, read as the reverse complement.
AATCTTCTCATCAGACCACAGGACATGGTTCCAGTAATTCATGCTCTTGGACAGGTCATCTCCAGCAAACTTTTTGCGGGCTTTCTCCTAAGGTAGCTTCAGAAGAGGCTTTCTTCTTGGACGACAGCCATGCAAACGAACTTGTTGCAGTGTGTGGCGTATGGTCTGAGCACCTTCCACTTCTGCAACCTCTAAAGCAATGCTGGCGGAACTCATGTTTTTTAAAGACAACTTTTGCACCTGATGCATGGCACGAGGACTCGGCTTCGTTGAAAACTGTCTTGGAAAACCTCTGTATGACCCTGGCCACTGTACTGTAACTCAGTTTCAGGGTGTTACCTATCTTCTTATAGCCTAGGCCAAATTTGTGGAGAGCCACAAATCTAATTTGCAAACCCTCAGAGAGTCTTTGTCATGAGGTGACATGCTGAACATCCAGTGTATTCAAAACACAAAGGTTTTACTGCTAATACAAGATACATAAATGTGTATGGTCCTGTCAAGCAGACAAAAACATGAACATGATTAATAGAATTGTTTGTGGCTTGGCATGGTTACACGACTTACAGCTGTTATTACTTTGGGTGTACTCACTTTTGTTGCCATCTATTTAGACAATAATGGCTGAATGTTGAGTTATTTTCAGAGGACAGTAAACCTCTACTGCTATACAAGCTACATATTGACTACTTTAAAATATTCAAGTTTAATTTCTACAGTATTGTCCCCTTGAGAAGATATATGGTTGCTAAAATGGTTGCTGAATTGTAAGGGGTGTACTCACTTTTGTGAGATACTGTAAATATGGTTGAAATGACAATAGACTGACTGACTTGTTTGATCTTCGATGCTTTTTGGCATGTTGAAGAGGCTGTTGAGGCTACAATTTGATTTGTATTTTAGCAAATTAAACCTCACAAATCAACTGTTTTTGTTTTTCACTAATTTGGTGTTGAGGACTAGTCCATCTTTGAGCCTACATTCAAATCAAATACTAAATTAAGTACTGTTTAAATAAAATACTTAAAGACTTTTACTTAAGTCATATTGAGTAAGGAGGATGTTTTGCAGGCAGGTAGAACTCAAGTATGAGTTACTCAAGTATGATTTTCAGGTTTCACTTCTGCTGCAATGTAATGATGAAATCCAGGTATGACTGATGACACTGGTCTACCTTTCACATTACATTACCTGTAAAATAGTAGCTATTTGCCACACCGCTGTAGATTAGCTCCTCGGCTACTGGGCAGAAGTGAAGCTGTGCGGTCTCTAAAGGGTGCAGTGTTCGGGTTAAGTTCGAGGATCCTTGTGTGGGGGCGCCTGGCTCATCTGGCACACGGGTACATGTGAGCTGATTTGGGTTCAAATCACACACACCACAGTAGGCTGTTAAGGCTGCAGAGACAGGACAAAGAGTGCTGGGACGACATGGTTCCTAAAGGAAACAAACACATGGAATTATTAGTGACATGTTTCCAGGGTGTCACACGACACCGCGATAGACATCGCAGAAGTCCTTTGTTGACGTAATTTCGGTTGAGGTGCAGTATGTTACAGTGAGCAGATCCGATTAACGAATTTCGAGTGCGAGCCTGATGGAAAGATGCACGCGCCTACATCACAGCTTTCAGCCCCATATTTCTTTTAGTTTTTCTCAGTTGCTTTGGAGCGTTTCTCAGATCAGAAATCAAATTCTTAAAACTACTTATTCAACCTCCACATCATGGAGTCACTTGTGCACATCATAAAACGCATTTCCCGTCCCAAATTGCGAATGCTTTTTTGCATTTCGTTGATTGTGTACAATCGTCTGCTGTTTCCTACATTATCAGTTGTTTACATCATGTTGATCAAAATGTATTATACAGGATCTCACCTGTATCTCTGCATCAATGTATCTTTGCATAAGTAATTTTATGCAAAACAGTTCAATCAGTTGTCAGAATCTGTCAAGTTGAAATTTCTATTCAACTTTTTTTTTTTTCTTGAAAATGTATCTTCAATTGATAAATTGTGCAGATGAATCTTGAATGTGAGTAATAAAGGCGAGTTAAGGGCTCAAGATCAACCAATGATAAGCGAGTTCTCTAAAACAGGTCAAAGCTGAATCTCGTGAACCCTCAAGTAGCGAGCAAACATTAACAGAGCAAAAGAATTACAATTTCTGGAAATGGACTAACAACCAGGAAAGGAAAAAACACTATTACAGCACAGTAAAAGTGTGAATCCTGTCTGGTCTCTTGCAATCAACATCCTGCATACATTTGTGTTCATTTGTGCTGTTGAAATTCATAGATGCCATATATTCCTTGTGCATTTTTATACTGGTATGCAAATATTAAGAATAAGAAATGCTCCAGAGCAAATGAGGAAAAACTGTCAGGCCAATAACAGTAACATGGCCTAGAGGGGTTGGTTTACACTTCACCTGCATGGACAATTTAAAGCAGGCTTTTAAAAAACTGATCTTGTGAACTTGTTTTGAACGCCGCTTGATGGAATCTACTCAGCACGAACGTACGGTTCAGCGTCAGTTCAAAAGCAAGCAGAACATTTTGAGAGAAATAAATGATGGAAAAAACTTCTGACTCGAACACACAAATGGATCTCGCAAGTGCTCAGCATTTAAAGTGTTGAACACGAGGGCTGAAATGGCATCAATTTTCAAACTATTTAATCCTCCACAAGGATTCACCCTCATCTCTGGCGATCAAACAATTCTACATGCAACCACAAAACAGAACAGAAAGGGACCCCACTGATCACTCTTAATAAAAACCCTGGACCTTGTCCTACTACCTGGTCCTCACTTTCTGCATTCTGTATTATCCCTATCAGCATTATTCCTATGTATATTAACATGTAACTTTCTTTCGGCTTCTCCCATTAGGGGTCGCCACAGCGGATCATCCGCATGTTTAATTTGGCACGTTTTTACGCTGGATTCCCTTCCTAACGCAACCCTCCCCATTTATCCGGGCTTGGGACCGGCACTAAGGCTTGTGCAACCCTAATGGGACCTAACCACTAGACCACCAGGGAACCTCTATGTATGTTAACATGTAAGCCTTATAAACCTTCAAGTTCCAGCATTTCGTACGAATCTTGGATAGAATAACCCAAAATATTACTGCATCTGATACAAAAAATGTCTAACTACATGATTTTGCAGTTTATGTTCAACTTCCTTTCAAATGATAAACTGCTGAAGCGTTTGAAAACTGGAGGCATGACCACCTCACATGACACATCAAGCAGTTCTTATTTCTGTTTCACTATAAGAAATGTTACATAACGAACTTGTAGTTGAACTGACTTGTGAAAAGAGACGAGTCAGAAGTGTCCATATGCAGTATACAAAACATGACCCTAATAAATATATAAAAAGCAGGGTTTTTTCGGTGTATTGCATGCCATTACAGTCAAAAATCTTCATTTATAGGGTTTCGGATATTTTCTCTTATATTTTAAAATTTTTAGAATTGAAACATCCATATTCTTGTTATTATCGTTCTTCACCATGATGATGGAGTCATGTGTAGTTCGGTCTCCACACACAGATACATTCGGGTCGAACCCGATGCCGTTACAGCATTCCATGTCTTGCTCGATTAGCTCGGTCCAGCAGCACTTCAGAGACGATGTCCTGTTCTCCAGCACGTGAGCTTTCGCCTCCTGACCCGGGCCCGAGCAACATATCGCTGTGGATGTGTTGATGTGGTGTTCTCCACAGCATGCCATTCCTAAACACACACACACATACTGTTTTGTTAGGAAATGTGTCATTCACATTTCTTAAAGGCATTAATGAATGTGTTATATATAGTATAGTATAGTATAGTATAGTATAGTATAGTATAGTATAGTATATACTACATTAGTCATTTAAAATCTGGATCTATTAAAACCTTTTTAAAAAGATCCACCCATAAGGGCATGAGTTCCATTTTGAGTCTGGTTTCTTTCAGGGTTTCTGTCATATTTCGATTTTCTTTTCCTCGCCGCTGTCACTTCTGCATCCCTCAGAAAGGATGAGCTTATATGGACTACTCAACGAATGAAAAAAATTTAATTATATTTATTTCTGTAAAGCCGCTTTGTAACACCAGAGTGAATTGAGATCAAGAGTGTTTTTCATACACAAACTCAACAAAATAATTCAATGCTCTTTTAACCAGAGACACCCAAACTAGAGCCAATGTTGGCCTATGATGACCTTTGATTTGGCCTGGCATCCCACATATGCTAACACATAAAAAAAGAAAAGGAAAAATGAGTAAAAGAAACCTTCATTTGTAATTTAACATACAATGTATTTATTTATGTATTTATTTTTAAGTTGCAAAATTATATGTAGGAAATATAAATGAAGGAAGGAAATTTGCCCAATTTGAAAAAAAACTTAAAGTAAAATAAGGACCAGCTTTATATATTTTAGTTGAGGTCATTGATATTGTATTGTATATTGTATAGTACAGAATATTACTTGAGTAGCTGTAACAATCATTGAACTCTATTTTACTCTATTATCTCATATTTTTGTTGTACTATAAGTTGCATTGAACTGGAAAAGTATGAACATCAATTAATCAATTAATCAATCAATCAATTCATCAATCCATTAATCCATATGTCTGTCCATCATCCATCCATCCATCCATCTATCCATCCATCCATCCATCCATCCATCCGTCTTTCCGTCATCCTTCCAGCCAGCCAGCCAGCCAGCCAGCCATAAAGTGGTATCTCAGTGATTAAGGCTCAGGGTTACTGATTCGTAGGTTGGGTGTTTAATCCCTGATATCGCCAATCTACCACTCTTGGGGCCCCTGAGTAAGGCCCTCAACCCTAAGTGCTCTAGGGGCAATGTATCATGGCTGACCCTGCACTATGACCCCAGCTTCCTAACATTGCTGGGATATGCGAAGAAAGAATTTCACATTAAAATACATGTGACAAGTATAAAACACCTTTCCTTTCATTCATTTCTTTCCAAATATGATGAAATCGCAAATAAGAGGAACCATAGCAACTTTTATTTTATTATAATATACTCCGGTATATTGCAGCCTTTACTCTCACCACATGGCCCTTAATCAAGTTAGATTTTTAACCCTTAACAGGAAAAAGTTTGGGCATCTTTGATTCAAACCGTACTTCTTCTAACGGATGGAACCTACAGAAGTGAGGTGCATCACAAACATTACTTTAAAATCACTACTAAGAACACATCATGTCACATAAATGTATCGGAATATGACTTTCAGAACTATCAGCAACCTTCACAAAAAAAAAAAAAAGTATGAATAAACATTTAAAACGATTACTTTCGAGTGGTTAGAAAGTGAATTTGTTCCGATATGAGGCATGAAAATGAAAAAAGTGGCTTCGTCTGCCAGGTAATGAACATACAAAGAATTGTGTCAATATCAGAGCAGTCAGAAGAATCAATTCTGAAGATTTTAAGATTTTGGATAAGCTGAACATTTGCCAGGATAAAAAGCCATTAAAAGTCATACAGTGATAGAGAAAGAAAGAAAGTAAGAAAGTAAGAAAGAAAGAAAGAAGACTGTTATTTACAGTATACACTGAGCAGTTGAGGGTTAAAGGCTTTGCTCAAACGCACAACAGTGGCAGTTTAGTAGTGCTGGGATATGAACTCATAACCTTCCAACCCAATTCCATAGCCACCACCACCAATTACTAAAAATTGTGTAGGGTTGTGTTGAATAAGTGTTACAAATTCAAATATCATTTTTGAAAATTATTTTTTAATAAAACAAAAATATATTTCTAATCAGAATGCAGAGATTCGCTGCCACTTAGGTGGCAGGTTCTTAGTTGAGTAGTGCCTTGTTTCGTTTTTTTGGTCAGCATCATGAGGAAGAGGGATGAGGATGAAAAGCGATGGGAAATCAAATCGCTCCTCTGCCATCAGATTGTCTCGTCCCATCAGCCGTCACTTCTTCAAACCCATTTTGCTGCATCCTCTCCCATTACCTTTAAAAGCATCAACCGCCGACTCCGTTTGCGCTTTCATCTGCATCGACACAACACACACACACACACACACACACACACACGCTCCCTCATTGCGTGAGGTTTAATGGACAAAACTGCTGCTGTGATTTCACGTGTTTATCACGTTTAAAGGTGAAGTAAATGTGACACATTCAATTCAAAACAGGACTTCAATATACTTTGACACGAATTTAGAATGGAATATCACCCATTCCTAAAATGTTATGGTTGGAATATCACTAAAGACTGAATTTCTCAATGCCTGCAATATTTAATTGGAAAACAACAAATGTATTCTTTAGAACAGGAAACATGTTTATTAAACACAAAAACAAATGTACAATGGCTTCAAGGCAAAAAAGAGAGACCCAGTAAAGGGCTGATATATAGCTGGTAATAGCAAACCATAACTAGTGACTTGCAAATGCAGTTATTAGTCATTAATTAAAATAAAAAATAAAATGGTTGACAAATATTATTCAAATCTGTATTCTGTTGTCCAATTTCAAGCACAGTTTTGGTTCGAATGGCATCAAGTTGCGCAATGTTTTATGAAATTCATTCGTAATATATTGAAAGTGATGTCATATGTAGTAAATTCAATTCTCAATGGAACACAATAGAATACATTGTCAACGGAAAGGGAAAAATTAAGTTTCCCATCAAGTGAATTCCCATCTAGATGCAGTTATAAGTCCTTCATTACTCGATTTCACTGATAATATGCTGTATTAATTTGGAATATCACCCATTTCGATTCTTATCTCCCATAATGATGGAGTGCTCCAGTGAATGGTGTGTGTATGAAGTTCATACAAACACTATGTCACACAACACACAACAATGTAATACAGCCTTTGAAAACGCAGGTCCCATTGAGAGCAATTCGATCATATTCGTTGCTCAGTGTTGTATTTAAATGACTAGTATGGAGAACCAAAGAACATCCCAGGTAGCATTCTGAGTTTATACGCTGATCTTAAATCATCGTCTTATGGAACTCCATAAAAAAAAAAAAAGGGAAAAAAAAGGAAGTTGTTCAGCCCAAGTCGTTTCCGACGTCTCCCTAACAGGAAGAGACTGCTGGTTTATTTTCATGGGTAAACCGTTGCTACAATAATCACCATCAGCCTCCCGTATGATAAATTGCTAATTGTTCAATACCCTAATCAGCGTTCATTCTTCGCGCAGATAAACCGTGACAGCGCCATTAATTTAAATAGTGATTTCACTTAACAGCCAAAACAGCGGAGCAGATTTTTACGCAACGTTTTTTTTTTTTTTCCTACGAGAGGGCTGCATCCATCACGGTGCTGCGGTGACATAAAGATGTCTGACGTGCACTAACTCACTTAGGGACAGCAGATGTTGCAGCTCTGTGCTCAGTGGCAATTCCCATGGTGTATTACTTCAGCTCCAATGACTTGCAGATAAACAGCTCAACAATTTTTTTTTTTTTGTTACTTTCCGAAATCGCTCCGCAGTCCCGTCTCCATCACGCGCCCATCCTCTAGCGCGCTGAATTTTTCATGATGCTTCAATCCAGCCGAAGTGGCATGAACTTTGACATTATGACCCCTTTAACTCCAGAGACGCCTCTGGATTCGTTCTCAAGAGTTGACCTTCACGTGTCAGATTGAACGATTCATCCGATTCATCTTTTTTCCACCTTTGTCTCAATAATAATAAAAAATGAACAAAAGATCGAAAAAAAAAGAACAAATCAGGGATGTGGTGCTCGCAGGTAATCAGCACTCAGCTCAATTGTTAGCACATCCCCCCCCCCCCAAAAAAAAAGCTCCACAAAATGATTTTTAGCTAATCTTCAGATTTCTGACGGATTTGCATACATTCATTAGAGTGCGAGCGAATGCGCCCGAACATAAGGTGCTTAGGCTCCCTGAATTAAGGTTCATTCATTTAATGATAAGTAAATATTTAGTCTGCGACGAACAACTGATAAAAATGTACGCCGTGGCTTACACGGGCCTTCGGATACGAGAGACGGAACAAATGAAAGCGCCGAATACAAACCGAATACATTAGCGGCACAGCGAGACACATTTTTCAAAGTCATGATCAGAGAGCGCACAAGGACTTTGCTGCCTTTATAGCCTCCAGAAAAAAGAAAAAAAAAAGAAAAACGTACAAAAGGTATCGGATGATGGCTTTGAGAAAAAAAAAGGAAAAAAAAAAAAAAAAAGAGCATCCGTCCACCGGTGTATATTTTTATTCATTTATTTATACTCGTTCCTCCAGTGGGAGCCATGACGAGAAATTACATTAAATTGACTGTCTTCCACCGAATCGGATCGCATATGTGTCCCCGTCCCTGTCTCTTCGCCAATATGTGTTTTATCAACTGGCTGCATTAACAGATGCCGCTGACAGAAAATGCTTGGGTGGCAGGAACACTTTCAGCGCTCTTTAGGGAATTCGAGAAATGGAGGCGAAAAAAAAAAAAAAAAGCCAGAAGGCAGAATATGCTGCATTTATGTGCGCTCTCGTGGAAATGTCGTGATTACGGAGCACAGTCGCCCTCGTAAAAAACTTAGCGCAACCCGGACGCTAAAAGGACCATAAAACCAGTCAAGCTTTGATTAATCTGATCACCTGGGTGGAGTAGGGACATGATATGTACTGTATCTATGATAAAAGTCAGGAGAAATGACTTGATCTAAGTCAGGTTATGAGTGTAATGTGTGTAAGATTGTTTGTTGACAGTGATGGAAGCTTGGGGACGCCTAAATGAAAGGACACTGTAGGACAGAATTTGATGGACAGAATCCTACCAAAAGACAACTTTCCATTTTAAAATGCTTTCAATGAAAAGAAAACTATGCCACTACCGACACATCATATGACTAAAGTCCAAGTAAACACCTCTTGCCATTGAAACACAGGCATCTCAGACATTTCATCCAACCTTCATGGAGGAAAAATGGTCTTCATGTTATGTGCATTTGGCAGAAGAACGACGTCCCTAATGTAACATACTCGTTTTCACCATCACCGTCGTTTCCATTGCAAAATGCTTATTGTGTCCTTGAGAACATATTCGATTATTTCCCTTTTTTTTTTTTTTGGGTATCACTGATTTTCAAGATCCATTGTTACATGTCATAGAAGCACACACACTCTCACACACACACACACACACACACACACACACACACACACACACACACACACACACACACACACACCATCGTATGCTTGCTCTCTCTCAGGCCCAGAGCTTTTAACACTTAAACAGTGCAAAATATTCAAAGTTAACCTTGAGTGTTTGATATCCGGTGCAGTGCTTTTCCGAAATAACTCTGCACAAACGCAGATATGAGCACAGCCTCCGAGTGAGAGCCGAGTCAGAGCGAAAAGAGAGAGAGAGAGAGGGAGAGAGGGAGAGAGGGAGGCAGGGAAAACTTAGCCTTGTGGAATTCAAATACAAACTTTAAATATCTCAACACAACGGTAAAAAGTGCATACATTATAGAAGGTGTCAATTTTTTTTATCCCGCAGGACTCAATGATCTCTATGTTCATAGAAATATAGAAAAAAATCCATAAAAATTTTTACTTAAATCAATTCACATCATATGGACATCTCAATTTATATATACTGTATATATATTAAGTAATGTATTAGGGATGTGCATTTCCATAACTGAGGCCGATGCAATTCGATGCAAATGCACAGCCAACAATACGAGATCTGATTTCGAATTTGATTCAACACAATACGAATTAATGCAACACAATACGATCCTCTGCAGTTCAATATGGTACAGTTCACTTTTATTTCTTTGTTCAGACAGACAGCAAATCATCAATTTACTTAATTGCCTTCCGACATCTAAAGCTTGGCTCTTTCACAAACAGGCATTTGTAGTGCAAAAAAAGAAGGTTATATATAAAAGCAGACGTTTTTTAGGAATCTGACAACGTTCTTTTTCCTGTTTTGTGTCCAGGAAGATGCAGCTCTACCTCTGCCATGTTAATCTCTATTCTATGTGACTCTCGGGACACGGCGAACGTAGGAGCAGCGATACTGAGAGAACTGAGAGACAAGAAATCAATCTACATAGAAAATATTGGTTATAAATGCATAATCGATTTCTATATAATACAAGTATATAGCACATTTACTAATATAAATATCAGTTTTTACCAAATCAAGTATGGTAAAAACAAGGCATCGTGATAAAAATTTCGACTTGTATTCGATGCACACTTTTTTACATCGATGCTTTACATCATTAACTTTTATGCTGATATATTTATATTTTATGTGATAACAAACATAGATGCTTTATGCAAATGTATGTTTATTATTAGTGAAACCAGACTCATCATGGAGCATGAAGACAAAATATTCTTGAAAATGTTTGAAAGTAATTACGGTGTTTCAAATTACTTTTGAAATGTTTTGAAATGTTTCCACACGGACGGTTTTAATTGACGCATGTGTGCATCACGGTGGATTTTGGTGCTTGATTTGAGACTTGCCGCATGAGTAAAACAAATGTTTAGTGATAAAAAATAATCTTTTCGCTGTTTATATATTTTTTTTTAAAATCAGAGTAAAGAAAGGACGTCGTGAATAAATGTGCACCGCGTCGAAGGTTTAAATTTCGTCTCTTTTATATTTTTTCACATTAAAAAAAATGGTCAAACATAAATGCGATCTGCATTAATTGCGTTCGTAATGCCGTTAAAATGAATTTGCGTGTTCATATTGATAGACCTTTTTATATATGTATTAAATATTACATATTTTCTTTCTTTTTTCCCTTTCAGGAATGTTGTTTTGGTTTCACATCGGATCTTAGGCAAATGTCTGGGCAGCTTTTCAAACAGCTGATAGCTGTCTCCCACAATTCCGTCTCCCTCCTGCCGGCAAGCCGCAGCTCCTGACAGAATGGAGTGTAATGTGTGATAGATCGTACTTTGGGGACTCTGTAATCACATTTCTCTTTGCCATCAGCTGGAGCTCGGCAGGACCTCCTTTGGAAAAAAAAAGGCCCGTTTCTCCCAATCTGGAGGAGCGTGATGCCTTTATTCAAAGTCAATGTGCTTCAGAACAGCGCAAAGTCACAGATTATGAGCAGAGAAATAGGGGGAACTGGGGAATGATTGATCTTTTTTTTTGGCGAAATCTAAATCAGCTGTATGTAATGAATCGGTAAAACTCTATAAACACGAATTCGTTTATCCGCTTCATATACTCCATGTACTATTTTTATTTCTCCAAGCTAGCACCCGGACCAGATGCTATACATTATTGGGTTGTTAACTTCTTTTGCCACAGGAATCCATCCTTCTTTTTCCCAAACATCTCTAATAAGGAAATCTTCGGAGAGGCGCGCGTGTCTTTATCAAGGTTAAGTAGCTAATTCGGTAAAAGAGCAAGCTGAGAGTGTGTGCGGCGGACGCGGTGTGAGCTCGCGGTACCGCGCACCGGCGGCCAGCCTAACGGGCAAATGGCCTTTAGTCGTCCTAACGGCACTATTCATCATAACATATGCTCTCTCCAGGACGCCGACGCCTTAATGAAGGATGGCTTTTTCATCAAACTTATTTTAGAGGATGAACTCAAGAAAGGAAGAGAAGAGGATTTTATCATCGGAGGAGAACGAGAACGTGTCTGGGAACTTTTTTTTCCGATGTTAAAATTACGCTATTATATATAATAGGGTGCCGAATATTTTTGCTTTTTAATTTTTTTTTATTCTAAGGTACATAAGGACACTGAGAGAAGGGACAGAGCTGAATAATCGCATATCATGCACAAGATGATTAACCAACAGCTGAAAATGATTGCGGCAGCCCCAGAGGTACCATGAAAAGGACTGGGAGAGGGTGATGCGCATGATAAATACACTGATGTCACTGACCTCATGGTGGCCATTATTTCTGTTGCATCCTGGGAGCACGCTGTGGCCTTGGCACGACTCTGGTTGGTGCGTGGATGCGTGCATCTCCATCATCCCGCCTGACAAAGATGGCTGACACTGGGGGCCTGTGCCCGTTTGGTCCATCTGTGCCTAGGTGCCTGCTTTAGCATGGCACGGCAGGGTAGAGGGACGGAGTCGGAATGACCCCAGAAGGGTTCAGCTCCTCTGACACTTTGCCACATTGTCATTAGAAAGTCACCAAGGACTGGGGCTCAGATAAAGCCAGTGGGAAGTTCCACTGTCCTACATTTACTTTGTGCACTAAAGTCACAATAAACAGTCACCATGTTTCTTTTTGATCATCGACACACAGGGACATGGACAGGGCAGGACAGGAAAGTTTGTAAAGCAAGGGTTTACCTAAAACAGGAGGGTACGGCGTTCCTTTGTGCGCGTCTCCGCAGCACGCCGCCTCTTCTGAGACCAGCTTTCCTCCGCAGCACTGCGATCTGTAACCGTCATGAAGCAATCCGTCGCAGCAGATCTGACCCACCGTGGAGGAGAAGGGTTTCGACCCACAACACGAATCGCCGAAACCGATCGACACTCGTAAACCTCCGGAATCTGGACAGCAGACCTCACCTGGAAAATTGGGGGGGGGGTTTAGTGGGGTTGAGGGACATCCCCAAACTAAGCGGTCTATAAGGAAGAATATTTTTGCATGGTGTGCTAAAGTTTGTATCCCACATGGTTTCTTCTGGAAAATCAGACCTAAATTTGGAAATGTTTTTTCTTATTCGTGTTAAAAACAACTGCAAAACAATAAAAAATGTATATATATATCTATCTATCTATCTCTTACTCTTATATACAATATCTCGTATGTCTTTCTTTACATACTTTTTACACAAAAACCTGAAAAACCTGTATGTCTATCTGTCTGTCTATCTGTCTGTCTGTCTATCTGTCTGTCTGTCTGTCTGTCTGTCTGTCTGTCTGTCTGTCTCTGTTCAGGTATTTTAATAATTAATTTTGTTATACATGGTTAAAAAATTTATTTCTTTTATAATTTAATCATTATATAATAACACCCAGAAATCATAATTTTATCATTTCTCTTCCTGTATGTATTTCTACACAGCTAGAATCCATTTACTTTTTAGAAGTGATATTTACTGTAATTAAAAAATATATATAAAGATGTATATCTTGACGTGTATATAACCTGTGTAAGAGCCACATGTACCTGGACGGATGAGGACGTAATACTCTCCACAGCACTGGTATTGTGGTCGCAGCCTGTGTAATCTCCCTCCACAGCACACACTCACCGAGTCATTTACAGCAGGTACGTAATGCTCGTTACAACACTGGTGGGATTCTTTAAAGCTGTGTATAGTCTTTTCACAACACACCTACACAAAAGAGGGATGCAACGTTATACGGGCAAAATGCATTACACCTTAATGGATATAAATTTCTCTAAACTGATAAAAAAAGATATGTAAAAAAAAAAAGTTTCTATTTAGTTCAAGGAAATTTAGGAAGATAGGAGGTGGCAATGTCTCGGCCCCCGAGGAGGCCCTCTCATGGAGGCTTGTGGAGGTTCAGGGAGCGGTGTGGCCCTGGGGTTGCTCGTCTTCCACCTACTCCCACTGCCAAGCTATATTTAGCCACACTTCATTGTCTATTTTGGCAAGAAATCAGGGCAGGATAGATTTACCTCCCGCTTTGGGACTATAGTCTGGTGGAGCCTGAAAAAAAAAGCCTGTGTTGCCCCAAGCCACTGACATTGTCCTTACCTTTTGGCTAGTCTTCAAGCCGGAAACAGAACGTAAGAATCGCTCTGATGTACCCCGGAGTGAAAAAGGATCAACTTTTGACATAAAAGAGATTGTAAAATTCACAACCTCTAAAATTTCTTAACCTCAAATAACAATATAAGCTAAAAACATTCAACACCCTTAATGAGAATGTGTCACAGTTTTCAAGGACAAAACAATTCTGACAACATGGCTGATGATTAGAGATCGAATTTGTGTATTCCTCTCTATAAATGTCTAGAAAAACCAAAAACCCCACAAAAAAAATAACAAGTTCTGAATCAGTCATACTGTGTAATGGTTATATCAGGCCTATACAACAAGGAAAAATTGGCAGATGGCTCTGTTACATTCATTCTCTAGGCCCCATTGAATCATCTCTATTCTACGGCTGCTGTCGAACACGGTAAGCTCGTCTTTCCTGAGCTGTATTCTTTTGTGTCCGGGCCTCCAGAGCATTACTGTCTGCTCTCGAGCTGGGGGGAGACGTATGGCTCGGGCTCACTTGCCAAGTTGGCAGCGTTTCAATAACATCAGGACTGCAGCAATTGCAGGAGACAAGTTAATCTATTTCCTGAAAACAACTGCGGGCCGTGAAAGCTTTTGTGTTAAAATGCCAAAATGCCTCATTGCGTCCTCAACGCAGGAGTATTTTACTTAAATCTTAGCCTCTAACCCCCCCGAGGCTCTTACAGGTAACGATCTAAAAATCTTTAACTGCCTACGAGCGAATTTCAGCCGCTTAATAACCCTAGTTAGTAGTAGATTGAAATCTATTATCACAACATTTCACAATGGCAGGTGAGGAATTGCAACGTTATTTGTTCGCCTTAATTATTCCAGTTACAAACCAGTTAATGTGGATTACGGTTAAACTGCCTATTGAGCTATTATTTGAAACAAATTTCCTTTTGGTGAGTCAAATGTATTTAAAAAAATAACTTGCAAATCCTTTAGATACTATCTAACACTCAGTGACCATTTTATTAGGAAAGCTTCATCCAAACCAGACAGTTATGAGGTAGGATCAAAAGGTCTGGAGATTAAAGGTGCTAACTGGTTTTATTGCAATCATGTGTGTTACCACGTCTGTGATTTCATTGTGGAAAGCAAATTCAGAACAAGAAGCAAACGTGAAATACTGGGCAATTCTGCCACTAAGACGTTTGACATGACATACGTTGGACTTAACGCTACGACTAGACACACGCAGATAATTTGCTTGACAAACTTCAAAAAGAAGACTTTCGGGACACATTCCAGAAGTGGCAGGAACGCTGGGGGAGCTGTATTGCTGCGCAAGGGGACAATCCACTCAGGATTCTTGTGATCAGCTTTCTACTGTGTCTATCCATTCAATTCAATTCATTTTTAGTTGTATAGCGCTATTAGCAGATATTGTCTTGATATTACAGTGATAGAGGTTATAAATTTGGTTTAAATTCATGTCAATTTAGTGTCAATAGGTTTGTCCCTTATGATTTTATGTCTATCACTAAAGAGCGAACCAGTGGCGAATGTGGCAAAGAAAAATATGCCATAACGAAGAAACCTTAAAAGGAACCTGACTCAAAAGGGAACCAATTCTCATCTGGGTGGCACCGAATGTCCAATCATTGTTCCTGGCTGACTGTGAATATGAATTAAAGCTCTTGTCTTATATCATCACAATTCCATGCATCACGCTTATGCCACATGATTGGCCTACACATTCTCAATCCCAACTCATCACATACGGACGCGCTTGTCAGGATCCCTTGGCGTAATCTTTTGACGCCAAGGGTACCCCTTTGGCGTAATTTTTTAACATGCAGGGTTAAGGCTAGTTGGGAGTGAAAACGTGTTGCTGAACGCTGTTTCACTGTTTTGCTGTTTTTTAAAATGTAAAAATCAGTTTTAGAGAGAGATAAATTTGACCTTGGGGCAGTCCGCTTACATAACAAGTACAATTTTGATGCTGCATGCTCCGGTTCAGAGTTCTATAGAAGTCTATTGGATTCCCAGCACGTTACACTTTACAGTTTGCTTCTGATCACCATCACTGCACCCCGCAACAGCATATATCTGCATAAACCCAGATGAGGATGGGTTCCCTCTTGAGTCTGGTTACTCTCAAGGTTTCTTCCTTATGCCATCTCGGGGAGTTTTTCCTTGCCACAGTCGCCACCGGCTCGCTCATCAGGGACAAACTTACTTATAAAAAACTTTTTCATTTTTATCACCACATTATCTGTGTA
Source organism: Silurus lanzhouensis (assembly GCA_039877035.1). Taxonomy (NCBI): domain Eukaryota; kingdom Metazoa; phylum Chordata; class Actinopteri; order Siluriformes; family Siluridae; genus Silurus; species Silurus lanzhouensis. The sequence continues at coordinate 5,171,631 of JBCEWE010000214.1, read as the reverse complement.
AAGCTGCTTTGAGACAATGTTCATTGGTAAAAGTGCTATACAAATAAAAATGAATTGAATTGAGTTAAAAACTATGCCAAAGGGGTACCCAGTGTGTCAAAAAGTGACGTCAACGGATTAGTGGATTACTGATTAGTGTATACCGTACTCATAAGACACTCATTTTTTAAAATTCAGATGCAATATACAATATAGATATACAGTGAAACCTTGATACTCACGGGGGTTACGTTCTATGACCCCTCGCGAGTAACAATAATTCCCGAGGTTTTGACTCTCTCCTTTTGATGGTTCCTTTTTTCAAGGGGTACTGCACTGTAACTCAACAAAAATTGTGAATTACTTGTTTTATTTACTACTTAAAAATAGATAATACAATAATAAAATAATTTTTTAGTACAACAACTGTTTTGAAATGCTACTCCGAACTTTCGAGCCACTCGCGGCTTCTCAGGAACTATCAGATTTTTTGCGAGTTAGTCCGGTTCCAAATGAAAAAGAGTCACGAACTATCGAGGTCACGAGTGTCAAGGTTGTGAGTATCGAGGTTCCACTGTATATAATATATAGACATATTCAATAACCTGCTCTTCTGTCCGGTAACAGGAATTTCCACAAAAGTCCTGATTTATGGGGCACTGCAAATACGAGCACCGAGTCTGGGAAAACACGGCCTGCTCGGCCTGGAGCTCTTCACAAGGCTTCAGGGTCTTGCGGTGGATCTCGTAGCCTCCCAGGATGCCGTTGGGCCGGCCAGGTGATGACCACTCCAGTCTGACAGATCTACGAGATGCAAAACAGACGCATCGTCTATGATTATACATTACCAATAAACAAACAAACAAACTGGCATTTTCACGTGTTCATGTTAGACTGTAAAATAGGATGTTGAAAAAAAATGACACAAATCCTACTTTTATCTCCAGAGATTGCATCATTCTATCATTCTCATCACTGTAATTGAAAGTCAAAATGATCTACAAATCCAGTGCACCAGGAGAATCAGATAGTCCAGTTCTTGCTCCAGATTCTGAACTCTACAGTGAGTTATAGAGTCTGAGCAGCCTTTCATCCTTCCTCCTTTTTTTTTTTTTCTTCGATGCACTTCTGATATTGATTTTCCTCTCCATTCATAAGACGAGTAGAACTGCTTCATGTCAAAGCCAGAGATTCCTGGGCAACACGGCTTTACGAACAGGAAGGGTTATCCTGTATTCTCTATTCTCAACATATGATTGCTGGCATTTGAATGCAATATTTAGCAAAGTGAATTAATCAAAAAATAATCATTTTAAGTGTATTTTTTTTTTCCTCTCCTGCCTAGCTAATTTTAAAATGCACAGAAAGTATGCATTTTATCTCCCACAATAAGGAGATATCGGCCTCTGTGGGGATTCGAGAACAAATGCGCCCTCAAAAGCTTACCATTAATACCAGTTCGGATTGCAGGGCTCCTTTATCAAGGTGCTGCAATGACCTAATTATTATGCTCTGAAATCCCACAGGTTAAAAAGCCATGAAAAATAAAACGCAGAGAACTTTTAGCACCCATCACGAAATAAAGCGTTGGTGTCTTAAAATGAGATATCTGAAAATGGGAACATGAATCCGTCATACAATTTATGATGCAATAACACATCACAACAAATGCACACTCCCTTGAAAAGACTTGCTATTGATAAAACGATTCTAAAAATACTCCTACAATGAAACTAGCGGGTTTTTATATGTTTCACCAATTTTACATAATGCTTATTTTCAGCCTCCACTCCACACCTATATACATATATGTATACATATATACATAATATCAAATCACAGTGCCTTCTGACTTCTAACCTGTGGCCATTTTTCAAACAGGTCTTTGAACTGCAAAAAAAAAAAAATTTTAATAAAAAGAAGAAAAATAACCAGAAGTCCTTTTCCAGTTGTGTCTTCAGAAAGTTACAGCTCTACCTCTGCCATGTTAATCTGTATTCTATGTAAATCTCAGGACACGCCTCGGTCTCCATAGTGTTGTGATACCTCATATTCACGTGGCAGCAGAGGTGCCGAGAAAACGCCCTCGAGAAACAGTTTAGCGAGGAGAAATCGATCTACGTATAAAATAATGGTCATAAATTATTGGTCACTTTCCAAATAACAAAAAGTATATTGCATCTACTAATAATTATATATAAATAAATCTTTTTTTTACTATGCAAATATGTGCATCATAAAAATTAAAATAATTTTTATAACTTTTAATTGCACATTTGTATCTTTTCTAAATGTACCTTAAATGAATATTTTTCAAGATTTTTAATACTCAAATATGGATGCTTGGAATGGAATGTGGAAGGGCAGATGGTGGTGGATTTTGCTAAAAGGATGGAAATGGCAGTGGTGAACACTTATTTTAAGAAGAAGGAGGATCATAGGGTGACGTATAAGAGTGGAGGAAGGTGCACACAGGTGGACTATGTGCTATGCAGGAGATGCAACCTGAAGGAGATTGGCGACTGTAAGGTGTTGGCAGGGGACAGTGTAGCTAGACAGCATAGGATGGTGGTCTGTAGGATGGTTTTGGAGGCGAAGAAGAAGAGGAGGAGAGTGAGGACTGGAAGAAGAATAAGATGGTGGAAACTGAAGGAGGAAGAGTGTAGTGTGAGGTTCAGGGAAGAGGTCAGAGAGAGGCTCAGTGGTGTTAAGGAGGTGTTGGATGATTGGGCAACTACTGCAGGAGTGATGAGGGAGGCAGCTAGAAAAGTACTTGGTGTGACATCTGGAAATAGAAAGGAAGACAAGGAGACGTGGTGGTGGAATGTGGAAGTGCAGGAGAGCATAAGGAGAAAGAGGTTGGCAAAACAGAAGTGGGATAGACAGAGTGATGAGAAAAGTAGGCAGGAGTACAAGGAGATGCGGCAGCAGGTTAAGAGGGATGTGGCGAAAGCCAAGGAAAAGGCATATGAGGAGCTGTATGAGAGGTTGGACACTAAGGAAGGAGAAAAGGATTTGTACCGATTGGCCAGGCAGAGGGACCGAGCTGGAAAGGATGTACTGCAAGTTAGAGCAGTAAAGGATGGAGAGGGAAATGTGTTGACTAGTGAGGAGAGTGTGTTGAGAAGGTGGAGGGAGTATTTGGAGCAGCTGATGAATGAGGAAAATCAGAGAGAGAGAAGGTTGGATGATGTGGAGTTGGTGAAACAGGATGTAGATAGGATTAGTAAGGAGGAAGTGAGAGCAGCGATTAAGAGGATGAAGAGTGGAAAGTCGGTTGGACCAGATGACATACCGGTAGAAGCGTGGAGATGTTTAGGAGAGATGGCAGTGGAGTTTTTGACCAGATTGTTTAACAGGATTTTGGAAGGTGAGAAGATGCCTGAGGAATGGAGAAGAAGTGTGCTGGTACCGATCTTTAAGCATAAAGGAGATGTGCAGACCTGCAGTAACTACAGGGGTATTAAGTTGATCAGTCACACCATGAAGTTATGGGAAAGAGTAGTGGAAGCCAGGCTGAGAGAAGAGGTGACCATCTGTGAGCAACAGTATGGTTTCATGCCGAGGAAGAGCACCACAGATGCCTTATTTGCTTTGAGGATGTTGATGGAGAAGTATAGAGAAGGACAGAAGGAATTGCATTGTGTATTTGTGGATTTAGAGAAGGCGTATGACAGGGTGCCAAGAGAGGAGTTGTGGTATTGTATGAGGAAGTCAGGTGTGTCAGAGAAGTATGTGAGGGTGGTGCAGGACATGTATGAGGACAGTGTGACGGCAGTGAAGTGTGCAGTAGGTACGACAGACTGGTTTAGAGTGAAGGTTGGACTGCATCAAGGATCGGCCCTGAGCCCTTTCCTGTTTGCAGTGGTGATGGACAGGTTGACGGACGAGGTCAGACAGGAGTCTCCCTGGACTATGATGTTTGCGGATGATATTGTGATTTGTTGTGAGAGTAGGGAGCAGGTTGAGAAGAGCCTGGAGAGGTGGAGATATGCGCTGGAGAGAAGAGGAATGAAACTCAGTAGGAGTAAGACAGAATACATGTGTGTGAATGAGAGGGAGGGCAGTGGAGTGGTGCGGTTGCAGGGAGAAGAGCTTCAGAAGGTGGAGGAATTCAGGTACCTGGGGTCAACAGTGCAAAGTAATGGAGAGTGTGTTAGAGAAGTGAAGAAAAGAGTGCAGGCAGGGTGGAGTGGGTGGAGAAGAGTGACAGGAGTGATTTGTGATAGTAGGGTATCTGCAAAATTGAAAGGAAAAGTTTATAGGACTGTGGTGAGACCTGCGATGTTGTATGGTTTAGAGACAGTGGCATTGAGTAAACGACAGGAGGCGGAGCTGGAGGTAGCAGAGCTGAAGATGTTAAGGTTTTCGTTGGGAGTGACGAGGATGGATAAGATTAGAAATGAGTTTATTAGAGGGACAGCGCATGTAGGATGTTTTGGTGACAAGGTGAGGGAGGCGAGATTGAGATGGTTTGGACATGTGCAGAGGAGGGACATGAATTATATTGGTAGAAGAATGCTGAGGATGGAGCCACCAGGTAGGAGGAAAAGAGGAAGGCCAAGAAGGAGGTTCATGGATGTGGTGAGGGAAGACATGCAGGTAGTTGGTGTAAAAGAGGCAGATGTAGAGGACAGGGTGGTATGGAGACGGATGATCCGCTGTGGCGACCCCTAATGGGAGCAGCCGAAAGAAGAAGAAATATGGATGCTTTATGCAAATATACGGTTATTAATTATTGTGTTTTAAATTGGAACCTTTGCTATGTTTCCACACGGACGGTTTTAATCGCCGGATGTGTGCACCATGGCGGATTTTGGCGCATCAGTAAAACAAATATTTGGTGATTTAAAAAAAAATTTCCAGCAATGTTTATTAATATTTTTTATATATTATAGAAAAGACAACTAAATGTGTGTTGGTTAAAACATTTTACATTAAAATGAATATAATTATTTATTTTAATTTGTAATAAAAATGGTCAAACAGAAATGTGTGCTGCATCACTTCATAAAATGAAAACATTAAATCATTTCAATATTATTTGATGACGATTTTAAATCTGATCGTTTTCTTTTACGTTGAAAAAGATCACGTTAACGCTGACATGCAAAAATATGAGACAAAAAAAAAAAAAAAAAGGAAATAATAAATGCTGCAGGTGAAGAAATTGGGTCAGGAATTCAAACCGAGTACCATTATTTCACGAAAGATGTTATTTTCTGTTAAGCGTTAATCCCTCATGAAGAAAAAAAATGCTGAATTTCATATTCACTAGAAAGAGAAGTAAGCCATCAGCCGCTGCACTTGTCAAATTTCAATCAAAACTTAAGCCGTGGTGTTGATTCAGTCACTCTGGGCCCCGTCCGCCACGCCACCCGACACAGAAATAATGAATTACCTATTGATTAAAGTCCACTCTAGCAAATCTAGCATGGCAAATAAATGAATTGTTCGGGGCATGTGTAAGCCGCAGGCAGCAACGTCAGGCCAATAGATCAGGTAGTCTATAGGGAGAGGAAGTGCAGCAAAACAGCAATATGATATGGCAGGGTAAGGACTTCTTGGTGGTGGGGATTATGGGTAATGACAGCACACCAGATCCTGTGCTTTAAACAAGCTGATTGTGCATATATAACTCAGGACACGAGGTTCAGAGAAGAATAATAATCACAGAACAAAATAAAGAGTGTGGCGTTATTTCCTATATCTAGTCTGGTTAATGGAAGAAATCCCAAATGTGCTTATTTTTTGGTCATTTTAGAACAAAAGGAAAGGTGTAGCTCACCTGGAACTGAGCACTCGGATGCTAGGTGCTGCTATGTCAGCTGGCATGTCCTCCACGGTTGTTAACTTGGTGCTGTTGCTCTTCACACAAGCATACACCGTGCATACCTCCACCTAAACACCCAGAACAGAGAAGCACAATCAGAGTTCAGGTAGTAACTTCCGACGTTCCACATCAAAAAATAAAAAACGAGATTTTTTCCAGACCTGAACATCATACACGGTGAAAGGCTGGAGGCCTCCCAGCTCCAGCGATCCAGATGTGTTGTCAGTCGAGGTGTACAGCCGGCCATCCAGAAACACAGAGTAGTGCGTAATGGCTCCATTAGGAACCAGAGGAGCTGCCCAGAGAACCCGTACGGATGTACTGTTCAGGGTCACAATCTCGGGCGGAAAAATTCCTTCAGGCTCTGGGGAAAAAAAATAGAAAGAAAGAACATGACCAGTATCTGTTTTTGTGCGCAAAACATCAGAATGAATTGGTTAGAATGGTTAGAATCCTGCAAATACAAATGCAAATATGCAAATACATTGGCTGTAGTAGTGATGGGAAGATCGGATCATTTCAGTGACTTGGTTCTTTGACTCTCGGTCCTCAAACGAACGAATCATTTTGTTGAGTCAATTAGTTGATTTAATCAGAAATAATATAAAATGTTACAAAAAGAACGAGCAACTCGGACTAGAAGAGTGTAGAGAGGTAAACTACTCAATTCTGAGATTTTGCTTTGCTTGTGTATCACTCTTTGAGATGACTCGTTTGTCTGAGTCACATTAAGGTCTCGTTCAAAAAGGAAGAGCGCTTCGTGATGGCACACACACACACACACACACACACACACACACACACAGAGGTTCTTCAGACGCCCTCAAACCCCCTCATCGACCCGTTTCAACCCTGGGTAGATTCCATTCCTCGAAAAAAAAAATGATTCTTGCTAAATGAGGTCTCCCTGGACTCGGAGCCACAATGCTGTTTCTTCACAATTTACTTGCCTTTATTTTTCCAGACAGTGATGGTCAGCATGATACAGCACCTGCAATCCTGTGATTGAGGCTCCTAATTCTAGCAAAAGATGCCAAATGCACTAAAATAAAATGTAAATATTGTTGAAAACTCTATGGGAATGGCAATTCGCAAAATAGTGGCTAGTAGGAGTTTCAGAGTGGCAGCAGGTACCACCACAGTGTACACCACAATATACACTTTCGTTTCAGTATAAGATGGTAGCAAGTCTGGAAAGTGCTGAATGATCCTGGATTACCCTGGGCCTACTGAATATACTGTCTCTAGATTATCATTTAGAGTTTCACCACCAGCCAGCATCAAACACAGGAGCCCCAAGCCACTTGACTATAGTGTGAAAGTAGATACCCAAGGTCAGGAAAGTATTTACATATTCCCCTAAATTGGGAGTGACAATAGCCACTTTTCTGACCTACATTTTGTTGGGTTGCCAAGCAGGTAAGGTGGTAGCTTAGTGGTTATCGCATTAGACTTAGAGCTAAAAGTTGGGAGTTCAAACCAAAGCTACACCAAGGTGCCACTCCCAGGCCCCTGAGCAAGGCAATGAACCCCATAGCTCCTTAGTTGTATGAATGAGATAAATGTAATTCGCTCTGGATAAAAGCATCTGTCACATGCCATAAATGCAAATGTAGCTACCCCTAGCTAGCAAGCAGTCAACGATACAAGGACCATGCCTCTACTGTGTTCACAATTTCTCGCACCTCAACGTTATATGTGGCTAATATATACATATATATATATATATACATGTATGAATACACCAATGGACAATGGATTGTCGTTGTTGAGACAAATGCTGTGTAGTCGCATTCTTGGTTAAATAAATTCCTCAATGAATGAATGTTTGCACTGTTGCTGCAGGTACGTAGGTCAAATAAAAACGTGAAGCTGGAATATCCAGCTGTGCCATATCACAGCATATAGTAGGATACCAAGAACATGAGATGGGCAACGTGTTGACTGTGCAACCCTCTGTTTTTAATTGACATAGACATAAAAACTAAAAATGACAGAATGCTGGCTGTGTATCTGTATCTCTCTCTCTCTCTCTCTCTCTCCCTGTTTCTCTATCTCTCTCTCTTTATGTTTTGGGGAGGTCCCAGCAGACGGTTTGTGGGTAAATTGAATCAGTCCTGACAGAGCGTGGTGGGAATGGAGTACTGCACCAGGGGGCGGGAGGTTAACTGAACCAGTCTGGGGGATTCTTCCTGCTGCCTACACTGGTGCTTTCCAGTGTCCTACAAAGCACCATATACTGCTCTTTTTTTTTTTTTTTTTACAGTCTCTATCTCTCTCTCTCTCTCTCTCTCTCTCTCTCTCTCTCTCTCTCTCACACACACACACACACCATTTCTTTTTTTAGCTTAATATTACATATGGTTCAGTGCGAGTGCTTTAAAGCCCTTTGCATTTTGTGAAAGAGCACTGAAAGACACAAAGAGAGGAGTTTTGGTGAAAGAGATCAAATATCCATGCCACAGTTTCAGGTTGAAACCAGGGCAAATAATCTAACACAGGGACCCAGTCACCTGATCCGTCACCCGAGAAAAGAATAAAACGATCTGGTTCTAGTCTGGATGTCAGGACTGCGAATTTAATAGCAGAGTGCTTGCAAAAAAACAACAACAGAATTTCAGACTAAATTCATGTTTTCATTGTCTTTTTAATGGTTCAAGGTATAAGTATCAATCCGCCTTGCATGGAGACCGACCCTGGTGTACCATCAAAAGGAATCTTCTCATACTTTGAACATGAGGCTCACTTCTTCTAGCCTCAAAGCAGGATAAATATACTATTTGGAAAAAAAAAACACCTGACCTTTCCTGCCATATGTGTTACTTTTGCAAACTATTACCACAAAGCTGGAGGCACACAATTGTTTAGGACGTCTTTGGATGCGCTGTAATAAAACATTGCCTTCACTTCACCTTAAAAAACCAAACCTGTTCCAGCATGGCAATGCCCCTGTGCACAACGTGAGCTCCATGAAGATATGCTTTACTGTGGTTTGGAGAGGAAGATCTTCAGTGGCCTGCTATAGCGCTCTGACCTCAACCTTACTGAACACATTTGGGATGAATTGGAACGCTGACTGCACCCCAGAGCTCCTCACCTCACCTACATCAGTTACTTACTTTTACTAACATCCTTGTGGCTGATAAACACAAATGTCCCCAATCACACTCTAAAATCAAGTGGAACATCTTCTCAGATGAGTGGAATTGGGACTAAATGAGGAATGTGATGCTCAAAAAGAACATCCATACTTATGACTAGGTGTCTGCAAACTTTTGCCAATATTATAGTCGTGTAAAGTAGGAGCACAGCATAAAAGTGGCACTGAATGCACAGCAGGATGGTATAAAAGTACAATGGTTTAATGGTACATCTTCCCATACTAAAGACGATGAGCGGGTCCATGTTCTTAAGAGCGCTCCAAAGCTGGATTTTATAAAAATATAAAAAGAAGTAGACATAATGGCTTCAGTGACAGAATGTATAAAAAGTACAGGCATAGAAATCTACAGCAGAAACATACTGTGGCTTTGTATCTTTTGAGGTAAAATATACTCCCAAAAGCAAGATTTACTGAAAATCCTGGGAGATCTTGGTGTTGATCCTGGAACTGAATGGCTGACTAGAATTGTGGAGCTTAAATAAGAGGGTTACTCAGTACAATGTCTCGCATCTTGCGGCATAACCAACGATGCGATACATTAAGGATGCCTGTAAAGCAGCTACCGATGTGGTGCGAAATCAGTTATTAATGTAATACAACACAATGCGATTAAATGCAGTATTGTGCAGTGGAAAAAATAGAATGCAATGCAATTCAATATGGAAGACACAGTTCAAATGCCACCCATTCCTACAAAAGATATTAAAAGTTTAGTATTAATTAGCCTGCCACCTTCTATGCAATTTCAGATGAGAATATACACAGGGCCGGCCCCATTTGTGCGACTGCTCGAGTGCTTTGCGGAAGTACCTACCATCTGGTGGGTCACCAACCAACTGTTTGTTTACTTTGGGGAGCATTATCAAAAGCCTCTGCTGTCTAAAGACATATGAGCTCATTGATTAAAGGATGAATACAAGTCGAGAGGTACCTTTTTTCATTAAATGCCATTCAATGTGGAACGGGGCAGAGCAGGTGTAGCTTCTCATATATTTCTGCTCATATAACAGAATCGGCCATTTGTCGGTTAATCGGTTTTGGTTCCTGAGGTACCAGTGACCATTTCTTCCGTTTATTCGGATCTGCGTGAATCATCCCTCTGGATCTCTGTGCACCTGGGAAACGTTTCCACATCCACAGCCTTAAGTTATTGAGCAACTCAAGAACTTTGAGAATGGATTTGGGCTGTAATTGATTCATAATGACTTAGGAATGCAGTTTGCATGAACAGTTCTAGATTTAAAAAAAATTAATCACTGAACAGACCAGAAAAGACGTTTGGTGCTACCAAGATGAGGATGGCTTCCTCACAGGGTTTCCTCCTCGTGCCATCTCAAGGGTTTTTTTTTTTTCTTTTCGACACAATCACCACTATCTCGCTTATTAGGGATAAACTTACAATTACAAGGAACAAACTCACAGGCACTAAACGTATCCATTCACCCTTGGAAAAGTTCTATACGACTAAAACAACATAAATGTAAACCTCCTGTCACATCCACAGCAAAACGCTTTCTTCCATTACTTTGCATACGAAAAACGGCCAAAACAGTGGTTCTCAAAGTGTGGGGCGCATCCCACTAGTGGATAATAAAGGCATGACAGGTAGGGCGCATTGAACCGCACGATTTTATGATTTATTTATGATTTTCTCTAAAGTTTATACACTCAAACAAACAATTAGGTCATTTATACAAGTAAAAAAACGTCAGTTAGGGTATGTTACCTAATTTAATTTGATTTCTAGATTTTTGAACTGATGCTATTTCATGTTATTGATTTGAAAATCAACCCTCCCTCTAAAGTGGGGAATGGCAGAAAAACGTTTGAGAAACACCGGACTGAAACATTCATATTTAAAAGTACATGTATACCCTTGCCTACCTTTATACAGTGGTGTGAAAAAGTGTTTGCCCCTGCCTGATTTCTTATTTTTTTGCATGTTTGTCATACTTTAATGTTTCAGATCATCAAACTAATTTAAATATTAGTAAAAGATGACACAAGTGAACACGACATGCAGTTTTTAAATGAAGGTTTTTATTATCGAGGGAAAACTAAATCTAAAACTACATGGCCCTGTGTGAAAAAGTGTTTGCCCCCCCCCCCCCCCCCCCCCCCCCGTTAAAACTGGGGTTGATCACACCTGAGTTCAATTTCTCCAGCCACACCCAGGCCTGATTACTGCCACACCTGTTCACAATCAAGAAAATGTGACAAACATGCAAAAAAAAAACCAAGAAATCAGGGAAACACTTTTTCACACCACTGTATATATGGAAGCTTTCATTTTGTAGTTCGCTTTTGATGATTTGTAGTTATATTCTAGTCAGTCAACTATGCTGAGCAGTCACAAATCTCCTCGATAAAGAGATTGAGAGAAAACAATAAACCCAGCTGTAGAGCAGCTAGCAGAAGCATTCACTCGTACTGTTCATATCGTTTCCACTCGAGCAACGTTCACACTCTGCCAGACTTCACACACCATCCTGTCCAACTTCTGAATTAAGGCTCTCTTAACATGTACATTACCCTGGCGCCTTGCTATGATCTGCAAGTTCAATTGCGGTTGTTAAAGTAGGTTTGCCCTTTAGGCTGTAAAATAATGAAATTACCATCCAAAGCACTTAGCTAAACGGCCCGTAACTTTTATTTGGGAGATAATGATTATCTAATGTTTTTAATGTGAATTTTACTATGGGAATAGGACCAGCAGAGGGAAAAGTTATGACACACTGCAGGGAAAAGCCAGTTAGGTTTCCTATACAAAACCCATTCTAGACTGGATTGAGGGAGACATTTCAATCGCACTCAACGAGGGGTAACCTGCAGTGTGCTACGAAGCACGCGGCACGAAGGTGTGTGTTAGAGTGTATGCAGATGTATGAGTCAGAGCGCGAGCGAGAAAAAGCAAGCGAGGGAGCGGGAGAGATTAATCCGATACCCATGTTATCGGTGAATCAGTACTTTTACTGTGAGGGAGAGGGACAACTTAATTACTATTGATCACAGTGCAGAGGTCGGTATATCAAAAAATTTTCGGCAAAACGCAAATGTTTTCCGTGCGCCTCTAGAGAACGGAGAGCAAATATTTAATCAATTCAGAGATTGGTCTCAGCCGCCTTTATCTCCATGAACAGGTCTGACTGAAGTGATGTGAGGACGGCTGACTGATGGAAATCAGCGGAAAACGTTTTTAAGTGCTGACAGCGGGAACGAAAATAGTCAATGCAATCAGCAAAGCCGACTGCTTTCACATTTCGGCATTCGAGAAAACTTTTCTACAGACTGTATTGGAAAAATATATAAAAAAAACCTTTAATTAACAATGTTACCTCAAGTGCAGTGCGCAAACCAGGAAGTGGTGCAGTTCATTATTGGATCTCTTAACCATTAAGCGCTGACAAAACTGGTGCATTTAAGCATTGAAACACTTCAATACTTGAAGCAACCTTTTGAGAGATTCTTCTGAGAAATCTGAATCATCATTAAAGGTACCGTAATTTCCAGACTATTAAGCGCACCCAAATATAAGGCGCACCCACTGAATTTTACAAAGATTTTTATTTTGAACATAAATAAGCCGCACCTGTCTATAAGCCGCACATTGAAACTAATGAACTACATTGAAACTAATGAACTTTACACAGGCTTTAACGAAAGACAGTGCCTGTTACACGGCTTGTATCTAAACAGTAGCCTACCAAGAAAGTCATTGTTCACTGTCTTCCTCCTTTCTTTCACAATAATTTCTCTCGAGAGTTTATCTTTTGGCATCGTCGTGCGTTTAAAAATCACCATCGGTGAAGCTTTTCTCCCGATGCCGTGCAGCTCAGAACACAGGTGAAGTGCGTTTTCATGCCCGGTTGTTTTCAGCGTGACGAATGATTCACTTTTCCTGTAGACAGTCCAAATGAGAGGCAGGTCAAACGTCAGAGGAACCTCATCCATATTTATGATGTGGTGCAGCCCGATTCAGTGGGAGCGCATCTGATTTGATATAAAGTTTCATTGGTTCACCTGAACCTGTTCGGCAATTTCATTGGTCTAATGTTATGGGGCTCAGTTTTTTGGCATGAAGTTTGTGAATCCGGGAAAAGCCCAGGAAAAATCCATAAATTAACCGCTTCGTTGTTTAAGCCGCAGGGTTCAAAGCGTGGGGAAAAAAGTAGCGACATATAGTCCGGAAAATACGGTATATAGGATTTCCAAGTAAAAAAGAAACAGTAAGCAATCACAGACCAGGAAGTGGGATTTGCATTCATATAGCTAAATAACTCCCCTCACACACAAAAATAGTAAATTCAGAAATAAATGTCATTATTAGTATTGAAAAAGCTAGCAGAAAAAAACAAAGTTGGTTAAACTGGCCCAACCCTTCTCCATTAACTCACCACCGTCTGCAGTAGTACACGTGGTCTCCAGACTGGTGATATTGTGAGCTCCATTAGACACGGTCAGCGAGATCGTGTACTCATTGTTGGGCTGTAGGTCAGAGATTAGCACCGAGGTCACAGAGGGGTCAAGCTTGAATGTTTGGGTGGAACTGAGTGTGAGAAAATAGAGCTCCACGTTTCCCTGCAGGTCCTGCAGAGCTGAAGTGTGGGAGAGGTGTGAAGTGGGGAGAAGAGATGATATCGTACATTAAAGAGAAAGCAACAGCTGAGCTTAAGACACTTTGCCCTAAAAAGTAATTTTAATCATTTCCTTTTAGTGTCGAACAGTAACGAAGTAAATGCAATTTGCTACTGTACTTAAGTAGTTCTTTAGTGTATTTGCACTTTACTGAAATATTTCCATTTAGGGAGACTTTTACTTTAAATTAAGTCACATTTTACTGAGTGTATCTTTAACTCAAGTACATGGTTTGTGAACTTCGTCCACCAATGGTTCCTCTAAAACCTTTTAAAAAAAACAAACAGTGTTTCTCAATCTATAAAACAAAAATGCATTTTTCCCCCAATACATCTGTTTATTGAACAGAACAATCTATACGAACACTATTGAAGAGTGTAACTGCTCCCCTTTAGGCTTGCATTCACGAATGAGCTACACGAATTATGCATTAAAACCCTTAAAATTTCAAAAGACATCTCACTGGGTGTGGTCCAGTTAATCAGAATGGCGGTGTGGTTGACGTTCTGGGCAGAAACGTTAACAGCACGGAGCGGTGGACCGGCCAGAGTGACTCCTGAAGACACGTCTCCTGAAGCGTGGCCCACATCGTTGTACACCAGGAGCTGGTAATCGTACCATGTGTATCTGCAAAAACACTTCAAACATCAAGTCGGCCCTGAGAGTAACGAGGGCATTAAAGCTGCAATCGTTACATAATCCTACTGTTGTTATGATACATGGATAAATAAATCAATAAAATAATGACTACTACTAATTATAATTAATATATATATAAAATGATTTATTATATACAATTATAACTATTTTATATAATTATAACTACTACTCATAATAATAATAATAAAAATATATAATGCCATTTTCAATTGGGAATTGTTCTAATGCGAAATGTAAAAAAAAAACAAATAATGACTGAAGTTTTATATATATTTTTCAATGCACTTTTCTTGGGCAGACAAAAAAAGACAAAAGACACAAAACAGCACTTTAACAGTATTTTAGAGCCTGGAGAAAAGAAGAGAAAAAAAAAAGTAATATGCAAATGTATTTGAGTCTTCGACCGAAAAAAAAAAAAAACACCACACCACACACCCGGAAAGATTAGTTGCGAAAACAATTTAATTCTTTTGGATATTTGCTTAATGTATCTTTGAGCTGTATTAAAAAGATGGCATCGGAGCGCAAAAAAAAAACCAACCCGGTTTTGTACACACTGGCAGCGTTTGCATTAAAGCTAATTTTGGTAATCTCACCTGCTAAGGCCTTTATCTTCGTGGAACAATTTGTCTCCTGCGTAAACATGGTACCAGCGATTGAAATCTTCAGGGGGATGGGAGGCCAGGGGCTGCTGGGTTTTCCGTCTCAACAGCTTGTACCTGAGGGCAGGAGAAACGGCCCGATAAATCACAGCCTGCTCGACTCCCACAATCCTCTTGTTAGTTCAAGCCTTGCCAGTCCCCCCCCTCTCTTGCACGCTCAACAGTAATGCTAATTTCGCCTGTAATCATGAGAGCTGGGCTTAATGTGCTCTTCATAAGCCTAGTTCAACAAACAAGGCATTGGAGGGAAAAGAAGTCATGAATATTAATGGTCAGACATGAACACAGAGCTTTATTTACCACCTAATCAGCTCAAAAACAGACTCACTTATAGGGAGAGAAATAACAAAAAAGAGTGTTAAGATGGATTCCAGCTCCACAGTGTAAACTTTCATTCTTCAGTATCATATAGAACTCACATTAGCAGGACTTTTTGTAAGGGATTAGGCAGTGTTCAAGGGAATGTTTGTGCCATATGAACTGTTTACCATCACACTAGTGGTTAAGGCTCTGGGTTACTGATTGGAAGGATGGGAGTTCAAGCCCTGGTATCACCAAAGTGCCACTCTTAAACCCTTGAGCAAGGGCTCCTAAACCTCTGTGCTCCAGTGGGGGGTATCATGGCTGACCCCAGCTTACTGGTTAGTATATGCAAAGAAAGATTTTAGAGAAAATACTCCAGGATTGTAGTCTAATTGAGCTACACCTGGTGATTTGCATTTGGTAGACACCCTAATCCAGATCAACTTCCATTTATCTTGTTCATACAACCGAGCAGCTATGGTGTTCAGGGCCCAGGAGAGGCAGCTTGCTGTGGCTGGGATTTGAACTCACAACCTTTGGCTCCAAGGTCCGATGCCTCAGCCACTAATCTACCACTTTCCCCAGATGATCACCTGTAGCCTTAAATCATTACTTTACTTCTATTACAAGCACATTCTCCTGAAAGGAAATACAATGTTTAAGATTCCTATGTGGACTACCGTATGTTCGGGCCGTTCGGCCTTGATGGTGGTTGCCACGACACAGCCAGGAAAGATTCGCTGATGGCGACAACCGAGAGTTCCGAAAGCCCTTGCGGAATCGTCGGTAACGTGGTGACCCGCGTAGCCAGGCTCTCGGTGCAGCCTCCGACAAAGCCCCCGCCCCCTGAACAGGCAAGGACGCTCACGCTGTAGTTGGTGTACGCCTCTAAGCCGGTGATAGTGCGGTTCATCGTAGAGGTGTCATTGTGGGATACACGTGGATCTGGCATCCGGATCTCGTACCGCTCAATTTCTCCATTGGGTATCAATGGGCTTGACCATGTTACCTATATTAAACACACACATGCACACATTAGTGCAAACGTCTTACAAAAACATCACTGTGTTCATAATATGAATTTATAATAAGTTGCTCCTGATTGTCCTGAAATCCTGAAACCTTTGATGAGGTCCCACACACACACACACACACACACATAGCAAATGAATATCTCTTGACTTAACACTTGATAATAATACTCGGCTTTACATCTTTACATTTTACGCTAATCCTTATGAACGGCTTACATAGGCACTATGGAGCCTTATATACACCACCATTATGTATAGTGTTCCTCTATATACACTCAGCTAAGGTGTTTGAGGTCAGGGCCGGAGTCTACGATGGCTGTAGAAGGAGACACGATGACTTTCACTCGGAATCGCACCATTGTTTTGATTACATTTAAAACAGGAAGGATACTGTCACTATCTATAATGAAACTCTGATGGAATTGCACAAGGAGAGGAACGCCATTTTTTTTTCTCATCAGTCGCCAGTCAGCATTTTTAGCACGATGCTAAACGTGTGGTGCGTCGAGAAGGACGCGACACCGGCATGTGGAATGAGCTCGTGTTTATTTCATCAGACGTTCAAATAATAGGGATATTCAAACATTTATACACACACTATAACTCTCTTTCTTACACACACAATTTATCTGTATAATAATGAAAGCTGTTGTTGTGAACTCCAAGTGCTGTTTTTTGTTCTATTTCTCATTCAACAACATGTCGGTGAAACCACACCCACAAATCCTCCATTTCGCTCAATAAGATCATTAGGAAATGTTCAATCTACAAATGTAGGTATGTAGAATAAGTTGATGCATGGAAATTTTTCTAGAACGAGATTTTCGATTTCTTATATCGGATCCTCGAAAACAATTCGATAATTATAGGTAAAGTAAAAACAAGATGTTCTAAATACAGCGGAAGCAGCGAACAGCTCTGCGGCAACAAATGTGCTTCATATGCTAATGAAAACAACTGTTTTCTGCGCGCTGACATGTGTAAGAACTTTTATCCGGTTATATGCGGAAACGGAGCGCTTTCCGAATTAATAAAATAATAACGCCATTCAAATAAACCTGGGGTTAAGGGAAATGAATTATTCACACAAGTTTATGCAAATGTGTGGTGTTTGAAGTGGTAAGCATTTCTATTCAACTGAACGACACAGAGAGAGAGAGCGCGAGAGAGAGAGAGAGAGAGAGAGAGAGAGAGAGAGAGAGAGAGAGAGGGAGTAGAGAGGAATGGAATCCAATTGGTCTACAGTAAAGTTCTTTGAATCCAGCTATGTGGCTCTCTAGTGCATTGTTTTCACCGAGGGCTTTATAAAGCTGACTCCAGTCTGCCACATATGGTGCTCTGGGGAAGTGCGCCCACAATGCAGGAATGTAAGAAAATGTAATGGAGGTGATCTGCTATATGTGCAAATATTTGTGAACAGCGAATTACAACGTTAGTATGTGCTTTTGAACCAATACGATTAAGATTTTTCTTCATTATGTTGTTATTATGGGCTCAACTCTTCTGGGAAGGCTTTCGGCTAAATTTTTTTTTGGGCGTGGTTGTGGGGATTAGTGATCGTTTAGCCGCTGAAGCATTAGCGAGGTCAGGAGCTGATGTTGGGCGATGAGGCCCGAGGCAGAGTTGTTCAAGCAAGCCACTCTTCCATCTTATTCTTGGCAAAGCATGTCTTCAATGATGATGCTTTGCATACAAGGACATTGCCATGCTGGAACGGTTTCTGGTCCCTTAATTCCCTTTCGAAATCTTTACACTAAATTAACAGTCCCCAACCTTTTTTGTGCCACTATTAGAAGTAATATAAAACTATTAGAAGTAGTATAAAAAAACACAAAATGAGAGGAATAAATCTGTAATACGAGGCGCTATTAAAAGGTTTCGAGACTAGTTTTGTAACAAGCCAACAGATGGCAGCACAAGGCTGCACGCACAGTCACAGGGAGCTCTTTATAAGTCAGGGCGCCAAAAGACATTGTCCAGTGTGCATCGGGAGCTGTGCAACTGCTGCTATTCTGACCATGTGTGTTACCAAGTCTGCGATTTCATAAAGGACAGAAAGTTCGAACAAAGAGCATAGAGCGTTCGACACGATTCGGCAAGTTTACGGCGGCGCTTTAAGAGCGGAAGGCCATCATTGGAAGACGACGAGAGGTCATTTAAGTCCTTCAACCAGCTCAACGGCCAAAAACGGCGAAACAGTTCGCCAACTTGTGGAGCATGATCATCGGAGAACAATCCACGACAGTCCAGGTGATCGTCACGTGTGATTTGAACATGCGCCGTGTTGCTGCCAAGTGTGTCCCCAGGCTGCTGAACCAGGAGCAGAAGGAACACGCCGTCAAAATCAGCAAAAACTCGATCAGATGACCCGTCCTGCATGTCGAGGATCTTTATTTGTCAAAACTTCGGTGTAGTGGTACGACCCTGAGACGAAGCAACAGTCTTCGCACACGAAGAGACCATCATCTGCACGACAGTAAAAGGCGAGGCATGTCTGCAGCTCGACCAAGTGCATGCTCATCGTCTTTTTCGACATACGCAGCATTGTGCATTGAGAATTCGTCCCCAGGGACCGGACTGTCAATAGGGAGTTCTACTACCAGGTTGTAAGGCGTCTGAGGGAGGGAATTCGGTGAACGAGACAGAGCTAGAACAGAACTTGTCTTAAAACTTTTTGATACCACCTTGTACTTATATATCAAAGTAGGTATGGGGTAAGCGAAGATGTTTTGGCAAGGCTCAAGAGACGTTTTAAACTCGTTATGGGAAAAAGAGAGATAGATGTTATTAATTAGGTGTGAGAAAAGAGAAAGGCATGTTAATATGTGATTGGAGGTGGTAAGTGAAACTTCCAATAAAGAAACAGAAACTGAGGGAATATGTGGATGAGGTAAATGAGTCTTTAAAAGCAGAGGAGAAATTTTTTGAGAAATATGTACAATTCCTGAAGTACAAAAAAACGAAGGTTTTGAATTTGAATTTGCACTTGAATTTTTGCAATTGAGTTCTTAAGACGTGCTGCCTCACCGCAGTAAAGCTGTTTTTGCTTCATTGGTGAAGCTACATTTTAATTTGCAGTGATAGCAAAGATAATTTCAGGTTATTTAAGTAAACTAACTACCTACGTTCCTACAATTTTACATTTTGGAATGAATAGTATTTGCATGATGATTAACTCAACTAAATCAACAAAACCTATGCAAAGCTTACTTGATAATTCTAAATATTTAAAAGAATAACTGACTATTTATTAATAACCTTATATTTGGTTATTATATTACAACTCGAGCCATTAATGAACCAGAATCCTCAACAAACTGTAATAAAGTCTCAACGCAGACCACTGTGGGCTGCACAATTCTCAATTCTCAGAACACTTAATACCATGGCACTCAGCATTTTTGCATGATACTTGCATACTTGTCTATGTGTATATTTGCATACCTACTGTAAGGTAAACATTCTATTTGTGAACCTCTGCCTTCCCTATTTTTATAAAAATTTAAAAATACCTCATGCTAATGGGTCATATATGCAAATATTCATACTGTATAGTTCATTTAATATATACATACACTTTTGTACACACTTGTAGATTATTATAACTTTTCTTTGCCTTATTATTACATTTTTCTCCTTGTTTTTTTTACTGTTTAATATTGTTTAATATTTAATACAATATTCAACATTTGCTGTAGTTTTGCTGTAGTTTGCATGCAGTCTCACAAGAATTTAATTGTCAATGTCACGGACATCTGTATATATGTTCTGACAGACAATGATCTAAATCCTAAAAAAACACATTGTTGAGGGGGGAACCGACCCCAGCCACTCTTAGTGCCAGTCCCAAGCCCGGATAAACGGGGAGGGTTGCGTTAGGAAGGGCATCCAGCGTAAAAAAACATGTGCCAAATCATACATGTGGATTATCTGCTGTGACGCCCCCTAATGGGAGAAACTGAAAAAAAGTTAAAGTACTTTCCTTTTCAATTACAGTTTTCATTTCTGCCAAGGCTTCAGTATGAAATCAAGCTAAGCTCTCCTTGTAAACCATTTTTTTACCAAAGCTTTATGTGGGAATCCCTTTTCTAGCCGAACTGACTGATTCAAGTAAACGATATTTTGAGAGTTTAGAAGAGAATGAAGTTGTGATCAGTCTTTCTAATCATTCAGATCCACCTGTGGACATTGAAAAGGTTACCTGGACAGACTCTGGCCCGAGCACCAGCGCTTTTGGTGGCTGTATTCCTGCTGGTCGTGAAGGTCGGGTTGTGACCCTTTCCCACTCGCTGCTGTTGGAGCCTCCTTGTTCGGTTGTGGCGATGACCCGATATTCATAAGTCCTCCAGGGACTGAGAGAAGCCGAGTTGTCGAGGTAGGTGAGAGTCTGGTTAGGCATCATGGTGGCCACTGTGAAAATCCTCTCACTGCCATTAACCTTTCGCTCCAATATGTAACTCTCGAGAGGTCCATTGGGATGCAAAGGTGGAGCCCAGGACACCAGGACAGAGGTGGGCGTGTCTGAGTAGAGCCGAGGCCTGCTCACCCCTTGTGGAGGTGCTGGAAGTGTGTTGAGTGTGTGCGAATTTGAGAGGGTGCAGCCCATTTCGGTGCATGCCTCCACCTGGATGAGGTACTGCTGGTAGGGTTCCAGGTTGGAGAGCGTGAGGGTGGTGGTGTTGGAATGCACGGTGGTGACGAGTTGGCTGTTCTGGTAGATGTTGTAGTGAGTAAGGTTGCCGTTAGGGCGTGAGGGAGGAGACCAGGATATGGTAGCATTTCTAGGGTGGATCTCATACAGCACCGGTGGGTCTATAGCTGCAGGGCCTAAAGACAAGAAAAATTATAAGTAATTTTAAAAATTGTAAAGTCTGTTGACCATGATGTCATTGTATTGGATCTTTAATAAATGTCTATGAATGTCTGCAAACTCCGTCTGATCTCCACAGTTCACAAATGCCTTTGTTTAGCTCAATGATCTTTTTTTCTGCATTCATCTACACACAGTACCTCTTAATGACAAAGTGAATTCTAAATAAAAAAAACAATCAAAAAACTAAAGTACCACGAACATAAGCATTCATGCCTTTTACAACAACACCTGAAAAAATGGCCCAGGTGCCTCCTCTTTCACTTCATCATTGCTGAGATGTTTCTACACCTTTACTGGAGTCCACCTGTGGAAAACCTTATTGATTGTACATGAATACAAATACACACCTCTCTATAGAAGACCTTGTAGCTGATAATGCATATCAGGGCAAAAACCAAACTATGAGGTCAAAGGAGTTCAGCGACAGAATTGTTGCAAAGCACAGATCTGGGAAAAGCTACAAAAGAAATTACTGCTGCACTGAAGATTCCCAAGAGCACATTGGCCTCTATAATTCTCAAATGGAAGAAGTGTGGCACGGACCCCGATTGTCACTATGACTGAGCTCTGAAGATCCTATATGGAGATGGGACAAAGTTCTAGAAGTACAACCATCACTGCAGCCCTCTACATATCTGAGCTTTATGCCAGAGCGGCTAGACGGCAGCCTTTTGTCAGGGCAAAACCCAAATGGAGTTTGCTAACAGGCACTTTTAGACTGTGTGGAACAAGATTCTCTGATCTGAGGAAACCAAGATTGAACTGTATGGCCACGATTCTAAACATTAGGTCTGGAGGAAATTAGGCATCTCTCATCACCTAAACAATAACATCAGTGAAGCATGATGGTGGCAGCATCATGTTGTGGGGGTCTTTTTCTCTAGCAGGGACTGGGCAACTGGTCAGGGTTGAGGGAAAGCCGAAAGGAGCAAAGTACAGAGATCAAGTACAGTACAGTCCACAATCAAAATTGTTCCTGACCAAACTTGAGAAGATTTGCAAAACAAATGGCAGAAAATCCCTCAATCCAGATGTGAAATGCTTGCTGTGTCATACCCAAAAAGACGAAGATGGAATTGCTGCCAAAGGCACTTCATTCTCTTCAATACTTTAAATAATTTTTCTTTTTTATATACATTGAAAGACATTTCTAAAATTATGGGGTCATTATGGTGTACTGCATGTAGATTAATGAGAAAAATCTATTCGAAAGTTTGTATTATCAGGATGTAACATAACATTAAAAAAAGTACATTTTGTCTAAAAACTTCATATAAAAATCTGGAATATTTTTATATGCAGACTGAATTCGAAAAAAGTATTTCTCGAAACTCTAAAGTGCTTATTATACACTTTTACATAAAACAAAAGACTATCACGGTTAACACTTCCATAAAAAGTTTTCAGTTTTATTCTATAAAAATCGACAAAAATTTCCTCACATGAAAAGCTGAATACCTAAAATTAAAAAGTTACAGCGCGGTGCCTCGCGAGCGTCCTCTCCACCTGACTCTCTAGCCTCGGGTGTCTGATTGATATTTAGGCCCTATGAAAGCTCATTTGCAGGTAATGTTTTTCCTCCTACATTTACGTCCCACAGTAGCAGTGGTAATGGCGAGGCAGCAAGGGCGCGCTTGATCAAGGTGACTGGCTCTCGCTCTCTCATGCATGCTGGGCTGCTGATGTCTCCCCACAGATGGCCCAATTCCACCTCCCCATTACCACCTTGTCCCACCTGAGTACACGGAATGAGCTTTTCTAGGCCCCAGAGCTCCATACTGTTTACTGTATACTGAAGGTAGCATGAAAACAGAACTAAGCTCAAAATTAAGCGCATGTGAGATGTTTAAAGGTCAAACACATTATGATTCACTTTTTTTGAGGAAAGTCCTACAAAACGTGTGTGAAAATGGGCACGCACATTTTCTATTAGTTAGGATCCTGAAAAAGTGATCTGAAAAGCAAATCAAACGAGCTAGATGACCAAAAAACAAAAAACAAAACAAGCTACTCATTCATCTAGCACATACGGAGGTGTCTGCAAAGATGCTGGTGTTGAGAAGGGGGGGTCACGATTGTACATTCTGCCCCCTGAAAAATACCCCAACCCACCCCTCCGCCTCGAACGTCCTGATAAATAAACAATGCACAGATCTGACCTTTGGGTTAACAGGTTTTTATGCTTGCTCCACTCAGCACTCTAACTGATTCAATTACCACAAAGGTTCGAGGGCTTCCATGAATACTGAAAAAGTCCCCCCGTCATATCAAACCCCCCCCCCCCCCCCAACCCCTCCCCTTTACCACTGCTTAGAGAAAGTACCTGCGCTGGCAAATCCATTGCGTCCCTCTGGTGAAATTCCTTAATTGTTAATAATTTTACCACATGAGACAATCAAGTCACCTTGAACACAGACCCCCTCCTTCGCTCCCTTCACCCCGATCAGAGCCTCCTCTGCTCGCTCTCTAGCCTCGCTTCGCCTCGTCTCACCTCAGTCTGTAGAGGCAAAGTGTTATTTAAGCTTTACTGGGCTGTGTTAAATTTCGCAATTTGAAGGGCTGTTAAGTTTTTCAATTGAAATTTCATTTAAGATGCAGGTGCTTTTGATTTTATCGATGCTTTACTGCTCTTGGGGGGGGCGCCTGGCGAGAACGCCATGCAATAACGGCAGGCCGGCTCCGGCAGCGCGTCGGCAGGACGTCTGGGATACTTAAGCCGGGTCTTTCCTGGGACAGCGGGACGGGGAAACAAAAGCGCGGGCCACCAAGCTTTAAATTACTTTTATAAGGATTTGGTTAGCATAATAATAACACAATCAATTGACAAGGCATGAAAGAAAAAGGGGTGGGGGGGGGTTGAGGGGAAGGGAAGAAAAGAAGGTTTATTTTATTTATTGATTTATTTTTTTTTAACAGTGTAGATGTCTTTGGGACGGCGGGATCGCTGGGAAGGTTAGAGTGGCTAAAAGAGACGAATAAAATAAAAGAAAGGAATCAAGCACCGTGGTAGTAAAGTGTAAGTGTATTGCAATGGCTACCGTCATCTCATATTAGTGTCTCATAGTGGCATCTGACCATTACTGAAAGCCTGATCAGGGAGTTGTGAGTTCAAATCCCGGCACCACCAAGCTGTAAGTGGCTCTGGATAAAAAATAAAATTTAATTTGTAAAAAAAAAAAAAAAAAAAAAAAAAAAAAAAAAAAAGAACAAAAAAGTCAAGTTCAAATAATAAGTGTGATTTTTTCACTTTGAAATTTTAGTCATTTTCTTTTGACTTTAGTACAAAAGAAATGTCCAACATTACTCATGTGAAGGGTCTTGCCAGTCCGTCGCACTTCTGGTGCTAGATTTGAACAAATACCAAACACAAAATATTCTTCACCTGCGTACAAAATGTACAGTATTTTTGCACTATGTACAGTAAATGCGCACAAGTGTGACGGGGAAGCCTGCATGCGAAAGTTTATGTTCACAGGACGGGCTGTCGAGTCAAAGGAGTAAAAATTTACACTTGGAATTGCATTAAAACGACGGGTATCAAATTTTAATGGAATGATAAAACCAGCCTCGAGAGAGCCTTCTGAATACGTAAAACGCTCGTACGTCCTCACTAGGAAACTTTCCGTCAAACCGCATTCGGTTTATGGAAGCTGTGACGCGCACCGCGATGAAACATGATCCATGTTACATGATACGTTACATAGAAAAAATAATGTAGCTGTTGTAATTATTTGTGATTAGCACTATGGTGTAGAAATGTAGGCCAGTGCAGCCTTCACCTGAGTGCTTTCAACATTGCATCGGGGAGAACAGAAGGGAAATCTCTCTGGGGGTATTTCGAAATTAGAGACAAAAAAAGTTATTGCAGCTGAGAGGAAAAAAAGAAAAAAAAAAACCCCACAAAATTAGACATGCGGTCTTCTCCTATGATGTTACCTTGCCCGTCCTTTCCTCTCTTTTGATCATATGTGGTCATTAGTTTGACAAATCTGTTCGGTTCTTTCCAACATTGAATTTATAGTACCCATTTCCTTATGTGTGCTTTTATTTATAACTTGTTTTACACTGGAAATGTAAGTATAGGAACCGTAATGTGTATACGTTCCTGTAATTTGGTCCTACAATGTTTTATACAACAAGTTTTCACTGAGAGAAGTAGTTGTTACTACAAACGACAGATTTTTAACAACGATTCATGTATGTCTGGGAACTGAGGAGACCGGTTGGAGACACGTTTTGTGGAGGGAATGTTGGCCCATTTGTGTCTGATACAGGATTCTAGCTGCTTATCAGTCCTGGGTCTTCTTTGTCATATTTTTCATTTCACGATGCACCAAAGGTTTTCATGTAGTGAAAGGTCCGCACTGCAAGCAAACCAGTTTAGCATGTGGACCCTTCCACTTCAAAGCAATGCTTTTGTAATAGATGCAGTATGTGGTTAAGCATCGTCTTGCTGAAACGTGCCATGAAAACGACTTCGTTTTTTGAGTCATGTTGTAGCCATCGAATTCAAAATGACCCTATTTTTCCCTGAAAATAGCACATTTCCTGAATTTCAACAACTGATATCTTTTCCATGCTCTATCGTGAACAAAACCTCGATTTGTGACATTCGCAAATCATTGCATTTGGTTTTTAATTGACGTTTTTACTCGCCTTCGCAACTTTATTTTGTACGTGAGCAGTCGAGGCAGCGCGAATGAAAGGAAGAGAGATACAGTAGTGGAGAGGTGGTTTAGCATAATGCGCATGGCAATGAAGAGGTGATGGTCCGTAATGCAGGGTATTTGGACCGTATGCAAATAGTAGCTCTTTAATTAGAATGCATGTGATAATAGAGTGAAGTTTAATTAATTTATAACTCAGCAAAGAGTGTCTGTTACAAACTCTAATATGATTCCATTACAGTAATCAGTTCACAATGACACCAAGTAGGTCATCTATCAGACGCACGCGGCCTCAGCTTCGGTACACACACACAGACACACACATACCTGCTGTTCATTCTGCTTCTACACTATACATTATAGGCATCTATGATGAGCATGTACTTGTTTAATGGGTATTACTACTGCTGCAAGTGTGAGAGAGAAAGAAAGAGGCAGAGAGATAGAGAGAAAAAGAAAGAGAAAAAGAGACTCACGGTCTTGAGCAGTATGGAAAGACACCCAGGAACTGCCAGCTTCTCCATAGTGGTTAGACACCAGCAATCTGAACTGGTACTCTGTGTATGGTTCCAAATCCTCCACCAAGTGAGTGAACACCGTTTCCATCTCATTATCCACCACTCTGTAAACCACCCCCCCACACACATACACACAGAGTACATCACTGCAAGTTTAACATATCAATAAACGTGAACCACATGTACTGAGTTCCGATTTGACATGTAAACTTTTTCCTTTTTTTCTTTTCTGATCAAATTTCATTAATTCCTCCTTTTTTTATGCCTGAGACATAAAATCAGATATAAGCATACCGTCTTTCTATATATAAAAGCATATTTCTGTCTAAAACACGTCCATACGCATCGTTTATTAAATGCCTCATGACTCTCGTTTGTTTTCACGCCGGTTTTTGAACGGTGCCAATTTTCAGTCGGATTTGCTATTAAATTTACTATAGGACTATAATAAAAAAAAAAAGTAGTAGAAAAAAAAAATCACCTGAACAATGAAATACATTTGAACAGAATGGCAGGAAATTAGGCTGATATATAATACATGGATCTAGTCATTTATTTATTACAACAGAATGAGAATTCCCCCCCCATCTCTGATTAAATAGCAATTTGTTGTCAAGGAGCATGTAATGCATACATAGCAGATGAAGTTAGCCGCTTTCGATTTCAGCCCCTGGGTCTCCTTGCTATAAGATGGAAACTTACAATTGGATTATGATATAAATTTCTCTTTTGTGTGGAGTTTTACGGTTTTTAAATCGTTTCAGGACTACGGACAGCGCTTGAACTATAGATACAGGATCCCGATGATTAAAAGCTTCATATTTAAATAAAAAAGGTTTTTTTTTTTTTTTTGGTTTACCATGCACACCCAAGAATTCTCCAAATGATTATTAACTAAGCCAGGTGCCTCCACGTGGACAGTGACCTACATGTGCAGCTGGTGTAAAAGTGTGTGTAGGCGACATATTAGTGTGTGCAGTGGAGCTGCTGGATGTGGAGACTCACTGCAGGACGTGTTGGGTGGCCGGGTTTTTCATCTGCAGCTGATAGCGCAGTGTCCCAGGAGCATTGGGGTGGGAGGGACTGAGCCATGCCACTTGCAGAGAGGTAGAGGTGGCAGCTGCCAGCCTCGGGGGCAAGAGGCCATCTGGAGCTGAGGGCATCAGGACAAAGAGAGACACAGGAAGAGGGAAAAAAAAAATTAGCGAGAGCGATGAAGGCCAAGGCCAGGAAGCATATGCTCTAAAGCGGAGATGTTAATAGTGATGTAATGGAGCAGGATGTAAAAGTAAAGCAGTGAATCAATTCTAATCACAAGCACAAACCGGAATTATTTTTCGAATGACAGCTTCTATATCAGGGGTCCCCAAACTTTTTTTCTGTGGGGACCACATACTTTTTTCTTTCTTTATTATGTAACAAAAAAATTACATTTATGTGTAAAATGTATCTATTATTTTTTGATGTAGCATACAGACATTTTCAAGCGATATACAGCCTATTAAAAGAGCATTATTACTATCATAATGGCATTTTTTCATATTCATTGCTATTGAAATCAAAACATTTACTTACTTATGCATATGTTTGGTGGGTGAATCTAACACATAATTAGGCTATGTTAGAAACTAGAGGTCGACTGATAAATTACCAACAACAATAGTTGGGTTGGATTGTACTTTGCCAATAACCAATTATTTATCTGTTAGTTTTTAAAGTGGATACACGATAATAAACAAACAAACAAAACACTCCATATAAATTAGTACTGTACTTTATTAACAAAAAAAAGAAAAACAGTTTTTAATCATGAAAATGTGGTAAAGACAATAATTATGAGTATATTCATTAATAAATAGAATTATTATAAATTATAAATAAGTAATGTAATATAGCACTCTCCGTGCAGTGTGCAGTCTCACGTGTGAAAACAAACAGCACGTACCGTCATTGATTCACCCCTAGAGGCCGCTCTCGAAATGATAGCAGACTATAAGCCTTATAGTCTTTCCAGCAATCAACTATCGGTGCCTCAATTTTTCTTAATAAGGGAAATTTTAGTTTAAAAGTCAACCCTTATTATGAAATACGGATATGATGTGTATAAAACTTTTAAAATTACATTTTTTAAAGTATGTCTCTGGCATTGTTTAAAACAGTGGTCCCCAACCCCCCAAGCTGCAGACTGGCACCGGTCCATGGGTCAATTTAAAGAATAAATAAGAAAGAATACATAACTTACATTATTTCCGTTTTATTAATTATCTGATTCTGAATGATGTTTTATTTTGGAAAATTACCGAATTCTCACCACCACATTTGTCTATGACTCACTCTTGATGCATGTCAAGATGCCTCGGCCACATGTCTTACCTCCATCCTCTACCTTCTTAAAGGAGCTCCCGCCGCTAACACATAATACATTACGGCTAAATTCAAACCCCCAAGCGAGCAAAATGAAAAAAAAAACAACACAGTGGATTCATGTTTATTATTATATTTCGAAAATACCATTTTTTTATGCCAGTTGTATCATTTTATTTTGTTGTATTTATCTGCCACACCTTAAAGTCCGGTCCATGAAAATATTGTCTGACATTAAACCGGTCCTTTGCACAAAAAAGGATGGGCATCGCTGGTTTAGAGAGTCGTTTCAAATGTGGGGGGCGGGCCGTAGTTTGGGGACCTCTGTTTTGTGTGTAACTTCAAAAGTATGATATACTTTGTTGTTTTACATAAGTACAATTACCCAATTAAACAGAAATGAATAGACTCAGTTACAAGCTTGAGTTTTACTAAAATAAGCCATAATATAACCCATAATACATTTTTTACAAATATTTCTCAATATTTAGTTGAACAAAATCGGTAATTTTTTATAAAATTTTCCTCCTCGTAAATTTTTTTTAAGCATCCCAACACTGAAGCAATCCTTAATGCTGATGCATAATGCAAGACGCTACAGTTATGCTTTTCAAGTGCACTTTCCGGGCGCGAATGTGACGGCGTTTAAACAAATTGCGGGAAGATCTGAGGACATCGATTTGGAAGGAAAACAAGGCGAAGCTGCTGCCTGCACGGACTGTTTGGTAAGGACTCCAGGCCTGGTCATCTGTTTCGAGGAGCAATCCAGTCAGCGTTTGTTTCGATAATACACCACTCGAGGCGAAGGAGTGAGGCTCTCGTCGTAAGTAAAGGCTCATTCTCAATCAACATCCCTCTCATGCGACCACAAGCACTCAATAACTGTTGATTACTTAAGTCATTTTGTGCATGCCCAAACAGAAGGGCCTCCGTGGAATACCAATCGTCGGAAAAACAAAAAAAGGTCGACGAGGGCATCCGTTACAAAGGCGAAATCTCCCGAGGCTTGCAACCCCCCCCGAGCAAAAAGAGCGACGAGTGGAATGAGATCAACTAATATTCTGAGGGAAAATTTACTAATGCGCTGATTGATGAGCAAGGGCCCTGCCAATGATGTCAGTAAACACTTTCTTTGAGGGACGTTCAAAAGCGTGCCGAGGCCATCCTTCATGCGGGTTGACAGGAGGAACGAAAAGAAGAATGGAAAGAAACACAATGTAACTCGACAAAACCTGACGTTCCCATATGCCGCCATATAAGAATTGGGGACTGTTGGAAAGGGGTGAGCCCCATCACTCACTCCGGCCCGGCTCACGTTCACTGCCAAGCTACAATTTTCATAATGCACTAGTGCTCGTGGAAGGCTTGAAACGCTCTGGGCGCTAGGATGCAAGCTCTAATTGGAGAGAGCGGATGAGCTTTCCTGGATGGACGTCGGCATTTGAAGCCATTCCGCACTTTCCCCCATCTGCCTTTGCTGCTAGAGCCCTGTTAGGATTAAGTGGCCAAGTGGCCATAAACGTAATGATGATGATGAGCATATGGACCGGCCCGAATTGCAAGCCCGCATCCTGTTCCACTGCTAACGGAACCCTGCTGGGTCACAGTACATCATCTCCTCTTACAAATGCGCTTGCATAAGGACATACACTAAATGGACAAAAGTATTGGGGCTCCTGACTTTCCCAGGCATATGCGGTTCTTTCCCAAACTGTTTACAGTGTCTTTGGATGCAGTATCATGAAATTTTTTCCTTCACTTGAACTAGGAGCCCCAAACCTGTTCCAGCATGACAATGCCCCTGTGCATAAAGCAAACTCCATGAAGATATGCTTTGCATGGGTTGTAGTGGAAGATCTCCTGCTAGAGAGCTCTGATCTCAACCCTATTGAACACTGTTGGGAGTAATTGGAACACTGACTGCACCCCAGACCTCCTCACCTCACCTACCTACTCACGTACCTGACTTTATTAACTCCCTTGTGTCTATATAAGCGCAAATCTCCACACTCGAAAATCAACATCTTTCCAAAAAATTGAGGAAATTATAAGTGCAAATTGGGTCTAAACGTGGAATTCGATGTTTAAAAAGCACATACCCTACCGTGTCTGCAAACTTTTGGCAATATAGTGTAGATATCTGTGTATTTATATAACTACAGTCCGAGAACAAGCAAATACCAGGAAAAAAAAAATAAAAACAAGTGAAACAGACAAAAAGGAAGAAGCAGATGAAACTGAGAAAGAGAGAGAGAGAACAAGAGAGAATCAGAGATAGAGGAAGAGATATAACAAGAGCTCGGACTGAACAAAGACAACCAGTTGACAAAAGAGTTAATTCCTTTCAGACTTATTTCATCAAACAGTCGGCATGGAGTTTCCCCTTTGTTTCGGCTCGTGCCTTCCTCAGGTATATCAAAAGTGTCACTAATCATTTTAAACTATGCACTTTTATGTTTTCTCTGGATCTCCTCGCTTCCTCTGCCTTCTGTTCTTTGATATAACAAGGACAATTGGAGACAAGGCTTCAGTTCAGCTACAAGAAGCCTAAAGATCTGGCTGAGCAGTGCGGAGGGAAACGTGTGGTATTTAAAATTTATACTTCGTCGTGTCTTTGTTTTGAACTTGAACATTTTTTTTTTCTTTCCGCTCTCTTGCAGAACTTCAACTTTGCTCTTCGACTGGCGTTCGCCGAAGCCGTGCTGCGACTCGAGGCCTTGCTTTCCGAGGCTGGCACGGACAAGAACACGCAATTTCTGCATCCATAGAGAGTGTAAACTCGAAGCGTTCTGATGAACCGAAAAGAAAAGGCGGTCCCTGATCCCCAAATATTTACACCTTCCCTATGAGGAAAAAGTGGCGTCTTTTGTGGAAGCCAGCAGGATCTGAGGGACGGCATAATGGCATAGAGCAGAGAGACATGGCTGCGTAGAGACAGATGAAAGGGGCGCTCTTTGGTGCTTATTCGAGTTGTATTCAGGATTAGGAACAATTGCAGACGTGGTTATGAGGCCCATTTGGTGTTTGAATGCCACTGCTTTAGCTTTGATCGCTATTAGGAGCGGAGGATTATCATACACATTGCCTGGCTGGAAGTCTCCTAGACATCTGGGCTGCAGGAAAAAAAATTCAAAAGACCGATCAAATTGGTATAATAAAGAGTCGTCTTATATAGTATGTGAGGAAAAAAAATCTCCTAGTGGAAAAAAAAAAAATAAAGAGTTTCTTTCCCCTAACGAGCAGCGAGAGAAAAGGCGGGTCCAAACACGAACTTCATTTCCTTCCCCATTCTTCCCCATTGATTATTATTCTCTTTTCTCTCTCTTCGGGCCAAGCCGCTTCAATGGGAAAGAAAGCACTTCCTTCTTTATCACCCTATGGCTAATTTAGCCACGTATAACCCAGTGCTTGGCGCACGCTTCCCAGCACCCACCCTGTGTGTAAATCAGCGTAATAAGTTCCCACTCCATTAAAAAAAGGAAGCATGAGCCCTATTTAACCAATGACTTGTTACCTTTTATTTGCCATAAGAAGGTCATAAAAGAGAACATTCCAGGGCCATAAGAGTCATAATTAAAATCAACAACAATTTAACAGTGGGAAAGTGCGATTCTTAAGCACAGTAATAAACTTCCGATGCTGGGGCTTGTCTTGCATGGCTTTGTGTGTGTGTGCATGTGTGTGAGAGAAAATCTACTACTGGAGTGGACAAAGCTGGTCTTTTAGATTGCCAGCAGCAGGTATTGTTCTCTGTCAGGCAGCATAAGTGGCTTCGATGCTGGCCTGCTGGTGAGATCTTGCTTCTGAGTGATCAAAAACCTCACGTTGTCTTGAGCCCAGAGAAGCGACCAAGCGCTCAGGCTGAAGAAATCCACCACACGCCATGTTACATAAGAAGCGTTCAAGTGTATTGATTTAGTGACGGAATGCCCATGTTTATACTAATTAAAAAGCAAAAAGAAAAAAAATTTGTTCTACCGTAATTTCTGAAAAGCGCACCCATATATAAGCCGCACCCACTGAATTTGACAAAGATTTTTATTTTGAAGTTTCAGTGTTTACACTTAAACTAATGAACTTTACACAGGCTTTAACGTAAGAGAGTGTCTGTTACACGGTGTAACGGGTGAAATATGTTGTGGCTCCTTTAAGAGCAGAGCGGCATTTTGGGAACAGCCTGCCGAATTTTTCCGCTATTACTGCATGTGTGCAAGGCCGAGGAATATGTCCTTATTATTTTCTGATGCTCATTTCTAAGTTTCTTTGACTAACCCGTAACGCTGTTCTAAGAAAAATTTAAAAGCACGAGTTTTTGGAAACCTGTCTGTGCTTATATGATTTCTGTTGCAACTGGAGTTAGCGAGCTCTCCCTTCACCCAGACTCAACGCGTTACAAAGGCTTGTATCTAAACAGTAGCCTACTAAGAAAGTCATTGTTCACTGTCTTCCTCCTTCCTTTCACAACTATTTCTCTCAGGAGTTTATCTTTTGGCATCGTCGTGAGTTAAAAAAAAATCGTTTTTTCTCCCGATGCCGTGCAGCTCAGAACACAGGTGAGGTGCGTTTTTTTCGTTTCCGTTCGGAAATTTCATTGGTCTAATGTTTTGGGGCTCAGTTTTTTGTTTTGAAGTTTGTGAAACCGGGAAAAACCCAGGAAAAATCCATAAATAAGCCGCCTCGTTGTTTAAGCCGCGGGGTTCAAAACGTGGGAAAAAAGTAGCGGCTTATAGTCCGAAAAATACGGTAATTATTAGTTTACTTTAAGAAGAGCAAGTAGATATTTACTTAAAGATTGATGTAAGCCTCATTCCCAAGGAGGTCTTGTTTCCATATATATATATATATATATATATATATATATATATATATATATACACACACACACACACACACACACATTATATTGCAAAAAGTATGGTATTTGTTTTTTGAGCACTGCATTCCACATTTAGTCCCAATTAGCTCTTATAATTCCCTCCACTCTTCTGAGAAGATGTTCAACTAAATTTTGGAGTGTGCTTGTGGAGATCAAGAGTGTTATTAACCTCAGGTACTAATGTATGTGAGGTAAAGAAGGCCTGGGGTGCAGTCAGCATTCCAATTCCTCCCAAAGGTGATCAATAGGGTTGAGGTCAGAGCTCTAAAGCAGGAGATCTTTCACTTCAAACCATGCAAAGCATACCTTCATCGCCACCATATGTAATTGTGCGTCTTCAGCTTGGCAATACCAGATTGCAAAAGTTCCACATATGGCTGGGAAAGTCAGGTGTCCCAATACTTTTGTTCATTTAGTGTCTATATATATATATAAAGCCTATATATACATATAACCTATTATGTAACCTATTATGTAGGTATATACCTACAGATATATACACAAATATGTAAATACATCTTGATTTATATGTAATAAATTTATACACCTCTGTATGGTCTTTGTGCTTACATCTGTTCATATATGATTAGATATGTATGCAGCAACTTAGTCCTTCAAAACACATTTTGTTCCTTTCTATGTCTCAACATATGACAATGAAGCTCAACTCGATCTAACAAAACAGTTGTAGTGCACGAACCTGCCGGAGGGAGTGAGATGCTGATGGAGGCGCTCTCCACACAGCCCTGAGTGTTGCAGCCTCTCACTCGTACGCTGTAGTTGGAGAAGGGAAGCAGACATCCTACAGACACCCAGCTTCCTGCTGTATCCGCGCTGAGCAGCTCTCGCGTTTCATTGACCGGCTCTTCGGTTCCACTCGAGTTCTTTCCTGCAACACACCCCAAGTGCTGCTGAATGGTACATGTGCTGACAAACTCCCAAAAGATTTTCAAATAACATTATATATTCATCATATACATTTAAAAGTAATTTCTCTTGGTGTTTGCTCAACAAAATTACCATCCTCATAGATAAAAAATCACACATCAAGTGGAAATTGCAGACTCATTTGTGAAGCACACTACAGTGGAAGTAAAACAAGCAACTGAATGCAGTTCTGAGTTTATTAAACACAATGAGACAATGAAAAATGAATAAAAATGATACAAACTAATGGCATTATTAATAAACTCTAATAAAGTATGATAATCATTGTAATTTGTGTTTACGAATAAATGTTTGCTAATAATATTAATTTTATATTAAATCTATGATTATATTGAAATTCTTTTTCGAATCAATAAACCGATTTATATTAATATTGCTCATGTTTAAAATATTAAGACTGCTTAATATGCAGAAATATTAATAATATTCATAAATATTAATAATTGCCTACATAATAATATTAATTACATTAAAAATAATAGCATGTTAATAATGTTGCATTAAATAATTCAGCATAAATAATTTATCAAGTATATTATTTGCTATACTGTTCAAACTCTAAAAAAACACTTAAAAAAAACAAAAACTTTTATTTGTTACTTATTAAACATTTCGATAGGCTTCAATAGGCGGGTTCTTGTTTCCTCACCACCGAGAAGGAAATCAAAGATGGCGCCCAAAGTCTTTGACGTATTAGTTTATTCCTTTGTAAAAAAAAAAAAAATTCTTTACTTCTAATTTATGCTACAGGCTGTTTTTAAGGATTCACATTCTTTCGAGCATGAATTCTATTGTATGCCGTAACAAGGTTTCCTCTTTACCTGACAATACAAACTGTTGAATCTTGAAAATGTTGAAAGAATTGTAGTAGCCGACATGCGCTTTATTCCTGGTCGAAGATAAATGGAAGTGTTTGGCAACTAAAGAATATATCACGGTTAAAAAGTCTTTTTCCCCCTCTAGCTCTACATAAATCACAGCGCTAGTCAATATTTAATAATGCTAGCCTCGGTCCGCAGTCCCTTGCTTAGCCCTGTCATGTGTAATAGCTCCCGCTCCGATATCTCTGACATAAAAAGCTGGCTTTATGGCAATACTAACATGTAGAGGGGGTCATTACTGATCGACGTTTCCTTTAATCTGTGACGGCCAGCCACCGGCCGGTAAATTCTCAAACAATCCACAGGGAAAGATTAGTAAACTTCAGGCTTCTCTCTCCTGCTGGATCGCATGCTGCTCAAGAGACATCACACCACATCGACATCACACCAGATTCACGCACGTGTGTACGTATTCGAGTCTCTTTCATTCATTCATTAAAATCATTTCCAGCTAAAACAACACCCGTTTCTCAATAAATGCTCCTGCACATCATGATCTCGGCTTGTTACCTCAGAACTTTAAATCCTCTTCATTCTTGCATTGCATATAACTGCCTTACTTTTACACTTGAAGTGTCAGCAAATATGTCAGGGGTTCAAACCCCAGGATCGCCAAGATGCCACTCTTGAGCACTTGAGAAAAGCGCTTAACCCTCTGTGCTCCAGGGGGCGCTGTATCATTGCTGACCCTGCACTCTGACCTCAGTTTTCTAAAATCGCTGGGACATGCGAAGAAAGAATTTCACCTATGCATTAGACCATTTTAAAAGACCTGCTGTTCATCACCACGATCATCAACAAGCCCTTAGCATCTGGAGGGTTATTCCCATCTTAAAGGAACCTGCTCTGCATCCATCGGACATCAACAACTTATCATTTCTTTCAAAAATTCTGGAATGCACTGTTTTGAAAAAACTGTCTGTATTTCTCTCACAAAACAAGCTCCATGATCCAAACCAGTCAGGCTTTAAAGCGGCAAATTCTAAATTTTGGTTGTCTCTGAGAAACTACATGCTGCTCGATCAGCCAAGCTGTCATCAGTACTTATCCTCCAAGACCTTTGAGCAGCATTCAACACAGTCAACCGTAAGACTTTCGTCTACCCTTAGGAGCCTCAGGTTCCATGGAGCAGCAGGGGAATGGTTTGCTTCCTACCTGAAAGGTCGTTTAGACCAGGTAAATGGAAGGGGTCCACATCTGCCCCACACAGACTCTCTAATGTTGTCCCATAAGGCTCAGTATTTGGTTCTCTTTTTTTCTATCATTACTACGGTTTCTTTTCCATTTCTATGCTGATGACACTCAACTCATCTTTCCCTTCCCTCCCTCAGATACCACAGCTTCTGCTCGGATCTCAGGTCAGGATCTCTGATCTTAGATCTTCATACTGTATTCATACTTCAACTGTCCTTTTTCTCACATGTTGCTAAAGTGACTCGTTATAATCGGTTCCTTCACTACAACATCCAAAGGATTCGACCATTTCTATCCACACAGGCTGTTTAGATGCTTCTTCAGTCTCTTGTCATTTTAAGACTGGACTACTGCAACTTTCTGCTGGCAGGTCTACCTCTTAACATTATTCCTTCACTGCAAATGATCCAAAACACAGATGTGTGACTTGTGTTCAACCTGCCCAAGTTCTTCCACACCGCCCCACTCTGCGCTCCCCCCACTGGCTTCCAGTAGCTGCAATTATCAGATTCAAAACACTGATGCTTGCCTACAAGGCCAAAAATGGACCAGCACCCTTTTACCTCAGAGACCTCTTCATACCTCGCACTGCACTACGTAAATATACCTGAAGGCACTTCTCTGTTCTGGTACCGTGACAGGTGAAGACCAACTTTTTCTGAAACACTTAAACTAGCACTTTTCCTGGTTTGCTTTGTCTTTCACACAAAAAAAATCCTCTTAACAGAGTTGTAGTCTGATTTATCTTAATTCATTTTTATTATGTTCGTAATCTAGCGTACCAGTGTAGATTTATTCATTGATAGAGACTCAAAGCAATTTTGTACGTCACTCTGGACAAGGACGTCTGCTAAATGCCGTAAATGTAAATGCCGACTGCTCCTAACGCCATGAAAATGGCTAATTTACCATTGGATAGAGGTGGAAAGCTTAATAAAATATTCTACTCAATTAAGTACTGTTACTTAAATACAAATTTTACTCAAGTCCAAGTTACAGATCTAAAAATCTACTCAGGTAGATCTAATTAATTATTTTTTTTACATTTTTTATTTAATTTATTTTTTACCAGCAGGGGTGGGGTGGAGGATTCTTCATTTTTTTTCAAAAAGAACTTATCAAACCCCTGTTATATTGTCATTTGCAATAATGAGAGAAATCGCAAATTCAGATTCATAACTCAGACAGTGAGCGCACGCATTGAACAACGTTTGATTCGACGGCATTTCGTTTTCAGCCGAGTCTGCATTATTGGCGTCTGTTTTGTCCATCTCCATCTTTCTTTCTTATGAGTTCAGTGCGTTGGTTCTCCGCCCATCCATTAATCAGTGCAGTGGTTTCCAAAACGAATATGATTTAAAAATGTTCAATATTTAAAAAAGAATACAAATAAAACCATAACAAAAAAGATACTTAAGTAATATTACAGATTAGAAAAACTAATTTAAAAAGTAGAAATACACACAAAAAACTACTCGATTACAGAAACGCAAACAAAATTCGATACGTTCCGCCTCTGTTATCGGAGCATTTTAAATTTCCCAACTTTAGAATTAAAGTGAAGAAAAAACATTATTTGTAGTATCAGGTATAAGCCGCATATGCTTGTGCGCCTTTTTCTTATATAATGTTCAAAACTCTGGGGCAAAATGCAACCTTTTAATGCCTGGAAGTGTAAAAATGTGACCTTTAACAAAACAGCCAATATGCGCAGTCTATGCAGCAAACTTGCTTTTTGACGTAACGACAACAACAACAACAACAACAACAACAACAAGAAACTCAACAAAAGCTAAATGCTTATACAGGAAATGGCTATAATTCAAAAGAATGTCTATCAAAGCTGATTGAATGCCTTGTAAGCGAACCAAATATTATATATCTGGCGAGCTCAGCTTAATTAGATGCCAGCGTAGGAGGATCAGCGTCAACTGCAATTCCTGGTTGATTTGCTGATAGCAAACATGTATAATTTGCTGATGATAAACAAATGCTATACAGTGAAGTGATGATCAGAGACACGAGCACGTAATACACACACAAAGGCAGGAATCTCAGGGCAGCATCGTAACATTGTGTGTGAACAGTTGATGTAAAATATGCATCAAAAAGACAATATGTGGTTTGGGCCTTCCTTCTGAATGGATCGAAAAGGCAGGTATTTGCATGAATTAGGTGCAAGTGAGAATCTGACGGTTCCTGGGAATTTAAAAAGAGGATGAAAACTGCTATAACACAAAGGCCACTCACACACTAGTATATAGTATATAAAGGGAAATCGGACAGATCTAAATGATAAATAAAGCGAGTGTGGTGCATGGTGGAACAGCAGGTAGCGGTGTCACCTTACGGCTCCAGGGTCCTCCGTTCAATCGTGTTAATGCTGGCGGAATTGCAGTCTCAGGCCCAGATTCTAAATGAGCGTCTCGTGACCTTACCAAGATTGAAGCTGAATATAAAAATGAATGGATAAATGAATATACAAAATAACGTACACTTGATTGTTGGGCATATGAAGAAAGTACGATGTATGTGTGTGTGTGTGTGTGGAGGAGAGTGTGTGAGAGT
Source organism: Silurus lanzhouensis (assembly GCA_039877035.1). Taxonomy (NCBI): domain Eukaryota; kingdom Metazoa; phylum Chordata; class Actinopteri; order Siluriformes; family Siluridae; genus Silurus; species Silurus lanzhouensis. Next base: position 5,132,473 of record JBCEWE010000214.1, on the reverse strand, counting down.
GTGTGAGAGTGTGCGCACTTCCCGATAGACGACTATGAACGTTTATCTCGAGGCGGTTCGAAAAATGGTGAAGTGAGTGCTGGGGTTGATTCGTTCTGAGTGTGCCATCACACTCTCTTTAACGAACCTGTCCACTTTTATCCCGCCAAGGGCGGGGAGCTTCTCCCTGCCTCCCAGCAGCCGGCCCGAGAGAAATGGCCAATGACAACAATTCATTTACGGCTATTACGGCATGCGGGCCCCGTGCTAGGGTTCACTGCCCTTTTTGCATACTGTGTGTAAACAATCATAGGGAAAATAACTGGAGTCAATATGGGAGATCAGAGGCGAGAGAGGTTGGGGCAAGGGTGGGTGGGGGAGTTTAGGAGGGGGCCTATATTTATTTAGAGCGATGGGGAACCGAAAGAGGTCTGCGATTTACCTGCCGCCTGGTAGAAGGTTCCGGTAAAGAGGACCGAGTAAGTGAGGTTGCCGTTGGCTTTGGCTGGTGCTTCCCATTTTACCCAAACTGATTGTGGGCTCTCAGGGAGGATTTCCAGAAGAATGTTGCCAACAGGGGGCATTTCTGAAGTCCGCACCTCCGTCTAAAAGACAAAAGATAAAAAATCACGGACAAAACGAATCTCTCTTGAAAACCCACATTGTTCACACTGGTTCTTATTTAAGGTCGAACTCTCCAAACTATTGAACAATTTAAAAACATATTTGATATGTTAAAAAAACATATTAAAATGCCCTTCCTGAAAATATTCCCTTCAGCTCAAACACGTTTTTGTACTTGACAAAGCACCCGGTTCCCCCTCTACTCCCACAGCCCCCACTGTGGGTTTTGCTGCATTGGCAAAAACAGCCATTTGCCTAAATATTGCGCCCATATTGGAAAAATGCCCAAATCTGGCCCATCAATGCATTAACCAGCCCAGAGTGGCATTTACACCAAATGTCAAGCGCGAGCAGAAGGTGCTTTATTGAACCGAGCAAATCGATCACCTTTATGATGTCGAGCTGCCATCTGACACGTTCGGGTATTTAGCATAATGTAAATGGGACGGGGCCCTCACCGACGGACCGAGCGCGCAGCCCTGCGCCGTACACGCCTGAACACGGAAGCTGTGCAAACTCCAGGGGGAAAGGCCGACCGCCGCGAAGCTCGTAAGGGAGGAGTTCTGCCTCAGTACGCCGTCCATCCAGACGCCGTAGCTGCTGATCACACCTGCTCCGGACAGACAAAACAGAAAACATCGACTGAAATAAGAGATTAAATTTATAAAAACACATGCCAATGGAAATGGGTGGGTGCATTATAGTATAGTAACTGTACAGTCAAACAATCACACATACTATCATGCAGAACGAGTACAAATTCTTAGGAAAAAAACATGTCCAATTTGTTTAGAAACCTCCGAATACTTCCTGCTTTCCACATGCCCTGGCCATTTTGTATAAAGCTTAATGTTAAAGGCAGCTATTAGTCAGGGAGGGCTGTTAAACATGGACAGAGAGCCTTTTAATGCTATTGCCCTATTTACAGCTTCCCCTTAAACTGTTTGTTGCAAAGTCACTTGGGGTCAGTAAGAGCAGGACAGTGGGCATATGAGTACAAAGCCATGTGTGGCTGTTACACCCCATCCCAGTCATATTGGATAGAGTCATATCGGATCATTCGCTAAATCTGATCTTTTCTATACTAATATTAACTGATTTTTTTTTTTTTTTTTTTTTTTTTTTTTTTGCAGAAAATTAGAGCTTCATATATTCTTCAATAGTCAGTCTGGAAATATTCAAATATATTTTTTTCTCAAATCATCACAAGCAAATGTCTTTGAAAACATAAAAAAAATCATTTATAAATAAACTTTGTATTTGATCTTATTTTGAAAAAAATCTAAACCAAACCACCATTAAACATTATACTGTACAACCCAACTAATATTTGTATTTTATATCCAGAAATATTGATATATTAATAGACAATGATGGACATTTTAGAAAGCTACCCTGAAATAAACAATAATCTCAGCTGTTCGACAAATCGTTAAATCAACATTTTATTCCGTGAAAGAATCAATAGGTTTAATTAGTCATTTTATTCTGAATTTAAAATCTGCGAATAAAGTAAATTTCTGTGTGACTGCACACAGTGGAATAATCGGGCCTTAAAAACCCCTTGCAGTATATGCAGAGAATTATGGACAAGTTATTAATAAAATGTTGACACATTTGTAACAAATAAAAGAGTAAAGAGTATAATCATTATAATTGCATCACTTAGTACTTACATCATTTATTTATTCATGAATATAGCTCTCTTTCCAATATATATATATATATATACATACATACAACACATTTTATAAATATATATATATAAAATTAATAATTATATTTATACTCATATGTATAATTTATTTAGATTTGTTTAAATTATATATTATAAGTATTTATACATATATATGCATAATGTATTAATACATACAATACATAAACAACATATAAGACTTAAACTTATAATATAGTAATTGGGCCACTTTCAGTTGACCAATCAATTCATAAAAAAATGTATATATATATATATATTATTAATTAATTTAAATTAATTTTTTACATACAATAGAAATACTTTTAGTGATTTGTTTTAATCTTGCCGTTTCAAAAACACTGGATAGGTATAATATAGATATATATATATATATATATGAAAAAAATTATATATGAACATATGAACAAAATAGTATAGATTAAAAAAAAGAAATACAGTATTTATGCCACTATTTCTATACTAATTAAATTAATTAATATTATTATTAAAAATTTTTTTTTTTTTTTTTTATGCATAAAAATAATTTCGTAATGAATTTTTTTCCTTTCAAAAACACTATATGAAAAGATTAAAACATATACTGTACGAAGCAGTAGAATTCGATCTCATCAGGATTACACAAAGGTCAAAGGGTTGAGCGCTGAAGCGGCACTGAAGCGTCGCTCTTACGCTGCAGGAAGCGCGAGTGAGTCGAAAGCTTGTGTTTGTGCCTGGACTGTTGAAGCTGCAGTTCACAGCATCAGTCAAAAGGGAGCACTTTTTACCCACTTAAAATGCCACACTCCCTCTCCCTCTCTCTTTCTCAGTCTTTCCCTCTCTGTCCAGCTCTCTCTCATGCCACATTGCCAAGGCGTCTGTCCTCTATTCCTGCTTGTCGTTTGGGGGTGCTGGCTCATCGTCAAAAATGTGAAACACCCCTCATCCCCTCGTACCACGGACGGGCTCAGACCCCACGCGCTGCTGGGTTTTATCTGAGCACCACTCGCAATAACAGGGATGTTAAATAATACAGGGGTAAACATCGGAATTGCCTCTTCGGTTGTATTATTATAATTTTCATAAGACACTGCATTGATCTGATATCAGTACATTTCTAATACATGCTGCCTTTTACATTTTTTATGTTTTCTTCTGGCCAGACACATTCTTGGATGTGATGCGAATTTTTTGAATTAGTGACGAAATTAGCTAATATCAGGAGAGAATAAAGATGCTCTTACTAGTGTAAAAATAAACACACGTTGTACATATATTGGTGATTTTTTTAAAATATTATAATATAATATATAATACTGTAATATAGACAGAGAATTAAGTCTTATTTGATTAGAAAAAACGCAGTGTATAAGAAAAAAATATAATAAATTATTTCAGCGAGCACCCCTACCGTTGGGCTTTAGTGGAAGTCCCCAGGTCAGGTTTATTGAATGTGGAGAAACGTGGACGACGCTGGGAGCCGGCACGTCTTCTGGAGAACTCTCGTCGGTTTGGGTTCTGCTGGGGGCACTGAGAGTGCAGCCGCCTGCTGTGCAAGCCTGTGAAAAGTCAGAAAATGTTGTCCCACCATGGACGTTTGCATTTTTGGCTTTATTTTGATTTTTGTTTTGTTTTGGAAATGTGACTACAATTATGTTTGTTAATGTGAAATTAAAAAAAAGGCAATTTAAAGGAATTATATCTAAATATGTCCTTGCTAAGTTTCTTATTCCAAAATTGGAATGTTTTTTATTCGATTCCGAAAGTGTCGATGTGGGGATTTTTTTCAACCACAGGAGCACTGATGTCAAGCGAGAAGCCCTGCTGTGCAATCAGTTTTTAGGTTTAGGTTCAGTATAGGATAGTTCTTCATCTCCATCCTGAGCAAACAATGTCTTCATGGAGCTCGCTTTGGAGCATCATCATGTCATCATGGCCTCTTAGATCCGGTTCATATAATATATGATTGCTACAGCATATAAAGGCATTTGAGACATCTGTGTGCTCTGAACATAAGAGCAGTGTGGGAAGGGCTCATATACAGTAAGCATGTGTGTGATGGGCAAGTGTCCACATACTTTTGGAATTAGAAAATGCAAAATAGAGGCATCAATTTATTTAATATATTACAATTACATTAATAATATTATATTAACTTCAATAATAGGGAGTAGTACTTACAGCAATCTGGAACAAGTAGGTACTTCCAGGGACAAGGTTTCGCAATGTGTGATCCTCAAAGAGCTGAGAGCTGTTGTACACCACAATTGGTTCCTCTGTAGAAAGGGCCTGATACAGCATGTAGAACAGAAGCTGTCCGTTAGCCTCGAGAGGGGGTGACCACCTAAAGAATATGCAGAATAAAAAAGAAGAAGAAAAAAAAAGCAGGTCTTATATAGTCAATTGAGTCACAGAGTTTAAGTAGAGTCAATGAGCTATCAGTTTTGTTAGGGAGCAGTCAAAAGTACCACAGAGCAATTAGTGGGGTCACAGAGCAGTCGGTGGTGTTACATTACAGTCAGAAGTGCCAAAGATCAATCAGTGGTGTTACATAGCAGTCAGGGGTCTTACATTACAGTCAGGTGTGCCACAGAGCAATCAGTAGTGTCACAGAGCAGTCAGTGGTGTTACAGTCAGATGTGCCACAGAACAGTGAGCGGTGCGACAGTGCCGTCTGAAATGTTACAGAGCAGTGAGTAGTGTTACAGAGCAGTCAGTGGGATTAGAGGGCAGGCAGTGGTGTCATAGAGCTGTCAGTGCTGTTACAACACATCACATTCAGAAGTCTCCTACAGCAGTCAGTGGTGTTACAGAGAAGTCATAAATGTGACAGAGCAGTCAGTGGTATCAAAAACTGTCAGTTGTGTTACACAGCAGTCAGAAATGTCACAGGGTAGTAAGGGGTGTTACAGAGCCATCAGAGGTGTCACAGAGCAGTCAGTGGTGTTTCAGAGCAGTCAGAAATGTCACAGGGCAGTAAGGGGTGTTACAGAGCCATTAGAAGTGTCACAGAGCAGTCAGTGTTCTTACAGAGCAGTCAGTGGTGTTACAGAGCAGTCAGAAATGTCACAGAGAAATCAGAAGTGTCAGAAAGCAGTCAGAAGCAGTAAGTGGCATCACCAAGTAGTCACTGTTATTACCAAACAGTCATTGGTGCCAGGAGTGGCATCAATTAGCAGTCAGTGGTTGCCAGACAGAGAGTAATGCCTCCTCAGGCACAGTGTTAACCTGGGCACCATTAGATAAAGTTCAAGATTTCAGTGGAGCATGTGGAGTCCAGACAGCCTCTACTGCAATAACCCTGGCCAAGGATGCACAGACAAAAATAGGGAAGTGTCTGGTGGGTTAGCGTTTCAGACTGCCACTTGACTTTCTCCGAGCTAAATTTAGAACAGAGGACACCGCTATCTGCTTAGAGATCCAAGAGACCAAGGCCAGGAGGAAAAAGAAGAAGAAAAAAAAACATGTGAGGAGAAAGTTGCGATAAAAATAAAACAAACCCAGTCTGTCAAGAGACCTTTTTCTTTTTTTTGCTACATTTTCTCAAACTAGTACTTGTTAATAATTGTTACTTAATTTTCTGTCTAGTCGAAGGTGGGAAAAAGTTGTTCAGTGTTCTGCTCAAAATAAAATACGGTACAGGAGGAAAGAAAAAACATTTCTGGCATATTTATAATGATCTCTTGATATATATCCCTTCATCAATTTCTCCACGAGACAGGTAAGGTCATCCTGTAACTACATCTAGTGTATTTGTCCTGGCGTAATTCAAAGGGAAACACGCTTTCCTCCGAAGCTGTGAGACCTACAATAATGTGGCACAGAAAGTTGTCCCGAGCCATAATGTGAGTTTAGATGATGCATAGGGGACGTTCGAGTTCTTTTTCAAGCACTGTGAAATTAGCACATGCCTCTCAAGGGTTTCTCCAGCCTACAGGACCAAACACACCCGCAGGTAACCCTATTCATTATTGTGATTAATTTCGTTTTACGGCATCAATTAAATTGCATTTTAAATGACAAATGACAACGGCTATTACGGCGCTCGATCGCGGACCCGATAAATCGATCGGGCCTGTGATTTATACGCCCTCCGAAAATATCGGCGGTAAAAAATGGAGGATTTCGAAAAAAGCCGATTGCGATCTAGATTTGGAGAAAACGTCGTTAGGTAGAGGTAATGAACTATCATGTAAAAAGTGACAGATATGATAGAACGTAGGAAAGGAAGCATTCGGGGGGGAATGCGTTTTTGCTGATTCTGGGTTTGTGCATCTCTTGCAGCCCAGGACCTTTCTCACAGGCAAATCGCAACACAACAAAAGAGTATTGAACACGTATGATCCTTCACCCTGTGCTATTACAATTCTGCTAACAAGGCAATACCTTGCGAAGGCACTGTATCCACAATTAGACCCTGAGTGAAGAAAAAAAACAAAAAAGCTAGCGTGAGAGATATCATCTAGAATGTCAAATGACAGTGCGGATTCGCTTTTCTATCCTCTTCTCTTCTCTTCTCTTCTCTTCTCTTCTCTTCTCTTCTCTTCTCTTCTCTTCTCTTCTCTTCTCTTCTCTTGTCTTGTCTTTCAACTTGGAATCTCCCCTGGAAAAATAAAGTGCTAGCCAGTTTTCCGGTCGATAGGAACAATAAATATGCCACGCTCTTCTCCAAAGCACTGTTTTCATTACATAGCAGGACCATAACCAGGTTATGAATACGGGCGATGGGACAAATTGAGTCATATACCTATATCTTTTTCATAAATGGCATATGGACATCACAAGCTTCCGACCACCGTTAATGTGAGGAAGGAGGGGGCCCCCCCTTCCTCCCTGCTTTATTTCACAGGGTAGAGAGGAGGATCATTGGATGAGAACTGGTCTGAGAGGTTACTACATTAGAGAGGCCAGAGTTAAATGGTGGATCGGAGAGGAATTTGAGTGCGTTCTCGAGGATATGCATTTTTCTCTCGGCCCTGTGATCGCTCAAGTAAAGTGATGGCATTTTCTTGGAGAAAAAAAAACTGCCGTCACCCCAGCTAGCCCTCTCTCCGACGCTAAAAAACAAAGTGGGCCCGAGATTGCCGCCCTGTTGTGCTTCTATTCTTTGTGCTCTCTCGCAGTCCCTTTTCATCCACGTCCTGCTAGTTCTTAAGTGATGGAGGAATGGAGGCTAAAGATGAAGCTCTAATGGCTTTCACACAGATTGCTAAAGGCCAAGGTGGAAGTGTGGCGTGGAAAAAAGCGTCCGACGATCTGAGCCTCCCTCTGTCCCTCTCGATGGGTCAAATGCAAGAGAATACCGAGCATGCTAAGCAGGAGAGAAGAAGGTCATGCTCAGGGATTTTCATACAGTCCAATGACAGGCAACTTGTAGGTACACCACTAAATCAAGGCTCTCGTTCCAAGTCGGCTGTTCTAGGCTGGCCATAGACGACAAGGACAAGGAGCCGATGTGCTGAGTGACGGACGGGCCACTGTGCACTTTATGATTATATGGAGAACACTCAGTTGATTAATGCACCCTCCATGAGCTTGGACAACTCCTCAAACTTGACAAAATATACTGGGAAAATCAGTTAATCTGACCTTTCCACCTTCACCACCATCTCATACCGCAAATACGGTATTTATTTATCGCACTTTAAGAGCGTTTCTTTTTAATTAAAATTTGAAACATACACAACAAGCCTGGGGGAATAAAAACGAAACGATACTCAAACCATACTGGAAATACGATTTGTAGCGCGTTGTTTTGCGCGTTAGTGGATTCGTTTGTGTTTTTTTTTCCAGCTTCAAATATTTCTTTAAAAAGGAGAAATTCCTGACAAATCTGCATATTGAGAGAGTGACTGAATGAAGAATGGAAGAAATAAAGACATTTGTTTAAATATGCTTAAATAAGTAAAAAAATGTATTAGACAAATTGGCAAAAATTACATACATTTTATATATTTTGTTACATTTATGTAATTTTTGCCAATTTGTATAATCAATATAATAAAAACATGCATTGCCTTAATTACATTTATTGTATTAAATTTCTATATATTTTATTTTATTAAAAATATTATTTGATATATTATGTAACCAAGCAGAAAATGTATTTAAAACAACTGTTCTAAAAATTTAAACTGTTATGTCACATATATTAATAAAAATGAACTGCATTGAACAAAACAAAACGAACAAACAAACAAACAAACAAACAAACAAAATATATATATATATGTATAGATACACCTTTTATTAGATTTTTTATCAATTTGTTAAAAATGTCTAAGTTTTTCTTTGATATATTGTTCTAAATCTACATGTCAGCATGAAAAGCCTACTGGGACAAGAAAGGGACCCCCCCCCCCCCCCCCTCCCCAAGACTTCTCCATGATTCCTCCTAGACTCATCTAAGACTCCTCCAAAAGTTTTTAAGACCCACATTGATTTATCCATGTCTTTTTTTCAGGACTCCTACAAAACTCCCTTAAGACTATTCCAAAAGTTCTAAGATTTTATGATTCAAGCTCTTTTTTAAGGCTCCTCTAATGTTTCTTTGAGACTTCTTTAAGTTCTATTTCATTTGTGTAGTTCTTTAACAATGGACATTGTCCCAAAGCAACAGAAATACATTTATTACAAATATTTTTCAATTTGTATAATAAATAATTTGTATAACAAATATTGTTCAATTTATAAATCAGTCCCTGGAAATATATTCCTATCAACATCATAATTAATTCTCAAAACTATTTAAACTTCTCCCTGACTCCTCTAAGACTCCTTCAGGACTCATCCATGACTCCTGTAAATCTCGTCCAAGATTCCTTTATTATACCTGTAGGACTTCAACAAAACTCCACCATGACTCCACCAACATTCATCAACGACTTCTTCATGACTCTTTTAAGACTCCACCAAATGTCCCTAAAAGACTCCTCTATGACTCCTTTTAGATTCCACCAAATTTTTACCAACACATCTGTGGGACTCCTTTAAGATTCCTGCAAGACTCCAACAACAATCATCCATGCCTCCTCCAAAACTACACCAATAATCCATGACTCCTTCATAGGTCTGCCAATGACTCTTCAATAACTTCTCTAAGATTCCTTCAAGTCTCCACCAAGGATTCTGAGGGACTCTTTTAGGATTCCTCCAAGACTGTACCATGTCTTTACCAAAACTTGTCCATGACCCCTCCATGAACCGTTGAAGACTCTTGAGGACATGCTCCTTACTTCACTACTGTGCTGTTCTATGCTAAAATTTAGTTTTATTTAAAAGGTGATCACTTCTGTCTTGAACATTAAGCTGTACAGTCGAGCAGAACACATCCTGCTGAGGTTCTTAATTATATATCAAAGGTGCTGAATAATAAGGTGTAGTGAAATATTCCCTGTAGTATTGTATCATGGGAGGTTTGCACATACGGCCACTTTAATAGGAACACTTATACACCTGCACAGTCATGCAACAATCCAATGACGTGGCAGCAGTACAGCTACAGTTAGAGCTACAGTTAATGTTCACATCATACATGCGATCTTAGTGCCGATCCTTGGTGCGGGTTTGTTTGTATTTTTACGTAGAGCAAACATTTTATACTGTCCCAAACACCTTGTTAACACTGGTAAGACATGGCAACAGAAAGGTCGCAGTAACTTAATTTTGAGTTGAGTTACACACAATACAATCCTGATGGGCAGAAACGCATCACAGAACCCATGTCGCTGATATACGTTCAGACAGATAGGCTAAGGAAGCCCATATAGTCCATAACAGATTCGACTCCTATCACTTACGAACAGGAATCTGAGGCTTTCTTGAGAAAACTAAACAGATTGGGGAAAAAAACCTGAAATCTACTTATCTGATATCTGTGAGGTAAATACAGATCTGTCGCATATTTGAGGTCAATGTTGTGAGCGTGTGAGGGTGCACCTACCGGGCGTTTATGCTCTGAGCATCTAGGACGGTCAGGACAGGTGGCTCCATGTGCGATGGTGGGAGCTGAGCGGTGAAAAGTGTGACCGCAGAGCTGTTAGTACAACCTGCTTCAGTGCAGGCGCTCAGCAGAAGCGTGTGCGGAGTGTACACTCCTAGACCTGTAGAAGAAAAGAGATGATGCAATACAATGATGCAAATAAATCAGGAGTGCAGTTTCAACAGGATGAGAATTCAGATTGGAAAGTCATGGGTTTAAATCCGAGCACCACCAAGCAGCCACTGCTGGGATTTGAACCTAGGGGGTGTACGATATATATACTGTACGATAATATCGTAATCGCTGTTTTAACCATGTGTGATATGACATTATCGAGTATATCGCAAACCCTAAACACACTCGGTGCGCATTTAGAGTGCGCTCTTTTACTGATTGTTTAAGTTTAATAAAAGGCATTTAGAATGATCACAAATTTCAAGATATGGAGGTCGAAAAATGTGAACATTTATATATTTGTTTATATTGTCAATATCACACACACACTAAAAAAGTGCTGTTTGTTTTTGAAAAAAATTCGCTAAATTACAAATGTGATGGATTTTATACAACAGAAATGAATATCAAGAGAAAATACATTCCGAACAATGCAACCGTTTTGCGTGTTTGAGCAAAAAAAGTAAGCGAGTCATTTCGATTGAGTCGAATCATTAAAACGGGTGATTCGTTCGATCGCAATGACTCACTAATTAACAGTGACTTGCTGGCAGTTTTAATTTCATTTCAATCTCATTTTTTATATCATCTCGAATATCAGTATAGAAGAGCATTTTATGTTTAAAATATCCGAAAATTATTCGTGTCCCTTTGAGAAACATCAATGTGTGTCAACACATCGCAATGGCACTTCAGATGCAGTTTCTGTTTCCTCTGCATTACAAAGAGGAATTTTGTTGATACCAGTCAAAATGTCCATGGTAACAGTCAAAATGTCTTATTATTCTAACTGACTGATGCAAATGCAAGAATTTGACTCAAAGATTATTCACATTTTTTTTTTATGACTTTATAAGGGTTATGCCCATAAAAGTTTAAAATGAATTTTAACTGCCACTAGGATCTGACCACCACACAGAATATGAAGAGTATTTTTTTTTAAGAAGGTACCAGCACAATTACACAAAATATTGTTATCGATGAAACCCAAAAAATAATATCGAGCTACAGTTTTTTGTCAATATTGCACACCCCTATTTGGACCTATGACCTTCTGATTAGAAGTCATGCTACTGCTGGGCCCTTGAGCAGGACCCTCAATTGCTCAGCTGTATAACTATGATAATTAAAATCGCTGTGGATGAGGGTGTCCACCGAATGCCATAAAAGTAAATGCAACACATCAGGCAATTTGTATTAAAAGCCTCTTTCTGCATCCTAAACTGAGCCATCGTTGTGACCTGGCCATCTCCCAGTGCTGCCCACACACGCACACACACACACACACACACACACACACACACACACACACACACACACACACACACACACGGCTAAGCTCATTTGTTAAGCATGTGCACTGGGAGGCTGAAGTTCTCCAACACAGACTGTGCTTACTGGACAGGAAGGAGGCTCTCTCCTTGAATCACTTGAAAGCAGTTTTATTGTCACAGAAGCAGGCAGGAAAAAAAGCGCGAGGGAATTCGAAATCTCAGCGGGAGAAGGCGCGGAAGCTGAGCTAAGATATCCTGAAAGAAATTGGAATCTCCGGGTATTGAGTAGAGCGCGCCCGCATGCTAGCGGAAAGCGTAGCGATGCGGCGCTCTCTAGCTTCTTATCATATTACACCTCCACCTTCACCATGACCCGCAATGAATGAAACACCTCATAGAGAAGATTGGATATCTAGCTACACCATGTACCTTATAGAAGAAATAATACCAACACACACACACACACAGACAAAAAAAGAAAAATCACCACCACCTCACTTTCAAGTACTTTGGTTTTGGGCTTTTTGTTGTTATACAAATTGATCAGCCACGTCTTTATCTATACAAGTTCTTTATTCTGATCTGAGTTGACGCCTGAGATTGAAAAAAAAAAAACACGTTCCGGGGGCTTTTGGGTCGTTCTGTTGGACAGAAAACGTGTTAGCTGACAAACGTTAGAGACGTGAATGATTGACAGATAACCTGTAACTAAGCGAGGTGAATAAAAGCAAGAGATCACAAAAAAGGCAAAAAAATTAAAAAAGAGAAATATAAAACACGGATCGGCATCGTTAACTAGAGACGTGCTACGTGAAATGATGTTCTCGCGCACGGACACGATGACCGTAAGGAGAGCCATAATTTTCAATCTGGCTGAGGAACGAAGACCTTTATTCTCATTGATTTGTTCCAGGAGAGCCATCGCCCATTACTTTTTAATGACAAACACATTATTTCAAATTCTCTGCTTTGGAAATGTTCGTAACGATAATAGGAAACGCACGAATGCGCTTTTTTCATTTACATATAACGCGATGTTTCGCAGTCAGCACTCCATGTGCATAGTTTTGAATGCATTACAGTGCACGTATTTATGTGTGGGTCGGTGTGTTAGTGTGTTAAAGCCAGCGGGTGGAGTAACAGGCCTGACATTTCCAATGATTCATCTTAGAGTGAATATACCTGTCCTGGGTGTAAATTGGTCTTTTGGGGCAGCCCCAATCTTATAGCCACGGATCTCACCCTGGGGTCAAACGCTACAGCCCAAGTAAAGGCCTTTTTAATAAAACATTGCACGATGTTCACACATTATTGCCAACAACAGAGGTTGCTGGAGGCTGCTGGGGCGCCCGGCCAGCACGAGTACACTGGGAGAATGAAATAAAACAGCCTAAGAAAAACAACAGCCGCCTGGTGGCCCTTGTCTCGTCTCGTGAAATGAAATGTAGTAATAGAGCGGTGCCTCTTTAGAAGCGAACAAAGACTCGCCTTGTCAGAGGTTTGGATTAAATAAAAGCGAACACCGACAGCCATTTCCACTACCCGGTTACACAATCTACAATTCTCGATTCGTTGAACAAATTCAACTCACATTAATAATTCAGTTAATTTTCAAATGGATGAATTTATTGAAAAAATGTAATATTGACTTCACAGGAAATATACAGTCCTAAGAGGCCATGCATTTTGCTATTTTTTTTCTCTTTTGTTCTCTTGTGATCAAAATGTAATTTTCTCGTGATCTTGACAATTTTCTCTCCATAACAAAAGATGTTTTTTTTAAGATCTTGACTTAAGAAAAGTTGTTTTCTAGCGATCTTGACATAACAAAAGTTTTTTTTCCATGATTTCAACATAACAAAAGTTGGTTTCTTGTGATCTTGACAATTTGCTCGTGACCTTAACTTCATTTTCTTGTGATCTTGACATAACAAAATTTGTTTTCTTGTCATCTTACATTTTTTACGAATTTTGTTAAAAGTTGTTTCTTCGACAATTTCCTTGTGTTCCTTAAAATAACAAGTTGTTTTCTATTTGTCTCAACATAAAAAAAAAAGTTATTTTTCTAGTGATCTCAACATAACGAAAGTTTTCTAGTGATCTTGACTACATTTTTTCATGATTTTGACATAACAAAGGTTGTTTTCTAATGATCTCAACATAACAAAAGTTGTTTCCTTGTGATTTTGCCATAACAAAAGTTGTTTTTTCATTATCATGGCTTAAATTTCTAATGATCTCAACATAACAAAAGTTGTTTTCTAGTGTTCTCAATATAACATAAGTTCTTTTCTCGTGATCTTGACTTAATTTTCTCATGATCTTGACTAAATTCTTTCGTGATCTCAACATAACAAAAATTGTTTTCTAGTGATGTCAAGTCAAGAAGCTTTTATTGTCATTTCAACCATATATAGCTGACACATTACACAGTGAAATGAAACAACGTTCCTCCTGAACCCTGGTGCAACATACATCAACAATCAAACAAAACACAGGGCTAAGGACTAGTAAGTGTCCTCGCCACATAAAGTGCATTGTGTGTGCAACCTGGTGCAAACAGTGCAAGACAACACAAGACAGTGTAAGACAAATACACAAAATACAAAATAGCGCCGCCAATAAACCTTTTGTATATTACACACTGCGGTGTGTAAAAGACGTAAAGTGCACTTTCTTTCGCTATAACAGAACTTTCGGAAGTTCGCCATAACAGAAGTTGTTTTCTCACGATCTCGCCATAAACCAAAGTTCTTTTCTCATTGTCACGACTTAATTAATCATCATGGACGATCGCATTTGATTTTACTGTGATCAGGTACTCACTCAAACTGAAAGCTCTGTGCCTGTCAGTGATTGACAGAAGGCACAAGATTTTCTTGTGATACAATTAGGAAAAGGTTTTTACATCGAGATCACGAAAAAACATAAAAAAAATAAATATTATAATGCATGGCCTCTTGGACTTCCAAATAAATGTGTATAATTAAATAAAAACATTAAAAAAAAATCATATTAATAAAACATAAAATCTAAATTTCTAAAGCTCATCTGCAAAGGAAATAACAATAATAAAAAAAAGGCTGTTTGAAGTAAAAGTGTGTTTGGTCTGCTTGTGATTACGTTTAAACACCATTCAAAGCAACTTCCCCTGGGTCGAGAAAAGCAGCTCACTCTTTCAAATGCTAATCCAGCTCTACTTCCTATGTTCCTTCTGTATTCAAGCTCCTCTAAATAAACCCAAGAGTAAGGAAAAGTCTACAGTGTTACGGTTAGTGTATTAACACTGCATTTGAGACGTCAAGGGAGGAGATAAGGCATATGTCTTACCGGTGATGTTGAAGGTGGTGTCGTTGCCGTGGTAGATGGCCGCACGGTTATGGAAGAGTGTGTAATGTGTGATGATGCCATTGGGTTTTTGGGGATGATCCCAGACCACAGAGAGAGAATCCAGGTGTGGAACGGCTCGAGGTGGAAGAACTTCATCAGGAGCTGTGAAAGAATTGAAGTTTAAAAATTGTTGCTAGAGTAAAAGAAGATTGAGTTTCCCACCTGACCATTATACCCATATATCACTCATGCTGTCACTAATGATTTAGCCTGGTCTTAAACTGGGAAACCCAACCTGTTCAGTTATAACTGCCCCTGTGCACAAAACCAGCTCCATTAGAGTGGAGTGTGAAAACCCCAGAAACATCACCTTTAGGGTGAACTTGAACATCAAATTCCACCCAGGCGTCCTCACATGACATCACTTCCTCCCTAGATTTTGTTAAATGCTCTTGTAGGTGAATACCCAATATTCCCTGCAGTTATGACCTCAAATCTATTAGAAATCCTCCACGAATACCGTATTTTTCGGACTATAAGCCGCTACTTTTTTCCCACGTTTTGAACCCTGCGGCTTAAACAACGAA